>CM059976.1:75272083-76600287 GCA_030490835.1 Annona cherimola
TCTTTTTCCTCTCCGGCGATTTTTTCATCTCCGTCCGTTCTCTCATTTCCGGCCCTTTCCTCGTTCCTCTTCTCTTTCTCTCGCTCCTGGTCACTCTCTTTTTGGCAGACCTGCCTTATTCTCTCTCTCTGTCATCTCTTTTTTCTTTCTTTCTCTCCTCTGCTTCTCTCCCTCTCTTCCGGCTCTCTTTATTTCTCATCTCCGTCCCTCTCTGACATCTCTCTCTCTCTGTTCCTGTCTCTCCCAGTCTGACTCTCTCGATTTCATTTCTTTCTTATTTCTCTCACTGACATTTCCTCTCTGTTTCTCTCAATATATCATCTCCTTCTTGTTTTCGAGCTCCATTTGAATATCACATTTCAAATTCCATCAAACTCAATGGCTCCCAAATCCAGATTGCCGAAACTTGCCGTATCCAAACCTTCGCTCAAACCAGTCCCTAGACCATCTGATTCCCGAGCCGAAGAAGAGGTCCCAAGGAGACAACGGACCCCCTTAAAGCGTGCCCGGGAAGAACCATCTAATTCCACAGGCCGCAGAGTCGTTTCCAAGCCGGGACTCCATCGACAACGGCTGCCCGGGAAGAACAACCTCAGACCTCGCAAAGCACGCAATCTGGGGCCAGAAAAAAGGGAGCCACGGCTGCTAAAGTCCAAGTCTTGAAGATGCCGACCACATACTTCAAGACAGAACTGCAGCACAGCCGGTTTTACAAAAACTTCTATGAGCGTAAGATATTCATCCCTAAGATCATAGATTTCAAGTTTCTGAGGGACTATGAGTCTGATATTGAGTTGTTAGATTTCCAAGGATGGATCAAACTACTGAAAGAAGATGAAAGGGTTTATCCTGATCTTACCAGAATCTTTTACTACTTATGGGATGAAGAATATTTTTGTACTTTTGTAAAGGGTGTGGATATGTTCTTTGGTATTGGAGTAACCCCAAACCTGGATCAGGCAATTATGAATATAGGGCAAATTTTAGAGGTCCCCTATGAGGATGAGCCACTACCAGAAGATCTTACCCTCACACGGATCTACAATCAGCTCACCCGGAGCAATAAGTATCATCCCGGGATTAAGTTCCTGCACTATATGGACTTATCCCCAAGGCTACGGGTTCTATGTCTACTCATTGCCCATTGCATTTATACAAAGGGTGGTGGAAGGAACCAGCTAAACCCACAGGAGGCAGGAATCTTGTAGAAAATAGTGAACCGGGTCAAAGTAAGCCTCCCACGATTGTTCATCTAAGCACCGAGTTCTAGGAAAGACAACCCACGAGGGGTTTTGCCTTATGGCACTTGGATCACTAAGATCCTAGAACATTTTGGAGTTGATATTGACGGAGAGTCATTCGAGGTGTTAAAGCCGACAAATGCAATCAATAAAGCACTGATCCAACGAATGAAGATCAATGTAAATCAGCTCAGGCTTTAAGAAGAAATGGGCACACCGGCTTAAGACGAGGCCGGGGATGCACAGGGACAGGGGGAGCAGCCCCCGTCACCTCCAGAGGAGAAGCCACTTCCACCTCAGGATGATCATGAGGCACCTGCATCGCCAGCATCCTATGGATCCTATTCGCCTTGTGGCTCAAAGATCCCAGATCCCGCACCACAACCACCACCTTGGGATACGACAATGAATGCAATCCGAGTGCATTTAGAGCAAGTAGAAGACCAGTTGACTAGTCAAATCTCCGAGGTTCTTACGGCCATTATGGATATGCATTCCCGTCAAGATCGTATGGATCGGGAACTGCGGACCATTCGATACCATCTGGCATCCGGGCACCATCGAGATCAGCCCATTCCCGAACTAGATCCATTTGACACCGGATCAGTTCGCAGAAATCCCTCACCGGCACCTATTTCGTCATTTTACTCCTCGACCCACATCCGACCTATTCGACCTACTTCATACCCAATTTATGCGTTTCAGTTCACCAAATCTCTGCGAGTCGACCCATATTTGCTCAATTGACAAAAAGGGGGAGAATAGTTGAGTTTTGGAGATAGATTTTTAGGATTTTGGGTTGGGTAGCTTGTATATAGGTTTCATTTGCATTTAAAACTTGTATGAAATTTTTGCTTATGAAAAAAGTTTATTAGTGCTCTAATTACTTCTTGCAAAGTTTATACTTATCATCTGAATTATGCTCTGATTTATTATGTTTTGCTCTGATCACTAATGTTATGTTTTGAAATGGTTGAATGATTATGATTATTTGAAACAACATATGCAAATGAAATATATATGAAAATTTCACCAAGTTCAAAAGACAAATGACTTATGTTTATCCTAAAAATGTCAAAACAGGATAAAAAGGAATATTGAAAGGTTTAAACTCAAATTGGTTTTGTCAATCATCAAAAAGGGAGAGATTGTTGGAAACAACAGTTGAAATCAAATGCAAAATACCCAAAGCATATGTTTTGATGATTAACTACTCAATTTGAGAATGTTTTAACTACTAATGTGTTTTGTGAAATGATTAAGGTTATAAAAATGGAAAATATAAAGCATGACAGGCCAAGTCGATTCCCAAGTCGACTCAGACATCGACTTAGGTGAAGTCGCAGGCCAAGTCGACTCCAGCAATAACTTCAAAGCCTCATTTTTGTCCAGCGTTGAAATTGGGGACAAGAGTTGCCGAAGTTGCACATGAAGTCGACTCCATTTGCGACTTGGGTGAAGTCGCAGGCCGAGTCGACTCCAGCATCGACTTCAGTTGGACAGGGCAGAATTTCAGAAGTCAAGTCGAAGGCCAAGTCGACTTAAGGTCGAACTTGAGTCAAGTTGAAGACCAAGTCGACTTAAATATTCGACTTGGAACATATGAAGATTAATCCAAGTCCAAAGCAAGAAGGTTGCATAAATTCATCCATTTAGATCAAAGACTATATATTGGACTTATTCATGCACACCAAGACTCAAGTTTTCAAGATTCCTTACATATGAAACTAAAAGATTTTCATGTAAAGTAAAAATATTAAAACTCAAATAATGCAAATCAAGGAGGAACACCTATGCTGAAGAAGTTAAGCAAGCAAAAGACATTTCAAGAAAGCTTGAGCAGACTTGGCAAGATCATGAAGGTCAAGTCGCAAAACGAAGTCGACTTCAGCATCGACTTGGGCGAAGTCGACTCCACCTGCGACTTGGAGAAATAACGTTTGAATTTTTGAACGTTGGAACATTTATTACGCGCCAACCAACTCTATAACGTTCAAAATTCTCCCTCCTCTATATATAGACATTCAAGCAAACGTGGATACACATAAGATAGAGCTGAAAAAGAAGAAAGGAGTGCTACTAAGAGTTTTAATCCACTTTTCTCTACAATTGAATGATCTATACACTTTCAAAGGAAGAACAAGTTTCAAAGTTGTTGTTTGCTTCAACGCAAAACGATTCGTTGCTTCTACAAATTCTTCCTCGAGCTGAAACGTGCTACACAAATCTGTAAAATGTAGATTTCTTTCATTTCATTTTGATATTCAGTTTTTGGTACTTGGTTTGAGTTTGGTGTTTCAAACCAAGTTATAGCAAAGTAGGGTTGTGATTGGAGTGGAACTCGTCACCTACTTGTGCTGTTTGTTGTATACGCCTCCTAGAGCTAGAATCTATAAGAGAGCGGAGGCTCTGTTTGTATATGCCCCCTAGAGCTAGAATCTAGAAGAGAGCGGAGGCTCTAGTTGTATTCGCGGAATAAATAGTGGAACCCAAGTTATAAGGGAGTGTGAGCTTGGAAGAGTGGAGTAGGGAAGGTTGCCCGAGCCACTATAAATCTTGTTTATTGTTTTTCTTTTCCACTTTCATTATCTTACTGCTTTTCATTTGGCTCATTAAAGGAAATTAAACTAAACCGGGGTAAATCTTCTAAATCAAAGTTTAAATTTATTTTAAATACCTAATTCACCCCTCCCCTCTTGGGTAATTATCATCAACTCGGGACCAACAGTTACCCCTGTTGCGCCCACATTAAAGGTTAAAATCAACATCCATTAAATATTTTTCTAAGGCGCATTTGCTAAAAGTAATAAAAGTATAAAATTAGTGAAATAAAATTGTTTGGTTTATGTATCTGATTTAAAACTGTTAATTCAATACTTATACCATTTAAAATATCTTTCCCATATAGATAAATGATTCTATAAATTATCATACCATTCCAAATTTCCAATGAACCTATGAATGGATATAAGTGATTTTTATATTTTTATACATGATTATATAAAATTTTTAGCAATTATGTCCCACTCAAATCTTTGATACAAATGATTTTTTTATATTAATATAATTTTGTTGATGTGCTGACAATATTTGACTAATATTTATTTATATCCCTAAATGCACCAAATTTGCAAATATGTGTGTCCATTCTATTAAGATGTTGTTAAACATTTCTATAAAATAATAAAAATGTCCTTTTAAAATTGAAGAATATATTTAAAATTTCTGTAAGTAAAAATGCATTTTTGTTATTGTATAGAAAATTCCAATAGTACTGTAGCAGAGGGGATATAGTTGCAATATTATGCAAACTTGTTAGCATATTTATAATTTTGACAAACTTAAGAACTTGTGCAATGTTAGTCAAACTTTATCAGCACGTCTACAAAAATCGCATAAAATAAATTTTTTGAACAGAATGAATGTATTGGATATTGATTTAAACATCAAAATAAGCCTAATGTGACAGCAACACTGAAGCCTTTTAAGTGTTATGGCAAACAACAACCGGGCAAACCGGCTTGCATGCTGCAAGTCCAGAGGTCGAATCACATCAAGCTCAGCTTTATGGGAGTTTTGGTTTATCAATTTATTTCGTGGGGTTTGTTCCTAAAAAGTTATATTTGGGAGCTTTAGTCTTTCATTTATTTAATGGAGTTTGTTTCCAAAAAAATTGATATGTAAAACTTCTTGTCTTGCTTTATAAATTGTAAGAATATCTCAAAACTACTTTGTAATAAATATTGAAATGTCTGTAAATACCCACTAATCAAAAAAATTTATGGAAAACACAAGTATTTTCATTAATTATTTGCACATTAAGCCGTTCTGCTTGGGATTTTCAACCGTACGCAAAGAAACATATTTTTTTAATTCTTAAAAGCTGTCCTTTGGACACCCTATGTATTTTTGAAAATTTTATTAACATTTTCTATAAATTCTTCAAAGCTTTCCTTCCCGAGATATCGATCAGGGAGCTTATTTTGCAAAAAGGTTTGAGACTCACAAGGTCATGTTGTTATTGGTCAAAACACATGCAAAAACACCATTATGTATGTATTTAGGACCTACTTGCAAAAGTTCCTGCTCCTACCGTTTGTATCTACCATCCACCGCACCCAAGAAGAAGAAAGGGAAAAAAATAACCACAAGAGTAATTCAACCACCTTAAAGATCAGATCTCCCTAACCACATCTTTAGCTTAATTATACCACATTCGGGCATGAGTTCCGAGGTCCAAGGCTCAAGAGTCCTGTGAGGCTGTTACAATTAGGTCCACGGCTGTTGATCTTGTGACATACCCCCATCCAAGCACATTGAAGAAATAATAATTAGCTATACAGGATCAACCATCCAAGCTGCTCTTAAAAGTTCTGGACATGGCTATCAAGAAATAGCAAAAAGTTAAATTAAATGCAACACATGCTTATTGAGGTAAATTAAGATAAAAAGACATTGACCCAATCACTTAATCAATACATTTTCCCATCCTTTCTTGAGATGTCTTGGTATTAGGTTAGCCCCAATATATACTCTTCAAGTTATTCACTGCCCCCTCCAAAAGTGAAGTTTTCAGGCAATTCCATATGCTACTGTGAATAGGAGTGTCTAATTGGAGAAATAAGGGAGTCAAGCGCATTTTTTGAAAAGTTTGTGATGCTGAATTCTCTAGTCTGACTGTGGTCCCACTCTTATTCTTCTTTTCTTTATCTACTGGTAAATGCTGCTTTCCATTTCCTTGTTAACTGATCTAGATATGAGTTTTTGAGCTTCTTCGAGAGGAGATTTTTCTGCATCTGCAGCATATAGGATCTTCCTAATCGCTTCACCTACCTGCACAAGAGAAAAATAAGTAAAGTACTCAGAACTACTAAAATTGATTGGAAGGTCAATAACATTCAGCTCATTCACTTCTCCTATCCAAGAAAAATGAATAACAAGATGTTGAGCAGTGACTTGAAACTCAAGTTACCCTTTTGCGCAAGCTATTCTTTTGCAGTATAATTTTGTACGTGGCCCATAACATTGGAAATAACATATCGAATCCGTATCCCACGTTGGATTATGACTTTTCTTTGGTGCTATAAATAGAGGGTTTGCTCTAGGGTTTTTGTGATTTTGTGATTTTGTGATTTTGTGAAGCTCCCTTGTATATTCCTTTGTAAAGTTTGATTTTCTGAATTGAATTTAAGGGTATTGAATTTAAGGGGTTTTTTTTCTTTTTGAGAGTTCTTTAGCCTCTTTATTATAATGAATCTTCTCTTCCTTTGGCTCTGGTTTTTCCCTTCACATTAAAGGATTTCCTACGAAACTACTTCACTGTTTGTAGGATTATTTCCTAACACAACAAATGGATGAAAGCCCTACAAAACATGCATTCCAAAATTTTGAACTTATGGGAGCAAGGTAACACTCACTGGAGTTTCCTCCAATTCAGGAGTCTGACAAAGGATTTCAATGTCCCGAAGCTTTGCAAAGTAGAAATCTCTTTCTTTCTCCAAATTGCTTGCAAAAATATTAAGCTCAGTAACCTGCATGGTGAGAATGGAGCATTCAGTTTTACAATGGCGCAGGTGTAGATGCAGGTAGTTATGTGTATTGTCTAGACACCAAACACACAATAATGCTTTTCCTGACCGACATCTAAGTTTCAACTGGCAATCAAGCACACCATGACACTTGCTTCTGTTCGACTTTAAAACTAGACAGAAGCAAAAACAGTATACATTTTTCCATAGTCAGAGTAGAATAAGTCATCTGATTTCCTGTAACTGATTTGCCAGTGCAGAACAACATCAAAATGACTGATACAAAATCCAACCATCCCCACCTAGACAATAAAAATTCAACGGTGGAAGCTGAGAAGGCCCCCAAAGTTTAGGTACAGACTGGCAAGTCCTATCTCGGAATCTCTTTTCTATATTTCAATTTATTTTAAGTTGATTTTTTCTATTCGAGATTTTTTTTTTTATTGGTATCTATTCAAGATAATTTAGTTTTAAATATGAACAGAAATTTACTATTAAATATGAACAGAAATTCACTAAGAAGTCTTAAATATGAACAGAAACAGTCTTGGTGAACCGCTTTCAGATTCATTTCCATTTTGGCACCGATCACTGGATGTAAACTGTAATTGCCACTCAATGTGGACCTTTCTGGAGATTTCTCATGCAAAAGAATTAGAAGTGATGCAGCAGCATATATGTCAACAATGTGTAAGCTTCTAATATCACTCGGTCATTTTAAAAAAAAAAAATTCTCTCAAACCTGCAAGTTCCTAATGCCAGTTGGTTAGAATTTTAAGGAAAAAGACAAAACAAATCAGCTTCCCTTGTGTAAAGCAGCATAAAGTTTCAGATGGATTCCGAAAGGAAAGCATTTGGTAAAATATAATAAACTTCTTCTGGTAGATATTACCTGCTTGGTCAATTCCTGAATCTGCCCAGCATAATTTGGACTGCCTGATGCTGCACAAACTTTTCCTTGCTTAGGACCTTCACAATAATTGCATTTCAAAAGTGAGGGAAAGATGGGAATATGATAAAAATATTACCCAAAGAGGTAAACCGGTAAATCTTGCAAGATCAAAAGGCCATGTACAGCTAAATTTTGCAAGCTAACCAGATGCATTGAATCCAGTTTCATCCACAGAACAATGGCTGAGTGTATTGTTCACTTGCAATGATTTTGATGCCTTGTTGCAAGTCTTAGAAGTACGCTCCTTTGCCCCCTTGCATCTTCTCTCAACAGGGTTGTAGTTCCTAGGAAAATGAAACCAACTTAGGAAACTCTATCCTTTTTGTTGTCGCATGAAAATTTTAAAAAGCCTTTCAAAAAACAGAAAGCACGGGAGGAGTTGCATACTCATTCCTAATTCCACCATTTACAGAGTCGTAATAACGCTTAAGCCACTGCAGAAATTCCAAATTGTCTAATGGTCGTCCTTTAACAAGTTTGTTGACTTCAATGTCCTATCAGTGTTGATTAAGGTAAGAAACAAGTTACTGTCAAGATCCAACAAGAACATAAGATACGCATAAAAAATTACACTAGAAACTAGAAGATACTGCATTTCTTCAGTGAAGTTTGGGACCAGCATTTCCAGAGAAAGTAAACTCCAAAGATGAAAAGCAAAGATAATATGAGCAAATGAAATTTGCCACGCAACGAAATTACGTAGAAAAAAAAAAAAAAAAAGACACACAAAATACCTAACGTTCAAACGACATGAAAAAAAAAATTATAATCCACTTCTCTATTTTCAAGATAGTGAGGAAATTGGCCATTTAGCCAGCTTGTGTCAATGCGTGAATTCAAACTTTCTAAATAATTGGCAAATACAAGTGACTTAGTTCATGATATCACATTTTATGTCTCCCCAGGAATCATTTTGATAATGAATTCCCTGAAGCAATTAATTTCTGGTAGGAATACTGATAAGCAGAATCCCTATCCAGAAAGGCTGGTTCCGTTGAACTTGACTTCAGTTTCATCTTTATATTTCATTTCAGTTATTCTTCTTCAACAGAGCTTCAATAGTGTGGACAAACACCTCATTTGGCCCATTTTGATGATTAAATTAAAATCCAATCCACATGCTACACTTAAAATTATTTGTCTAAGTAGGAAATCAGTTTATGCATATCAAATTTGAGCACGGGCCCAATCTAATAAAGTATGAAATCAACATAATAAATCATTTGATTTATACATTAATTTTAAAATGGTCAGTTCAACATCCAACCCATCCAAAACATCATTCCTATGTAAATGAATGATTCTTTATAGAATTATAACATTCTAATACATATACAAAAGAATGTATTTGTTTTTCTTAATTTAGATATAAGTACATACTTTTTTCAGCAGGTACGGCCCGCCCAAACTTCAATTGAAATAGTTTTTGGTATCATGATTATAAAAACAATTTTAAACGAACTGAGTAGAATGGATGTTGATTTAACCATCATAGTGAGGCAAAATGGAGCAACAACACTGAAATATTTCAATGTTGTAAGATCATTGAAGCGTCGCCCATTCTCTTTTATTCAACAAAGATCAAAGCACCCGATCCATTCTTTTTGTTGGGCCAATGTGCTTTTACGGAGTAGTGCCTGCCAAAGGTTGATGCTAGTTTTGGATAAGCTGTGTAATCTAGAAAGTATGGAATTAAGTTTCAGAGAAGGGAAAGAGGTGTTGCTGCAACCTCAATTAACTCAAAGGGGAGAAAGAAAACTGAAAGGGATTTACTGCTTAAATGCTCCAATTGCTGTCGACACTATCTAAATGTATTGTGTGTCACAAAACAGAGAGGGGCAAATTCACACAAGCTGTGTGGTCTCACCAAAGCAACTAATGCCATCCCATGGACTATAAACAAAATCAATTACAACATAGAGAAAGCTTCCAATCATCTGACTCCGCATGAAACAATATACCTTTTCTACTTTCAGTTTGTTGAATACTTCCTGCAAGATTTTGTAATTTTGGATCATGTCATACTCCGTCTTCGCCCCAAAATTCACCTGCAGAGAAAATGAAAAATGAAGAGGGCATCCAACAAATTCAAATGCAGGTATCAAATTCAGTGTTTCGTACATGATACCTTGTGCATTGGAACAACTCCTGCGTGACAGATGTCCATCATCTGACACTGGATGGCACCAGATGCCGCCTGCCGATAAGTTTTCCTCATAGATGAGTAAGTTCCCGCCACCAAAAATATAATAATAATAACAACAAAAACAACAACAATAATAATAATATAATCCACTGCTGATCTGATCATGAAGCTGGGGCTCTTTTCTCACTAAATTCGACCATTTTACTATTAAATTCTTTCGTCCAACACCCGAGAGAGAGAGAGAGAGAGGCCCCACCTCTCAAGGATTGAAAGAAAACGATCCTGTGAGAATAAATTCCTGGGGTTGTACCTCTTCAATCCTGGTGATATTGAGATGAAGGGTAGCATTGATCCATGCTAGGATCTCATTCCTGCCGACGAAATACGCACCATCCATCATTCCCACTGCAGCCATTTCGCGTAGAAAATCTTCCCTTAGGTGTTGGGAGTGCTGCTGAAAGGATCCAGATAAAATGGCTAGATGGAGACGAAATTCGAGTCAGAAACGGAGAAAGAAAATTTTCAGAGGAGATAATGAAATAGAATGGCCGAGAGATGAAATTAAAGAGGAACAAAACATTTTTTTTCAAAAAAGGAGGGAGAAATTACAATTTGAAAATATCGGAGCCAAAATTATTTGAAGCGCTACGCGCGTAGAAAAACAAGGGACGCTGTCTGTTCACGTGCGTGGCCATTTGTGCTTAATGGGGAATTGGATTTGTTTGGTAACGGGAAAAAAGTTGGGACAAAAGAGGACAAAATTTTAGACCTTAGAATTTGATGTTATGTACTAGAGATAATTATTTTGATTTTGAGTGTATTTGCTTACATTGAGGTTTTCAAACTAAAATTTTTTCATCTAAAATTTTCACTTTTTGTAGCTACCCTTTTTTAATTATTTTTTGTTGTCTTCTAATACAGTTATCATATTTTTCAATCATTTTTATATAACTACTCATACGATTAACTTATCCATTTTAATTTTATTCTCTTTACTTATCATCATTACTCCTATTATATTATATTATATTCTCTCATTTCAAAAATATTTACGTAAAAAACTTTTTATCTAAAAGTTTTATCACTTCCCAAATAACTAAAATTTTTAAAATTAAAAATTTTTCATTCTTCGTAACTATCCTTTTTTAATTATTTGTTTACATCTTCCTATATAATTTAATAATCATCATACTTTTCAATCATTTATATACAATTACCTTTATAACTAATATAACTATTTTAACTTTATTTTCTTTATTCATCATCATTACTTATATCATATTATTTTCTTTTATTTCAAAAATTGTTACATCAAAATTTTTATTCCTTTCCAAACATAGGGCATGTTTAGTTATACTAAAAAACTTTGCACTTTAAAATTTTTCACTCTCAACGACTACTTTTTTTTAAATTATGTAATCACATCTTTCCATACAACCACTTTACTCTTCAATTATCTACATACAACTATTCATACAACATTTTAACTTTACTTTGTTTACTCTTCGTTATTATTCTTATCATATCACGTCATTTTCTCTTATTTCAAAATCTTTTACATCAATAATTTTTTCATTTAAAAATTTTATCACTTCCCAAACATACCTATAATAAAAAGAAAAATAGGCAAAATAGTCATATGAAATAGTAAAATAATGATTTTAAATATGGGCCTTTGCTTGGCATCAAAAAAATATATGTACGCACTTTTATTCTATGAACCCTTTCTTCTACTTACCCGTGTCGATTTTTACTCTCTTGACGAAGAAAGAAAATTTTTATCAAAAAATTTTAGATACAACTTTCCATATTTGCTAATCATTTTTCAACATTTTTCTTTGCACATCATCCAACTAACTAGTGGCTCACCTATGGCCACATGACTTATGTGCAACTCATATACTCTTTGTTTAGGGTGCAACCCGTATACTCTTAAAGTCACCTTAGAATATTCAACTAAATCAACTTGTGCATATGCAATTGGGTTCACCTTAGCCGAATGCTAAAATGTCATGTCATGTGTCTCATAAAATCCAAGCAAGCAATGCACTGATGCATCCCCGACCTTCCTATATTTGTTTTGGCCTTGTGACCCCTCCAAGGCACTTTTCATCTAAAAAGTAGGATCGGTTGCTAAGGATCGCCATCCCAGACTAGAAGGCTGATCCTATGCTCCTGGAAGCATTGAGCCTCAGTGCTCTCAGGCGCATATACTTATTTTTTTAATTTTTTTCAAAAAAATTTCGCGAACTTGTTAACTTAAGTGTATTTAACAAAGTGAGCCCTGCTAGTGCAGTTGGCGTCACATGATGGCTGGCGTTCCCATGGTCAGGGACTCGAATCCCGTCTGACGCAGCAGCCTTGTCCCGCACAGTCTCGGCCTTGAGCAGCCGTGCTCGGCCCATAAAAAAAGTGTATTTAACAAATGTATCAATTTTTACCATTTTTGAAGATTTTTAGATATTTATTTTGGATTTTTAAAAATCAGTGACATTTTAGTAATTTGAAATTACCTAAAATACCACTGATTTTCAAAAATAAAAAATAAATATCTAAAATACTCTAAAAATGGTAAAACTTTATACATATATTAAATACACATAGATTAATACTATTGTCAAAAAAAAATCAAAAAAAAAATTAAAAAAATAGGTGTATGCGCCCAGCACTGCATGCTCTCCCGACCAGGGTCCCCCAAACTATGCGCAAGCCAATCACTGCGCATCTCTATGCTCCTGAGGATACGCGTGGCATAAGGCTAACAAATCGCACTGCAATCAACTCTGCTCGTGTGTGTGATACAAGGCTAACAAATCACATTCCATTTAACTTCACACCCCTCTATGGTACAAGGCCGATAAGTCACAGCATGAGCAGGTGTGCAACAGCTAGATCAAATACAATCGAGTGCAAAAATGAATCCAGCACGTCTCCATCTTTCCATCCACTCCAAGCATACATCAATGCAATGCAATCATATCATGCACCTGTCAAACATCTACCAGCATTAAGCGTAAGTCTCTAACTCAGACAAGTGCAAACAACTGAGAGCTTAATGCTCCGCTGACTGTGGCCACACAGTTGTGTGATCAGCATCATGCTCTACTATGTAATCTCTACAGGCAACCTATGCCCAACAAATGTCATCAGCTTGGACCACTTACTTTCTTTGCATGTGCCCTCATATTACTTGCTCAACAACACATCCTATAGGTCACTCAAGCTATCATTTTCCCAACATACATCTCAACAAATGCACCTAAACAAGTTATGGTAATTTCCTTTAATCGGTTTGTTAATCAGTCCATCTGACTCTACCATCGAGTTTCACCACCTCGAGTATACAAATTACATCACGGTACGCATCTTAGCTCTTTCACATCAAATCATCATTTAATATAATATTATTCAGTTCCCAACATTTCCCTTTATGTACATAAACCTATAAAATAGAAATAACCTTTGTACGTTAGACATTGACATGGTTATCATCTCTATAACCTTAAATTATCATGATCATGTGTTATTTTATTCAACATTTATTATGATAATAATCATCAACCATTAAAAAGTATAAATCTACCCAAAGCCCCAAATTCCATAATCTAGGGCCTCCATTTGAACTGTCATTTAGGGAAAACCTTCTCTTGGTGCCATCTTTACTGTGATCATTGCAAAATCATGAAAATGCAAGTTGAAATACCACATTCATGAACCATATACCGAAATCTCATTAAAACCTCACTCCCTTTAATCTCAGTTTTCCTTAAAACATCCACAAATCTATAAATCGAGCCACAATGCTTGCATGCAATGTTCTAAACATGATTTAAAAACAAAATTTTCCAAATCCCACGGATCCTGTTAGCTCTATCAAGCTCCTCTTCTCTTTGTAATTCTAAGCTCCACTAGTTGGGATTTCATACCTAGGGACGTGAGAGAAGGATGGGAAAGAAATGAAGAAAGGGGGAAAATAGAAATGAAATATCAGTCGCCCCTTAAATAGTTACATTGAAAATGTTACTAGCATTTCAAAACACAACCCTTTTTTTCCACAACACAAGACCGTGTAAACTTCTGGCCGTAGCAAGGCTTCGAGCAAAACACGAACCACATTGCTATCTTTCCCAAAAATCTCTATCATTCTTGATTTCACTTCTTATTTCTTGTAATCAACCTATACCTTAATAAAAACTTTAATTATTTTCCAAGCATCTATCAACCCAAAGTAAGTTCATGCACCATATTCTAAGATTAAAACATTTTCACACTTTCTCTTATTACTCCCTTGTTAAACTACCCTTACCATAGACATATACCTCATATAGCCATCTAATATCATTTCCATCATCATACTTACCTCAAATGTCTCATTCTAACCATGGTTCACTCGTTTCCATGTTACTTTTAATATTTCACCTCTTAAGTTCCAATCTTGCCCAATTTCTATCACTATTCTCAAATAATTCAAAATCCAAAATCAACACTTCAAATCCATTTCAAAGCCTTATACACATGTTTCAATCATGTTAGCAGTCACCCATCATCAATTCTTCACTTTCATATATGATTCTTGATTATTTTCACTACCTTAGTTCCTTGAAGCTTAATGTACACAACAAAGCTCAGTTTCATTGATTCATCAAGTCTATCTTTCAAATCTCGCAAATAGTTGACTCTCTTAGTTCTCATTAACCTGAATTTTACACATGTGCCTTAACTCACCTAACTTTCTTAGGGTGTGTTTGGTTAGGGGTAAAACTTTTGATGAAAAGTTTTTAAAGTAGAAGTTGTCAAATTGATAAAAAAATGATGTGATATAATAGGAGTAATGATGAGGAGTAAAGAGAATAAAGTTAAAATAGATAGGTTAGTTGTATGGGTAGTTGCGTAGAAATGATTGAAAAGTAGGGTAGTTTGTATAGAAAAATGTGAAAAAATAATTAAAAAATAGAGTAGTTATGGAGAGTGAAAAGTTTTGAATTGAAAAATTTTGGTTGAAATTTTTTTACCCCAAACAAACGCACCCTTATATTAATCCTTCCGTTTAAAATTCTACCATCAATAACTATAACACCATAACATACGCTATTATCCACTCTCCTCATCACGGATACTCATGGTAGGGGTACAAAAAGTGAGATAAAAAACATATTTTATAAAAAAAAGTCTCTTGCTAAACATTGGCTAATTTAAAAAAAAAAACAAAACTCTGATTAAATAACAATTCTGGAAAAATTTGTGAATACTTATTTAGATCGGCCCTCGATTCGAAGTATAAAAAGTTAAAAAATGAGTGGACTAATTCTAGCGGATGTGTTATGCGAACCTGAACTCAATTTTTATTTATATTTAATAAAAATCTAAAGAATATTGATTTGTCTTTATGTATTTCATTCTATTTATATTTTTCTAATAGTCGTTTGTCATATTAAAATTATATTACTGGTCAATTATATTACTTTTATTTTTAATTGTATTATTTAATTTTACATTGATATTTTTTCTTTGATATTTTCCGGGAAAGATAAACTTTTAAAGAAATATATATTGTGTCACTATATTTTTCTCAAATTTAATTAGGTTGTGTACGATCATTTTGGTTTAGATTATATTTTGGATTACGTTTTATGAAATTTTGACACCCATTACTTTTTTAACAAAGGGCATACTTGGCTATATATAAAAAATTTCAATATAAAACTTTTTAATATCCACAATGACTCTATTTTTTAATTTTTTTTACATCTTTTTATTTAACTATTTTATTTTGCAATAATTTCTACGCAACTATCTTTGCAACTAACTCATTTATTTTAATTTTATAATTTTTACTCATTGTTATTATTCATGTCATATCATATTATTTTATCTTATTTTAAAAACTTTTATACCAAAAATTTTTATTCAAAAGCTTTAGCACTTTACAAACGCACCTTAAGAAGAAAACTTGTTATATTTTCAATTTTAGCCCAAATTTCAACCTACATTGAATTCATGTAATTAGTACTCTACTCTAAGTTTTGTAAATAGAATTAGAGTTCCATTATTAATATTTAGATTTATAGATAGAGTTGAGGTTATAATTGAGACAAACTCAATTTTAATTCACCTAGCAGCACAACCGTTGATGCAGAAAACTTGAGTTGATCATCAGACCATTTTTTCTTTTTTATCATGTTCAAGACTACTGCACTTCTTGCCTTTCTATCCGTATCCTCTCATTTTCCTCAATTACTCCCTCTTTTTCCTTATCCCTCCATATACCTGTTTATACTTTATACTCTTGGATTCCCATCCCACTCTTCACATAGAACTTTCCCCGAATACCTAGCCTTCCTCCCGTTCCTGCTTTGAGTAAGGTTTGTCTCTTCTTTTTCTCTCAATGCCCCTTTATTTGACCTCTCCCCTACTCATGCCCTTTCCTAGTCCTCTACCATTCAGTTGCTTCCTGCTAGGTACTTCACTAGTTCCATCTTCTTATCTCTTTTTCCTTCGGCTCTCAATCCTACTTTGTCCCAACTCTAAGATGTACCCCATATGACATTTCATCCTTTGAGATTGAGTTTTCTTTCTATCTCTAATCCTAGTATTCCTTATATGTATGCCCCATCAAGCCACATAGGTACCAAAAAACTAGTAGCTTATCGTATTGGGAACAAAGTCACTTCTTCCTCTAAGATATCCCTTGCATAAAAATCTGTCTATGCAAAGGTTTTCGGGCATCCACCTCTACCTTCGTCTTCAAACCATAATCCGACACCGTAAGATTTGTATGTAGCGAAATAGGAGAACTATGTGAAGGAACCTTTGTTACCTCCATTGCTGAAGTGATTTCCTTAAAAGAGTGTCAGCTGTTTGTCATAGAGCTACAGACGGCTAGTAAGTATTTTTCGTAGATCTTCTTCTAGCTATAACTTTATCAGGTACGGATTCTCTTCAATGTCCGTAAACGATGCCTCCCCTTGAGCTTTCATATCTTTCTCATTGTTGCTTTTAACATCTGTCTTTTATAGCCATTCGATGCCCAAATAGAACATAGAATTGTGGGTTTTTCTTTAGGATCGGTTTCATTGTTGCCCTTCTCCTTTAGCTTCAAGGTCTATAACTCCTCAATCAGGAGTTCAACGTCATCCATTTGCCTGTTTCCACTCATAGAGCTTCTTCTGTGAAAGTAAGATATCTTCTTCACCTTCTCCTCTAGATTCAAAAAAGCACTTTGATTTCTCCTATTGCAGTTTACTGAATAACCTTATTGCAGCAGAGAAATAATTGAAAAGTATGACAACTATACAGGAATATATAAAAAAATAATTAAAAACTAAAATAGTTGTACAAAATAAAAAAAAATTTTAAAAAAAAGTTTTAAATCAACAAGTCTCATAGAATGTGAAACACATGCTAAATTTGAAGGTAAATTTTTTACATAGTAATTGATCTATGTAGAACTCACATATCAATGTAAATAAATATATATAATTAGGTTGCTACCCTTAAATCAAGTAATTTAGAGGCATTCATATAGGATATGGATCCTTATATTAAAGTTGTTGGGGTTGTTTGGCACACTTAATTTATATAAAATATGCCTAACATATCGCCCTTTTGTGGGAAGCAGATACATGAAATTTAATTTTTTTCCTTAAAATTTGACCACCTCCATAGAATTTAAGAATCACCCAACACCTCATAAAATTTACAAGTGGGATTATACTTTACCTTAACTTGTAGTCATATGGAGCTCAAGGATGCTTGATAATATTAGTAAGTTGAAAGTGAAAATATAGAGAAATAATATTTTTAAAAAGTATGAAAATAATATGATATGAAAAAGTAAAGAGAGAATAAATGAATACAGTTGTATAAAAAATGATTGAAGTATAAAGGTAAAAATGGTAGAAACATAAAGATTGAACTAGCCCAGGCATTTGCTCCCTCTCAATCAACTAATATCATTGTCATGCTCTTAATGATAGGTCACTTTTCATTATATATTCAATTATTTTTATAAAATGTACAAAAGAGAGATAGTGAAACACTTTACCACCAACAAGGATATTAATGGATCAGGTGTTGTACAGGTTGGAGTCAAATCTTAATCCTGGTTCATTTAAAAAATTTCAACCATAATCTGCGTATTAACTATTTAAAAAATCTCAATCTTAACCCATTCATAACTCACTCAATAAAGAGATATGATCTTGTCAGTTTGGGCTAAGTAAATAACTTACTTAGCATACTCTCAAAAAACTCATTTAAAATATTTTTTTTGCTTTTTCCATAAATTTGTTAATATAAACGTATTTAACGTAGAAATCAAGTTTCACTATTTTTTGAATATGTGTATATATTTTTTAAATATTTTTAAATATAAAAGTATTTTAAAATGGCTAAAATAACCTTATGTTTTAAATATCTCAAAAACTATACACATATTCAAAAATGGTAAAACTTTTCCATCAAAAAAAAAATGGTAAAACTTAATTTATATATTAAATGAATTTAGCTAACATGTGTATGAATAAAAAGTAAAAAATATTTTAAATAAGTTTTTGAGGTGAACTAAGTAATTCATTTATTTAACCCAAGTTAACGGAATCATTTCTGTTTAATAAATAGGCTGACAAGTTATTAGTAGGTAAAGGAGCAAGGGAAGACGAGAGAGAGAGAGAGAGAGAGAGAGAGGAGAGGAGAGAGAGAGGAGAGAGAGAGAGAGAGAGAGAGAGGAGAGAGAGAGATAGAGAGAGAGAGAGAGAGAGAGAGAGAGGAGAGAGAGAGGAGGAGAGAGAGGAGAGAGAGACGAGAAGGAGAGAGGAGAGAGAGAGAGAGAGAGAGAGAGAGAGAGAGAGAAGAGAGAGAGAAGATAAAGAGAGGGAAAAATAACGCAAGGACCAAGAAAGAAGAAGAGAACAATTGAATGGAAAAAGAAAATAGATATATAAAATGGAGAGAGAGGAGGGCATACTCCAGATTGAGAAAGTCAGAATAAAGAAAAATTGATAGATAGGAAGAGACAATTGGATTGAGAGGGAGAGAGAGGAGAACAAAGAAAAAGATGGGGGGATAGGCAAATAGAGAAGGATGGAGAGAAAGAGAGTAGAGAAATAGGGAGGACAAAAAGAGTGGCAAGAGATAGGGAAAATAAGGAGAGAAAGACAATCCAAGATGGAGAGGGAAGGAACTTATCAAAGGTAGTAGGATTTGCATAAAGGTGAAAAATGGCGACGTAGTGGTAGGGGGGACGAGGGAGATAGCAGGAAGAAATTAAAATAAAAAATTGATTTAGGGTTTGGTGTAACATTTATATATCCCATCTTAACAAATTGTAATAGGTTAATGGGTTAAGTGAGATTGACATATTAAATGAGTTACTAAAGGCTTGAGAAATTTCGACTATAATTATTTATTTATTTAAATAGTTGTACGGATTAGTAGATTATAAATTATTTATTTTAAAATTTCAACTTAGACTTATTTATAAACAGGTTAGATGAGTGAATTGACAAGTTGACTATGACCATTAACACTCATAACTATCAAAATTTGTTACCAAATGAAGCCTAAAACTCACATGGCTAACTTCTTCCCTTGCGATAAAGATTTTCCTGTACATGACATTTCATTTAACAATATTAAAATAATATTTTTTTTAGGATGCTATCATGTGGTCCATGAACCACCATCATTTATGATAGAATAAAATATTTTCAATTTAAAATTTTAAATCACTAATACCATTCATTTGTATATACTTCCATACATAAAAATTCAAGTTGTAATCTAGAGTGCCCGTGTACATTTAACTCATTTTTGAATTATAAAAATGCTATTGATTATAAAAATTTTCAAAAATAAAAAATGAGTTAAATACACCGGGTGCACCCGGATGCATTTAAAAATGTTCGTAAAAAAATTACATGCATAGAAATTTCCAATATATTTGATTTTGTAGCATGAGAAAAATATACAGTTAATAAACAATATTAGTAGTTCCAATTAAAACAATTATTCTTAAATTTGAAAAATGAAGTGATCTACCGCGAGTATGTTGCGATGTTCATTAATCACTTGATCATTCTCCAATATCTTATAGGTAGATTAATCAGATGTCATCCACGGAATTAATAAGATTTCAACGAAAAGAAGATTGATGAGAAGTACACAAAAAGTAATGATTTTAAAAAATAAGGTGAAGGGAGAGCTCAGTGCTTTAGCACTGCTGATGCTCGGTTATGGTTTATCCGACTATTAAGTTGTAACTAAAGTAATTTGCGAATATACTTACCTAGTTTAACTATAATTATAAATATATCAACATAATTTAAAAAATTATAAATGACCCTACATAACTTGACCATAAATGCAAATACACACACACCATTATGACGTTATTATTACATTGTTACAGCATGAATATATTTATAAAGATATGAAAATTACGTAGGTATATTTATAAAAATTAAAGATAATTAATTTGTAAAATTGAAACCATAACCACGTAATTTACCTATCTTACAAATATATCCAAGCCAAGACAGTGCAACAACGATGTATATATTTGTAATTATAATCAAATTAGATGAGGTTATTTGTCATTTTCAAAACTATATGAATATATTTATAATTATAGTTAAATTATGTGAATATATTTGCAAATTATTCTTATAACTATTTAACTTTAAAGTATGAAAAAAAGGGTAGACAAGAACCTTTAGAAAAAATTTTTCTTAAGTAATTGAATTGCAGGGGAAATCAAATTCATTCGTGAAATCAGCTCAACGAAATTTACCGGTTTCATTCGATCAGCCAAAAGCCCACGCCCCGCCCGCACGGTTGCTTACGGCAGCCAGTTCAGCGGCTAGTTTTCCATTTTAAAACCCTTTCTGGTTTCTATCATCCACTCATCGCCAACGCGGCTGGCCCACATGTTGATTTGACGGGTCGATTTCCGCGTGATCGTCTCCTCTTCTTTCTTTTTAGATGCTCCGTGCCTCCACCTACCCAATATCCAATCTAGGAGTGCAAACAGGGTCTCAATTTATGATAGTGTTAGGTTAGGTATTTTTTTTTTTTTAAAAAATAGATTACATAACCTAATTTAATCCAATAATTTTAAAAGTGGATTAGTATAAAATCTAATAGATCATTTAAAAATTGTCATGCATAATCAATCATGTCTAACTATTACTTGAACAATAGCACATGGAATCATATGACACATAAGCATTAAATAGATATCCTTATTTTGAAATAGGATTACTTGGCCATCATGTTATAGTACAAGTCATAAATTCAAAAATATTTTCATAAAAAGTATTAATTTTTTATTTTTTAATATAAATCTTATTTTTTAAAATTAATTAATTAAGCAACAAAATTTAAATATTACATATTTATCAACTCGATTTGTAACTTGAAGCTATTTATATGAATTTAGTATAAGTCTTGGTTGAAGGTTGAAAAACGTGATTAAATATAGGGTGTGTTTGGTTTTTTTTATTTTATTTATTGAAATGTTAGTTAGGCCTGCCTTTCGGCCTAATTCCCGTGAGAGAGGGGGCAGATAGACTTACAGGTGAGTTATTACCATAATAAATAAAACTTTTTATCTAAATTTTTCACTCTTTATAACTGCTTAATTTTTAAAATTATTTTTTTATATTTTTCTATACAAATTACTATACTTTTTAATTATTTATACACAACTATCAATACAACTAACTTATATATTTTAACGTTATTCTCTTTATTCTTCATCATTACCCATATCATATCATATCGTGTTTTCATTTCAAGAACTTTTGTACCTAAATTTTTTTATTCAAAAGTTTAATTATTTTTCAAACACACTCATAGAATTGGATCAAGGTTTTACACATAGAATGAGAGATCTGGATTCTCTAATCCGAGTCCACCTCATCCGATTTTGGATTGTAATTGCATGCATACGAGTGCATACACCCGTTTTTTAAAATTTTTTTGAATTTTTTTTTACAAAACTGTTAATCTAAGTGTATTTAACATGTATACCAATGTTTACCATTTTGGACATTTTAAGATTTTTTCTGATTTTTAAAAATCCAAAAAAATATAAAAATCTCAAAAAATGATAAACATTGATATGCATGTTAAATACATTTACATTAACAGTTTTATATAAAAAAAATTTAAAAATGAGTGAAGCATACTTAAGCTTCAATGCACTCGGGTGCATAAAACTGGTTCCGTGAGATTTCACCCCTAATCCAATCCCTTTATGGCCACTACTCATGCCATCACTGTCTATTGCATGTATTGAGTGTTTTCAACGGCTCCGGATGCACAGTTTCATCCTAAAAGTGGAAGCGCCCCCTTCTCAACGGTCTGGATCATCCCAGCGTTTCACAGACGAATGCGCGGCCCGGATCTCCTTCTCCGGAATCAGTCGCAAGCTCTCCGTCGGCGCACTGACTCTAGCTGCAGACCTCAGCACGAGGATCAGATCAGATAGATCAACGTGCTCTATCCCACAGGGGGAGGTCGGAGGAAAATGAATTATAATTTTAGAGAAAATATCTAAACCGTCCGTTTTCTTTTATTTAAAATTTAATGTTAAAACATAAAAAATATTTACTGTTTACATGAGCTGTAAGCACAAAAGATGAGTCAGTATTCGTTTTCCTAACTGATCTTAATCGCGGGGATATTACGTTATTATAAGTCTTCAAAAATGGGCTTATCTTTATTCCTAAAAAAAAAGGAATCCGATTGTGGATACAATTATAATATTGTCAAAATAATGTACCTACTTATTGATGGTTAGAAAATTGTATTATAGTGTACCTTCTTTATACAACTGGCTAGAAAATTAGGGCGCAACTCGTTTGGTTTGGTTCGAGTATTGGTCTACTTTATCTATACCTTATTTGTAAAAAGTCTATCCTACTCTACCCATTCGTCGGTTTGGTCCCTAGTGTACCCTACCTTACCCATTACCCATGAGTCGGTTTCGGTTCAAAATCGGTTCTTTTAATATTCAAATACAATATTTTTTAAAATTTTCTATATTATTTTAAATAACGTAAAATAATACTCATTTATGTTTTAAAATTATAAGTACATATATTATTATTTATGTTATTATATAAAAATATGAAGTATAAACCATCATGACCAAACCATTAAAACTATTAATATATTATAATCATAAGTCGCAAGCGTATTTATAAGAATCTTTCGGAAGTCAATGACGTATATATAAATAACCGAACCAGTTTTATATTTCATAAGGTACAAAATTCATTTAAATTTGAATTTTTAAAAATATATGTGCACATAAGATGTCAAAGACAAAACATAATACATACTATATAATATATATTATACATATATAATTATACACCTAATTAATTACTCACATGAGTACCTATGCGGCTCAGTTCTGGGTACCCAACGTATCTATCCTACCCGTACCCTATTTGAGGAGATAAGTAATAATTAGTACCCTACCCATGCCCATGATTGATATTTTCTACCCTACCCTACCCAAATTAGGGTTGGGTCGGTGGGTACCTATGAGTACCCTACCTCAGTTGCACCCCTATAGAAAACCAATACTTACAAATATTTCTCGAGACTATGTCTTGTGGTGTGGAGATGGTGCGGTACCTTGAAAAAACTGGAGCAAGATGAGTTTAAAAGTCAAAGTTATTAGTTACTTAATATAAATAATTAATAATATATGAATTATTAATAATTGGTTCGGATGGCTTACATTGTAGAAACAAAGACCCACTTTTACCCATTCAGGATCATCCAATCAGATAAACTGAGATGAGAAAATTTGATAAGGAAAAATCGTCATGTATTTTGTATGAGAAAAATCGTATTGAAAATGTAAGAGATATGATGAAAATGGAAGATTTCATTGACAAAAAATATATATATTTTTGACAATAGAAGATAGCGAGTGTATTAAAGAGTAAAGTTGAAATAAACGAGACAGCTATATAAAAAGATATAAAAATAATTATAAAAAATAATAGTTGTACTAAAAAATATGTGAAAAAATAGAGGAGAAAAAGTTAATCCTAGCCAAACACTTATTTCTGAAAGGGCCCAGACGAGTTCCCTGCCCCACCTAATCCGCGGTCCGGCGAAAGAGATGAGGAGGCGGCCGAAAGCAGAAGTAGTCATGGGCAGTTTGGTCATTTTGAGAAAATAGGCAAAACCAACAACGAAAACAAGAAGTAACCCAGGGAAGAGAGCCGCATCTCATTTCTCTCCCCTCCGCTTAAATCATCTTCTCCGAGGGTTTCAGTCTCATCGATTTCAGGAATTCCCTGGAAATTTCCTTAAAAAACCGCCCTCTCCTCCTCTTCTTCTCCTTCCTCATGTAAAAAAACCGCTTCTTGTATCATTTTTCCAAACCCTAGCTCCGGTTCCCGGGAAGAGGTCCGTTTTTTTGGGATTCTTTGAATTTTCTTTCTTTATCTGCTTTTATCATACCTGATTCGGGTTCCGGAGAGGTTTCCGTTATTGGATTCGAGGCGGGAAGGGGCTTTCGACGCGAGTGCTCGGTTTCGACCTTTGTCGATCGACTTGGAGAGGATTCCTCCATCTAGCTCTGGTTATTGTATTGCTCGGGCGGAGGAAATGAGTACTCAGAAGAAGAGGAATTTCAAGATAGAGGCGTTTAAGCATCGGGTGGAGTTGGACCCGAAATACGCAGATAAAACGTGGAAGGTGTTGGAGCATGCGATTCATGAGATTTATAATCACAACGCCAGCGGTCTTAGCTTTGAAGAGCTCTACAGGTCTGGTTCCTTTTATTTGTATTTTCTTCTCTCTACCGCTGTATTCTGTTGTGGATGATTGGCTTGAAACAGGAACTGATGGTAATATCAAACCTAGGTGATGGCTTTTCTGTACCTCGGATCCACGACTAACCGTTGGTACGGTTTTCTATGCATTTCCGAATCGTATGATGCCAGTACTCAGTCAATTTGTGTACAGAAGTTTGGATTTTGGATAAAATTTCACAGTTGGTCGCACCAAAATGCGAACCAATTTAATTACTGCCCTTCTAGAGCATTGAAATACGCCTGTTTGCTTAATGCTTGGGATAAGACATTTTCGCTGTCTTGTTGATAATGCGTGAATTGGGTGAGTGGTATTTGTGGGCTCCTGGTGTCTTTCTGGGATATATCAATAAAAAATGATGTTGATTTTGCACTTATCATTTGCGATCGAGATTTTATTTGGCTAGTTACAGGCTCGTCTAGGCATGCATTCGAAATTTTGCATTTTAGTGTGAAGTAGTGCCGTGGTTATTTTATTCAGTTTGGAAATTTTCAAATTACATCTTTGAATAAACAAACTAAAAATCTGGAGATTTTCATGAGTAATTGACATGCACCATTGCATTTTGTTTAACGAAGTGCCATGGAGGGGAAGTTTGCATGGAATAGTATTATACAATTGAGTTCTGCGCACGTTTTATATATGAGCTGCTGTTCAATCGATATTGTATGGTCATCATGGAAAATGGACATCACACACTTGATGTGATCATCATTTAGCAGCATGCTACAACAGATAACCATGTAAAAACCTAGAATTTTAATTTTTGTCCTGGTTAAATGCTGCATCAGAATGTTTGTAGGCATCCTCTTTTATTAGGGAGAAAACATCTATGCATTATGGAGGAAATTTGTTGCTCCCAACTAGATGGCTATGAAACTATTCGTCTATGAGAATTGATTAGAATGCTTTTTTATTATGCCTTGATGTTTGGCTCATGAAATGATCACTTCCAGATACAAATAAATAATCTGGATACAATTGGTTAGAATGCTTTGTTATTAAGCCTTGGTGTTTTGCCCATGAAATGAACACTTCCAGAGATACAAATAAATAATCCAGATCCAACATCATTAGCAGTCAACAGCAGAAAAGGTGGGACATTTTGCTATTTTGAAAAATGTAATTGTTATCCCTTATAGGCTGAGGATTCATTTCAACATCCATGCAGAAATAATTCAACAACTGAAAAATGGTTACAGACAAAGTAGTTCCTGAGGCCTGTACTTTTTTGCTACCCGATTTGCACATGTTGATTGTGGATGCATTGTATTTTGTATCTATTAGGGGCCATCGTAAAAACTCTTGCAAGATTTGCAATGAAATTATGGATGCCATTAGCCACTTAAATAAGTAATAAAATCAACCTCTTAAGAATTCTTCCAAAACTTGACATAAAATTATGGATGGTATTAGGCTATTACCTTTTTTTTTTTTTTTTTTGGTGGGGGGGGGGGACCTATTCTTCCAACTCTTATTTCCAATCTTTTTTTTTGACTTATTCTTTCAACTCTTATTTCCAATCATCTATTTCAGTTAATTTTGACAAATATAACCATAATATCATATGTGATGTTATTGGATTTAATCTTAACATAGGGCAGGCCCATTCCAAAGAATCCTTGTGGCTGGCCATGATCATCTTATTGCATGTTCATTACTTGTACTGTTTTGATATACTCTTTCTTATATATTTTGCAACTGAATGCTTGTGTCATGGGTATTGTCTTCCTTTTCAACTTGTGGGCTAAAAAATGATTGTCATTGAGATCAGCATAAGTTAAGGCCCCCAAAAAAGATGATTTTCAGAATTTTAGAGAGCATCTGCAAAATTAACTGTTTGCCTGAACTTACCTTTCCGTCAATCATTTTGTAATTGCTAGGGTTTTTGCAATTGGTTGTCATGCAAATTCTGGAAAGCTGGCAATTTACTGACACTTCCTGTTTGTATCTTTCAATCAGCAAAACCATTTGTCTTGTTTTATGTCCAGTCATATCACATACTTGTTGCTCGTGTCTTAAAATTGGTATGCTTAATTTAATTTCTGGTCTACACTATTCTATTTGGATGAGCTTGATGTTTTGAAGAAGTGAGTTGAGTTTCTGGTATAACTTAGTGTTAGGCATGAACTTAGGTTCCCAAGAGGTCAGAGTTAATATATATTCCAGATATTGGGCAGACATTGCCAATATGTTACTCACGCTCTGGACAACAATGCTCTGTTGACTGCACTCTATTAATTTGGTGCTGAGATTTACAGAGCTGGAGAACCATTAGACATGAGTGTTCTAAAAGTTAATTTCTCCTGAATCACGTTTGGAAGCAAACCAGTTTGTTGTTTTTTCCCAACCACGTTTGAAGCAAATGTATATGTTTATTATAGAACAAAAATGCATCAAGCTTTTGAGTTGAGATGGCTAAGGCATGCTCATCAATGTGCTGAATGGCCGACTGGAGAGTTGCTTCTTTCTGTCATGATCTTTAGTATGGGCGTTCAGATTTTGGGATGTGTTTGTCTTCCATTATGTTTGCATGGACTTTGTGTTTGTATTGTTTTGTTGCATGCTGTTTTGAGGAGAATGATATGGAGGCCACTCATTCTGTATCTCCTTTCAAATTGCAAATTGCAACTTTTTTAGGCTATTAATTTGTTGCTGCGCTGTTGCATCAGAGGTTGTTTGCCTCAGTGTTTTGTTGCGCTCACAATTTGGTTATCTTTTTGTTCGGCTATATTTGTGAAACTCTAGAGTAGTGTACACTTCATTGCCTAATCTGTCTTTCATTTTCAGAAATGCTTACAACATGGTCTTGCACAAGTATGGAGAGAAGCTCTACTCTGGGCTTGTGAACACAATGACATGCCATCTGAAAGAAATATCAAAATCAATAGAAGCTGCGCAAGGGGGTTTGTTTCTAGAGGAGCTGAATCGAAAATGGGGTGATCATAACAAGGCATTGCAGATGATTCGAGATATATTAATGTACATGGATAGGACTTTTGTCCCCAATTCACACAAAACACCTGTTCATGAGCTTGGACTAAATCTGTGGAGGGATAATATTATCCATTACCCTGAAATCCAGACTAGGTTACTAAATACTTTACTTGAACTCGTGTACAAAGAGCGTACGGGTGAAGTGATAAATCGCGGCTTGATGAGGAACATCATAAAGATGCTAATGGACCTTGGATCTTCTGTTTACCAAGAAGACTTTGAGAAACCCTTCCTGGAGGCCTCAGCCAATTTCTATAGGTCCGAGTCTCAGCAATTCATTGTGAACTGTGATTGTGGCGAGTACCTGAAGAAAGCTGAGAGGAGACTCAATGAGGAGATGGAGAGGGTGACTCACTACTTGGATGCCAAGAGTGAAGCAAAACTAACAAATGTGGTTGAGAAAGAGATGATTGCGGAACATATGCAGAGACTTGTCCACATGGAGAACTCTGGTCTGGTTAGTATGCTCGTGGATGACAAATATGATGACCTTGGCAGAATGTATAATTTATTCCGTCGGGTTCCTGATGGACTTCCCACAATCAGGGATGTCATGACCTCTCATCTTCGAGAAACTGGGAAGCAGCTAGTTACTGATCCTGAGAGGTTGAAGGACCCTGTGGAGTTTGTACAACGGCTGCTGGATGAAAAGGATAAGCATGACAAGATTATCAACCTGGCATTCAACAACGATAAGACCTTCCAAAATGCTCTCAATGCTTCATTTGAGTACTTTATCAACTTGAATGCAAGATCACCTGAGTTCATTTCCCTGTTTGTGGATGATAAGCTCCGCAAGGGACTGAAGGGAGTGAGTGAAGAGGAGGTGGAGGTCATCCTTGACAAGGTTATGATGCTCTTCCGTTACCTGCAAGAGAAAGATGTCTTTGAGAAATACTACAAGCAACATCTTGCCAAACGGCTTCTTTCAGGAAAATCTGTTTCAGATGATGCCGAGAGAAGCCTGATAGTTAAGCTCAAAACAGAATGCGGATACCAATTTACGTCAAAATTGGAAGGTATGTTCACAGACATGAAGACTTCTCAAGACACAATGCAAGGGTTCTACGCAAGTCAGGCAGGTGAGATGGGGGAGGGCCCTACTCTGGCTGTTCAAGTTCTCACGACAGGATCCTGGCCAACTCAGACCAGCACAACTTGTAACCTGCCAGCTGAAATTCTGGGCTTGTGTGAAAGATTCCGGTCGTACTACCTTGGCACCCATACTGGGCGAAGGTTGTCTTGGCAGACAAACATGGGCACAGCAGATTTGAAAGCGACCTTTGGAAAGCAGAAGCATGAATTGAATGTGTCCACATATCAGATGTGCATTCTCATGCTTTTTAATTCAGCAGATCACTTGAGCTACAAAGAGATAGAGCAAGCCACCGAGATACAAGCCCCGGATTTGAAGAGGTGCCTACAGTCCCTTGCCTGTGTCAAAGGAAAGAATGTTCTACGGAAGGAGCCAATGAGCAAGGACATTGGTGAAGACGATGCATTCTTTTTCAATGACAAGTTCACCAGCAAGTTTTACAAGGTGAAGATAGGCACGGTTGTAGCTCAGAAGGAGTCAGAGCCGGAGAAGCAGGAGACGCGGCAGAGAGTGGAAGAGGACAGGAAGCCACAGATTGAGGCTGCAATAGTGAGGATTATGAAATCTCGCAAGGTCTTGGATCACAACAACATTGTGGCTGAGGTGACAAAGCAGCTGCAGTCCCGCTTTCTACCAAATCCGGTGGTGATTAAGAAACGGATTGAGTCTCTGATTGAGAGGGAGTTTCTGGAAAGGGACAAAGTAGACAGGAAATTGTATCGTTACCTTGCCTGAACCCTTTAAAAATACACATTTTCTGAGGCCTTGTTTGGCCTGTTTGTATCCAGTTATGCTTAAGGCCAAGCGGCTTGAATTTCTTCCAGCTCTTTGTAGTTCCTCCTCCCATACCCCTCCTGAATTCTTGTTTAAATCACCCTTTCTCTCAACTCCATCTGTGATTGGATTTGCTTTACTTGATCTGCCCATTGCAGTTGCAAAAGAAATTGTGGAAGTTCTTTTGTCGTGCATTCTCATTCTGAGTCTGTGATTGCTACAACCATCGTATCGAGCTCTCTAAAGGCCTTGTATTTCTTATTATTAGCGGTAGTTGCGTTCGTTATCTTGCGGATTCACACACTGAAAAGTTGTGTTTTTAGAATTTTGAGCATTACTTATGTAGGGTGTGTTTGGGAAGTGATGAAAAGTTTTTTGCTTAAATTAGATGATGATGAAATGATGTCATGTTATAAGGGTAATGATGAGGAGTAAAAAGAATAGAACTAGAATAAATAAGTTAGATGTATAAGTGGTAATGTAGAAATAATGGAGAAGTAGGATAATCGTATTGAAAAATATAAAAAAATAATTAAAAAATATGGTAGCCGTGATTGAAAAATTTTGGTTCCAAAAGTTTTTAGCATAGTTGAGCATTCCTCATTTAAGATTTGCGTCCACAAGCTATTTTATGCGTGCATGATCTTATTCGTTCAAATTTCATTTTTCTTACTTCAAAACCTCAAAATCACTTTTTCTCATTTAAAAAGGTTATCAATCATGTTTAATTTTTTATTTTTGTTTTTTTTTAAATTCGAATGTGCGGAAAACCTTTTAACGCCTTAAATTATATTTATTTATCTATTTTCCATCATACAAGTGGCATTTCAAGGTACCGAATATGGGCATAAAGTATGGGGCTTCAACATCTACTCCTTCGGCTGGGCGACGTGTGTTCAAACCAATGTTGTCAGAACTGAACCGGTGATTGAACTGGTACAAGAACTAGTCTGGTTTGAACCGGTTCGAACCGATGATGTCAGCATGATATATTTATGATGTCATAAATATTAAATAATTTTTAAATTTTAAGTAAATATATTGATAAGTTAATTCTAATTTAACACCTATAATATGATTCTGAACCCTTTATAAGGTCATTTATACCTTAATTACAGAATTTGAAACCTGGATAATAGGATTTAATAAAATCTACCTTATCTAACAGCGTCTAACAGTATCTAATAACATCTAACGACATCTAACAGCATCTAACCAGATCTAACGACATCTAATAGCATCTAACTTTTGATATTAATAAGTTAATCCTAATTTAACACCTGTAATATGATCTTTAGCTCCTTATAAGGTCATTTATACCTTAATTATAGAACTTAAAACCCAGATAATATGATTTAATGAAATCCATCTTAATCTAACAGCGTCTAACAGTATCTAACGACATCTAACAGCATCTAATGACATTTAAGGGGCACTCAAGTTTTATGAAATAAATAAAATATTAAAAATAAATTTTCAGATTACACATAAATCGTCCTAAGTACTAAAAAATTCACCTAAAATTTAATTTTCTTATTTGTTACGTCGTCGGTATAAAGATGCATGTGATTATAATAATTCATATCTTATGGAAGATAATGTCAATTTAAAAATAGAATATTATTAATTGAATTAATATTTTTATTAAATAAAAAACTTTATTAAAAATTACATCATTTTGTAGTTATTTTATATCATTTTCACTTCGTTTTAAGAGAAATTATATTGAAATTGAAGTTTTGATGCAATACTTAGTGATATTTAAATTTTCTATACAAAAATTATATTTACATAATTTGGGAGATTCTATTAGATTATTGATGAATTTTTATAAAATTATTTTTAATGCTATATGTTGCAAATAACGATCTGCATATACACGAATTCAATGGTTCGCTGGACCACCAGAATTTTTTTTCCCCTTCTCCTCGCAAGGTCGCTCATGGTTGCCGACTTGCCACGTCGAAGCGAAAAAAGAAAAAATGAGAAAGTCGGGTGATCGGGTGAGCAGGCGGGCGCAACAGTGGGTTTTCCATTTTTGGCGTCACTCCTTGAGAGCTTGCTCCTTCCAATTTTGCAGCTGCTGAGAGAAAATAGAGGAGGGCGGCTCTGCTGCTGTGCTACAATCGATTTGGGGGCGAAATGAAAAGGAGAATGGGCTGCCTGCTGGTCGCCGAAAATGGAGGTCGGGTGCTGGTCCGGCGAGCAGCGAGACAGCAAGACGGCGACCGACGAGATGGCGAACGGCAGCTCGCGGTGAGCTTGGCGCGGGCGCACGGGCGTGCAGGTGCTGAAGACGAAGCGGGCAAGCAGGTGGTGGGCGCGAGCGACCGAGGCGTGCCAGAGAGGTGGGAGATTCGGGAGCGGCGGGTTAGGGTTTTGAGGACTGAGGTGAGGAGGGCGAGCTGGGGCGATTTGAGTATTCGACAGTTTTTTTTTCGTTTGTTTTTTTAATATATATTATTAGGGCCAACCCCGTCCGACCGATCGAACTCGGTTGGACTGGATATTCCGGTTTGACTGCCGGTTCGCCGGTTCGGACGGTTTTTCATATATGAACCGAACCGGAACCTAGACCGGTTCCCGGTCGGACTGGTTCTAACAACACTGGTTCAAACCCCCGTGACAGCAATTCATGGTGGTGTTGTTCTCTCTCCATTTTCGTGGGAGTGTCCACCGTTTGATCGGCAGGAAGTATTGTTGGAAGAAAAATAGAAATATTGGTAAGATATTTGTAGAATATCGATAAGAAAATTGTATGTTTGTCTAAGAACTTGAATGTAATACAAGTTGAGATAATGTAACATATAAGAATACCCATAAAAAACGGAAATCTTGCCAATTGGGGCCCACGTCGATGATTATACGAAATCCAACTGTTCACATGATTGGACATCAATTTTTTTTTTTTTTGGGTACCAAAAATCAATTCAATCAGACCAGTGAGCTGTACTTGCTTAAAAGCGTCTGTAATCATCCATCCAAATAGGAATAACTTTTTGGACAGTTTAATGTTTAATTAAATGCTTTAAAAGTTATACATAAATCAAACAACTGTATTACTTTAATTTTACACTTTAATCAGAAGTGGCCCATCGAATAGGTTGGTTTAGTTGAAGGTTGAAACTTGGAAGCTGAGTTAAAAAAATAATAAAAAAATAAATGCAATGGGAGGATAGGATTCATAGAAGCATCGGGGAGGGCCCAAATCACTAGAGGCATCGACCATGTTCTGTTTTGTTCGGCTGTATACTTCAATGTTATCATAACCGGTGGTTCGAACCGGTGAAGGAACTGGTCTGGTTCGAACCGGTTCGACTGGTTAAACAAACAAGTTTGAACCGATGAAGTCAACATGATATATTTATGATTTCATAAATGTTAAATATTTTTAATTAATTATATATTTATAAATCTCAATTTTATATATTAGATTTTAACCAACACAACAAAATATGTAGGAAAAATAAATAGAAAAAATTTTCAAAAATCTTTAAGCATGAATGTTAAAAAATTAACTATATTAATTGACTTGAAATATGTAATAAGCCTTAATGTTGATGCTTGACTCTTGAATCCTCCTTATTTATCTTGGTATGTTTTTGAATTATACTTCTATAAACATATTCAACACAATAAGAAATAAAATAAATCAATAATTGTTAAAGGATTGAAAAATTAAATAATTCATAATAATATTCACACTAAAAAAATATTTCATAATAATCTAAGAATTAAGAAAAATTCATGTGCTTACAAAAATGAAAATTTAAAAGTATACAAACAAATCATTCTTATCAAATATGAAATTTTGGTTTTTTTATAGCCAAACTGGTTCAACCGTCAATACCAGTTCGACCGTGGTTTGGCCGGTTCCACTGGTTTAATTGATTGAACCGGAACCGGATTAATTGAACTGGAATCAGGACCGGTTCCCGGTCGGACCGGTCCAACTGGCCAAACCGGTCCAGTTCTGACAACAGTGGTATACTTAGGATTGACAAGTGTTTGTTTTGTGGATAAAATTTAATTTTAAAAAAGAAAATAATGTTAAAAATGCGTTAAAATATAAATATATAATTGTAGAAACATAATTAGAACATAAAAATATATATAAAAAATTATTATTCCAGTGTAATTCAATTTTTATATAATATATCACATCTTGAATTACTATATAAATTTGGTGTAATAAGAATTCATGAGAATGTTATATTATAATTTTAACGTATTCAAATTTTATATATGCAATTTGGTCCTGTTGTGTTCATTTTTCAAGTAATAAGGAACATGTAAAATTTATTTTATCTTGTAATTTTAATAAATATATAAATTTAAAAACTTATAGTATGTAGCAAAAGACTAATCAGTGTAACTGAGAACACAACTTTATAAAACAAATTTTACGAATATAATAAAACGGGACATATTAAAATTTTATTATATAATTGTATATAAAAATATGAATTACAAAAGATGAATTTTATTATGTAATTTTATTGCATACCCATTTTATTCTACTAAAATTTATGTGTTATATATTGACTCTCGAATTCATAAATAATTTCAAAATTTTAGAGATGATAATCATATACAATTAGGTTGTCTCTTAGGTAACAACACATTGCTTTTTATATTTGAAAATTAGTTTTTTAAAATTTGAATGATTTATAATATTATTATGTATATATATATTTGATGCTAAAATTCACTTTGATCTGAAATTAATATTTATACATATAAGTTTTTCAATCAAAGTGAAGATTGGCATCATAAACATATGCGTATAGAAGAACTGTATAAATAGTTTGGATTTTAACAAAAATATTTTTGAAATATAAAAAACAAACAACCAAGTTCTTGTCCATATAAATTTCTAGACCATATAAATTTCTACTTAACATGATAATGGATTTAAAAATATTTACTATATATGGATAACAGACATTTCATCATAAATTTTTTTGTCCTCAAAATAAAGATAATAATTTTTCTTTTTATTCATTCATGCTTTTTATATTGTTATTTGTTCATAGTTATTTGATGATTAGACGGTCGTTCTCTTTTTATTTTCAACATGTACTTAATTCATTTCTATTTCTACTTGCTACGAAACTTTATGTCAGCATATTTAAAATTAAATGAATCTGAACATTAAAAGATTTTACTTGTATATTATATTTAAAATCGTAAGACGAGTAATGACACATGACATTAAACTAAAAATTAATTATTTATAGTAAGTAAAAATGAGTCTTATATTTATTTTTAGTCACATTCATTCAATTTCAACTAAATATTTTTCTTAATTTGTTTTGTCGAATTATCAACATTCACTATCCTCTTAAATATTTGGTCATAATTGTTGCAAACAATAATTTTTTTGCATGATTGTAATTATTTTTACCGTTTCTTTTTATTTTCTTTTCATTATCCCAACATACATAGATACGTTTTAATGATAATGATTATAATGAATCAGCTGATTAAGCAATTTTTGATTGTTTGAGTTGTAAATGTATTCATTCAGCGGGAGAAATAATTAATAACAATGTAATCTTCATTATATGCGTATTTCTTTATAATATCTTGATTTTAAACGGACTTCCTTTTGGAGTCATTTGTGGTGAGAGCTTCGAATGGATGGTGAGAGCTTAAAGTTATATTTGGAGTGGATTATTAAGTTTGATTGTAATATAAGATAATAAGTAATATTGTACAACTAATTAAAAAAAAAAAAGATTTCCCATGCAACTTATAATTTCTTTTCTGATCCCCAAAGAGCTTAGTCAAGTTATAGAAGATTTCACCATAATTAAAACCGCATTTTTCTAATTTTCTTTCCAAATTTGTATCTAACATACCTACAATTGGACTTTTATTTTCAAAAACCAGTAGAAATTAATTTAACTCGCTTTTCCATGTGCTTGTAACACAACCCTCCTCTTCCTCCACCCGACGATCGATTGGGTATTGGGTCCGGGTCTGGCAGCCATTCCCGTTATTATAAAACGTACCTGTCTGCGTTTCAGCGGCCTCGCTCGCCATCCCATCTCGCAGGAGAAGGCTGGAACCCGCCGGAGACAGAACTCACGGGATCGGATTTCGCATTTCTCTGTTAACAACCAATCTCCCCGACCATATCTATCGGTAAGTTGTCACTTTCTTCTTCCCAATCTTCTCAACTTCTCTTCACTTGAGCTATTTCCAGCTCCCACCCTCGTCTAGGGTTTCCGATCTGGAATTTACAATATTTCGGTTGTTTCTAGCCACAACTAACCATTGAGCAATCTGTCAATAAATCACCTATCAGATCGAGATTGAATTTCTTTGTTCTTTTCATATAACTTCTTTTTGAGAACATCTGTCGACATTTACAAGAAATTCCCAGCGTTTGAGAAGATGACAATCAGAACTATTTAGTTATGTCTAACTGGATGATCTAAATAGTTTCGAGAGATGCAGTAGTTTGTGCGCCGATTTTGAATATTCCTAGGTCCAGATCTTAGGGCTGCTTAGCGATTTATTTTATGTCTACCGCTTGTTCCACTTCTTTAAGAGACACCTGTCAAGGTGCTATAAAACCCCTAATTTTTAAAATTTTTTATTTTTGTTAATAATCATTTGTCAGTTGCTGGCCTGGCTTTTGGCGATCGTGAAAAATGTCTGGCCAAAATCAGCGCCTGACTGTTGTTCCTACGGTCACAATGCTTGGTGTGATGAAAGCCCGTCTCATTGGTGCCACCCGTGGCCATGCCCTCCTTAAGAAAAAGAGCGATGCCCTTACCGTGCAGTTCAGGCAAATCCTTAAGAAAATTGTGTCCACAAAGGAATCCATGGGCGAGATCATGAAAACCTCTTCTTTTGCCCTCACCGAAGCTAAATACGTTGCTGGGGAGAACATCAAGCACATCGTCCTTGAGAATGTCCAGTCTGCAACGCTGAAAGTCCGCTCCCGGCAAGAGAATGTTGCTGGTGTCAAACTCCCAAAATTTGAGTACTTCACTGATGGGGAGACAAAAAATGATCTCACTGGGTTGGCCCGTGGAGGCCAGCAGATTCAGCTCTGCCGAGGGGCTTACATTAAGGCCATAGAGGTTCTTGTTGAGTTGGCTTCACTCCAGACGTCGTTTCTAACTCTTGATGAGGCAATCAAAACCACAAACCGGAGGGTCAATGCTCTGGAGAATGTTGTTAAGCCAAGGCTTGAGAATACTATTAGTTATATCAAAGGAGAGTTGGATGAGCTAGAGAGGGAGGATTTCTTCAGATTGAAGAAGATACAGGGGTATAAGAAAAGGGAGATGGACCGACAGGTTGTTGAAGCAAAAAAGTTTGCAGAGGAGCAGGTTGCAGAGAAGGTCTCATTGCAGAAGGGGATTTCTATTAACGCTGCACATAACTTGTTGAGTGTGGGGGCAGAGAAGGATGACGATATCATTTTCTAATGGAGGTTGGTTTCTCCTCTTTTTCTGCTCTTCTCCTTTTCTTTTCCTCTACTTTCTATCTTGGATTGTATGGCTTTTGTTGTGTTGTTGCTGCCTTGTTGAGAAACTTCTTCATGTGATTTTTAATGGCTAATGTTATGCGCTGAATAACAATTCTGTTTCCATTCTTTTAAGACATGATGTGAACAGAGTCATGGTTAGAGTTCTGTCTATTTAACTCTCGCTGCAGGCATATCAATTTTTTAAGTAGCTGGATTTTCGTGGGGCCTGCCTTGATTAACTCTTGATTGAGTCATGATGATCTGTACAATAGTGTTGCTGTTACTTCGGTTTTATGTGCATAGGGTCCCACGATGGTTGCCTTTGGACGAGGAAAAATTCTAATCTTGATCTGAAAATTTAGATCCTAATGTTGATTTCAGTTAGCATGAATCGATCATGTCACATGTTTTAGACTTGGATTAAGAAAGGCCTCAGTATTTCACTTTGAATCTGGAAAGCAAAGGGAAAACTGCACTGTACATGCTGGCAGTTTGCTGTCAAGTCCTTCTGGATGGTGAACAAATGCATGCATTAATGTTTGTGACATTTTTCATTTTTGCAGATGCATGTGTGGGCTTCCCAAGCCCAGTGACCATGATCGATGTTTTTGTTCATGTAGAAAGCATAGCCTACACTTACAAGGCAAGCATGTCCTGCTTGGTGTATCTGTCATAACTCATAAGTGGGCTTTCTGCAGATTTGCTGGGTCTACTGGAATAAGTGCTTATACGCATGTTTCGGCAAATGTGTTATTCATTTAGGTTCTTATGTAGGTAGAGCAAGGCTGCAGTACCAGTCTGTTTGCTTCGCTTTTCTGAAATTCACTGTGTGATCTTATTTTGTGGATGCACTTAGGCCTTCTCATTTATTTGAAGGCTGGCCACGGATATGTCTTATTTTATTTAGGAATGGTTTTTGATAGGCTTATAGACTGCTCTGTTTGTGATCATCCTCTGTATCCATCCTGAGAATCAAATATATTAGTGCTGCTCAATCTCATGGAAGTGTGCGGAGGAATGTTTTTAAGACTCCCTCATGTAATACCATTGCTACCACCATGTAAATTTGATCAGCAAATTTTACATTGCTCCTGGTTACAATATGCTTACGAAGGATCAAATGGGAATGTCAATGATTATTAGCTTTTTGAAAGCATCAAGATTTCACATGACTCATGTGGACAAATGAGGTAGTCGCATGAGATAATTTTATATTAACTAAAGGTTACTACTACATAATAATTTTAGGGGAGATTTGCAAAAATAATTCTGTAAATTTGTCTATTAACCTTGTAGTATGCAAAAACAATCTTATGAGCTAATGGCATTCGCCATATGAAATGCATTCTTCATGTCAAATATATTCATATATTACTATTTTTCGTGTATGTCAAAAATCTCATGTGTCTACTATCTACTTAATTGCCATTCTTGAAATCCAATTAAGCTCACAGGTTATTTTTGCACAATATCAAAAGTTAAAAGGTTATATCTATAAATATCGAAACCGCGAGGTTAAAATCATAAATAAGCAGACTTACAGGATTACCTACAATTTTAGCACTGAAGTGAAGTGTGGATTCTTCTGTTTGGTAGGTGCAAAATTATGGGTGCCAATCTAATGCGACCAGCAGATCAGTGCAACCTGTTACTATTTCTATTTTAAATCATGCTTTTTACATCTAAAACATTTATTTTATTCATTTCCACGTATTTGTCTAAGATGCCAAAAATCGCTTTGATTGAAAACTTTTATATGTTATATGGTCATTTTCAAAATTTAATCATCATCATGCGAAAGATCATTTTGATTGGAAATTTTTATATGATGTGTGGTTGTTTTCAAAATTTATATATTCACTTTCAAATAATGTTAAATGTTTACAACATAGAAGTCTCCAATTAAAGTATTTTTGGCGTTTTAGATAAATATATGAATGAATAATACAAATAGTTTACATGTAACAAAATTAAAATAGAAAAAGCAACTTGTAACATGTCAGTGCCACCAGTTGCCTTTGATAGTTCATTTGTTGGAAACTTGTGGAGTAGAACATGCTATTTTTGGAATCTCTGTTCCTTCTGATTTCATTGCAGATGTTCATGATTTACAGCAATTGACTTGAATGGACCTCTGGGAGCAGGGATCAATTTGAACTAAACCCTTGATGCCTATGCCACTTGGGGTGATAAAACTTTCGATTGAAGATGGTCATCTCCCGTGGATTTACTGGTCGACTAAAAATATTAAAAATTGTTCTATATTATGTCTCCTGATTATATGCTGTCGGCTAAAAAAATATATCTGCATATTTGTTATTATTATTATTATTTACAAATGCAGGTCTCGCCTAAATAAATCCTCCAAATAAATTCCAAAAGTTATCAACTATCAATCTATCATGTAGTGGAACATTTATGTGGAGCCGCATATGTATAGAAAAATAAGGACTAGTTTCAAGGCATATAAGATTCTTAGATTAAATTTTATGATCAAGACAGTTTTTCATCCTAGATAGAGATTCTATCTAAGAATCTTATATGAATTGAAACACGTCCTCAAAAAGTTGTTTTGGCTATATGCATGCAACGCTACATGTGGCCGGCGATCAGGGGCTGTGTATTGCATTATTTATTTTTAATTACGATAGCTGTATATTCACCCTCAACAGGTGTTTAAATTTTAAAATATATAACTTTCAAGTAAAGTGATTGTGGCCATTATCTATAAACAGTTTTCTATAAGTAAAAATAATAAATGATTTAGTATGTTTGGGAAATGATATAACTTTTGGATGAAAAATTTTTGGTATAAAAGTGTTAAATCTATGGAAAATTATGTAATATGTTAGGGGTAATGATGAGATATAAATAGAATAAGGTTAAAAATAGATAGATTAGGTGTATAAGTAGTTACGTAAAAATGATTAAAAATGATTAGAAAATAAGGTAGTTATATAAGGTGTGAAAAATAATTTTAAAATATGACGGTTACGAAAAGTGAAAAGTTTTAGATTAAATGATTTTAACTTCACATTTTTTTTCTCATTGCTAAACACATCCAAAGGTCGCACTAGATGAGAACACACATATGATGTCTATGTGTCTTGTTGTCATTAGCTTTAGAAACTAGGTTGTGATTCCCAGCAAAGTGACCGTGCAAATTTTTTTTTTTCTTTCACTTACCATATGACTTTTTTTTATTGTCTATACCATTTATAATATTTATCTATATATTTATGTTACGAAAAGTCAAATATTTTGAATTTTTTACATGTTATAGGTTTATTTTCAAAATTTAATAGTTTCATATTTGCCCTCAAATGATATTAAATATTTATAACAAATGCGTTTCGAATCGAACCAATTTTGGCGTCGTAAATATAAAACATTAATTTATATTTTCAAACTGGCCAAGAGCATGAACTAACCGGGTTAAGCCTCCGGTCACTACTCTCCTTAGTTGAAAATGCAATATAATAACATATTCGTAGTTAAATAATTTCTTTTCAATTGATTATGGTTTAGATATAAGGAATTAAACTATCCAGCCGTTAAAGGAATCTAGTTAATTCTTTTTACATGTGTTCTTTCAAATGTATTAATGGCCCGTTTGGCCCTCGGTATTATTGCCGGCTTACCCACAGCTAGGGGTGTTAATGGTCATGGTCAACCCGTTAACCCGCTCGTTCAACCCGTTAATAAATGGGCTTGGGTTGAGATTTTTGAATAAATGGGTTATGATCCGCCAATCCGTTCAACCATTTAATTAAATAAACGGATTAGGGTTGAGGCTTCGCAACCCGTCAACCCGTCCAACCCGTTTATTTAACCCGTTCAACCTGTATAACTCATTTAATATAATATATTATAATATATATGTAATATTTATAACAGGAATTGGCATTAAAGAGATGACTTGAGATTAGAGCTGATGTTTTCAAGCTAAAATAAATTAAATTCAGGTATGTTAGTTTCGAATTATTTAATTTATTTAAATTTACAGACTTCATTAAAGATTTTTAGCATGAAAATTAGTAACAAACACAACCCGTTAACAACCCGTTAACCCGTTTATTAAATGAGTTGTAAATGCGTTAGGGTTGAAGTTTTTTAAATGGGTTAATAAACGGATTAGGGTTGAGATATATTAAATGTGTTAGGTTTAGGATTAGACTTCAACCCGTTCAACCCGATCTGTTAACACCCCTACCCACAGCTGTACACTAGATGGGATTCGGGGTGGGCTCGGGTTCATTCTAATCCTAACCCTATTGGTAAAATTTAAACTCTAATTTTATTTTTAAAAATTGAGTTCGTGTTGAATTTCGAATTAAAATTTAGGTTGATGAATTTACATTTTATTCATGAGTAATAAGTTTAGAGTTTCATATAAATATATAATAATAACATATAAGTAAACATAATAATATATAGCAAAATTACATTTTTTTAAAAAAATAGTAATGTAAAGAATATTTCTAGAAAAATATAACATAAAAAATAAGATAAAAGAATAAAATTAATGGATGTAAAAGATAAATGATAGAAATAAAAAATAAATAAAAATAAAAATAATAGATTTTATTTATAATATGATTACAATATGTCAAACATATATGCAAATATAAATATAAATAAAATAAATATGAAAAATATAAAAAATATTGTTTAAATATTATGTATATAATCGGGTTCCTTGGGTTCTTCCTGCTCTAGTTGGGAAAAAGTAAATTCAAACACTACTGGAAATCAGGTTCAGCGGGCTGAGTTTAGGTTCAACTTGGCTCAAGTTGTACCCCTAGATGGGTTAGCAACGAGGAGCAATTTCATGTAATCTTTTTCAATTTTTATTGCTCAGACAAGTGGTGAGAAATTTACTTCATTTATTGTATTTGACATTATTTAGCCAAAAGATCAAGTTTCATCAAAATAAAAAAAAATGTGCACAAGTCATATTTGCTAAAAATATTTTTCATGTGTAAATTATAAAAATGTTTAGATTTATTTACATATATACAAAAATGTTAAAATACTTTATAGAATTATTTATTCATATATTAATGATATTTTAGATAACTTAAATATTTTTAAGTTTAATATTTAACATTAAATAATTTTATTATGTTGATTTTATACATTTATAGATGACGCCAATGTAAAAGTACTAGATGGGTTTTCATGATATGAAATGATATTAAACATATGGATGTATGGAATTTCTAATAAATCATTAAGGTGAGAAAAACAGATGAGTTATATAGAAATAGAAATAGGATTCCACAGCCTATTAATAGCATATTTCAGCATGAATTGTCGAAGTTCAGGGTTCGAAATCCTTGGACCCCGCGACACCATGGGGAAGGAAAGAAAAAAAAAAAAAAAAAAAAAAAAGCTCGAAGCTTCCAATTTTGTCTCGACGCAATTTCTTGCGGCGCTAGCCCGTAAGGCCGCTACTCTGTCTCTGGTTAGGAATTTCATCAGTCCAGCCAGTGACAGGAAAAGCTCAATTGGAAAATCATAGAAAGAGAGAAAGAGCAAGTGGCGGAATTCTAGAAAGTTGAAAAAGGAAATGCTATAATAAAAAAGAATTCCAAACCGATGAAACCTCTTCATTTGGGCAAGATTGGTGATTGCGTGAAATACGACGACTGATCATTTCCGACCGGTCAAAAAATATATATATTTTTTTATTTTTTTTGAAAAATAATTTTATAAACATGTTAATCTAGTTATATTTAATCTATAAACCAAAATTTACCATTTTTGGATATGTATATATATTTATTTTGAATTTTTAAATACAGGGGTATTTAAGTCATTTTAAATATTCTTAAAATGACTTAAATACCCCTGTATTTAAAAATCCAAAATAAATATATATACATATCCAAAAATGGTAAATTTTGGTTTATAGATTAAATATAACTAGATTAACATGTTTATAAAATTATTTTTCAAAAAAAATATATTTTTTCACCGGTCGGTCGTAGAAGATCAGATCTTGTGAAATACGCTACACAACGTTGCATTTAGAATTATTTATTTAATTAGGATATCAAGTTTTATTGAAATCATACAAATTAAATAATTGCATCGATATTGTCAGCACAAAAGTGGTGATCAAACGGTCAAGAGACTGTTCTAGTTCATCCCAATTTAACCAATTTAGAAAATCACGTTAAACCTGTAACATAAGCATTATGTATACGCTAATAAAAGAATTATGTCTCAATAAATATTTGCTAGTTTTGAATATGTGTATGTTTTTTTAATTTTAAACACAGGAATATTATAGTCATTTCCACATGTTGAAAATGGCCACAATACTCATGTGTTTAAATATAAAAAAATATATCTTGGAAAAATGTCAAATCCTTGTTAATAGATTATATCAATCTAGATAAATTTTTTTTAAGAAAAACATGCATAGAAATGAATCTTGTGACCAGTCTGAAATCCCCCATTTTTATCAGGCGTAAATGATCATGACCCATAGATAAGAGCTGATATATACATGAAAAAGTAATTAAAGATAAAATATAAAGATACTTTCGTGGTGCCGACAACATCGAAATAATCAAATATTTCCATGTTGTTGTCCTATTTTGCACCCTTATAGATGATTAAATCAAAATTCAATTGATAAATTATATTTAAAATTATTTCTTTAAAGATTTTGTTTCTATGAAACTTTTTTTTATATAATACTTTTTGTTTTTAATATCTTAATACTTGATAAAAATCTACTCTATCTGTAGTATTTAGTATCATTTATATTATTATTGAGATCCAATTCATTTATTTAAAATATTTACATAGACTCTATCTACAAACATTATAAAATCAATATAATAAAATAGTTTTAATAAAAAATATCAATTTTATAGTTATATTTTCAACATTTAAACAAGGAAAATTTTTCCTTATACCCATATCATTTGACCATAATTCGTTTCGTACCAATAACATTTCAATAATCCTCGCCTACAACCATAACATTTCACCATTAATTCCGTACATGCCTGTATCGTTGCATTCCATCAGTTAATCCTATAGTTGCATATGTTATTTTTTAGAACGTCGAAATTACCCATAACAAAGAAGGGAAAAAATATGCAGAACCAAAACAACATGGAACTTTGTCACAAAGGCAAACTACACATCCTAAATCGCGTTTTTTCCCGGCGAAATCTGGTCGCCCTTGCTCATACTCCATATCATCCGTCGGCAATTCAAATCTACAAACAGGGCAAGAATTCTTCGATTCTAGCATGCAGGCGCCATGTAAACATGCTCCCATGGAAGCTTCTTACCCTCTTCCCCAGCACACATCGTCTCCTTACAGATGGCCCACATCAAACCCTCATCCTCCCTGATCACTACTGATAGAAGGAAGCTTCACGACCACCGATCTCGTTGTTGGTTGTGCCCCTCTTCTCAAACCTCCATCATTCTCCATTAAAGTCTGCAGCATAACCTCATACGCTGCGACATCCATATAATCCTCTGAATTCCTAAAATACCCATCAGATTCATCCGACATCTCGACCCTCAATTCGATTATGTAATCCTCGAAGCTCTTGATGATCTCAGCCCAGTCGAGTAGCGGGCTCCACTGCCCGGCGCCATCCAGGAGATGAAATCACTCACCCGGCGGTCAAGAAGATCGATTTGCGTTGGAAGGTAGCCACGTTGATCGAGTCCGAGCAATGGCAGCTGAGGCTCTCTCCGGCATGCTTTTGGTTCTGAAAAATCAAAAAACGATTTGCCAAGGCAGCCACTTTGATCGAGTCCTTCAGTTGTTCGATCCGGAAGAAGAGAAATTGGCCGTGAGGAAAATCCTGGTTTCTCTGCTTCCGTCCTTATCAAACAACAACACAGGGAGAAGAAAACTCTTAGCATCAGCATATCTCAAGCATTTAGAAAAGCTCGCAGAAGCGGGAGTAACAGATGCAAAGACGATTATCAAGAAATTATCTGAGAACAAACTCCGGTCTTCGCTCAAGGGAATTTGGCATGTTTGACTTTAATCCTGCCAATAACGTAATTTTCTTTTATTTTTCTTGTAAATTTCACGCGCTCTGAGCTTCAATGTCTTCCTTGAAATTTTACACCAACATTGAATCATATCTCCAGAGATATCTTGTAAAAAATTTTGGTGCTTTAGTTACTGGTGGCAATTTTTAGTGTATGTTTTCGATTTGAAGTTGGAAGGACGAGTTATTTTAATTCAAGTAGGACTTGAACATAGAACTAATTACTGAAATTTCCTCGTCCTTCATAAGAGAAGACGGAATTTAGTTCCTTGTCCTTCGAATCGATGCAGAGGAAGTCATCGTTGGCTCGAAGCGGGGATGATCCAATAGTTTCAAGATTAGGGAAACTCGCAGAACTCAAGCTTAACGGCAGGGATTCTGTTTGTCTTTTTATTTTCATGTTCTAAGGACAAAATTATCAATTCAATATGCAGCTGTCGGTTTCATAAGCTGCCGGTGACAATATCTGCATATAATGAATTAAGGGTGTGTTTGGTAATGAATAAAACTTTTTGTGAAAAGTTTTGGAAGGTAAAAGTTATCAAATGATGTGATATGATAGAGATAATGATGAGTAGTAAAGAGGATAAAGTTCAAATAGATAGGTTAGTTGTGTGAATAGTTGTGTAGAAATGATTGAAAAGTAGGGTAATTGTATCGGAAAATATGAAAAAATGATTAAAAAATATTATAGTTGTAGAGAATGAAAAATTTTAGATTGAAAAGTTTTAACTTGACATGTTTTATTAATTGCCAAACGCACCCTAAGGGTGCAACGTTGCGGGCGCTGGAGGAATTATTGAAAATGTTATTAATACAAAAGGAATTATGATCAAATGTTGCGGGTATAATGAAAATTTTCCCTTCAAACTATCTAAAATATCATTTCTACGTGGATAACTAATTTTATGAAGTGTTATTTGTTAGGAAACATCATTTGGGTAAAAATGGATTACAATGAAAGTGCACACAATAAGACAAGATCAAATAAACAACCACAAAATCATACACATAAGATACTAAGATTTACGTGGAAAATTCTTCAACTTAAAAGGGAAAAACCATGTGAAAGAAATAATAATTCACTATGATAAATAGGATACAAAGATACACACTGAATATATTATCTGAATATATCACACATCGTAAATAAGAACATTTTGATAACCCTATTTTTCACGTCCTAACAAGACACCTCTCAAGGCTCCATTGAAACTCTAACGGATACACTTATAAATAGGACTCTCTATGAGTTCTTACGCAAAATCAGTATGCACTCTTTTACATATTCATCATGAACTCTTACATGGAACCACTAGCAAATAACTCATATGCAAACTACAATATATAAACCTAATAAATTTTCACATTGGAGTGGATTTTGCACACATCAAGTCATCTCATAGAGAAACCACGTCTTTGACTATTATGCAACTCACTAGTCAATTCATCAGTTAATCATGCTCCGACTTGCCTAACTGCATCAACCATGCATTTGATTAAGCATATCATATGTATCCGGGAAAAACAACATGAACCGCATTTGTTTTCAAACACTATCACAATCATAAGATCATAGGCTCTCCACGATTCAACGCCAACACATTTTCAAAATTTCACAGCCACCATCCAATGAGGAATTTAGGAAAACTAGTCTATTTCTACGTGCTCTTTGTACATCCTCAACATCGGTATAATCATAGACAACAAATAATGCAAAATATTTGTAGCTCCATGAAATCCACTTGCTCCACCTCGATTTGAAACATCTCTATACAAAATCAACTATGTGATTAAACAACAGATTTTCTTATAAACTGTTGTTTCAAACTAGATCGAACTTGAATCTTTCTGATCAATATCGATCTCCGTAATCTAATTTTATCACACCCAGCGATGTAGCATCTAATAACACATTACTAGCCTTGAGATCTCGGCGAATAATCCTCAGTCGAGAATCTTCTTAGAGATAAAGAAGGCCTCCAGATATGCCTCCAGTGTTTTTGTCACTCTTAATCTAGTCCAAATCTACCCCTTTATTGGATCTAGATACAAACAATTTTTTCATAAACTAAATTGGACGCTACTAATTAGCTAAGATGTCTCGTGATCATTTCATTGATAAATAGAGCAATGGAAAGTGTTGGAAAATAAAGATTTATTACATACCTTATTTAGAGGAAGAAAAAGTGAAAAAATTTGAAGGTTGCTTCTCAAACTTTATCACTCAGTTGGATTGGAATTACAAGATTGGAAAACAATCACACAATCATAACCTAAATACCACTAATCTTTGAAAGGATTTAGAAGAACTCTATAATGATTTCTCCTTTGTGCTCTAATGTGTGTTTTTCTTGTAGACATCACACATATTTATAACTGTCTTAGTAGGAAACCCAAGAGCTATCACACTTATGATATGTTTTTATATGTTCCGTGTCCAAGTGGAATTGTGTTTCCTAGTGCGGGAAGGAAAACCATAATGAGCATACCTGTATCCTAATACATTTCAACACGAAGGGAGAAGAAGAGCCCAAATCAAAGATAAAGTTGTCAAGGCTTCTCTTGAGCACATATTCGTAGATGAGAAGCTCTTCTTGTTCATCAACATAGCAACCCAAGAGCCTAATAAGATTCCTGTGCTGGAGTCTAGTAGTTAGCGAGACCTCATTCTTGGCACCTTGCCATGAATTGCTGGAAGGCCTCTTCACAGCTATTTCTTGTCTGTTTGAAAGCCTTTCCCGTGTTAAGTTAAGGTTACTCGAATTGCTATCGCCTATTTAGAATTGGTTTGAAATTCGTTTTGTGGGCTACAATCTGTATGTTTTCTGTTACCTTGCAAACAACACCAAATCCTCGCTCTCCAAGTTCATTTTCTTTAGAGAAGTTGTTAGTTATAGCTTTTATAGTTTCCAAATCAAATAGCATTGTCCCACTAGCTGCTGCCTCTATCGGGGGTTGATTTCTGGCCACAATACAATGTGTGATTAGAAGTGGAGGTTTGATGAATTCGCCACAGGCATGAATATTTGAATATTGGGCCTGTTTATTTACAATACTAGAGTATGATTGAGCATTGAATATTAGGCTTGTGTATTTAAGATAGCAATTCAAGTTTTTTTTTTTTTTTTTTAAAGTAAAGATACAAATTCAAGTTTTATTCGAATGTTAAGGCTACTTTTGATAAAATTTAAAAGAAAAAACCTCTTTCCTTCCAACCTTACATTTCTTTTCATACGACTTAACATCTTAATTGTTTAACAACTCTGCTTTTTCTTATTATCATTTCCACATTACAATAATTTTCTCACATCTTTTTATACAAATATCTTATTTATTTTATTTGTATTCTCTTAACTTTTAATCGATATAATTTAATATTTTAATTATCCAATCACCGTGCCTTTTCCTTTACTCTTAATTATTAACATTATTAGATATGAAAGCATTTTTTTTTAAAATTTTCTTTTACATATCCACATTTTCGCTTTTACTTTATGGGTGTGTTTGACAATAAGTATAAAATGTCAAGTTAAAACTTTTCAATCTAAAACTTTTCACTCTCCACAATTACCATATTTTTTAATCATTTTTTCACATTTCCTATACAACTACTATATTTTTCAATCATTTCTACGCAATTACCTATATAACTAACATATCTATTTTAACTTTATCCTCTTTACTCTTCATCATTACCCCTATCATATTACATCCTTTGACAACTTTTACTCTCTAAAAGTTTTATCTATTCTCAAACACACCTTATATCTTACTAAAGACATCTTTAATTATTACCCAATTATGTTCATTATTGTCTTATTTTTTTTCAAAATTTTTACATTTTTTAATTCTTATATTTTACAACTCAACCTAAAAATCTAACAATATTTCTAATGGGATGGCTATAGAAACATTGCTTGAAAAAATGAAAGATAAAATTTCATTGCTAAGCCTAAAACTTGAAGGTTGAACTTTCAGCCCTAAGGCAAAACTTTTTTGTCAACCACATTTTTTTTCAATTAACATATTACATTACCTCAACTGATATTACATTCAAGTCTTCTTACAAATATTTCACTAATATTTCTATTTTTCATAACAGTATTTCCCAACTACTTCAACCGCTAGATGCTACCTAGGGGTGTTGACGGATCAAGTCGAACAGGTTAAAGCTTAATCTTAATCTTAACCCGTTTAAAATATCCCAACCTTAATTTGTTTATTAACAAATTTAAAAACCTTAACTCTAGCCCATTTACAACATATTTAATAAATGGGTTGACGGATTCTACACAAATAACCCAAAAGCCCAAAATCTGGTAGACAACGATCTCGCAAGGAGAAACAAGAGAGTATTTTCGGCACAAAAGAAATAGAAATAAGGCAATAACGGAAAAATTGAATTAAGACAATAATTAAAAATTGAAAATTAGAGTGTGAGAAGAAGACTTAGTGGGAGAAAATAACCACGGGGTTTACATTTATATTTACATAACTTTAATAGGTTGAACGGGTTAAACGGATTACGAAATGGATTGACGGGTTATAAAATCTCAACTCTAATCTATTTATTTAATTAAATAGTTAAACGAATTAGTAGATTATAATTCATTTATTTAAAAATTCCAACTCAAACTCATTCATAATTGGATTTGACGAGCACATTAATGGGTTGATCATGATCATTAACACCCTTGCTACCACAGAAATTAAGGAGATTAACACCACCACAATAAGCTCGCGGGATGCAGCTATGGGCATTTGAACGCATGTCACCCAACGTCAGGGCATACATGCGTACCACCGAGGCAAAGCTCTTTTATCAACCGCATTAGTCGCGCACTGGCTTTACATTTTTCATTGGTCACTTCTTTTTTAATCTTTCCAGGCGGATGTTAAAAAAAGGGAACTGAGGGGGCGGTCAGCAAATCCTCGTCTGATCAGGTGCACCTTGGAGCCTCTCCCACGCATACAATTATTATTATTTTTTTTTTTTTTAAAATTTTTGTCATAAACTTATTAATTTTTACTATTTTTAAAGATTTTTAAATATTCATTTTAAATTTTTAAAAATAAGTAGTATTTTAGTAATTTTAAATTAATACACATGTTAAATATACTTAAATTAATATTTATGTAAAAATTTTTTTAAAAATAAATAAAAATAAAATAGGTGTGTGCTGATCAGCTCGCGGTAAGCATTGATCAGTTAGTAATTTGCCCTAATTCCCGCCTCTGTTCTGTTCTGGTTCGTGAGGGGAGAGTTCGGCCTCTGCTCTCTCCTCACGCCACAGAAAGCGATTTGAAGAGCAGGAAATCTTCTTGTGTCCAAAACCGCAGATTTTATCAATTTGGTGAGAATTATAGCCTCAAAAGTTTCATTTCTGCTGCTTTTCCCATCGCATCTTGAGTAGAAACAGCTGCAGAATCACTAGCTTTCTCAATCGATCAAGTACTCCTCCATTTGAGGCGGAGATGTCGGCGAAATGGAGGGCCCTGCAGCACCGACATCGCTTCACCTACACTGGCGTTATCTTCCATCACTCCTACATCCAATCTCTCAATCTCTTGCCTTCCGAGATCGCTGCCCTGTATTTCTTTACTGAATTGAAGGTGTTAGTCTCTCTCTCCTCTACTTACTCTCAAGTTTCTGCCGTGAAGAAACTCGCTTCGGCTTTCGGCATCTTGCTCGGGGATGCCAATGCCAGCGAAGTCGTCGTTCACAAAGCAGCTCGCCTGTATCTAGAGATTTTCTTCCTCGAGAACTCGCTCCCTCTGCATCGGACTCTGATTTCAGTGCTTGCAAAAAATAGCTGTTTCCGAGCTGTGATTGGGAGCTGTTTCAAGTCCCTTTGCGACGAGTATGGTGTGGATGGGAGGAAAGGGAAGAGATTTTTGGTTTCTCGTGCGGCCCTGTCTCTGATGAGCTACCCCAAGCTGGGGTTTTTGCTGGAGACAATTGAAGAGTGCGCTGTTTCGGTAGCTCTGGATGTTGCTTTTGGGTTGCGTTCAGTGGTTGCGGAGATCGATGGAGGGTCCCGTCCTTCACCTACTGTCATGGAGCAATGCCAAGAGGCAATTTCTTGCCTTTATTACTTGCTTCAGAAATTTCCTTCCAAGTTTGTCCATCTAAACGGCTGTGGGGAAAAATCAAATCCCAATGATGTGGATGTTTTGGGGATTGTTTTCCGAGAGATTTTGATTGTGCTGAGCTCTCCGGCATTCTCAAGGGATGCTCTGGTGGCTGCAGGTGTGAGCTTTTGTGCAGCTCTTCAGGCACGTTTGAATTCCCAAGAACTCGCTATTTTTATAGTCAAAGCTCTTTTTTCCCGACCAGGGTGTAGTTATAACATATGCAGTGAAGGCAAGTTTGAATTGAAGATGGTTCTTGAAGGAGATGTGTGTTCCGAGATTGCAGAATTCTCAGTTTTGAGTCGACTTTGCTTGTTAAGAGGAATACTGACGGCTGTTCCACGAACAGTTCTCAACACCCATTTTGTTAAGACAGTCGTAGGTCCAGAAGGTGGCGATGTCCATGCACCATGTTGCAGTTCCATCTGGACCATCCTATTCAATGGGATTTTAGCTGATTTGTGTAACTACTGCGAAAATCCAATTGACAGCCATTTCAATTTTCATGCTCTGACAGTGACTCAGATCTGCTTGCAACAGATAAAAACATCACTATTGGCAAAACTCACCAACCTATCAGCAGACTATGATCCCTTTACTGAAAACATGGTTGGGCGCATATTGAGAATAATATGGAACAATTTAGAAGACCCACTGAATCAAACTGTTAAGCAAGTACATCTCATCTTTGACCTATTGTTGGATATTCAATCCAGTCTTTTGTCCATCGACAGTAGTTGCAAAATGAGGGCTTTCCTTTCAAGGACAGCTGCTTACCTCTTAGGTTTAGGTTCACGTTGCAAGGGGCGTTATGTTCCTTTGGCTTCTCTTACCAGGCGGTTGGGTGCACAGACAGTCTTAGATATGAGTCCGAATCTATTGTTTGAGACAGCACATGCTTACATTGATGATGATGTATGTTGTGCTGCCACATCATTCTTGAAATGCTTTCTTGAGTGCTTGCGGGATGAATGTTGGAATAGCAATGGTATTGAGAAAGGATATATAGTTTTCAGGCAGCTATGTTTGCCTCCTTTTCTACATGGGCTTGTTTCTGGGTTGCCAAAACTCCGTTCCAACCTAAACACTTACGCTCTTCCCATTGTGCTTGAGGTTGATGTGGACAGCATATTCCCCATGCTTGCATATATCTCTGTTGGACAAAGTAGTGAAGAGAGAGAAATTGTTTACCCTGAGCTTGCTGGTGTTAACATGGAACTAACAGTTGATCAGCGGGTGGCTGCATTGGTTTCTTTGCTTAAGGTATCCCGTTCACTTCGCTTTGATTGAAGGGGACATTGATTGGTGCAGTGACTCCTTAGTTCCCCGCCAAATTGTATGAACTTCATAAGAAAAGTCTCCCCTGTGTTTGCCACTGTTTGTGTCAACGGTATAAACATGAAAATTCTTGTCAGGTGGCTGGTCCTGGCACTGACCCATGTCGATGATGCTCTCCGCATAGACACTGCTGAGTTATTGTTTCTAAATCCCAAGACAGCAAGCCTGCCTTCTCCTTTGGAACTTGATTTGATGAAAGAAGCTGTACCATTGAACATGCGCTGTTGCTCAACAGCTTTTCAGATGAAATGGACAAGCTTGTTTAGAAAATTTTTCTCCCGAGTTCGGACAGCATTAGAAAGGCAGGTGAAACAAGGTTGTTGGCAGCCACTTGTGCATAATGTAAGTATCAGAGATGATAGCAACGACAACGATAAAAACCTGGCTGTGCAGAGATCAGAGGATCTCTTCCATTTTATGAAATGGTTGAGTTGCTTTCTTGTTTTCTCATGCTATCCTTCTGCTCCATATGAGAGGAAAGCCATGGCCATGGATCTGATTTTAACAATGATCAATGTCTGGCCCATATTTCCTCCTCTTCCTGGGAGTGTTTCTTGTTCTGCTTCTGATTCGAGTTCTCTTTACCCTTATACTGAAGCATTTACGGCCCCAGATTCTACATTGGGATTGGTTTGTTCAATAATTGATAGTTGGGGACAAACTTAGAGAAAGTTCTTTTCGCATTCTATTGCATTTTCCATCTCCACTTCCTGGTATTTCCAGTGATGATGCAGTGAGGCAAGTAATTGCTTGGGCCAAGAAGTTGGTCTGCAGCCCCTCGTGTTAGGGAGTGTGATGCGGGAGCATTGACATTACGTCTCATATTTAGGAAGTATGTATTGGAGCTTGGTTGGATTGTTGGGGCTTCTGTCAACATTGTTTGTTCTCATTCTCAATCCTTACTGGAAAATGGAAGTTCGCACATCCATAAGCATAAGAACAATGTAGTGGAGTATATACTATCTCTTGTTGATTGGTTGCGTATAGCAGTCGAGGAGGGAGAAAAAGATCTTTCAGAAGCATGCAAGAATAGCTTCGTTCATGGTGTTTTTACTCACCCTTCGATATACTTTTGAGGAACTAGATTGGGATTCTGATCTAGTTTCGTCAACTAGTTCTGAGATGAAGAAAGCGTTGGAGAAACTGTTTGCAGCTGATTATGCGAGTAACATCATTGGGCACTTTGGGTGGTTTCTGCTGATGCATGGCATCTTCCCGATGACATAGATGATATGTTGAATGATGGCTTTTTCACCAGAGGTGCCTGTTGAGATAGGTACATGTGATTCCTCATCTGATCCTGAGTTAAAAATTTTGGAACCTGCAGACGTTACCAGACCTCAGGCTGTTATGGTTGGCTGCTGGCTTGCTATGAAAGAGGTAAAAAGCTTGTACAGTTTTTCATTTACTGAATCCATTATTTTCCTGGTATTCATCATTCCATTTTCATCACAATTCTACAATATATGTTAGTTGCTTGCATGTACTGAAACTATCTGTTACTTAAAATTACTTCTGGTATTAATTCTTGTAAGATGTTAATGGCTGCTAAAATTTATGAATGCATACAAAAGTCTTTTTTTTAATGTGTGTGTGTGGTGTATTAATTGCACCTGACTGCTATGACTGAAAGAAGAATTTGGGTTTCAGGTGAGCCTTCTTTTGGGAACCATCGTTAGGAAAATTCCATTGCCTTGCAGCACCGATTCATATTCATCAGAGCCTGGATCCATACTTTGTGAGGGCAGTGATGAGCACTTGAGGACAACAGATTGCACTATGCTTGATTTGAAACAACTTGAAGCCATAGGGACACATTTCTTAGATGTCCTTTTGAAAATGAAGCATAATGGCGCAATTGATAAGACAAGGGCTGGCTTTACAGCCTTGTGGCAACCGTCTCTTATGCTCCAATGACCCAAGGTCTGTCTTTTCAACCTTTATTGGAATTGACTTACTATTGTTTATTGCTATCGATTTTCCATGAATTGAGCTGCCTACTTTGTTTGTTCTTTTCGTTTTAATCATTAAATTTCATAGCCATTTAAAAATGACATGAACATTCGGGCTATTGCTGCAGTGGACTTGGGGGTTTGACCACTGCAGAACTAACAACTTTGTTGAGATCCTGTCTTCTGAGTGGTTTAATATTTCTCATGGTTTTAGTCTTATCTCTTTCAGACTTTGCCAAATGACAGAATCTTGGATGGAACAACTCATGGAAAGAACTGTGGCCAACAACCAGACAGTGGATGATTTATTAAGAAGAAGTGCTGGAATTCCTGCTGCATTCATTGCTCTGTTTCTTTCAGAACCTGAAGGGGACTCCCAAAAAACTCCTACCACGAGCGCTACAATGGCTAATATATGTTGCAAACATGTCTCTGCTTAATCCAGGGAAAGTTGGTGATAAACTTGGTGACTCATGCAGCAGGAAGATAAGCCATGCATCCAACTGTGTTTCATCAAAAGAAATTGATGTTGTGGAGTGGACCTCAAAAATCCGAGATGAGGGTGTTATTCCTACAGTACATGCATTCAATTCCCTTCGGGCTGCTTTCAATGACACAAACCTGGCAACAGATACTTCTGGCTTCTGTGCTGAGGCTTTGATTATTTTAATACGTTCATTCTCCTCTCCTTACTGGGAGGTGAGGAACAGTGCATGTCTTGCGTATGCTGCTTTGGTTCGACGCATGATTGGATTCCTTAATGTACAAAAAACGTGAATCAACCAGGCGTGCACTAACTGGGCTTGAGTTCTTTCACAGGTATGTTTCTAGCAGGATTTCTAGCATGGAAAGTCGGCAAGATTTTTAGCCCCTTAGGATATAGACCCAGGTCTCTCAGTTATGAAATGGTATGTAGAGGTAATCCAGGATGGTCCTCACTGCATTTCACTTACCCTCTGGATTATCACACATATGCTACTTACAATGGTGTCATTAGACACCATCTAAATACAGCACCTGGAGTGATGAGTGTGTGGTGGTTTAATGATGGTTAATCCCCTTCCCCACACCCCCAAAAGGTGCAAAGCATATACTTCCTGGATTGTCTGTTGTGAAGTTTTGCCAATTGATATTGAAAACAATCCCAGGAATTCCTTGCCCAACTGGCTCTCAAGGGTTTTTACCCTCTCTCATTCCTCTATTTCTATGCAGTTAGAAAGGGAGTAAAAAATTGGGACTGGCTTGTAAAAATTCATCAAAGAACATAAAGGGTCACCCTGGGTGTTTTTCGTCCAATTGAGGATTGGTTTAAGACCCATGTCAATGTCTGCCCCAATTCATCCACATTAATACAATTTGTAGCTGCGGACTGCCCCCTTAGTATAGATGATACAAATCATTTAGAAAAATTTTCTTAATTTTCTTCGACTGTGAAAAACTATGGCATCATAGTGGTGGTTGTTCTTAGGCACCATCTATTGGCAATGAATTCTTAAATTTCTCCTCATTAGTCCTAATAAATGATCACCTGCAAAGCTAAGAATTCATGAATCTCTAATGTACTAGGCTGGGTCTATTTTTCTGTACATTGCAATTTCATATTAGAGTATGTACACTGAGATCAGACCTAACTAGCTTGGATTCTGTGGTTAAATTTTCGGTTTTATTACTTCAGTAGTCTGACTTGCAGTTTTTCAATTGAAGGTATCCCGGCGTTGCACCCTTTCCTGTTCAATGAGCTGAAAATTGCAACAGAATCTCTTGGCAATGCATATTCGAGTAATTCAGAAGCCAACATTGCAAAAGTAGTGCATCCAAGCCTCTGCCCGGTGCTAATTCTTTTATCCAGGCTCAAGCCTTCAGCAATTAGTGGTGAAGCAGCTGATGATTTGGACCCCTTTGTCTTTTTGCCATTTTATTACCAAATGTGCCACTCAAAGTAATTTCCGAGTCCGTGTCCTTGCGTCAAGAGCTCTAACGGGTCTGGTATCTAACGAAAAACTAGAATCTGTTCTGCAATTCATTGCTCATCAGCTACCTCATGATAACAATTGGTTGGGAACTCAGAAAATCAAGAGATCTGTTACTTTTAGTTCTGTTTAAAATGAGCGACGGGGAAGAGAATGGAGTATCTTGTGCTAGTTCTTTTAATTCCATTCATGGAATGTTATTGCAGTTGTGTGCTCTTCTTGACGTCAACTGCAGAAACTTGACTGATTGCTCTAAGGGGGACAGGATTATTGAGGAATTGATTCAGACACTTAGCAAATGTTCATGGATTGGCAGCCCCTGCTTGTGTGCTTGCCCCTCACTCAATGGCTCATATTTACAAGCATTGGATCACATGCTCAGTCTTGCAAGAAAAAGTGAAAATGGCAGGCACATCAGGACAATTCAAAGTTTGCTGCAGGAACTATCTTCAAAATGTTTGGTTGCAGACAGTTCTTGCCGGCCAGATTTCTATGATCCAACAAAGGTTGAACTCCCGCAGGCAAGCTGCTGCATCATTTTTCAATTGCTTGTATGAGGTGACCTTAGAAACAACTAAAGAAGGTTCACAACCGGTGCATATACTACCTGCTACAAATTTGGTAACCATGCCTGAATTGGATAGTGCTTTTGGTGGACTGCATGAAAGGTTAATATTCTGCCTCTCTGATGCATCTTATGAAGTTCGCCTTGCCCACACTAAAATGGTTGTTTCGATTCCTCAAATCGACTGAATCATATGGCAAAGATCACCATTCCAGAAATGATGTTGACACCATTCAGATGTGGGCCAAGACCAATCTCCAACCTACACTGATGCGGCTCCTAGATGTGGAGGGGAACCCGAAATGTTCTTATTACATTCTTAGGATCCTCTTCTCATGGAATTCCCTGCCAGTATAGGAAAACCCATTAATTGTATAGGTGAAGACACAATTTTTCATTGGAAGGATGGACTACAATTCTCTGTTTTTCTTCTGGGATCGGTTAATTTCCTTGAATAATGTGGCAAGGGCATATAAAGGCTCGGGAAGCTCTCCCTCCGCTGTATGGGAATATGTATAAAACAATTTGTGAATGTATATTCAAGTTTCATTCTTGGTCATCAGAATATGAGAGGTGAGAAAGCTGTTGATTGCAGTAGACCGTGTGGATTGGAGACACTGAATATCCACAAATGCATTGATTTGTTCATAAGCCTCATCAAGCAAAACAGTGAATCATCTGAGCCTGCGAACATGCGAAAGGCAGCTGCAGAATCCATAGTTGCTTCTGGTTTGCTAGGACAAGCTGTTTTTATTGGTTCTCTTGTCTCTAATGAGCAAGTACCTGTAGGAGTTGCTATTTTTAAAGATGATGATAAATGCAACTTTGAGCCGTCGAATGCTATGAGTTTCTACGCTCGTCAAATACTGGATCTTTGGTTCACATGCATTAAGCTGTTGGAGGATGAGGATGTCGGGCTCAGACAAAGACTTGCAAGTGATGTCCAATGTTGTCTTGCTTCCAGTGGATCTGCAGAACACCATGGTTCTGAAATTGTTCCAACTCAGGTTGAGAAAGTGATAGAAGAAAGCTTTGAATTCCTATCCTCAACATTTGGCCACTGGCTTGAGTACTTCAATTGCCTCTCAAGATGGGTTTTTGATTCTGCATGTCACAGAACAAACAGAGGGGATCTCATACGACAGATCTTTGACAAGGAGATTGACAATCACCATGAAGAAAGACTTTTGATATGCCAAATCAGCTGTTATCATATGCAAAAGTTACTACTATCAAATTCCTGGGTGATCAAATCACAGTCGCCAGAGAAGTGTCAGCGGAGCATTGGGAGTTACTTGCAGAGCTGGAGAATGCAATTTCTTACCCAGTTGGTATTGTTTGCTAAAGACTACATGGAAAACGAGAGCAATATCGATTGGATTGGTGGGATGGGCAACCACAAAGATGCATTTCTCTCTTTATATGCAGACCTCCTAGGTATGTTCGCTCTCTCACATTCTCCCCTCTTAAATAATCGTGATTGCCTAACAGAAACGGAGATTCATAAGCCCCTTTTATCTGGACTCATGGAACTCAGGGTAATTATTAGTCCATTTCTTAGGAACCCACTAATTTGTAACCTGTATTTGTTAGTGACTAGATCATATGAGAAAATGCTTGGTGTTTCATTGGCCCCCACTGGTTTGAACTCCCAAGGAGTTTGCTCTGGCTGGGAAAATTTTGATCCATATTTTTTGAGATAAGCTAACATCAAGAAGGTTAATCTTCTCTTATAGTAAGTTGAGCATGTTGTTGTGTACTTTGTATTTAATCTCTTTGACACATGTAGCTACCGAGTTGTATAATCTCCACAATTTGGCGTATTGTTATTTAGTATTGAGTTCTAGCATTTCAGATTTATTGTTCATGATCAAGATTCTGCATTAATGTCTCGCCTGCCAGCTTGGGATAGTTCATGAATAACGGATTCCAGCATGACCATTTTTACTGGTTTGATTGTATGTGCGTATTGAAATTCTGAAGTAATCATTATTCTTGAAAGATGGGCTTTGTTGATTGCGTTTAGGGACTGAGTTGAATTCGCTCAGCTGATTCACAATTGCCTTATCCTGCTTCAGGTGAAGTTAAAAACTGGAAGCAATAGCATTTTGATCTTTGGCCTTCATCTTTTTATTCCCTCTCCCTCCCTCCCTCCCACACTTCTATGTTAAGTTTATAGATTGAATGCTTGAACATATTATTAATTACTCCCTCCCTCCCTCCCTCCCTCCCTCTCTCTCTCACATATCCTCGCTCACACATTTTTACGTTAAATTTATGTTCAATTTATTAATTTATAGATTAAACACTTGAACATTAAATTAATCTCTCTCTCTCACACACACGCTTCTTCTACATGAAATTTATGTTAAATTTATAGATTGACTGCTTGAACATATTATTGCTTAGTGAAAGTAAAGCGCCATTAACCATAACAAAGCATTATTATGAGTAATCATTTAATGCTTTATGTAAGCATGGAGGCTTCCATGCTTACCCATTTGTCTTTTAATTTTAAATTTTTTTTTTTAAAATGTAAAATATTTATTATATTTATGTGTGTTTATTTATGATTCCAAAAACTACATGTATTATAAACTTTTATATAATATCAGCATGTTTGGCTACGTACAAGAATTCTCAAATAAAAACTTTTCAATCTAAAACTTTTCATTTTCTACAATTACTCTATTTTTTTTTTTTAACTTCTTCCTATATAACTACTTTGTTTTTTAATCATTTTTATACAACTATTTATACATCTAATCTATTTGTTTTAACTTTATTATATTTATTTCTTATCATTATTCCTATCTTATGATATATATTTTCTCCTGTTTTAAAACTTTTACATTAAAAACTTTAAGGAAAATTTCATATATACTCATAAATTTTAGCCATAATTTTGCTTATACCCATTAATTTCATATATACTCATGAATTTTCATCCTAATTCTATTATACCTACTTTGTTAGGGATCCGTTAAATGAGTGGTTAGCTCTCTTGTGAAATGACAAGTATTCTTAAGTCCTAATATAATATGAAGTTACTTTGCTCAAAGTTAAATATTCATATTGAAATAATATATTATTTTATAATTATAGAATTACCTATAAATCATAATTAAGGATGGGCATATTTGTCGTTTTATACCGGGTTAACGGCTCCTTTAGCGGATCCCTAATGGCATGGGTACATATGGAATTAGAATGATAAATCATGGATATAAGAGGAATTTTTGAAAGTTCATGGGGTGTATGTAGAATTAAGGGTAAAATTCGTTGATATATAAGGAATTTGTCCAAAAATTTTCATACAAAAGTTTCATTATTTCTCAAACACATCCTATATTTATATTAATGTTGTACATTTTTTTAAAAATTAGTAATTATATAATCATGCTCAAAAGATACTATTTTTTACAAGATGTAAGTTTCCAATAAAAATTATTTTTAGCAATGTGATAAAACAAGATATATCAAACATGATAAATGTTCTATAAAATTTTAGAAGAAAAGGGTAAGCACGTGACTATGTTCTAGATTTTTTTTATTTAAAAATTTAGTAAGGGTAAGCACATAGAGTATTGAATTATCATCGTCTGCTAACTCATTGATGCAACCTCTACCTCGTCCATCAATCCCATTCCATAAATAAGGTGCATCTCAACATCAGTCCCTTGTGCCACCAATCGCTTTGTGGAGAAAAAGATTGTAAGTTGTTCTTCCCTTAAAGGCTTAAAGCCCTGACCGCTTATGCCGCTAAGAAAAAAAAGGAAACTCTCTGTAACTTATCTGGCGAGATGCTTATGATGCATCAATGGGGACCATCGCCCCAGAGCAGCTCCTCTCCTTTCGGGATGACAACAACGTCCCTCTCCCCCGCTATTGAGCATAGATTAGAGTACTAAACTTATTTAAACAAGTTAACAAAGCATACTTTATTTAAAATTTCATTTGTAACTTCAGCCAATAATTTTGGTTAAAATTCAAATCAATATTCAAAATTTTGATATTTTAAATGCTTATCAAGGATATATTTGGGAAGTGGTAAAACTTTTGAACATTGAAATAAAAGAAAATGACATGATATAATAGGAATAATGATGAGAAGTAAAGAGAATAAAGTTAGTTGTAGAGATAGTTGTAGAGAAATGATTAAAAAGTAGGAAAATTGTATAGAAAGATGTAAAGAAATAATTTGAAAACAAGGTAGTAGAAAGGGTAAAAAGTTTTTAGTATAGCCAAAGGTGCCATGAGTCTAAAATCTCTTTTATATCAAACTTTTATGCAGATTATTAGATGATATCATTTTAAAAATTAAATTAGAGCATAGTTAACTGTAAATAATGTAACAATTTTGAAAGAAAATGAGAATAAGATTAAAAAATATACTTATATTTTTTTAAAGTAAATGAATATACTCGAGATGAGGCGAAGTGAGGTGGGTCTATTAAGGTTGAGACTGGTTACAACCTCATTTTTTTATTCATTTATATGTACACTACATTATCTGATATCACAACTCAATAGTACATACATAATTCTGGTAATATAGAGGAAAGTTTCTTATAGCACTCCCAATACTAGGGGGACATTTTTATAACCTCCACCACTGGGGGAGAAAGGGGTCGAACTTGCGACCCCCCAGGCACTAGACCGCTGCATTTTTTAATAAACTGGTCACAACGCTAATTTTGAATTTAAATAAAAAATTTCAACTCACTCGTATCCCTAGGTCATGCGATGTTGGCAAGGAAAAATGTAACAGGTCTAAATTGTCTACAGGGCATATAGGGGTATGACACTAAATGATACGAGATTTGTGGATTGAATCCGTATCACTGTTCCCAATATAATTTTTTCAATTTTCAATACAACTTTACTCATTTTCAATACACATCATTACATTCTCACCTAGAATATACTAATTCGATTCAAGAATCTCGTACCGTTTAGAACATGCCCTAAACTTGTGAGCTTTCAAGGGATCCTCAACCCTACCCTTGGTGCTTATTTCGGGGATGTAATTTTGAAAATTATTATTGGGATATTTGTGCTCATGCCCATGACTTTTATACAATTTGCATTTATGCTTATAATTCAAAACTTTATAAATGAGCTTAAATTTTTTTAAAATATTTGTAATTATGGCAATGACTGATATTAATTTATTTGTTTTTACATAACTAAAATGCTTTTTTGTAAATCCAAACCACTCATTGTGTTATTAATGTAAATATTGTTGATACACCAAAGATTGTCTTGATTGAATAACTTAGTGGGCCCTAATAAATATAAATTGCTTTAAAATTAATTATAACTAACGAAGGTATCCAATCAATGTGATTTTTGATATATTAACTAAATTCATATTAATAGACCTAATGGATTGTTTGGATCTATCACAAAGCACCCTAATTTAAAAAAAATATATAAGAGGTTCATGCTTGCCATCAGCATAAGTGCGAATATTTTTAAAAAAATTTAGGTGCATATGCGATAAGTTTCAAATCATGGACATAAATGCAATTTTATGAAAAATCGTAGGTATGAACACCAATATCTCTAAAAAACAAAAAAAATGTCAAAAGAAAGTGCACCAACTGAATTTGCAGAGACTAAAGGAACCCATCCAGAACTGATAAATAGTCTAAGTAGGAGAGATTAAAATGACCGGAACTGGATGTGATGATTCCGGAAGGATTCAAGGGACTTAAATAGGACGAGAATTTAATAATGTATATTGGTAATGGTAGAAGTAATATTGAAAATATAAAAAGTTATGTTGAAAATGAAAAAAGGCTACCTCGGAAATGGGTTGCACACCAATGACTAGGGGTGCAACTCGGGCTCATGAAACTCGGGTTCACCTCAACCTTAACCCTAACCCTATTTGTAAACCTCAACCCTAACCCTATTTTTGAAATTCGGGCTCGGGTTGAGTTTCGGGTTGACATTTTCTATTAATATGTCTTTGTTATTCATCTTATATTTAATTTTTTTATCACAAATCTATTATATAAAAAAGTTTAAAAAACAATTTATTGTATGAAATTAAGAAAAATTCAAATACCGTTTAAGAGTAGAAAGAAAGAAACTTGTTTTGAGCATTCTCTTTGTATCAAGTAAAATATGGATTATGTGTAAACATTGTCAATAAAATTGTACTATTAATCATTAATTGTATTTTTTTACTCCTCTATTGTTTTAAGCTTATTTTACAACTATAATTTTAAAGTTCTCATAAATTTTCCCGTTGGAAAAAAAGATCTCAAAAAAATTTAATATTTAGTATCACAGGATTTCGTTGGTCAAAAGGCTTCAGTAGAAAAGACGTGAAGAGTAATTTTTTTTAAAAAAACTGTTGGACCTGTATCGTAACGTAAATTGGGAATAGGTATTTTGTTGAAATCACTTAAAACGTTAGATTGTCTCGGCGATGAGCTGTCCATGCCTGTCATGCCGTACTCCTGTTGTCCATCATCCATCCATGAGTAATATGTTATTATTATAATATAAATTATATATTTTATATAAATGCAAATTCGGGTTCGGGTTGAAAATATCAGAGTTTCAACACTGTAGTTTTTCGGGTTCGACGGGCCGGATTCGGGCCGAACCCGGCCCAAGTTGCACCCCTACCAATGACTGCCTAGTACACAGTGGATATTGAGCCGTGGCCATATTTGTTGTGTTGCATACTCAGTCATCTAGACTGTCCAAATCATGAGCTTTTTAATGGGTATGTCCATGCCTTGGAAGGAGTAGCGGTAGATTTCAAATGTCAGGACCTAGCCAGCTTTTGCTTTTCCCACGAGAACTCTTTCTCTTGGCTTTTGGTGCAGCTGACACAACCTCCACGAAGATAATCTTGTTCTATCCTCAAGAACAGAACAGCTAGCATGGATAGATCCCAAGAAATTCCAATGATAAAACTGACATTACTCTTATATGTACAGCAGACTTATGTACAACAGGGGATGATGGAAAGAGGGGAAAGTAGGTAGAAGGCCTTGCAAGCTGAAGAACCAGCAGACACATGCTGGTATGCTACCCAGTACCCCACCTTTGAAAGCCTGGCTCCCTGTATGGGATCATCCTCTAATTATCTTCCTCTCCCTCCCCTTACCACTATTATTCTCTCCTCCTACCAGCTTCCTTCCACAACCCCTCCTCTAGATTACAGCTGTGGCCAGCTTCTCCAACACAGCACCACCAAGCCCCTCCTCCAAACCCTCACTGCGCCCTGCAAACACCACCATCTTCTGTCCTCACCTGAGATTCTTCCAAAAACGCTCTAGCCCAGTGTCAGCCGGAACCTTTCCCTGTTCATGACTTGGATTGGATGAGGATGTAAGTGTAAGCGGAGATAATGATGAATATGGATTGTCAGATTCCGATGGGCAGAGATTACTCCTAATAGTGCTGTGACAGAGTTTGCCAAGACATGTCTCCATGCAATAACTAGTGGTGCAACTTGGATCGGATATTCATGAGTATTCAACTACCCACTGGTACAACCCTAACTTTGGTAAGATATGATAGAAAATATTAGTCATGAGTATAATTAGGATACAAATTATTACATGTCCCTTAAATAAAGTACGAGTAGGGTAAATACATTGAGTACTCATAATTGACCCACACGAGTACTCATATGAGTAATTAATTTAGTTTATAATTATATATATAATATATATTGGGGCTTTTTCCAAATATATCTACTACGTTTGACCCTAATCCTAGATACACCCATTACATTTTCAAAATCTCAAATTTATCCACTACATTTGTAGTTAATCCCAAAAATGTTCATTCTTTAAAAATCGTTAGTTAAATTTTTGTAAATACCCAAAATACTTTGTTATAAAACGATAAAAAATAAAATAAAATACAATAGAAAGAAAATAAAATTAGAGCTCTCTAAATTTAGAGCTCATGTATAATTTGGGCATTAGTGAGTTATAACATTTAAATTTTCAATTATGTCTAAAATGTGATGGGTATATTAGTATTTACACATGTTAACTAACGACGTTAACTCACAGATTGGGTATTTTTGAGATTAACTGCAAATGCAACGGATATGTTTTGAATTTCGAAAACATAGGGTGTGTTTGTTTGGGGCAAAAAAATGTCAACCAAAATTTTTCAATCTAAAATTTTTCACTTTCCATAATTATTCTATTTTTTAATTATTTTTTCACATTTTCCTATACAAACTATCCTACTTTTCAATTATTTCTACACAACTACTCATAAAACTAACTTATCTATTTTAACTTTATTCTCTTTACTTCTCATCATTGCTCCTATTATATTACATCATTTTTTATCAATTTGACAACTTCTACCCTAAAAATTTTTCATTAAAAGTTTTACCTCCAATCAAACACACTCATAACGGATATATTTAAAATTGAGAAGTGATCCTATTAGCACGGGCTAAGTAAATGTTACGCTTAACCTACATCAAAAAAACTCATTTATAACAACTTTTTTTCATCTTTTTCTTCATACACTTGTTTATCTAAGTGTATTTAACATATAATTTAAGTTTTACCATTTTTTGGATATGTTTATATATTTTTTTGAAAATTTTAAACATCTATATGTATATAAGTATTTAAAATACCTTTATTTTTAAAAATCTAAAAAATATATATACACATATCCAAAAATAGTAAAACTTGATTTATATGTTAAATACACTTAGATAAACAAGTGTATGAAGACAAAAGTAAAAAAAAGTTGTTGTAAATAAGTTTTTTGAGATGAGTTAAGCAGGACATTTACTTAGCCTAGGCTAACAAAATCATTACTCTTTGAAATTAGGGTCAAATGTAATTGACACATTTGGAAAAAGCCCTAGTATTGTATTATGTTTTATTTGTGATGTCTTGTTTGCACATCCATTTTAACAAATTTACATTCAAATGAATCTTGTATCCTATGGAGTTGTGGATTTAAAGTAAGAAATAAATTCAGTTTTTTATATATTTGTCATTGACTTCCAAACCCTTTTTAGAAATAAGCTTGTGAATCAGAATTGGAATATATTAATGGTTTTAATGATTGAGTGAGGGCAATCTATACTCTATATTTTTATATTTTTTATATAATAATGTAAATAATAATATATGTACTTGTGATTTTAAAATATAAATGAGTATTACTTTATATTATTTAGGTTTTTTCCAAATATACCCACTGTGTTTGACTCTAATCCCAAATATACTTGATACGTTTCAAAAAATCTTAAATATACTCACTACATTTGCATCTAATTCCAAAAAATCCATTCCGTTAAAGACCGTTAAGAAAGTTAACGATAATCTATTTAAATGCTAATTATATTTTCATAAAGCCCAAAATCCCCTCAATGCAAAATAATAAAAGATGAAATAAAATGTACTGAGAAAAATATTAGAACTTTATATATTATCATTAACTTTCGAAAGCTTTTTATACATATGCTTATGAATTGAAATTGGAATATATTAATGGTTTTAATGATTTGTTTAGGGCAGTCTTATATTTTATATTTTTTATATAATAGTCTAAATAGTAACATGCATACCTGTGATTTTAAAATATAAATGAATATTGCTCTGTATTATTAAGGATTTTTTTCCACATATACTCACCACGTTTCAAAAATCCTAAATATACCAACTAAATTTGCAGCTAATTCCAAAAAATCCATTCCGTTAAAGACCATTAAGAAAGTTAACGATCATCTATTTAAATGCTAATTATATTTTTCATAAATGCCCAAAATCCTCTCAATGCAAAATAATAAAAGACGAAACGAAACGGAATGAGAATAAAATTAAAGCCCTCCAGATTTAGAACTTTTGTGCAATTAAGGTAAAGATAAGTTACGATATTCAAAATTTTGAATTCAACCCTAAATTTGATGAGCATATTTATAATTTCACAGATGGGTTGATGGCATTTATTAACGCTTGTAATTGAGTGGACTTTTTGAAATTAGATGCAAATGTAGTAAATATATTTAGGATTTTTAAAACATAATGATTATATTTGAAATTATGATCAAACTTATAGAATATATTTGGGAAAGTCCTATTATTTAAAATAACATAAAAATATTTTTTGAAAATATTATATTTAAGTATTAAATAAACTGATTTGGAACTAAAACGTAGAAATAGATAAGGTTCACGAGAAACCGAACTGACAAATGAATAGTACGGTAAGTTAATCCCATTACAAATAAAGTACAAGTAGGATAGACCACTATCCAAACTAAATAGACCTAAGTTGCCCCCTCGCAATAACATCCGAAATGATTAGAAGAGAAAATGACTTCGAAAAAGACTTGGCTTGACACGCATACAAGTTAAACCGTCGCGTATGTTTGTGGTGAATTCCCAGGTAATAGGAACATCTTCGCAGTTGGTGCGATCTATCCAATGGACCAGAGTCGCATCTACCTTCCACTGCAAACAAGGGCACTTAAAAACGAGCATTTTGCAAATTTTCTAGCTCTTTATTGAAGTTCAATGGAATTGATGCATCTTTTAAATGATCTTGATCATCTATCTATATGATGCGCTTCAGCCGAATGTGGATCTATCTATCAAAATAGCAACCTTATGCCCTTTGTAAAGAACAGTTATCGAAGAAATAAACATGGGAAACGTTATTACATTTGTCTGCAACCCTTTTTTCCCATGCATTGCACCACCCCACCACCCTGCACCTACAGTTTTTTTAAAATTAAAAAATTAAAAATTAAAAATTCAGTACTTGCCCCCACAAGTAGAAATAGATATTATCTTAGCAAACACATGGATAAAACAGAGACAGGTACAGACCACCAACCCACCTCAACATACTCAAGAAGCTACATATGGGAACATTTTTGTAAGAACCACAGTCATAGGAGCTATCATCTTCCAAATGGCTTGATTTGTTTTGAATTGGATGATGGACTCCTTCCAAGAAAATTGCTTGGCTTCATAGTCCCAGAAACACTGAGCCAAACAATAAGAATATAATGAGGAACATGAATGAGTTATAAAGCAGCCACATACAACTGAATGTTAACCTATGCATTCAAATCAGGTGGATAAAATGTAGCGCATACCTTGAGCTTGAGGGTAAAAAGGGTTTCCTTTCTAATTCCTTTTTCTTCATAGCCAGTACCTTGACTTCATGGCTGTTGATCAAAGCAGTGTAAAGAACGATCAATTTACTTGGGAGAAAATATGTAACAGTCATTTCCCAGCAACAACAGGAAGAAGAGAGCAGTATTTGCAACCTATTGCGAGAATAAAAATCCAAGGTCACCAATATTACCTGTTAAGGTACTCCATTTTTGCCTTCTTCATCAGATTGCCCTTTCCATTCGAATAACTAGATTCGCCTATAGGGGAAAGAAAATAAAATTAATTTATTAAACATGGCAAATAATCTCAAAAGTAACTAGATTGATGATTTTCTGGCTATGGGATCATCAGATATCATGAACAAAATAAGAACCAGACCTCCACAAAAGAACCTTTTTTTGCTTGAAGAAGGTGGAACCTTTGAACAGATCTGTATCTGCCGACTTTGCTTTCCTGTGTGGGGAGCAACAAAGTTTAGTTCTTTTTTTAATGTTTGAAGTATCGCAATTATGTTCAAATGTAAGCCTACTCGAGCCAATAAACACTCTTTTAGAAATGAATCCCAGAACATAAATTCACTATAGACAATATCAATGTGCACATGGATATGATGTCTTTACTCTAAATATTAGAGTACTAAAACTATTACTTCAGAAGAAAATACTGTTTGCATATTACTCAATAACCCCAAAAGAAAACAATCCTGAATTTGCCAACCACAATCTTCTAGCACACAAAAAAAAAAAATCCATGAGACTAGAAAGAAAAAATTGCACAGCTTCACCCTCCTACAACAAATTCTGAATTTGGTAAAGAATCATCATCATCATCATCATAAGCCATTTCCCACCTATGTGAAGTCGGCTGCATGGATTCTGTTACGCCATTCTTGGCGATTTAAGACTAAATTTTCAGTAATTTGTAATATTTTTAAATCTTGTTTAATTACTTCCATTACGCCACTTATGAATTTGGTAAAGAATAAATAATAATAATAATAATAATAATAATAAACTTTATCAAAATCTATCATAGTTGATATAACCATGAAACAAACCAAAGTCAATTGCAAGCTTGACAAGAAGAGAAGGAATATAATGATGAGCTGCACAAAATAAGAATGACAGTTAAGTATCATAACCAATTTGGAATTAAAGTGACAAGAAAGATCGAAGTAAGACATAGGAAACATGATAGGATTGGCTTTGTTGGTAGGTTCAGTGGCTGGGACGCTTGGTGCGAGTTGTCAGTGCTGCTGAGACAGAGATGCTGAGCAGCCTGAGCAGGCATGGTCAGTGTGGACGGTGACTCGGCTGCCTGGCACACCGATGTGGCGGGGAACGTGTGTATTGATGCTGCGGATCAGCAACTATAAAAAGGGGTGTCTAGTTGCATTCGGGCGTAATAGATTGTATGTTGTCTTCAGTTTTCCTAGAGATCAGTTAGAGGTAGAGAGTAGAGAGTAGAGAATAGATAGAGAGAATAGCTGGAGAGGATATTCTCTTGTAGCCAGAATCTTGGATTTTGGCAATTCAGTTGTGAACAGTTTCTGTGATTCGATGACATTTGTGTTGTTTTGCAATTGTCTGACGTTGGGAATTTGGATCATATCAAAAACACGGAGGGGAAAAAACAAACAAACAGATGGGCAGACCAACAAAAAAAAAAAAGGATGAAAAAGAAAAGCTGCATTTCTTAATCTAAGTGAATATATTGCAGAGCATTGATCACAAGTAATAAAATTCATTGAGACAGAATCAACATACTAGCACCCTCTGCTTCGTAGAGCTTCTTTAGCCGATCAACTGATTTCTTCTGAGCTTCATCCCTCTCCTTACCTTTTGCCTGTAGAAATATCACTAGGGTATAAAATAAATTCATTTTTTTCTAAGCATGACGAAAATTTGAATCTTCCTGGAAATAAAAGAAAGAAATAAAGAGGAAAGAAGAAAATAAATCTGTCAAGAGATAAAGGAACATACCTCATACAAAAGCCTCCACTTAAAAACAACTTGCTTCTGCTTCATCCTTCTTATGACAGTATTAACACTCTCTTCACCAAACTGTTTTTCATAAAATCTTTTCCATAAATCGTCGGTTACTGGACTCAGGTCTCTACCCTACAATAATTTACAACCACAAGTAAATCAAAGGTGAACATAAAAGAAAATATTTGAACGAATGATTAATGGAGAATGCTGTGGAAACAAATGAATTTCCATTCAGTCGTAGGAAAAACATAAATCAAATTAACAGGGTAGAGAAAAATCTTAAAACAGACCTTTGAAGAATCCTCAATGTACGTTAACTGATCCAGTGTGCAGTGAGGTAATATGTCCTTCAGAAGGTGTATGTCAGTTTCTCCAACATCTCCAAGATACCTGATATTGTCTATTGCAGTCTGAACACACAGCTCCACCAAAGTGGGAATCTTTTGGACACTCAAAACCATATTGATTCTGAGAATACAACAAAACTTGCCCCGAACTAACCCACTGAGACAAGAAGCAGATGACGAAGCACAGGGAAGTCTCAACAGATATCCACAAAGAGCACACCTACAAGAATTAGAAGACTTTGTGAGCAGCAAATGCCTGCATCATTGCAAACAACAGATTTTGATCCAGAACATGCCTTCCCACGTCACATATCACAGGTAGTAAGTAATTATGGTTTATCCAGAAGATGCTTTGTAGCCTGTTGGGCCAAATGTCATTCAAACTAGGGTTGTAAATAGGGTCAGGATCAACCTAAACCCCATTTAAAACATGGTTGGGTTACTTGGCTAAAATATTTTGGAAAATGGGTCACAAAAATCAGGCTTGGCAAATATCTTTTGGAAAATGGGTTGCAAAATTCAGGTTCAACCTGAACTGATTTCAGAAACAGGGTGGGAATCGGTCAATCTGATCCGATTTTCTTATTATAACATTATATGGGAATGATCATATATGGTCGACCACAAAGAATTAAAATAAGGTTGACAAGTGTCAGGATACTATAAGCTGTTCTTAAGTTAGAAAATTCAGAGAATCAAAATGAGGTCAATAAGTGTCATGATACAGCAGGCAGTTCTTAAATTAGAAAATTTAGGTAACAACACTACTTAAATACAAAGTTTCCAAAACCTAGACAAAGTAATTGATATTCCATTCTCTGAAACATGCAATAAATATGGTAATATTAGGATTTGTCTAATTATGGAAAGATACTTCAATATTATGTATTGTTTTCATAATAAAAATGGCATATATAATGAAGATAAGAAACATAAGAAATGAAACAGTTTAATTCAATAATTTAACAGGAAAATTATTATATAACCATCTTGCTGACAAAACTTAACATTAAATTTACTTATTAAAATGTTGATTATCAAGTAACGGTTCCGCTTGTATGTAACTCCTTTAAAATCTAAGATTTTGATCCTTAATGAAAGATTCAATCCATTCGTTGTATTTAACATCATTTGTTTATCTAGAAGACCAAGCTTCATCCAAATCAAGTATGTTTATGGGTCACATTTGTTCAAAAATATATATATTCATATGTAAATTATGAGAAACGCTTAGATCTATTTACACATGTATTAGAATGTAATAATACTTTATAGAATCATTTATTCATATAGAAATGATATTTTGGACGGTTTAGATGTCAAAAATACTACTTTAAAAATGATATTTTAGCATTTTTCATAATTTACACATGAATATATACATTTTCTAACAAATGTGGCCATAAATGGATTTCGATCCTTTGCACTTAGCTTCAATGCACTCGGGTGCACTAACCCATTTTTTTCGTTTTTTTTAAAAAAAATTTATACAAGTGTTAATCTAAGTGTATTTAACATGTGTATCAATTTTTACTATTTTAGATATTTATTTTTTATTTTTAAAAATCAATGGCATTTTAGTAATTTTAAATTACCTAAAATGCACTAATTTTTAAAAAATAAAAAATAAATATCTAAAATACTCAAAAAATGGTACAAATTGATACACATGTTAAATACACTTAGATTAACACTTGTATAAAAAAATTTAAAAAAAATTTAAAAAAATGAGTTAAAATGGCTTCAGTGCACCCAGGTGCACAGGATCGGAATCCGCCTATAAACATACTTGATTAAGATGAAACTTGATTCCTTAAATAAACAAATGATGTTAAATAAAATAAATGGATTAGATTTTCCATCAAAGATCAAAATCTTAAATTTTGAAGGGGTTACATAAGTCCACTTCTATATAACCCGGTTACATAGAAGCGGAGCCCATCGAGTAATTATATATGCTATAATATGGTATACAACACCAAAACAATAAACATAAAATTTAATTTCTCCTAACAAGTATCAAATTATTGTGTATTCACTTTCGTTTTTCATTTTGGTTCAAAAAGCTATAATGCATTAAAATTCTTTTAAAAATAATTTGCCCTTCAACCCAAGATATGACATGCTTTGCCTTCTAATTCAGTAAGGTCTCGTACATTAGAATTCTTTTCTTAAAAACATTATTTGCTTTTCAACATTTGAAAGATCTATCTCCTTGTCTTTTAGTTCACATAACACTGATTTTTTTTATTACTTAGGAGATTGATTTCCAAATTATTATTTTAGTGAGTAATACCATTCACCATATATGCAATGGCTCCGATCCCATGCTCCCGGGAGTGGGAGCATGGGATTGGAGCTGTATATGCAATAACATTCAATCTCCTTAAAAATAATAAAGGAATTTGTGTTCCATGACCAACAAAAAATATGATTCTGGTGTTATATACTATTTACTTTGTTTTATATAAATTAACTTGATAATTTAGATTTTAATAAACCAAACAAAGTTAATTTTTATCAGAAAAAGGTTACATAATAAGTTTCCAATTAAATTATTAAATTATTAAATTATACTTTCTTATTCTTATGTTTATTATCTTTATTTTTTGTACTTAACTATAATAATATGTAACAATTAGCTATGGGAAATACTTCTATGGACACTTGAACATAGAAGTCTATTATGGTCAAGTCCTATTTTTAATTCATCTTGATGTTCATAAGAAATCTAAGCTTTTTGTTATGTTTAGAATCATTTATTTAATTAAGATACAAAAGATTATGTTAATCAAAATCTACAACTAGCCAATACTTTAAAAATGATATAACAATGTAGACAGGTTGAATCCATTTGCATGAATTTTAAGAAATTATAAAATTTTATTCACTCATTATTTGAGATATAATGAACACTTTAGAAGGATTAGAAGCCTAAAAAAAATTCCAAGTCTTTTTAATTAATAAAACAGTTTTAACAGTTTGATGTTCACTCTTGAATTATCCAATTTTTGTAGGCCCCGTGAATCTTTAATCAAGATGACTATAAATTTTGAAACTTGATTGAAACCATTTGCAGGAATATTAAAATATGGTAAAATTTTATTCACTCGTTATTTGAGATAGAATGAACACTTTAGAAGGGTCAGATGCCTCAATAGAAGTATCGAAGTCTTGTTAATTAATAAAACAGTTCTAACAGTTTGCTATTCACTCTTGAATTATCTGATTTTTTGTAGCCCATGGATCTTTAATCGAGATGATTTTTGGTGTCTTGACTAAACGACAAAAATGATGATTAGCTTGGATTTCATACAATCATCAAAGTGGGCCAAAAATAGACTTGACTATAGAAGACTTCTACGGTCAAGTCTGCAGAGATTATTCCTAATAATGCTTGCTTTGTTTTATGTAATGGAGAACTGAATTCCAGTTACTTATCTAGAATTTGGAAACTTTGCATTTAATTAGTGTCATTATCTAAAATTTCTGATTTAAGAAGAGCTTATTGTATTGCAACACCTGTCAACCTTATGTTAACTTCCTATACGGTCGACCTCCTACAATCATACTCCATCCCCCCTCTTCAACGTTTGCATGCCACCCCACTTTACCAAGTTTACTCAATCTCACTCTCCTCATCCCTCCAGCCTATTAGAGGGGGGAAAAAAATTCTTCCTCGCCAGATTACAACCAAAATCACAGATATCTAACATATATCATGATGGAACAAAGCATTCTTTGCATTCAGAAGTGTTCCGGATCTCCAATGTCACGTGTCACCACCTATTCAATCATCAATTCATGAACATCTTAATCTTAAGTAACAGCTATGTGTACTATAATAATGATAACATAACAATAAAAAACTGATAAAAATTACTAAACACTTTTAAAGCTTTTAATATATGAATTATAGGCCATAGCTTCAATGTTGGTTGCCCATGTAATGCACTTACGGAGAACTTGACTGACATATACAAATCAGAGATCAAAATAAGATACACAAGGAAGAGTTTTTTTCTTTTCTCTCTCTCTCTCTCTTTTTTTTTTTTTTTTTTGTATTAACCGATTTGCATCCCAAACCAAATCGATTTGTATATGGTTAGTTTAGGGCTGGATAATAGTTTGAAGAAAAGGGATCAGAGGTAGTGTTGGGTACTTGGGATGAGGTTTTACAATCAGGGTTAGAGTTGAAAAGACTCCAAACTGAGTCAAACCCAACGTGATTTATGCCGCTAAATGGAACCAAAAAAAAACAAAAAAAACTGGCTGCACCACTCGTTTGGGGGAAATTTGCCTCTTTTCTATGAAGCAAACCACTTTCAGTTCATGGATTACAACACTCTACCAAACAGTGCCTCAGTCCCAAAGTCAATGGAGGACATGCTTTCAAATCTCATGTCATACTGAAATCCAACAGTATAAATTGATCTACCACTCGGTTGGAAAAATATAGTTCTCGCCCGGTTTCTCTCCAAACCAATACATTATTCATGCTCTAACATGGCCCAGACCAGAAAGCCACATGCTCCAGTTGGAACAAAGATTGAAAATGGGTTCTGACTTCTGAGGGGACACGTGATAATGCCATCGATAGCTCCAGAAAATCAATCATCGTTGCCATCTAAGCCTTAACTAGTTTATATACTAATGACAATTCCTGGCAATTATCATACATTTATGATTGAATAAAAAATACGATAACGAAGGAAACATTTTCCAAAACTCGATCTCTGCCTGAATCCTGAAATTTACGTCACTTCCTATTCAATGATCCACTAGCGATTTCTTAATAAATTCTCAGCCGAAATCAGAAACAATTACATAGCAATGCACCAAAAAACCTTCCGCTATTACATCTCCACAACACAGATTCCAGAAGAAATCAAATAGGGCAAAAATAATTACAAGCTGCAGCTTGATAGGAAAACCAGAAGCGATCTTTTTGAGTTTCGATAGAATCAAGCGATCCAACCAACAGACTAAATCGAAAAGAGATTACAGGCAAAAGAAGAGACGGGCATGAGCATCATCGGCAAAAATCTCAACAGTAACTCCGTAAGAGTAAGAAGGAATTCGGAGGGTTGGGTTTTGTGAAGAAGAAACTCACGGAGCGTTGAGCTGCGTCGAAATCCGAGCGTCGGGCGCCGTAGAAGAAATCGCTGGCGCGACCAAACGCCCCTCCAATTATGCCTATTTATCGATTATTGTTATTGTTGCTGCGTATTTTGGGTGTCTGCTCACATGCACCGGCACGTCCTGATATGGCAAATTAGCAAATAGCAATGCTGATTGCTAGGGTAGTAAGGGGCTTGTATGATCTTGCTGGGCTGGCCGGGGTAGCTGAATTAAAATTAATTAAAGCTTTTTTGTGATAAGGCTGAAAAAGAATGGCTGGAAATTATGAATATTTAATTATATTAAAACAGAATTTCGAAATCTAATTTGATATGTAAATATGAAATTAAAGTTGATAAAGTTTACACTTAAAATATTAATGAAAATACTTATAGTTTTATGATAAAGAGAAGATAGAATTTTATAAAAATTTATTTGAATTTTATAAATGTAGAATATTTTTATTTTTTTTACTCATCATTATTATGTTATTCTATGAGTGTGTTTGAGAATTGATAAATTTTTAAATAAAAAATTTTTAAGTAAAAAATTTTTAAATGAGAGAAAATAATGTGATATTATATAAATAATAATGAAGATTAAAGAGAATAAAGTTAAAATAGACAATTTAATAGTATAGTTAGTTGTGTGTGAATGATTGAAAAGTAGATTAGTTGTACTGGAGAATACGATAAAATAATTTTAAAATGGGATATGTGTAAGGAGTGAAAGTTTTAAATTAAAGGTGTATTTAAGAAATAATAAAACTTCTGGATGAAAAATTCAAGAGTTTTTTAAGTAGAAGAAAATAACATAATATAATACTCATAACAATTAAGTTAAAAAAGAAAAAAGTTAAAATAAATAGGTTAATTATGTGTAGTTGTGAAAAAATAATTAAAAAATAAAGTAATTATATAAGAAAATATAAAGAAATAAGTAAAAAATAAAGTAGTTACGTAGATTAAAAAAATTTATATCCAAACAAACACGCCCTAACAAATTTTGCATTGAAAAGTTCTCATTATAAACAAATATAACTCATATCTTTTTCTTTCATTTTAAAAATTTTTTCACCCAAAATTTGTCTTTCAAAATTTTCATCAAATAACAAAATCGCTTTTACTAGTCACTCGTTTTGGAAGAACTACCTGTCGCTTTTATCATCTTCCCTTGCACGTGAGTCGTACAGCTGTTGAAGAGCGCACCGTGGTCATAGTGCAATAAAACGTTCTTTTCCTGTGGAAATTTATTGATTCAAATGTTTTTTTTATGGGATAAATGAGCCTAAGTAAATGTCTCACTTAGTTTACCTTAAAAATCCTACTTCAAATAATTTTTTTTTTTTTTTCACGTACTTGTTTATCTAAGTGTATTTAATATATAAATCAAATTTTATCATTTTTTTGATAAAAAAAGTTTTACCATTTTTGTATATGTGTATATATTTTTTTAGATTTTTAAAAATAAGAGTATTTTAAATACATATATACACATAGATGTTTAAAAATCTCAAAAAAAGAGATAAACATATTCAAAAATGATAAAACTTGGTCTATATGTTAAATACATTTAGATAAACAAGTGCATGAAGAAAAAAGTAAATTTTTTTTTATTATAAATAGATTTTTTAAAGGTGGGCTAAGTGGTGCATTTACTTAATCCGGGTTAACAGGATCATTCTTCTTTTTATTGGTGTATTTACATTGATCTCGACTGATATAACGGTCAAGTATCAAGACATTCTTACAAATTTTTAATATGAAACGGGCTCCTACACACAGGGGGAATATATTCGAACTCTCACACAGGGAGATTCAAAACACGGACGCCACCACCAAGGCCGGTGCCTGGCGGTCAGTGACATCGGTCGATGCGAGACTAGCGCTGTTTTATTACAGATGTCCCCTTTAAAAGTAGAGGTATTTACAGAAAAATCCTTCATAGCGTGAGGGTTGTGAAAGGCGTCAAATTGTAATATCACTGTAAAAATACGGACGCTCGGTAAATAACCGCAGGCTTCTTCATTCAAATGTTATCTTACAGACATTTTCCATTACCAACCAAACTCTTTTTCTTGTTCTTGTTTGTTATTTCTTTTCCTTTCCATTGCACGTTTGAAAATAGGCATTGGCTGATCTACATCAGGTGAGCGGTGGCAATTGTCCACCCTCAAATTTAAAAATATCGAAAGATATTTCAAAAAGTATACCTCATTTTACCGTAATTGCCCCCATCAAATCTGAAATTAGGCTCTAAGATGACAGATGATTTCATGATTCGTGATAGATGATTGAGTTTTCGAAAATATTTTGGCATTTTACGAAAGTAAACCCTATAAGTTTCAAAGCCTTGCAAAATCAACCTCCCGATCAAAGCATGCAACTTCCAAATACAAGCATTATGATTTTTTTATGATATGTGTGCCGTAGCCTAAAATTTTTCACTTTCAACAATTCTATTTTTTAATAATTTTTTCACATCTTTTTATACAAGTATCTTATTTTTCAATCATTTCTGTACAATTACTAATATAACTAATCTATCTGTTTTAACTTTATTTTTTTTATTTCTTGTTATTACTCTTATCATCTCACATCATTTTCTCCCAATTCAAAAATTTTTAAACCAAAAACTTTTCATTAAAAATTTTATCACTTTTTAAATTCACGTGAAATGCAAAAACTGATCCCAAGAAAAGTTATTAGAAGAGCTTTTTTCTTCCACAATTGTTTAAGGAGTAGTGATCACAACGAGCGGGAGAATTTTGAGCCATGCAATACAGTTTTTTTGTCAAATTCGGATCTCGTCCCTTCGCAGATAAAAAATTTTCAAACTTCCCCCCGGTCGAAGAGGCAGGATAGCATATGACGCATATTTTTTTAATTTTTAATAATTTTTATTTTTTCATTTATATGTGGGCTCAAGTGTATACATTTCATATACCAAAATTTATTATTTTTAAATTACTATATATATTTTTCATAAATTTTTAAAAATCAATCATTTTCATTCATATCACACGTTAGATCTTAGCATATGAAAAAAGTGAAATTTTTTATTTTAAAAAGATGTACAATAATTCAAAAAGGATAAATTTTAGTGTATGAAATTTATACACCCGGGCTCACATATAAATGAAAAAATAAAAAATTATCAAAAACTAAAAAAAAATGCCTCGCATACTAGCTATGCCTCTCATATGAAACCCCCTCAGACCTGCGAATAAATGGAGTCGGTTTGACTCAAGTTGTGGTCTCTTCAATCATAATTCTATTTGTAAAATATTAATCCAATTCCATATTCAACCATATGCTTTGGACTTTCTTCTATCCTTAAATTAAACTTATATAAATCAGTTTGGTTCAAATTACAAATCAGGATTAATAACTATTATAATATTGAAAAAATATTTTTTAATTAAATCTATTTTCCAATTAAAAATTTATATGAAAAATAAAATTAATCTTTTTATAAGAATATCTTTCAATTTATGACTCATTTAGTAACATAATTACTCAATAATCCTTTTCGGAGCCCAATTTCCACTAAGTAATCTTTTTTAAACCCAATTACTAAGCAATATTATTTCAAAGTAATGATGTCTAGTTAATATCAATGTATTATGCATTAATGTATGACTATTTTTAATAATTTATTATATTTTATACTAAAACGTGAAATCGAATCAGGTGGGGTTAACAATCATTTAACCCAAACAAATCTACTTTCAAAATCAGGTCAATTCAAATCGAATTATATATCTCTAGACCTCATGTGCATGTGGGCAAGGGTTCGGACCTTAATGGCCACCTTAGTGTGGGTAATTTTCAGCGTCCTCCCAAAGTTTGAGGGGGTTTTATAAGCTCCCATTCTCATATGAATTTCCTCTAGTACAAGGGGTTTACAGAAAAACCCCCTTCATTATTGATTGTAATATCAGCTGTTATATTGTATACAAATTCCAATAAAAAAAGCATAATCTAAGCTTATTATAATTTTTTTATGATGATTTTTTAAATTTTTTTATGGGTTAACCTTATTATAAATTCTTTTGTGTTAGTTGAGTATAGGATGTGTCCAACCCTATTTACACAAACATGGATGGGACAATTCATAAACTGCCCTACCAACCGTTCTCCCGTAAAGGTTGCATGTTACCTTGTACTTGCAACCATAGCACATTCAGTTTCCGAACTATCATAATCCGCGTCCTATTTACACGGAGCGCAATCCCATGCACCCGGGTGTACTACACCTATTTTTTTTATTTTTTTTGAATTTTTTTTCATGAAGCTGTTAATCTAGGTTTATTTAACATACGTATCAATTTTTACTAATTTTAGAGATTTTTAGATATTGTTTTTAGATTTTTAAAAATCAGTGGCATTTTCAGCAATTTAAAATTACTAAAAATGCCACTGATTTTTAAAAATCTAAAAAAAATATCTAAAAGTCTCCAAAAATAATAAAAATTGATACATATATTAAATATGCTTAGATTAACTGTTTTGTAAAAAAAAAAATTAAAAAAAAAATAGATGTAGTACACCTCAATGCACCCGGGTGCACAGGATTGCGCTCCTATTTACGGCCCCGCCCTAAGCGCTCTCTCTCTCTCTCTCGAACGCTCCTCTTGCGACGGAAACCATGGCTCAGCCCATCCCTTCGGGCTACCAATGGGATGCACCTCTCGTCTCTCCTCCAGCGTCTCTTCTCTTTTTGCTCTCTCCCCTCTCACTGGTCGCCTGATGTAAGCAAACATGGCGCTGGACAACAGATGGCTAGTTTACTCACAAGGAAGCCCAAGACCTTGCAAGAAGCTTAAAGAAGGGAGAAGCGGATCCCTCTATTGCATTGCAACAGAAACAAGAGATTACAATCAATTACCCTTCTTAAAACCTAGTCCGTGTTTCCTTTTATAGGAAGACTCCTATAAATCTATGGTGTGTTTGGCAAGTGACAAAAAATGTTAAGTCAATCTAAAACTTTTTCACTCTCTACAATTATCATATTTTTTAATTATTTTTTCACATTTTTCTATATAACTACCCTACTTTTCAATTATTTCTACACAACTATTCATACAACTAACCTATCTATTTTAACTTTATCTTCTTTACTACTCATCATTACCCCTATCATATCACATCATTTGACAACTTTTACTCTCCAAAACTTTTCATCAAAAGTTTTATTCATTACTAAACACACCCCTAATTCCCAACCGACTGGCCCATGCAACCGGCAACAGACACGTACACACACATACCATGGACCTACCCGTATGCCCTGTGTCCCGTATACCCGATCCACATCATCGCCCCTGCAATCCCTCCTCCTTGCTCCTCGCTGAACTAACAATTGCATCCATGGTGTAGAGAGGCTATTCTTCCTGAAAGGGAAATGGGAAGACAGCGGGGAAAGGATCGAAGGGGTCTGACAATCAATATTCATGCTTGAAGGAATGGAGCACCTTGGAGACGAAGAAAGCGAAAGTGATCATTACCAACTTGGAATGTTTGCTTTTGTTGGGGTAAGTGTAGCGGTTTTGATTCGCATATTAGTAATTTTAGGTAGGTTTGTCTGTGACCCATTTAGATTCTTGTCAGGCCTTGTGAATGAGATTCATTGGATTGGGTGCTTCCTGAATTTCAGACGACAGGCCCTTTCTGACTTGCTAATTGAAAAGCTTGTGGACGTAATTAGGCAGACAGAACAAAAAGTTGAAAAGGTAAGGACAATTTTGCATTCCCACTAACATAGATGATTTTGTAATTTGTAATAGTGGATTGATTTGCGAAGCCTTAAGTCTTTTCGACTTACACTTTCGTGCATAGGCAAGGGCTAAATGCACCCGGATGCACTTAGCCTCAGTGCACCCAGGTGCATTTAATTCGTTTTTTATTTTTTTCGAAATTTTTTTATATAATTATCAATCTAAATGTATTTAACATGCGTATCGAATTTTACTAATTTTAGATATTTTCATATATTTTTATTTTTAAAAATTAGTAGCATTTTTAGATAGTAAAACTTAATACACACATGTTAAATACACTTAAATTAACAATTGTATAAAAAAATTTCAAAAAAATAAAAAAATGAATTAAAGCACTTGGGTGCATCGAGACTAAGTGCACCCAGCTGCACTATATCAATGCCCTTCATGCATAAGTGGTTGATCTTTATTTGTCGTATACGTCAGGAGTAATAATTAAGTTAATGAGTTGCTCCCATGTTTACCATCAAGCTAGATAATTGCAATTAAGAATCTTGTAAGTTTGTCCCTACCTTTTTGCGCTAGCACTGTTGTCTTGAATTTGACAATGAAATTGCAATTCCAGCAGATGAAGCAGGCCAAAGTTTTGAAAACCTTCCGCAACGTTTTTCTATCATGGCATCATTTTAGGGCATGTTTGTTTTACTCTTGGTAACTATCTTATTTTTTAATTATTTATTCACAAATCTTCTTATACAATTATTCTACTTTTCAATGGTTTCTATAGACTTACCTATTCAACTAACTTATTTATTTTAATTTTATTTTCCTTACTTCTCATCATTACCCATAATATATTATATTATTTTTTCTCATTTCAAAAGTTTTTCATCTAAAATTTTTATCATTTTCCCACACCATTAAAAGAAAAGTCACAGAAGAGTATTTGCTATTATGGGTATTTAACATGTGTATAATTATCAATCTAAGTGTATTTAACACGTGTATCAAATTTTACCATTTTTAGATATTTTCTGATATTTTTATTTTTAAAAATCAGTAGCATTTTTAGATAGTAAAACTTAATACACACATGTTAAATATACTTAGATTAACAGTTGTATAAAAAAAACTTCAAAAAAATAAAAAAATGAATTAAAGCACTTTGGTACACCGAAACTAAGTGCACTCAGTTGTAGTGTATCAGTGCCCTTCATGTATAAGTGGTTGATCTTTATTTTTCATATATGTCAGGTGTAATAATTAGGTTGATGAGTTTCTCCCATGTTTACCATCATGCTGGATAATTGCAATTAAGAATCTTGTAAGTTTGTCTCTAACTTTTTGCGCTAGCACTGTTGACTTGATTTGACAATGACATTGCAATTCCAGTAGATGAAGCAGGCCAAAGTTTTGAAAACCTTCTGTAATGTTTTTTTTATCATGGCATCATTTTAGGGTATGTTTGTTTCACTTTCGGTAACTATCTTATTTTTTAATTATTTATTCACAAATTTTCTTATACCACTATTCTATTTTTCAATAGTTTCTATAGACTTACCTATTCAACTAACTTATTTATTTTAATTTTATTTTCCTTACTTCTCATCATTACCCATAATATATTATATTATTTTTTCTCATTTCAAAAATTTTTCATCTAAAAATTTTATCATTTTCCCACGCCATTAAAAGAAAAGTCACAGTAGAGTGTTTGCATGGCAACTTTCCCTCATATGAAAGTAGGACAAAGAAAGTTGTAAATTTTGTGTAAAGTTCTCATTTGTAACAATCAAAGTTGTTTGGCTCGAATGTGTTCAAGAAAAAGTATATTCTTTTTTTTTTAATTTGTTCATTTTGCATCTATCTCTGTATCAATTCATTTGAATTCAGCACTTGTACCAGAAACAGACTCATCAAATTGAGTCTCAAGTCAATGTACCCGGTTGTATTGAAATTTTAGTGCAACAAAGTGTAAAATCCATTTTTTATTCTTGTTTTTGAAATTTTTTTATAAAATTCTAGGTGTATTAAACTCATGTATTAAGTTTTATCATTTTTAGAGATGTTTATATATTTTTAAAAATGTTTAAAGATAGAGGTATTTTAATCATTTAAAAATCAAACGTATGAATGAATACCCCTATTTTTAAAAATATGTATTTCCACAAATGGTAAAAATGGATTTATGGATTAAATACACATATATTAACATTTTTATAAAAAAAATTCAAAAAAAATAAAAAAATGGGTTTTGCTCTCAGTTGTACTAAAATTTCAACGCAACAATGAAACATAATAACTGCTTCAAATTTATTTATTTGGGCAAAAATTTTGTTCTGGCTGAAACGTCAATTGTGCACTATCTGCATCAGAATTCAGAACTAGCAAACCAAGTTCTGTGTGCTTTGTCAATCAAAGTGATGTGTATTGGGTAGCCATACGTGCATGTCAAATAGACAGGTCGTAAAGAGTCTGCTGGGAATTACAGTTCTAGCAGTCCCATATAAAAAGGGGACTTGGTCTAAAGAATGGGGAGAATTGTAATCTTGTTGCTGCTGCAATGCAATAGAAGGATCCGCTTCTCCCTTTCGAAGCCGCTTGCGAGGTCTTGAGCTCCCTTGTGAGTGAAATCCTTCAGGTCGGTGTTCGAGCGCCATTGACGCTCACATCACAAAGACTCCAAACTCTTCTCGAGGTCCAAAGCGGTTGCTAGGTGAAAAAAGAATTGGTAGCATGGTACCTAAAGCATATTTAAGAAAAAAATAGAAAAGCAAATTATCATGACAGCTTCCAAGCCTCATAAGAAGATTTAAATGAGAGCTTCCGTTTCAAGCCCTTTCCATCGCACTCATCCCATTAGTTACATGCACAAATATAAGCACTACTTGTTGAGCAGTTCATAATAACAAACAATATTCATTAAGCAGTTTTGAATTTTCATAGATCAAGTACATTCTTACAGTAGTGAAGTCATTTTTATGTGGTTTCCGGAATTGATTCATTATCAAACCATAAAATATGCCTAAGCCAAAAAAAGAAAGCAAGCAAGCAAGCTTACGGGCCATGATGTTGTTTTTAGAATCTTATTCACCATCTGTTGCTTCATGAATGGATTTATTAAGATATCTTTCGATTAATTCTTTATTGTCTATTATTTCTCATGTCATTTTATTGGGAGAATGACTTCTAAAAAGAAAATTAATAGAATTTTTGTAGCTTATGTGCTCTTTTCGTATCCATCCAAACAACCCCTTAAATGACTTGTAAAAGATTAATGGTTGTTTATGAAGTAATAAAATTTTTGGATGAAAGGCTTTTGATGTAGATTTTTTAAATTCGAATAAAGTAATGTGATATGATAAAAATAACGATAAGGAGTAAAGCGAATGAGTTTTAAATAAACAAATTGGTTGTATGGGTATTCGCAGAGAAATAACTGAAAAAAATAGTAGTTATATAATAAGATGTGAAGTAATGATTAAAATATCATGTGGTTATGAAAAGTGAAAAGTTTTAAATTAAAGCTTTGTGAAGAAGTAATTGAAAAAAATAATAGTTATATAAAAATATGTGAAGAAATAATTAAAACATCGGATAGTTATGGAAAATAAAAAAGTTTTAAACTAAAATTTTGGTTTAAAAAGTTTTATATGTGGCCAAACATACCCCAAATGGAAAAAAAAATTAGAAATTGAACTAAATAAGAACCATTGGACTCCTCCCCCGCGTGGCCCGATAGACGATTTTTTCGTGCTCGGCGCCGGGTGGAGGCTCTGCGGGAAATCGGAGAAAACTTAGACGTCCGGCATCGACAGGGGATCAAACTCCGGACAGGGGATTGAGGAGAGCATTTCGGAGTTTCTCTGGTGTAATATTCTGAAGGACTGTGAGAAGGAAAACGAATTGGGCGGGATGAATCCGTGCATTGAGGATCTTCTTGGGGCGGAGCTCCAGACAATGGCCATTTCTGGCCCAGCCATAAGAAAGATCACCCCTGGAGACGATGTGGTCAGCCTGTGCTCAGTCTGGACATCCAAGCCGTATAACAGAGAGCTTTTCAAGGCAATGATGCGCAGGCTTTGGAGGACGAGTGAGACCTTTCAATTTGTGGAGATGGGAGAGAATCTCTACAAGATCATTTTCGCAAACCAGAACGATAAGGAGAGGATAATGGCTGGGAGACCGTGGTTGTTTGACAGACATTTGATCGTCATGATGGACCTGAGAGACGAGATAGATCATGCCCACCTTGTGCTCGCTAAAACGCCCATATGGCTGCATGTTATGGGCGTTCCTTATCTGTTAGATAAACAGATGCTGGGACGCAACATTGGAGAGACTTTTGAGTCGGTGGATGAGATCGTTGCAACGGAATCAGAACTCAAGATGAAAGTCCACGTTGATTGCAGGGAACCACTGAGGAGGGGGTTGTTTATTCAAGTAGGCTCACAGGGAAGGACCTGGATTTCATTCCAATATGAAAAACTACCGGTGTTCTGCTACTGGTGTGGAATTATGGGGCATGCCTACAAGGAGTGTTCAGCTCTCACAAACTGAAACAGAGACATTGTCGAAGTAGACATGCCATTTGGGAGTGCTCTACGTTTGGGCACCCGACCCATGCGAGTAAGAGCAGGAAATGAGTCCGGGAACCGAGTGGTACCTCGCAAATACCTAGGTGAACAACAAACTAACACAAGAGAGGTCACAGCTAATGGAGATGATCCAAGGAGTGCCCTCAATGGGCAGGGGGGAAGGGAGGATGGTTGTCTACTCCATGCACAGCCTCCTCCCCAACAATCAACAACACGCGACCCTCTACAGCGTACACAACAACTGCTTCCTCCCTGGAAACAAATGCAACAAACTCCCCAACCGTCACAGCAGCAAGGCTATTCCCATCCTCAACGTAAACACATGTTACGCCTTCATCCATCACCACTACAGCAGTCCCCAGATCTCCACAAACAGCAATATGACATGCCACAGGACTCTTCTCACACCCTTTGTACAGACCTAGCCAACACCCACCCGTAAACACCACCTATGAGTCAAGCCGAAACCAACTCTCAACTGGCCCATCTTCAACTGCAGCAACCTATCCACCAACCTAAGCACCGATCTGTTTCTCCCCCTCAACTCCAGCAAAGGACACCGTTCCATTCATCACTAAGCATCCAGTCTTTGCCACCTGTTCAGCAACAAAATCAACCATTGGGCAGTGACCTTTCCCACATTTCTCCGCAGTCAACACATAGGAGCAAGACATCACCCAATTCGAAGCAGTCACCATCTGTCCACTGCATGGAACTGCTGAAGTCGGCTGATGCTCTTAACCAGTGCAACAAGGCGGAGCTGGGCCGACCACAGCCTCTTGAGGAGTCAGTTTCTCTCTCTGCTGACGACTCATTGGACGGGTGTTTATTAAGTGATTCAGGGGCTAAATCTGATGGATAAAGAACATTACAGGATGAGGTAACAAGGGTCCCGCACTTGGCAGAAGGCGATCCCAATCGGAAAGGCAAAGGCAAGTGGAAACGGAAGGCGAGGGGCACGAATGACTGTTGGATGGATGGCATACATGACAAATTTGGGATGACAGTAAGCAAGAGAAGCCTGAATGATGACAATGAGGAATGGTTTCACATTCATAAACGCCCAAAGGGGGATATGATCCGTGAAGTTATGGAGGTGGAGGCTGAGGGGGATCCTCGGCCCCACCTCGGGTAATATGGCTCTATTAACCTGGAATTGTCGTGGGCTTGGGAACCCACGAGCAATTCGTAATCTCTTTGACTTGGTCAAGAAAAAAGATCTCAAACTGGTTTTCCTTTGTGAAATGAAGCGGTCTGCAAAGGAAATGGAGGGAATCAGATATAAACTAAAGTTTGATTGTTGCTTTGTGGTGGATCCTGTAGAGAGAAGGGGCGGGTTGGCGCTATTGTAGAATAATGAATATCCAGCTCTTATTAGAAGTTTCTCCAATAATCATATTGATGCCGACATCCAAGGTTGGCGGTTCACTGGGTTCTACGGTCATCCCGAAGCGCAACATAGAATGCAGACTTGGAATCTTTTGAGAACATTGAGCAACCAGGTGGAATCTCCATGGCTTGTAATGGGGGATTTCAACGAGGTGACGGGCCCTACTGAATATATTAGCCAAAGGAACCGTTCTCAAACACAGATGGATTTCTCCTACAACACTATGGATAACTGCAACCTGTTGGATCTTGGTTGTGTGGGACCGCCTATGACATGGAGTAATAACCGAAGGGGTTCTCAACGTGTGGAAGCCAGACTGGATAGGGGGTGGCAACTTCAACTTGGTTATCAATCTTCCCACATGCGAAACTCTTTCATCTATCGGTGGCTTCTTCATATCACTGTCCTCTACTGCTGGTTCTGAATACAATGCATGGCAAGAGGAAACCGCCGATGGAATTCAGATATGAGTTGTTTTGGGCAAGAGACCGGGAGGCGCGCCGCATCGTCCAGCATGCTTGGGATCCGCAATCTTCCGGGGACTCTTTTTCTCCGATACTCCTGGAAAGAAAGATCAAATCTTGTAGTGTGGAACTTTCTAGGTGGAACCGTTCGCGGAGGGGTAATCTAAGGAAAGCTATAGAGAAAAAACAACAGGAACTCGCGAATCTTATGGGCCAAATTCCCACCGACCATAGGGATGAAACAGTGAACAGAACTAAAGCCCAAATCAACACTCTCCTGGAAGATGAGGAACTGTTATGGAAACAGAGAGCTAAGACCCATTGGTTACATGAAGGGGACAGAAATACGAGTTTTTTTCACCGAATGACGTCCAATCGCCGAAGGTTGAATTCCATACATGCTCTAAGGGACTCTAATGGTCAGTGGGTCCGTGACCAAGATAAATTGCTAGATCTGGTTGTGGCCCATTTCTCATCTCTATTTTCTTCATCAGGCTCGAATCAGTGTGAGTGGGTCAATAACCTCATATCTAAAAGAATTACAGACCAGCAGAGGCAATCCTTGACGAGGACACTGGATTTTGATGAAGTGGCCAGGGTTGTGAAAGCGATGAGTCCAACAAAGGCCCCGGGCCCAGACGGAATGTCCGCGGGGTTTTTCCAAAAATATTGGCAGACGGTGGGTCATGATGTCTTCTTGTGGTGTAAGAACTTTATGGAACAATCCAACCTGAACCATCAACGTACACAAATTGAGCAGCTAAACTCCACAACAATCGTCTTGATCCCAAAACTGGCGGGCGCTCAATCTTTAGCCCAGTTTCACCCCATTAGCCTGTGCAATGTTGCCTATAAGATTTTGGCCAAATTTTTTGCTAATAGACTCAAAGTGTGCCTCCAGGATGTCATTAGTGAACAACAAAGTGCATTTGTCCCAGGTAGGCTTATTTCTGATAATATGTTGGTGGCTTATGAAGTTTTTCACTCACTAAGGAGGAAAAAGGGAGGTATGAAGCAAGAAATGGCAATTAAACTTGATATGTCAAAGGCATATGACAGGGTGGAGTGGGATTTCTTACAGCAAATTATGGATGCTATGGACTTCGGCCCGCTGTGGATTAGATGGATAATGTGTTGTATCTCAACGGTCAGGTACCGGGTGGATGTGAATGGCTTTAAAACAAGGTACTTCAAACCCCAGAGGGGGTTAAGTCAAGGTGATCCACTGTCTCCTTACCTTTTCCTCCTTTGTGCTGAAGGTCTCTCAACCCTTATTTCTGATGCGGCCGCATGTGGGAGCATCCGTGGTATCAAAATAAATCCCAGGGGCACATCCATTACCCACCTACTCTTTGCGGACGATGCTCTCATCTTTACTCGAGCGGAGAGCGGGGATGTTCAAAACTTTATGGCGTTACTCCAACAATACTCTGGGGCATTTGGACAGATGGTAAATATTGATAAAACAGCAATGTTTTTCAGTTCAAATGTAAGAAGCAATCTGAGAAGTCAACTCACACACCTTCTTGGATCTATGGGTCAGGAGATTGATTATTATCTGGGACTTCCCGCATGGCTTGATAGGTCTAAAAAATGCATGTTTAATGGTCTAAAACAACGTATCTGAAACAAAATACAAGGATGGAAGGGGAGACTTCTTTCTTGGGGGGGAAAAGAGGTCCTAATCAAAGTTGTTGCCCAAGCTATTCCGACCTACACAATGAATATATTTTTGCTTCCAAAATCTTTCTGTAATGAAATTAACAGATTGCTTAGCAGATTCTGGTGGGGGGAACAAGAAAATAAACGCAAAATGAGTTGGGTTGCGTGGAGGGATATGTGCACATCAAAGTTATCGGGAGGACTGGGGTTCAGGGAACTACACTCTTTTAACTATGCTCTCCTCGGGTAGCAAGTTTGGCGTCTCATCTCGCGAACCAATTCACTATGCCATCAAGTCCTCAAAGCCAAATATTTTCTGAATGAAGACATATGGACATGCAAAGAAAAACCCTCTGACTCTTTCACATGGAAGAGTATCCTCAAGGCAAGGGAGACGATTTGAAATGGGTGCAAATGGCGCATTGGTAATGGGAAGCGGGTGCAATTTTTTTGAGGACCGGCTCACCAAAGCGGGCCCCCTTCCATTGTCGATCTCGGATGATGTGTTCGTCGGTTATTTCATAAATTCTGCTGAACACTCGTGGAATAGGGATCGGATTGTCGCGGCTGTGGGTGAGGTGGGATGGCGACAAATTTGTCAGGTTCCGCTACCCCAAATCGATGACGAGGATCGATTGTTCTGGATACACGAACCTACGGGCATATATTCTGTGAAATCCGCCTATAGGCTTTTGAGCATGACTACGGACAGTCAGCCGTCAAACCTGGGCATATATAAAGCAGTATGGAAGACAAAGCTACCAAGCAAAATTACTATTTTTGGATGGAGATTATTTAGAGATGCCCTCCCAACATTGAAAAATCTTCTCAGGAGGGGTATTGATGTGGATCTGTGTTGTTTTTTTTTTGCAGGACAGAACTGGAGGACACCACCCACATTTTCACAGGGTGTCGGTATACTCGGGATATTTTTGTGAAAGTTGTAAATGTTACTAACCCTTGGGATACGGTCCAAGATATTTTTAGAGTTCTTGTTTCAATGAAAAGTTTGGAGAACCTTGCTTTTTTTATCTCCTACTGCTGGCGGGTGTGGTACTTGCGCAACAAGCTCAGGGAAGAGATGACTCAACCGATTTTTACTAATATCATCGAATGGTGTGAGGACTACCTCGAGCAATGTAGGAGGGAAAATTTTCTTGTTTTGGAGGGGGCGATCGACCGGCCTCTGGTGGTAAGATGGTCAAAACCACCAATGGGGACTCTGAAGATGAATGTTGATGCACATAAACATGAAGAAAATCACGCCCTAGGTTTTGCGGCTGTTGTTCGAGATTCCGATGGGAGCTTCATTGCAGCAAGGGGCTGGAGACGAAGAGGTAATATAAGTCTTCTGTGTATGGAGGCGACTGCTTTCTTATTGGGACTCAAATGGGCTCTCCACCTAAGGTTTAAGAAAGTACAAATAGAAACTGACTCTCTCCTCCTATTCAACTATCTGTTGGATGACGAACACATTCTATCACCTGCGGGGGTTCTCATTGAGGAGATCAAGTCTCTCATGTCAGCTGCCCAACACTTCTCTGCCCAACACGTGCTAAGACAAGGAAACATGGTGGCTCATTCTTTAGCAGATTTTGTATCTATTTCTTTTTTGGATAGACATGTATGGTGGGATAACCCTCCTCAAATTATTTTGGAAAAATTATGTACAGACAATTTTTTGGCAATGAATTGCTAAGATCTCCTTATCCCTTCCTTCCCTCATAACGGTGGGGAGGGAGGATAGGGTATTTTCTTTCATCAAACAAAAAATAAGAACCATTGGAGGAGTGTAGACATCATAAATTGAATCATTCAAGATTGTCTGTACATCTCCACTTTCTTTTTCCAGGAATATACTCCCATTACAAAGATTTTTATTGCCTTAACACATGATTGTCTAATAATTAGATGGTACAAAAATTGTTAGGCGCTTTATCCCTTTTTGAGTCCATCAGCCTTTCAATACTCAGCATCAACTACTGCTTTGCTTAGATTGCTTCTTCATCTGTGATTTCAATATGCTTGACATCTATTGAAACCTCAACACATTGAGAGTGCTTCTTCATCTATGATCAATAAAAAAAAATGATTTTAATAAAATAAAAACGAAATTCATGACCTGGCATTCAAAACAAGAACCATTTTCATCCCAATCAGTAGGCTCGTATCAGCATTATTGTTGAGCCGTGCTTTCATTTTGATTTCAGTCGTCCATGTCCCAGTCAATACTCAGGCATTCTCCACTGCATTCAATCCCAAACCGAAGACCAACGCTAGGCATCCTCCTAATGAATCCACTCCATATCAAAGCATTTATCCTTGAATTTATGAAATTAACAGGCAACAATTGTATAAAGCTCGAAGCCAATTTCAAGTCTATCCTGATTACCAATTTTACTCCAATAACCGAATTAGAATTCCTATCATTAACCTTTGGTTAAATTGCATAATCCAAGTAGAAATTCTTGTTGCCGAATGGATTTCAACACCCAAGTCTCAAATTTAAAAATACTAGTCTTCGGGTCCAGAACTGACGTAACTTTGGTATAGCTCAGCAACTCCACTTCTTGTTAGAGTTTGTGGATGCCCGGCTCGCACTCCTTGGTATTAGGATTTTCATTGCGAGAAGGGCGTATACGAGAGATCTGGCATGTGAGAAAAATTCAAAGGGAAGCAGGGGTCCGATTGGGGGTTATTTGAAATTTTCTTTTTCGTTCAATCCCTGTGGAGGGACAAAATTCGAATATGACAAAAAAGCTCGATCACACGGCTCAAAATTCCCCCACCCAATCCAACAGTGTATTGGTAGCGGACGCAAATAGCCCGTACTCATGTGATCACTTCTCTTGTTTAAAAATTAGAAACTAGCAGGTTATTTTGCACAGATTTGAAACTTTGGCCATTTTGAGAAATGCCTTGACACAGTGCTAAAACGCAATTTTATATACTAATGCGGTCCATTTTGCAAAAACGCCTGCACACATCAGTTCAGCCGTTGATTACCTTCAATAACAGTAAGTCATGCATCACCAAGTAAATTTCCTAAACTGGGCCGTTCGAGTACCAAATAAAAAAAAATGAATTATACAAAGTGATTGACCGACTGTTAGCAGAGAAGGACATCTAATCCCATGGTGCAACAGCAACAGTATGAAATTGAAAATCACCTTCTATTTCCAGATTGAATTATAATGTCAGTAAGACGATAAATTTCTAATTCTTCTCCAATGCACAATTCTTTTATGATAACCATAGAGCTCTAATCTTACCACCTTGGCCATCGATGGAGAATGCCCAGCTGGTGGAAGTGGCCTGGTAGGAGATTGAAAGATTTGTAAACCCATAAAGTCCTCATCACGTCCATTTCTCGACTCTGATCACCCCCCTCAAGAAAAACCCAAGTTCACCAAATTATATTTTTGGACTCCGGTTGCTATGACAAGATCCAAATGTCGGTCCCCAACCTGCTCTCAAGGCAGCCACTTACTTTCAAACCCTTCCAAAAGTCTTCCACTAGCAAAGTGACAGTAGATGATGTTTGCATCACTTGTTGTCACCTAATAATGGTGGGATGAACCTGTAACCTTGAAGAGTCTGCTCAAAGATATGCCCCACCCTCAACAACTTCGCCTGCAACATATTGGCATGGTGACCTCAGCTTTCATGGCAAGCAAAATGGCAGCTGATCATAATATTATCAACATACCACAAAAACGAATCATGTCAGGAACACCAAAAAGTGGAAACTTCTAAGATGTTGTTTCCGATAAGCTCAGAGCTGGACGAATGGTGCGATGTGGGCTTACTTTATCCTGGGGGTATTTTTGCGAGATGTGATGGAAAACAGGTACGTGACAAGACAGCAGGGCAGACCAACCACTGCAGAGATGAGAATGTTGATGGGAAGTGGAAGGTTGATGTCGGCCAAACTGACTACTAAGTTTACACTATGGAGCTATTCAGTGTTATTTCTTAAAAACAAGTCCAGCTGTTTCATACACAATATCGATCATGGCTTAAGACCATAACCTTGCAAAATAATTACAGAAGCCAGCAATGTCACCAAACTGATCCAGGAAATGTATTCTAAAAAGGGTTATCAAAATGACCACCAATCATGTGCAGCCAACCCAAGTATGTGGCTACTCAGGCCAGCCACAAATCATATTTTTCTTTTATTAAAAAATAAAAAAATACCAATCTACGTGTATTTAATCAATGAACCGAGTTCACTATTTTTGGAGATGTGTATACATTCTTTGTATTTTTAGACAGGTTTAAAATGATTAAAATACCCATGTTTAAAAATCCAAAAAGAAATGTTTACACATCTCCAAAAATAGTGAAACTTGGTTTATAAATTAAATAGACTTAGATTAAAATGTTTATGGAAAAAAATTTTAAAAATTTGTTAAGTGGCCTAATGTAGTTGGGGGCCAATTGCGGCCAGCCGCAAGAGATCACCATTCACCCCTTTCTCAAAACAGCCAGTTGTTTTGAATCATAACCCGACAGCCTTTTATTTTTCACATGAATATGACGACTAATTAAAAGCCAATTCAATTAAGACATTTAAAATTATTTATTCAACTAGAATGAATGATTTATATTGGTTAAAAACTCTTTATATTGATTAAATAATTTATGTAGTAATACGTTTATCTTAACATGATTTTATGTTGTGGCCCACCTGTCTCTAATCGAAGTAATTTTTATATTATAACTTAATATCTTAAGGTAAATATAACAAGTGGTTTAGATAAACATAACATATCAAAATAAAAATAATGTGAAAATAAGAAGGTTGTTGCCTTGTCGGGTTATGAAGGTTCTAATAAAGAAGGTTGTTGCCTTGCCGAGTTATGAATCAAAAGAAGTGGCTGTTTTGAATCATGACACTTCTTAAAAAAATGTCTTTTCAGTCCAACCTGAATATAATTTATAGCACTTTCTATTCATTTTCTAGCCAAATGAAAGAAGCAATTGTAACTGATTTTCCACTTGCATCATTGATTTGTTAGTTATAATTTTTCTTTTTTGAAAAATCACAGAAATAAGATGATTTGGTACCTCATCAAAGGTAGCACCAATCATCTGAAGGCCAACAGGAAGCCCGGCAGTCCCTCCTTGGACAAAACCACATGGCAGAACCAATGCAGGCAGCCCAGCTAAGTTGACATTAACCTGCACCAACAAGGTCGTCACTGGCAATGTCCAGATATTATTCCAATTCTATTATATTAGAAACATGAAGATTTACTTCGATACCAAAGGACTTCCATAGACCAATAACATGTGATGATTAGATAGAACTGATACTGGGGACAGTGAGTGAAATCAATTAAAATAGAAGTCCACCAATAGTTTCTTTAAAAAATGGACAAGATTGAGGCTGGCCACCGCCTCCCAATTTTCTCTAACAATCCACACCTTGCAGTAAAGGTATCCAGTTCACCAGGTTTGATGTACCGATTATCATTTAATAGGATGATAACAGCTTTTCCTCCGCCTCCAGAAAAGAACAAGGATACTGCTTATTATAACTAGATTTAAATTCAGCAAAGAGGCAACCAATACAAAATCCAGATAAAATGATTCCGTTGTGTTTGTTAAAAGTTAAAACTTTTCACTCTCTACAACTACCCTATTTTTTAATTATTTTTTCACATCTTCCTATACAAACTACCTTATTTTCAATCATTTCTATACAACTAACCCATCTATTTTAACTTTATTCTCTTTATTCCTCATCATTACCCCTATCATATCACATCGTTCTCTCATTTCAAAAACTTTTACACCATAAACTTTTCAACGAAATTTCTATCACTTCCCAAACACACCCTAACTTCAAGTCATGTGAATGTATATCAAGTCCTGATTCCAAACAGAAAACTAGCAAACAAGGCATAAAGATTGGGTAAACCTTGATGCAGTATTAGCCACCAAGAAATAATAATATCTAGCATTTAAAACTGGAAGTAACAACAGTCCAAGAAACAGCAATGTTTCTTTTTTATATCAATAAAATACAACTAAAGAATCTTATGGAATTTCATCAAAAACAAAAAGAAAAAGAATCTTGTGGAATAAAAAGATAATACAAGAAGAGGTATTTGCTCTCGTACCTATGAATTTTTACATAAACTGCATTTATGCCTATGATTTGAAACTTACTGCAAATATTCCTATCGATATTTAAAGTATTTGCATTTATACCTATGGCAATTTTCAACCTTCTAATTTTTATAAAGAGCATGTTAGCATATGATGCATCCAATGTTAGCTAACATGTTGTGTATCTTTTTTTTCATTTTCTTTTCATTTTCTTTTCGTTTATATGTGGGCTTAAGTGTATATACTTTGTATGACAAAAGTTACTATTTTTGAATTATTGTACATATTTTTTATAAATTTTAAAAAATAAAAGTGTGAGATGAGTGAAAAAAAAAATTGACAATTTATAAAAATATACATGTACAATTTCAAAACTAGTAAATTCTGGTATATGTAATATATACACTTGGGCCCAGATATAAATGAAAAGGAAACAAAAAAAAAAAAAAAATTTTACCAAAATCTAGAAGATACATCACACGTTAGCTATCATGCAATGCATTGTATACTATCATGCCTCTTTTTATAAATATTAACAATTTTTTAATAAATCCAAACAACCCATTATGTTTATTAATATAAATTTAGTTAATATACCAATAAAAACCATGATTGGATTACTTGTGGATGCTAACAAATATAAATTCATGAAATTAATTTAAAATTTATTACAGCCTACCAAGATATCGAACCAATGTGATCTTTAGAAAATCAACAAAATTCACAATAATAAACACGATGATTAGTTTGGATTTATCCAAAAATTGATAATGTTTATAAAAACTAAGAGATTGGTGTTCATCATACGCCTAACTGCAAATATTTTAAATATTCGTAGGCATATTTGCAATAAATTCCAAATCATAGGTACAAATGCAATCTTTGTAAACCATAGGTATGAGCACAAATAACTCATACAAGAAAAGAAAAGAAAAGAAAACTTCACCCTACGTCATGGGTCCCCGTAAATTGTATCTTGTAAGCATTTATTATGTTGATTTTATAATTTTTTAGAGTGGGGTCACGCAAAATGATAGTAGACAAATGATGGGATCTCCACAACAATATAAATGCTACTAAATACAATGGACGATGAGGATTTTCCATCAATCATCGAGGTGGGAAAAGTGGATGGGTTTATGTAGAAATGAGGTTTCGTATAAGTGGAACTCTTATTTGCTTTTTATGCAGTGCAGACATAATTAGGAATTTAAAAGGCAGCAATCCAATTACAAGGTATAAAAGTGGGTATTACAGTCATGATGTCCCCTGCATACATTGCCAGTGGGTCGTTTGTCTTTTCACCTGCAATCAAGAGATTCATTATGAAACAACTGCGGAAGTGAACATAGTAACAGAAGTTGCACGGAAAGCATACCTATCCGATATGCAGCTGAAGGTGCTGCGGGTGAAATAAGGATGTCATTTTCATCCAAAGCAGCCTTGAAGCCTTTCTGAACCAAGGTCCTCACCTAAAACACTATTACACTCATAAGCTTCTATATAAACACAAAAATAAGTCACACAAAAAGTAACTTGTAGAATTCCCACAACAGCATTCTCATAATAATTCATCTTTTATATAGAAATTACCAAGCAGCATCAATTGAGAAACCTTAACAGAAAGAATCATGGTACCTGCTGGGCGCGTTTGTAATATGCATCATAATATCCAGCAGACAAGGCATAAGTGCCCATTAAAATTCTCATCTTGACCTGAAAAAAGTTATGTAATAATCAACCATTTTCCTGTGGAAATACCAGGAAAATTGCCCATTTAATTTAGATTTACTGGTTAAATCACAAATACATCACCCTGTACTCGTATAGGCTATAGCATATTGACCAAGTAATGAACAAAACTGGGTTGGTCAATTTCAAACCAATACAAAGCACAGATGTACAAGTAACGGTATGACTCCAGACCTCAGGACCAAAACCATTGGCTCGAGAATCTCCATAAAGAGAACTTAGATCATCTGTTGCAATCTGGTTTCCGTATCTGAAGAATACAAGAAGAATGTTACAATAATAAACTCAAAAACATACCATTGTTCAGATCAGTGCTGCACTAAACAGAGAAAAAATCAAAACAGAAGTTGAAGCAACCACCTCACACCATCATAACGTGATAAATTAGAAGAAGACTCAGATGAAGCAAGGATATAGTAGGCTGGTAACCCAAGAGAAAAAGAAGGGATAGCTACCTGCATGTCATCAAACATTTTTGCACATCACAGACTCATTTCAAAAAGAAAGAAAGGGAAAAAAAAACACAGTGACACATGGAGGAAAAGAGAAGAAATGCTAAATTTGTTTCTTTCAGCTGCTGATTGTGTTCAAGAGTTCATAGCTTGTAATGTAGAAACAACAAGATGGGTTTTCAGGGAGAAAAACCTCAGTTACTACAGATCCAAGTTCTTCAAAATGTGAAGCCGCGGCTTGAATTAAGGATATTATACTCCCTTCAACACCATCTCCAAGAGTTTCTCTAATCACTCCAACCTTCAGACCTTTCAAAGGCTTAGAAGTCAACGACTCAGCCGAACTGAGTTGAGATGCATAGTCAGGAACCTCCTAAAAATCACAAAGAGATAAATTACTTCCATGTCCCTAATTAATAGATCTAATAAAAGCCAACAGTTATGTTTTCAGAATGCTCCAATAATTCAATTGGAACTACGTTCTAACAGGTTATTCCAGATATATTCGCAATGTATGATTTCATGGTGTAAAAAATATATATTGGTGCTACAATTTTGATTCCAGACTTCCAGTAAAAGTAAAACACATCAAATTATACATAAACTGCTCTTTTTCATATTAACTGTGCACTTACACGGGAAAGATTCTGAAATTCTAGCATTGGTAGCGTTTCAATATCATTTCAGTTAGAAAACATATTTTGGAAATGCATCCCAGCAACAAATCATCTTGTTTGAAAGATTAAATCATATTGATTGCAGTTCCACAGTTTAAACATGAATAAAATCTTAATGAAGAAGCCCTAGATGCAAACTATAGTTGTGTTGGCATGTTTGAGGAAACACCGACACAATGATATCACCATCATCAAAAGTTGTTTCCCACCTATGTAGGATCAGCTACCTACAGAGTATGTCCACACAAGAATTTTAAAAAAATGTTATAGGAAATGAACATGAAGCATTGTTGTTGTATCTTAAGATTCAATTGCTGAACACGAGAGAGAGAGAGAGAGAGAGAGAGTCTTACACGCTGACTGCTTGTGGCATCAAATTTATCATGGCCAGATAATGCGCCAAGAAGAATAGCAGTGTCCATAACAGACGAACTGAAACATCCAATGGTATCTAGTGACGAAGCATATGCCATGAGTCCAAATCGAGAGATGCGCCCATAAGTTGGCTTCATTCCAACAACGCCACAGAATGATGCTGGCTGCCTAACACTGCCACCAGTATCACTCCCTAGAGAGACCATGCATTGTCTTGCAGAAACTGCTGCAGCAGAACCCCCAGAAGATCCTCCAGGAACCCGAGAAGTATCCCAAGGGTTGGCAGTCACCTGAAAAGGCAAACAAAAAGACGACCACACAAACATCTCAATACAGATAGAACAGACATTGATTCAGTGAAATGAATGTGGGTCTGGATTTTCCACAGCAGTGCAGCTTTATTTGTTCAAAAGACGCAATTGTTCAGAAGAGAAAGATGAGAGGAAAGCTTAAATACCTGAAAGCCAGAAGCTTCCGTGGTGCTCCCCATCCCGAATTCATCCAAATTTGTCTTCCCCACAACAATACCTCCTTTCTCCCTCAATCTCCTCACTGCCGTCGCATCATACGCAGGCCGATAGCCGTCCAGAATCCTTGAGCCCCCGGTCGAAGGCATATCCACCGTGCATAGATTATCCTTGGCGCCAACTAAAACCCCTGCCAACGGCCCCAATTCCTCGCCTCGCTCGATCTTCCTATCGACGGCTTCCGCCTCCCGCAAAGCAGCCTCCTCGGCAACGTGGAGGAAACTCCGGACATGAGGCTCCGTCTGGCGCAGCCGGGTGAGATATTCGTCGGCAATTTCGACGGCCGCCCTCTCGCGGGACAGGAGAGATTGGCGGAGGGTGAGGATTTGGGAGGAAGGGGGAGAAGGAGGGTTTAAGGTGTGAAGTTCCGAGGCGAGCTGCTGCTGCTGCTGCTGCTGCTGGGAGGAGAGGCTAGAGACATGGAAATGGCGGGAGTTGAGAGAAAGGAGTTGGGGTTTTGGCGGGAAGAAACGGCAGTGAGTGAGGAGAAGGCGAGGGTTTTGAATGGGCGACGGCATTCTATCCTCCGTCTTGCCGCCGGCGGGATTCCTCTTCCGTGTCTCTCTTTGATTTTGAGAGCCAAGATGTGGAAGTATGGATTGGATGGTGCGGCGCACACGTTATTCGCCGGACAAAACGGCGAGATAGCGAGAGCCGGCTGCCGTTTGGAATTTTGGATAATGGCCGGTTATATTTAAAAGGGGTCCCGCTTGAGTCCCTTTGGGTTGCTGAACGCTGGGATGGGATGATCCAGAAATAAATTTTCATAGTTTTAAAAATATTTTATTTTCAAAATATAATAATTTAAGTTTTACATTTTCAATATAATTTTTCAACCCGGGTACATTTTTTATCTTTTTGAATATACAACAATAACTTTTTTATCAAATGGTGTGTTTGTCAATGTGCATAAAATGTCAAGTTAAAATTTTTCAACTTAAAACTTTTCACTCTCCATAACTATCATATTTTTTAATTATTTTTTCACATTTTCCTATACAACTACCCTATTTTTCGATTATTTTTACACAAATACACATACAACAAACTTATCTATTTTAACTTTATCTTCTTTATTCCTCATCATTACCCCTATCATATCACATCATTTGACAATTTTTACTCTCCGAAACTATTCATCAAAAGTTTTATCTATTATCAAACGCATCCAAAATATAAAAATTTAAAATTTTCATTTTCAATGGTGAAAATTCCTACCCACAAAGTTTGCATGTAGTTTCTCTTACAGCTAAGATATTTTAATAATTCTTCTGGTACCCACAGCATTCCCTCTTAATTTCTTATACATCTGTACCGTAACATTCTGTCGGTTAAATTGGACTCTGATCTTATGCTCCCGGGGGGCGCATAAACTTATTTTTTTATTTTTTTCAAATAATTTTTACAAGATTATTAATCTAGCTGTATTTAAACTATGTATTAATTTTTACCATTTTTAAAGTATTTTAGACATTTATTTTTTATTTTTAAAAATCAGTGGCATTTCCCTGATTTTTAAAATGCTACTAATTTTCAAAATTTTGAAATAAATATCTAAAAATCTCCAAAAATAGTAAAAATTGATACATACGTTATAAATACACAAAAGTTAACAAGTTCATAAAAAAATATTGAAAAAAAAATAAAAAAAATATTTATATGCGCCTTAATGCTCCCGGGCGCATAGGATCCGGTTAAATTTACCGGATGGGAAAGATGCCAGGGTTATTTTTCTTAAATACCTAAATTGCCCTTAAACTCCAAATTCGTCTATCTGCTCATCCTCTCTGACTGCGTTTCTTCTACCGTTCCCTTCCACGGTGTCGGTTACTGGCTTACTGCTAGATGCCACTGCATGTTCCAGTCCACCAGTTACACAGAGACGGAATCCATGAAATTGCTCTTAAAGTCATTTCCAGAGTTTACCATACCAGTTTCATGCATGAGCCTAGTAAGCTGGTGGACAATCGTCTATTGCTAACTGTTCAAAAAAATTAAAGAGAAAACCCAAGACCAATAATCAAAAATTCACAACCATTCCGATCCAACCATGTGCTCATAGGGTTGAATTTCTGCGATCTCCTCGAAACTCTAACCTAAAATGTGTTGCAATCACAAGCAAGTAAACATGCTCATACGGAGCAAACATTGAAACCCAAACTCCAAAAATCAAATGACTTCGAATCTAATAAAATGTTGCATTCATTGAAGAATGGCAAACCAATTCTTCGCCCACAACGGCTTGAAATGTATAGTCAAGCAAATCTTCCCTTTTCTGTACATCTGCAAGTTGAAAATGACAAAAAAAGAGAAAATTTTCCAGAAAAAACCTCACGAAAAATCAACGAAGACGCATAGAGAAGGGGAGAGAGGGAAAATGACCAAAAATCCAATCTTATGGGTCTTTGCATCAAGTTGGGCAAGTCAATCTCAAGTGCAGTGGCGAAATATGTGACGGGGATGTTGAATTGGAGATTGTAGACGTACCAGCATTTACAGGTCCATTGCCCTTGGGATTCACCGTCGATATGTGAGATCAGTCATTGATATTAGATTTGTTCATGGGAATGTATGCGATCGGGGCCTTGTACTCTTCCTTAAGTCGCTACTTCCACCCCGCCCGATCTCAAGACTCTGCTTTCATTGACAGCAACAGAAATGTAGATCAAGGTAGATTTTGTGCTCGAATCCCAACCCTCTATTGGCGCCTCCCAAAGATTAAAGATTGAGAGCAACGGGGAATTCTGCAAAACCCCTAACCTCAGAAAATCTCCCGCCTTTTCTCCCTCTCTCGTTCGCGCAGCCTCCATTCCCCTCCCTTTCATGTGATGTGTTTGTGTTCACGCGGCTTCCATTTGGAGTGCTAGCTCGGTAAGTCATGGGGGCAAAAATGTCATTTCGGCGATCAGATGACGGCCATTTAGGCTGCTGGTGACAGAGTAACTAAGCAACCAGGGGTGAAATGTCCCGGGTACAGGAAAAATTATTGAAATGTTGTGTGTATAAAAATAATTATTAACCAATGTTACGGATATTTAAGGAATTTTTCCTTTTTAATATAATTTTTTCGATTCTAATAAATTTTTTATCTTTTTAAATATACAACAATAACTTTTTTATCTTATATTATCATCTCATCCTCGTCACATTATCACATCATAGCTTTTAACAACTCCTTTTTGGGGCCCAACGATGCAATCCAGATCTAATGGATTCCTATAATGGTTTCGACCTCGCGTAAATTATACTTTTTTGATATGCTTTTTAGCTTTTCTTTACTTTTATAGGAGCCAATGTGTACTTATGGTGCTTCAAAGGATCCACAATTCTTTATTTAGATTTGCATGCGATGAATTTAGATGAGATTTGCATTGTATGCCTTTTCTCATTTAATTGATTTTTCAATTTTCAATATAATTTTTTATGGGTGTGTTTGGCAATGGAAAAAAAATTTAACATAAAATTTTTCAATTTAAAAGTATTTACTCTTTATAATTATTTTATTTTTAAATCATTTTTTCACATTTTTCTATATAACGATCCTACTTTCTAATTATTTTGCCACGATTACTCATACAACTAAATTATTTATTTGAACTTTTTTTCCTCACTCTTCATCATTACCCTTACCATACCATATCATTCTTTTCAAATTATTGTTTTTGTCTAATATCATATCATATTATTGTTTTCAATATAATTTTTCTCATTTTCAATATATATATCATTACGTTGCCATATCATTCACGTGTTTGTGTCAATTTCAAATGGGTTTGTATATCAAAATTTAATGTTTTTATTCTTATATATATTTTTACAAATTTTTTAAAAAAATCACTCTTCTCACTCCCTAGCACATGAGAAATGATAACATTTAACATATAGAGTATTAGGGTAGGAAAGTCCAAATTTTAAATTGAGTAAAGACTGTGACCTCGTTACTCCTCTCATGAATAACACCTCTATCAAGTACCTAATCATTCAAGGTGACGGGCTCAATTAAAAAAACATCGTTTCAATTAAAAATAAAAGAACATATGGGTTTTCATAAAAAAATATTTCTCAGTTATGGCATTTGTAAAATCTCAAATATAATAAGTTTGCATTTTATCTAAAAAATGTTCATTCCATTACAAATTGTTAAGTAAGTTTATAATGGTCCATTTAAATAATAGTTATATTTTCATAAATACCTAAAATACCCTTAGTGTAAAATGATAAAAATATAAAACTAAATCAAAGGGGAATGAAATTATGACCTGTAGATATAAAGTTGTTATGCAATTGCGCAATACGAGTGTGTTCAACTTTTTAAATTTACGGTGCGTTTGTTTGGGCTAAAAAACATTAACTAAAAATTTTCAATTAAAAACTTTTCACTCTTCATATTACCATATTTTTAAATTATTTTTCACATTTTTCTATACAAACTACCATACTTTTTAATTATTTTTACATAACTACTTATACAATTAATCCATTTATTTTAACTGTATTATATTTACACTTCATCATTATTCTTATCATATCACACAATTCTCTATTAATATGACAATTGTTACCTCAAAAACCTTTCATCAAAAATTTTATTATTAACCAAACACACCCTTAACCTTAAATTTAATAGGCAATTGATAATTTCTCATGTCAATTAATAATGTTTACTCACATTTGTAATAGAATGAACATTTTTTATATTGAATAAGAAAATAGAACAAAAGTAAAAGTCGCCTAGTAGCTCAAGTGAATGAGCTAGGACAAAAAATATATATTGAGACTTAAGCAACATATGCACAAATAAAAATAAAATCATAATAAAAATATCATTGTAATTAGAATATATACAACTAGCAATCTCATTAGCCCATACTAAGTAAACTATTATTTTTAAATATTTTTAAAATTCTTTATAAAATCATTAGTCTATGTTTATTTAATCTATAAACTAAGTTTTACCATTTTTAAAGATATGTATATATCTTTTTTGTATTTTTAAGATACAAGGTGTTTTTTATAGAAAAATACAAAGGTGTTTTAATTTAGTCATTTCTAACATTAAAATGACTAAAACGTCTTTGTGTTTAAAATTAGAAAATATATACATTTATAAAATGGTAAAACTCGATTTATAGATTAAATGCACTTAAATTAATAGTTTTATTAAAAATATTCTCAAAAATATTAAAAATTAAGTTTTCTTATCAAAGTAAATAGTGGTTTGCTTAGCTCGGCTAATGGAATGATTCTGACAAAAAAAACCTTCACCAAAAAGTCAATAGAAACCACTTTACACAAGGTTTTAAAACCATCAAAAATACAAACTTACCTATGGGACTATTACACTGTTTAAAAAACCATGTGAATACAACACTGTCACACTTATATTAATGCTTTTTTAAATTTTACCGACAGTTCTCTGAGCATTGATAAATTACTTTTTCCCTCTGTGTACACATGTAAAAATGCATATTTCCCTTGTAGACACGCCTTCATATCTTTCAGAGTTAACCAACCTAGCTAGTTGGGCATTTGTCATTGGAAAAGGAGCAATGTTTTATTATTATTATAAACTTAGAAGGCTAAAATTCACTAAAATTGAAAACTGCGAAACTAAGGAATGACTTGGGAAGGATCGAAAGGTGGGTGGGTCTAGTTCCTTAGCCTCAACTGTTGGTAGTCCTTGAACCAAAATCCTCTATATTTGGGCTACTCCCCAATTTCTTCTGTGAACTGCGACAATGGCTCCACCTCCTTGCCTCCAACTAGGTTGTAGAAGAAGGCGTCCAACCCATGGGAAGGGGTTTCCACAATTTTCTCAAAGGAAGTTGCTTATCCACCGTCCATTTTTAATTGACGGCTCAGATTGCTAGTGACATTTTTGGTATCCCAAAATATTTGAAATGGGGCATGAATTTGCACTCGCAAACGCACCTGCACCCGCATGATACCTCCCCTTCTCTCCCATTGCTCCCCAATTCGGTTACCCTAGCCGTTCTCCATCGCCCACCACTTTCTCTTACCTCTTTCCCTTCTCCACCTTGTTGTTGCCCTCTCCTACATCTACCTTTTCTACCTTTCTATTGGTACCCGCACAATACCTCCCCTTCTCTCTCATTTCTCCCCAATTTCGTTGCCCTAGCCATTCTCCATCGCCCACAGCCGACTCTTGCCTCTTTCCCTTCTCGTGCCTCTGCACCTTCTCCACCTCGTTGTTGCCCTCTCCTACATCTACCATCTCTACCTTGTTGTTGCCCTCTAGCTACCTCTTATCGTTGCCCTCTCCCATCCCCATCTCCTCCTTTCTCATCATTGAAATCTCCACTGTTGATGAGCTGTTGTCATGGGTAATACTTTCAGCTTCTTGCTTCTTTGAAATCATTTTAATCCTGTCGGCGTTTTGGACGAGGGTAAGGATTTGATTTGTTACACCATTTTCTCTTATTCGAAACCTTGGTTCTTTATGGTCTTGGATAGTTTATAAATGATGTTGCTTGTTGAATTAACCTTCATTAAGTTCAAGGTATGTGTCTGTGTATGTTTTCGTGAGGATCTATTTCTACATTTCTCTGTGAAAATGCTTAGGTAAAAAATCTTTTTACTTTCTGAAGAAAGAGATAAATCCATTTTGAGGAAAATGATTTGCTAGGTACTTTCTGAAGAAAGAGGTAAATCTTTTTTGAGGAAAATGCTTTTTTACTTTCATTCGCAGCAACCACCGTTTGAGTCCAATTCTGCACAAGATTTAGTGTTATACAAGTTGTCCTAGTTATTCAATACTTGATCAGAATATGTCCATGGCATAAACACCAAAAATAATTATTGACACAAATTCACAGGCTTTTAAAGGGCACAAATTCATTCTTGAGAGTTTTGGAGGTTCTTAGACAACCTAAAATTCTGAATGATTTAAGAACAGTGTATACTAAAAGTACATAACACAAGAAAACAATGGCAAAAGTTGATGCAGTAATATTAGGAAAAAATATTTACCTAAAACCTTTCTTGATCATAGATGGTTATGGACTCCTAGGGATATGTTCATGCACATCGAATGAACAACCAATGAGGTCAATAATCTTAGAGTTGTCATTCCTACAGAGTTGTTATGTGTGTTTATCTTTATCAACGAAAAAAGAGGTTGAAAGTGTTGTTATATGCATGTTTATCTTTATCAACAAAAAAACGGAAGGTGAGAGTGCCTGGAGGAAAACCACCAACACTTGCACAAAGTGTGAAGATAAAAACTTCTGGCCATTGTAAATAGTAGAAGTTGCGTGAATATTGTTTCACAAACAACTGCCACTTGGTTGGTCCTCAACCCGTTTCACCTCCATCCATATTCCATACAAGTTAGCATGCTTTAACCCATGATGGGAATCGATCCTTTTGGATGACTATCATTATTTGGACTTGACATGAATTTTTTTTTTGCATACATTAATGCCCGCATGCTTCACGTAATAGAAAAATGATTTAAGGCTCCATTTGGCCAAGCAACATGATTGTGTGCTCAAGCAAAGAAAGAGGCGATTTTGACATGGATAAGCGTGAGTCATTTAAAAAATTGATCAACACTTAGAAAATTTGATATCGCTTCCCGCAATTGCATTATCAAATGTACAGCCAGACAAAGCTTAAGTTGTTTCCCATCTGATATAAACAGTTGAAGGTGTAAAGAGTTGACTCCTAAAGTTTAATCAAAAGCAGCCATTCCACTTGCTCCTAACGGTCGACAAAAACCTTAAAAAATATTCTACTTAGTGTGCATACACACAAGTATAAGCATCTTGCTAAGTATATCCATGTTGTGCATGCAGACACGACAAGAAAAAATCTCCTTTTAACAATGAATATCATAATATCTTGCAAAAAATGCCATCAATGTAAAGAAATCAAAGAGAGTGATACCACTTAATGTTCACTCTTTCATAGAACAAATTATGAATATTAATTTTGACAATTGCTTCTAAATATCAAAAAGAGCAACATTTTCAGTGTGCATGATTTATCACTTAACAAGAATAGTAGTAATCTACGTTATCAGAAAACTACAATACTTCATTTATCATTTCCAGACATTATTTTATATAATCTAGTCTTTTTGCTTCTAAAGTATTTTTTCTGGGAATCTGATAATCGATAGGTGTGTAATCTGTTCAATGCTTGGAATATAATGTTCCAATGAAGGGAATTATTATAGTTAAGAATTTATTAGAATGCTCATTGTTATACAGATTTTTCTCATTTTGTTATCTAAAACATAAAAATCCTAGGGATGGTATCTTATTTATGCTTCTGTGAAAACAATTATGGAACTATGCCATATAGAACATGATTTGCCTGGTGATATGATCACTTATGCTAGAGCACAATGCTTCTACAAGTGTTATGCACCACAAATATGCTTAGCCCTAGGATTGGTAGCAAGTTATCCATATTGAGGACAATGAGAGAGCTCTTTATTCTCAGGAGTAAGAATTGTTGATTTTGTAAGCCAGTTTATTTGTCAGTAATCCAGAATTCAATTTCCTGGATTTTATTAAATGTGCATAATGCGGATGTTGAATGATTTAGGATTTTCATTTTGGTTTGACTTTAGGTCATGCTTTTGTTGAAGCAATGAGTTATGAATGTTAAAGCATGCAAACTGCTTAGGTTGAACTGTGGATTGAATTTAACAGATGATATATGTTAGTTGAGTAATCATGTTATAATTTGAGTAATCATGTTATAACAGATGATATATGTTACTAAACCTAGATGTAATTATGCCCATATGTCTTAAGTAAACACCCAAGAGTTGGGCAGATGCACAGTTGCATCTCTGTTTAATATTCTTAGTAAATATAATTGTTCTTGCATTTGATAAGCTAGTTGAATTTTCCATATTGGTATACATTTTTTAGTTTTTCATTTTCATGATCCTGTCCATGTGGTCCGTGATATGTTATAATCTTGCAAATCCATCAATGAAGTTTGCCATTGTTATAATTGTTGTAAATTCTATCCTTTATCCATAGTCAAATTGAAGTTCTTGTAAAAATTTATAAATGAAGAAAACTTGTGATTTATTCAAAGATCTGGAATGAAATGTGAGAATGAGTGAAGTTTCTGTAGTTTAAAGATCGTTGGAACTCTCGTTATGCTGTAGATTTATCTTATTTTATAATCTATATAGTTGGAATTTATGAATGGAGATGGGTTGTGATCTTTACTAATTTATAAATGGAGATATTTGAAGATTATTGGGTAGATTGCTAGAGGATTTTCCATATCTACGTACAATTTTTTAAATTTTTTTATTTTTATGATCGTGTACATGTGGTCTACGATATGTTATAGTATTGCAAATAACCAGTGAAATTATTGCTGAGGTTTTTGAGAAATATGTACTTGCCACACAGTCATATTCCTATTCTCGTAATAATTTGTATCAAAAGTTTGTAATCCATTCAATGTCTTAAAATGAGATGTTAGAATGAGTAAATTCTTGTCCAAGTATGGTTCTTTAATGGAATCCAAACAATTAAATTAAACTTAAGTTTCAAAGATATATCGATCAGATGTAATAATTTTCTTCATCATCACATGAAGATCTCAAATATTACAATATTTTCCAGCATGAATATGTAAAAAATTAGAATAATTTCCATTATTATGATACAAAGATCTCAAATAACATATTAATTATCTAAAAAAGGTAAAATAATTTTCTTTTATCATCATATTAAGATCAAAAATATTATATTTGTTGTGACCAACACCTGTGGTGTAATGGTTAAAATCTCAGGCATAGATGCTTGAGATCGTTAAATTGGGGCCAGATAAAAAAAACCATACTTATTTTTCAGAAATGGTAAAAGAGATTCATAACTATAAAAAATCTAAAGAAAGATTTTTGGCTCTTGGTTTTGCTTTAAGAATTTTTTTTCATCATCAACATCATCCATGTTGTCCAACATAGCTAGGTTTAACCATGACAATATTATTCCAATTATCTTATATACAAAACCAATTTCTGCAGGTTATAAAATATTCTTACTGCATTTGCCCATGTTCTTTCGGAGTCTTCCTGTTCCTTTATAAGGAATTGAAACTCACTTTCATAAAATGTTTTATTATTCTTTTCTCGCTTCCTGCATCTGCCCAGGTTGTGAAATATCATACTTGTTTTATCCATTACTATATTATTTATCATTATTATTCATAAATCTTATTGATTGTTATTCCTTTGCCTTTCAACTGATCACCATTGTCCTCGGCTTTGTGTCTTCCCAACATTCCATCCTTTTAGTTTTCAAGCAGTATACAAAACAGAAATGATTTCATGTTGAATACTATGTTACACATAAACTTCTCCAAGATGGTAACCTCTAATGTGTTAGACTTATTTAGTCCTATGAACAACATGCAAGTGATTAACAAACTTAATCGAGCAAGTTTCACTTTCTTTATTATTAGCATTCCATTATATTATTATTTATCAGTTGCCATTTATTTTGAGTTTTCCAAATATAAGCACATTTGTTTGCCAAACTCTACATATTTTTCTTTCATTTAATTGTTCTCATATCCAAAACAACTTCAAAGATGTTAGCATGATGAAGAGTAAGATTGTTGGTATCTGAAAAATATTTGAATTCAAAAATACTGTTGTTTTTATATTCTATTAAGTATTTCTACCTTTATTTGCTAAAGGGTCGTATTTTTAATTACTTTTTAGGTAATATTTGAATTGCATAAGACTATTAATAGTAGTTAAAATTTTAAAAGATGTGAGTACTCTTGGAATGAGAATCAGGGCATAGAATGACTCCTGTGAGTTCTCTAGATGTGGTTGACTCCTGTTATTATTTTGGCATCTTAATTAGTAAAGTAGGAAAAAACCTCATCATGAAAAATAAAGTTTTGTACGTTGTTAGTTGAATGATATTAAATGATATCGTACACTTGTGCATATAAAGTGTTGTAATCTTCAAAGTATTTGCAATTAATTCTTTGAATAAAAAATTTAATTTTTGTAAGTATTCCACTGTGCTGCAGAATTTTCTTATTGGATCATAAAATATGTTCAAGTTTTTTTTATCATAATGAGTCCCTATTGATGTAGAATGTTTTGTCTTCAGTATAACTTTTAATTTACTATTTTGTGCAATCTATAGGGGGTGTAAACAAATGTAAATGGTTGGCTTCAGCCTGATTATTATGTTTAGAACATGCTTCCCTTAGGTGGCGAGCAAGGATTAAGGGCAACAAGTGCACCTGTGGCTCTGTCGAGTAGAATCTTACCTACAATAGTACTATATAAATTTGCGCACAAGTAGAAACTTTGACCCATCTATCATAAACTCTTGTTGGGTACAATTTAATTTTTCAATATTAGATTTCCTCATACACGATTTCCTTATCTTCATATCTCTATTATTTCAATAAATACGACCATTCAGAAACATAGTATTGGTGTTAGGACTTCAAGTTGTATATAATTATATCTTAATGGTTTCATATTATTTTGTATGTGTTGTCCTCTTTTTTTATATTTCCCTTACTTGTCTGCTAAGGTTTTTAAGCAACAAATGCACCTGTGGCTCTGTCGATGAACCTTCTAGGTGAAGATAATCCACACGAGACCTAAAAGCACTTGGATTCTCTCAAAATAGATTTTCTTAACTTTAGATCTCTATTGTTTCAATAAATACAATCAATCGAAAAAATAGCCCAAAGGAGTTAGTTGACTCCAGGTTGTATATAATTATGTCTTAATGGTTTCATATCATTTTGCATGTGTTGGCCTCTTTTATGATGTTTTCCTTACTTGACTGCTAAGGCTTCTAAGAAACAAATGCACTTGTGACTCTGTCGATGAACCTTCTAGGTGAAGATAATCCACACGAGACATTTTTTTATGAAAGAAAAAAACCCTATCCCAACACCTTAGAATATAAAGGGGAGAGGGATGGAGTTATCCGATAATTTCATTGCCAAAAAATTATCTATACAAATTTTCTCCACTATAACATGAGGTGGATTGCCCCACCAGACATAGCTATCCAAAAAAGACACAGATACAAAATCGGCTAAGGAATGAGTAACTATATTTTCTTGCCTTAACACATGGTGAACAGAGATATTACTAGAAGAAGAGAGAATAGACTTGATCTCACCAGTCACATTTCCAGCCAGAGAATGAATGAGACAGTCATTCAACATAAAATTGAAGAGGCATAGTGAATCAGTCTCCAGCTAGATATGATTGAATTTTAGGTGGAATATCCATTTAACACTCAAAAGAAAAGCGGTAGCCTCCATAAGCAAAGGCTCCATAGTGCCCCTTCTTCTCCACCCCTTTGCAGCAATGAACAAACCCCTAGAACCACGAATGACAACTGCAAATCCCAAATATTATTTATCCCCTTATTTTCGGGCATCTAAATTCACCTTGAAAGCACCGTTTGGCGGTTTGGTCCATCTAGGCACAAGCGGCCCATCTGACGAGCCGCGTATATGTCTATTAAAATACTTATTTTAACGTAAGTATACATGCCGATCAAGTAATAAAGAGTGAGTAGAGTATCGTTCCCACGAGGATTGTGTTAAACGAATTAGCACCTTAAATCACAATTGTCTAAGTGAATTGGTAGAATAAATGAGAGTTTTATTTTAAAGAATAAAATTAAACTAAACAAAGCAGTAAATGACCAGAGTGCGGTAGATATTGCTGAGATTACCTTGAGATTATTAAAATAGGTGGGAATATGAATTCATTGAATCATAGCTATGTTATTTGGTTCTAATTAAGTTAGTTGCGCATAGATTATTAATCTAGGTTCATTCATATTCATATATGTCTTCCAACACATACAAACCTAACCAAGTTTTAGTTATTGTTATGTTCCCATGCAAACAAGTAAAACAAGGTTGATAACTACATAACCTAATCAAAATTACACAGGGTTAATAGATTTATTCATATCCATATTAACATCTAACACAAACAAGAGCTGAAAAACCTGTGCCTCATATATGGATCTTATTCAAATCTCACTTTTTCAAGCATGAATCTAAATATTCAATCAATCTACAAGGTTGCAAAGCTTGTAAACGCATTAAGCACGATATATAAGAATAATCTCAAGTAACACAAGTCACAATACAATTCAAGCATAAGAAAACCAAATATCATAAGCTATGAGTTCAAATCCTACATATCTCCCACCACAGGAAGGTTCAGCCCATAATCATAACTTCAATTCCCATTAAAATCAAATTCACAATCATCTCAAGTAAGGAGAACAACAAATAAGAAGAGATAGACGAGAAGATGAGATAAAACTCAATGGGTTTGCAATGATAGCTTGGATCTCCGCTTACTCTTCTATCCTCCCTTGAAGCTTTAGTTTTCTCCCTTTTCTCCACAGCAGCCACGACCCTCTCTATGTCTCTCTTCCGTCTCTCGAATCCCTAGGTTTCTATTTATAATGGGTAGCTTGTGCAGCACATGTGTAGAAATTCGCGCTTACAGATGCGTAGTGGTGCCTAGGCGCCAACTCTCTGTGTGTTGTGTACTTTAGAAATCTTTCGTAATGTCCTGAAATCTGATGCCTTGGCGCCTAGGCGCCAACTCCCTGGAGTCCTTGTGGTTTGAAAGCTCTCTAAAATGCCTGTATACTATTGAAGCGGCGCCTAGGCGCCCCACGCCGACGCCTGGCGCCAACTCACTGGAAGCTTCTTGCAGTGTGAGGTGTTGGATCTTTTGGCTAAGACATGTAAGGTGACGCCTGGGCGCCAACCTGCTTGCTTCTTCACTTTGCTCGGTTCTTCATTCGACTCACTCGCACGCCAATAATTGTCCGTCCTTCCTGCAAATTTGACAAAAACTAAATAAGTGAACTAAAAATGCTTATTTATGCTAAAAATGCATAAAAACTACATAATGCTCCTAAAATACAAAGCAAGTGAAAATTTAGCTAAATAGATGCAAACTAAACCTAATATCTTGGACTAACATGCAAAAATAGTCTAAAATAGGTCATGATAACTCGTATTTTTATAAGTTATAACACTCTCAAACTTAAATGTTGCTAGTCCTCGAGCAACACATGCAAACACAATGAATGAATGAATGAATGAATTTGAACTCCGTGAACTCAACCTGATTCCCATTATACTTTCAACAATCCATCTTTCTATTCAACATGATCAAGAATAATTTAGACTTGAAAAATCATCCATTTCTCAAAACAGGACATGCATTTTCATTTATCATTCGCAAACCAAATTACATGTAGATGATCATATTTATAGTTCAAAGTAATAATTCAACATGCTAATCTTCCTCTTGATCAAAAGAAACTGGTTAGAAAATCAATTCAAATAGGTGAACCAAGGTTTAAGCTAAATTAACTAGTCAAAGAACATGATAATCATTCACTGGATTCAATTTTATTCAATTTTACCCAACTGCGCATTCTTTCCTCCTTGAACTTATTGTGAAACTCTTCTCACCATATTTCAAGATATTTGGAGATCTATTTTTTATTTTTTTATTTTTTATTTTTTGGCTCCCCTCACCATATTTCAGGGTATCTCGGGAGAGTTTTGATTTTTAAAGCGTTTTTACTGTGATTTTCTTTTGTCTTTCTTACGCGAACCTTGACATTTGTTGATGCCAAATCCCGGTTACTCAGCTTAGGTCAATCACCCTCTTTTATTGTTCTGATAACTTGGTAGGGATACTGAACATGCAAGAAAATTTTGTGAAGTATTACCATTTCTGTGATCATTAATTCCCTTAAAGTACTTGGTTAACATTTGTTTAACTTAATTCTTATCATTTCTGTTGAAAAGATTAGCATGGAATTGGATTATAACAATATACTATGAGATTTAGTCCAATTCTTTCACATGTTACTTGTATCTTTCCTTAACACATAGTCCTCAGCCTGAATTTTCAATTTTTCATGAAATCGATTTCAAGTTAAAGTTTTTCTCGACCTTGCACATATTTCATCAAAATTGATTGAAACAATATAATTTTCACAGGCAAAATGTGACATGATATGCAATCTAACACATGTATTCAAAACACACCAAAAGGAGTTATACACCCCCCCCAAACTTGAGGGATGCATTGTCCTCAATGCATCAACTACATGAAACCTACATGATCATAGACTGAGAAATAAATACAAAATGAATATAAAATGAAAAGGGCAGGTACTCCCCTAGGCGTTTGATGCGGAAGAGTTGTTGTCGCGCTCACTTTCTTCGCTAGGCTGATGTGAAGATTGACCAAATTAGGCTAATGGAAGCTGATAGAAAGGCAATTAATGCATTCTTGGCTCAGCGACTCTCAAAATTTTTAGGAGAACCTGATTCGGTACAGGTTGAACAGTGGATAACGGAGATTAAGAAATTATTCAGAATTTCTCCGTGTAATGATCGACAAAAGATATTGTGCGCCACACATTTATTGATCAAAGACGTACATGAATGGTGGGAAACAATGTTGGTCACAATGCCACGACCAGAAGAGGTGTCCTGGCCAACATTTGTTGAGGAATTCAATAAAGAATACCTTCCTGTTGGATTACAAAGTCAGAAAGTGATAGAATTTGAAATGCTTTATTAGGAAAGAATGTCTATTACCGAATATGCTTCTAAGTTCAATGCCCTAGTTAGGTATATGTCGTGGATTGCTAATGTGTCAGACAATAAGGCACAAATGTTCCAGCAAGGACTAAGGTTGTACCTCAGAAAAAACCTCGCACCTTTGTTGATTAAGGATTATGTTTCATGTCTTTAGAGGGCAAGAGCATTGAAAATTGAGGCGCTAAGAACACAGGAACTAAGACTTGGGTCAAAAATGTTCAGTTTTGGAACAAAGAAAACGGAACCGGGAAAAAAAAGGGGTAAGAAAGGAAATGTCAAAAAAGGGAAAGAAGCCCCAAAGAAGAAACTCTCGCCTTTCTGCAAAAAATGTCAAAGGCGACATGCAAACGAGTGTTTAAAAGGATCAAACTGGTACTATAAATGTGGACAAGCAGACCATATAGCCAAGGAATGCAGAACGGGTAAAATAAAGGTCATTAAATGTTATCTTTGTTATTAAACAGGACATATCGCTCCAAATTGTCCTAATAAGGCACAAACGTCGCAAGGACATGGAAGACCCGCGCAACTCAGGATACCTAGAACAACGAATAAGCAGGGAACTACCATAAATCCGGTACATGTGCATGCTTTGACTCAGACTGAGTCTCGGGAATAAGAAGAGAAGGTAGTCACATGTATGGTTTATATTTTAGGAAATTCGGCAGTTGCTTTATTTGATTCTGGTGCTAGTCACTCTTTCATAGCATGCCAATATGTGGCCACCCATGCACTACCGGTAGAGAAAACTAATGAAATAATCCACGTAGAGTCCTTTATGTATAGATTAGCCAGTACTAGCCAAGTATGCAAAGCATGCCCAATTAGGATAGGATCATTAATTTTAGAAGGCAACTTAATCCTATTACCTATGAGAAAAATTGATGTAATATTGGATATGGATTGGCTGAGTCAATAGGGAGCTACGATTGATTGTAAAAATAAGAAGGTTCAATTGAAAGCAACTCCAGAAAAAGAAATAACCATTGGAAAGTTAAGACAGCCTAAAAATTCTACGATATTAATATCGTCCATGAAAGCAGTCAAAATGATCCGCCAAAGGTGCCAAGCTTATCTAGTATTAGTTAATGTGGAGAAAGGCATGGAGGTAGAAATAAATCAAATTTATGTGGTTAGAGAATTTTCTGATATATTTCCGAAGGAATTGACTACGTTACATCCACAAAGAGAAATGGATATGACTATCGACATCATGCCAAGTACAGCTTCGATATCAAATGCTCCATACAGGATGGCACCGGCTGAAATGAATGAGCTGAAAACTCAAATACAGGAGCTATTAGATAAAGGTTTTATCAGACCTAGTGTATCACCCTAGGAAGCTCCGGTATTATTTGTGAGGAAAAAAGATGGTAGTTTGAGGTTGTGCATTGATTACAGGGAATTAAATAAGGTCACATTGAAGAATAAATTCTCATTGCCCAGGATTGATGATTTATTTGATCAATTTCAAGGAGCTACCACTTTCTCTAAGATTGATTTACAGTCAGGGTATCATCAGTTAAGAATATGTCCTACCGATGTTCACAAAACAGCTTTTCGAACTAGGTATGGACATTATGAATTTTTAGTAATGCCATTTGGGCTCACTAATGTCTCTGCTGTATTCATGGATATGTTGAATAGGGTATTTCATGACTATCTTAATCAATTTTTGGTGGTATTTATCGATGATGTCCTGATTTACTCTAAAACAGAGAAAGAACATGAATTTCATTTGCGAAAGGTATTGGAAAGGCTGAGACAAGAAAAATTGTATGTTAAACTAAAGAAATGTGAATTTCGGCTGAAACAAATAGGATTTCTAGGTCATATAATATCAGAAAAAGGGATTCAAGTTGATCCTCAAAAGATTGAGGCAATTTTGAAGTGGCAAAGGCCGACGACTATTACAGAAATTTGAAGTTTTCTTGGCTTAGCAGGGTATTACAGAAAGTTTGTTGAAGGATTTTCTCAGCTGTTAGCCCCGTTAACCAAATTGACTCATAAAGGAGTCCGGTATGTATGATATGAAGAATGTGAGCGCAGTTTTCAGGAATTAAAGCAGCGGTTAGTGGAAGCACCTATTCTAACCCTACCCAAAGGAAATGAAGGTTTTGTGGTATGCAGTGATACTTCAAGAAAGGGTTGGGTTGTGTACTGATGTAGAGAGGAAAGGTGATAGCATATGTATCACAACAGCTGAAACCCGATGAGGTAAGTTACCCCACTCATGATTTAAAATTAGCAGCAGTAGTGTTTGCCTTAAAAATATGAAGACATTACCTGTATGGTACTAGGTGTGAAATTTACACAGATCATAAGAGTCTTAAGTATATTTTCACTCAAAAGGAATTGAACATGAGGCAAAAGAGATGGATCAAGTTATTAAAAGATTTTGATATGGAGATACTATATCATCTAGGTAAGACAAACGTAGTAGCCGATGCATTGAGCAGAAATGTCAGCATAACGCACCTTATCACCAAACAGGAAGGATTGCTTCAGGAAATAAGACAGTTAGAATTGATTGTATGTCCCCCTGAAGTTCAAACGAGGTTATCACAAATGTACGTACAATCATTATTATTTGAGAAGATTAAAACTGCTCAGCAAAATGATACAGACCTACATGCCCGTGTAGAAAAAAGAAGAGGAAGGGATTGACTGAATTTGCTGTTGATGAGTAAGGTATGTATCGGTACAAAGGTTGTTTATGCATACTTAATACAGCTGAGTTGAATGAGCAAATTCTTAAGGAGGCGCATTTTTCACCATTTTTCATTCATCCAGGAGGTACTAAGATGTATCAGGATCTCAAGAAAGCATATTGGTGGAATAATATGAAGAGAGAAATCGCTGAATATGTAGCTAAGTGCCTAACTTGCAAAAAGTGAAAGCTGATTACCAAAGGATATCTGAAAAATTACAATCCTTGAAAGTTCTTGAGTAGAAATGGGATGATATTACCATGGATTTTATTGAAGGACTGCCTAAAACTCAGATTGAAAATGATTTTATATGGGCAATAGTAGATCGGTTGTCTAAAGTTGCTCATTTTATACTCATAAGAAAAACATACACAGAAGAAAGATTAGTTAAAGTCTACTATAAGGAGATAGTACGACTTCATGGAGTGCCTAAGTCAACAATTTTTTATCGAGACACGACATTTACATCTCGATTTTGGACAAGTCTGCACGAAACCCTTGGCACCCATCTCAAGTTCAATACCGCATTTCATCCCCAAATAGATGGACAAACGGAGCGAGTCAATTAGATCATCGAGGACATGCTTCGTATGCGTACTTTAGAATTTGGTGGTTCATGGGATGAATATGTATCTATAGCTAAGTTTGTATATAATAATAGTTATCAAGCTAGTATTCAAATGACTCCATTCGAGGCGTTGTATGGACGGCAATGTCGAACGCCGTTGAACTGGGATGAAGTTGGAGAAAAGAAACTAGCCCCAGATTTGTCTCAGAGAATGACAGATAAAGTACAAGTTATTCGCCAGTGTATATTCACAGCTCAGAGTCGGCAAAAGAGTTTTGCAGATTGCAAAAGAAAAGATCTGAATATCCAAGTTGGCGAGCATATGTTTATAAAGGTCATGTCATTCAAAGGAGTTACAAGATTTATAAAAAGGGGAAGTTGAATCCCAGGTATATTGGTTCATTTGAAGTGTTAGAGAAGATTGGGAAGTTGGCTTATAGGATTGCTTTACCTCCGGTACTAGCCTTAGTACACAATGTTTTTCATATTTCCATGCTTAGAAAATATGTAGCAGATCCGGCCCATGTGTTGGTAGCAGAAAATCTACCGATTCAAGATCATTTGAATTACGAGGAAAGACCCATTAGAATCTTGGATCACAATATACAGAAGCTTCGGAATAGAGAAATAGAATATATAAAGATTCAATGTAACCGATATTCCGAAGGTGAGACTACATGGGAACCAAGGGAAGAAGTAGAAAGGAAATACCCCCAGTTATTTAAAGAATAAATACTTTCGGGACGAAACTTATTATAAGGAGGGGAGGATTGTGAAGCCCTAACCTAAGTAAGAATCATATATATGTATTTGAGTGATTTATGTATGAATGATATATTCATAAATGGATTATATGTAGTTTTTATGATTAGTTGTAATTAGGTCAGTAATTATGAATGTTGTTTAAATTTATTAATTTAAGACAAAGTGGAGTAAATTAATTGTAATGACACCATGAGGATGGATAAATATTAGTATGCTATGAAAAATTTATTAAATTTCATAATGTAACTAAGGGTGATTAGGAGGCTAATTATGGAGCCAAGTTGAGAAAATATTGGAAAATTCATAGTTTGATGACCTTAAGTCGGATTAAGGTAAAAATTTAAGGGGAAACACATAATTTTGTGCTTAATCACATGGGAAAATTATATTTTAAAAATTTAGATGATAATCGATCATCACCGTCCAAAACTTAAAATAATCATAACTTGAGCTAGAAAGATCGGATTGAGATAAAATTTGAAATGGATGGCTAAAATTATGAGATCAAAGTTATGGAAGGATTCAATCATACAAATGATGATGGAATTAGGCTTTCACGAAATTAGGATTAATGGTTTTGACTTTTCATCCCGAAAAGTGATTAGCATTTATGTTAAAAATGAGTAAAATAATTAAATGAATAAAGACGAATTTGAGGTGTCAAGAGGAGATAATTTGTAGGGTATTTTGTGAATTACTAATAATGAAAAAATTCCTGCAATTATCTCATAATTAAATGCTCAATTAAACAGCTCAAAGGAGCATAGATGATGTGGCAGCTAGAGACGTCCAAACAGCCCATAAAATGGCATTTTGTGAAATATTTTTTAATAAAATAAATACCCAAAGTCAACTATGAGTTAATGAGGATAAATATGCATTAAATGGAAGTAAAAATTCGGATTAAAGGTGGCAGATCTGGACCGTTGAGAGAAAATGAAAAAAGTGAACAGCAGCATATCACATAGGTGATGTGGATGGTTTAGCAGCCTTATGAATATTTTTTGAATTTTTTAATTATGCTAAAATGATCCTAAATGAGCTACACCACTAGGTAATTAAGTGACTAATTAAATAAAGTTGCACCATGGTAAAAAATGTCAAGATAAGCTGCTGAAAAGAGGGGACGTGTACAGGCATCAGAAATGGAGCAGAAAATGAGGACCGTTCAAGCAGCCAAAAATGTGATTTTTTTAATTTTAAAAATTTCTAAATGCATGAATAATTAGCCTATCTATTAGGGTATATAAATGTGCATTAAAAATCTGCAAAATTCTTTGAAAAAAAATGAAAAATAGCAGCTACTTTGGACGTGATCTGGTGGACAGATTTGCAATGTTTAATGCATTGGATAATTATTAAATTTTTAATTAAAAAAATATAATTTAAATGGTCCACAAGTTTCCATGTTAGCTAAGGAGATAAAAATTTATTAGGATAATCAAAGATGAGGTGGCAAGTGGGGTCCACTAGCTGGAAATTTCCAGCTATTATACAAGGGGGGACGTCTATATGCATAGGAGAGAACTTAGAAAATTTTCAAGCATTTTGAGCTCCCATTTTCCAACAGCACACATTCCCTCTCTCAACCCCTTTCAAATCCAAAAACAAGAGAAGAAAAAGGGAAAGAAAAGGAGGAATTAAGTTGAAGAGGTTTGCTTGAGAAGTGGAGTTAAGTGCTACTCTATACAAGTGTATGTTTGTGTTTGAATGATTTTAATCTAGTTTTTCTAACTCAATTTATGGGATGTAAATATGATTCATAATGAATCCTTTAATTAAGATTTATGATGCTTTTAATTAGAATATTTAATGGAAATTTAATAGAAGTAATGAAACTAAGAGTTAGATGGAAGAAGAGGGTAATTAGTGTGAAGTATGAGTTCCTACACTAGCTTAAACTTGCTGAAACTTTTGTTTAATGTTGCTGTTTTATTAAGTTGACATGATTACATGATAATTCATGTTTAGATATTGATTATATGTTGAATTTAACATGATTTATGAATTTTAGAAGAAATGCTAGTTAGGGTTACTTTTAAGACCCGAATTTTGTGTTTAAATGTTGAAAATGGTACGTGAAGTAATTCAAATAAGTTATGGATGAATTGCAGGGTAAAATATCCTAAATGTAGGGTACTTTGGATGTAAAAAGGGACCTTGCATGAACTGCCCAAATTCGAATTTTTAAAGGGTTGTAAAGTGAACGTCCAAAGTGGTGTAAATGGGTACCCTATATGTATAAAAAGTTATTGTTTTGTAAGTAACTTATATATGAATTTTAAAAATATAAAAATACTTTGAATTTGGATTAAGAAAAGTGAAATTAATTGCTGGAATCAAATGGTAAAAATTTATTTAGATTGAAATGTCAAAAGAGATGTTTAAAGGGTAGAAAACGATTCCCAAAGTTACTGTTTTTGGAACCCTAAAATTAGTGGATTAAAAATCCGTGAAAATACACTAAATAAGTGTTTAATGAGGTGCATAATTATGCTGAATTAGAAGCCAAGTTGCTGATTTGAAAATTTTTAAGGAAAACATGAATTAGGTGTGAGAAAATGGACATATGTGAAGTAAGGAGTTTGATCAAATGATAACTAAACTATGTGAAGTGCTAACATGAAAAATGCATAAAAATAAGATGGAAAAAAGTGTAATATATTGGTGTTAAAATAATCTCAAATTTTGAGATTTATATAGGAAAATTAAATGTGAGATGTAATGAATGGTGGATACATAAGTATGTTATGTACATATACCCGCCTTGAGAATTAAGTAGGCTATGAATATTTATAAAAATGTGTTGAAAAACTAAAGTGAATGCAAGAAAATAAAATTTATATGAATACTATGTTATTCTTTCATAGGCAAAAGAAAGGAAAAAGTTGATCTTGAAAGCTCTCGCGAACAAGGTAAGCAAGCAAATTTTTTAAATGAATTTTTATTTCTTAAATTACTTTGAAATGCTTGTAAATAATATTTTAATTTCTTTTATTGGTTTAGCAAATGTTATTTGAAATTTATTTCTAAAGATTTTAAGGATGGACATTCCTTAGTTCACTATGTATTGACAATTGATTTTCATAACTGCTTTATGACCTAGGAAAATTACTGTTTTATGAATTATGCAAGAAAAATCATGCTAGTATGCCATGGATAAATTCATGTGCACAATGCATGAGGTTCACCTTAAAGGAATAAGAGAACCGATTGTCCCCCTTTGGTGTAACCAAGTCGCTGAAATAGGCCAATGGCCGGCGGCGCCTCCCTGGATGGGAGAATATGAAGACGGATTGTCGCCTAGTTAGCTTCCATCCTAAGGGATCATAATGTATTCATCACATTGTCATTATATATCCCCGAGGGGGTATAATGTTGTTTTCCATAATAACTATAAATAAAAAGTTTCTGCTCCGCAGGTAGTTGATCACTTGATAAGTGTCTATACTAAATAGAGAGAAATATTTTTGAAAAAGGTTACCTTTGAAATATTTTGCTTGAAAATTTGTATAAAGCTTGCTCATGGAGTGTACAACTCACGTATTGTTTTCCAAACCCATAGACAGGTGAAAAAATGATAAAGATGAGGAGCATGAACTAAGCTTGAAGAATATGAAGAGCTTATGAATTTTAATATGTGATGTTTGTAGTTAAGGAATGTAATACGTTTTGATGTTTTATGATCTATGTGATGATTTGTATTTTATAAACATATAAGTTATGGATGATAGGCATGTTATGAAATTTTATGATTTTATGAAAAATATTTTGTGTAAACTAGGTCAAAGATGTAATGAAAGAGAATTTGCTAGGAAATGATATGGAATTAACTAATAATAAGCAGTAAATAATTGGATAAATATCCGTTAAATCCCGTCGTGTGACAGGGCAACAATCCTGATCACATTTACCAGTCAATAACGATCCCGAGGTAAGGCTCAAGATGTGATGCTCGGGTCGGGGGCTCCACACCACTACTTTAAACCCTTAGCCACAACCAAATAATGGAACAGCATGAGCCAAAAAGTTACCCACAAGTAACACATCCCCATGCTTGCAAATATATGAAAAACGCAAGCCACCCATTTGTAATCTTTTACTAAAAGTAATAAAATAGGTGATTCACTAAAAGCAGTAAAACAAATTGCGTAGAACTTTAACAACCCAAAATATGCAAAGATGAAGAATTTTGATATTGAAAATGATATCAACTAAGTAAACCATGGTTTTCATGTCGACGGACTCAAAAAATGTTTTCCGTTGATATGTGGTAGCTTCCATAACTCCTCCGAGATCAAAAGTTATGGCCAGTTGAAGTTAGCATGTTGAAAGCTCGTGTTTTACTGTATTTTTTATGTTTGCTGGGGAGATGGCACCGGGGCGCCAAAAATTTAGACCTAGGCGCCGTCTTGCTGACTTAAAAGTTGCAACATGTTGTTTTCTTGAAAAAATATGGTGTTGGGGCGCCGGATCATGGCGTCAGAGCACCTTTCTCTTATCCCAATTTGCTGCAACATGTTCTTCTGCAAAAACTTAGCGTGGGGTCGCCAAAAATTGAGGCCATGACCTCACTCGAACTGCATTGACTTTTCGTGAATGATGAATATAAACTTGAAACTTCTTGATTCCATCATTTATCAACTTGAAAGTGGATTAAAAGTCCATATTTGAGCATGATAATCCTGTCCTTCCTTGCCTTGAGAGATAGCTGCTTTATTATTGGATTAAAAATTAAAAATTATAATAGGTTGCCTCCCATTCAGCGCTAAATTTATCATCTTCAGGCCGAAGTTGCATTATGATTAACCAATTCCCGCTCTACCGAACTTCCTTCCATGCGGATTATGCACTGGAAGTTCAGATCACTTCCTAGCCTCTTCAAATAGATCAGTTAGTCTTTTTTCTTGAATTTCATATAGATCAGTTAGTCTTTTTTCTTGAATTTCATAGAGACTATGGAAGGGTAGTTCAGGGTCTTGAATTAATGATGACTTCAAGATGCTACTTTCCAAGGCTATGCATTGATCATTTAAGTATTGTTGCACTTGAATTTCAGGAAGACCAATTAGAGGTATGTTGATATGACCATTTTCAACTTTCTCCAATATATTAACCTCTATTTCTTCATCGATTTTCTCTTCCGCTTCCTAGCTTTTCATTGGCTTGGCCAATTATTCAATAATGAACTAAGGTACAGGTTGCTCTATCATATCGATTGATGTATCTTCATTAATACTCGAAGTGACTTCGCAATCCTATTCCAACTCGTCTTCTTCTGAAATTTCTTCAATATGACCTTGGATTGCGGTAGCCAATTGCTCCACCTGCTTTTGCATGTTCTCATTAAATTGCATCTGATGTTGCATAAATTGCATGAACATGTCTTCCAAAGATAGCTTGCTTTTAGGTGGTGATGGCTCCTCAATTTCTTATGTTGGACAATCGAAAGACATCATATTCCTTGATTGGAAGTCTCTATGGTAGTCCTGTGAATCATTTGAATACTCATAACAGCCCATGGTCGCTGAATAATATACGCATTGGATTGACAGATGTCTTTCGCCTCCACATAGATCGCAGTAAGCTGAATAAGAATTGTCCATTCCCTGCATTTGATAATGAAAACCTGCGAATTAATCTGGGGTGCTAGTGCGTCATTAAACCCATGGAAATTGTAAGTGCTTGGTGTTGAAAATTTTGCATTTAGCCATTGGTAAGTATTTGAAGTCATTGAAAATTGAAATAAAAGACCCCTGAAATAAAATTTTATCAAAAGGAAAGTAAGAAAAGAGAAACTATGTATAATATATAAACATTCACAGAAGACAACTGAAATTGTCGTGTACTAAGTCTAAATCAATCCCCGGCAACGACGCCAAAAACTTGACAAACTACGTATATGTCTATTAAAATGCTCATTTTAACGCAAGTATACGTACCGATCAAGTAATAAAGAATAAGTAGAGTATCGTTCCTACGAGAATTGTGTTAAACGGATTAGCACATTAAATCTCAATTGTCTAAGTGAATTGGTAGAACAAATGAGAGTTTTTTTTTAAAGAATAAACTAAACTAAACAAAGAAATAAATTACCAAAGTGGGGTAGATATTGCTGAGATTGCCTTGAGATGATTAAGGGTGTGTTTGGGAATGGGTAAAACTTTTGATGAAAAATTTTGAAGAATAAAAGTTGTCAAATGATGTGATATGATAGGGGTAATGATGATGAGTAAAGAGGATAAAGTTAAAATAGATAGGTTAGTTGTGTGGGAAGTTGATTAGAAATGATTGAAAAATAGGATAGTTGTATAGAAAAATATGAAAAATAATTAAAAAATATAATAGTTGTGATGAGTGAAAAGTTTTAGATTGAAAAGTTTTAACTTGACATTTTTTAACCATTGCCAAACATACCCTAAGATAGGTGGGAATATGAATTCATTGAATAATAGCTATGTTATTTAGTTCCAATTAAGTTAGTTGTGCAAAGATTATTAATCTAGGTTCATTTATATTCGTATACGTCTTCCAATACATACAAACCTAACCAAGTTTTAGTTATTTGCTATGTTCCCATGCAAACAAGTAAAACAAGGTTGATAACCACATAACCTAATGAAGATTACACAGGGTTAATAGGTATATTCCTATCCATATTAACATCTAACACAAACAAGAGCTGGAAAACTTATACCTCATATATGGATCTTATTCAAATCTCGCTTTTTCAAGCATGAATCTGAATATTCAATTAATCTACAAGGTTGCAAAGCTTGTAAACACATTAAGCATGATATATAAGAGTAATCTCAAGTAACACAAGTCACAACACAACTGTATTATCCATTCAAGCATAAAAAAACCAAATATCATAAGCTGTGAGTTCAAATCCTATATAACTCCCACCACAGGAAGGTTCGGTCCATAACCATGACTTTAATTCCCATTAAAATCAAGTTCACAATCATCCCAAGTAAGGAGAACAACAAATAAGAAGAGATAGATGAGAAGAGGAGATAAAACTCAATGGGTTTGCAATTATAGCTTGAATCTCCGCTTGCTCTTCTCTCCTCCCTTGAAGTTTTGGTTTCCTCCCTTTTCTCCACAGCAGTCACGACCCTCTCCATGTCTCTCTTCTGTCTCTCGAATCCCTGAGTTTTTATTTATAATGGGTAACTTGTGCAGCACATGTGCAGAAACTAGCGCGTACAGATGAGTAGTGGCGCCTAGGCACCAACTCTCTGTGTGTTGTGTACTTTAGAAACCTTTCGGAATGTTCTGAAATTTGATGCCTTGGCGCCTATGCGCCAACTCCCTAGAGTTCTTGTGGTCTAGAAGCTCTCTAAAATGTTTGTATACTATTGAAGTGGCACCTGGGCGCCAACTCATTGAGAGCTTCTTGCAGTGTGAAGTGTCGGATCTTTTGGGGCATGTAAGGTGGCGCCTGGGCGCCAGCCTGCTTGCTTCTTCACTCTTTTTGGTTCTTCATTCGACTCACTCGCACGCTAATAATTGTCCGTCCTTCCTGCAAAATTGACTAAAACTAAATAAGTGAACTAAAAATGTCTATTTTATACTAAAAATTTATCAAAACTACATAATACTCCTAAAATGCAAAGCGAGTGAAAATTTAGCTAAATGGATGTAAATTAAACTTAATCTCTTAGACTAAAACGCAAAAATAGTCTGAAATAGGTCATGATAACTCGTATTTTTACAAGTTATCACCATCCACCATGCCATTATGAGTAAGGAATCTTGCCCTCCTGTATTGATCTAAAAATTCCACACACCAATCAATAATATGAGAAAACACAGGTTGGGCTCCCTCCATTCTAAGCTTGTTCTGCAAGAACCACATTCTCCAACAGCAAAGAATGAAAAAGGCAAGATCATCAATCCTCTTTTTCTCGACAAGTATTCTCAAAATAACTTGAATTGTGCCCCATGGTGTGGTGAATCTTGCAGCTCTCTGACAGATTGCCCTAGTACAAGCACACGCCGTGAAGATGTGGTTCGAGTCCTCACCACCGTTCTTGCAAAAAAGATAGAGAGAATCCACCACAATAACCCTACTGATCAAATTCTACATTATTGGTAGAATATCTTTGAACAGCCTCCACCCAAATATGATGACTTTGCTTGGGATCTTTGTTCTCCATATAGCCTTATAAATTTCAGAATTAGAGGAGTTATTGGATATACCACACAGAATCCTGTATGCAGATTTTACAGCGTAAGCCCCATTTGGTTCATGTTGCCAAAATACGTTATCTTCCTCAGCAGTTTGTGGAAGGGGAATAAGGTTTATTGCTCGCCAACCCATGTCCCCCGCAACAGCCACAATGAGGTCCTTGTTCCACGATCTAGTTCTGTCATTGATGAAATGACTAACCATCACATTTTCCTGCATCGATGATGGAAGAGGACCAGCCTATGTTGGCCTGGTATCCAACCGCGAATTGTTAAAAAACTGCACTCGCTTGCCATTTCCAATTCGCCATTTACATCCCTGTTGCACCACAGCTCTAGCTTTCAAAATGTTTTTCCAAAGTGAAGGAATCAGAGGGCTTCACTTGGCACCTCTATATATCACCATGCATAAAATATCTTAATTTAAGAACCTCATGGCGTAAAGAGTTGGTAATAGTTGACAACCTCCACACTTGTTTGGCAAGGAGAGCATAGTTAAAGGTATGGATGTCCCTGAAACCAAGTCTGCCCATAAGCTTTGACTGACACATATCTTTCCAAGCAACCCAACTCATTTTGTGTTTGTTTCCCATCTCACCCCACCAGAACCTACTTAACAGCCCATTGATTTCATTACAGAACGATTTAAGGAGCAAGAAAATACTCATATTGTATGTTGGAATGGCTTGGGCAACCGCTTTGATTAAAATCTCCTTTCCTCCCCAGGATAGTAATCGACCCTTCCGACCTTGAAGGTTTTGTCATATTCACTCTTTAAGCCCTTTGAACATGCCTTTTTTGGACCTACCCAACCATGTTGGAAGTCCAAGATAATTATGGAACTCACGGTCCATGGATCCCAGAAGATAGTGATCTCTCGACGGCGGTTGCTCCCCGTATTGAAACTAAAAAACATTGATGTTTTATCAACATTCAACACTTATCCCGAAGAGTCAGAGTATTGTTGAAGGATGGTCATGAAGTTTCTGACATATTGATCCGCAGCCCGAATGAAGATGAGAGCATCATCCGCAAAGAGCAAGTGGGTGAGGGACGGCCCATGAGGATTAATCTTAATACCATGACTATTTTCCATTGCAACGACATTTTATATTAAAGCAGAAAGGCCCTCGACACACAGAATAAAGTGGTATGGGGATAGTGGATCCCCTTGTCGTAATCCCTTCTGTGGTTGAAAATATCTGGTTTTGAACCCATTGACATTCACTCGGTACGTCGCAGACCTTATACAGTTCATAATCTAATTGATCCAGATCGGACTGAAATTCATAGCTACCATAATCTGCCAGAGGAACACTCATTTCACTCGGTCATAGGCCTTTGACATATCAAGCTTTATAGTCACTTCCTGCTTCTTGACCTTGTTTCTTTTATGAAGAGAGTCAATAGTTTTGTAAGCGACAAATATATTAGCAGTGATAAGCCAACCCGGCACAAAGGCACTTTGTTGCTCACTAATGATATCATGAAGGCTTAGTTTCAGTCTATTCGTCAGGACCTTGGCAAGAATCTTATAGTCTATATTGTAGAGGCTAATAGGGCGAAACTGAGACAATATTCGACCTCCCGGTGTTTTTGGAATCAAAACAAGAGTGGTGCAATTCATGTACCAAAGATGTCTAAATTGCAATGCCGAATCAGGGTACTCCGTAAAAGATTTACGTAATCGAAAAACATCATTACCAATCGTCTTCTAATATTTCTGGTAGAAGCCAGCTGGCATGCCATCCGGTCCTGGAGTGTTTGTTGGGTTCATGGCTTTCAGAGCTTTCGCCACCTCACCAAACTCAAGGGGCTTAACCATAAGCTGTTTTTGATCTTCTGATAGCTTTTTGCTTATAAGAGTTGTGACTGGGTTGACATCTGTGGGTTCCGATGATGAGTAGACACCTGAGAAGTGTGTAATCGCTAGCTCCTGTAGTTTATCTTGATCCCGGACCCAGCAACCATTTATGTCTCGAAGGGCATCAATGGAGTTTGATCAACATCGATTAGATGCAATTCAATGAAAGAAAACCGTGTTTCTGTCTCCTTCATGCAGCCAATGGGTCTTTGCGCGTTGTTTCCACAGTTGCTCTTCATCTTCCAAGAGAAGGTTTATCTGGTACTTTATTTCCCTAATACTCTCATCTCTTTTGTCAAAGGGGCACTGCGCAGAAAGAGATGCTAACTTCTAATATTTTTTTTGAATGGCTTGCCTGAGGTTGTCCCACTATTTTCAGTTCCACTTAGAGAGCTCAGTGCTACAAGTCTTAATCTTCCATCCAAAGAAATTAGTTGTCATGACCCTCATATTAGGTTACAAAGACTAAACACGATCAACAATGCGATGAGCCTCCTTATCTTTAGCCTAGAAAAGCTCATACTAAACTCACGTGGTGACTTTTTGTTGTTTTGCTTTGTGTCCAAGAGTATCATGATGGGGCAGTGATCGGAGGTGACCACATATAGATGGAATAGCTTCGCAAAAGGAAAAAGATTTAACCAACAAGGAGTAAAAAGACCCCTATCCAGCCTAGCTTCTACTCGCTGAACACCTCTTCTATTATTTCTCCAAGTCATGGGCGAGCCCATGTATCCTAGATTCAACAAGTTGCAATTGTCCATGACATTGCAGAACAGGTCTATCTGTGCCTGACGTTGGGTCCTTTGACTTAAGTATTCAGTAGGTCATGTTACTTTATTAAAGTCTCCCATAACAAGCCAAGGGTTTCCTTACTGTGTTTTCAATTGATTTAGAGTATGCTAACTTAGAGCTTTACGGTGAGTGTCGGGGTGGCCGTAGAACCCAGTAAATCTCCAATCCTGAATAGCGGCATCAATATGATGAGTAGAAAAGCTTTGGATCATAGCAGAGAAATCATTATTCCAAAGGAGTGCCAAACCACCCCTTCTTACCGTTGAGTCCACTGCAAAACAACAATCAAATTTTAACTTTCACCTAATCCCCTCCATCTACTTTGCTAAGCATTTTGTCTCACTGAGGAACACCAGGCTGGGAGCTTGTTTCTTGACCAAGTCAATAAAGCACCGAATTACATGTGGGTTCCCAAGTCAACGATAATTCCAAGCTATAAGAGCCATATTATGAGACCTCCTGGAATTCGTAGAGACTCTCCTTCTTGAAGCATTTTTGAGAGTGACGCTTCTCCTTATTATCAGTCATTTGCCACCTCTTTTTGTTGTCCACCGATGGTTGCCCCCCTTAAGACCATTCTTGCTCTTTGCACTCTATGCTCCTTGTCATTCTCTTCCACTTTCCTTTGGATTTGGAGGGCATTTCCTCCCCTTTTCATTGCTAAATTGAAACAAAAGAATGACCCTCCAGCCCTAAATTATAATCCCATGATGATTGTTGCATACTCGGTGTAGTATGAGGACTTGCATCGTGGTCCAAATCCAATTTTTGGGATATAGGAGAGACGAGATAATGGGCAGGGGTCAAATTTGGAATACACGATTTGTGGGCATACCTTTTACCCTTGTGCATCATAGTCGACCTCCCCATTTCCTGCACACATTCAACATTTAGAGGATGGAGCTGAATAGTAACATTCGAAGTGTTTGGATGTTCCAGCAAGACAGCAGACTTGGTTGTGGATTTAGGGGTGATAGTTTCTTTAATGGTGGAAGATTGGCATTGCAGCAAGAACAATAGCTCAGGTGCTGGTTCCTTTATAGCAATCGACTGCCTACACACAAGTGGGTTCTCCTCTCCTCCAGCAGCATGCCCATCACTACATGAATTGTATATGTCTGCTAAGGACGGTTAACCAAATGGTTCCACATTTCTGTCATACCCATGATTCGTTTTCGTCAATCCAGATTCATCATCGGCTACCATTTTATCGATTTCAACCCCTACTAGCTCCCCTTATGATGAATTTTCCTCCCCAAGATACCTCCGTGGTTCCACTCTATTTACATTGTCAATATCCAATTTAAGATGCATGGGTCTAGTTCCCACTCTCAGGAAACTTCTATATAACATCTCAACTTCTGAAATTTGTGTGTTTTTCCTTAGGAGATCATAGCAGTCTTTGTGTGCATGGCCCATGGTACCACAGAAATAGCAGAAAGTTAGAACATTTTCATACTGAAAGCTTACCCATTGACGCTTATGTGATTCTATTTGAATGAACAAACCTCTCCGCAACGGTTCCCTGCAATCCACCATGACTTTGAGCTTGAGCTCCGAATCTATGATAGTCACCTCCCATAACTCCTCAAACGATTTGACAATGTTATTTCCAATACAGTGTTTGTCAACAAGATAGGGAATTCCAGAGATGTGTATCCACATAAGCGTTTTCACGAGCACCACCTGGGCATGCGCCATCTTCTCCCTCAAATAAGCTAGAAGCACCAATTTTCGTTCAAACAACCAAGGTCGACCCACCAGCACCCTGTCCTTGTCACCCCTGTCTGATAATGATACCTTACATAGATTTTCTCCAATGTTCGTGATCTGGAATTTTTCCTTTGTCTTCCACAGTCTGCGCATTATGGATTTAAACATCTCCCAGTTGTATGATTTGCATCTCCAGATAGAGCTGAAAATGGTTGTCTCATCACCCAGATCAATCATCCTGATCGAGCTTCCCGAAATCGCTATTGTTTGAAGCTCGACACTCAGAAGGTCCCCTTCGCTTGGATTCATCCTCCTCAGCAAACATAGTTCGTCAGCTCGTTCCTGCCTTCTGCTCTCTTTCAACCGACACAGGCCCCCACTTCAAAAGATCGGTCCTTCACTTCCTCTCTCTGATTTAACACTCCGAAAGCAGACTGGGACCTCCACCCTATTTCGAGTGTGAAAAAGTTGCTTATCGGAGCAACTTGGGGAGCGACTTGTGATCAATTGTTGCTTTTGAAAATTTAGAACAAAGGGAGAAGGGGAATCGGAAGAAGAGAGCTCGGATTTAGATGCGGCAGCAAGTAGACTGACAACGGTCGACGGTAGGGAGGTCGACGAGCAGGAATGGGGGATCTCATAACTTAATCCACATGAGACCTAAAAGCACTTGGATTTTTTCAAAATAAATTTTCTTAACTTCAGATCTCTATCGTTTTAATAAATACGACCACTCAAAAAAATAGCCCAAAGAAGTTAGTTAACTTCAGGTTGTATATAATTATGTCTTAATAGTTTCATATTCTTTTGCATGTGTTGGTCTCTTTTATGAAGCTTCCCTTCTGCTAAGGCTTCTAAACAACAAGTGCACCCGTGGCTCCGTCGAGGAACCTTATAGGTGAAGATAATCCACACGAAACCTAAAGGCACTTGGATTCTCTCAAAATAGATTTTTTTAACTTAAGATGTCTATTGTTTCAATAAATATGATCAATCAGAAAAATAGCCCAAAAGAGTTAGTTGACTTCAGGTTGTATATAACTATGTCTTAATGGTTTCATATCATTTTGCATGTGTTGGTCTCTTTTATGATATTTCAAAAATGTTGATGCTTCAGCTTTCAATCTAATGAGCCTTGATTAATTAAAAATGGAAGCGGAGTGTGGCGCCCCGAACCGAGGCGTCCACATAGTCCTTACTCCGGGATCTTGTCGATTGGTAAATGTAACTCAGGATTGTTGCCCTGATCACACGGCGGGTACTTAATTGGATCTTGTCCAATTTTTCTCTTTTCTTTCTTCCTTTTTCTTTTCTTTCTTTTCATTCGTCACTTAAGCATATACTTTATTCATAATAGACTCATCCATATCATCATAAAACCTTTCATATCTTCTTTTTATTGAAATAATTTTACATAAGTACAATCATGTTTGTAATATTCATAAAACTTGATTCAAATATGATCATCATACATTTGTCCCTTTGGACGCATACATAGAACCACAAATAGATTTGCAGGTCATTTCTACCTAGCATCCTTTATGATTCAGCTCCATAGCCTGTTTGTCATTTTGAAAACATATGTGAGTAATAATACTCAGTAAGCAAGCCTTTTTCTTTGACAAGTAAATATTTTTTCTTTCATTTAAATGCATTTCTTTTCATTTGATAGGAGACACTTACCAAGTGATCAACTACCAATGGAATAGAAACGTTTTTATAAAAATCATTTCATAAACATTGGATGTGCAAATGTTTCCTTTACATCCATGACATAGACTTTCGTGTATGGGTATGCTAACCCAGAAAATATCTCACATAGCATGGTCCAATACGCCGGCTCTCTCTCCAACTTGGCCTTGTCAAGGGGACCTTGTGTCCTTTACCTTGATTATCCTACATGGTCTCCTACATGCATGACTTTTGATTTTCCTGACATTATATACCTCTTACACCAAGTGATTTGTCATTCTCATGTAGATAATTATTTGCACCATCCATTTTTGAAACATTGTTTTGATAAAACATCATGTAAACCTTTTCATACTTATTTGTTTCATAAAAATGCAATGCATTCATTCACACATGACTTTTCTTTGCCTCCACTCTCTTCGCAGGACGTCGTCGGCACACAACCATTGTGACTCAACAATAGTGAAGGGGGATCCCCGATCCGCTTACTACCTCCACCAAAGCTTTTTCCTTGTGCACCATGTTCATACATACATGTGCCGACATGACATGACCATAAACTTGATAAAAATCATTTGAGAAGCAAACAAACATTTATCATTTCAAACATTATACGAGTGGTCATCCTTAAACACATTTCATAATCATATGTGCAATCATTTGTAATATTTGAAAAGCAATTTCAAAATAGAACTTGCTTACCCCCTCAGTCTGTGTCATCCACCTTTTTCTTTCATTTTCCTATACAAGAAAAAATGATATTTTACCTATATCATTTCATGTCTTAGTTTACTTCCTGTGCATGCTTTATAATCATTCATTACCTCATTTCTGTAGAAGTTAATCTTACAAATATACTTGGTCATTACCTCCTTATATGAATTTTTATCTATAAATCCTTAAAAATTTCATCCTTAAATTTAAATACTAATCTCAAATTTTTTCCAAAATCACGCTGTTTACTGTAGCAAATTAATGTAGCAGGTCACTATAGCAATTAATATAAAAAATACTATGATATAGCTTTTGCTTAGTACATCATGAAAATTTTCATACATCTTAAATTTATCATCATTTACTTAGCTAAATAAATCATTTTCTCCATATACTAAAAATCAACATAATTCACTTAAGCATAATCTTTAATTCAAAAAATTATGAAATTAATATATCATCATTCCAACATCATATTTATCATATTCATATATTCCAAATCATCATTTATCATTTTTTGAGCATTATTTATATATATCATATGCTATCTTCCCGAATGCTTCATCTTTGCTCCAAATTTTTGATGTTTCAGCATAATTCCAATTTAGTATGGTAACTACACTTATTTTCTCATGCTTAGGCATTATCTAAGCATGGTTTTACTCTATTTAATACCCAAAGAAATTTGAAAAGAATTCTCTTACCTCAAGTGGAAAACTCCTCTCCTCCTCTCTTTCTCTCTCTTTCCTTCTCTCCTTTTCTCTCTAAGGCCAAAACAAATTTTGGGGGTGGAAATGCTTGAATTTCTCAAGCTTGGAGTGCCTTTGAACGTCCTCCCTTCCCCCTTATTTATATTTTTTTTATTTTTCACAAAATTGGATTTTACCCCCTAGCTTGATTTATTTAATTATAAAAATGTATTTTTTTATAATTTCTAAAAATGCATGGAGCTTTGTGCAGCCACGCTAGGCCTTCTCTATCCCCCCTATGGCAGCCCTATTTTTCTTAATTTTTTAATTTATTAAAATTAATTATTTTTAAGTAAATTAATCTCAACCGTTGATACATGATAAGATTAATTTGTGGCCATTGGATTTGGCCCCAAAAGTCAATAGCCCCTGCACGTCTAGCCATGTAGCTACCTTTCATTTAATTTTTTATTTTTTAATTATTTAATCTTAATAAAAAGTCAAAAGTAGCATAAATGAAAAATTAAGCTACCTTTTGATCTCCTTTTGACGTTTCATCTTGACCTTTAATTTATGATTTTTATCACATCTTAAACCATTCATCATTTCCATTATGAATTTTTAACCATCCATAAAAAATTTCATCAAAATCCGACGCCCGGATTGCAAATTATGAATTTTTCTTTATTTTCCACTAAATCCAAAATTGGATTAAAATATAAAAAAGAATTGTTATTTCATCATGTAGTGATTACATCTCCTTTTTGTCTTTTTGTGATTAGGTTAATCCAAGTGATTAACTCTTAATCACCTCGGTTACTATGCACGTGTATTATTCACGTGGTTTAATTCCACAATTGCATTTCTTTAACCTTTAATACACATGTTTTCATACTCATGATTATATATTTTATTAATACAATACCTAGGGTTTACAACCCTAGGGTTTTGTACACGTGTCTTAGATTAGGGTTTCACACGGAGATAGCTCACACAACACACGCGTAAAAGAAGTTGCAAATACTATGCCCATAGGCGACGTGTCTACCAACGTGGAGCAACTATTTGTTGGACAAGAATTTAAAGATGAACTTGAAGCATGTGAATTCTACAAAGGCCACACAAATCTGTTGGTTTTAGTGTCATGCTCAAATAAGTTCGTATACTAAGCTCTTATTTGGAGATTATATGGAGGCGCATGACATACTCTTGTGAAGGCATGCATACGCCAAACACAAATAATGAAGAACGTGCTTGTATGGCAAAAAAGATTAAAAGAAAAAGAGTTTCCATCCGGTACAACTACATGGCTTGATCGGAGATTTCAAGAAAGTATGAATAGCGATGGGTGGTTACTCGTTTCCTGGGCAACCACAATCATCAATTTGTAGATAAAGCACAGTCACATTGCTTGAAAATGCATCAAAAATTGACGACAAATCTTCCACAATTTTGAAAGCATATAACGAAGTCGACATTGGTCCTTTGGCTACTTATAATCTTGTTAGAGAGTTAGGTAATGATTATGGGATTTGCTTCGCTCGCCAGGATGTTCAGAATTTTAATTCAAGATCTTATAGTCATCTGTTGTCCAGAGATGCAGACCTTGCAATAGATTACCTCCGAAAAATGCATGATGTCAATCCAAACATGTACTTTACAATTCGCAAGAATAACAAGGGTGTTTTGACTTCATTATTTTGGTCTGATAGTAGGTCGAGGCTAGGTAATTCGTATAAGCATTGGAAGGTACGTTCCAAAAAATGGAGTGTAGAGAGATGCATGGCGCCACCCATGGGAATATAACAGATTTAACGGTAATGTACAGCAGTATTGTGATTTTAATAACTATTTCATTTTCATCAAGTACAAATTACAATGATATTTGAAATCAAATTACAGGTTGGTGCAAAAGGTCTTGAGTTGGATTCAGTGAATGTACAAGCTAATTTTGAACCAACGAAATTGACTGGACGCGTTAAGAAAGATATCACTGTTCCCGATGATGCAACGCAAGTTGTGGGGCCCACTGACATAATCGCTACTGTCAGGTGAGGGAGTAGAAATATAAAGACCTTTAGAGTACTAAAGTCACCTTACGAAATGATGACTAAGAGGGGGAAGCCAATTGCACTAAAACGGCATACTCGACTATCAGTGGCTGCTTCTAAAGCTAGAGCGGTTGGGAATTAGATTTTCTTAATTGTTTCCTATATGATTTTCATACTTGCACTTTGTACTTGCATGCTATTTATTCTCCGTATTGTGAGTTTGGATGCTAAATTTTCTTTTTCCATATATGCAATTACTGTATACGTGGACATTTGTTAAGTAAATATACACTTATGGAATTTCTCTTGCATATCATCGAATTCAGAAAAATGTTGGAATCGACAAGATGTGAAATTTGAATTGAGGCGATTAACAGACATTGAAGACAACATTATGAACTTTGCATTTTATAGATTCCTATCAAAATATGAACTTTGAATTTTACAGATTCCTATCAAAAGAGTGAGTTGACTTTCCCAATATTTTCTCAAAGACAAGTCTGTTTTGAAATTTATACAACTTAATATTGGTGGTGTGTTAGATTTCAAAGTACGTTGCACTGACTTGAGTGTTTATTTGTACTGGGAAAATTCTATTCCAAGCGAAGGCATGACATTGATGAGATAGTTGCTCTTATCGCTTGCTCTAGGGGAGAAAGTACAAGCTCATGTAAGTAGATATATGTTGTCTGTTCCTCAATCGCGTTGAATATATAAGCAATAACTTGTCATCTCTTGTTTGACATGCAGATCGTAAACACACTAACAATGTTATACAACATGCAATACCTACATACAACAAGTAGTGTGATTAGTTTTTAGTTTGATTCCATATTTTCAATAAGTCATTTCAGATTATATCATTATTCGTGAACGGATTTCCATTGGTCGGCCTACTCTAATTTTATTATGTTACTTTGTGTTATGCAGCTATATCTCATGCACGATATCATTGCTCCAAATTATATGTATGATCCCGAATGGATGAAATATCATGTGGGCGATGCAGGATGGGTACAATATTTCTCAATTTTGTTTGGATTGGTACATGAATATGTTTCTTTTAGGCCTTAACAGTTTCCTAATGATATCCTTTCCACATTGATATAGATTTTCGTGCCAATATGCAAATGCGATCATTGGTTCGCTTGTGCTTTTGACACTATTTTCGAAGAAATATTTTTGTTAGACTCCATGTCAACGAGTGGAGAGTATAGGATGAAGATGATTAAGACTGAAGTTGTAGGTACAGTGTAATCACTACACACCATCTATATTTGGAATGCATAATAATTTTGTTATTCAATATAAACACATCTAGGCATTTGTAATCGAGGATTATTATCGCTATCTTGGTGAACCGAAGGCAATGTCATTGTGGGATCTTAAGCTGGCAAATGAATTGTCACACCAAACTAATGGGTCTAATGAACTTGATTTTTACCGCATATAGTATGATTGCGTGTTTCTGGCAACTCATAATAATATATGCTTTAATTACATGACAGCATTGAGTGTGGTGTGCATATGTTGTGCAATATATTTTCATTCATACCTGAAAAGACTCCGAAATATATATTTGTACGTTGTTTTTCTTTTGAGTAACGAAACATGCAAAACAGTTTATGACATACATTGATTTAATCACCATATTCAATGCAAGGATAGATTGCCGACTGGCAACGAAATTTTGCATCGTTTATGCTTAACAATAGTCTGAATGAGATTTTTAAAACTATACAATGTCAAACATTTGAAGAATCACACATTCTGTAATTGTGATTAGGACGCATTGCACAATACTTTTTGAAAGGAGTGCTCCAGGAACTATCGATGAAATCAGCCCTTTTTGGTAACATCTACTTGTATCATTTATGTATAGTTGAATCCACATGGATGGTCTATATTTTTTGTTGAAACTATCGATACCCTGACACAACTATCAACATCCATACATGCAAACTACATTGTGTCATGCGTTACATGAATATTATGTATTTTGTAAAATGATATTTTCATTGTAAATTATGATTTGAGAGAGATAAACTTCGTCTATAGTATATTTTGCTATCGATGAAAATGCTTAATAATCCAAAGTAGCAAGTAGTTCCCAAAACACATGTGAAAAAGTAGAATTAGACGAGTATATATCCTTTTCATCTAAGCATATCAATCACATTCTAACACGAATGACCAAAAAATAATTTGTCGTTGTTCGAACAATAAGAGTGCACAATATCATTCATTCATTTGTAGCTCTCTGGTAAATCAATTGGTCGCGTGATGATAATTGTCATGGGCCGGCATATTAAACCCATCAGTGAGAATTTTACATGCAATATGCTTCTTATAGCTGCCAGTGATTATTTGTGTAACAATAAGCCACAAATGATATGTTTTGGTCATAATAGAAAAGCATTGAAGGATTAATATACAGTAATTTTTCATGGTTTACGGAGATGAGTCAATATACCTTATTGAACTTGACTAAGGTTGACCTAGTATAATGCTCTATAATAATAATAATATCTACTCTAGAGTCCTTTCTGCAATGCACAGATACATTTGCGACATCAGCCTACCAATATTGATTTAAAGTAATGCGGTACCTTAACAGTCATACCTGATACTTAAGATATCAATGGTATCGCGAACAATACCAAATGTGTATGCATCTCGAACTTCATTGTCTACATAGAATATTTTTTTAACATACTAAGCTGTACAATGATGAAAATTTCAGAAAATTTCAAACTTGTGTTCGATAATATTAATTTGCAAATGTAACACCTTACTGATATTGAATTTCACAAACGTCAATGTAGTGAATTTCACAAAGTATCATATCGACCGCATATGCAAACCATGTTCCATCATGATATTGAATTGGTATAAACATCTATAGACAAGACTAAAGAACAATCAGTACACGTACCAATGTTAAAGTTATAAACCAATTTGATCCAATGGAGTATTTAATTGCCAATTCTGCATCATGGATACAATATTGAAGCATATCCACCAACCATTCTACATCAATATTATCTAGCTTCCCTAGTAGCAATCTCCTTTACATGGGATGGAGATGAAATAGAGGTGTTCTTTAGTAGTCTCAAATTATTAATATATGCTAAGGGAACAATATTGGTTGAAGTACTAACCCCGGCAAACGATGAGAAGCAATGACGCTGTTCTCCAGATATTCCCTCTCATTGGTGGAAATTTTGAATAATGGTATATGCATCAACAGTCTTTCACCATGTAATACTACTACGTTATTTCACACGTAATAAATAAAAATAAAATTATTATGTTTATCACAAGTATACTCATGAGTTACTTAGGGGACGTTTGGAATCGATGTTTGCGTAAGAACATGAGATTCCATGGAAATAGAGAGAACGGCACAGTAGCTGGGTATGGCTGACAACGTCTATTGTGACGTTGTCAGTTGTCAGTATTTATTACATGGGAGAGCTACCAGATTTGGTGCTCCACCTCAAAATTAAGCTTCCATGGTTGCCAAGAATGGGAGAGATAAACCCATCACCCATGCCTCTTCGAAGCTGGCTAAATCCAGTAGAAAACGATGTTTAGCAAGTGGATTTTCTGGTGTTGGAATTCTTTCCAAGTTCCAAGCATCGAATGATAAGAAACTCTACATCTCCGATGACCCCACATGATCTCAAATCCGACCATCTGAACCGGCTGATCTCCCAATTAGATTCAGTTAATTAAGAGCTAATGAAAATCCTCAGAGTCCGGCTCCAGTCTTCTCCCAAGATTCAAGCAAACATGCATTAATTAGAGCAAGAACTACGAGTCCCATTCAACACCTTTTGAACCAGCAGTAGATCGTGGCCATGAATTTTTGGCTAACAAACTAACTGTTGTTTGGGAAAGTATCCATTAGTTGATTTCAGTTGAAACTCTAGCCATGCCTTCTTCGATCCGGGCTAGCAGCTATTGATCATTCACCGCTTATTCAATTGTGTCGGATTTGCAGACGTACGCAATTCGTGCACAACATGGATGCATTTAAACCATTCATCTGACACATCAAGGCCATCCAGGCCATTCAAAACACGCAGTTTGTACGTGAGAAAATTTTGCACAATGGGATAAACTAGCAATCCTCCCTCTTCCTTGATGGTTCTTTACGGTTTCAGCTTTTATAAAAAGAAGGCTGAGGTAAAGTGCTGGGATATCAATTCCGAATTCAAACACATATATTGAGGATCAAAAAGTTATAGTTTTATTTAAAAAATTCACGAAATGTTAAATAAAAACCTCATTTCAATAACACATTATTATCACAAATCTGATAATTCTTATAATATAGAGATAATTACAAATTATCAGTTTGCAAATTATTAAACTTGAAACTTATGTTATAGACTTAAGGCTAATTTTGAGATTGTAATTTGGAGTTGGATGTTTGAACTTGTCGTTATATTATTGTGCATCTTGGATGATTTTCTTTTATTGTGATTGACATAATAAGATTTCTACGATAGTTGGATGTTAATGTTTATGTATATGGTTGTAATACTGATATTAAATTGCAAAACGAAAAAAATTGTATATCTTCATTCTCCAAAACAGGGCTGCTACTCTACTTAATGCCAAGAAAAGATCTAAATCAACTCACTTTCTTTATCCTACAAAATCATAAAAAAATTGCGAAAAGCTAAATATTAATCGATTAAAATCAGTCGAATGTAAAAAAGAGTCTTTACTGAAATCACAAATCTACACAACCATTTTATAAGTCCTTCGTACATGGCAAATGCTATCGCTAAATTGCACTTTTATCACATAATTTACAGTCATACAAATTGATAATATTAACATCATTTTCACTATTACAACTAGCACAATCACAAATGTTTACGATAACACAAGTTTTCTCTTCTTTATCCGGCGGATCAAAATAATTCTTGTACGCATCTATAGCAGACTCTTAATCAGAAAATGATTTGAAACAAGCTCCCGAATATCGATTTACTTGTGCATGGGCCGCGGGCCATGATTGATATATATCAGGTGTACGTCAAAGGAAGACAACATAGAAACATTGCATAATGGCGTGACCTGTGAAAAAATAATATCAAAAGTAGCTAAATGAATGAAAGAGACATCCTAATGGCATACCATGAAGCAATGTCATACATAAACTTAATCAATAAAACAAGTAAGCTGATAAGTTAGAACAATAAGTCAAATTGCTTAAATAGTCTACACAACATGAGATAAATGATCAACAATTTCAATAATCAAATAGGTATAAAAATTTGCTAAAATATGTTACACAAACTGCTTTTGCACCTCTAAAGTGGGCATATTTAGAAAATCTAATGCATTCTCTGGATGCTAACCAAAGTTAATGACCATTTCGGTGCCCTCTTCGGGAGAGAGAGAAAGCTCCCACAGCCGTGTCATAGCATCTGTGTACTGTTGGGGGTCAACGCTGAGCTTCCCGATTGATGGTGGTGGTGGAAGTGGCAACGACGGCAGCTGCCGATTCACTAAACTCTTGAATGCACCGGCCACCTCCTCTAATGGACCTGCGACCTCCTACATAGATTATGACGTCATGGTGAGGGTACAAATGTCCTCATCAAAGATGTCGAGGCATCTTCTTCGGTGAATAGAGGCTCGGAGTTAAGATCGATGCCTTTCTCGCCACTCGGACCCTCTTCCATGTGGGAGCGTCTCCAACGTAATAGCCTACTCAATTCTGCTGATCGGGCACCGGTTGGTGCATCTAACCTGTAAATCTCATCAAAGTCTTCCCAACTGTGTAATTGATGTTTATCACGAAGCTCCACTATCTTCGGATTAGACTAAACAAGTCAAATTTAATGAAAGACATTAGTAAGTGCTTACTAACCAAAATTCTCATAAACATATAAAACATTGCAAAAATCTAATTGGCTACCTCGATAAGATCTGTCCATTGTTCATTTGACCCATCAAATATCATACGAGACTCATCCCATCCCATTCCAGAATTGTCTTGGACTCTTTGCCATACGTCGATATAGCTTTTTGAAATGACGCCACCTATTTCGAACTTGCTCCCACTTAAGAGGAACTTCAATAATGTCGCTAAGTTCATTACTTAACCTTGATGCAATTCGCATGACTATAGCTTTGGCTAAGCTATCATCGCATATGCGGCCAGACTGTCTATTCTCTACTAGAAGCCTAATGAGCCTTCTATTATGTTCTTTCGCCTATCGGAAGTTTTCTTCATTAGACCGTCTAGAATTTCTATCAGTACTACCTCTAGAAGCCTAATGAGACACACTGCTCATGGATCTACTCAATATTGGATCCATAGGTCCTATCTTCGTACGATATTACAAATATCAAGACATAACACAATTATGTGATTGAGATATAATTGATAAGAGTAACCACATATAACGGAGTGTAAAAATAAGGATAGAAGGCAAGAGACATGGAAAATAAACCAATTCACTCATTGAAGTACCATTCTACTAAATCAACATTCGATTTATCAAATGACAAGTATTTAGCCAGCTAAATCACAAACTACGAGCATAATAAACATAAAAGTAAATTATGCTTAGGGTTGAGAGCTATGACTACGATGTTGGTTACACATCTCTATGATAATCATTCCACATTCGTTGGGCAATGTCGTCATGGAAGTCCTTCCAAGATTGTATTACTATATCTGAGAAATCCTTAATCATGGTTGGCTCTTCAACCTCCTTCTTCATGCTGCCTGAATTCATTGAAGTGTCTTCCTATAATTGCAGTTGCTGTAGTAATTCTGATCCATCTACAATTATCACGTAGTTATGTAGGATGACATAAGCTACTATAATCATTGTGTGGAGGTCGTAAGGGTATTTTGTGACACTTTTCAATATGAGAAAATGACCCTTTCATATACCAAATAATCTCTTCACATGGGCTCTCCACTTTGCATGATTGTAGTTAAATGATTCCTGATAATTTTTTGATGTTTGGCCCCTTTGATACTCTTGCAAATGGTAACATACACCCTTGTACAGTTCCATGAAGTCGGGATAATGTGGGTAACCCAAATCGACTAGATAGTATAACCCTATACGTCCACATGTTAAAATCCAGCACATATGGTTGGCAATATAGTCCTCTAATATGGACATTCTTTATTTTCAAGACACAAGGTTAAAGAGGCACCTGTTGAAACTTTAAATGGATCCTCGGAGTCATCTATTGCAGCTTGGAGGACTTTACTATCATGGGATCGACCCTCCCAACCAGCATATATACATATATACACGTGAACCTCATGTTGAAATCGCATGCAGCTGGAACATTTTGGGTCAACCTCTTAATCTATTTCACCAAGCTGAATTTAGTCCTGGTGGTGGTGTTGTAAGAATGTGAGTTCCATCAAGAGCTCCTATACATCCCTATGTAAGTTATCGTGATGCGTTAGTGCGATAAATATGACTGTAAAAGAGGGTAACATGTATGACTAGTGCAACACGAACCTGAAAATAAATTGACACAAATGGGTCTGCCTCTATTAAAGGATACATAATATACTTTGGAGCTTCAATCACTTATGTATGAAGATTTGATACAGCAGAAAGGCACTTATGAAAATGTCGACTAACAGTTTCACCAAAACAGCAAAAATAGCTTATGCTTCAATTTCTAACATTATGAGATAATATGTGTAAAAATACTGTCATTTGTGCCTCCATTGTTAGATACCGAGTGCCACTCAACCCACTTATAATTTTTACTCTCTGACATAATTAATGAAAATCAGACGTGCTCATTCTAATCCGATTTGTACACTTTGTATCTCCAGACCCAATCATGTTATCTATAAATAACTGACAAAGCTCTCCCCAATTTCTATTAGAATGAGTGTCCTTCTCATTTTTTTTGCATCAGCTGCCAAAAGTACGACAGTTACTTCATCTAGCATTAATGTTTTCTTGTAATGATCCATGTCTATATGTATTATTTAATTTGTTCGTAACATTTGCTAGCCTTCACCATAAACATTAGCTGAGCCTGAACAAGACTCCTGGAAAGAGACATATGAAAATTAATATTGATTAAGTAAATAAAGTAATATTTAAGAAAAATGAGAAAATGGGATGGGATGGATGATTGATTAATGCATTGAGACAATTATTTTACTCGTAAGTTAAAATTAGTTAAATTGAATCTTACCTGTTATACAAATTGATTAAATGTTAAAATCAGTTAAATTAAATGGAAGGCCGAAGGCTTGCCATTGCTGTTGTAATTCATGATCATAAGGGTAGATTCATAGCTACCAAGTCATGGGTAGAATGGGGTTTAATGGAACCAAAACTTGTGGAAGCCCATGCTATTCTAAAAGGTATTAGTTGGGCAACTGAATTGTCTTATGAAAAAATACAAGTGGAGACGGATTCCTTACTACTGACAATAATACTTAATGAAAATGTCAGCTACAGATTTTACATAGGCACTTTAATTCACAAAATCAAAAATCAAATGGTTAATTTTGACTATTTTTTGATATCACATGTTTTGAGAACTAGAAACACAGCTGCACATGTTCTTGTAAAAAATACACTATACAAAGATCCCATAGAATCTGTTGGGGCAGATGTTCCCCCACAATATACAGCTTAAATCATTTGTAATGGTAGTATTTTTTGGTATGGAAATCCTGACGGTTCTGCCTCCCTAAGACTTCTTGATTAGTGTGGGCTGGTTGGAGGTTTTTCTATTAGGGTTATTTTCTTTGTGAAAAAAAGTAACATTTGTTGCATCATCAGGGCACTGCCAAAACACGGTGTATATGATTAGATTGAAATTAGAGAATCAATTGTGATTTTGTTTTCTTAAATTGGGTATTTTACCCATAAGTTAAAATTACTTAAATTGAATCTTACCTTTTATACAAATTATTAAATGAAAAGTCCCTTGAGAATCACGGTGAGATCAGCTTATAGGTTAGTAAGGAAGATGAAAGTTAAGACTCGGAGGGAGGAGAATTTTTGAAAGGCTGATATCTTCAAAAAGATCTAATTATCTAGGTAGAAAGTGATAACCAACTCACTCCTAACTAAACTACGTTACCTACCACAAATGGACTACCTACTGCATAGATGGAGGTGTAGTCAGACCAACTGCAGGAGAGGCCACGCCCATTTTTTAAAAGTTTGGGTTCATGAATGCTTTTTATTTCTATCTATTCAAGAGCAATCTGCTTAATCTGTCACTATTAGCCTACAAAAAATTGGGTGGGGTGTATGTAGGAGACAACCAGTTTCGACAGCAGCACGGGAAAAAAACAAAGCGCATAGATAATGAGAAGGGAAAAAATTCTAGCACAGATTACAGGTTTGCACAGGTAATGGGAAGATGACATTTTTGAATGAATTTCAAAGAGAATACCTGCCTGAGACTAGTTTGGGAGCACCGATCTTGTAGTGAACTTATTCAGAGTAGCAACGCAGGAGACTACTGTGACAAACTGGAAGAGGTAATGTCTTCTACGTTGACGAGAGCAGATTTCGGTTGTCGTCTATATCCACCCCAACTTCTTCAAGCACGAAGAGTGCTTCTTCTTGCCGGCAGGATCCTTCTCTTTGTCGGAGGGCACCGCATCAACGGGAGTCCCGCGTAGTTATGGCAGGAGCCGGTGTTTTTCTCTTCGAGTGATGTTCTTCCCATTTCTCTTCACTGAGTTTCTTCCGTACCTTCCTATCTTGTCATGTCGCTCATCTGCTCGCAGCACCGGCTCCACCCTTTCCCTGACGTACATGCGAAACCCATGCTTTTCGATTCCCAAAACATCTCCAGCTATTGTTTTCGCTAACAATAAGCTGACGTGTCGTGCCCACAGCCGTTGTGCGCGCTTTCGGATAGGTAGTTCTTCTTATCCTCTCCATTGCGCGTTCGTCCAGCCGTCTGCTCGTTTCCATATAATAAATGCTGACAGCTGACAGCGTCACAGCCATACCTAGCTACCACGTTGTCCCCTCTATTTTCATATTGTGCACGAATTGTGTACGCCCGCAAATCTGACATAATTGAATAGGTGGTGAATGATCAATAGCTGCTAGCCCAAATCAAAGAAGGCATGGTTGAATTTTCAACTGAAATCAACCGATGGATACTTTCTCGAATAACATTTAATTAGTTGGCCAAAAATCCATGGTCACAATATGTCGCTGGTTCAGAAGGTGTTGAACGGGACTTGCAGTTCTTGCTTCGATTAATGCATGTTTGCTTGAATCTTGGGAGAAGACTGGAGCCGGACTCTGAGGATTTTCATCAGCTCTTGATTAACCGAATCTGATTGGGAGATCAACCGGTTCAGATGGCCAGATTTGAGATCATGTGGGTTGCCGGAGATGTAGTTTTTCTAACCATTTGATGCTTGGAACTTGGAAAGAATGTCAACACCAAAAAATCTACCTGCTAAACATCATTTTCTACTAGATTTGGCCGGCTTCGAAGAGGCATGGATAATGGGTTTGTCTCTCCCATTCTTGGCAACCATGGAAGCTCGATTTTGAGGTGGTGGAGCACCAAATCTGGCAGCTCTCTCATGTAATAAATGCTGACAACTGACAAACTCTGTCAGCCATACCCAGCTACCGCGTCGTTCCTTTTATTTTTATGGAATCTCACGTTCCCACGCAAACTCCGATTCCCAAATGTCCCCTTACACTGGGATTGACATTAGTGTTACTGGCAAAATATTTCATTTTCTTCTGGGTAACATGGGTCATTTGTAGTTGAAAAAAACCTTGTCCTGGATTTAAAATCGGCCAGTATCAAGATGAAAACATGAAGGATGTGTTTGGGAATGTATAAAATTTTTGTTGAAAAATTTTGGAGAATAAAAGTTGTCAAATGATGTGATATAATAAGGATAATTATGAGAAGTAAAGAGGATAAAGTTAAAATAGATAGGTTAACTGTATGGGTAATTGTGTAGAAATGATTGAAAAGTAGGGTAGTTGTATAGAAAAATGTGAAAAAATAATTAAAAAATATGATAGTTGTGGAAAGTGAAAAGTTTTAAATTGAAATTTTATCCTCGTTGCCAAACACACCTGAAACAAAAAGGATAGCCTAAAATGAAATCAACATTGCAAGCCACTTTCAAGATGAATGCATACTCAGCATGCAATTTCGGGTCTCCCAATACCCACTCGAGCACTAACATCTTTTCTACTATTACATTGGCAAGGTTCATCTTCATCTGACATCAATGTCTAAATTGGTTCAGGTTCTGCAAAATATTGTTAATAGTGAAAGCATGATTTTGTCTCATTTATATTTATCAATTTAAACATGTGATAAGGTTCAACGAGGCATGCCTTTCCTCTGTACATCAATGGTGCGAGCCATGATGTCCTTCGTGTTGACCAAGCGTATATCATTGGAGGCTTCTACCGACCTTCGTTCAAGCCCCACGCATAGATCATTTCAAATGAATCATTCAGTTTCATGACAACAACATGACTTCCTGCTTGACCAATGCCACAAGTGGGGAGTTTTGCTAGCGAGTACTCGGCGTACATTAGAACGTTGCAAATTCCTCACCCGAGCCTCGAGCTCCTATTCTATGATGAATATTAGATTAATTATACCCAAATAGCTATAATTAAAATTTGAAGAAATGTTATTCTCACCGCAACTCTACAGACATTCCGTTGGATATAATTAAAATGCATGAAGAAGACCGTTACTATGGGAATAAATTACAATGACAAAATGATAATTAATAAAAATATGCGGAATTCAATATTTTCCTATCATAATTTTCAAAAATCCATTACTTAGCCCAACTTAATGTATAGCAACAACAATATAATGATTAAAGAAACACACAAACTTCTAGCAAATTGTTCATGAAATATTTTTTCCTTATTGTAGGAGTGTTAAATAATTTTAAACCTAATGTGAAAAAATATGTGAAGAAGACCATTACTGTGGAATAAATTACAATGGCAAAATGATAATTAATAAAAATATGCAGAATCCAATATTTTACTGACATCATTTCCAAAAAAATCCCTTACTTGGCCCAACTTAATGTGTAGCAACAACAATATAATAATTAAATAAACACGCAAACTTCTAGCAAATTGTTCCTGGAATATTTTGTCTCTATTGTAGGAGTGTTAAATAAGAAATGGTTCAATGTTAATTTTAAATCTAATGTGAAAAAATGCATGAAGAAGACCGTTACTATGGAATAAATTACAACGACATAATGATAATTAATAAAAATATTCGAAAACCAATATTTTACAGTCATAATTTCCAAAAAATCCCTTATTTAGCCCAATTTAATGTGTAGCATCAACAATATAATGATTAAATAAATACGCAAACTTTTAACAAATTGTTCCTGAAATATTTTTTTCTTATTGTAGGAGTGTTAAATAAAAAATGGTTCAGTGTTAATTTTAAACCTAATGTGAAAAAATGGGTGAAGAAGACCGTTACTATGGAATAAATTACAATGGCAAAATGATAATTAATAAAAATATGCGGAATCCAATATTTTACTGCCGTAATTTATAAAAAATCTCTTACTTAGCCCAACTTAATGTGTAGCGATAACAATATAATGATTAAATAAACACGCAAACTTTTAGCAAATTGTTCCTAAGATATTTTTTCCTTATTGTAGGAGTGTTAAATAAAAAATAGTTCAGTGTTAATTTTCAACCTAATGCATTTTTATTAGAGTGTCATTAATGCGGATTGAATATTCCCTTTTCTAGCATATTGCCACGGTTTTTTTTTACCGTACTTCAGTAGTGCTTCATACTTTGCCTGTTGGTGGCATTCACACACAGGCCTAATGCAAATTTAGTTTTTTCTTAAGGGGGCATTTTCTATGCAATTCTGGCATTAGCATCTACTAATATGCAGTGATAATTTAGTTTAAATATTTATAACTGGTATGCAATGACGTAATGACCATTTAATTTGAATTGAATGAAAATAAGAGGTTAACATAGATATAAACCTCATTAAGACTGTGATCATTATTCCTTAAGCTCAGATTCAAAGGAATTTAAACCGCAAAAAAAAAATTGTATTTCAATAACTAATCAAATGAACCTACAGATAATCCAGTATCCCTACATACTTATGGAAATAAAGGATGCCTTGATTGATATTTACATCTACAAATGTGAAATATCACTCTCCACTGTGTCTATAAAAGGTGAAATATAATAAAAAAAAACACAAGATAAATGATACTTTGTTTAGAAAATCCATCGGAGCTTAGCTTGTGTATCACGGCACGCGAACGACATGAAAATACTTTATACCGAACGGAGGACGCAGACGACAACATCGGTGCAGCTTCTGCCGCAAGGAAGAGCAAAGATCTCTTCGTTCATTCGAACGAGTCTTCACGCCAATCAGCACTCCACCAGCGCACCGTACAGCCACTGCAACGACATTAAGAGTGTGTTTGTTTAGGGCCAAAACTTGTCAATTAAAACTTTTCAACACAAAACTTTTCACTCTTCATAACTACTCTATTTTTTAATTATTTTTTCACATTTTTCTATATAAACTACCCTACTTTTCAATCATTTCTACACAACTACCCATACAACTAACCTATCTATTTTAATTTTATTCTCTTTACTCCTCATCATTACCCCTATTAAATCACATCATTTTCTATCAATTTGACAACTTCTACCTCTAAAACTTTTCATCAAAAGTTTTACCTCCAACCAAACACACCCTAAATCAGCATAAACAATAAGTACGATTTTTTAAATGTGACGCTGCGTTGATATTCTGCGTCAGGATAAGCCACATTCTTATTCAGCGGCAGCTCGTCGAACCATTGTAGCATTTGACAGTCTTCCACGAAACTGTACTTTCATTCATGGTGCTACTATGCTTTTCGGCAATTTCAACAGTTTCGACCTTTTCTCACTTTGAAATGAAAATGACTTTAATCATAAAAAATCTTTACCGCGTATTTTTTTTTTCAATTTTCCCATATGAATACAAATACTCTTTGATGTAAATATTTAATACAAAAATTAATCTTCTAAGTTATTTCAAATGTAAATAAATGAGTTTGTAGTTATTTGTATTTCTAATTTTATTAAGTTTAGATTGAAAGAGTGACTGGAGAGTTGAATTCGTTATTAAATTATTTTTTATTTTCTATTAAGTGGACTACATTATAGTGATTTTCATTTCAAATTAATCTATAAGATTTCTATATAGTACGAATTTAATTGAATACATAATCTCGTATTGTTTAAATGAAATTATAATGAATATATTTTTTAAAAATTATTAATTTCATACTAAAATAAGGAACAGAAGAGATGAGCGAATCCTAAAAGTTATTGCAGATTTAGCTAAGTTTACCAAAATAATTCGATCCAGTGAAAATTAGCTCCCTTTATATTTAATTTAATTTCAATTCATTTTGAGGTTCATTTAATTCTATTAATTTTCATTTTTTATTTTTATTCAACACACAATAATATGAATGATATACAAGAATTCAACATTTTTATTTTGATTTGTATGTAATAATATAAACATTTTTATTTATGTGTAATTGTAAAATTCTCATTGAATGCATATGCATCTTTTTTTACCTAATGCACACGCATGATCATTTCAGCCACCCTATTTGAATCTGACATTCACATTAAGCTCCCATGAATTATTTAGAACCACGAAAATTGAAGAAACTTCCTTGAATTCTAAAAATTGTAGATATATTATAATTGAAGATATTATCTATTATTATTCTTAACTATGCATTTATTTTTTTGTACATGTTTATATTATTTAGAATCATTAAAATCAAATAAAAGTCTATGAATTATAAAAATTGAAGATATATTGTAATTAAAGATGTAATTATTAATATAATAATGTGTGTGAATGGGTGAGTGGGCGGGAGGTCGGGTAGATTTTTATCTTTTTATATGGAGTGTTGAAGGTGCATGAGTTGAATACAAATTTTTATCTTTTTATAAAGTTTTTTACCTATTTTTATTTTGATTTGCAAAAATTTTATAATAAAAGTGGATGGCCGATTACATTTTCGTATGCAAAGCCCATGTACAATGATGTTAGATAAGCACGAATGAGGAGTTGCCTTGGTAGTCAGAGACTTACCCCATTATCTTGGTGTCTCTGGTTCGAAGTCTATCATCACCATATGAAGGTGACTTCAATGGTAGCATTTGTTCTCCCTGAGTTTTAGTGGGAGCATCCACCAGGTAAATATGTAGTAGGAAAAATTAAATTATTGATTACATATTTGTAAAATATTGGTAGAAATTTTGTAAGAATGTCTCGGAGCCCAGTTATAATACCAGTTGAGATAGTGTAGTATATATGAAATCCAAAAAAATGATGTTAGATAAGCGAAAGAGTTTTCGTGATTATATAATGGATGATATGGATTTTTAATCAATATTAAAAATGAAAATGATTATGTGGGAGAAAAGTTCAAGCAAGGCTTGTGATTAGTACTCTCATCCAACGCCCCTGTCTAGACCGTCTATTTGGGCTGGGCCTGGAAAGGTTATGGGTAGTCCGTCGAGTCTAGTTAGCTACGGGCCTGTTTGTCAACCGTTAGGCATTAGCTAGTCAGACATTTTCGAAGGACTCAAAATATGCGTGGCCAACAAAAATATTCTGGGTTTTATCCAGCGGCGTGTTTGACATTTGACATGTGTTTTTATTAGAATTTTTATATTTAAAGCTTTTTTGTCTAGATTTTTTTTCTCCTCAATTGAATACCATATCTTCTAAGCGTGTCTTTGGAAAATAGTACAACTTTTTGAGGGAAAGTTCTCGTGTTAAAGTTTTTGAATAAATGAGATGGTATGATACATGATGATGAAGTGTAAGTATAATAAAGGGTAATTTGCATTTATACACACAAAGTTTGGCGAAAATTGCTAATATATCCATATAGTTTTATGAATTGTATATTATTTCCACATAATTTCACTAAAATTACATATAACTCCTATATTAATGGATGTTGTTAGATGGAAGATAATGGAACGTTAATGGATTATTTGATTTCCCAAAACACTCTCAGTCACGCACCCCTTTGTCCTCCAACTCTCCGCCCGCATGGACATCATTGAGATCATCTCCGCCTTTACTCGCAGCCCCCAGTGCTCTCCATTTGCGTCCTTAGCCCTCTTAGCAGCATAGAACATTGTCGTTGTTAGCTTGGACTTGTTGGAAATATGTGAAAAACTAGCTAAACCTATGTTTTGATGATTAACAAACTAAATTTGAGTAAGTCTTGGCTACTAACAAGTTTGTGGAAATGTTTAAGGAATATTCATTTGAAGAAAATCAAGTAGGAAGCCAAGTCGTATACCAAGTCGACTCCAGAATCGACTTCAAGCATCCAGAGCTGAAAAGGGGAGAAGAACAAGTGAAGTCGCAGGCCAAGTCGACTCCAGGTGCGACTTAGGAAACCAAGTCGCAGACGAAGTCGACTCCAGCATCGACTTCAAGCATCCAGAGTTGAAAAAGAGGAAACGGACATAACGAAGTCGCGGGCGAAATCGACTCCAGGTGCGACTTGGGCGAAGTCGCAGACGAAGTCGACCTCGTTATCAACTTCAGAAGTGCAAATTTGTCCAGAGCTGAAAGTTGGGACACGGAGCTGCCAAGTCGCAGGCCAAGTCGACTCCATGTGCGACTTAGGTGAAGTCGGGGACGAAGTCGACCCCAAGCGCGACTTGAGTTTGTCAAAGATCAAAGCTGCAGTTTCAAATCATTCAAAAGGACTTCTTCACTCTAGGCTCAAAAGCTTCAAGCATGATCAAGATCAAGTCAAGCCTATCAAGTCCAAGGACTCAAAATGAAGAACAAATCTATCAAATCAAAGGCAAAAGACATAAGCTTGCTTCAAACATCCAAGTCTACAAAGCAAGCAAGTTCTCCAATGATTCACAGTATCAAGCAAAACCAAGAAGAAGCAAAGTCAAGCTTCTAAGGATTGCAAATCATGGAGCTAATACAATCAAGGCACAAGGGTTCAGAAAGTAATACAAAAGAACTAAAGGCATGAAGAAGACTAAACAAAAGAGAAAGATTTCCAAAGTTCCGGAGTTCAGAAAATCAACTGACAAGGTGAAGTCGAAGCCGAAGTCGACTCCACCTGCGACTTGGGTCAAGTCGTGAACCCAAGTCGACCCTGACTGGAACTTGAAGTTGCGACGGATAAGCGAAGTCGCACCCGAAGTCGACTCCATCTGCGACTTGGGCGAAGTCGCATCCGAAGTCGACTCCACATGCGACTTGAGTCGCAACGGTCGGAATTAATTCGAACGTTGGCGCATTAAATGCGCGCCACCTACCTTCTAACGTTCGGATTCCCTCCAAAATTATAAATAGCATTCATGGTGGACGAGGGAAGGAGCTGAAAAACATTAAGTGAGTATAACTCCTATCTACAAGAGCATTAAAGTGATCAAGCCAATCAAGAGAGGAAGAATTGTGCTTCAAGTTGCAAGAGCTACATTCAGAAACTTCAAAGCCATCATCTACAAGTTCTTCCCTGCGCTAAATCGTTTCTACACACCTGTAAAGTGTAGTTTACTTTTATTGTTTACCTATTTGTGTTGAACTTGATTTAGCTTGCGTAGCTAAGATCAAGAGGTAGCAAAGTAGTGTGTGATTGGAGTGTGACTCATCACCTACTTGTGCTGTAATTTGTATATGCCCCCTAGAGCTAGAATCTAGAAGAGAGCAAGTGGCTCTAGTTGTTGATGCCCCCTAGAGCTTTGAATCTAGAAGAGAGCAAGAGGCTCTAATTGTATTGAGAGAATACAATAGTGGAACCCAAGTCACAAGGTGTGTGAGCTTGGAAGAGTGGAGTAGGGAGGTTGCCCGAACCACTATAAAATCCTTGTCTACTTGCTTTTATTTCTGCTCTCTTTATTACTTTGCTTTCCATTCAGTTTCTTCATTCAAGGGGATTAATTCTACAAGGGGTTAAGTTTTTAAGTTACCAAAGAAATTTTTAAGAACCAAATTCACCCCTCCCCTCTTGGGTTTTGCCATCTATTCGGGACCCAACAAGTGGTATCAGAGCAGGTCTTTGAGTTAAACCAAAGAGATCTATTGATATGGCATCCCAATCGATTCTCGTTCCCGCTTTTGCTGAAGGCCAATCTCTCACAAGGCCACCATTGTTTGATGGGAACAACTTTGGTTATTGGAAGCTTCGTATGAAGCAACTCATCATGGCTACCGATATGGACTCTTGGATTGCTATCCAAGATGGAGTAACTTTGCCTATAGATGAAAGAGCTTCCAAGTGGACCGAAGAGGAAGTAAGAACCGTTAAGAGCAATGCTAAGGCTATGAACTCTTTATTTTGTGCTCTTACGGCCTCCGAATATGATAGAGTATCTTCTTGTCTAACCGCTAAAGAAATATGGGATACTCTAACATCTATTTATGAAGGAACTTCTCAAGTCCAAGGGACTAGAAGAAATATTCTGATAGGAGAGTTGGAAAGCTTTAGAATGCTAGATACAGAAAATATTTCTGAAATGTTTGCAAGATTTTCCAAGATTACTAATGCTTTGAAAGGTCTTGGAAAGGCTATCTCTGAATCTGAACAGGTCATGAAGATCTTAAGAGCTCTACCAGATTCATGGACTCCAAAGATTACAGCAATAGAAGAAGCAAAAGACCTCAACACTTTAAAACTAGAAGATCTAATTAGCTCATTAATGTCACATGAGCTAATTAAGAGAAGAAACGAAGAGAATCATAGAGGCAAGAAAACCATTGCACTAAAGGCCACCCACAACTCAGAAGAATCTACCTCCTCATCTCAAAACGAAAATAAAGACATAGCACTTCTCACTCGCAAATTCCGAAAATTTGTGAGAAAAGAAAGGAACTTCAGAGACTACAAAGAAAGACCACGAAGAGAGAAGAAGAACGAGTCAACCAAGTGCTATAGATGCGGGGGCGTAGGACATATGCAAGTTCAATGTCCTACACCAGAAGAAAGGCCAAAGGAGAGTCATGAAAACAGAAAATTCCAAAGGCCACGAGGAAGAGGCATGTTCGTCAACGAGGAAACTTCATCAACATGCAGTTCCTCAACCGACGACAATGATGCAGCCAACTGTGCGAAAATTTGCTGCATGGCACGAATCGAGCAAGAAGAAGAAGACTTACTATGTCTAAACACAACGGAAGTTTTGGAAGAACAATCTACCTCAACAAAATGCACAAGTAATGAAGAGGTAACTTCCAAACCTTGCTATTCTCAATCAAGTTATTCTTCTTTTCATGATTGCCTCAAATGTGTTGAATTAGAAGAACTTCAAATTGCTTATGATTCATTATATGAGGAAATTAAGAGGCTAGGAAACAAGCTGTCATTAAAGAGACAACAGTGCAACTTTGTTATTGTTGAAAATGGAAAACTAGCTGAAAAATCAGCAAAACTGAAAGAAGAAAATGAATCACTGTTGAAAGAGGCAGAAAAATTGAAAAAGGAGAACAAATCATTAAATGAATCATTAGGAAAGTTCTCTAATCCAGGAGAAAGTGTGAAGATATTTCTGAACATGACCTCACAAAAGGATAAAAGAGGTCTTGGGTACAATACATTTGAGCAAAAAGAAAGTGGCAAATCAAATGTGCCAAAACTTGGAAAATATCAAGCTAAAACTGCACCAATTTATAACCCACAAAAGAAAAATGTTATGTGGATTAAAATACCAACTTTTGAACCAAAATGCAATTGGAGGCCTACTCCTAGACTACCAATGGCCTGCAATTTCTGTAATAAAATGGGTCATAAAACTTACAAGTGTAACTTCAAGAAGTTATATGACCATGGTGTAAAGCTAGTTTGGGTTCCAAGGAACACAAGATTTGGGCTTTCTAAGTTAGAATTACGAAGATTGAATCATTTTACTAACCCAAATGGACCCATAAAATGGGTACCAAAGAGATGAGATTTACCTTTTTATTTTTCAGATTTGTTTCAAGGCAAAGGCAAACAATGTATGGTTCATGGACAGCGGTTGTTCAAGGCATATGACCGGAGAAAGAAGTCTATTTCACAAGCTTAAGCCTTGCAACGATGGAACGGTTGCCTTTGGCAATAATGAGAAAGGTAAAATCAAAGGTAAAGGAAATATTTATAGTAGTTCAAATGCATGCATGGAGGATGTTTTGTTTGTTGAAGGACTCAAGCATAACTTAATGAGCATTAGCCAATTATGTGATAAAGGATATAAGGTTGTGTTTGAATCATCTATATGCAATGTATTTGATGGTGAGCATATCATGTTTAGTGGAAAAAGACATGGAAATGTATATTTGGTTTCACTTGATGAACTAGATGGTCAATGTCTAATGGCCATTGAAAATGATCCATGGGTTTGGCATAAAAGACTTGGACATGTGAACATGTCAAACATAAAGACCCTATGGAAAAGGAGTTTGGTAGAAGGCTTGCCAAAGTTGAAATATGACAAAGACAAAATTTGCAAGGCATGTCAAATATCTAAACAACCAAAGATGTCTTTTTCTACCAAAAAGGAGATTTCCACCACAAGGCCACTTGAATTGCTACACATGGATCTATATGGACCATCCGATATTTTAACCATTGGTGGAAAGAAATATGTGTTTGTTATTGTAGATGACTTTTCAAGATTCACATGGATAATTCTCTTAGCTAACAAAGATGAAGCCTTCTCTATGTTTTCAATTTTTGTAAACTTGGTGGAAAATGAAAAACAAAGTACTATTATGTCTATAAGGAGTGACCATGGTGGTGAATTTGAGAACAAAAGATTCACAGAATTATGTAATGAAAAAGGAATTCATCACACATTTTCTGCACCAAGGACTCCACAACAAAATGGAGTAGTTGAAAGGAAAAACAGAACTATACAAGAGATGGCTAGAACATTGCTAAATGAGAGCAAATTATCTAAGAAATTTTGGGGTGAAGCTGTAAGTACAGCTTGTCATGTATTAAACCGTGTTACCATTAGAGCTATCTTGAGAAAGACCCCATATGAGCTATGGAAAGGAAGGAAACCAAACATATCTTATTTTCATGTTTTTGGATGCACATGTTATGTTCTGAATAATGGAAAAACCAACTTGGGAAAACTTGATGCTAAAAGTGATGAAGCAATATTCCTTGGTTATTCATCAAATAGCAAAGCATATAGAGTTTTCAATAAACGAAACCAAGTTGTAGAAGAATCCATACATGTTGCTTTTGATGAAACTAACCCATGCTTGAAAAGAAAAGATGATCTAAGTGATGTAGATGACATAACAAGCAACTTTGAAAAGCTGCATGTGGAAAAGCAAGAAGAGTCCATGGAGGAAAGGGTAAGTGAAGGTGATGATTCCTATAAACCTCCATCTGATTTAAAATTCAATCATGCACATCCAATTGAGCAAGTTATAGGAAATGTGTATGAAGGTGTAAAAACTAGAAGGTCAAAGCAAAATGTGTGTGGACAATATGCTTTTGTATCCAAGATTGAACCTTCTAATATTGAACAAGCTCTTGATGATGAAAACTGGATTATAGCAATGCAAGAAGAGCTAAATCAATTTGAAAGAAATCAAGTTTGGCACCTTGTTCCTAGACCAAATGATTGTATTATTATTGGCACCAAGTGGGTCTTTAGGAACAAATTAGATGAAAGTGGACTTGTAGTGAGAAACAAAGCTAGACTTGTGGCAAAAGGATACTCACAAGAAGAAGGAATAGATTTTGAGGAATCCTATGCCCCGGTTGCTAGATTAGAAGCAATTCGCATATTACTAGCTTTTTCATCTCACATGAACTTTAAATTGTTTCAAATGGATGTTAAAAGTGCATTTTTGAATGGATATATAAATGAAGAGGTGTATGTTGAGCAACCACCTGGATTTGAAGAAAAGGATCAATCAAAGTATGTTTACAAGCTAACCAAAGCATTATATGGACTAAAACAAGCTCCAAGAGCTTGGTATGATAGACTAAGCAAGTTTCTGATTGATCATGATTTTCAAAAAGGAAAGGTAGACACCACTTTGTTTATCAAATATAAAGAAAATCATATTCTGATTATTCAAATTTATGTTGATGATATCATTTTTGGTGCTACTAATGAAACTCTTTGCCAAGAATTTTCTGAGCTTATGCAGAAAGAGTTTGAAATGAGCATGATGGGAGAGCTAAACTTCTTCCTTGGACTGCAAATCAAGCAATTAAATGAAGGAATTTTCATTAACCAGTCCAAGTATATCAAGGAAATGCTAAAGAAGTTTGGCATGGAGCACAGCAAAGGAGCAAGCACACCTATGAGCTCCACAATCAAAATGGACAAAGATGAGAAGGGCAAAGAAGTTGATTTAAAATTGTATAGAAGCATGATAGGTTCATTATTGTATTTAACTGCTTCTAGACCTGATATCTTGTTTAGTGTGTGTATGTGCTCTAGATTCCAATCATGCCCAAGAGAATCACACTTGGTAGCTGTGAAAAGAATTTTTAGATATCTAGTAGACACTACCAATTTAGGATTATGGTATCCAAAGGGTTCTAATTTTGATCTAATCGGCTACTCGGATGCAGATTTTGCTGGTTACAAAGTAGATAGAAAAAACACAAGTGGAACATGTCAGTTTCTTGGAAGCATGATGGTTTCATGGTTTTCAAGAAAACAAACTAGTGTTGCTCTATCTACGGCGGAAGCCGAATACATTGCCGCCGGGAGCTGTTGTGCTCAATTACTTTGGATGAAACAGCAACTTAGGGACTATGGCATGGATTTTAAAGATATACCTATCAAATGTGATAATACAAGTGCCATATGCCTAACCAAGAATCCAGTCTTGCATTCTAGAACCAAACATATAGACCTTAGACATCATTTCATTAGAGAACATATAGAAAATCATGACATATGTTTGGTATATGTAAGAGCAGAGGATCAAGTTGCAGATATATTCACTAAGCCTCTAGCAAAAGAAGCATTTTATAAGATTAGAAATGACATGGGAATGATTGAGTTAGGCTAGCATAAACTTAGGGGGAGCACCTGTTTAGGGGGAGCAATCCCACCTATCTCTTTCCTTACCCTCTATTCTTTTTGATTTATTGACAAAAAAGGGGGAGAAAAAAATAGGATTTGAGGAAGAGAAGAGTAGATAAGTTTGGGGAAATATTGAAGGATTGCATGAGCATATGTTAAATGATTGCATGAGTTTAAGTATGATTTCAAAATGCATAATGAACATGATATTTTAAGCAATTGAAAGGTATACACTCAAATCGGTTTTGTCAATCATCAAAAAGGGGGAGATTGTTGGAAATATGTGAAAAACTAGCTAAACCTATGTTTTGATGATTAACAAACTAAATTTGAGTAAGTCTTGGCTACTAACAAGTTTGTGGAAATGTTTAAGGAATATTCATTTGAAGAAAATCAAGTAGGAAGCCAAGTCGTATATCAAGTCGACTCCAGAATCGACTTCAAGCATCCAGAGCTGAAAAGGGGAGAAGAACAAGTGAAGTCGCAGGCCAAGTCGACTCCAGGTGCGACTTAGGAAACCAAGTCGCAGACGAAGTCGACTCCAGCATCGACTTCAAGCATCCAGAGTTGAAAAAGAGGAAACGAACATAACGAAGTCGCGGGCGAAGTCGACTCCAGGTGCGACTTGGGCGAAGTCGCAGACGAAGTCGACCTCGTTATCAACTTCAGAAGTGCAAATTTGTCCAGAGCTGAAAGTTGGGACACGGAGCTGCCAAGTCGCAGGCCAAGTCGACTCCATGTGCGACTTAGGTGAAGTCGGGGACGAAGTCGACCCCAAGCGCGACTTGAGTTTGTCAAAGATCAAAGCTGCAGTTTCAAATCATTCAAAAGGACTTCTTCACTCTAGGCTCAAAAGCTTCAAGCATGATCAAGATCAAGTCAAGCCTATCAAGTCCAAGGACTCAAAATGAAGAACAAATCTATCAAATCAAAGGCAAAAGACATAAGCTTGCTTCAAACATCCAAGTCTACAAAGCAAGCAAGTTCTCCAATGATTCACAGTATCAAGCAAAACCAAGAAGAAGCAAAGTCAAGCTTCTAAGGATTGCAAATCATGGAGCTAATACAATCAAGGCACAAGGGTTCAGAAAGTAATACAAAAGAACTAAAGGCATGAAGAAGACTAAACAAAAGAGAAAGATTTCCAAAGTTCCGGAGTTCAGAAAATCAACTGACAAGGTGAAGTCGAAGCCGAAGTCGACTCCACCTGCGACTTGGGTCAAGTCGTGAACCCAAGTCGACCCTGACTGGAACTTGAAGTTGCGACGGATAAGCGAAGTCGCACCCGAAGTCGACTCCATCTGCGACTTGGGCGAAGTCGCATCCGAAGTCGACTCCACATGCGACTTGAGTCGCAACGGTCGGAATTAATTCGAACGTTGGCGCATTAAATGCGCGCCACCTACCTTCTAACGTTCGGATTCCCTCCAAAATTATAAATAGCATTCATGGTGGACGAGGGAAGGAGCTGAAAAACATTAAGTGAGTATAACTCCTATCTACAAGAGCATTAAAGTGATCAAGCCAATCAAGAGAGGAAGAATTGTGCTTCAAGTTGCAAGAGCTACATTCAGAAACTTCAAAGCCATCATCTACAAGTTCTTCCCTGCGCTAAATCGTTTCTACACACCTGTAAAGTGTAGTTTACTTTTATTGTTTACCTATTTGTGTTGAACTTGATTTAGCTTGCGTAGCTAAGATCAAGAGGTAGCAAAGTAGTGTGTGATTGGAGTGTGACTCATCACCTACTTGTGCTGTAATTTGTATATGCCCCCTAGAGCTAGAATCTAGAAGAGAGCAAGTGGCTCTAGTTGTTGATGCCCCCTAGAGCTTTGAATCTAGAAGAGAGCAAGAGGCTCTAATTGTATTGAGAGAATACAATAGTGGAACCCAAGTCACAAGGTGTGTGAGCTTGGAAGAGTGGAGTAGGGAGGTTGCCCGAACCACTATAAAATCCTTGTCTACTTGCTTTTATTTCTGCTCTCTTTATTACTTTGCTTTCCATTCAGTTTCTTCATTCAAGGGGATTAATTCTACAAGGGGTTAAGTTTTTAAGTTACCAAAGAAATTTTTAAGAACCCAATTCACCCCTCCCCTCTTGGGTTTTGCCATCTATTCGGGACCCAACAGGACTCACATACGCGGACTTCTGCTTGGGTCTGGCAAAAAGGAAAAGAAATCTAAAAAACCAACGCTGAAGAAGGAAACGATATGAGACACCTTATCTACCATTGCAGGTGCTGTGATTGGGCTCCCAACTCTCCTCCCACCTCACGGACTCCAACAACTCGGCCAGATAGTTCTTGCTTCGCATCCAGGTAGATGACAATCTTGAATGGGAAAAATGTCAGCTATGGAGAATTTATGGCAACCCAATCCAAAGACCGATGGAGTGCAAGCGTCAACTGGAGGCCTGTGAACAGGTGGAAGGATATTTGAATGGCCCTGGTAGAAGTGGATAGTCGACTCGAGATTCATGGTAATTCAATGATGATTTTCAATGTTCTTCAAGAAACTAGAGAGGTGCACTCCAACCCTCCCGAAGAGGCAGTTATATGTGAGAGTAGCGTTTTTTCTATTGTAGTTATCTTAAGTACCAAGAAGAAGTGGGAGACCACATCTATGGCTAGAACGACCTAAGAAAATCAAGGGTTGACGGCAACAATGCACTTGTCTCCCTTGACGCAAGCAGTGAGATGGTAGGGGAGTTAGGTGTGTTGGATTTTTCAACTTACATGTATAATAATTATATACATGCTATCATAAAATTGAGGTCCAAATTATTAAGTAATCACATAAGGTTTAATGGGATCAAATTATCTAATAGAGTATGGGTCTCCTATGCATAAATATTCTATTGTCTATTTTTTAATTTCTATTTTTATGATAGACTAAATTAGAAATTAGAAAGATGGGTACGCTGTATATACAGTTGTAGTTATCAGGTTATGCATCTTTTAAAGTTTCTTTTTTAACATCTCATCTTTAGAAAAGAAGAGTCACATTCTCCAGAAAGTTCTAAGGCATTAACTGGGAAGACCCGTAAGCTATATAATTCAAGAACAACTGCTCTCATAGATTCAGGTACGTTTCTACTTAGGATTTATTTTTTTGTGATTTAATATGAAGGATCCTGGGGTGATTATAGTTTTAATCAATAAGGTTTTTCCAACAAGGTGACAACCATGCACTTGTCCTCCCGAATGCACCAAAGCAGGACTCGGCTGCTGCATCTATGATAGGGTTAGTGGTAAGAGTTGCATGCATCCGGTATCGCCGCTGACAACCCAAGAAGATCAATGATCGACAAAGAGCTAGATTCATGTAATGAGATTGCAGAGGTGGTAACTAAGCAACTTAAACGAACACGAGCAACATCTGCATCTCATTTGAGAATTTGAACATGCTCTTGCTGGAGGATTACTAGTAACAGGCAATGCTAGATTCATATGGCGATTTTTGGCACTACCGAAAGAACAGCTCATGTGTTGCGCCTGTCAATAGCATCCCCAATGATCTCTACACTGCTTTAAAGACAATCCCTGCCCACTTCATCATCATCGACGAGGTTGGTTGGCTATGCTGAGGCAGCAAAGACGACCTGAAAATCCACACGGTGGAGAATAACAAGAGGGTGGAGTAGGCGACGAAGGAGATGTTGAAAGAATTCCAGCTGTCCGTCACAGCCACGAAGATGTCGTAGATGATGAAGAAGAAGACGACGATGACGACGCCTGCAACTGTTCTGGCTCAAATCTATTCGAGCTCAAGAGTTTAACGGAGGTTTGGAGGAGCGTGCGAGGTGTTGAGAGGAGATGAGGAGGGCTAACGTTTGGGATCGCCAAACTCAAAGACGATGGATTCGTTGGCTGGTTGGCTTGCAGCCTATGTCATCAACCCATGAGGATATTTTCTGAAAGTAAATAATTAACTAACGTCTCAATGTCTTCCATCTGACGGTAACCATTGATATGGGAGTAATATGCAATTTGTTAAATTATATGGGTATATATGCAAATTACCTTATAATAAATTTAAAATAAATAGTTTAGTTGTATGGATAATTATATAAAAATAATTGAAAAGTACAGTAATTATATAAGCAAGCATGTTAAAAAAATAATTTTGAAATATGCCCAAAAGGTTTTATATTACAACTTTTTTAGTTGTAAATAAATATGCTTTAATTATTTGTTCACATCTTCACATGCAATTATCATACTTTTTAATCATTTCGCTACAACTTTTCATACAATTACCCTATATATTTTAATTTTAATCTCTTTGCTCTTGATTATCCTTATCATATCACATTGCTTTTCTTGTTTTAAAAACTTTTTTTCGCAAAATATTTCCTTTCCAAATGCTTATCAAATGCCAAACACATTTTTTGGCTGTATTTGTTTACACATAAAAATTTTCAACTTAAAACTTTTTATTCATGACAACTATCTTATTTTAAAATTATTTATGCTCATCTTCTCATGGAACTATTACATTTTTAATCATGTACACACAACTAATATGTTTATTTAACTATATTATTTTTATTATTCATCATTACTCATATCAAATCATATTATTTTATTTTATTAAAAAAATGTATAACAAAAAAATTTCTTACAAATTTTTATCGTCCCCAAAACACACCCTAATTCTTTTTTACTCTATATCATTACCTTGATTATATCACATTATTTTATTCAAATCAAAAAATTTTGAATTAAAAGTTTTAAGTGTAAAAGTTGTTGAGATATGAGAAAATGATATACTATGATATATGTAATGATAAAGAATCAAGATAATAAAGTTAAAATAGATTAGTGTGTATAAGTGATTGAAAAGTATAATAGTTTGAATAAGAAGATGTAAATAAATAATTAAAAATTATGTAATTGTGAATAATAACAAAATTTAGATGAAAGTTTTATTTAAAACCAAACACATCCTTAATTTAATGTGTTCAACTCTCCAGAATCATCCTATTTTCTAATTATTTTTTCACCTCTTATGATAAAACTACTTTCCTCTTTAATTATCTATTCACAATTATTATCTATTTTACTTTTATTACATTTGCTTCTCACAATGATCTCATTATATAAGAAGAATGATCTTGTTAACTCGGGCTAAACAAATATCTTATTTAATTCACCTAAAAAAACTCATTTATAATAAATTTTTCTTTTTTCTTCGTACACTTTTGTATCTAAGTGAATTTAACATATAAACTATACCATTTTTGGATATATTTATATATTTTTAAACGTATATATGTATTTAAATTACTCTTGTATTTAAAAATATTAAAAATACATACACATATAAAAAATGATAAAACTTAAATTATATGTTAAATACACTTAGATAACACAAGTGCATGAAAAAACAAAAATAGTAGTCGTAAATGAGTTTTTTTATGTGAGTTAATGATAATTGGGAATTAATAATATATTTTGTGAGCATGTTATACCAATTTGGTGAGTAATTGTTTGAATTTATTGTGAAATTTATTTTAAAATGTGTATTTGCAACATTTTAACATTAAATATTAAATTTAAGTTCTTTAAATAATTTTTGTGGTCTTTTTACTTGAAATTACATTTTATTCGTTACTATAAAATCAAATATGTTTGATATTAAAAATAATTATTTTGGGCTTCGAATAATTTTAATTTATTACCTGTTTATTAATTGGATGAGTTAATAATTAAAATTTTTGTTTTATGAAGGTTAGCATGCAAATCCAGGCCGTTCTTCAAATTTTCAAGTGGGCCTTACACAAATCACGCCTAAGCCGTCCATTCAAATCATCAAGACCGTCCATAAATTTTGCTCCGTCCATTTAATTAGTGACCGATTAATCACGTCCAAGCCACGCACCTGAATTCCATCTAGCAGAAAATATTGCATATTAGCCGTCCAATTAATGATTAATCCCCACCGTCCAGTTGGATGCAAGCAAAATCCAGCCAACCATCCACCGACCAGATTTTTCAGCCTTCAATCCATTCAGCACCATCCATTCTTTCAGCTTAATAATCTTGGCCGTCCAATTTCTTTCAACCAGCTGATTAATCCAAGCCATCCAATTCTTTTACAACCGTCCGATTTTGTGAAAATCTCAGCCAAGCAAATTAATTAGGACCGACCTTGGAGAAATTTCCATCGCCCAAATGCAGTTGTCCATCTGATCTCCACCGCCCAGCCGTCCAATTTTTTATTTGCGCAATTGCCACAGCATAGAAAAATATCAGCCGTCCATTCCTTCCATGCGGTGATCCAGATGATCCAGGCTGTCCAAAATGCATTTCAATGCAATCAATTTAAGCAGCCGCCCTTTAGATCCCAACCGTCCATATTCTTCTGTCCATTGCGCACAATAAGATTATTTTTCAGCCATCCATTTTAACGCAATATGAGATGCATTAATTGGGAATATGTCCAGATCAAGCCATGCGCTTTTTTCCGTCCATTTTAGTGCAATTCGGATTGTGTTTAAGATGGGGCCCGCCCAAAGCAAATTGATGTGCGCAGTTTGGACAGTTATAAAAGGGGGCGAGCATAGCAATTGAGGAGGAAAAATTACGCTGAGAAAATTTCAGGCAGATAATTTAGAGCGGAAAAATTTAGAGAGAGCATAAGAGGTGAAGAGAAGGCTAAGAGAGAGTGGTGACTTGCAAGGAGTAGGAGACGTACCATTGCGGCTTCCAACCAATAAGCTTCTCTTTCTCTTTTTCTTCTTATTTTAATTGTCATGCTTAAGATGGATTTGAGTTTTAATTTTATTTTGAACTTAAACATAAACGGCAAAACCTTTTATCTTGAGTTTATGATGCAGGATGCGTACAATATAGTGTGACGTGTGGTTTTGATTTAATTTTTATGGATATTGTTGTTAATTTAATATCTTGTGATTTAATGTTTGCTTAATGTTTGAGCTCCCACTTTGACAATGATTTTTATATATTAAGTGATGGAACCGAGTAGTGGAAGTCTGATATACAACAATTAAGATATTAAACCTGAAAATTTAAGACTATAATAATAGGCATGATAACCTCGAGGAATCCATGAACGACCATAAAATTTAATGAATTTTAATTAACTTAATCTCATGAGAATATGTAGTTAAGAATAGATTTGGGTTACGCCTTGTAGGTTTCGAGAGAATATGCAATGATAAATTAAGATTTATTTTCCTTTAACGAACGACATCTAAATTAAATAATTATATTACACGGCGGTTGCAAAATATGCATGTGAAATCTTATATCCTAGGTACTCTCATCGTTGTTTTCCAACATTCAATTTTAAATTATATTTTCCCTTTCTACTTTTCTATCTTTTATTTCATTTTATTCTATTGGTATTTGATACAAAAGCGTTTAAAATAATATTTTAAGTCCCAAATTTTCTGTGGATATATATTTTATTTATTGCAATCTGCGACCCGAACACTTGAGGTGAGATTACGAACAGTTAAGTAGGACATTTGTTTAGCTGAGGCTAACGGGATAAGTCATCGCTATATAACATCATATATCCTATAAAAAAATTTCACACTAGCAGTGTTGTTAGAAAATAATAAATTTTTTGAATGAAATTTTTTTGTGTACGCATTTTTGAAATAATATAAAGTAATGTGATGTAGTAGGGGTATTTATGAAGAGTAAATAAAACTGAGTAAAAATGATATGTTGGTTGTATAGCTAATTGTATAGAATTGGTTGAAAAATATGGATAATTGTATATAAAAATATGAAGAAATAATTAGAAAAAAAAAGTATTTGTGAAAAGATTTTATTTGACAAGCTTTTTAGTGTAGTCAAACATGTTTTAAAAAATTATAATAAATAGATTAGTTATACGGGCAATTATGTATAAACGATTAAAAAGTATGATAGACATATGGGTGCAACGGGGGTCGAGCCCTAGCTAATTGAACTTGAATTTCAACTATGCCATAACTTTTTTTACAATCCAATCACTAAGGACTTCAACTTGATGAAACCCGATTTATAAACATAATAGTGTGGAAGTTCAAGTGAAATCAAATACAGAGAATCAAAGTCCAAATTCTTATTTCATATTTATTATAAAATATATTATACATATAATATTTAAACAATATTTTTTGTATTTCGTGTATTTTATGTTATTAATATTTATATTTGAATACATATTTGGTATATTGTAATTATATTATAAATAAAGTATAATATTTTCACTTATATTTATTTGTATTTATATCATTTACTTTTTACTTCAAATAACTTTCTTCTTTTATTTTGTTTTTGTTGTTAAATTTTCTTATAAAAATATTTTTTAAAAGTCTAAAATTTGACTATATATTATTATGTTTGCTTCTATGATTTGTTATTATTATATGTTCATGTGAAATTCTAAATTCACCACTCTTAAATAAAATATAAGTTTATCAATCTAAATTTCAATGTGTACTAGATTTTCAAAAATATAGTTAAAGTATAGGTTTTATAAATAGAGGTAGAGTTTGGATTAAGTTTAATGTTTTATGGGTTATTCACAAATATACCTATTGCGCTTGAACATAATTCCAAATATATTTTCTACGTTGTATTTAAAAAAAATGTCTATTTCGTAAGTTAACGCTGTTAGAGAATATGTAAACTTACTAATATGTCTTTCAAATTTAGGACACAAATGGAAAAATTGAATGTTATAACTCACTAATGTCCTAATTGCACATGAATTTTAAATTTAAAGTACCTTAATTTCATTTTCTTTTTAATCATTACATCATTTATTATTTTATAATAGAGGTATTTTGGGCATTTAAAAAAATTTAACTGATGATTTTTAACGAAATGGACATTTTTGAGATTAAATGCAAACATAACAGATACATTTAGTGGATATATTTGAAAATTTAAAAATACAATAAGTATATTTGAAATTAAGGCCAAATGTAGGAGGTATATTTAGGAATTTCCGTGTTTTATAAATATAATTTGGGTTAGGGTTGAGGTGTACTCTGTGTTCGGTAGTCTCATTTATATCTTTAGATATTTTAGTTATACAAGAAAATATGAAAAAAATGATTAATAAATAAAGTAACTGTGAGGTATGAAAAGTTTTGATCCGTAAAACTTGGGTTGGAAAGTAAATGGCGTTACCCTTGCAAATCTGATGGACGAATTGGACTGGCGAAAGCCTGGGCCACAGAGTCCATCGCTGGCTGCAGCGCACAAGCCTGCTGCAGATATTCTCTTGGGTGTAGCAGTGCAGCGCCTCCCCTCGTCTGAAAATTCCTTTGCCGCCAAAAATTTCATGCCCCCAAAATCTCTGCTTCTCTCCCTCGCTCCCCTCCTCTCATATTTACATTTGGGCGCGAGATGCCGAGCGAATTGAAAAATATTCCACCATTTTCTTCCCGCCTTATCTCCTCTCCTTTTCTCCTCCTCCTCTTCCCAATCCCAACAAGCATTCTCTCACGTCCCCATTGCCCCCATCAGCAACGGTTTCCTCTTCCAAACCCTACCTCCTCCTCCCTCCGAGTCCACACTAGCAAGCCATGGATCTCTCTGAAATTGCTAGAAAGCTGGGGCTTTCTGATCCCAAGCACATTATTCGGAAGGCCGAGGAGCTCCGTCGCCTCAGCGACGTCCATTTCAACTCCTCCATCATCGGCGTCGTAAGCCTCGCCACCACACCCGATCCACTTTCCTTCTTCCATTGTTTCCTATCTCACCAATCCATTCATTTTCCAATCTCGTTTTTTGATTGTAATGCAGGGGGAGGTCCAGAAGGCAATCATCTGCTTGGAGATCGCTGCCACCAGGTGCAATTTGTATTTCGTTTCAGCTGGCAGTATGCTGCTGTCGTGATCTTCAAGGCCGCTTCCTCTAATCTGATGATTTGGACTGAATGTAGGTTGCAGCTTCTCTTCGACCGGCAGAATGCGGTCAAGCTGAGTGGGATGTCCGAGAAGGCTTACAACAGATCCTTCAACGCAATGCAGAATGGCATGGGCATCAAGTGAGTTTCTTCTTCTTCATCATCTTCTTTTTCGTTGAGCCCAAATGAATGGTTTTACATTTAAATGTGCACTGCGTTTTGAAATTCACAGCACGAATGGCTGCAGTATGCTGTGTAGTGTGTACTGAATACTATTGATTATCGCCAGTATTCACACATCTTTTTCTCGGTAGTGCTCCCAAATTGGATCTCAATAGCTTTGCTCCTGTTGCTGCAGGACAACCTTGGATGTTCGAGAATTAGCTATTCAATTTGGTTGTGTGAGGCTCATTCCCTTTGTACAGAAGGGCTTGTCTCTGTAAGATATCTTCTCTTGCTTGTGATCTCCCCATCCTGCTGTCTTTTATCGGTTTGAATTACATTTTTTTTTTCTCCCTCTTGTTGTCATTTCCGATTGAACCTGATTTAAAATAACTGCACACATGGATATTAAAATTGTGATAGCTTTGGTCTGGGTTGGTGGGATATGCGTTCATATCCTGCCCTGAGGATTTATTCCGCTGTTCATTTAGGCAGAGGTTATTATGCACATGATAAAATCATTTTATGCAAATGATTGCCAATCTGTTTCCCTTTCTGTTTGGCTCATGATTTATGATTAAACTAGCAAGATCGGTCCCTGCAATGTTGTTGGCATTATCGACAGATCAGATAAGCAGATAGAAACCACAGTGGTGAGAATCTCATCGCGTGCTGCTTCTATGTGGATGTAAATGTGACACTTTTTTTGGGTTTATTTCATGCATATATGCAGAACACTTTCTTTGCTGTTTTGTGTAATGTGACTCTTTTATTGGGTTTCAGCTACAAGGAACGGTTTCTTGATGCTCTGCCAGCGTCTCGTCGTGCCAGTGCTGATTTTGGTCGGCCTGTATTCACAGCCACTGCATTTTACTTGTGTGCGAAAAGACACAAGGTATTCTACCATGAACTTTTTTGGGGGTCAGGTTTTAACTCTTAAATTTATAACCGCTGAAAATTTCTGATCCTCATCATTAATTTTTAATTGTTTTGCAGCTTAAAGTGGACAAGTTTAAGCTAATTGAACTTTGTGGCACATCGGAATCTGAGTTTACCGGCGTGAGATGCAACTTCATTGCCATGGTTTATCTCGTTTGAAGTTGTGATAATTTTTGTTAATTTTTGTGAGTCATGTTTGCAGGTTTTGACTTCCATGAAGGACATGTGTTTTGATGTTTTTGGAATCACCAGAGAAAGGAAAGACCCTAAAGTTGTGAAAGGGCACCGAGGTACATGTTTCATTTTTATTTACGAACTGCAATCCCTGAACTCTTAGCGACAGTACTACACTACGTCCTATTTGAGTAAACTTGCAGTTTAGTTTGCTTTTCTGACATTGTTCTAACTTTGGATTGGTGAGCAGAGCTGCTAGATGTTTTGTCCGGTAAAAGGAAACTTGAGGATGATGGTGATGTGTCTGAGGACTCGATTGATGATGATGATGGACTTGAGGTGGGCATGCGCCATTGAGACTGCTTTGTGGGACTATCAACATAATTCTGATCCATGTTTAATCTGTTCATTCTAATTTAAAAAGAAAAGACTTCAGCAATAATTCCATGTGTCCTTGCGATGGTGTACTTGTTATTAGATAATAAGGTAGTTAATATGGATGATACCCCACGGTCCCCCTTCACTTGTCATGATAATTTCTCTTCAGAATTAAGTTGATTGAAATACTTCCATTTATAGGATGGATGATACCAACATATTATGGATATGCTTTTTTCCTTTCTTATGCCCAACATGCCATATCTTACTTTCCAGTTCTATAAATGAAGGAATGACATCAAAATTATGTTTTGAGGAAGCTCATGTGTAGCATAAGTTGGTAGCATTTGCAAAACAGCAAAAGTAGACTTCTTTGTCTGTAATGCAGAGCAGTATGCTAGTTGTCCATGATCGATTAATTACAAGCAACCTAAAAGGAAATTTTTTTTTTTAACTCTCATAATGTGGAATATAAGTCCTTAAATGGTTCTATTTGTTCTATAATTTTTTTTAAAAAATTATCAAAGTCTATCTATATTGCCTTTACTCCCTCATGTTTATTATATTTATTGCTGATATCTTTTCCCCTCATTTATTCTATAGTAAGTAATTTGAAGTTGAAGACATCATTGTCTGGGATATGCAGGCATATAGATTCCAATCAAAGCTTTTGATTTTTTGCCAATTTTGACAAAAATTTTAGCAGATGGACCATGTGAATTATTGCTGGCATATACCTTTCAATCAAAGCTTTTTCAGCATAAAGTCAATTGCTTTCTGTACCATTAAACTTAAAAACTTTGTGCTTTTCTACAGCTTCCAAGCTACAAGAGGCGTAAACGGATGGAGAAAGTTGCTTATGAGGAGTGGAAAACTTCTGTTATTGCATCTAACCATAGCAAAGCAAAAGGTCTGTCATCTAGACTCTCTTAATGGCCAATCCATTTGTTCAGCAATCCATATTTACAAGTTTCCTTTCAGCAGTTCCTGAAAAAAGAAAGAGGCAAGCCCGATTGAATTTTGCAAGGAAGACTACTGAGGCAGTTGTCTTGCAAGCTGCATAGAGAATGGATATCCACGCCTGTGGTGCAGTGGTTCTAATATATTTTTGGACTTCTGAGAGGGTGCACAGGCAATTAACAAGATCTCTGAACTTTGTCAAGTTCAGGTCAGTGTGGAGAGAAATCAAAACAGGAATGCTCCTCAGAAGCATCTTTTATTATTATTATTATTTTTAAAAGCCCCCTTTGACAGTGATGTGGTTTTCAATGATATGAATGTTACTTGTTTCTTCCAAATTTATCTGTAAAATGCATTCTTTTCCTGAAATTTGCCTTGTAATACATTCCTGTAGAAAAATAATCCATAATTCAGTTCTGGCTGTGTTCATCATTCTATCATGAACCAATGGGGACAGAAAAAGAATCAACCTGTGATTTCTACAACATTCAGCATCTCTTTAAGTCAAGTCTATTGAATGGTCTGCAACAGCCCTCTATGAGAAGGCTGCAATGCACTAGATAGGGATACAAAAAAGTCACATTGATTTTGTTCTTTTGGAGTACAATCCAGTGAACATGTGGATCTACAGCTAACCCTGAAGAACTGGATCCCTCGCTATCAATGTTGGTAAATAATTGAAAACTTCTCCAATCACTAGGATCATGTACTGTAGGCTCTAGGAGTGAGCATCCCAGGCTGTCATCCACCAACATTGGTCTGTGCTTGGCTTGATCGATGCACGAGACAACACATCCAAGGGCCCACTAGCAGGATATTGCACTACAGGACAGGTATTTACCATGTCAATGGGAACGGTAACTAACATATATGATGAGCATGTGCCACTCTGTTGCTTGGTGAGGTGCAAGATCTTAGCCATTCACCAGTTGGGTCCACCACAGACTTCGATTTTCAATTCACCCAAAAGGAAAAAGCACAAAACGCCAACCAGAAGACTTCAGAAACATGCACGCTGCTACAGCTACACCGAGCATCTATGGTTCTGAGAAGGAACCAGCCAACAGATGGTACAGGGGAGCTTGCGAGTCCGTGACTCACTTATACATGTGATCAGGCCCACCCGGTTCCTGGCTTGAAGATCGTGCAATTGCTGCACAAAATCACATTTTCTAAAAGAAAGGAGGCCTTCGTGTCCATTTCTGGCGTTAGAGCAGCAAGGCAAGGGAAGGGCGATGATGGCTGGCAAGGTCCATGCAATGGCAACCTGGTGCACCCTCCTTCTCCTCACTTCAGCCGGTGTTTGTCGTGGTTGCGATGACTGCAGGTTCCCCCCGAAAGATCCCCCGATCGACCCCTTCTGCCCCATGGATACGCCGAAGCTGGGCGTATGCGCTAATCTGCTGGGCGGCGCCGTGGGTGTGGTCGTGGGGAGCCCGCCCTACGGCAGCAGCTGTTGCAGCCTGCTCCAAGGCCTCGCCGATCTCGACGCTGCTTTCTGCCTTTGTACCGCCCTCAAGGCCAACGTTCTGGGCCTCAACCTCCACGTCCACGTTGCCCTGAGCTTTCTGCTCAGCGCCTGCGGCAGGAAGATCCCGGATCAATTCAAATGCATCTAGGACAAGCAAACCAATGAATCATATCTCAGCCGTCTCTCTCTTCTCCCCCTTTTTCTTTCTTAAGCATCATTTGCTTGTAATTTTACTTTACCTCTTGTGGTTGGTTCCGTTACATTGCAGCAGCATGTGCATGTCTAGTTCTTCTCATTAGTGTTGGTATTTTTCTTTTAAGATGCCAGTGACGTGCATTAATTCCTGATGAATTCCATCCCACCGTTGTTTTAGCTCATAATTGGACGTGAAAAGAAGAGTTAGAAGCCGTTTTTTGTACCCCATCCATTTTATTCATCTTCATGATTGACCAAAATTACTCTACGTTTGTTTTATTTAGTTTCATTTGTTTAATCAAGAGATCAAATTCTATCCAAATTAAAGATGTGGATGGGTCACTTTTGCATCAAAATATATGTTTACATGCAAATTATGAATTTTTTTACATTTATTTACAAATGCATTAGAATGCAATGATATTTTAGGCGGTTTAGATGTTGAAAATAAAATTTAAAATTAATATTCAGCATCAAATTAGTTTATTATATTGATCGTACTCTTTTGTAGATGTAGTTCATGCACAATCATGCTAGGCCAATAATGAAGTCTTTATAATTAGATAAAGGGCTTTTTAAAAATATGCTCACTATATTTGACTTTAATTTTAAATATATTCATTATGTTTTAAAATTTTAGATATACTTACTACGTTTTTCAGTTAATATCAAAAATTCTCATTCCGTTAAAAATCATTAGTTAAATTTTTGTAAACGACCAAAATATCCTTATTATAAAATAATAGAAGATGAAATAAAATAGAAAAAAATGAAATCACGGCTCTCTAAATTTAAAGTTTATGTGTAATTAGGACATTGGTGAGTTACGGCATTTAAAATTTTAATTATGTTCAAAATTTGATAGGTATATTAGTAGTTTCACATGTTAATTAATGGTATTAACTTACGGATTGTGTGTTTTTGAGGTTAATTGTAAACATAGTGAGTATATCTGAAATTTTGGAAACGTAGTGGTATATTTGGAATTAGGGTTAAATATAGTTGGTATATTTGGAAAAAGCCCTTAAATAAATAAGGCTAAATATGATGTATAGAGTGAATTTCATATCTATTATCAAACTAACCAAAAAAAGGACAAGATCTCACTAAAATGGATTTTCATAGAAGCGAACTCTCAGTGCTTTGGGGGGATTTTGCAAATATGTAACCATGTCTGTTAGTACATAAAATTAAAAATGTCTCGGTAGGTTGGCATAAAATGCAAATATGCCCATATCATTAAGGTTTTATTTGAGTTGTTTGCATATATATCATAACAAAGATGCCTCGTAGGATCTCCACGTTTGGCTGTCGAAAAATGTTGAAATGGTCACTATGCCTTCTTTCTCATCAGCGACAACCCACTCTAGCTACCAACAAAGTTGGTAAAATCAGGAGCACATTAGGGCAGTGTTAGCGCTTTCCTCTTGCAACAGTTTCGAACGGATGTGCAATCAGCGGGCATTTGCTCTTTGCCCGTACTGAAGTGGAATATTTACTACTAACTCACCTTGAAGTGGGAGTGTTGACGGACCAAGTAGAACGGGTCGGAGTTTAATTTTAATTTTAATTTATTTAAAAAACCTTCATCTTTATTAACTCTATTTAGAAAACCTAATCTCAATCTATTTACAATTCATTTAAGAAATAGGTTGTTAACAAATTGTGTATATCTGTTGCAGACAAGTCAAAATGCTATTGAATATAATCTTGATAATTGAAAAAATCATAATGAAAAGTCAAAGTTAACATAGCTATAAATGATAGTACCTAATTGTATATTAATCAGACACAACACATCAACAATGCATAGCATAATTATAATTATTATACAACTCATAATGATAAAAGGCTAATAGCACACTTCATGTCGAACATGATAATTATAAAATTATTAGATTTTCGGCTTTTCCTACCTACTAGTCAAAATAGCAAAATAAAAAATTTAGTACACTAAACCGCGGGACGAACGGGAAAATATTTCAAGTAGGATTTATATACATATATATAAGACTTTAACGGGTTGAATGGGTTGAATGGAAACCTAAACGAGTTGATGAGTTATAAAATTCCAACACTAATCTGTTTATTTAATTAAATAGCTAAATGAGTAGGTGGATCATAAACTAATATTTATTTAAAATTCCAACCGACGAGCAGTTTGATGAGTTGATCATCAGGACTATTAACATCTCCACCTTGAAGTCATGCCCAAGTGCACACTAGGAGTGTAACTGGAATTCAGAAAATTTGAGTTCACTTTGACCCTAATTTTAACTTAACTCAACTAATAATTCGGATAAGCTTCTTCTCAAAAAATAAAATAAAATAAAAATGAGATAAGTATATTAACTAATAAGAAAATAATTGGAATAAGTATATTGATTAAGCACTGAATGGATGCCCCAGTGCCTATTAACTAGTATTTCTTTTAGATGAATAAAAATAAGAAAAGGATGCTGTCATTTGCAAAAGCCTTTGAAATAATAAACAAAAGTCGTAATATAAATATATAATGCACTAGAAAAAACGGTAGTCTCTAGATGGGATCAATATCATGTCCTTATATGCACAGCAGGCTTCTAAATAATATTATTAATTCATTATATCATACAGCAAACCCACATGAATTATTGTCGATTTTTACTCCGTTCCAGTACTTTACAGTTGTATTCCCAAGAGCACTTCATTCAAATTCATATTCCAATATCTCCTCTACTATACAATATATGTCTAACTTGAAATTCCCAGTCTCGTGCATTCCATATCTGCAATAGCTTAAAGTAACTAGAATAGATGTGAGTGGAAAAGAAATAGGGAAATGATATAATGCAAACAGGTCCTTGAAAAAATTTCCCTTTCAATTTAGTCATTTCAGGCCCACATTAAAAATTGGCGAAGCTCCAATCAGTCTATCATATTTATCCTGCATATACCAATGGTTTTGACAATTGATAGCAATGGAGAAAATTTTAACGGCTGCATATTTACTCTAATAATTAAATAATCTTAATCTTTTCTCAAATGTAAGTTTCTAATCAACATAATATCTAGTGATATAGGGTGTGTTTGGTAATGAATAAAACTTGTGATAAAAAATTTTGGAGAGTAAAAGTTATCAAATGATGTAATATGATAATGTAATGATGAGTAGTAAAGAAGATAAAGTTAAAATAGATAAGTTAGTTGTATAGATAGTTGTGTAAAAATGATTGAAAAGTAGGGTAGTTGTATAAGAAAATATGAAAAAATGATTAAAAAATATGATAGTGGTAGAGAGTGAAAAGTTTTAGATTGACTTGATATTTTTTGTCACTTGCCAAACACACCCATAAGTAAATATATGCTGAATAATTTGGATGGAAGTGATATTAAAATTATTTAAGAATAATTTACCGTGGTTTAGAATAATAAGCAATATGTCGGAATAGTTTTGAAGAATTTTCTGAAATGATTTTTTGAATATTGATTTTAAATACAATGATGCTATGCCCTAAAAAACCGAAGGGGGTGACTTTGGGCAATAGCTTTTGGAGGGTTTTCTTGGTTAAATTTTTTTTTTTTTTTTCTTTTTTCTTTTGATGTAGGTTTTCTTTAACTTCGAGTAGTAGGCTTTTCTTTCTTTGTTTGTTTTTTTTAATCTCAAGGTATTACTACTAAATATTCTACTGCGGTAATTGCTAAGGGCGCATGTCCGCGTCTCCGGTTAAGACAAGAGGATAGTGTTATGGTAAAATTCTAATGGTGAAGGCATATTTGCAAATATTGTCCGACTACATAGTTATATTTATAATTTTTACAAACTAATGGGCATGGTAACGATATTGATGAAAATAGTTAGGTATAATTGTAAAATCTCTTAATGATCAGTCCCTTATCACTTTTTTACGGGAGCTCAATGAAACTTATCTTCTACGTAATTTCCTCTATTTTGAACATCTAGATGATTAATAAAAAATTCGTTAAATCAATCATATTTAGCATCATTTATATTATCATGAAAACTCTTTCATTTATCTAGTATTACTTCATATGGGCCCCATCTACAAACGTGTAAAATCAATGTAAAAAAATAATTTAATATTAAATATCAATTTTAAGCAGTATTTTCAACATCTAAATTATCTAAAATATCATAAATATGTGGATAAATAATTCTATGAAGTATTGTTATATTCTAATAAATATATAAATAGATATAAGTATTTTTCTAATTTACATATAAATATACTTATTTTTAAGCAAATGTGGCCTATTCACATATTGGTTTTGGATGAAACTTAGTCCACTAATTAAACAAATGATGTTAACTACAATAAATAGATTATAATTTCTATCAAATATCAAAATCTAAAAAATAAAAGAGGTTACATGGAACTGCTTTCAGTAGCGGGTTTAATTTTTTTTATTGTTCCATCAATCCTTTTGTTATAAATTTTTTTTAGAACTTAATCATTCTCAAGTAATCTTTTTGTTATTTTTAACTAAATAAATCTAACTTGTATTTGTTGTAGACAAAGGGTGTGTTTGTTTCGAATATAAACATGTCAACCAAAACTTTTCAATCTAAAACTTTTCACTCTCCATAACTACTTTATTTTTTAATTATTTATTCACATTTTCCTATACAAACTACCCTACTTTTCAATCATTTCTACACAACTATCCATACAACTAACCTATCTATTTTAACTTTATTCTCTTTACTTCTCATCATTACTCCTATTATATCACATCATTTTCTATCAATGTGACAACTTCTACCTCAACAACTTTTCATCAAAAGTTTTAACCCCAACCAAACACACCCAAAAGCTCATTGTCTGGGATTTGAAACCTTGCCTGGGCCTAACCTTGCAGGGCCTAACCCTCTGCGCTGAGGCTAGACATATACCACCTGAGCTATGCCTGTGATGATGATTAGTTTGATCCAAGTTGAAGAAAAAGCCTAAATTTTCAACCCGTTATAATCTATTTCCTTTTAGGCTGAAGATTTGATGAAATTTAATCTACGTCCAGTGATTAATAATGTTTAACATTTAACATCATCCCAATAAGAAACCATGTGAACTAAGCCTAAGGAAAAATCCAGTCTCAAATCATATCGGGAGAAGTGGAACCCAATTATATTTTTATCGATTTGGGTTAGAACAGCGTTGCAATTCAAAAATTCCGTAAAAATAAACCTGAATCCTTCCCCCTCCATTGTCTGAGCTTCAAATAGACGGCATTATCCATTATTTTATCATGAAATTAATTACAAAACTATACTTATTACTGGGCCATACCCTCAATTCATTTTAAGCTTCATCTTTTTTTTTTGATGGGTCTTTGTAATCATGTCAACTGATATTGTAAGTAAGGTTTAAGATATTCTTATAAATTTCATACAATTCTCTAACAATTATCTAATAATGACACTAATTTCATCATCCGGTGTATACTCCCACAATCAGGGAAAGACTGCTGCCACCACTTTCATACAATTTGCTACTGCAGGGCTGCGCTCACAGAGAATGCAATGGGCAGCATTCGAACTCACGTTGGCAGGAGACGGCGCCTGGTGAGTTATTACTGGGCTGCCGCCCAAGTGGTATTTCAAGCTTCATCTTCGGGTTGTACTTTTTTTGCTTTTTATAATTTAACCCAAGTACGTATTCAAGTTGCCAAAAACTTTTCGCTAAAAGTTTTATCATTTCCAACACACCTTTAATTACAAACCAGGAGTGCAACTTGGACTAGTTTTAGGATTTTGAAAATTTTGAATTTTGACAACAAGCACCTGCCCAGGGACTATTTTATGAATTTATTATAAAATGAGGATCCAACGGTTAGTCCGCGCAAGGGATGAGGAGGCGCAGATGAATCGTGTATATCCTGTGATGTTTGAAATTCAAAGAAATATATGTACTCATATTCAATAATATTAAAATTTAATTTATAGATATACAGATTTACAGTTCTAAAAAACACTAAAGAAATTTTAAAGCGTTTTTTGACTAGTTGGAAATGCCCCCATCAGTTGGAACTAAGTAGTCCTCTACTACAATACACTTACTAGTAATTTTAGGGAAAAAAAAAGCTTAACCATCATTTCCAACTGATCATAATACACGTTTTTATTTATAGTTTTATTAACTTTTTTTTTTTATTTAAAAATGGTATTTTAGACCGTCTAGACCCGTCTTCGACCGGTTTGAGAAGACGACGGACAAACATAATATCTAAGTAGTTTTTGTTTTTTAATCATGTCATATCCACCTTATATGAACAGATAACTAAAGGAGGAGAATTTTCGAGGAAAAGTAACAAGGCAAATTACTCTACCCAAAAAGCTGAGAAAAAAGAAGAAGAATAGAATAGAGAGCACATATGAAACTATGACCATTAGTTTATAAAATTACAAACGACATATTAGGAATACGTGGGTGGGTGCACTTAGCCATAGTGCACAAAGGTGCATTTAACTCATTTTTTAAAATTTTTTCAAAATTTTTCACTTAATCTAAATGTGTTTAATACGTGTATCAATTTTTATCATTTTTGGGTATTTTAGATATTTATTTTTAATTTTTAAAAATCAGTAGCATTTTAGATAATTTATCTTAAATTAACAATTATATAAAAAAATTTCAAAAGAAAATTGTAAAAAATAGTTTAAAGCACTGGGTATGCTAAGGCTAAGTGTACCTGAGTGCTCTGTGTCATGGCTATTTTTTTTCTTGTTTATAACTTCGTATACGGCTCGATTAACACATCGTACATATGTCTTTTGACGAAATCGTCTTGTTTCGGGCCAAAAGCTTAATAAAGCTGTCTTGAAATGCAACCGTTATGAACTTTTTATAGCCGACATATGCTTGATTCGACGCAATAAATTTGTAATTTTTCAGTGGAAACATTTCCAACAGGGCTATCGTGAAACTTCTCATTCTTTTATGATGATTTTATAAAATCTAATTCATTCATCTTGATTAATTTTTTATTTTCTCTATACAAATTTTTATTTTCTAATATACAAAAATTTCTCCTTGTACAATCTAGTCATTGCATCCTATCTTACTGTGAAGCATCCTATCCTATTGTGAAATAGTAAACAAGCTATTATTTTTTGGAAAGTCATAAAATTTTTGGATAAAAAGTTTTGAGCATAAATTTTTTTGAAATGGATGAACAAAATATGTGATATGATATAAGTTATAATGAAAAGAAAAATAATAAAGTTAAAATAAATAGGTTAATTGTTTTGGTGGTTGTGTAAAAATACTTGAAAAATAAGATAATTGTATAGGAAGATATTAAGAAATAATTAAAAATAGAATAATTATAGAGAGCGAAAAATTTTAAATTAAAAAAGTTTAATTTAAAAAATATTTAGTGGAAAGTGGGAACAAACTGACCCTGGTTCAATGCACCCGGGTGCATTGAGCCTCAATGCACACCCGGGTGTACTTTACTCATTTTTTTTTAATTTTTTTTGAAACTTTTTTTTATGAAAATGTTAATCTAAGTCTATTTAACATGTGTATAACTTTTTACCATTTTTAAATATTTTTAGATATTTTTTTCGGATTTTTTTAAAATCAGTGATTATTAAAAATGCCACTGATTTTAAAAAATTCAAAAAAAATATCTAAAAATCTCCAAAAATTATAAAAATTTATACACATGTTAAATAGACTTAGATTAACAGTAGTGTAAAAAAAATTTCAAAAAAAAATAAGAAAAAAGGGGTGAAGTACACCCGGGTGCATTGAACCAAGGTCCGGAACAAACACACCCTTAATCGCCTGACTCCACTCAAATATCTAGGACATGTGTTGGCTTCTTTACTTCTGTTCTCATTCTCAATTTTTTTCCAGGCCAATGGTCCTCTTAAGTCCGGTTTTACGATAGCTCCTAAAATTTTCCAATTTAAAGGCATGGGATCAGCTTCGATTTTGTTAGCCTGGCCTAACAGGAAAAGCTGTATTTTTGTTTTTTCATGTAAATTTGGCCAATTGTAAGGGTCTATTCTTACAATAATAGTAAAATAATTTCTTAAAAAAATTAAAAATGTGAGAATGTGATATAATATGACATGAGTAAAAATTAAAAGAAAAGAAAAAAATTAAAATTAAAATCAACATAATTGCTTGAAAAAAGTGAAAAAATGATCCAAACATCGATGTATCAATCTAAAAAGTAGACAAGGTAGAGCAATTAGGTAATCAAGATGTTAAATTATTGACATTAAAAAGATATGCAGGAAAGATTAAAATTTTTTATTTGAAACATTTGCATATGCACCTACATAACTTGGACAAAATTAACGGTGTATCATATTTCTTTTAAACATCGCAAGCATATCTACCTAGTATACATGAAATTGTAGGTGTACGGCATTAGTTAGGATTTTGATAAAAATTTTGAAACAACCAAAATGCTCCTGTGCACTAATAATTATTATTTATAACCATTGTTTTTGTTACAAATATTGAAAGATAAATATACTTTTAAAGAATAAAATTTTCAATAAATATTTAAATAAAATTTATAAGCAAAAACACAAAATTACCATTTCAACAACAACATATAAAATTCTCTTGATGAAAGCTAACTTTTAGAAACTAATTTGCTTCTTTAAAATTGAAAATTTTCTTGGGTGATAGATAATCTATTTTTGCATACAGTAAAAACTTATAAAGTTGATTTTTCCCGTATGTATTACTAGAGATAAGAGTATGGAGATGTAACACCCCAACCCCAAAAATAACATTTTTATGCCGAACTTGGGCTTGAATGTTATTTGCCAGGGTCTATCACATGTGGGCTCAAAACTCACTTGCATAAAAGATAACAATACTTTGACAATTTGCAATTAATAGATTAAATTAAATAAAAATAACAGCGAAATATCTTGTTCAACCAAGTCATCACTTAATGTTATATTATTACAATGCTATCATAGAAATTTCAATTAAATAACTAGTTAAATTGGTTCTAGTCATGCTTTTGCCTTAACTTCAGAGAATCACCCTAAGTGCGACTTGTAGGAGTATCTGTAGGATAACATGACATACAAACTAGGGGTGCGAATCGGGGCATGTCGGGACGGGTCAGGGTGTGCCCAACCCTAACCCTACTTTTTAAAAATCTTGTTTGATCATTATTTTTATACCGGGTCAGGATAAGGTCGGTTTGACCCTTGCTTTTTTCTACTAGGTATCGAGGCAAAATTCAGGTTAGTATCGGGTCAACGGGAGGGGTAAAAACTGAGGGTCATGTAAGAAGTTTTTAAGAATTTATGAACCTATCAAGTATAAAGACAAATCTTATATTAAATTTAACTACTATATGCTTCAATCTATTACTACTCAGTCAAAGTAAACTATAAATACTTAAATAAAACATGAATATTAGCACTGAATGAAGATTTTTTTTATGTGAGAGATAAGAAAAAAGGTTAGCGGGTAGGCCCGCCCCGCCCCCAACCCGACTTGCCATTTTTTAAAAATATCAAATATCCGACCCCCCAATATTAAATAGGATTGGGTCACGGGTCGACTAGCCCCGATTCCCACCCATAATATGAACGACATGAGTAAACTCAGTAAGTAAGATAAATGAATCTTATGCATTTTATAGTTACTAAAATGCAATATATTTCTATATGTTCCTCATTTTAACTCAATATCTAATTTAGTGGATCCATTTACCAAGCTTAATCTACATAATGTTGTAGAATTATCATCTTAGGCGGGCCTTAAATTGTGATTTGATCATAAATAACACATTTGGCCTACCCGACTCTAAGATCCAAGGCTCCAATGGAGAATTAGGGCCTTCTATTTGATTTAAAAGGTTCAAAAATCTAAAAATTCGACTTTTGAATCGCCCAATTTGGAGTTCGGGGGTCCATTTTTATGAAAGATCATGCATGGATGACCCTGGATGTGGCACGTTAGAGTTGGCCGCTGCCGGCACCTCCACATTGGCCTGATGGAGTGGGCTGCTATATGGGCCTGGGCGCTGAGCCTACATGCAGTCGTTGGGGTTGCTCCTCTCTAGGCAGACTTACTAGGCCAAGCCCAGTTTTCCAGTCGCCGAAATTCGCCATCGCGAATGGAGTATTTTGCATTTAAAACCCTCTAACTTTGCCTATTTGTATTTTAAAACCTAAAGTTTGGCCGTTTGTATTTTAAACTCTGAATACTTTAGTTTTTTTTTGCATTTTAAACCTTGTCCCATAACGATATTAAAAACCACCGTTAATCCATGCAAAATGACAAAAATATCCTCCAATATTTAAAAAAGAAATATTTTTTACATTTTAAAATTGATTATTAGGCTTTCTTTTTTTTTATTAGATGTTTCAGTAACATCTTTACCTTTAATGCAGATGTAGCTTTTTTTTTCAAAAATATTAGAGGGTATTTATGTCATTTTGCATGAATTAACGGTAGTTTTCAATGCCATTACGAGTTAGGGTTTAAAATGCAAAAGAACCAAAATTTCAAGATTTAAAATGCAAACGGCCAAACTTCAGTATTTAAAATATAAATAGGCAAATTTCGAGGATTTAAAATGCAAAATACGATTGCTGGCGAGTCTCTGTTGGGCCCCGCTTGCCCAGCTAGTCTCGGATATACTGGGCTTAACCTGAGCCCAATCTTTCCAGCCCACGAGCCAGCGAAGGAGCTTGGCTCACTGGGTGGCCTGCCAGGCCTGAGCACGAGCCCAGAGCCCAGGCGAGAGAGATGCGTCCAGGGATTTTTCGGAAATGTTCTGGGCGTGGCCATTTCGCAAATTCTCATCATTCTGGAGGGGTTTTCAGAAAAATTCCTCTGCCTCCAAAATTGCCAGCTTCTTCTCTTCTCCCTCAGTTCGTCCGGTGGTTTAAGGCAGCCATGTCTGCTACCCAAACCTCAAAAATTTACACCTCCACTTATCTAATTACTTTTTCAGACTTGCTACTAGCATAACTACAAGCCCATTGACTCCAGTGTATTTTTAATTAATAGTTTTATTCCTCCTTGATTGAAATCGCAAATCTGAAATCGTTTTTCCTTTTAAAGGCCGAACATGGAATCTACACCAATTTTAATGCCCCCATCTCATACATAAAACATGACAAACCCACCTAAATATAACCAGAGTTTCAAGTAAGACTCGCAAGGTATTTTAAATCTCGACCCAAAAAAACATGCATACCCACTTTCCGTGATTGAAGGGATGAACCACCGGACTTGAAAAATCCAAAAATATCATTTTCAGTAATAACCCAGCGTCAGCCTGCTCTCTCTACCCTTTTGATTCCGCCTTCCCCCGCCCCTTTTAATTCGGCCCTTAAAAAGGATTTTTTCCTAATGGGGATACGACGTCAGCTTTTATGGAAACTCGAACCCAAACACCCTCTTTACCATTTAAATGGCTAGCTTTTTAGGGTAATATTTAATCCAATTTTTTCTAAGCCCTTCTTGTCATGGTCAAATTTTCAATGTTCAAAGGTCCAACTGAAACGTAGGCTTCTACGTAGTAAAAATACACTTTTTGAAAAGTGTATATCATTGTATATTACAGGATATATCAAACAAACCGATCATATGAGTAGAAGGCACATTTGGCCTCGTTTATTATGCGTATTAAGCATTTTCAAGCCTGAAAAAACACATGCATTCCAATAACAAGTGTTTGGCAACTTTGTAGAAAAAGATTTTGGCTATTTTTTCTACTAAGGGTGTGTTTGGAAATGGATAAAACATTTGATAAAAAGTTTTATAGAGTAAAAGTTGTAAAATGATGTGATATGATAAGGGTAATGATGTGGAGTAAAGAGAATAAAATTAAAATAGATATGTTAGTTGTGCGGTAGTTGTGTAGAAATGATTGAAAGTATGGAAGTTAAATAGAAAAATGTGAATAAATGATTAAAAAATAGAATAGTTATGAAGGGTGAAAAGTTTTAGATTGAAAAATTTTAACTTGACAAATTTTATACATTGCCAAACATATCTTAAAACATATCTTAAAACAAGAATTTTACGGGAGAATTAGGAATCCTAGCTTTCCCCAAAAGCAGAGCTTAATTTTTTTCCCCCCTTATGAAACATGACCGAAATGTAAAAGGGCCTTGTGAATCAAACCCAAGTGCTTTTGGTAGAGGACGAAGTCAGCATTCCAAGCCCAAACATTTTTTTTTTTTTTTTTTTTTTGGATGTAAAACATGAATTCATTACTAAGAAGCTTTCATGTACGAATGATTTACAATGATACCCCATTAGGATTTTACGTTGTCTGCCATGAAGACACATGCATAGCCAAACAGTGAACATCACAATTTCCAGTATGCAGTACATGATGGTAATCAACAGAACGGATTAAGAAGGCTTGGGACCTGATGGCTTGAAGCAGAATTCCCATAATTAACAGAATTGGGCATTTGTCGTTGAAAAAGTTTACCAAATGAGAGAATTGACTTCCAATGTCAAAAAATCCAGCTGCATTTCTATCCCTCGAATCATTCTTAGTCGTAAAGCCATGGCTTCCATGATTGAAGCATCTACAATACCTTCACATTTCCTGCATTTAGCCACCAAAAAAGTCCCTTTGAATCCCTTAGTATTACTTCAAAGCCTTTGCAATTGTCCCTTGAGTTCCTGTTACCATCGACATCAATTTTGAAGTATCCTTTGGGCGCACCAATGTGGATGCAAGATGGTGTCGCAAAGCTCTAGTCCAACAATTTGGTTGGCAACAATGTATTGATCTCTAAAAGATCTGCACCATTCTAAGATATTATCTAAGTTTGGTGGCAAGCCATTCTCCCTGAGCTAGTTTCTAATGAACCATATTTTCCAACAAAGGAGGATGAAATAACTTAGATGCTCATCTCCCTGCTTACTAGCTAGAAAACTGAAAATGCATTTTATAGCATTTTTGGGAGTCCATTGGTACCTAACTGGTACAATTGAACTTCTCAGCTCTCTAATTGTGGTGCGTCCCACAAATAGATGCTTGAATCTTCTCCGTACAACTTACATAGATACAAGTGGGATTCAAAACAACACCTCTTTGGAGGAGGTTGCATTTTGTTGGAAGGGCATCCTTATAGAGTCTCCACCCAAACACTTTGACCTTGCTTGGCGGATTTGTTCTCTAGATTTTTTGAAAGACTTGCTTCTCTTGATTCCTTTGAGGGTTCCTCCTGTCAAACATTCCTACAAAAGAGAAAGAGTTAGTTTTCAGCAATTTGTGGGCTGACTTCACACTAAACACACCATTGGGTTCAGCTACGCAGAACCACTTGTCCTTCATCTCCTTCGTTGGAAGTGGGATTAGTTGAATAATTTTCCACCCAGCCTATCCCATAGCTGCTATAATCTTCTCCTTGCACCAGATTCTTCTCCTTCTATCCATAAGGTTACATACTTTGTCTTCATCTATGATCTCTATTGAGAGTGGGCCGACTTTGGTTATGTTATGCTCTATCCACCTATCATGGAAAAACTAACTTTCTTCCTAGTACCAGTCCTCCATCTGCCCCCTTTCACCATAATAGTCTTGGCTCTTAGGATACATTTCCAAGTAAAAGAGTCCGTCAAACTTTCTTTGCAATCCCAAATGCTACCCTTCTTAAAGTATTTTGCTTACAAGACGTTGTAGCATAGGGATTCCAGATTGGTAATTAACCATCAGAATTGTTTTGCTAGCATTGTCTGGTTAAAAACCAAAATGTCCATGAACCCCATTCCCCATTCCCCCACTAGCCTTTGATTACATATCTCTCTCCATGCTACCCAATTGATCTTCTTTTTTCCCTCTTCTTAATAAGTTTTGGCAGAAAATTAATCCAAGTCCATGTTCATTGATTACATAATTCAATAAATATAGAAGAGATCTAACAAGTAACAAACAATAGCAGTAAAACCTCCTCAATAGGAGGGGACTTAAACAAACAGATATAACTTATTCAAACAGCTACAGAAAAGGAACAAACAGAAACAGTAACAGAAGAGTAGAGAGAGCAGGTCACTTATACGCCCCTCTCGAGTTTGGGGTTGAGGAACAACTCCTAACTTGGATAGATGTCGGGTGAAAGCAGCACCTAGAAGGGCCTTGGTAAGCGTATCTGCCAGCTGGTCAGTAGCATGAACATGCGTAACATTGAGATGGTTTTTGTCAATATGATCAAGAACAAAATGGAGGTCCACTTCAAGGTGCTTCATCTTGCTACAAAGGACAGGATGGTGACAATGAAAGATAGCGCCAAGATTGTCATAGAAGATGGTAGGAGGTGAGGAAAGAGGGATCACCAGCTCATGAAGCAATGGAGTCACCCAAAGAGTTTCAGAGGCAACAGCAGTAATAGCTCTGTACTTGGCTTCGGTGGAGGATCGAGCAATGGTGCATTGTTTCTTAGACGACCACCTGATGGAACTGGCGCCAAAGTACAGAATAAAACCTGTTGTGGATGCACGATCATTGGGGTCACCAGCCCAGTCGGCTTCGGAAAATATATACAAATTCATGTCTGAACGACTAGAGATGCGAAGGCCATAAGAGGCAGTTTGCTTCAAATATTGTAGAACCCATTTGAGTGCCTTCCAATGAGTGTCAGAGGGTGAATGCATAAACTATGACAATTTATTTACAGAGTAGGAGATGTCAGGCCTAGTGAAAGTTAGGTATTGCAAACGACCAAGGACTTTCCGGTATAAAGTAGTATCTATTCGAGGTGTGCCATCATCAAAAGTTAAAAACTGAGATGAACTGAATGGGGTTAGGACACCATTGCTATTGTGCATGTTTGTTTCACGAAGTATATCAAGAACATATTGGGTTTGAGATAGAAGGATGCCATCAACAGTAGGAACTGCCTCAATACCTAGAAAATACTTGAGGGAACCAAGATCTTTAAGAGGGCACTTGCTGGAGAGAGAGGAAATGATACGTTTAATGATGGTGGAGTCATTGCCGGTGACAACAATATCGTCTACATAAACGAGAAGATAGACAAGGACGCCGTAGCTATTTCTGATAAACAAAGAGGCATTTGAATGTGACCTGCGGAAGCCCAGAAGTAATAGAAATTTTGTGAGTTCTTTATACCACTGTTGGGGAGCTTGTTTTAGCTCGTAAATGACTTTCTTCAATCGGCAAACATGGAAAGGCTTATTGGTATTTTCAAATCCAGGTGGTTGCTTCATAAAAACCTGTTCATCAAGATAGCCTTGTAAGAAGGCATTGTCGATGTCGAGTTGACGCAAAGGTCAGTGATTTTGAACAGCAATTGATAAAACTAAACGGACCATTGTAGGCTTGACTACCGGACTAAAGGTTGAATGATAATCAACACCAGTTGTTTGAGTGAAACCCTTTGCTATTAGCCGTGCTTTGTAGCGACCAACCGTCCCGTCTGGCTTACGCTTGATGCGAAATATCCATTTGCAGTCCACCACGTTGGAGTGGGGGTCACGGAGTACAAGGTCCCATGTTTGATTCCGCTGTAGAACATCAAATTCAGCTTTCATGGCAGCTATCCAGTGAGGATATTGAAGAGCTTGGGTAAAGGTAGTGGGTGTGATGGAGGAGGTGAGAGGGGCTGTGTAATCAAACACTTTTTTTGGTTTGAAAATATTATGGTGGGATCGAGTAGTCGTACGAGAAGGTGGAGGAAGTAGTGAGATGGACAGTGCAATGGATGTAGGAAGCGGTTGAGTTTGTGCATGTATCATTGGAGGAGCTTGGTTGGGAAGGGAAGAAGCAACCATGGGTGGCAACGGTGCAGGTGGAGCAGGGGAATCAGATTGAGATGGAATAGGTAGTTGAGAACGACGGGAATATGTATGGAGTGGAGGGTGAAGAGAAGAATTACCTATGGGTGAGAGACTCATATTGGGAGCAGCCGTTGGAGATGAACTCGGAAAAGGCACCAATGGTGGAGGAGAAAAGAGCGGAATGGGAGGTGGAATTTCCAGTGTGAAGGAAGGCGGAGAAGGAGGAGCATCGGCATGTGAAATAGGTTCCCAATCAAGGCGTGAAAATTGGTGGTTAATGTTGGAGAAAATAGTTTCAAATGGAAAAATATTTTCAAAAAATTATACATCATCTGACAGAAATATTTTGGATGATAAAGGGTCAAAGCACTGATGGCAGCGATGAATTAAGGAGAAACCCACGTAGACACAAGATTTTGAGCGAGTTTCAAGTTTATGGTGGGTGTATGGTACGAGCCAAGGATAGCAAAGACTGCTAAACACTCGTAGAGTTTGATAAGTTGGGTCTTCTCCAAATAACCTTTTATATGGTGAATCATTGGATAGATTGGGAGTGGGAAGACGGTTTAATAAAAAAACAGCATGATGACAGACAAAACTCCAAAAATTGGAGGGAATGGAGGCTTGATGAAGAAGGGTCTTGGCAGTTTCCATAATGGTCCGATAACGTCGTTCAACAAGAGCTACCCTTTGTGGTGTATATGGAGGAGAGATTAAATGTTCAATGCCGTTGGAGTGAAGATAGGAATTTAAACCTTGAAATTCACCACCACCATCAGTATAAAGAGACACAATTTTGTTTCTGAAAAAATTTTCCACCAATGGATGAAAATTTTGAAATATTGACTGGACTTCATTTTTATTTTTTATTGTGTATAGCCAAATATATTTTGTGTATTGATCAACAAATATGCAATAATACAATTTTTTATCGATTGAAAATACTAGAGAAGGACCCCATAAATCACTAAAAATTCTTTTAAGCGGTGCATCACTGATCAACGTATTATGATAGAAAGGCAATCGATGAACTTTATTTGAAGAGCAAGCATTACAAAATGATAATTGTTCTTTGCTAGAAAAAGCTAAAGAAAATTTATTTAAAATAAAGTGTAAAACTTTAGAATTAGGGTGACCCAATCGTCGATGCCAGAGTGATATTGAGCTGTTTGGTAATGCGAGATAGGTCAGTGGGCGGTTGAAATGTGGCCATACATAAAGTCCATCTTTACTTTGGCCGCACACCAGTGGAGCTCCCGTACTCAAGTCCTTCACAAAAAATTTGCGCGGAAAGAATTCAATGGAGGTTAGATTGTCTTGACAAAACTTAAAAACAGAAATCAAATTTTGTTTGATAGATGGTGCACAAAGGGTGTTAGAGAGCCTGAAAGAAGAATTTGATGCATGTACTTTAGTGGAACCAGTATGAGTTATAGGAATCATATTACCATCCCCCATTGAAACTTTTTCAGCTCCACAGTAATTTTCACTAGTCTGGAGATTGTTCGGATCAGCAATTAAATGATGAGATGCACCAGTGTCCAAGAGCCATAACGGTGCATTATTAGCAATTTTTGAGGCAAAATTATCTTTGGCTTCTTGGTGGTTGTGTGACTTGGATCGGCAAAGACGAGCTGTGTGACCATACTTGTCGCAAAGTTGACATTGCACCTTTGAAAAATTTTACGCTGAAGAGGATGGAAAAGATGGAAAGGACGGACGCCAGTGAGTTTGATTCGTATGTGGTTGAACCTTCCATGGCTGTTGCTGTTGTTGACCTTGTTTGTTATTTCGGAATGTATTGTTTAGGATAGTTCTTTGTGCAACAGCCGCTGTGATGGAGGTTGAAGATTTCTTAAGATCTGCATGTTTTAGAATAAGCTCATGGTTGAGAAGCTTGTCAAATAGTTCCTCATAAGATATGGGTGAGTCACAAGCTTGAATAGCTGCAGAGATAGACTCGCAATCAGATCCAAGACCACTTAATATTTTAACAACGAGCTCTGCATTGGTAACAGGGGCGTCGGTTGTGGCAAGTTCATCTGCTATGGCTCGAACTTCTCGCATATATTCAGAGATGATTTTAGTTTCCTTCGTAATAGCAGCTAATGAATTGCGAAGACTAAATATGCGTGTATGTGACTTGTTGGCATACAGAGTGTGTAAAGCATTCCAAGCTTGCTTTGATGTTGTAGTTTGAGCAATTGTAGAAGTAATGGTTTAGTCAACTGATGCCATTAAGGCATTCCGAATAAGCTGGTCTTGTCGGAACCAAATTTTATATTGAGGATTCGGAGCTTCTATATTGTTGACAGTGGTGGTCATAAGTGGGCTTTCCAGTTAGCAAAGTTGGTTGGTCCGGTAAGCTTGAGAGGCAATTGAGATCCTGGGTTAAATTGCATCAGTTGATTGGTGGTTTGGGCAACGAGAATGGAGTCAACAGGATTCACCATTGTGGGGTTGTTAGTTGTGGGAGCCATGGATTTGAGATTCAAGGATGCAAAAAGAGATGACTGCAGAAAGAAGCTAACTGATACTCCCCAGACGAGGATAAGCTGTTTAAGAATTTTATACCTGGTCTAAAAGTCAGAAATGCTCCTCTTCCGAAAACCTATGGACAAGGACGACGTGGAGTCTGATAAGGACAAATTTTTCAGAAGGCTTCTTCGAGGCAGCAAGGATGCAGAGGAGATGACTGCAGAGAAACTAATTGATTTTCGTGAGAGAGCAACGACTCTGATACCATAATAAGTTTTGGCAGAAAATGAAAATCCAAGTCTATGTTCATTGATGATAGAATTCAATAAATATAGAAGAGATCTAACAAGTAACAAACAATAGCAGTAAAACCTCCTGAATAGCAGGGGACTTAAACAAACAGCTATGACTTATTCAAACAACTATAGAAAAGGAACAAACAGAAACAGAATAACAGAAGAGTAGAGAGAGCAGGTCACTTATAGTTCTAACCCTACCAAAATTTACTAATCATATTGTTATTTCATTAGAAAATCCCTTTGGAAGGAGGAAAAGGCTTATTATATAACATGAGATCACTTAGGTCACAACCTTGATCAGGACTTCCTTACCCCCGCTGATAGAAGCCTTTTCTTCCACCCCTGAATCTTCTTCCATATTCACTCCTTTAAACCTTTGAAGATTGCCTTCTTCAATTGATCAAGCCAGGTAGGTAGCCCTAGATAAGTGCTAATTTCTGTGCCATTTGACCCAATATGACTCTAAATTACTGATTTGTTTTCTCTCTTTATGTTCAAATTAAAGAAGAGAGCGGTCTTGTTGATGTTGACCACCTAGCCCAAACATTCACTGAATATCTTAAGAACCTCTAGCTGATGAGTTATCTCCTGATAATTTGCTTTCAAGAAGAGAAGAATATCGTTAGCAAAGAATAAATGGGAAATGATATTCCGTGGGGAGCCAATCTCAAACCTGAAATTTTTTGTCTTTGATTTAGTCACTAAGCAAAAGAGATAGGACTTCGGCACAGATGAGGAAGAGACAAGGGGAGAGGGTGTTCTCTTATCTCAACCCCCTCCTAGAGAAGAACATGAGAGACATGAAACATTTGATTTTCATCCTGTAGCTAATTGAACCGACACATTCCAACATCCATCCAATCCGCCTTTCACAGAAATTCATTCTTCACATCATCTCCACAAGAAAACTGCACTCAACTCTATCATATGCTTTCGACATATTGAGCTTAATGACAACATCTTCCATCTTCCTCTTCTTCGTCTTCCTTGATGGGTAGATTGCCTCATATGCAATAACATGTTGTTCATTATAAGATGACTCGGGACAAAAGCACTCTGTTGGTTGAGATGATGTTATTTAAGCAAACCTTCAACTTGTTGGCAAACACCTTAGCCAAGATTTTATACTCCACATTGCAAAGACGGATAGGCCTAAAAGCAACCATTCTGTAGGCACCCTTTTTCTTCGAACTAGTACAATAGAGGCAGTATTTAAATGCTGAAGGTGGTCTTCGAGTAAAAGAGGGTCATCGCACCAAGCCTAAATTTTGTTTTAAAAACTAGTATTATATACACTGCGGCATTTGATATTACGAACCAAACACTTTCACTACCCTCGGTAAGGAGAATCATTTTATAAATGCCCCCACACTTAGGGGGGCAACTGTAAATACCCCATCACCATTTTATAAATGAATCGTGATAAAACTAAAGATTTTTAACAATGTAAATGGTTAGTTATTGATTCTATCATCAAAATTTGCCCCATCCATGGGATAACATGAAATTTTTTTTTGGCTGGATCTTTATTAAATATGAGGAAGTTACTTCAGTAGTGTTGGCAACATTGAAGTCTTCAATATGCTCCCGCATTTTTTCCTGCATTTTGACCTTTAAAATCCTTTGTTTTATTATGATTGGATGCGCTATATGGTCTAAATAAAAATATTTACCATCATATATGAAAGATGAAAATTACTTAGATCCATTCATAAGTTTCTTGGATTGTTATTGTAAAACAATTCATATGAAGAATGTTTTAAATGGTATAGTTGTTAAATCGATAGTTTTCAAATACATATAAATCAAATAAATTTATAATGTTCATTTTACACTTTTCTCAAATAGCATCAATGTAAATATTTCAAATTTGCATACAGGGTCCTCATGAAATCTTCCATTCCTCAATCAAACTTAAAGCCTTATGGAGATCGAAATTGCTAGCCAAAGTGCTAATCTTTAGGTGGCGGCTATTCAGGGATCTTTACCCACGCTGCCTAATCTCATTAGGCAGGGCATCCAGAGCAACGATTCTTTACGACCGATCAGAAATCACCGGATTTCCGATCGGTCAAAAAATATATATTTTTTTGTTTTTTTTGAAAAATATTTTTATAAACATGTTAATCTAGTTATATTTAATCTATAAACTAAGTTTTACTATTTTTGGATATATACATATCTAACAATAGTAAAACTTGGTTTATAGATTAAATATAACTAGATTAACATGTTTATAAAAATATTTTTCAAAAAATACAAAAAAATATATTTTTTGACCGGTCAGAAATCCGGTGATTTCTAACCGATCGTAAAGGATCGCTGCTCGGGCATCCATACTGATCCTACTTATTTATTTTGCAGAAATGAGATTGAAGACATTCATCATTTTTTCCTATGGTGCAAGCAGGTTCAGCGGGAGAGCACTAAGCTTGTGGGGAGGATTTGCACTCTGAGGGAGACGCATGCAATGCAATCTGGCTTCCAAGCTTTCTCCGCTATTGCATAGTTGGATACCTTTACTCTCTTTCTCCTTTTTTGTTGGTGAGTATGGAATTTGTGAAACCAACTTAGAGAGGGTAGTACCCGACCAGAGTTGAGGACTGTGTATGAATGGTGCATCAATTCGTGACAAATCATGGCTACCAGAAATTTTTTGGGCTCGATTATGCTTGATCATCCATTAGTAGTCAGATGGGCGAAATATGCTAATGGCTGTTTTAAGATTAGTGTGGATGGAAAGAGGAATCTCACTACAAACTGCATAGGGTTTGCTGCTATCATTAGGGACTCCAGAGGCTTCTTTAGTGCAACAAAAAGATGGAAAAGAGAAGAGATTATAGACTCGTTACTTATGGAGGCCATCACTATGTGGCTTGGTGTTTGTTGGAGCAATGAAATTCAGCTAAGAAGGACCCAGATGGAATCTGACTCGTTGCATCTCATTGACTTTTTGCAAAATGACAAGTATCTCTTATCCCTTACAGGAACTGTTATTTCTAATATCAGATCTCTAGCCATAAATATCCATTCAATGTCGTTCCATCACATGTCATGCACGTGGGCAATAATGTTGCCATACACTTGCAAATTTTTCCTCTTCTAATATTTTGTATGACTAGGTTTGGTGGGGAAATCCTTCATATTTTCTTTTTGAAAAAACTTTGTATAGATAAATTTTTTTTATCAATAATATACTTAGATTGTTCTATCCCTGCTCCCTCAGATTTCTCCAATCTTTGGAGGTAGTTGGGTTATAAGCCATCCTCATTTATAAAAAAGTAACTTTTAAATCTAAGGATATATTGAATTTTAATTTAATTGTCAAGCTGGGTGAAGACAACAATGAAATCCTTGATATAGCTAGTTCCAAAGAAATATTTTCCATTAAACTTAGATTTCACTTTAGCGAAAATTATTCATTGGAAGCTTTTAGATGGGGATCACTTTGATATTGAAATTTAAAGTTGATATCACTAATTTTATTATGCTACAGAAACTCGTTTCGAAAGGAATCTTGGGTGGGGACGTGATTAAAATAATATGGTTGTGTAAAAAATAATCTGAGCAGCAGTAAAGTTGAAAAAAAAGCAGATTATCAGATATTTAGGATGTTAAATCATTTATGAGAAAATACAAGGGGAAAGAATAATAGTTAGGATGCCAAATAAGGGAAAGAAGAATAGTTAGGATGTCAGATTATTTATGATAGAAATATGTGTGAGGGAGAGAAGAAACCATGTAAAACCTTCGATGGGATTACCAGACTTAGCCAAAAGTATCGTTGCCATTGCATGAGGGTGGGCCACTCTTCAGGTGACATGGGCAGTAAAAAAGTTAAGAAATCAAATTAAGTATTTGTGGCCAGAGCATTTACTTGCTCTTTGCAATTTACGGTAGCATTTACACCATTATTCTGCCAGCCTAACTTGCAGCTAACTAATAGCAGTTCTATGAAGTAAAAACGAAAAGACACGGGAATAAATTCTATCCGGAGGAACGTGCGGTAAATTTAATGCACGCGAAATAGGCGTGAACGTAGAAGCAGCACTTCATCACTTCCGTGCGAAATGCTGACAGATTTTCTTACAAGCCAAAAGCAGAGCTTGTCGTGCTCAAATGAGGCAAAAATGTAGTTGGATTGAAGCGACTGGCGGGTTACTGGCAAAGTTGCATCGTGCTGACGTTTTCTTCTTAACTATACATATCATGGTTTCTTAATCATTAAATATAATAAATGATAATAATTCATATTAGCGATAATAATTAACGAATGCTTATTATCAAAAAATCCATACTAATAAAAGTAGGAAAAGTGATTTTGTTAGCCGAGCTAACAAAATTTATTTAAAATATTTTTTATTTTTGCTTTTTTTTGTACACTTGTTTATCTTAGGAGTGCAACTTGGGCAGGGTACCTATGGGTACCCACTGACCCGATCCTAATTTGGGCAGGATAGGGTAGAAAATATTATCCATGGGTATGGGTAGGGTACAAATTATTACCCGCTTTCTCAAATAGGGTATATGTAGGGTAGATACGTTGGGTACCCATAACCGACCCGCATAGGTATTCATATGGGTAATTAATTAGGTGCATAATTATATATAAAATATATTATATAGTATGTATTATGTTTTGCCTCTGACATCTTACGTGCACACATGTTTTAACAAATTCAAATTCAAATGAATTTTGTACCTTGTTTAGTATAAAACTTGTTCGGTTATTTATATATATGTCATTGACTTCCGAATGACTCTTATAAAAATATGTTTGTGACTTATGATTATCTTAGGGGTGTAATTTGGGTAGGGTACCTATGGGTACCCACCGACCCGACCCTAATTTGGGTAAGGTTGGGTAGAAAATATACCCATGGGTATGAGTAGGATACAAATCATTACTTGCTTTTTCAAATAGGATACGTGTAGCGTAGATACGTTGGGTACTCAGAACCGATTCGCATAGGATATATGTATATTTTTTAAAGATTTTTATATACACATATAAATGTTTAAAAATGTTAAAAAAAATATACACACATCCAAAAATGGTAAAACTTGGTTTATATATTAAATACACCTAGATAACCAAGTGTATGGAGAAAAACAGAAAATATTTTAAATAAATTTTTTAAGATAAGCTAAGCGAGCTATTTATTTAGCTCAGACTAACACTATCATTCATCTAAAAGTATAAAAATAAATCACTTATATTATTTTAGAGTGTCACATCGTAATGACTTTGGGTTTGTTCACATCCTAAATAAATGTAATCTCACATTCATCAAAAATATTTTTCTCGTTTTCGAAAAATAGTAATTTTTTTTTATTTTCGATACAATTTTTCTAGATCTTAATACACTTTTTTTTTATTCCCAACATTATAACAATACTTTTTTCATCCCACATCTTTTTTCTTTTTTTTGAGAAAATTCCACATCTTCATCCTATCTAAGTTGTGGAGGAGGATGAAATGAAAATTTCAATTTCCCGTAAATAATTTCTTTCCCAAAAATAACAACGTAATTTTTTTATTTTTAATAATTTTCTAATCTTAATACAACTTTCCTAATTCTTAACATATAATAACACTTTTTTCCATCCTATGTCATCATCACATTCAAGTTGTAAAGTACTGTTACATTCTAAAGCATATGTAAACATTTTTTTTATCGACATATGAATGGATTAATTTAGATATAAATATATTTAATCAAATATGACAGAATAAATTCTTCATTAATTGTCAAGATAAGAAAAATAAAGAAGATTAGATGAAATCTCTTCTATACAGTACAGGTACTTAGAAGGGGGACTTAGTAGTGATGACCACTGAAAACCCGATCGGATCGGCCGGTTGGACCGGGAACCGGTCAGCTAACCAGTCAGATCCAGCCCGGTTTCCGGGTGAGAGAAACAAACCGGTTCAACCGCAGCGATTTCCGGTTTTGCAGCCGGTTAAGCCGGTTCGGTTACGCAAATAAAAAAAAAACTGCCGCTGTTTTCCCCTGTTCGATTCGAGGCTGCCCTTTTCCCCTTCTCCCGTTTTAAAATTACCATCACGAGTCAAATTATTGCATTGCTTTTTATATCTGAATTGTTAAACATTTATCTTATTAATTTGTGATATATCTTACACAAATTACTAATGTATCGGTTTAATCTGGTTTTCAAAAATGGTTGAATCGGTTGGACCGGGAGCCCTTAACCTGTTGGTTAACCTATTCAGTGCTGACAACATTGGTGATGATATGTCTATTTCGTGGTACTGAACTTCCCCATTTCCCCGAGTCACTCATTTTCATGTGTAGAGTGTAGTCTATCCAATCAAAATCAGCCTCTATAAAATTTAATTAATATGGCACCAAAATTATATACGAGCCATGCGCTGGCCCCGATGGTAAGTTATGATTTTAATTTGTACAACGTACTCATTTGCAAACTCATCACCCAATATTTTGTTATTGTCGTTTCAAGGCAAGGCAAGGGACTAATTGCATTAATTGGTGCCATGTGATTTGGCCTATTTGTGCTTGACACCACAATTTCACTCAATTTGCAGTGTACTCTTAATTTCTAAAGTTCGCTAAAATCTTACCACAAGCCAGCCCTTTAAAAGTCTATTTTTTTTTTTTTTTGTATTCATAGTAATAACATATTATTTTTTTGCTAATATTTTGTGATATAAAAGATTGAACTGATGAGAAATGAAGGAATACACCCTACAAAAGTTATCGTGAATTAATTATTTAAATTTAAAGTAATTATTTTATATGTTTTAAGGAATTGATATGAGATATCTTCTTTTATTATGGTAAACGTAAATATAATGAGAGAATACATGTAATATAGTGCAAGCTACATAATTCTATGTAGAGAGGCCAACCCAAAAAGTACTTTCGGTTTTTATAAATATGCAAGCCCTTGTCGCGTGTATTGTTGTCCATTTTATTTAATTTAAAAATTTAATTAAAATGTCAGCACCTTTAAAAAAGTATCAAATTTGATATGAAAGATCAAAGTAGGACCTAACTATGTATACAAAATAATAAATAGTATTCTTTGTAGCTGCCCTGTAAATCAGGAATTTAAGGTCCGTCGTGTGGAAAAACAACCCCGCTAATGCGAATATAAGTTCTAAAGGGTATGTGGAGGAATCTTCGGTCATTTAAATAAGAGATTTTTCCAGACATGTCTGCAATGTTTGATTAATATTGCATATGTGTCTCAAAAGTAGAGGGATCTTGGGTCATTTAAATAAGAGATTTTTGCTTTATTGTAATAACAGTTGCTATGATTTATAATATTTATAAAAAAGATTTTTCTAAAGTTTGACAATTGCATATGTGCCGAAATTGAACATTCACTCTTAAGGTCTGTATAAAATTGCAAGCGTGTCTCTTTTGTTATGACACCATTTAGAATTTTTTTGTAAAATAATGATAATGTCCCATAAGCTAAATAATACACTTATTCATTTAAAGAAAATACACTTGCAATTTTTGTGATAAAATGAAATAATTTAAGAAAACTTAAAACTGAGACCAATTTGTGATAAAATGAGAGAAAATCCAAGTAGAAGGTGGTATGAGAATGAGAGGAAGACGAAAAAAATATGGATGGAAGTAATTAAATAAGATTTAAAAATATTACAAATTACAGAAAATTTAGTCTTAAATCGCCAAGAATGGCGTAATAGAATCCATGCAGCCGACCCCACCTAGGTGGGAAATGACTTATGATGAGATGATGACACTTGCAATTTTTGTAAATAGTTGTGAGCATATTTGTAAAAAATCTAAAATAATAATGATATAGGTAAAAATATATAAAATAATGAAATAGAAAATATGTCTATAATAGTTGGAAGCGTTAGAAGTGTATTAGTTGGTTTAAAGAACATTTTCGTTATTTTACTAAAAAGCTAATGATGTCCTAATGGAATGGACACACTTACAATTTTATGCAAATCTTGTGGATATATTTGTAATATCTGCAAATGTAGGGATGCAGATGCAATATTAGTCAAACTTTATAGGCACATTTACAAAAATCTTTTTAAATAAAATTTAACTTTTATTTCCAAAGTAGGTAGGGTAGACTAGTTAGATAATCAAGATGTTAAATTATTTATATTAAAAAATGTTAAATTATATTCAAAAATACGTAGGAAAGAGTAAAATTTTTTATTGAAATATTTTCATGTGTACCTACGTAGCTTGGACAAAATTAATGGGGTATCATATATCTTTTAAAAATCGCAAGCATATCTACCTAAATTGTAGGTAATCTTTTTTTGCGTACACTAAAAACTTACAACAGTTGATTTTTCCCCGTGTATTTGTAGAAGTCCAAAATGGGCCTTCACATGTGTATGAGGTATGTAACCGTGATTTCCTGATAAGACTGGGAAATCTTGTGGTTTTGGAGAGAAAGTAGGATTGATCTTTAGATAAGAATCCAAGAGAGTTTGAAAAGTAGTAGAATTCTAGTAATGATAGATGTCTTGAGCCCTCTTTGGGTGTGGACTCTTTTTATAAGTCAACTTGGCTCTTTGTGATCCCTTGATTTTAGGGAATTCGATGGGATGTTAATAGTGCCTGGTTCCTTTGGGAGGAAGTGGTGACATGGATCATGGGGTAAGGACACGTGTAAGGACACGTGTGAGGTGAGTGTGATGGAGGACCCAAATGTCAAATGAACCGATAATATGGGTGGGTTCGAAACATAGGTCTTCTTTGTTATAAAAGTATTTACAGAAAAATCTTTCCATTAGTCAATTGTATGAGGGTTAAATGTACTTGATTGTAATGTTGGTTGTTATAGTACTTATATATATACCAATAAAAAAATGGATGATCCCTTTCATGCCACAATAATTGATGATGACTAGAGGGCCACACTCACGCTTCATCTTAAGCTAGAAGCCTTTAACATATTTTATGGGACCAAAAATCAACTCGTGGTGTGTAACCGTGCATTGGGTTGACATTTGTTTGGTCTCATTTCATTCCAAAGCCCAATCAAAATAACTCAAAGCTTGAAGTGAGTTATCTAATCCAAAAAATCTGAAATCCTATACAAAATATCTTAATTAAATAATTCCAATAATTTAATGACATTTTAAGCTGTGATATAAATGCTGATATCATATTAGATCTTTATATATTATTATTATTATTATTATTATTATTAAATAGCCTCCACTTATATGAAACCTGAGTTATAACACCGTAGAACTTTATATTCTCTCTATTTTGGACCACCTAGGTGATGATATGAAAATCTACTTTGCTAATGTCAATATATATTTTTCTACTGCTATTGTAAATATTTGATTGGGATGAAACTTGGCTTACTAGCTAAAAAAGTAAATTTTAGATGCAAGGGTGTATTGGATTTTAATTTAATTGTCAGGGTGAGCAAAGACAACAATAAAATCTTTGATGTGGCTAGTTGCAAAGTGGTATTTTTCATTAAACTTAGGTTTTACTTTAGTAAAAGTTCTTCATAGGAAGCTTTTGGATGGGGCTCCCTTTGATGTTGAAATTTAAGGTTGGTGTCATTTATTTTATCATGTGACAAAAATCTCATTTCGATAGAATCTTGAATGGGAACATGATAAAATAATATGGCTGTGTAAATTACTAAGGACCATAATTTTCTACATGAAAATGAAAAAAGGAACTTAATAAGCTTGAGCTTAGATAAAAATAAAAATATTAAAAAATTAACAATGATATGTTGTAGGATAGCCTAACCTAAGATGCATCATAGAAAATCATTGTGGTTTCTAAAAATTCTGGCAAAGATAAACATAAAGTATTTTAAAGATAAACATAAAGTATTTGAATGGTACCTGAGATGTACTGTCTACTTCATCCTTATAACTAAGGTTACGTTTCATAGCGTAGAATATGATGAGATAGTGAGAAAGAATAAAAAATAAGAAAGAGAATATTTTAAAAATTATATGAACAATATGTTATGAGTAAAATCAAAATAAATAGGATAACTGTAAAATATAATAATTACAGTATAACCGTAAAGTTGAACAAGTAAGTTATTAGATATTTAGGATATTAAATTATTTATGAGAGAATACGCGAGGAAAAAAAATAGTTAAAATGCCAGATCATTTACGAGAAAATATGTGAAGAAACCATGAAAAACCTTTCCATGGGATTGCCAAACTTAGCCTAAGATAGGATTGCCATTGCATGATGGTGGGCCACTCTTCAGATTACATGGGCAGTAAAAAAAAAAATTAAAGAAATCAAATTAACTATTTGTAGCCGGAGCATTTACTTGCTCTTCGCAATTAACGGTAGCATTTGCACCGTTATTCCGCCGGTCTAACCTGCAACTAACAGCGGTTTTATCTTTTATGGCGTGAAAACGATACATCACAGGTGAATGAATTGTATACGGACTACGGAGGAGCGTGCAGGAAATTGAATGCACGCAGAGCCAAACATTTCCGACAAACACTTTTTCCCTGCAAGGGTACGGTGCAGACAGATTTTCTTATAGGGAAATGATTCACGTAATTTGGGTCAAGTAAATATCTAGCTTAGTTGACTTCAAAAAGTCTATTAAAATATTTTTTTATATACTTATTTATCTAAATGTATTTAACATATAAATTAAATTTTATTATTTTTAATTATGTATATATATTTTAAAATTTTTAAATATAAGAGTATTTTAAAGGGATGCAATCATATGCACCTGGTGCATTGAGTCTCAGTGTACCCGGTACACTTATTTTTTTATTTTTTTTGAAAATTTTTCACGAAGTTGTTAATCTAAGTGTATTTAACATGTGTATTAATTTTTACTATTTTTGGAGACTTTTAGACATTTTTTGAAAATTTAAAAATCAGTAGTATTTTCAGTAATTTAAAATCACTAAAATGCCACTGATTTTTAAAAAACTGAAAAATATCTAAAAATGTTTAAAAATGGTAAAAATTGATACACATGTTTAATACACTTAGATTAACAATTGTGTAAAAAAAAATTCAAACAAAATGGTTGCATGCACTGGGTGCATACAACCGCGCACTTATTTTAAACATATATAGATATTTAAAAATCTCAATATATATATATATAAAATGGTAAAAATTGGTTTATATATTGAATACACTTAGATAAACAAGTGTATGGAGAAAAAATAAAAAAATATTTTTAGATAGATTTTTTACGATGGGATAACGGAGCATTTTCTTAGCTCAGACTAATGAAATCATTCCTCATTCGTATAAGTCAAAAGCAGAGTTTGTTGTACCAAAATGAAACAAAAATATAATAGGAGCTACTTCCAGGTTACTGGCAAAGTTGCAATGTGCTGACCTTTTCTTCCTAACTATATATATTTTCCTAATCAATAAATATAATAAATGATAACAATAATAAACAAATGCTTATTATCAAAGAAGCTATCCTAATAAAAGTATAAAAATAAATTATTAATATTATTATAGTGTCACATCGTAATGGGTTTTGGTTTGTTCACGTATAAATGAATGTAATTTCACATTTCTCAAAAATAATTTTTTCATTTATAAAAACAACAACATTTTTTTTTGTTTTCAATTCAATTTTTCCGGATTATAATACACTTTTTCTTATTTCCAACATATAATAACACTTTTTTCATCCTACGTCTTTATCCTATCTAAGCTGTGAAGAAGGATGAGATGAAATTTTTGATTTCCTAAAAACACTTTTTCCATTCTAAAAACTAACAACATACTTTTTCATTTTTAATAATTTTTGAATCCCAATACACCGTTTCCAATTCGTAATACACAATAGAACTTTTGTGATCCCACATCAAAACCCCCATCCAAGTTGTGAAATATGGTTATATTTTAATGTATATGTGAATGGGTTAATTTACATATAAATATATTTGTTCCATTGTTTGTTGGTCAAGATGAGAAAAATAAAAAGGTTAGATTTCATTTCTTTTATATAATCGCCACTAGGGGTGTACCCTGGTGATAACTTATGTTGATCCATTGTTTGTTGGTCATGAGTTCAACTCTCTCTTCTCTCCTTCCCCATTTAGGTGGTGTGAGAGTTTTTCAGTTTCTTCCATTTGGTGGAGGTAGTGTTATTAAATATTTTCTTCCTTGTGTGAGAGTTACGAGTGTACTTGAATATAATGTAAATACTCATAAAAAAATCTCTTCAATATAATTTAGGTACTTAGAAGAGGGACATAGTAGTGACGGTACGTCTATTTAGTGGTACCGAACGCGCCCAAATTCTCCGAGTCACTCATCTTCGTGTATAGAGTGCAGTCTATCCAATCAAAATCAGTCTCTACAAAATTTAATTAATATGGCACCAAAATTATATACGGGCTCAGGGCTGGCCCCAATGGTATGTTATGATTTTAATGTGTACGATGTACTCACGATTTGCAAACTCATTACCCTAGATTTAATTTGTTATTGTCGCTTCAAGGCATGGCAAGGGAGTAATTGCATTAATTGCTGCCTTGTGATTTGGCCTGTTTGTGCTTGACAATACAATTATACCCAATTTATAATGTACTTTTAATTTCTAAAATTCGTTAAAATCTTACCACAAGCTAGCCCTTTAAAGGTCTACTTTTTTTTTTTTTGTATTTATAGTAATAATATATTATATTTTTTGCTAATATTTTGCGACATAAAAGATTACGAGAAATGAAGGAATACACCCTCCAAATGTAGTTTTTATTTAAATATCGTGAATTAATGGAAGTCATTTAAATTTAAAGTTATCCGCTTATATTTTTTTAAGGAATTGATATGAGATATCTTCTTTTATTATGGTAAATGTAAATATAGTGAGAGAATATATGTAACATAGTGCAAAGCTACAGAATTCTTTGTAGGCCGAATGATCTATTCCGACCGGTGATTTCCGACCGGTTAAAAAATATATTTTTTTGCATTTTTTTTTGAAAAATAATTTTATAAACATGTTAATCTGATTATATTTAATCTATAAACTAAGTTTTATCATTTTTGGATATGTATATATATTTGTTTTGGATTTTTAAATACAGGGGTATTTAAGTGACTTAAAATGACTTAAATACCCCTGTATTTAAAAATCCAAAACAAATATATATACATATCCAAAAATGATAAAACTTGGTTTATAGATTAAATATAATCAGATTAACATGTTTATAAAATTATTTTAAAAAAAAAAAGCAAAAAAATATCTGGTGATTTCCGACCGGTAGGAAAAGATCGGCACTCTTCTTTGTAGAGTGGCCAACCCAAAAAGTATTTTTTGTTGTTATAAATGTATGAGCCCTTGGCGCGTGTATTGTTGTCCATTCTATTTAATTTAAAAAATTTGAGTAAAATGTCAGCAAATTTAAAAAAGTATCAAATTTGAGAAGAAAGATCAAAGTAGGACCTACATATGTATAAAAAATAATAAATAATAAAAAAATATTTTTTGGTGCCGCCTGTAAAGCAGGAATTCAAGGTGGCCGGTGTGGAAAAACCAACCCGCTAATGCGAATATAACTTCTAAAGGGCATGTGGAGGTTTCTTCCGCGATTTAAATAAAATTGAACTTCTATTTCCAAAGCACTTGCTAGTTGCTAATGTCTGTTTGCGATTTCTAATGGGAAAAACCTTACACCTTAGGGTACTTTAGGATAAAATTGTGGTGCAAGATGCAAACAGGACAAATGAACGTGGTCCCCAGGCAAATAACCCTAAGGTAAGGTCCTACTTGGAAAATTTAATTGCAACCTCAACAGATTATCTTTTTAATGATCGAACTTAACAATTAATCTTTTACCACTAAAGCATTGCCTGTTGTACAGCTTTAGTTTCTTTATGGTGTTGACAGCTGAATTTTTGGTTAGCTTAGTGGTGCTCGACCTTAACCTTGCTTTCTTGAAAATATTAACTCTACTTTTTATATTAAGTTAGGATAAAGTCTATTGGATCCTTATTTTTGTGCAATAAATTTTGGAAAAATTTTAAGTTGGTTTCAAGTCAATATCAGGACAATTGGTCAGATTGAAATGACTTGTCAATATATTAAAAAAATCATATATACATATATATAAAATATAATTTTTCAAATCAATATTTTTTTTAAAAAATTTCTATACAAATCAATGTTGTCAGAACCGAACCGGTGATTGAACCGGTAAAAGAACTGGTCTGGTTCGAACCAGTTAAGCAAACCGGTTCGAACTGGTGACGTCAGCATGACATATTTATGATGTCATAAATATTAAATTATTTTTAAATTTTTAATAAATATATTGATAATATTAAATTTTCAATTTTCAACTATTCTTACATTTTTTTAATATTAATTACTTAGCTACTTTACTTTATTATCACATGCATTTCGAAATGGTATTACTTTTTCTAACCACCCATCAAGAATTAAAGACAATCGTTAACGCAGAGAGCATCGTAATAAATCCTAGTGTTTTCCACGAGCCAACATTCTATGCAAATTCCAAACTTCATTATTATTATTATTATTATTATTATTATTATTATTATTATTATTATTATTATTATTATTTATCTACTTTGAGCGTCCAACAGACTACCATTTAATTTTGCACCGCTCCCTGCCAATGCTCTCAACATCAACGGCTGAAAAAGTGTAGGAGGCACTCCGGGTGCACGAACTTGATGTTACCGCTGCAAGCGCAGGGGCAGCTGAGGGGGTTGTCTGCGTCTCCCGGGTTGCGGCAGATCCTGCAGACGTCCTCCTCCTCTTCCTCCTCATCGACGAAAGGCAGAATTTGAGGAGGTTTCTGATCTGCCGCCATGGATGACGATGGCGATGAAATGAGGGCTTGCTTGGTTTTTCCTTTTCCCGCTCTTCTCTGAAGTTTTGATCCGATCTGATCCTCCCAGTTTTGTCTGCTTTCTCTATCTCATTCTCATTTATGAAATCGGAGAAAGACAGAAATGGAGACGGGAAAAAGAAGAGGAGAAGAGAAGATTGGGAAAGAGGAAGGAAGAACGAAGAACGAAGAACGAAGGCTAGATTATGCCACTACAGCACCTCCAACAGCTACGATTGTCTATCGTCTCGCCCCAGACTGCCTCGTCGTGGAAGCGACATGACGGCCGCCACCGTCTTTCACGTGTGCTAGGGATGCCACGAGCAATTGACGAACTGCGCCTTATCTCTCCCTCCCGTCGCATTTGCCAAAATTGCATTTCTCAAATAATCTCGTACGATGGCCTGCCGAAACGGAAAGGTAGAAGAGACTGTAAGAATGGAGAGGGAGAACCGGAGAAGAAAGGCTGCCGAAACGGAGAGAGAGAACCAGAGAAGAAAGTCTACCGGAACGAAGAGGGAGAAGGGGACCTGCCGTAGAGGAGAGGGAGAAGATTTCTTGCGTAAACCAAGATGGAGAATATTCGCAGAGACGCCAAAGGACACTGATGATCGGGAAGAAATGAAGAAGATGGAAGATTGGATTGGCCGATTGGGCAGAGTGGGAGAGGTTCGGCGGTATTTGGGTATGAAATTTGAAGTCGAATTTAGGAAGATGACTGACGACTGACGAGGGATGACTGGACGTGACTGGCAAGCAAGCGGCAGCGTTTCAACTTTTCATTTGGGTATTTTTTTTTCGCGTTGCCCTTGTCTCATTGAACCGGCCGAATCCGGTCTGACCATAAATATCGGTTCGACCACGGTTTCAGCGGTTCAAACGGTTTGTTTAAGCCAACCGGAACCGGCTTTAATTGAACCGGACCATGACCGGTTCCCGGTCCGACCGGCCGGTCCGGTCCGGTTCTGACAACACTGATACAAATGCACTTACTAATTTGGAATACATGCTAAGTTGATGAATGCACAATTCAACTTTTTTTATTTGGATTAAGAAAATCTTTTAACAAGGATCACAACGGTTATATACAATGTGTACCATACTTTCTTATATACATCACGATATTAACAAAATTGCTTAATTAATTTCTTAATGATGGATTTATAATAATGTAATTCTAAAATGTCGTGCTTTAATGTAGTACAAATAAGTTCTATTTCAACCAAATATTAATTGTTAGCAAAAATATAGTAATGACAAATAGAGTAAAGCTACTACTAATAATAATTACATATGAGATCCCAAAATATTAATTACACCTTTACATATCCCATGTGATAAAATTCATATTTTTATATCTTGAGAGAGCGCTAGTTGCTAAAAACCTTTAATCATGGGATTGTCAAGCAAGTTGACAATATCAATAAAATAAGTCGATATAAGATGATTATTAATCCTTTTTTACATCGACAAATATATAATATCGACCTACTAAATTAAATCAATAAGTCTTATGTAATTTTAGCAACCATCATTAAGTTTACAGTATTGTTATGATTTAGATAACCATTATGTACAATTCTAATTATAGCTAAATTCATAGATATCATACAAACAATAATGTACGATTTTATTCAATAATGTTACGATAAATAATAATTTTCAATAATTAATTATGAATATATAAAGTCAAAGATATTTTCATCTATGTGCAGAAGTTTTTCCATGTTTACGCAGTTCTAATTAATTATTAATAAAATATTAAACTATAGCTATCTGCAGGCAAAATTACAGTACAATATTATTTAATGCAATTCTTTTTAAGTGAGAAAATTGCAAAAATATTATCTCTACTATTTAATGAAAATTAGGTTAACTACACATTCTAGACTATGTAGGGCAATTAAAATATGAATATGAATAAAATTCGCCAAACATAAATGCTTAATTATTATCATATATTTTAAACCCTGTAGGGCAACTAAACTATGAAGATAACAAAAAATTATTAAACATAAATTGCTTAATCAAAATCATCATAATGCAATTGCCGTCATGAGAGAGGCCACAATAATATTTTCTGTTATTTTATGGTTTTGAAATTACATATTTTAGACCCTTTAAGGTAACTAAAAATATGAAGATAATTATCAAATATAAATTGCTTATTTAAATAACTTATAATGCAACTTCTATTATGACCGAAAGACCTTAATAATATTCTTTCTTTTTTCTTAATGACTTTGAAGACTAAGTAGTTTAAACACTCTGGGGAAACTAAAAATAAAAAATAATTAAAATCATTAAATTTAAATTGCTAATTAATATTTAATAAATTATATCAACATTCAATACACTTAAATAACAATAAATGTGTGTATGTATGGTTATGAATATTGATAATTATTTGTATATTTTGAAACATAAATTTGCATGACAATCGGTTAATTTTAAATTTAATAAAAGCAATAAAATCCTTAACGCATAAAGGTTCTTGCAAATAGCTTTCTGAAAATAAATTAACCACTGGATATATTATATAGGCTAATTATTTATTTTTATTTAAATGCCTTAAATGTTGATATAATTTTTAAAATTTTGAAACATAAATTTGCATGAAAATTGGTTATTTTAAATTTAATAAACGCAATAAAATCATTAATGCATAAAGGTTCTTGGGAATAGCTTTCTTAAAAATAAATTAAAATAAAATCATTAATTGCTAACGTTCACGACTGCTTTATCTTGTTTACGATCACTCCCTCATTGATTGACAGAAATACTCAATACATAGGCAAAGTCCTTTGCTGTCAGTAAGATCGGATGCAACCATGGAACTTTCATGGCTGCCGACGGCCTTTCATTAGTTCCCATTCATTATATAAATAATAAAAGTAATTAATATAATGGTTGGTAGTAGCTATACTGGATTACCAAATCCCTAAAGCCATTATACTATTGATTAAACCATTATATCAACAACAATGGACGTCCATGAATCAGTAAATTTCATTGTAGATTAATAGATATACATAATCCATTTAATATAGATTAATATAGGCTTTGAATTTCCGATCTGATCGCAGTTAGTCATGGTCATTTCAATACAAGGCGTGTACCATTGATAGTTCAGGCATCATAATTCGAAATCAATCAAATCAAAAATTTGATTTGAATAGACTTGACCAAAAATGTGGGATCAAGAGGGGTTTCTAAAATTTCCAACCGTCAAGCATGCTACTTTTTACTGATATTAGAATTAATGTTACAATTCAAAATAAACATGCATTCGGTGGAATTAATACTAACTATTTATTAATTGGATGGAAACCAAATCTATTATATCTCCGTCCAAGCAAGCAAATTTCATAAATATTAATTTTACAACGTATACCCTCATGGGAATATAAATATTTGTGGAATCAATATAATTTTCATAAAATCTATTTTAAATGATTTAAACAGATAAATTTAGTTTATGAAATTTTAAATTTGATCTATTATGTCCAAAATAATCGTACTTTTAGTATGTGAAACTTTAAATTTAATCTATTATGTCCAAAATAATCGTAGCTTGTGCTTTGATACCACATGTTAAAGTTCATGTGATGTAGAACCAAACTTTAATTTGTTGCCATGGATTCTATCTCATGAATAAGTATAGTGCTGGTGAGTGCATGACTTTTTCTCTCAATATTACTTCTCATAATACTTGTAGCAAATGAGTGATTGCAAGTGATATAGTGTGAGAAAGAGACTAAGACTTTCATACATTTAAATAGAGCCTTTCCATCATGACTCAAGTAGTAAGAGCATTACTAATTAATGAGAATTGCTTTGTCCCATACTATGCTTACATTCATTTTTAAGTTGAATTCAAAGACTACTATATTTTCCTATAATTAAAATACTACTATATTAGGCCATCTTATAAAATCCAACAAAAGTCACATATAAGATAAATTTAAAGCTTGAAGGCTTCAATATTTTACTATTTAATAAAATTAAAACATAATTACCATAACAAAGTATTAATAAAATATTTATTTTTAATAATTTCATTTACAACTTAACTTTGATGAGTATGTATGTTTACCTATAAAAAATAACATCAATTTAAAATTCTAGATTATAATTAAATTTGCTAAATGTAAAATGATAATATTCATTTTTTATAGGTGCGAACAACATTGATAATACTTTTTATTTCATTTATAAATCATGCAAAGGACAAAAGTTGAACAACATCTATGTAATAAAAAATAAAACACATACATATAAACAAATCATAAAGTAAAATGCACATTCACATAAATCATATTCATATAAACAATTCATATAATTGAATACATATATGGTGTGTTTGTTTGGGGCCAAAATATGTCAACTAAAACTTTTCAACCAAAAATTTTTTACTCTCCATAACTACTCTATTTTTTTAATTTTTTTTTAACATTTTTCTATACAAACAACCCTACTTTTCAATCATTTCTACACAACTACCCGTACAACTAACCTATCTCTTTTAACTTTATTCTCTTTACTCCTCATCATTACCCCTATTATATCACATCATTTTCTATCAATTTGACAACTTCTACTCCCAAAACTTTTCATCAAAAGTTTTACCTCCAACCAAACACACTCATATTCAACAAAATCACATTCATATAAATAAGCCATATAGTTTATTAAAAATATTTTTACACATGTGAAATATTTTTGCAGTTCGGAAAAGGGGCGATTCACTTTGCCTCGAAATCGAAGAGTGTTCTCAAATCCTAACTCATCTTACCTCGCGTATATCAAAAATTAGGTTGGGCGAGGCTGGTGACAAGTTAACCGACCTTATTTTTATCCTCAGTCATCTGCTTTTTTGTGTTGAAAGGAAAGGCAAAGTTGAGAAATGATTTAAACAATTTACTAAATCAATTAACAAAGTGAGTTATTCTTTTTCATTATATAAGAAAATGTATGAATTTTTAAAATTAGTTTTAGATGTAAATATTATCATAATTTAGTAATATCTACTAAAAATAAATTTCCTTTGATTATTATTGTTATTGCTGTGTAAATTGCCAAAAAAATAGTTTTTAAAGAAAAAGGTTATTGCTTGACCTTTCTATTTTGATTAACATCATTCGTTATAAGAAAGTAGGTTTTTTTCCAACCTAATTAGCGACGAAAGAGTATCTATTGGTGAGGAAAATATAGATGCATAGAAAAATTCTTTGGCTTATGATCATAATTTTTATAAGAAATTTCCTTTTTCATACTTCTGGTGATGCTCTCATGCACAAAGAAATTTTTTTCTTACTTATGATAACACATTGGCAACCAAAAAAAATGGTTATCTTAGTTTAAAAACCATGGCTTATTGGTCATTAAGAAGAAATTTTTCCTTATAGTGATTGCTATATAACATATATTACCAAGTATTTTTAAGTAAGTTTTCATTTGGTAGCCAAATTTTATTTTTTTAAAAAAACTTTTGGTTGCCAAAAATAATTTTTTTTTTCTTGCAAGGATTATCTTAGGGAATATGATTCATATTGATATAAATTAACATGCAAGCATACATAATAAATCATGATCAAATAAATAACCATAATGTCACATAGATAGGACAATGATTTACATGCCAAAATCCTTCCATTTGTGAGTGAAAAACTACCAGAGAGATAATAATCTACTATGATAAATAAGTTATAATGAAATAAACTAGAATGACTCATGTTTATTCTCTAGATACTTCGCATATATGCTAATCAGGACACTCTGATAACTCTCACTCATAAGGGTGTAACAGGTTGGAGTATTTAGGTTGGAAGATAACCCTTACTCTAACTCATTAAAAAAAATTTGACCATAATCCATTTATAGCAAATGCATACAAATCTCAACCCTAATCCTAACCCAAATTCATTTAACCTAAATGGATTATGTTGTGGCTGATAATGGATTGGTAAAACTAGTTACTAATAGATTGAATAATCAAAAATGGTAAACTATTTAAAATATACTTCTACATGATTTACAAAGATTTTTTATTGGTGTATCTGTACATCACATCTCAACTAGTATTATAATCAAAGCTTTGAGATAATTCTTACAAATTTTCAAAGGGAAACCGTAAGCTCCCAAATATCAATAGGAGAAACCATAAGCTCCTAATATCGGTAGGGAAATAAAGATACCAAACTAAACAACCGGGATTTTGAACCCCATACTTTTGCTAACGGAGACAATGTCTTTGGCCACTAGCGCTAACTATAGGTGGTGATTAACAAAGATTTTTAACACTAACAATCTTATTGAATTTAAAAACATCAACATATATATACATATTAATATTCTTCGTTAAAATTTTGATTGAATGTTAATAAGTATGTAGAGCTTATAAAATAAATATTAAGAAAATATTACTTTTTATGGATTATAAATGAGGTTTGCGGGTTAAAGAGTTTAATAGGTTGCCCAGGTCATGTAAATGGGTCATGGGTTAAAAAGCATCAAAACTAATTTGCTGGAAATTAGTTTGCAAGTTGACCATAACCCAATTATACTCTAAATCTCAATTATACCCTAATTCTCTTATGCTCATCAAGGCACCTCTTGAGGGCTACATTAAATTGTTACATGATACCATCATAAATAAGACTCTTATGAGTACACTAACTGGCCTTTGCTACCATTTGTTAGGCCCATATGAAACAAATAAAAGAAAAGGATAAAAGCATAAAGAGTGATAAAAAAAGAATAGGATAGATTTCACACACCACAAAAAATAATCAAAAGAAGAGACCACAAATTATAGTTGTTCGGTTAATGCACCTACTCCACTCTTCAAGCCAACGCTTTGACTCGAGTTTCTACTAATCAACTTAGAACCTCAAGTGACAGTGGTATGATCTCAAACATTTTCTGGATTAAACAAATGGCTCCAGGCGGTACGTGAAGCTTTCCACAAATCACAAAGAAAGCTTTCCTCTTGAATTAGACAACCTCTAATTCAAGATAAAATAAACAAAAATGAAAAAAAACTTACAACCAGTTGAATAGCACAGAAGCACAAAGATGAAGCTCTAGTAGGATGATCATGACGATCTTCAATATGTTGCTTCTAATAGATGGATAGAGGATAACAAAGAATGCCTTGAGAGAGATCTGCACTTTTGAAATGATTCTCTGAATTGAATTTTCGGTTGGAATTCATTCCCTATTTATAGCTTTGAACTTCCAAATTCCCAAAGAGAGATTTTCTCTACCAAATCCGTAACTAATTGGATTTTTCTCAACAATCCGTAATATCTTAACAAACCAAAACTGCTAAGTGAGATTTTCTCCACTAAATTTTTGTCAACAACTTGTCAACAACTTAATAAACCAAGACAACTTATTATAACAAACTAACCAATTTTCCACGTCATAATCCAATTATGTATTCATAGATCGCTCTAAAAAATCGTCGAAGTTATCCAAAACTATCGTAGTTTCACTTAAACTGTGGAAATTTCAAGCAAAAACTATTAAAGTTTTAAATCAAAATTGCTGAAGTTTTATAGAAAAATCTCAATAAATTCACAATACAATTCTATGTTAACTTGTTACAACCATTCGGCTTAAACAAAATAAAATCAAACACAATTCAAACATTAAATTCTTAACTTGTATATCATCAAAATACTATAACTCAACATCATTGTCCCTAAAGTAGTAGACCGGAGTTCAAATGGTGCTAAGGGCATTCTGTTTTCGGATTTATTTGAGAGTTGTGCTTCCCTAGTTCTTTGGTGGAGTAGTGTTTCCAAGTTTCTTTGGTAGAGTTGTATTTTCACGCACATTGTCTTCTTAAATTTGTAAGAATGTCTCAAGAATTTCATTGTAATAAATATTTGTAATGGATGTAAATATATCAATAATTCTAGTAAGAACTAATGCAAAACCAATGCCGACTCTCACACATTTGCTACGTGTAACTACATGCCAACTATTATCTAAATAACCCATATCCATGATACAAGAAGACAAAAACCTAAAAGAATGACATTGGAGCATCAAAACGTCACCGGCTAAATGTCATTCAGTTGTGGAAGAGATAACATGGCAAATACATTGGACATGGATAAAGTGACAGAATCCTTGCTGTACAGCCCTTGGAAACTCTAGCGCGTTTCTTCTCTCCATTGTCTTCAGTTTCCAGGACATGTGAAGTGTTTGTTTCTCAGACACGGCCTTTGATCTGTTTCAAATGCCTTTAGAATTATTATTTTTAACTGGGTCCATCCATCGTTTCTCTGCACCCACAGTGCCCATGTCTGCTCATATTCGATTTTGCTATTCCCTACTCCTCAAGCTAGCTACCTGATATGGTCTATCAACATTCATGGCAATTATTATGGGATTTGGAGTGTTATGCTTCCTTCATTCCCTTCAATGACAAATACTTACACTTGCAGTGCTTTCATAACCTTCCCACGGATAAGTCTTCTTGTGGATTCACATCATGTGTTCGTCGCTGTCCACCATCAATGTATACCCAACTCGCATCGCTTGGCTGAGGAGAAATCTTCCTTTGTAGCTAGAGATCACTGCGGCCCACTCGATGATTTTCCTCATCAACGCTATAGCGACTGATTTTAGTAGTCCTTTTTTAGGGCTGCTTGCTTCTTCGAGCAGTTGGCTACCCTTCTTCTTGGATGTAACTGGTGACCCACTTCCCTTCTGTAGCATTTTTAAAGTAATTTCTCCAGGTCTAATATCATCAATGGAGTCACTTTCAAGGGGACGCTATTAGCCTATTAGTCATTTATAACGGACTTGTAATGACATGATGATAGTGACATTATACTGAAAATTAATACAAAATTTTATGTTGCAAAAAGTCTATTTTATGTGAATATACTCTCAAATGGTTTGAGCTAAACGGCCAAAGCGACGATGGATCTGTTTCATCCACGCAGCAAAGGACGAACTGATGAGAACAATCACAGAACTGAGCTACCATTGCCAAGTATATATGTAGATACCTTTTGGTGAAGAGACGGAAGTGGTCTCATGTTAACCCATCCATTTTTGCACTTGATGATTGATAGACAATGCACTTTACCCATTGTATTTTGGTTAGTTAAGTAACTAAATTTCATCCAAATAAAAAAATGTATTGAGGCTGTATTTGCTTAAAAGTAAATATATACACGTATAAATTATGAAAAATGTTTAGATTCATTTACGTATGCATTAAAATCTAATAATATTTTATAGAATCATTTATCAATATAATGATGATATTTTAGATAGTTTAAATGTTCAAAATATAATTTTAAATTGATATTAAGTATCAAACTATTTTATTATATTAGTTTATACATTTGTAATGGGGACTATGCACAAATCATAGATATGAGGTTATCCAGAAGTGATCAAGTGTATTTTTCATCAATCAACAAGTCAAAAAAATGAGGTTATCCGGAAGTGAGGTTTTATGAATGCCAAAGTCTTGCTTAGATTTTTAGCATTTTGGGTTTTATGAAAAAATATAAAATTTAGATAGTAAAAAAAATCTTACTCAAACTCAGGTATTCATAAAAAAAACTTTAAAAATAAAAGTCACGGAAACATTGAAGTAGAATTCACACACATACATGTGCAGACTGACTATACTATAACGCTGCAAAATGAGTCCCGCACATACTAAAATATATCATTTATTCATATAAAAATCATTCTTTAGATGATTTAGATGTTGAAGATACAATTTTAAACTTGTTATTTACGTTAAATTATTTTATTGCATTGATTTTGTACAATATTAAGATGGCGCATATACAGATATTATAAATTATTTTATTAGATTCGGATGACAATTGATATGTTATTAACATAAATAATTCTAAATATAATGAGTGGGGTAAATTTTAATTTTAATACATGTGGGGCTCATATTATATTTAACATAATCTATAATATCTTGAAAACCCTTTTATTTGTGCAATTTTGTTGTGCATGGCCCCCATTTAGAGATGTGTAAAATTGATGCAATAAAATAATTTAATGTTAAATATCAATTCAAAATTTGTATTTTGGATATATAAATTGTCTAAAAAATCATTTCTATGTGGATAAATAATTCTATAAAATATTATTACATTCTCATACATATATAAGTAGATTTAAGTATTTTTCAAAATTTACATATAAATATATATTTTTAAATAAATATAACCCATGCATATATTTGATTTGGATGAAACTTGGTCTTTTAGCTAAATAAATAATGTTAAATATAATGAATAGATTAAAATTTTCATTAAATATCAAAATCTTAAAATTTCAAAGAGTTATATAGAATTACTTCTGTGTAAACTACTTACATAAAATAAGAAAAAATTTAAAAGGTGAAAACTCAAGTAAATATTAAAGCAAAACTGATACACATAAAATCGTTTGTTAAAATTGATATTTAAATTAAATACTTTATTGTGTTTCTTTGGTACCATTTTGGAATGAGGTCCATGTACGTATCAGATTTGAATGAAATTTGGTATACAACTGAAATAATAATTTTAAGTATTAACTATACTGGAATATTCTTCTATATATCCCCAAGTAATTAATTTATATAGGATGTGTTTGTTTATACTAAAAATTTCTTAAATTAAAATTTTCAATTTAAAACTTTTTTACTCTCTATAATTATCTTATTTTTTAAACTATTTTTTACATATTTCTACACAACTACCTTACTTTTCAATCATTTTTATACAACTACTCATACAATTAACTTATCTATTTTAATTCTTTTTACTCCTCATCATTATTTCTATATTATGACATCATTTTCTCTAATTTATAAAGCTTTCACATTAAAAATTTTTATCTAAAAATTTTGTTACTTCCCAAACACATCCATAGTATAGGCAAAATTATGGACGGGGGGAATATCCAAAGAAGAATGCATTTTTGCACATTTGGATGAGCAACAAACATGTAATAATTGTGAGAACCCGATTATATCCATCTTGGTGTATTTTAAGCTAAAATACATTATTTATTTATTTATTTTTATAATTAATTATATTTTTTATTTTTCTTCATAAATATATTTTTCCAAGTATATTCAATCAAAAGACTAAGTTTTTCTATTTTAAAATATTTTTACATATTCCTTTTTTATTTTTAAAATCAAGTTCGTAAGTTGTTAAAAATGACTTAAATTCTCCTGAAATTGATATTTTTTGAAAATAAAAATAAAAATGTAAAATTATTATAAAATGACAAAATTTAGCATATATTTTTACGCATTATAAGTTGTAGTAGATTTGGCTCAAAATGGGCCTTACATTCATTTAAACATATTAATATTTTATACAATTATGTACCACATATAAATTATATCTTAGTTAGTTTATATGTTGAGAAAACAACTTTAAAATTATTATTTACATCAAACTATTTTATTATATTATTTTTGTACTAGTTCATATGGGCTCATATATTATAAATATCTAATTTGGATGAAAATTGATATGCTAATAAAAAAATTAAAAATGTTAAATACAGTGGGCGGAACAAATTATCATTTTATGATTATGCGAGACTCATTTTTTCCAAATATATGATAAGTTACTATATAGCTAATTGTACTAAATTATATTATATATATGAGATATGATATTGTATATTTATATATGCCGTAAATTGTGGTACATTTGGTTCAAAAAAGTCATACATTCTTAAATGTATTAGTATTTTACATGATTATTTATCCATGTATAAATCATGTCTTAAATAATTTATATGTTGAAAAAACAACCTCAAAATTATTATTTATGTCGAACTATTTATGGCTTTGATTTTATACTACTTTTAGAAGACATCTGTACATATCTAATTTAAATGAAAATGGTATGTTAATAAAATAAATAATTCTACATAGAATAAACTATAATTTTATGACCATGTAGAGCACAATTCCAGCCAAATTAATTGTAACTTTGGCTATATGTAAATTTATATCTGTATCTATCCATCCCATTGGCATCGCCTTTTCATGGCATGAATGCGAGGAATGTCCTCAAGGGCTAATAGTTGGGCAGTGGTTGTGGAATTTAATGAGGGTCATGAAGAGCTCCTAGTGGCCATATATGCACAGATACATGTAAGCGGCTGTTGTGGAAATGATTGTGCCATTCCACAAGACATTCTGCGGTTCATCTCTCCTCAATAACTCTGATAGCACAGTCGGGTCCATCTATTGTATTCAAATCACTTTCATGACAGAAAAACACAAGAGTTGGCGTCCCAGCGTCAATTGATTGGCTGCGAGAATTGTGATGATTTCCACCTTTTCATGATATCTTTTAATTGATCTGGAATTATTAACTTGATCATTTTAATCTTCATTATTTCATATATGTTTCAAATTATCATATGATCTGTTTCTATTAAATTGTTTATCTATTTACTTTTTAGATTTCGAACATTGCCATTATCCTGTTGTTGAAAACCATGAACAAGTTGGTGGATTATTTAATTTATGTAAAATTTACCATTAGTATCTTATAACTAATTATAAATAGTGGAATCTGGTAACCTTAAGTATAATTAAATAGGATTTACGTTTGTGGAGTAGGTTAAACCCAACCACGTAAATTTCGATCATTTTTACTATCTGAATGCTATTTTCTCAACAGGGTATCATTATTTTTCCTTCTTGCTTCACTTTCTACGTTCCAATTCTTTCTTTTTCTTTTTTGCTGACGCCTAAAACTCATCTTCTTTCCACCTACCCGTTCTTCCTTTTTTTTTAAAAAAAAAAAAAAAAAATTTGATTGTGATCAATGTTGTTAGAATTTAACTTGGCAGAGGCTCGTTGATTTGTCAGCTGAGGACCTCCTACAACAAAATTTCTTATTTGTAACCATCGTTTGCAATGATTTTTAGAATAATCTTTTGCAACGGAATTTTAATTTAGTTGCATTTGATAACAAATGAAGTTGTCTATATTAATTGCAGCCCAAATTTGATTAGTATTCGTAGCCAAATTATTACTGCTGTATTAAACGTTACTCTTGGCTACATTTTATCTAGGATTACATTTTAGCCAAATCATACCCAGTTTGGCCAGTTCAAATTGTTCAATCGCAAGAGTCGTCCGTTGAACGATAAAACTAATACCACAACAAAATTTGTTTTATGTAGCTAATTTTTTAGTAGTACATAGCATACACTTGGCTAAGGTAGATTTTTTTTTCTATAATTGATTATTTGGCGACAAATATTTTAGTCCTTTCGAGTGTTGATATTTGGTTAAATTCAGGGGTGAAAATTGAGACGGCTATACCAAATCAAAGTCGACCTAACCTTAGCTAAGGGTGGAAATTGGGTCATTCGAGTTTAGTTTTTGGCTAACTCAAACTCAAAGCCAATCTTGTTTCTAAAATCTCTAACTTTAACGCCACATCAATAAGTTAGGTTTATGATGGATTTGGGAGGTCAATCTCATTAATTTACATTTCAAAATATAAAGATTATATTATTGATTTCAATCTACATATACGTTAAATAATTATATATAATATAGTAAACCTAATTTTTTTTCTCTTTTTAGATTACCATGGATAATATAATAAAAAAGATTACAAAAAATATATATTAAAGTTACATATGTCATGTGCAATCTTTTCTACTATAAATTAGAATTCGGATTCAAGTTTAGGTTTTGTGGGTTGGACCTATCCTAGCTTTGATGTGGGTTGAATTTAAACCCAATTTTTGAACTCAAATTTCTAAAAAAATAAAAATGCGGAGTTACACTCCTCCCAAAGTTGACCTGACCCTCACCTTACTTCAATAAGTCCTGCATCAAAGATTGAAAATAGAGGATGAATGTGATAATTTCAAGAATTGTACACCTAGCAGATATAAATCTATTTCTATGTTAGTTTATAAGTTAAATTCTTTAACATACTAATTCGTGAAAGTTAACACCTTCAACCATAATAAAGTATTACTAAACATATATAGTGTACAAATTTTATTAAAATAAGTTAACATAACATACATCATCGGAAATTTTATTTACAATTTGAACCAATAACTTGGATTGACATTTTTGACAATTTGAAAATTTTGATATTTAAAATACTTAGTCTAAAATCTCACTTATATTAAATTTACGTGTTAACTTATTACAAGATATAATGCTCAAAATTAGGCTGGAGGATGGTTAACCATAAATAATGTAAAAATTTTAAAAAATGAGAATAAGATTTAAAGTTATGTATAAATATATTTAATAAATAAATATATGTGGGTGGGTCAGGTCTATTCTCAACTAATCATGGTCGACTAGCTCCATTCCTCTTTTTGAATTTGAGACAAAAATTTTAACTCACATTTACAACGAGTCATGAAATATTGATTTTACTCAGTAAAATATAAGCCAAGGTTAGTTCTCATGAGTCAACCTAACCCAATTTTTACTCCTATTTGAATGTACCATTTTTGATCATATGGATTCTAATATTTTATTGGTATTATTTACACTATGATATCTTGATATTACAAATTCAACACATTCGTAACTCTTGTCATCGAGGGATATCTTTATAAATACTCCCCACTCGTAGAGGGGACAATTGTAAATAACTCCATACTAGGGACAAATCCTACTGAACTTCCATCCGAGAGAAGGTTTGAAACCAGTTTGCCAACAATGGGCCTATGTAGTTTAACACGATGCCTCTGCACATTGTGGCCATACTGATGCTGATTTAAACCTCCTCTCTTCAGGCTCTTCACATCTTCTGATTCCCCTGCATTAATTTCTTCATCCCTTCTTCACCTCTTCTTTTATCATCTTCATGCATAAGAATGTCTCTGGTCCCCAGATAAAAGGCTGCTCTATCAGTAGTATCGGGACCACTCAACGCAAGCTTGGGGTTATCTGTCGCTATTACAGAAAACATTTCATCTTTTGGGTGAAAGCCAAACCAAGCTATCCATTCCACTCGAGAACCGTAGCTGGGCATATCAATATCTCCACCCAATCTATCTCCAACTGTTAGCACGTGCCGTCACTATCCTACCGACGCTGGAAAGTCTTTCCCTCGAGGAACACATCAACATGGGGTAACGCAAACCTTGCATCATATGAACAAACTCCATTCAAAGCTCTTTTTTGTAGGCTTTAAGCATGGCAGTGAATGCCAAGAAAAGCAAGTGAAAAAAGAACCTTGGATGAATAAGGGCAGACATACTTTTTGGGGCCTGACACAAGGGCCAAATAGGAATTCCAAGAGACAATGGTAGGGAAATGGGTGGCTCCAGTTTGTCCAAAAACAAAGCTGCCAACTTGCAATTGACCAGGAAAATGGCTTTAGTTATTAACTGTTTCTCTCATGCTTGTGGTTTGCTGCACTTTCGCATGACATTGGCTGTTTCTCAAAAAAAGGTAGAGCTCTCTCACAAGGGCCACAACTTCAAAAAAACCAAAAAAGGACCACAGCTTCAGGAAAAAAAGAAAAAGAAAAAGAAAAAGAAAAAGAAAAAAAAGAGTAGACCCTACTGCATGCCCATAATCCATTTATATATATAGGGAAGCTTTCCTTGAGGTTTTATTAGTGTGAGATTCTGGGATAACCACTAATATCTTGGAGTAAAAAAAGCAAAAATATGCGCATGTTAAGCATGGGCAATGAAGATGTCAAGGAATGAGATAAGGCCAAGGATATGGTGTACAACAAACCACAGAAAATGGATATATGGTTGATATGATTTACGTGGTCAGAAGTATTCCGTTATGAACTTTGGAGTACTGATGCATTTATCTAGCTTGTCTTGGGAATTGCGGGGAATCATGCATGCTTGCCGAATTGAATTACAAAACATAGAGTAAAGAAAATAAGAGGAAGAAAGAACTAAGCAACACTGTAGATTTGGGAGATTAATTTACATATATTCACAGACTAAGCATGCATGAATCTCCTACCCAAATCAACCCAAATGAAAATACATGGCATTGGAGCACCGATCTTTCCTTGTAGTGCTTTTTTTTAAAAAAAAAATGACAGACTTTATTTTGAAAATAATATAATTCCATACAAAAAATAACGGGCTTAATTAAGCATTATTACCAAGCTCGTACGGTTTTTTGTATTGGAATTAGTGAGTTTAAAATAAAAAGAAGTCCATCTTTTTTTCTTTTTTTGGTTGCATATTCTCGTCTTCTAATTGATATGGTAAAAGCTAGCTACTTAGTGCATGTAGAGAGCTCGTGGAGAGAAGGAAAGCGAGCGGCCACCCAAACTAAGCTGCGCCGACTCGAAATCCATCACCAGCGCGTCGCCTTCTAACCTCGCCAACGGCGCCATTGACTCCGACAGCCGGCGCCTGTGCGGCTCCGACGCCACTGGCGAAGGAATCGCCTGCGCCTGCGCCTGGGCCTGCAGCCTCGCCAAATGCGTTGTCGACTCCGACGGTTGGCGGCTCCTCTGTTCGGCTTTCGGCGCGGTAATGTTCCGGCAAGCTTCGGCGGCAACCTTCACAGCCTTATCGCCCTTGCAACCCAGCATCGAACCGGCGGGCCGTTGACGGGTTTGCTTGGGCGATGGTGTCTTCGCGGCGGGGCTCTTGGACTTGGGTGGGGTCTTTGTCACAGCCATGATCATTGCCTGATCTCGTTCTTTTAAATTATTCTTGTAATCCATCAGCAGCCGTTCATCATCGGATGCTACCGAGAAATTAGCCGCACTGGCCGTCACCACGCTCCACTCGATGCTCGCTTCGCTCGGCTCGTAGCACGCGCCCGCGACGGCGCCGGCCCACTCCGAGGCGTTCTCGGACGGCCCGAGATGAAAGAACGGGTGGGCCGCGCGGGGAGACAAACTGCTGATCTCGAACAGGTCGGAGCTCGCGTCGCTCGCCGCGTCATCCCTGCCGTCCGTCATCGAACCGCTGGTGGGGCACAGGGGAATATCGGCGACGTTCCGCCGGCCGTTGTGGAGGCCGAGCCGGCTCAGCTTCTTCTGGAGAGTGGCGCTGAGGTTGTCTTTGGCGCCGAACACCTCGAGTGAGAATCGCGCCTTTTCGTCCGTGTCCAACGGCTTCCCACAAACGGTCAAATCTCCCGCGACAGGATTTGAAATTGGGAAAGCAAGACAAGCCTCGGCTTCTCTGCCGAATCCGACAACGCCCATCTTATCAATCCCCCGATGTCCCATCTCTTCTCTCTCCGGCGGTTTCTGCCTGTTCCTTCCGGCGAAGACCCCCAGATTCCGGCCGAAGTAATCGGCTGGCGGATCCACGCTTCGGAGCTGCTCGAGATTGACGACCCTCTTTGAACCAGTTGAATCTCTGACGTTATTGGCGGCGGCTTCGCTGACGTCGACGGATCTCTTGCCGGAGCAGTAGCTGCAGTAGCCGAAACCGGCGAAAAATCTCCTGCTGTTGGCCTGCTTCCGCAAATTGGCGGATGGGTCTCTCTGCAGGCTCGACAGCAGCGCGCTTTGGCTGTTCGAGCTCGATTCCGAGCGGATGCTGGGAGCCGACGATGACTTGACCGAAGTCGCCGTCTTTGGCGGTCGCTTTCTTTCCTCCTTGCTCAGGCGGCGGCTGCCGCCCATCTCCGGAATCTCTGTTTTCTCGGCATATGTTTCTTGACCAAAGTACTTCTCTGCATCGAAGACCCCTAGCTCGCCGGGTGGATTATACTTTGATTCCTGGGGTGGTTCTGGAGACTTTCTCAAGTGGGGATTGATGTTTGCTTGGTAGAGAGGGTCGGGCGACAGAGATAGGGAAGGATTCAGGGACAGTTGGTAGAGGGGATCGGGGGACAAGGCAGGGTTGAGGCTCCGAGATGATTCGCCGAGTTTTAGGGTGAAGACGTCGTCGTCGTTGCTGAGGTAGGAAGCGAAGGAGGCAACACGGAGGTGGACTCCGGTGTTGTCTTCGAAGGCAAAGCTCTGGGAAACGCCGGCTGCAATAACCGCCATTGGATTCCAGCGGGAAGAGGATGGATGAGTGGAAGCGAGTGTCAGAGGAAAAACAGAAGCACCCAAAACATTGAAATGGAAAATGAAGAAGGTTATGGAACGCTGCGCTGCACAGGTGGGACGTAGGAGAGTAGCGGCACAGATGTTCGAAGAAATGAAGAAGGGAAGGGGGGGGCAGAGGAGGTAGAGATGCAAGAAAAGGTTGGAGCTGGGCTAGGTGTATATGTAGCTGTAATAGAGATTTAGAGACGAGTTTTTTGCATTTTCGTTTATATAGTTATATTTGCTTTTTAATTTAAGAGTTTTGTTTATTTATTTTTTAGACCCCGTAAGTTTGTACTTTTTGTATTTTTAACCTTGTCATTAAAATAATCTAATTAACGGCTATTATTTACAAATGAAAATTCTAAAATAATCTTATAACTTAGTTGAGTTATCTTATGAATATAAGTCAACTCATATATAAGGTCAGGACAATTTTATATGATCTGGTTGGGTGGACTCAGGACAAAAATAAGTTAACTGATGATCATGAGTCGACTTAAACTTTTAGACAGTGTGATATTTGTTATGGCTAAGTTGAATTGACTTATTTTATGAATTGATTCCTTTAAAGGCAGTATTGAAAAAATTTATAAGGCAGCTACCGATGAAAATTTCATTCGTTTTTGACATGAATTAAATGTAGGGTTTAAAATGCAAAGGTGACAAACTTACATAGTTTAAAAAGTAAACATGCTAAACTTGTGGGAAAATGCAAATAACCCCCTAAAGGGCTGGTATTGGGTATGCATAATAGTAGTTGTAGAGGTGTAGAACTGTAGATCGGACAAGGTTGATGTTGACCGGACAAGTGGAGAGAGAGTTCAAAGATCTTAAGACAGACTGTTTAATGTGAATTAATCTAAAAAATTACAATAAATATATATGACGTATATGATTTTTTTGTGGTGATTCTTTTCCGTTTTATTTTTTTGATGAAGGTTCTTTCCATATTATTGTTTATTCATGTACTACAATATTTATTTTTATTTTTATTTTTTCAGAAATGTAAATATTTTAGTAAATTAATAATAATCACTATGCTTGATATTATTTATTTACTTAAAATAAAATTATGATGACTTCAGCATTTATAAAATTTATTTTATTTTAAATTTATTTAAATATCGCAACTTAATAGATGTAACATATACAAATAGTTACTTGAAAATTAAAATAAAAATATGCAACGAATGTATAAATTAGTATATAAGGAGTACTCGGTGGAAAGGATCTTTGTTGGCAATTTTAATTGGATAATTTGTAAATATAGTTTGATGATAATTGTAAATATATCTATGTAGTTTCATAAATTATAAAATATTCCTCACGTGATTTGATTAGAATTGCACATATACCAACACTATCATGACTCCATTATTATACCGTAATGATATGAGTATATTCGCAAATATATAAAAACTATTTAGAGCATTTTTAACAAAAATAAAAACTTTTCAAAACCAAAACCTTTTAATCTAAAACTTTTCAATATCCACAACTACCTTGTTTTTTAATTGTTTTAACATATTCTTATATAACTACCTTACTTTTCAATCTTTTTTATACAACTAATATATCTAGTTTAATTTTATTCTCTTTACTCCTTATCATTACTCATATTATACCATATTATTTTCTACAAATTCAAAAACTTTTATACCAAAAACTTTTCATATAAAAGTTTTTTTCACTTCCTAGACACACTTTAATATATTTACAAAACTAAATATGCTTACTTAGTTTTTAAAATTACAAATATACCTACATCGTGATAATGTAGTAATGGAGCTATGATAGAGTAAGTATATTTACAATTATAGTTGACTTATGAATCTTATTTGTAATTTTTGAAACTATGTAGGTGTATTTGCAAATTACCCCTTTTAATTGGTAGAAACTTACATTATCTTGGTTCCCCCCCCCCCCCCCCCCCTTTTTCACCATTTTTATAGAAAAAAAGCAACTTTGAAAGTGACATACCAAGCATCACAATTTTGCTGCAAGTTCCCACGACTTGTATGATAGTAGGAGTGAAAATTGGGGGGAGTTAGGGTATGCCAACTCTAACCATATATTTAAAAAATATTGTTTGATCATACTTTTTATACCGGGTCGGGACAAGATTAGTTTGACTGTCGCCTTTCTTTAATAGGTTTCGGGATGAACTTCAAGTTGGTATCGGGACAACGGGGTGGGTTGAAAAAGCAGGTCAAAGTTTAAAATTTTATATACATATTAATATAAACTCATATCTATGATAAATTTAAAAGATTAAATGATTTAATATTTTACTACTTAGCAAGTAAAACACAATTGTCATAACAAAACATTAGAAATTTTTTTTAAATTTTGTTTAAAACTTAACCTTGATAAATTAGGTGTTAACGAATCGAGTTGGACGAGTTAGAGCCTAAATCTAATCCTAACCTATTTAAAATATCTCAGCCCTAATCTATTTATTAACCTATTTAAAAACATCAACTCAACCCATTTAATAAATGGGTTGGTGGATTGTTAATGGATTGTATTGCTAATGATCTAAAGGCCTAGACCTTGACAAATGATGATCTCGCGGAAAGAGATGAGAGAGTGTTTTCGGCAAAGGAAAAATAAAAATAGGGTAATAACGGAAAGAAATAATTTTGGCAATAGTGAAAAAATAAAAATTATGTGGCAGGAAAAAGACGTAGTAGGAAAAGTTTATATTTATATATATAAAACTTTAACGAGTTAAATGCATTAAACGGGTTGAATAAATTAAATAGGATAAACGAGTTACTACATGTGTTGACAGGTTATATAATCTCAATTATAATCTGTTTATTTAATTAAATTGTTAAATAGGTTAGCGGATCATAATCCAGTTGTTCAAAAATCTCAATCCAAACTCATTTATAAATGGGTTGGACAAACGAGTTGAGAAATTGATCATGATCATTACACCCCCAAATAATGTGTATCAAGTATCAAACTTAAAAAAGACATTGATGTAATTTTTTTTTATGGTTATTGTTACAATTGTCTCAACACAACCCATTTAATAAATAGGTAGGTGGATTGTTAACAGATTGTGTAGCTAACGATCTAAAGGCCTAGACCTTGACAAATGATTATCTCGCAGAAAGAGGTGAGAGAATGTTTTCGGCGAAGGAGAAATGAAAGGACTGCGATTTAATGCACCAGGGTGCACTAAGCTTTAGTGCACCCGGGTGCATTAACCCATTTTTTAAATTTTTAAATTTTTTTTATACAAGTGTTAATCTAAGTGTATTTAACATGTATATCAATTTTTACTATTTTTAGAGTATTTTAGATATTTATTTTTAATTTTTGAAAATTAGTAGCATTCCACTAATATTTAAAAACCCGATTGCAAACCTTTGCCTGTGAGATGAAAACGGCTGGTCTAAACCGCTGGACAAACTGCTGGGTAATATAACTTGGAGGGGAATGGTAGATGGATGGGCTTTTCTTTGAAAGAAGTTTTCTAAGCTGAAGAAAAAGACCTACCAGCCCGCCTGGGAATTCGTCCTTCGTCTGCTGATACACTTAGGGTGTGTTTGGTTGGGAGTAAAACTTTTGATGAAAAGTTTTTGAGATAGAAGTTGTCACATTGATAGAAAATTATGTGATATAATAGGAGTAATGATGAGAAGTAAAGAGAATAAAGTTAAAATAGATAGGTTAGTTGTATAGATAGTTGTGTAGAAATGATTGAAAAGTAGGGTAGTTTGTATAGGAAAATGTGAAAAAATAATTAAAAAATAGAGTAGTTATAGAGAGTGAAAAGTTTTAGATTGAAAAGTTTTGGTTGACATGTTTATATCCCAAACAAACACACCCCTAATCATCAGAACTCGGAGGCGGTTTCTTCATCAAATCAACGTATTAATTACCTAATTACTTTATTTTTATATATTAATTATTTTCTCATAATTTTTTACTACAACTGCCCTGTCCATTTTTGAACTTGATTCTATGCTCATGGGAGCATTGAGGCTCTTGGGTGCATATACCTACTTTTTTTAATTTTTTTTTAAAATTTTCTACGAAACTATTAATGTAAATATATTTAATAAGTGTATTATTTTTTACCACTTTTGAAAAATTTTAAATATTTTTTTTTGAATTTTTGAAAATCAGTAGCATTTTTAGTAATTTAAAATTACTAAAATGCCACTAATTTTAAATACACTTAAATTAAAAAATAGGTGCAGTACTGAAAAAATTCCACTTGGAAAATAAATTAAAATTTTAAACGGATATATATTATAACTATATTTTAATGCCACTTGGAAAATAAATATTATAACTGCATTTTTTTTTTTTTTTGAAAATATAGGATTGGGGTCCGTCCATTTTACATTATATTCTACAGCTAAGTTGGAAAATTAAAAAAACCAGAGATACGCTTTAAACCGGCAATATCTGTGGACATTATTTTCAGAACAATATTGGTTATATCTTCAATCAACCCGTATACTGTTAATTTAACTAAGCGATATATAAGCTAAGGCGGAGTTAAGGTGCACTATTTATGAAATGGGCCCATGGCAAAATCAAGATACAACTGGTCACTTGGTTAACATTATTTGCTATATCTCGGTACTAAAAATCAGCTCAATTGTGATCTTGGGTGTGCCCCATTTACTTAAAAAGCTAATTATATCTAAATTGTGAAAAACTTAGATACACTTATAAACATATTAGGGGAGTGTTTTTGAAGTAATAAAAACTTTCGGATGAAATTTTTTAAGTGTAAAATTTTTAAAACTGAGATAAAATGATGCGATAAAATTTGAATAATAATAAAGAGTAAAGAGAATGAAGTTAAAATATATAGAATAAAGTTAAAATATATAGAATAATTGTATGGGTAGCTGTGTAAAAGTAATTGAAAAAGTAAAGTAATTGTATAAGAAGATAAAGAGATGATTTAAAAATAATATAGTTGTGGAGAGTGAAAAATTTTATATGTAAAAGTTTTATGGTTAAAAAAACATACTTGAATGTTATATTATTTTATGTGTAATGATATCATATTGGGCCTTAATTTTTATTAAATTTTTTTTTCCAAATCTAATTCACTTGTAATGTTTATTCTTATAATTTTTAAAATTATATGCATTGAAAACTTTTCTGATATATTTTTCTGGAAAGATGCTACTTTTTTATATAAAATATTGTGTTGAAAACTAATTTTTTTTTTAAAAAAAAAACAATGAGCTGCGTGAGAACTCCATATGGCCCAACTATATTGAAGTCTTACTAATATTTCATGTATATGGAGAAACGTTTTAGATGGTATAAATATCGTAATATATAATAGATTTAAATTTGATATATAAAATCAATAAATTATGTTATGCTAATTTTGCAAGATTCTTGAATGAGGCTCATGTACGTAGTTGATTTTGATGAAACTTAGAACATTAGCTAAATAAATGATATTATGGAAATTGGTAATATGTGGAAATTAAATGGAATGAATTTTGAGAAGTGAGAAAATTATGTGGTATAAATGTATAATGAGAATAAACTAGATAAAATAGTTGCATCGAAAAATATGAAAAAAATTAAAATATAAGAATAAAAATGGAAAAAAGTATGATAGATAGGTAATTAATATGCTAAATTATTTTTCTCAAAAAAAAATATGCTAAGTTATTACAAAAGAAAATGTGTATGGAGAAGTTGAAACGTGCATTCTATATCAATTCCCACCAATGCGTGGAATAGATTTGATTCTGAACTATTTTATAATAATCTTACATATTTATTTTTTATTTTTTAAAAAATCAATTTCATGGGTATTTCAGTCAATTTCACCTCTTAAAATCTTAGTTTTAAAGATAAAAAATAAATATGTAAAAAGATTATAAAATACTAAACTTGATATATAGATTAAATGCACTTCAAAAAACATGTTTATAAAGAAAAATCAAAAAATAAATATTGTATGGTATCGTACATAATCAAGCCTCTTTGATTTTTATCTGAGCCCTGTTTAATGATTGTGCACATTGTGCACCCTAGTATGTTCCTTCAACTTATATTAATTTAGAAATAGATAATTTAGTATTTTAATTCTTAGGACTCAGATAATTAAATAAATAATTTAGATTAGTTTTTCATCCACAGTAATTTTTAATAAAGAAAAATAAAGGTTTAAATATTTTTAGTAATATACGTACTATCTATTTTTGCATCATGCTTCATTTGTTAGGTAGATTCTATCCAGAAAAGAAAACTCACGAAAAACAACACATGCATTTTTCCAAATAGAGAACTAGAGAAGTACCAAGGAATCGATACCAGCATTGCCTTCTTATTTTGGCTAGGTGAATAAATCAAAATCTAATCGGCTTATTTTGTCAAAAATAATTTTTTATTATTATAATTCAAAAATCTTTTCAAAGTTTAGGTAGGCTATATTAGCTTGAGTTTTTTTTATAATTATATAATACTTGAAAAAACTTAAATCCATATATATTTATTGGAATATTATATAATTTATAATATCATTTATCTATAAAAGAAGAATGTTTTCGACAATATAGATGCGAAATTAATAAGTTTTAGATATATAAGTCAGACATTTTTATGCCGTTAATTTTACACTTCGGTGGTATTAGCATAACATTGAAGATTTAATATGAAAACTTCCTTTTGGACTTATTTTCATGATAAATCAAAATTAAATCACTCAATTTATTTAGAATCAGGACAGTTCCATTTAGATAGTAGATTTGCGTTGCATTGTCCCTTTTTGAAAATTTTATAAAATTACCGTAATGTAATGGTTCGATATAATAAATAAAATAAATGAATAATTTTTTTATATAAATGGAGACTATTGTTACAACTTGAACTCCAAATTAGTATCTAACTACACAAATGTCAAACCACTTGGCTATATTTTGGTGACATGAATGATTATTTTTAGGGGATGTTTTACTCTGTGCAAAATTTTTCAAACAAAAACTTTTCAAGATTAATTTTTACTATTCATAATCATCTTTTTAAAATTATTTTTATATCTTTCTGTACAATTATATTATTTTTCAATTATTTTTACATAATTACTTTTACAAATAACTTATTTCTTTAACTTTACTTTCTTTACTCCTCGTTATTACTACATAAATGTCAAACTACTTTGCTATATTTTGATGACAAGAATGCATATTCCTAGGGGATGTTTTGCTCTATGCAAAAATTTTCGAACAAAAACTTTTCAATATTAATTTTTACTCTTCATAATCATTCTTTTTAATTTTTTTTTATATATTTCTATACAACTATATTACTTTTCAATTATTTTTACATAATTACCAATACAACTAATTAATTTATTTAATTTTATTCTGTTTACTCTTCATTATTATCATATCATATCACATCATTTGTTTTCATAACTTTTACATAGCTAATTTTTTATCAAAAATTTTATCATTTTCTAAATACACCCTTCATCATAATGATAGGTTGAAAAGGAAAATGATACGTTGATGGTGTTTAAAATGTCCTTCTAAAAGTGGAGGTATCCAGACGATTTTCCTCCAAATGATAAGGATTTTGATTTATAATACTAGATGTTATATGAAATACTAATAAAAAAAAAGTAAAAGTTGCTCCGCGACGTTATTATCAATTTTTTTTTTTTTGTGTTGGATAGAAATAGGGGACATTTGAGAATTGAAATTTTTGTGTAATTAAGGTATGAAGGTGAGAAATAGAAAATGAAATATTTTAAAAATTATGTGATTGATAGAAAATTGTAGGGATAGAGTTAGAATAAATAAGTTTAATAAAATTAGTTGGTAAAAAATGATTAAAATATAATGATAAAAGTAAAAAAACAATTATCATTATCCATGTAACAATGATTGTCTTGGAAAACCAATTACAATCCTCTCCCTCTCGGGTTTTTTCGCAATTTCATCAAATGCTAACGTCCCGGTAACGGGTGGTGGAAAATATGTTTTTAATTTTGTTTTATGATTACGTGATCATTACTTACATTCCTCACAAGTCATGCGCGAAATTTATCAAAACTTTTAAATTTAATTAGGGATAATTCCTGTTATATCCATAACAAATGCACATAATTTCTCTTATACACACAACATTTTGTAAATTTTTTTTATACCCGTAATATTTCTTCCTAAATTTTTCTCATACCTACACCGTTAAAACCACCATTATCTATCATGTTGAAAAGACAATTTTTCCATTTAAAATTTTTTTCTAATTAAAATAAATTAATATTAATACGACTTTCAAGTTATTTAATATTTTGTACCAATGATTTACTATCATAATTGAATTATTTTAAGGTTAAATTATCTCAATTAAAAAATTTTAAATGGGTAAAATTATATTTTTAATGGGGTAGATAATGGTGGTTTTAATTGCTAGAATATGAGAAAAATTTAGAATAGAATGTTACGAGCGTAAAATAAATTTATGAAATGTTGCGGGCGGAGCAGAAATCACGTGCATTATGCTGTGGGTATATTATTAAAATTACGTACGCAGGACATTTGAGAATTGAAATTTTTGTGTAATTAAGGTATGAAGGTGAGAAATAGAAAATGAAATATTTTAAAAATTATGTGATTGATAGAAAATTGTAGGGATAGAGTTAGAATAAATAAGTTTAATAAAATTAGTTGGTAAAAAATGATTAAAATATAATGATAAAAGTAAAAAAACAATTATCATTATCCATGTAACAATGATTGTCTTGGAAAACCAATTACAATCCTCTCCCTCTCGGGTTTTTTCGCAATTTCATCAAATGCTAACGTCCCGGTAACGGGTGGTGGAAAATATGTTTTTAATTTTGTTTTATGATTACGTGATCATTACTTACATTCCTCACAAGTCATGCGCGAAATTTATCAAAACTTTTAAATTTAATTAGGGATAATTCCTGTTATATCCATAACAAATGCACATAATTTCTCTTATACACACAACATTTTGTAAATTTTTTTTATACCCGTAATATTTCTTCCTAAATTTTTCTCATACCTACACCGTTAAAACCACCATTATCTATCATGTTGAAAAGACAATTTTTCCATTTAAAATTTTTTTCTAATTAAAATAAATTAATATTAATACGACTTTCAAGTTATTTAATATTTTGTACCAATGATTTACTATCATAATTGAATTATTTTAAGGTTAAATTATCTCAATTAAAAAATTTTAAATGGGTAAAATTATATTTTTAATGGGGTAGATAATGGTGGTTTTAATTGCTAGAATATGAGAAAAATTTAGAATAGAATGTTACGAGCGTAAAATAAATTTATGAAATGTTGCGGGCGGAGCAGAAATCACGTGCATTATGCTGTGGGTATATTATTAAAATTACGTACGCAGGACATTTGAGAATTGAAATTTTTGTGTAATTAAGGTATGAAGGTGAGAAATAGAAAACGAAATATTTTAAAAATTATGTGATTGATAGAAAATTGTAGGGATAGAGTTAGAATAAATAAGTTTAATAAAATTAGTTGGTAAAAAATGATTAAAATATAATGATAAAAGTAAAAAAACAATTATCATTATCCATGTAACAATGATTGTCTTGGAAAACCAATTACAATCCTCTCCTTCTCGGGTTTTTTCGCAATTTCATCAAATGCTAACGTCCCGGTAACGGGTGGTGGAAAATATGTTTTTAATTTTGTTTTATGATTACGTGATCATTACTTACATTCCTCACAAGTCATGCGCGAAATTTATCAAAAATTTTAAATTTAATTAGGGATAATTCCTCTTATATCCATAACAAATGTACATAATTTCTCTTATACACACAACATTTTGTAAATTTTTTTTATACCCGTAATATTTCTTCATAAATTTTTCTCATACCTACACCGTTAAAACCACCATTATCTATCCTATTGAAAAGATAATTTTTCCATTTAAAATTTTTTTCTAATGAAAATAAATTAATATTAATATGACTTTCAAGTTATTTAATATTTTGTACCAATGATTTACTATCATAATTGAATTATTTTAAGGTTAAATTATCTCAATTAAAAAATTTTAAATGGGTAAAATTATATTTTTAATGGGGTAGATAATGGTGGTTTTAACTGCTAGAATATGAGAAAAATTTAGAATAGAAAGTTACGTGCGTAAAATAAATTTATGAAATGTTGCGGGCGGAGCAGAAATCACGTGCATTATGCTGTGGGTATATTATTAAAATTACGTACGCATCCGGTGACTGGACAGCGGCTCCCGTGGTTTTCTCAGTATTTCGCGACAAAAACGTTCGAGTACGTCGATTCAACGAATCCTAATTTCGTACCGTGATTAGATGATCCGATCCGTTCATTTATATTTAACGTCTATTAGTTATGTTTTTATAGTACTTATAAGGATAAACTATATTTTCTATTCTAATTTAACGTTTCAAAACACAGAATTAGAATCTCATTCGAGAGAATCTACAGAGAGCAGAGTGCATGAGGAACGTCGGGTGGAATCTGGAGGCGGCAGAGCAAAAAAAAAAAAAAATCGATGTAAACGATAGAAACCGTTGGCTTTGTTGATTCTGAAACGAGAAACGCAAGAAAGGCAGAAAAGAGAAGTTCCAACACGAACACCTCTTCTCTGACTCTGACTACGACTTCACGAGAGCTCTTCTCTTGTTCTTTTCTTCTCTTTCTTTTTCAGGGCTGACTTTCTCAATCAGAAAAGAGGGGGGAAAAGAAACGAAAAATCCGAGGCTAAAAACCGCCTCCACCTACCCTTTTCTAACTACCCTCTGTGGGGGATTCTTCTTCTTCTTGTTCTTCCTACTGGACGGATCTTTCACAGAATCACCGATCAATATCGCTTGGGATTCGATTCCACCGCTTCCAACTTGATCCGAGGCGTTTCTGTGAGGTGGGTCTTTCTCGTTACTGTTGATCTGTCTGTTGGTACTTTTGTTCTGGAGTATTCATAGCTTTTCGCTCTGAAATATTGTAATCAAGTCCCACCTGCTTAGTGCTTAGGGCCTGTATTGAAAAATCTTCAATTTGGTCTCGGAAATATAGATTTGAATGCGAAATTATGATTTACATTGGATTCTCTTTCTTCGATCTCGAAAGCTGAGTTCTTTTCCTGTTTGGTTGTTGGTATTTGGATGTTTTTGCTTGGAACAGGTTTTTTAATATATTGTTTATCGTATAAGATCGTTGGGCGGTTTGATCGTTTAAGGAATGGCCTTTTCTTCGTCGTTTACGAGTATTGGTTTAGTGAATTCAAGACAGCAAACTTCATGCTCAAATGGAGACGGTTCTTTCCCTGGCTTCGGGTATTCAAGATGGAGGAAGTATGGAAGGTGCAAGAGAAGGATAGGTTGGTCTGCTGAAATTGGAGCTGTTGGTGCAAAGCCGGAGGTAGACTTTAAGGACCCAAACTGGAAGCAGAGGTTTGAGAAAGATTTCGAGGAGAGGTTCAATCTGCCACATTTGAGGGATCTTTTTGATGTGAAGCCAAGGCCAACAACATTTGCTCTCAAAGGCAGGTCAGTTCCATTGCTATTACATGTTTAGGCTTATTGATTCTGCTGGTAATTTGACTATTTTGCATTTCAAGAATGCTCATTGTGAGCATCCATGATGCATACGCAATAGAATGGGGTGCCCACATTGTGTATGGCTCAGAAATCAGAATGGGATTCACGATGTGCCAATGATAACGATTACAGCCAAGGCAAAAAATCCCTATACACATTTTATCCTTCCTTTTATTCACACACAAATTCATTCAAACACAAAAATGTCTTTACAAGATTCTTCAGAAATATGAGAGAAAATTCTACCACCAAGTGTATATTGTAAGACCATGTTGTATAGCAAAATTGACAGTATTATGTGCAACCATGTTCCCATCTTGAGATAAATGGGAAAATTGGCATGACTTGAATTGTCTACCAATGTCCTTGATTTTATGAATAAAAAATTCCACCCCTGACAAAACATTACTGTCATTTGTGAGCACGTTGTTAAGAATAAGTAGATCTGTTTCACAGATAATGTCCCTGTAATTCAGTTCTTTCAACCAGATAACCCCCATCAGCATTGCATATAATTCCAAACACAAAGTTTCCATTATCCCTTTCCATGTCCAGCACTTTAATTGCCACTAATTCCCCATCCGAATTCCTCAGCACAGCCCCTACACGACAGACTCTCTATTTGCTTCCAATTCCCCCATCAACATTGAGTTTGATTATTCCTCTTGGGGGCGAGTTCCATTTAACTTCCATAGGTAGAGGATCAAATTTACTCCTTAACAGTTAACAGCAGTTGCATTGATGCACATTGATGTAGATACCAAACACTCCAATCTGTACTGTCATCATTAGAGATTGATGCTTCACCTGCCACACGCTGATTCCTAATTTGCCATATCCTCCAACAAGTCACCATCAATAGTTGAAATAAGTTTCTCTTCTCCGTTTTAATAAACTGGTAAAAAATATCACAAATACTGGAAAAATTCATGTTGCTAGCTTTCTTCACCAGCTGGTCGTCTAGAGCCTTCATAATTTTTGGGCACGTCCAAAACAGGTTGATATTATCTTCCCTTTCCCCATTATAGAATACACATGTCAAGCTTATTTGAATCCCTCTTGTTTGCAAATTAGCTTTTGTAGGTAGTGAATTTGTTATCAACCTCCATCCAAAAGTCAAGATTTTGGGGGGAAGTTTGATTTTGATTTTCCATAAACTTTTAATGATCTCCAGTGGCTGACACTTATACTGATGGCTGCATTTGGCATCGACAGAGGCTGGCGAAATGACTATGTGAATGATGATGATAGGGCACTTCTAAAGGTGAGCTTTTCTATCTTATGGAACAGTCAAGCATTCATATCATAAATATGTATTGGGGCCTGACTAGAGTGGCAAAGTAGTACGAATACAAGAACAGTATCTTCTGTTAGACTGTTCATGGTAACTTATTCCTTTCTGTTCTTGTTACTACCCCATTTATCTCAGTACGGAGCATTTGCAGACATATATTTCATCACAAAGTAAGGAGTATTCATCTGGATTTGTTCTTCTGACTGGTGTAGGAATTGTTTCTAAATCTAGTATTGACTTGTTTGGCTCATGCACTGGTCAGTGAATTTCAGCATGAGTAGATCAGAGAATTTCGGTAATGCAAGCAACATGTGAAAAATGGAATGTTTTCCTATTTAATATTTCATGTTGAGAGTTCTATACAAGCATTGTTTGTAAGACTGCTGGATAGAAATGGCTGGAGCAAGCATCACTTGCAGGGCTGCTGAATAGAATAGGACTGGATGCGAGAAGCATGTTATGACTGAGAAAAAATCAGTTCAGGGTCTAAATAGTATCTTTTTGAAACCATGATGGGAAGATATTACATCTATTTAATATGCAGAGGCATGTTTCAGGTTATAAAGTACTCATCGCCAACTTCTGCTGGAGCTGAGTGTATTGATCCTGATTGCACCTGGGTTGAGCAATGGTATTCTTTCTTGTCCACTTCCTTCTTCTTTGTTTTTATTTCTATCTTTTTTAGGCATGCAAATTGGGACCATTTTGAGAAAAATAGTATGCTATTCCATTGCATTATATTTTGTTTCAATGTTTGTAACTGTATGTAGTCCTCTGTGGATTTGGTTGATTCTTGTGTCATTATTGCATGACATTCTTGTACCATCTGAGTGATGTGAGGCCTTTAGGCTTGCTAATGAATTGGAATGTACCTTAGGGTGCACCGGGCAGGACCGCGTAGGCAAATATACTTTGAACCTGTGGAAGTAAAAGCTGGGATTGTTACTTGTGGAGGGCTCTGTCCTGGTCTTAATGATGTAATTAGACAGGTTAGTAATAATCTATTCAGTTAAAAGTACGATGTCTTTGTAATTTTTCTATACCTTGTTGCATAAAAAGAATACCAACATGGAAGTCTTGGCCAGTACTTTTAAGTCCTGAATACTATCGCATGCTAGCATTGTAAGCACTAGCATGTGTGAAAAAGAGTTTTTTTTTTTTTTTTTTTAAATTTCTTTCGACATACTTTTGCAGATAGTATTTACACTAGAGCTCTATGGGGTTAAAAAGATTGTTGGAATCCCTTTTGGTTACCGCGGATTTTTTGAGGAGGGTTTGACTGAAGTCCAGGTAAGTTATTTCAGTGAGTTGGATGAACAGCTCATGTAATAATATTATCATGTTTAAGGCATAGGAGTTATGCTATCATCTGATGTTTCAGCTTTCTCGGGAAGTGGTTCAAAACATCAACCTTGCTGGTGGAAGTTTGTTGGGAGTTTCTCGTGGTGGCGGCAATATTAGTGATATCGTAGATAGCGTCCAGGTATGGTTAATTGATTGGTTATGTACTTGGATGGGACTGGAATATGGATTTGTGTTTTTCTTAATACATTTTTTGGTTGTGCTAAGGCCTATTAATGGCGATGAGTACTTTTTTCCAGGCCAGAGAAATTGATATGCTGTTCGTATTGGGTGGAAATGGAACCCATGCAGGGGCTAATGCAATTCATACTGAGGTACTTATTATTCTTTGGAACTTTCGAGAAAGTAAGATGCACATTTTTCTGCATTCACAAAAACTTATGCTATTGTAGCTTTGGCATTTGTACCATTGAATTGTCATGATTGACTATTAACCTCAGAGTTCACGGTTTCTTCACTCCATTGTAGTGCCGCAAAAGGAGATTGAAAGTTTCTGTTGTTTGTGTTCCTAAAACAATCGACAATGATATACTTTTGATGGACAAGACATTTGGGTTTGACACTGCAGTTGAAGAAGCTCAACGGGCTATCAACTCAGCATATATTGAGGTAAATGCATAGTTTTGCAAATTGCTAGTTGTACGTTGGTTGAGCTTATGAGGGGGAAATAACCTATCCGTGATCAACCTTGGCCTTCTGGATTTGTACAGCATGTTCATTCGTTTGCGTTTTTATGCTGGATGCAGGCTCGTAGTGCTTATCATGGGATTGGACTGGTGAAATTAATGGGAAGAAGCAGTGGGTTCATAGCTATGCATGCATCACTTTCCAGTGGTCAAATTGATGTCTGTTTGATTCCTGAGGTTTGTAGCATTATAACTGCTCCTTTCTTTTAAATTTTAACCTCCATTTTGCAAAAATTATAATCATCAGTACCCTTTGGAGAGGGAAAAAAAAAATAACCAAAAAGGAAAAAGAAGGAATTATTGAATAACTGTCTGAAAGACAAAATGTAGGTTCCTTTCACTTTGGATGGTCCACGTGGTGTTTTAAAGCATCTTGAGCATCTGATTGGGACAAAAGGATCAGCTGTGGTGTGTGTGGCTGAAGGGGCAGGACAAGTAAGTATGCGTTTCCTTTATGAATTCCTTGCCATGGCAAATATCCCGGTGTTAATGCTATGCCTGTATTTTGTTTGTAAGTAAAAGAATTATTTTTAAAATTCTGCAATTAAACTAGGTGGTCAATTATTTCTGCGAAAATTTTAAAATCACAAAAAACAATTTTTAGCATAACGCATATATATAGTATTGCAGGCAAAATACCAACCAATTTTCGCATTGGGATAATTATAACATTTTTTCGTTGCAGCTTGTAGTCCTCCAAGTAAAACCTGTAACTTGCTGTCCACACGATTGAACAGATATCTGTATCTTCCTAACTATTGATATTATATCGTCTTCCTGTAATGCGACTTTATTTACTTTTATGAGTTTGTATGTCAAAATTTATGCACATGAAAGGCACTGAATAATAGGAGCTGAAGTTTCAAGAACTTCAGCATTTTCTTCAAACTATATAACAGCTGCATTCACAATGCTTTTAACTTTAAATGCAGGATCTTCTAGAGAAATCAAACGCCACAGATGCATCAGGGAATGCAGTGCTTAGGGATATTGGTGTCCATATTCAACAGCAGGTCATCTTTTTTCTACAATTAATGATGATGTAGATTGCTTGTGGCTTCTGTCTGCCTGAAAGTTGACTTGTAGTCTATTGAAAATTGCCTGGTAGTGTAACCATGTGACTTGTCTGACATCTGAACCTTTTTTGTTGTCCATCCTGGCAATTTCTTCATTTTGTTGCCTCTCCCCTTTATGGATTCAATCCCTTGCCAACAGTATTTTATTCTCTGATGCTGATTGTTGAAAAGTGTTTTGCCCTGCATATGGTTTGATTTCTTGTATGCACTTGTTGCAGTAATTTTATCTAGCATTTTGTTTGTGTTTTATTGAGATCATTTTTGTTATCGTTCACAGATCAAGAAGCATTTCAAGGGGATTGGAGTTGTGGCAGATGTCAAGTACATTGATCCAACTTATATGATTCGAGCAATCCGAGCAAATGCCTCTGATTCTATCCTCTGTACTGTTCTTGGGCAAAATGCTGTACGATTTCATCACTCTTTTTCCTCATTCTGTGGATGTCATTCCATTTTATTTAATCCATCCCCAATCTAAGCAGAAAATTTTCTTCTGGATCTCATGGTCTTCAGACTTTAGACACACTGCACAGGGACCAAGGAAAAAAGAAAAGTAGAAAAAAAATCCATACCATCAAAATATCTGATCTGTCTGCATATGTTTCCAACTTCATTTCCTAAGAGAGCAACACTGACAACCAGTTTTTCCATATTCATTCATAATCTCCCAATCATGGGCTGCTTTGGAGAATTTTATTATCCTGCAATCAGGATAACTTGCATTTTGGGCCTACATCTGACTTGCATTTCAATATGCTTAATCATCCATGTCATGCAATCATGATATTTGTTGGTTGAATGGTCCTTGCAGGTTCACGGTGCATTTGCAGGGTTCAGTGGCATTACAGTTGGCATATGCAATACCCATTACGTGTTCCTGCCCATTCCAGAAGTCATTAGATCTCCAAGGTTTGTGGATCCCAACAGCCGGATGTGGCACCGATGCCTGACTTCTACTGGACAGCCAGACTTCCTTTGAATTTTCACTGACGGATTTCTTGTCAGCCCAGAAGTAATGGCTGGCGGATTTTGTCTTGCCATTTTATACTTTCGATAACATAGATGCTAATTGGCTGGACTGTCAATCAGCAGTGAATGCTGAGAGTCCAAAGGGTGGTGGATTCCAAATAAGGATCAAGAGTCCAACAGTTTTTGTATCATCTGATTTATAGACAATAATGTAGTTATGGAGTTCATAAATAGACAATATTATATTAAGACAATAAGCTCCATGTAATTTGGTAAGGGGAAAGGGGAGGGGTTGTAGGGGTAGAACACCAATTGAAATAATTGTATCCATTCTGAGTTCTGACTATTCATCATGCTTTCCTTTGAAGCCATGTCTGGTTAATTTGCGTTAGCTAAATGGATCTCATTTGGTTCAATTTGTGATTTTTTACTCCCATCTGGTCTTTTGTAAGTCATGAGAGGGAGCGGCTGTTTGGATGAATTAAAAAAACTGTCATTTAGAAAAGCCACATGCAGGAAACCCAAAGAAGAATGGTAAATGTAGGATAATTGAAGTGCAACGCAATAGTGCATTGACTGGGAGAAAAGGCCATGTAGACTCTGGAAAAAAGAGGACTATGAGTGAAAAGTATACAAGTTGCTGAAAGTGTAACGCAGAGAAACAATAGGACTGGTGTGGAGACTACTGCATTCAACTATCGCACCAACTACCCAATGTCCCTAATCTATTATAAAATTCTTGACTGGGACTTTTAGCATTGTCTATCCTAATAGAATCCTAAGGACAGTAACTGCCTTCAGCATCGTCTCTCTTCATCCCAAAAAAGCGTTTGTGAGTTGTGACTAGTTTTCTCTTTCTATTCTTTCTACCTTATACTAGCCTTATATTACACCATTATAAATTGCCTCCACCATTCGTCAAACAGAGAACTGCAAAGCATTTGAGTCGGAAGTGAGTATCAAAGGAAACTAGATCTTCCTTTTTTTTTTTTTTTTATCTTTTTCTTCTTTTTCGCTTTAATGGTTTTAATGGTTTCGTTTACTCCAATATATTGCATTCATCCCTCACAGTGACTAGCTTAACCGCATTTTCCCTCAATGTCGTTGCTGCCCTATCCTCCTTTCAAGGTAGTCATGATGTTGAGCTCAGAAGTATCGCATGAAATTGAACCTGAGCACAACTAAGAGAAACTTCAGTCTCCTTCAATGACAATTAAAGCTTTTCAATTGAGCTCCCATCCCTTCCCATCTTGGACTTATGGAGGTTGATAGATCATTATGTTGGGAAGTGAGCATGATGGGAGACCCAGCCTTAGGATGTACCGCTGACACTTGGTTGAGTTACCTCCGATGTTGCCCTTCTGCAAGAGCTTTGTATTCTTCATTTTCAATCTTTATCTGATTCCTAGTTGATAGGGTCTTCCCATTTGCCTTTGTTTCAACATATACTTCTATGTAAAGAAAACTGATGTTATACAAGTAAAATTGTGCTAGCAAATCTAAATGCCCATAATTGGGAATGAACTGACTAGAAGATGATTAACATCACTAATCCAAGGAAGTGCAAATTATTTTTCCTGTCAATCAAACTCTTGGTCACTTCTGGAGATGCGCGATCCAAATCTGTAGCCTGCTTCTTTGGTGCTTCACTGCAAACAGCAGGCCCATCCAATAACCAGATAGCTCCTCTTTATGTCCGTCATAAACGTTTGATTTCCTCTGTTTTTCCATTGTACTGCATCAGTGATCGACTGAGGTTTCTAGTGCTCTGATTTTCAAGCAATATATTATGAAGTAGGACTGACTGCATTATCCAGTATACCCCGTGATTAAGGTTGCCTCTGAGTCAGTCAGTTCCAATCAATGCAGTTTGAACAAAAGCAATCCGGAAAGGTGATGTTAGGCGACAGATGGATCCGTCCAGTATACCCCATGACCAAGGCATGCCTCTGAGTCAGTCAGTTCCAATCAATGCAGTTTGAAAAAAAGCAATACGGAAAGATGATTTTAGGAGCAATAGCGAAAGGCTTCTCTAAAAGCTTTAAACCTCAATTTTGTAATGCAGGAACCAGTTACCTGCATAAAACGAGAAGATGATAGAACAGAGTAGTTGAAAATGACAGAGCATGTTCATAATAGTGTATTAAATCATCTATAATGATCGGTTATGTACCTTCAATTGTCTATAATGATTGGTTATGTAATCCACTTCTTTTCAGTATTATTCTCACATGAGAGGAATGTAGAAAGTTTGAAAATAAAGCTAATTTTCATTAATGCAAGAATAGCCTGCTAGCATTTGAGAATGGCACTTTTTATATAGATTAAGCTACTAGTATCTAACATTAGATGGATGATTAAGATCATCTTGTTTACTTGTATCATGGGGCTCTAGAGATTCAGATTCCCAATCCTCCATTCTTACGAAATATATTTCGAGGGTACAAGAAAATGAAGAGAACTGGAAGATGTGAGTGGTGGGCTTATTTTCCATTTTCATCATGCTGCTGACTGCCTGCCTATCCATGGGAAATGGTTGGAATAAAAAACCTTGGTAAGTCGACCTGAAAGGTGCACTGAACAATTTTAAAGAACTAATAAAGAAATAAAAGCCAACAGCATAGTTTTGGATTGTGAATAGGTGGGTGCGATTGTATTCCAGATCTTCTGGAGTATGCGACGATTGATTTAAAAGTATTTCTTGTTCACGACTTTTCTGTGGTGGATGGATATGTCAGGACCGATCATTGACATTGAGATTCTTATAGCATGTGGGAAAGTCACGCTCAAGGCATGCATGTTCTACACGCTTACTACGGCAGGCACTCCATGTTTGCTACCGTTTAATCACAGCTGCTCCCTTGGTCCAGCAGCCTTCTGGTAGGTGTTACTAGGCTAGGGAAGACCCAGCATCTAAGTGGGTTTCTACATGGGTTGTGAACTAGCACGAATGAAATTATTGCAAGGCACAGGTCTATAAATGCAGAAGAAACTGGGTGCCGACTCAAGCCATCACCCAACTCTGCTTGAGCTGGAAGTGAGAATTGGAGGAGACTAAACCAATTCAGCTACTTTCCTTTTCTCTTTTTCTTCTTGTGGGGAAAGCTCAATGGTTTAGTTTCTTCTAATATCTTACATCCATATCACAGAAATTCAACTTATGCAATGGTTGGGAGCCCAATCAATGGAGAAGACCTTGCTGTAGAGTTTTATCCAAAGCTCCCAACCAATGCAGAAGACCTTGCTGTTGAGCTTTCTCATTTTTATACCAGGTTTGATTCAAGTAAACGGTCTGGAAGTGAGAATCAGAGGAAACTGGGCCATAGAACCACTTGTTTGTTGATGGTAATGGTTCTATTTCCTGTGATATCCCACATCCGACCTTCATGGCTAAGTCCCCAACAATTCTCCTTCATGGGATTGGTATCAGATTTTGTTATAAAGTTAAATACACCTATATTAAATAGTAGTCGAAATAATCATTGCAACAGTTGTTGATGATCTTGTACAATTAGGAACATTCCAAAAAAAAAAAAAAAGAAAAGAAAGAAAGAAAGAAAACTTCAATATTTGCTTGTACATTTCCCATTTATCTATGAATACTAGCCTCAACTCAACTCCAATGACCCCTTCTCATTTAGCAGGAATTACGCCATTTGTCTTTCCAAGATACTTTCCAAGTTGAAATATTTTTGCAACCAGTAAAACAATTTTTGCTTGCAGATGCTTGATGGGAAAAAATATAAAAACAAAAGCGAAAGGGCTATAAGTGATTAAATCACCATAATTCCATGCCCATAACAACATTGACACAAATTTTTTGGAATTTGTATAAGCTTGATTAAAATTCCCGAGTTGACATGACATTTGTAATTTAGGTAAATCTACCGAAATTTATGCCCTACTTATTAAACTAAAATTATTTAATATTTAACTCCGAAATTGAAAAAAAGGTACTGTAAGATGAAAAAATTCTCTTCCAACGACAGCTTTGTGAAAAATTGAGTTCCAATTCCATGCTTGCATAAGCATGGAGTGTCTTCTATTTTGGGCTTATATATTTATTAAAAAAGGGAGTCCAACTTGCCAGAAAAATTTATACCGGGTCTCGACTCTAGACCTAATCAAGGTATAAAACAGGTCAATCCTAGGCTGATGTTGTTAGACTTGAAAGTTGACGACTAAAGATATGTTTAGGAAGTAATAGAACTTTTGTATAAAAAGTTTTTAAAATAAAAGTTTTGAATTTGTAGAAAATGATGTGATATGGTAAGGGTAATGAGAAAAATAAATTTAAAATAGATATGTTAGTTATATGAGTAGTTATGTAAAAATAATTAAAAAGTACGTCAATTGTATAAGAAAATATGAAGAAAATAATTTAAAAATAAGATAGTTATAAAGATCAAAAAAATTTAGTTTGAAAAGTTTTTGCTTTTACCAAACACGCCCTAAGTCATTTTATTAATAGATCAAATTAAATCACATTATATAAATTACATCCCAATAAAATTTAAAAGGGCATCAATAGTATAAATTAACAAAAGCCTATCTTAATGAAGTTCTCAGAAACATGTTAGTATAAGTTCACAAAGGAATAACCAATGAAATTAAAAAGGTATCATTAGTATAAGTTAATAAATCTAAGAGCTTCGTAATAAACATAATAAATCTAAGATTTTAGGCCTATGACTCCGTTCTTGAAAAAGTTTTTTGATGTTGCGTCTTGCATGCAAGTCACGTTGGGACAGTTAACCTAACAATCTGCTCTAGTCTGGGATGAGCCAACATGCCTGCTCCAACCTGATCAAGGGTGTGTTTGGCAATGAAATAACCAATGAAATTAAAAAGGTATCATTAGTATAAGTTAATAAATCTAAGAGCTTCGTAATAAACATAATAAATCTAAGATTTTAGGCCTATGACTCCGTTCTTGAAAAAGTTTTTTGATGTTGCGTCTTGCATGCAAGTCACGTTGGGACAGTTAACCTAACAATCTGCTCTAGTCTGGGATGAGCCAACATGCCTGCTCCAACTTGATCAAGGGTGTGTTTGACAATTGATAGAAAATGTCAAGTTAAAACTGTTCAATCTAAAACTTTTCATTCTCTACAACCATCATATATTTTTTAATCATTTTTTCATATTTTCCTATACAACTACCCTACTTTTCAATCAATTCTACACAACTAACCTATCTATTTTAACTTTATTCTCTTTACTACTTATCATTACTCCTATCATATCACATTATTTGACAACTTTTATCCTAAATAACTTTTCATCAAAAGTTTTATTCATTACCAAATACACCCCAAAAATGGCTGATGGGGAGGTCAATCAGATGCCATTTACACTTCTAAGCTACTTAAACTGAAATTATACAGAAGAATCCCATTTTACAGGCAGTCATTATTGGGTAGAGGCTAGCATTTAACTCATTTTTTATATTTTTTGAAAGATTTTTTATATAACTATTAATCTAAGTGTATTTAACATGTGTATCAAGTTTTATCCCTTTTTGGAGTTTTTTAGAAAAAATTTATTTTTGAAAGTCAATGTCATTTTAATAATTTTAAATTACTAAAATGCTATTGATTTTTAAAAATAAAAAATCTAAAAAGGGTAAAACTTGATACACGTATTAAATACACTTAAATTAATCGTTATATAAAAAATTTTCAAAAAAAACAAAGGGTTAAATCACCCGGGTGCACCGAAGTTAATTACACGTGGGTGTACTATGTTAGTACCCGTTATTGTTGGCCACTCAGGCTTTCCCTTTTCTTGGTATTCAAGGATTGGAGAGGTTAAAAGCTCTACGATTTCTTCTGCATGTTTCATGATCATCAGATGCATTACTGGCCCATCTAAACTACTGAAATTATCTATAATTGAGGAACCAATATTGGGAATGTCTATCAAAGCAAACAATAGAGTATCATTTCGAACCCTCCAGCTCTCTTAAAATCAGCATCAAGAGAAGATCATGTTGCCGCAGGAAGTGAGTATTGAACGAAGAAGCTACACCAAACAGTTCACCTGCTCTATGGTTCAGTTTCCTCCAATATCTCACATCAAACTTCTGCAAACGAGGACAAACCTTGTGTTCAAGATCTATCCTCGTATCGTTTGTTAACATTCTTGGCAAAAGTGTTCAAGATGGAGTTGATGATTGAAGGACACTAAACCAAACTCAAAGAATCATGTCCTCCAATATCACACATCTGAAATTCAGCTATAGGGATTCATGAAGCAGTCCTGGAGACTGAATCAATAGGCTTTACCCCCACCCAAAGGTTTAGTTCCTACAATACTAAATTATATCCTCATTCCTCCCATAACTAGGCATCTTCTGCATCATTAACCAAAGATCTCATTAAACATTTTCCATTTTTTTCTTAATGAGAAGCATTGAGAGGCTGGAGATGAGCAATGGAGGACACTGAAGCACATAAAATAAGACAGAATGCTCGAAGGTCCAGTTTTCTCCAATATCTCTTCTCCAGCCTACAATGATTTCATATTTGCAGACAGTCTTTCATCAAATACAAGTCTTGTCTTAAAAGGTCAGACAACCAATCGAGGGGGAGAATTCAACCAAAGACCTTGTGTTTTCTTGGATGCTTTCTCACTTTCATCTCCTCCACAAATTTCATGGTTCAGATATGCAAATAATCAGGTCAATTTTGAGTTATGCAGCTACAAACAAAATTAAAATTCAATATTTTTAATTTTTGTTTCAAGGTAAAATAGATCTTCAAAGATAATTATAATTCAGTTTTTACATTTAGTTCAAGGTAAAATAGAGTTCCAAGCTGAGGCAAATCGTAAATCAAATGGAAGTGTCCAAACATCTATGCCATGGCCCATATAAACTGCATTTAGATTATCTTTATCATTGACTTTAAAAAACCATAACTACAAATTCAGAGTTACAAACTTCAAGCTCTTTTTTTATAGGTATACTTTTCATTATATCTTAATTTATCTTACAATCAAACTCTAAAACAATTGTTACAATTTTTCTAAAAAAAAGAAAGACCATAAACTCCTAAATATCAATAGAGATACCATAGACCGGTTGGTTACAAACTTCAAGCTTTGATTTCACTACTAAATATGGACATGAATATATGAATTTCGCATTCCAATTTCCCTTAAAATTAATCGAACGTTCATCAAATCCATCACGAGACTACAACTATTCCCCTTCCTGCCAACAGCATCCCATGTCCCAGATAGTTGGATAACATATTCTTTTGATGATGATGGTTATGAGACATAGCACCCTAAGTTTACTGAGGGAATGATATTCTACATCCGAATGCAGGAAGAAGGCCAAACACATGATGACAAGTAACTGTTGACAAGAATGCACTTTGCCGTTCTTTTCAAAATTGTTTCCCATCCTTTTTTGGTTCTTTCAGAAAAATAAATAAATAAATAAATTTTGTAGCCCATCCGTGAGTTGTTTGGTTCCATGGCAGAGAATCCTCGAAGAAAATAGCCCTCTGTTCCTAACTTAATCAATGACTAGATGCACAACAACAACAACAATTAAACCTCTGCTTAAATACGATAAGCGTATAGTTTATGCAACATGGACCTAATAAGCTCATAACCATATCATGCAGGGACCTTTTTCATAGCTCCCTTGTTCTTTCTTTTCCTGCACCAGAAAACACCACGTATCAAGAACTGAGGGTAAGATGTCAACAATTTATGCACAGTACTGCGTAAACAACAGCATGGCACAGAAACATGCAAACAAAAATAACAATCTATGGATCTTAAAAGATTTAGTTTTCGTATAGTTATGCACTAAATGATAGAACTATAGAAAAATTCGGGCAGCGAATCAAAATTTGCTATGAAAATTAATCCAATAGTGAAGAAAAGGAAAACAAAACTTTTGGAGTTGAAACCATTTTCCTTCGAGTGTTTTTAGTAATTTATTCAGTTATACTAGGGGTGTGTTTGGTTGGAGGTAAAACTTTTGATGAAGAGTTTTGGAGGTAGAAGTTGTTAAATTGATAGAAAATAATGTGATATAATAGGGGTAATGATGAGGAGTAAAAAAATAAAGTTAAAATAGATAGATTAGTTGTATGGGTAGTTGTATAGAAATGATTGAAAAGTAGGGTAGTTTATATAGAAAAATGTGAAAAAATAATTAAAAAATAAAGTAGTTATGGAGAGTGAAAAGTTTTGGGTTGAAAAGTTTTAGTTGACACATTTTGGCCCCAAACAAACACACCCTAGAGTAGTGTCCAACAATTACAATGAGAACTTTCCCACTTGGGAAAACCCGCGATGCATATCACAGTGAACCAATCGATAACAGGGACTGCAGCATCAGCGGTCTGAATAACCAAACTGCCATTTGCAGTTATGAGAATTTTTAAATCTGCACCAAAATACAAAGTTTGATCCTTATGCATAACACAAAGAAATAAATTTTCTAGATGGTCATGAAATATTAGGACACACAGGAAGACCAATCATAAAGAAGTTATAAGGCTTTTGGATGATGGTGTATCAATGTGGTAAATTAAAGGATTCGACAACAATTAAGAATATATTTTTTCTAATGCTACCAATTAAGAATATTTAAAGAAGAGACATGACCCAGTGTAGACGAACTGCACCATAATTACAATGTAATCCACTGCAAAATGAGACCCACATGTTTTAAAATATAAAATATTTTATATAATCATTTATCTACATAAAAAAAACATAATTTTGAAGATTTAGATGTTGAAAAATACAACTTTAAAATTGATATTTATATTAAACTATTTTATTATGTTGATTTTGTACTATTTTAAGATGGGGCTCATATACATATTTGATTTGGATGAAAATTAGTAAGCTATTAAAGTAAATAATTCTAAATACAATTGGTGGGATAGATATTGATTTCATGATCAAATGAGGCCCATTTGTAGCGGACTGCTCTATCTGCAATTGATCAAATTCTTTAAAGAATTAAGCTTTTTTCAATCAAAGAAGAAAAGAGGTAGCAATTTCCTTCAACAGTGACATTCTAAGAACCATTGTCAATATGTAATGTCGCTGAGTTGATTTAAATTTGAAAACTTACTCTTGGAGGACTTTGATTTGTGACCGTGCTCTGTCATAACCTTCTTCCTTCCGTTCGGGTTTCTGCTTTGCAGCCTTCCTAGATTCAGGTTTCCAACATGCTTTCGCTAGAGACTGAGCAAGAAGTTTAGCAATATCTGTGGCCATCGTTGCAGCCTTCTGCACAAATGGAAATTTATCCTCCTTGAAGTGATGCGACAACCATAAATAAGTAGATAGCACTTGATGCTTAGTCTCAAGATCTAAGAGCTCTGTGTCATTTCTTGCAGAACCCTTTGGCATCCCCATTGCTATGCCCACGGGTAGGTCTTGGCCATATGCATTAGCAAACCTCAAGAGATGGTACATTGCTTTTGGGTCTCTCACATTAACTGGTGCAAAGCAAAAGTTAAAACGATCTTGTAATGACAATCCCTGGACCTTTTCCAACACGTTCGCCACTTTCTTGATGTTATCATGCCGGCATAAGAAATATGAGCTATCAAGACGACAGTGCTCACCGAATTTATCCAGAAGTTGGCAGAATGTGACATTTGGGAACTGTCCGGCAAATAATTCTACCTGCTCAAAGAAAGGAAAGAGCCCAACTTTATTAACTTGATCGAAAGGCTGTTTCAAGCATTCAATTAGATAGTTCAGGTCATTCAAATGCAATGTGGTTGTTAGACCATCTGGATACCGGCTTCCCCTTCGACCAGCTCTTCCTGCAATCTGCTTCACCTGAGTGGCTGCAACTGGCACAATTTTGTCCCCATTGTATTTTGAAAGACTATAAAAGACAACCCTTCTAATGTTGAGATTCAATCCCATTCCCACAGCATCACTCGCTACCAAAACATCATACTCATTACCCTCATCATTAAATAAGTTTGCCTGATGCCGCCGAGTCTCTGGAGGCAATGCACCATAGATAACACAGCAACGGTGTGAAGTAAACTTCTCAATTGCCAATTTCACTTCAAATATCTCCCGTCTCGAAAATGCAACGATACAGTCGCCAGGTCTTACATTCTGGATATCACCCAGCAGGGTCTTAGCCTCCACCACAAGTGGCTTGAACCTTCCATAATGGTTTTCCACCAGTTCATCTCCGGTTTCTTCGCATATCTTCTGAACAATCTTCAAAACACTTGGATCCCCACAGAGATGTATTTCATCAGCCTTCAATCCAAGCAAAGCTCGGGTCCATGCATAACCTCGGTAACGGTCAGCCAACATCTGAATTTCATCTATGACTGCAACATCATACAACTTGTCTGTTGACGCCATCTCCACAGTGCATGCAACGTGGTTAGAAAAGGGCACATTTTTATTCTCTTGTCCTGTGTGAAGACTACAGTACACACCAAGGGCATTCACCTTGTCAAATACTTCCATGGCCAGGAGACGCAAAGGACTACAGTAGACACCCTTCTCTGCTTCCATGAAACGCTGCAAAGCATTGTAAGTCTTACCACTGTTTGTTGGCCCGCAGTGGTATATAATCTTCCGTTTCATTGCCCGTGCAAAAGGGAACCATGAATGTGGTTTGGTGAGATCAGCGGATTCAACCGTACTCCTGAACTTCTTAATCTCATCAGGGAATTCTTCTATGCAGAATTCCACAAATATTGGGAAAAGAAACTTCGTTGCCGCTACTGAAGACCTGAGCGACAACAGATACTTACCCACATCCTCGGGGCACTTCTTCAAGAAGAAAGACCGGAACTTTCTGGCAGCAGTGGGGAAGAAGGAAGCACTGATGTAGATAGCAAGGGCCTGATTGGAAGCCCAACCGGATTTCGAAAAAGACCCGAAGAGCCGAACCAGGGCATCCCAACTAGCTTGGCTCTGCTTTGCACCTTTCCCAGCGGCTCGCATCTCTCTGTACAATTCAACAGGGTCGCTCCTGGCAACGCTCTCAAAGCTACGACCTTGGTCATTCCGGGCTGATTCATCCGCAGCAGCCACCTCGTCCGGAAGGTTCTCCTCCCCCTCCTCTTCTTGAATCGTTGTCGAAAATCCCCTCCTTTCGATGATATTGAAAGCATCAAATGTCAGGCCCTGAACCCCAACCGAAGCCGTGGAAATGCCACGGTTCTGGAATTCGAGAGAAGGAAGAAAGAAATTTGAAACCCTTTGGGAACTTGGAGCCCGGCATTCTTGAAGGAGAGGTGAAGTGGAGGGAAGAACCTTAACCCTAGAAATTATTCTTAGGGAGGCATAAACACGGGAGAGAGACGAAGCTGCTCGATTTCTACCCATTAAAATCAATCCATAGGAAGAAAAACTCAATCAGAGAAACTCAAAATTGCAAGGAAATTTAAAAAAAAAAAATCGCGCGTGGAAAGAAAGGGAAGGGAAGGGAATGAGGGGAGTGGAGTGAAACGAGGGAATTCAACGGTGGGTTTTTTGCCAGCCAAAAACCCTACTGACCGGCTGGGTTGGCCACGGTTAGATCAGGTCGGGTTTTTGCGTAGAGGACGCTGTGACTCGGACTACACTCGTACGGTCGCCAGGGCCGAATTGAATCAGAGACACGTGCTAACCTACGCGTGCAAATAGCCGATGAATTCAACCCCCTCTCTGTAATTATTTATTTATAATTTTCATACAATTACTTTACTTTTCAATAATTTCTACATAACTACCTTTATAACTAATATATTTATTTTATCTTTATTTTTTTACTTCTCAACATTACCTTATTGGATGGCATCAAAATATCTAAAAATCTCTAAAATGATAAAAATTAATACGTATTAAATATGTTTAGATTAACAGTTATGTAAAATATTTTAAAATATATATAAAAAATAGATATTTGCATCCGGGTGCACCAAAACTAACTACCCACATGCATAGGATCGAAATCCTTTAAATACATGTTTGTCCTAATAATATTATATTATTTTTATTTCCATATGTATTGATATTTATAGTATAAATAATTTATTAATTTCCTTTCTTTATGTTATTTTAAAATGTTAAATTTTATTCTAGAAATACGTTATATGTGTGTTTGACATTCTCATAAACTTTTCAATTTAAAATTTTTAATTTTTCACTTATTGAATTTTGTAATTTTTTATCTTCTTATACAACTACCTCACTCTTTAATCATTTTTTCACAATTGCCTTATTATTTTAATTTTATTTTTTTTACTCATTATATCGTTAATCTTATTATATTATATCATTTTTTTCATTTTAAAAAAGTTTATATCAAGAACTTTTTATTCATCATGTGTGTGTTGGAAAGTGATAAAATTTTACGTAATTTCCAAATATATTCATTACTTTTAATCATAATTCCAAGTATACTCACTATGTTTCAAAAATTCTAGATATACTCACTACGTTTTGCATATAATTCCAAATATGCCCACTCCGTCAATGTCCCTCAATTAACTTATGGACCATCTGCTAGATCCCACGTTTGATTTTTTAAATACGAAAAATACCCCTAGTGTACAAATAAATATCTGCACCGTCAGAACACCGAATATTAGTTTACGGTGCTCCATCATCCCAACCCAGTTAAGTTATGGCTGTCATCGTCGATCACACCACAAATCCAGCGGCCACCCTCTTCTAATGAAAATCCATCTCTATTGCCCTCGTCGCCATCTGCCTTTCCATTGTCGACCCTTCTGTAGCTTAACAATTTGCTTAGTTTTCGACAGTCTTCCTTGAGTTCAGAACTTGCCAGATCAGATCGTCCACGCCAAAGCATCGTGCATTGACATGGCCAATCATCAATGCTCCTTCTCCATCACGTCAGAATCCGATCGGCCACCAAATCTAGCTAGATCCCAATCTCAAACAGATTGTGGCATGGTGATGATTGACATCATTGTTGATTTGATTTTTTTTCTCCTTCAGTTGATTGGGAAAGGAGCTGGTGGTTTTTGGCAAATGCCGATTCGAGCTTTCTAATAGGAACCGCTACTGAGCTTGCACTTGCTGGATTCAGGGGAAGCTAAAATAGCATTGTCCCATTGCTAGAGAATTGGGTGTATTTCTGCTGCAATTTTTTTGTGCTACACGTGGTTCGGTGCATGGATTTGCTGCTGGCCACTCGGTGCGCTACTTCCTCGTTGCCGGTCAGAGGTGATGAAATGGATTGGAGGTCCACTAGCTAATGAAAAGCTTGTGTTGCCATGAACTAATCAACCGGGTGGTGTGGATTGTTGGGTTTTTGGACTTTCATTTTGGTGGTCAACTATGTGTCTTGGAACCTATTTGTCTCAGCAGTGGTGCTAAAAAATGACTGCTTGAAAGTTCTGGTGGCAAGATGGTGTTTGATGGTTGGTTTTGCTGGATTAACATGGGTAGAATTGCAAGGGTGGTTGCAATTGATGGCCAGAAGGTTACAGCTGCCGGTGGTCCCGATGGAGAGTTGGGAGTTGCTTGGATTAAAGATGATGGAGGCTGCTCGGTTTGATGGTTTTAAGCGAGCTACTATTGAAGACGATTGGGCTCAGTGCTGCTTATATTTTTGGTTGTTGCCGTAATTCGAAGAAGAACAGTTGCAATGGATGGGTGTTGTTGGAATATGTGGATGCTGAAAGGTGGGCACCGCATTTTGCAAAACTGCCAGATTAATGAGAGTTGCTGGAAATGGGTTATACTCGGTCGAAATTTGTGGTGGGCCTGATCGCAGTTGATTGACACCCATTGGAAGATTAAAGCTTTTTATTGGAGAGCTAATGGGTTGTAAAATTTTTCAAAGGTCGCCTTGTTGGAGAGATTTCCATGGCTGGTATTTGGGGCATTTTGGCATCAGGCGGTTGATGAGAGTGTGAGGATGGCTTGACTTGTCGGAATCTGCTTGCCATATTTGATTTGTTTTTGCCCCTTTATTCTTGGCATAGTTGAACACGATTTTGATCCTGCAATGGGCAAGCTTGATGGGGATTTTCTACTTGCCAGAAATTTTTTCCATCACTGGATTATTAGGTCGAGCATTTTATGGTCGTCGATGGATGATGAGTTGTGTGATTTAATGGAGACTTGTGAGAATCCATGGAGAAATAGGTGTGATGCAGTTGGATGTTTCAGAGGAAGAGAGGAGCTGGACGGCGTTAGACTCTGTCATTCGTCCCTTGGTCTAACTTTTGATCATGGGCGTTTTAGTAATTCTACACATTTTCTAACTTCGTTTTCTCACATTCGTTACACTGTGGGATATTTGGAATTATCGGCAAACGTGGGGAGTATATTTAAGATTTTTAAAACGTAATAGGTATAGTTGAAATTATGATTAAACTAATGAGTATATTTGAAAAAGGCCCTAAAACTTTTAATGAAATTGATGTAAAAATTTTGGAATTTGTAGAAAATAATATAATATGATGGGAATAATAATGAAGAGTAAAGAAAATCAAAATTAAAATAAATAGGTTAGTTGTAGGAATTTGTGTTATAAATCCTTTAACTATGCATATTAGCATTTTGTACCCAAAAGTTTGCGTATTAGCATATTAAACCCTGTGAAGTTTTAGTCTTTGCATTTTAAATCTTGAACTCTAATGACATTAAAAAACACCATTGAACTCATGTGTAATATCGAAAATTCCCTTATATTTATATGAAAGCAAGACAATCATAACCAAAAACCAACATCATCTTACTAAACGTCATCACTTTCTCATAATCATGTAGCTACATCATGTAAATAATGTTGGTTTTTGACCATGGTTGTTTTGCTTTTCATACAGATGTCAGTGTATTTTTGACATTACACATAAGTTTAACGATGTTTTTTATGTCATTAGTGTGAGAGTTTAAAATATAAATACTGAAACTTTGCAAGGTCTAATATACAAATACACAAATTTCGAGGTCCAAAATACTAATATTTAAAGTTAAATGGTTTATGATGCAAATTCTCTATTAGTTGTATAGATAGTTATGTAAAAATAATTAAAAAATAGTGTAATTATATAGAAAAATGTAAAAAAAATTAAAAATATAGTAGTTATAGAAAATGAAAAAGTTTTAGTTAGAAAAATTTTATGATTTGCCAAATACCTTCCTAGATTTTAACTCTATTATCTTTATTCTTTATTATTACTTTTATCTTTTCGCATCATTTTCTCTCATTTAAAAAATTTTGCACTAAAAACTCTTTATCCAAAAGTTTTATCATATCTTAAACACACCCTTAGTTAGAAAAGTTTCATAGTTTACCAAACACCCTAAGATTTAAAAGTTTTATCAAAACACACCACTATAGATTATTATATATTTAAAAAAATTTAGTTATGCTATTTACTATTATTTTTTCTTATATGATTTATTTTTATTATATTTTTATGTCGCAATAAAAAATCATTACTCTTAACTCAAATAAAAAGTTTGTTAACACAAGAAAACTGAGTTTAGGTTAAAGTTTTATAAATAGGTTGAAGTTAAAGTTGAACTAACCTAAATTTTATGAGCCTAAGTTACAGCTCATGTATTGCACACATGCGTGATCATTGTTGTTTATCTTAGTAGTTAGTCACATAAGATATGAGTTTTTACTTAGGGCATGTTCCAATCTATACACGATTCTTGGATTGAATTTGCATCACTATTTTCAAGACAACTTTCCAATTTCCAATACAACTTTACTCATTCCCAATACAATTTTACTCATTCTCAATGCATATCATCACATTCTCGTCATAGTCCAAGAATCTTGTATAGTTTACAACACGTTATTTTCTTTTTTAGGATATTCAAGATTTTGCATTTTCGGGACCTTTGATCTAATTTTACATTTAATTAATCTTTTTTTTTATATCACCTCTATAATAAAATCATTTTTCTACATATATTATCTTGTTAGCCCGGATGAATAAATGAGGGTGTAGTTGTATACACCTGGGTGCATTCATCTTCAATGTATTCGGGTGCATACACCTATTTTTTTACACAACTGTTAGTCTAAGTATATTTAACACGTGTATCAATTTTCATAATTTTTGGAGATTTTTAGATATTTTTTAAAATTTTTAAAAATCAACGGCATTTTAGTAATTTTAAATTCATAGATGTTTTTATAATTTTGTATTATTTTTTAAAATATGTTTCGAAAATTATGTGTAACCGATTAAATTATGAACTAGATAACCGAAAATTTTAACCCTACTTCCTTTTGAATTTTTTTTTTTGGGTCAACTATGGGACTCTCCAAAAGTCACGAAAGGAAAATAATGGAATTTCCAATTTTGAAAGTGATAAGCCCAACAATGTCATACTTTCTAACTTAAAGAGCTTGTTTGGGAAGGTGAGAGGGTAAAAAAATTCTAGAATGTATTGGAATGAGAAAAGAAAATATTTTAAGAATTGCGTAATTTGTAGGAAATAATAAGGGTAAAGTTGGAATAAATATGCATGATGGAGGGGAGTTGATATGAAAAACTATTAGAATATAGGGATAAAAGTAAAAAAATATGGTGTTATTATTTAAATAATGATTAATCTTAAAATCGGTGCTCTCATAAATTCCCTCCCCTCATTGCATTTTAAGATTGCCAAACATCCCCTAAATTTGACTATTATGCAATTAATAAACCTGTCCTGCCATCCAGCAGTTGAAAGATGACATTGGTGTCAAGCTTTCGTGCATGTTTTATCTCAACTGATATTTTTTAATTAAACTCTAAGATATTCTTATAAATTTTTATAATATTTTAAGACAATTAATAATATTTGTAAATTTATCTATACGAGTGGACACTCTCACCAATCAAGAGAAGACTAATGTCATTTACTAACTCTTGCTGATTTACAGCCGCGGGAATTGGAAATTAGCACCCAGCTCGTTGGGGGCAGCAAGTAACACGTGGGGTGCGTGGCGGTTTTGTTTTTGTTTTTGTTTTTTTCTCTAAATTGTGCGAACCGGCGGAACCCGGGCACGCCAGTTTGAACGGACTACGGTTTGGACGTTGGCAAGGTTTCTGAACTAACCAGGAGGGCAACCGGTTTTTGGTCGGTTTGACTCAGTTCTGATCAGGGATGTAAATACTGACTAACCCAACTAGATTTATAATAGGATTGGATTAGGCATTTTGACAAAAATATATTTTATAACCAGATTTGAACTGACCTAATTTCAAAAGTTGGTTAATTTGGGTTGGTTATTTTCGACCCGACCCGACCCAATTTCATAAATTAGGGTACAATATAATAAATTATTATAAATAGCCTTATATTACTATATAATACATAACAATTAACTAGATATATTGATTTGAAATAATATTGTTTAGCACTTATATCATTATATAAGTCATAAATTGTAAATTATTCATATAGAAATGATTAATTTTTATTCTTTCATATAAATTTATATTTTAAAATATATTTACTCAAGCAAAGTATTTTTAAATATTATATATTTATTAACCCTATTTCTAACACAAACTGAACCGATTTTTATGAGGCTAAAATAGGGTTGGATTAAGGTGTGAAAAATTCAAAAGTAGGGTTGAATTAAGATTTTATAAAGGAGGTTAGGATTGTATTTACCCCAACCCGAGTCAACCCGACGCGATTTACACCCTTAGTTCTGATAACAATAGCTTATAACTCAAGTTTAAGGAGAATGAAGAGTGGTGTGTTTCCTTTTAGGGTCGAATGGCCGGGACATTTACCCTTAAAGACCTCTTCAATTTGCAAATCATATGATTTTTATAAAAATATTTAAATTGTAAATAAAAAGATGATGATAGGGATTATTTTTTAAAAAATGATCTACGCAATCGATTCTAAAGAAATTTTTAAGTAAATTATTATTTTATATCAGAATGGATAAATTTATTCTTGGGCAATTACATGGAAAAACATGAAAAAATTATGGAAAGGGAATAAATTGAAAAGGTAACTCGTTTCATTGTTGGCATGTTATAATATTACTTTTCTTAAATCAATTTTGCTATCAACTTTTTTAGCTAGAATAATTTACTTGTGCTTATTAAAAGATAAAACTTTTCACCTGAAAATTTAAAACTTTTCAACAACTATTTTATTTTTAAATTATTTTCAATATTCCTATACAAACAATACTACTTTTCAATCATTTCTACGTAGCTATCCATGCTACTAATTTTATCTATTTTAATTTTATTTTCTTTATTCCTTATCGTTACCTCTATCATATTATATCATTTTCTCTTATTTTAAAAATTTTTGTACAAAAAATTTTCATCAAAAATTTTATGCTAATGCTCGCTGGATGAGTTCCCGCCGGACACACCAGTAGAATATCGGGAGTTGGCTTTGATAACATTTGTAATGTCCCGACCCAACTGTCGCAGGTATTGTCCGCTTTGGGCCTTAACCCGCACAGTTTTGTCCTTATGGGTACCCTGAATGTACCCCAAAAGAGGTCTCGACAGAGTCACTAGCGGCTTCTACTTATAGCCCAAACTCCCTCGTTCGTCCTAACCGATGTGGGATGTTACAGCTAATAAGTAATAACATTCTTATGCCTGTGTGGATTATATGAATGTTTAGATATGCTTTTTGGATTGAAAAATGCACCAAAATTTTTTCAAAGATGAATGAATAATGCTTTTAAAGAATTAAAAGAGTTTGTTGTTGTATATATAGATGATGTTAAAAATTTTCATAAGGATAGAACAATATTATCATAAAGAAAGATACTATAAATAAAGCCTAAGACTAATTTCTTGAGATTAAAAATTGAAGAAAATAAAATAAAATTATAAGCTCATATAAGTAAAGCAATAATTAATTTTCCCAATGGGCTTCAAGAATAAAAATAATTACAAAGGTTTTTAGGTATGTTAAATTATGCTAGAACTTTCATAAATAACCTAGAATAATTGACAAAGTCATTATACGAGGAAGTGTCTAATAAAATAACATGAAATTGGATGCATGAGGATATGACTTTGGTAAATGAAATTAAATAAAAAATCAAAGATTTTCCAACATTAAGGTTACTTAATGGAAAGATATTATTTTATTCTTGAAGCTAATTCCTTAGATTTCTATTAGGGATGCATTTTAAAGGCCATATGAGAAAAATGTTTAGAGAAAGAAGAAATCTATCGATACTCCTTTAAGGAGTCATTCTATGAAAAGGAGGTATTCATAGTCGTCCTGGTAATCAAAGAAAATATCTAAACTAGTTCAACATATATTAAGAATTTTTAAAATTTAAAGCAGAAAGAGATACGACAAGCAAAATTAGTTCGATGGCAACGAAAATTACCATATTTCAAATTTGAGATAAAAGGAATACAAAGTCCTTCAAATATAATTATTGAAGCACTAAAGAGAAAGCTTGCAAGAAATTGTTAGACAAATGACATTTTCATCAGCATTTTACCATAAGTACAAAAGGATAGGCATTTTAAAACAGATTGTCAAGAAAGTTGACAAAAAGAAATAATAATAGATCAGAAAGATCATATTATAGCTAAGATGAAGAGACTTCTAACACAAGTAGAAGGTGAACTCAAGAAAAAAATTAGAGATGAGAAATGCTCGCAAATTTACTATCAATTTGTAAAGAAGAATGCCACAATTCAAATCAATGCTAGAAACTCCTAGATAAAAAGAGGTTGGTCAATCTAATTATACTAAGAGAAATTCCTAGAAAGCTCAAGTTTGATAGAAAAGTCAGAAGAACTACAAATTCAAGCAAATTTTACTCATTTTCATGAGATCCCTAAAATAAAGATTCAATATGAGGGATACATGATTACAAATCCAATTAGAATAGATCTAAATGAATTCTCTAAACTAAGCGCAAGTATAAAAACAAAGAACTTGCTTAAATTATTACTTACTAGAATGATACATTGATATAATGAAAACAAAGAATATTATCATCAAGCAATGAGGTTAGGAACTATTTGTTGAATAACTTGAGAAGGAATGCCAAGTTATCAATATGCAAAATGAGTTTAAGTTAATTTACTCTAAGTAGAAAATCTTACATGAGATAGCTAAAGGAAGTAAAATAGTGGTTACAATAAATGCTATCTCAAATGAGGTGGAACATTATCTAGAATGAAAACCCTATATAGTAAGGGAGTAAAAATTTCCTGCTATTAAAATTATTAAGGCATTGTTCTCAGAAAAAAATTGATATTCCATTATAAAATGGAATGGTTGATTATATCTGGATAGACCGTCAAAATCAAGTTCAACTAATGAAGTTAATTGAGATGGTTAGATATACGTTATTGCTTTTAGGATATAGGATTAGATTCACAGTAGGTTTCATAGTTCTACACCCAAATGGTATCTAAAAAAGCATGATGAATATCTAAATTTTCAACTATAGATATTGAACACATGAGAAGGAAGAGAATTGTTTCAAATCTCAAAATGGAAGGGTATTTTTATTATATGAGAGGAAAAGTCCACCTCAACCTTATGGCAGAATACCACCATGTGTTATCATTGAAACAAGCTTGGGTACACAAAATAGAGAGATATTGATTGACCCTTCTTCGAGAAAGAAAGACATGTGCTCGTATTTGGCAGGATTACTTATTTTATATTAAGTATATATAAAGGGATAGAAGATGGATACGACCTATCCTTATAGTAAGCCTAAAAAAGCACAATAACTAACCCAAAAAATGCCATTAAGGCTTATGACATGAAGATAGAGTTATATATGAAGCGCGTATGAAATCTAGAAAACTGTTCTAGTTCCATTTGAAAAAACGACTAGTAATAGAGTGTTTGGTGAATACTAATCTAATAGCCACAATTTTTTGAGAGAAAGGAAGCACCCTATCCCCGACCCTAAACATCTGGAAGGGAGGAGGGATAGGATGATCCAAAAGCTTTCATTGTCAAAAAATTGTCTATACAAATTTTTTCCTGTATAGCCTATGGGGGGGGTACCCCACCAAACTTGTTGGTCAACAGAGGATATAGTAAGAGCGTCGGCTAAGACATGAGCCACAGCATTCCCCTGCCTAAGGACATGATGAACAGTGATTTGATTAGACGAAGATAGAATAGCCTTCATTAATCACATTTCCGACATGAGAGGGAACGGGGCCATCTGTCGAAAGCAGGTTGACCAGAAGGAGCGAATCAGTTTCGATTTGCAGTGCAGGCATGTTAGATTCCAGTCCCCAAGATGCACCGAGGAGGAAAGCCCGTGCCTCCATGAGCAATGGTTCCATGAAGCCATCCCGGCGCCATCCTTTTGCCGCAATAAAAGCTCCCCTAGAATCACGAATGACCGCTGCAAAACCCGTTGATGAGTTCCGATGATGCAGGCGAGCATCTACATTAAGCTTTAATACACCATCCGGAGGTTTAGTCCATCTGGGAGTCAGGGGCCTATCAAATACGCCATCCAAAATGAGGGGAGAGGCCCTGTGATGTTCCTCCAAATACTCCTTACACCAATTTAGAACGTTTGCAAGATCCGGTTTCGGCCCGTCAATCCTGAGTGAGTTCCGCAAAAACCAGATTCTCCAACAGCAGATGATGAAAAGGCACAGGTCGTCCGTCCACTGATTTTGTACAAGAGAGGTGATTAATTCCTAAACCGTGGCTGGAAGAACGATCCTCCTTGCGATCCAGAACCAAATCCCTTTAGTTAGCTCACAGTCCAAAAATAGATGATTGGAATCCTCCACTCCAGACCTGCAAAACAAGCACCGTGGGTCAATATCAATACCTCGCCTTTGTAGATTCATAAGAGTCGGGAGCCTATTCATGAATAGCCTCCAACCAAAAATAAGGATCTTGCTTGGAAGCTTTGTCCGCCAGATTGCCTTATAGGTGAGGGAGTGAGGAGAGCATCCATATCCCGAGCTAAGAACTCTGTAGGCCGATTTTACGGTAAAGACCCCGCGTGGTTCAAACTTCCAATAGATCGTGTCATCTTATGAGGGAAAGGGGGGGAACTCTGATTGATAATGCGCCACCCTTCATCCCCAGCTGCCGCCAGGATGCGATCTTTAATCCATGTGGATGAGGCATCGCAGATAAAATGGCTAACTTTAACGTCTTCAGGAATGGACAATGGTAGGGGGCCAGTTTTTGTGATCATGGGCTCGACCCATTCATCCTTAAAGAAACGCACACGGCTCCCGTTTCCAATTCGCCATTTGCACCCAAACTTGATCATGTCCCTTGCCCCCAAAATGCTCTTCCATGTAAAGGAATCAGATGGTTTTGCGCGATATCTCCAAATATCCCCGTGCGGGAAGTATCTGACTTTAAGCACCTGAAAGCAAAGGGAAGTCGTTACCGAAGAGAGTCGCCAGGCTTGTTTTGCAAGAAGAGCATAGTTGAAGAGATTGAGGTCCCGAAAACCTAAATCGCCAGAGAATTTAGTCTTGCACATCTCTTTCCACGCTACCTAACTCATTTTCCGTTTGCTACCCAGTTCACCCCACCAAAACCTGCTTAACATTACATTGAGGTCAGAGCAGAAGGATTTGGGTAGAAGGAAGATGCTCATGGTATATGTCGGGATCGCCTGAGCCACAGCCTTTATCAACACCTCCTTGCCACCCCAGGAAAGAAGCTTCCCCTTCCACCCCTGAACTTTGCACCAGATCCTCTCCTTCAAGCCCTTGAACATGTTCCTTTTAGTTCTCCCCAACCATGCCGGAAGGCCAAGGTAGTTCATCAACTCATTGCCAGAAGCCCCCAACCGAGCGAAAATGTCGTCCCGTGCACGAACATCAGTGTTGGAGCCACAATTGAAGCATTGAAAGATATAGATTGATAAAGTGAAGCTTGACTCCGATAACCAACATAGAGGATCAAAGTACATCCTGCCAGTTGCTAGAGCATGCAAAAGAAAAGTAAAGACAACTAAGTGGCCATCACTTACGATGTTGACATACAAAGCAAAATCCATTATAGTGAAAGCTTTGGACTAGATAAAGTGACGAGATTATAGTATAGTGATGATAAGATGTAATCTGGACAGGCAAACAACATACAAAGGTGTGTTTGGGAAGTGATAAAACTTCTGTATAAAAAGTTTTTGCGTAAATATTTTTGAATTAATAGAAAATGATACGATATGATAGGAGTAAAAAGAATAAAGTTAAAATAGATAAGTTAGTTGTACGGGTAGTTGTGTAGAAATGATTGAAAAGTAAGATAATTATATGAAAAATGTAAAAAAATTAAAAAATAAGGTAGTTATGAATATTGAAAAGTTTTGGCTCAATAGTTTTTGTATTTGCCAAACACACCCAAACATTTGTTCTAGTTATTTTTATTTCTAATTTGTTTTTTCTTTTTTCTTTTTAATTTGCTTTTTCTTTGTGTTGTATAAAAGACTACGTGTCTATGCTACTGTAAAATGGTGTAACTTTATGGTTTTATAAATGAAAGAACCCTCCATTTGGAAGGGGAACATATGTATCGTAAGCAAACTTCCGTGTGTTATAAAAAAGTTCGAGTGTACTTCATATTCCATAAGCCTCGCACCCTCTAATACCCTCACATGCCCCATTGCCATTTACACCTCCATTGCATAGCAAACATTGTGCACTTTGCAAAACAACAGCGAATGGTATTACCTATGGTGTTAAATTATTAATTTATAACATTAAATGATTCAAGTATCATATTCAAAGATAGTTACACATTTTTGAAAAAGCAGAATTGATATATGAATTAAATATACTTGGAAGAATAAGATTTTATAAAAATTAAAAATTCAATTAAAAAATAAGTTTTTAGGCCACCCCATTTTGAAATTCATGCTACTGATCTCTGATCGAGTTTCATAGAATCTGTTCACACGTGGCTAGGAGACGCATCCTTGAGTTTATGAAATCACAAATTTGCCCTGTTTGTACAATGGGTTACTATACTGAGTGCGAGAGCTTGAGAGAGCTCAGTGGTGTGCTTTGTGGATACTGGATAGAAAAGAAAGCGATTTTGGGCGGAGGGGCTGTAGCCTGTAGCTACAGCTGCATTCTATACATTATCCCCTGGCCAGCTCTTCTGCCTGCAAGGCTGCAACCCTGACCCCACTCTCTCACCCTCTCTTCTGGAATTCTTATTCTTTTTCCAAAATCACTTCACTCAACGCAGATGCAAGTTCTTGCTTGCAATTCGCCTTTGCATTCCACCGGTCTTGCAGCTCAAAGGCGTTTCGGCCGGAGACAGATCTTCTTCGATGGAGTTTCTTCCATCTGTTCTCGTGGAGATCGAGAAGGTGATCCGGTTGCTACCGCTTCTCCTTCCGCATTGCATTCTGCCTCAGTTCAAAGGTTAGCTTGCAATCTCTACGCGCACTTGAATTCCCTTAATGTATCATGGCGGGGATAGGATACTACCTTTTTTTCGCCTTTGTTTCTGATTCTTTTGATGCTTATAGGCTGGTTGAGGATTGCTCCAAGAACATCACTGAAATGATACGCAAAACAACTCCGCTTACAACGCGTCGGATGCTGGCAATTTCGTTCGCTTATTTATGTTCTCAACCTTCAAGGTATTTTTCAGGTTCGCACTGTTAAGCACCATGTTTCTTTAGTCGTTAGCATTTTTCATGGATCTGTAGTGATATGGCTTCACTGATGCTGTTTGTTTATGGTTCAAGAATTCCAGCTGTGCTCTTCGTTTGCTATTTTTCTTCTGAGAAATTTGCTTCATTCATTTTTGCATTCATGCCAAATGCATTTTAGGAAGAAGATAACTTTTTAGCCCATATGTCTCATGCTTTTGGTGGTTGCTGAACATCCTTGTCTAGTTCTTAGGTTCAATAGGTCCTAGACTCTTAGCGAGGCAATGTTTAATTCAAATTTTAACATAAATATATATTCCGACTGGCTGTAAACATTGCATGCCTGAGTTTTCTGCATTGGTTTACTCCTAAAAAGAATCGAAAGATCATCGGACCAACGTTGCTTTTAAATTGTGATGACTCTTTGGTCCAAAGAAGCTAACTGTGGGAATTAGGAAGGTCCGCCATGAGACTTCAGCTTTACTACAAAGAGGTTCTGTTTCTTCTTTCCATTTCAACTGAGCACCCCTGGGGACTGAACATGTACTATGGAAAGGCTTCCTTCATATACATTTTACCTTCCATTAAATTTTTGAGGTGAAGCTAAATCATATATATATATATATATTTTGGTGAAGCTACAATGCATGAAACAGATGTTAACTTTTAACTCATTTTTTTTCCTGTTTTCATGGCTCTCAAGGTTTGTGTTCTAGCATGCACTAATTTATACACGCAGATATAGTCATAGAAAATACAACTTTAGATTTGTCATCATCATCATCACCACGACAGATGCCTGATCCTCGTTAATTGAAGTCAATTATAAAAATTGTCTTTTTCCAATCTGTTGGAAATTGCCATGTCAATTAACCTGTAGACCATCAAAGAAATCCTAATATTACTAATAATGGAGCTTCACTTTAGTGTCTTCCTGTCGCACTGTTGACTCTTAACATATGGACTTCTTGAGTCTTAGATGCTCATGGTCAAATAATCTATCTTTACTTAATGTTCAAATATTTATTTATTCATACTTTCTTTCTTTTTTTTTGGGAATATGTCCATGATCTCTAGCTCTTGCTTTGGGAGATCCATCCATGACAATTGAGCAGGTTACTCCACCCATTTACCCTTCAGGGGTTCTCTTCCCTTCAGAGGTTTGTTTGAATCCTTGTTTCCTCGTTCCTGGATGTGCCTATAAGTTGATAAGTACCAATTTCTTTTTTCTGTAACACTTACATTTTAAGAAATTAAGTAAGTTTATTGGATAATTTTTCATCTCTGCAGGAAAGAATAACACAACTATTTGAGAAGAACACTTATTCTGTTGTCAACATCTTTGATGTGACATTACGCCCTCAGCTTAATATAACTGGTGTTGTTGAGGTTTGCAATCTATTTGCACTTCAAATCTTTCTTTATTTGCTTGTCTGATATTTGTCAATGTAGAAGTGAAATGATTGATATCTAAGCTACTTAAAGATGATTTTGAAAATACTGTCTTCTCTTTCTGGAGCATGAGTTAATATGATGCATTATATTAGCTAACAAATGATGCATCTTTTTTTTTTTTTTTTTTTTTTTTTTTTTTTTTTGAGTTTTTAATAATTTTATATCTTTTTTCCATTTTTATGTGGGCCCAAGTGTCTTTATTTCATACCCCAAAATTCATCATTTTTGAATTATTGTACATATTTTGTTAACCAAGTTTTCAAAAATAAAAAATTTTCACTCATCTCACACTTCTGTCACATGAAAGAGGTTGAAATTTTTGTTTTTGACAAATTGTAATTAGTATGTGTAAAAATTCAAAAATGGTAAAATTTGGGTATGAAATAAATACACTTGGACCCACATAAAAATGAAAAGAAAACAGAAAAATATGTTTAAAACTTAAAAAAAGGATGCATCCCGTGTTATCTAACATGCAATGCATCATATTAAATCCTGCTCCTTTGAACACAAGTGTGGAGATATTTGAAAAAAAAAAAGATCTAGGGTAATTGACCATCCCATAATTTCAGTTTTAACATTTTCTTGCATTTATGATGATGTACACATCTTAACACACATAATCCAGGTTCCTGAAGGAAATGGTTCTGGTGTGGTGTGGGATGGACAGGGACACATAGTCACAAATTATCATGGTAAGGAAACTCCCCTCCCCAGATCCTACATTGTAAAAACAAATGTAAGGGTGTGTACATGGATGCCCTTCTATGGACCTCACATTATGCAAGCGATCTATGCATTGGGTTGGCCTTTAACTGAAACTCCTGAATTGGCAAAAAAACTCAAGATATATTCACCGAACTAAACTCATAATAACCTCTATTTCTTTTTAGTAGTTTTTAGAATAACATGACCCATTTTATTTGTGATCGTTGTAATCATTCTTTGCTCATGTCAGTGGTTGGTAATGCACTTTCAAGGAATCCTAGTCCTGATCAAGTCGTTGCAAGGGTTAACATTCTTGCATCTGACGGGTGAGTTTCTGAGGCCTTCAAGATTTCTAAACAATCAGTCATGATGTTTGAATGGATTTTTTCCTCCCTTTAGTTAGATGGAGTCGCTGTTGTTAATTGTTATGCATGTCTACTTCTGAATGCCTTATCTGTCACTGTTTTTCTTTTATTGAAGGATACAAAAAAATTTCGAGGGTAAGTTGGTAGGAGCTGACCGTGCTAAAGATCTTGCTGTTCTGAAGGTGGGCAGTTTGAATTAGCATTCAATTCCATCAGATCAGTTTATCATGCTAGCATCTCTAAAGTTGATCATGAAGAGTAGGGTTTATGCCTTTCAATAATTTGCTACCAAGGCCACCTTGATTAATATAAGCAGATTCACCTATAACAATAAATTAGTCCAATCTAGGACACGTGGAACTTTGTAAATCGATATAAGAGTTTCATGGTGCAAGTCTGTAGTCCCTTATGATGCAGCATCCATATCAGTATATTAGGAGCATATTTTGCTTCTTGTGCTCAACGAATAACATTTCCAGGAAATCAATAAAGAAACAAGAAAAGAAAATGGAAATAATCTATCGTGGAGCATTTCAACCTTTTTTTGGCTCTGTGGAGGTTTCTGATTATATGATGAAGTTCTATTTTGTCAAAATGCCTTAATGCTTGACAATTGAACGACCAACTTCCTTCAGGTCCTGATCTCATTATTGGGTTATCTTATCTCTAATGTTTTAGGTAGAAGCTTCTGAAGACCTTCTGATGCCAATCAAGGTAGGGAAATCATCCTCACTAAAAGTGGGCCAACAGTGTCTGGCAATTGGAAACCCATTTGGCTTTGACCATACACTAACTGTTGGGGTTATTAGTGGGCTAAATAGAGAAATTTTTAGTCAAACTGGAGTTGCTATTTCTGGTGGCATTCAGACAGACGCAGCTATAAATCCAGGAAACAGGTTGGCATCAGAGACTCACAATCCCACTCTTTTTGGTCACAAAAGTAAATCTTTTCATATTACTGTTTGCATTCTCTGGGCTGGTTTATTTATGATGGACTAACTCAGTGTCATCATTTTTGTTAACCATATGAATATTTTTGTGGATGTTTCATATTTAGATATGTCACCATTTTCCACAAAATGAGTACCTAGGTGGATATTGCATACTTATAATTTTCCGTTAATAGTATATGTGATGATTATATCCAAACTTCATTCTACAATAATCTTGCAGTTGAGCCAATTTGGGTTTATTTATTTTGGACAATGTTTTGAAGGCTGATCTGTTTAACATGACCAAAGAGCTAGTTTAGTGTATCCATGATGTTCTTAACACAACCATTGGGCATCTCAAGGATGCTAACTGGCAAATTCAAATTAAATGTTCAAAATTTTTTTGTCACTGCATGCATCTTTCTGAGTTTGCTTATTTTAATGTTTACAGAACATTTCATGAGAATTTAAATTATTTAAACTCTTCCTTCAGTTTACATGTCGATGTCTTGCCAAATGTTTATGAGATTTAATCTCAATTTATTTTTATAATGTTGGGATCATGTATTAGCATTTTAACAATGCAGTGAGTGAAGCCATCTCATTCTCTTTTGGTTTTTGCATGCTCCAAGGTTTCTTTCGTTGACCTGTTCATATGTTTCTGTTCTTTGGCAGTGGTGGTCCTTTATTAGATTCAAAGGGGAATTTGATTGGCATCAATACTGCAATATTTACTCAGACAGGTGATGTTTTTGATGAAAAATTCTGGGAAAATATCTGCACTTGTTAAAATAATGAAAGGAGAAATGCATGTGCTGTTTATTGCATATAAACTGAAATCTTACTTTTCATTCTTGATAAATTTTGTGACAGCTAAAAGATAAAACTCCCCTATAAAAAATCAGTGCCACTAATTATGGCAACGGTGATGCAAGTAGTAGCAATTAATAAAGTTGTCATTCTAAATTGGAGGACCGCAGCATTGTGTTTATGCAAATGACCTTCTGCCTCTTTCAATTTTATTTTTTTGTTCACGTGCACAACCATTCTTTCACATACCTGTTATAGATGCCAGATGTGTCGTTCAAATGGCTGATGGAGTCTTGAAATTTGAATATAAGCTGAACATGACTAACTTCATTTCAACCATTGTGTTTATGTTTTTGTTCCATGTATATTCTATTTATTATTGCAATCAAAAAATAAGAAACCAGAGTGAAGATGGATCAGATGTATTCTTTAATTACTGGTCACTTCATCAATTTGCTGAGGTCTTTTGTAAGTGTAACAGGGACATCAGCAGGTGTGGGCTTTGCTATTCCATCTTCAACAGTGCTTAGGATAGTTCCTCAGCTGATCCAATTTGGCAAAGTGAGTGCTGAAATTATATGCTTTGCTGCATGAAACAAAACATATTGAGCATTTTATCTGTTAAATTTCCTGTCTGGCCGTTTATCCTTTGAACTGTTTAGTAGCAGATGTAAATTAGGCACAACAGTAATTGGTCAATTTACTTGTTTCACCGTTTTGGGGAGGTTTTCTCTAAAGAAAAAAGGGGGTGGGGCCAAGTTGGAGTCAACTTGTGCAATGCATATCTTCTCAGTGAAGGATATGATTCAGCCGTTCAATTTTCTTGCCATGATATGTATTCATTTTCATGTTGTTTAGTTCCTATCAGTCCCTATTCCTCAGCCAAAGTTTCTCCCCCACGGATGCACTCCTTTTGTCGTTTGTATGTGTTGTTGCCTTTTTTTGCCCATGGGTTAATTGCCGATTTTATAAATTTTGGTTTTAGGTCATCCGTGCTGGTTTGAATGTGGAGATTGCACCAGACCTGATAGCAAACCAACTGAACGTTCGAAATGGGGCTCTTGTACTCCAGGTACATACAAAAATCAGAAATTTCTCTGTCTTTCTAATCCTTCTTGAAATCACTGAATTTTCCTGTTGTTTATATGTCTTTAGGACATGAGATAGGTATTCTACTAGGAAAACATGCTTTATGTCTTCGATTGTTTTGTTTCCTTGTATTATTTGGCAGGTTCCACAAAATAGTCTTGCAGCCAAGGCAGGACTGATTCCAACAACAAGAGGTTTCGCAGGTAACATAGTTCTAGGAGATGTCATTGTTGCAGTCGACAACAAGCCTGTAAGCTCTCATTTGTTATGTTTCTGCCACATTTTCTGATACAGTTTGGTTTTGCCATGCAGTCTACTCCTGGTGATGACAAACTTGTACTTATTTGTCTGGTCAGGTTAGAAGCAAAGCAGCATTATCCAAGATTTTGGATGACTACAACATTGGAGACAAAGTCATCCTAAAGATCCAGAGAGGCATGGAAAATCTGGAGTTGCCTATGGTTTTGGAGGAGACAAGCTCTTGAGAGGGAAAGCCCAGTGCCTTTTCACAACGGGATGAGTTCACATACTCTTTTGCCTGGAAGAACGATGCAAATATATTATTCTTTACTCTTTTTTTTTTTGGAGCTTGTTTCAATGCAGATCAATGCACCCTGCTGCAAAACCCCTTTTTGTAGAAAACCAGAAAAACATACTGGTAATTAGCGTATGAAGGTGCCAATGTAAGATTTTTTTTATTTGATTCTTGGATTTTCGTTGTTGTTGTTGAAAGGTTTTCGATTCTTGGATTTGGTTGGCCCTTATCTTGTGAACTGATCAACTGTTAGAAGTGGTAAATCAAAATTCCATGCAACTGTTAAAGATGATCAGTTATTCAATCCAGGACGCCTTTTACACTCATGTTTGGGGTGATCTTGTGGAAAAATTTCCTCAGTTGAGGCAGCATGACATGGCTTAGGACAGCTGTTTTTTAAGTCTGTTCGGATGAAGTGTTATGCATGGAATTCGAAGCAGTTTCAAACTGCTTTACTACGCAGCTGCCTGCAGTTCATGATAGCTTTTAACGACACTCTTGTCTCGGTAAGATTTCTAGCTCACAAATGATAGGCCTTCCCACGGAAATCAGAATACTAGAGGAGCTGCTTTTCTTCCTTCTTCCATGCATTCGGCCATTCAAGCCCACCAAAGGCTACTCCAACGCCTTCTTCTTCTCCAGCGTCAAAACATTCTCCTTCACCCCTCTAAACATCTCTTCCAGATCCACGCCGAGCTCATCACAGCTGGCCTCTACGCCTGCCAGTCTTTGCTTTTCCCACTTATGGATCTCATTGCTTCAAATCCCAAAACCCTCCAACACGCTGAGCTCATCTTTAGCCAGATACGCCGGCCAACAGTCGCAGCATGGCGTATCATGGTCCGCCGGCATGCATCTCATGGCGATCCATGTCGGTCACTGGCCTTCTTCAGAAGTATGCAGATGGAAAGGGATGAGATGGACCTTGCTTCTCCGGATTACCCTTTTTCATGTGCTTCTGTGGTCAAAGCGTGTGGTAAAATGCTGGCAGCTAGAGAAGCAAAATCAGTCCATGGTCATGCTCTCAGGCTTGGTTTAGATTCCAACCTTAGTCTACAGAACACCCTTATCCATTTCTATGCGCGTTCACTGAATTTGATCCGCAGTGCATGCAGCGTGTTTGATGGAGTCACTCATAGAAACATTATCACTGTTAATTGCATGATGTCCGGCTTCTTAAAGAGCGAGTCCTTCCACATGGCTTTGATTCTATTTAAGTCCGTCCTGGATGGTTCTTTGGGTGGCCAAGGGTTACAGGTGAATGATATTACTCTTGTCATTCTGATTTCCGGGTGTGCGGAGCTTGGGGATTTGGTTGTTGGAAGGTCTCTTCAGGCCTACTGCTTCAAAGTCGGAACCCTGGGAACTTCAGTCTGTAACGCATTCATTGCTTTGTATGCAAAGTTTGGCCGCATGGAGGGTGCATGCAAAGTTTTCGAGGAGATGCCTCAGAGAGATTTGATCTCATGGAACGCTATGATTGCCGGATATGGTAAGAATGGTTCCTGTGATGATGCAGTAGAAGTGTTCAATGAAATGAGACTTGGAGGCTTAGAAGGGGATGAGTTGACTCTGGTCAGCTTGATCTCAGCTTGTGCTCAGTGTAAGAACCTTGATATGGGTCTGTGGGTGCATTCATATATGAAGAGAATGAATATGGGCATGACTATTCTCATCGCCACTGCCCTGATTAACATGTACTCTAAGTGTGGATTTGTGAAGGCTGCTGGAGATGTTTTCGCTAGTATGGTTCATAGAAATATTGCAGCCTTCAACTCCATGATCTTGGGGTACGTTGAATGTGGTTGTTATTCTAGGGCATTGAGTCTCTTCAATGTGCTTAGACGGGAAAATTTTAAACCTGATGAGGTCACAGTACTTGGACTGATCTCCGTTTGTCGGGACTCTGGATCCCTCAATCATGGCCAGCAAATCCTTTCGTACATAAAGCGGAATGGATTTGAAACTAGGACTGTTCTTTGCAATGCCCTCATAGATATGTATGCAAAATGTGGGAGCATGAGCAGCGCTCGGAGAATATTTGAAGAGATGAGTGAGAAAGATGTCATCTCATGGACCTCAGTAATCGTGGGACATGCCATCAATGGGGAAGGAGAAGAAGGTCTGGTTTCTTTTCATCAAATGCTTGCTGCAAAAGTTGAACCCAACGGTATTACTTTCATTGGGGTTCTCTCTGCATGTGATCATGCCGGTTTGGTTGAAGATGGCCGGCGCATTTTCCAGATGATGTCTGACGAATACGGCATCATGCCGGCAGTTGAGCATTATGGATGCATGGTTGATCTGTTGGCAAGATCAGGGTCACTAGAAGAAGCACATGAATTTGTTAGGAAAATGAAGATTGAGCCAAATGCTATCATTTGGAGGATGTTGATAGGTGGTTGTAAAATTCATGTGGACGCGGGTCTCGGGGTACACTTGGTGGATGGACTCCTGGAAGTGGGAAGGTTGAATGATCCAGAAGATTATGTCATTTCATCGAATATGTTTGCCACGGCAGGAAGATGGGAGGATGCCTCACGCGCAAGAAGGTTAATGTTGTCTCGGAAAATTGTGAAAATACCGGGTACAAGTTTGATTGCAGGTGTAACATAAATTTAATGGCAAATCCATGCAGCTGATTCAACCTTAGGAATGACAAAAGGAAGGGACAAATCCATGGTAATCAATTGTTTTGTATATTTTTAAAATATTATTTTAACATCAAAACCATTTAAAATTTAAGTCAATTTGTAGAATCTTATGAAATATAAATATTTAAATCATTCGAGAGTAAATATTATAGGGTCATGATCATTTTCAACAGGGTGATTGCTTTTTGTATTTGAAAAATATATATTTTAAATCTTAACCTTTATAATGTCTTCTATGTGAATATATTTATGGTGTCAGAATTTATTGTGAATTTGGAACCGTCAAAATCTTGATAAAATTCAAGAATAAATGTAAACTATATTGAAAATTGAAATTGGCTATAAAACTGTAAAAATTTGGAGAAAATTTGAGAAAAAATCTATAGCATATTGTAGTGCTTAGACTAATGGATGACACGATGGTCCGACTTACGGCCTAGAAATAAAACAAAAAAAGTAGAAGGAAAAAACACAAATTGCAGGAAAATAAACTTGTAACGTGTTATAAAAATTAGACATAATGCATGCACATGCAAGAGAAGAAATTAAATAAGCAATGCGAATTAGTGGATTAGCTGGTTAGATATGATGCAAATTAGATACAAACATTAAAAATGAGAATAAAAAAATTAAAAGGTGTAGAAGATGAGTTGAAGATCAGAAATGAAAATAAAAATAAAAAGTAAAAAATGAGGGTTGAAGAAGGAAAATGCAAACATTAAAAGGAAAATGCAAACATTAAAACTTTAAAATAATGCAACTTATTAAAGTTGTTTAGATGATGCCAAATTAGTCAAAATCATATATGTGTCTCAATTGGGTGCAATTAGTAGTTAGTACTATGCGTGCAAATGCAGGATTGCAAGTAGTAAAATAGAAAATAAAATTAATATATTAATTTTATTGCAATTCACCACTAATCAAATGACGGTGGTTAGGCCATGTAATATTGAGAGTCTAGGTGTACATGAGCAACTAAAAGAAAATGAATAAGGGCTCTGTTTTTATTTAGCCTAGTTACATAGAAGCGATCTTATGTAATCCTCTTAATTTTTAAGTTATTGATGATTGATTTAAAATCTAATTTATTCATTGTATTTAACATAACTTATTCATGCAGAAGACCAAGCTTTATCCAAATCAAGTATATGCATGAGTTAAGTGAAATATTTGCTTAACTCGGGCAAAAAGGAACATTCCTCAACAAATAAATATATAAAATATATTTTATTTTCTCTCAGTGCAGTAGCTTTAGGAGTATCTAAATTTTTTTAGATATATATTTCTTATATGAAAGCTAAGAAAGATTGGGAGCGAGAATTTATTGTTTAGTCTTTCATGAGACATTAACTTAGTTGAAGATTGAGGTGGACCGAATTTTAATTAACTCACAATGGAGAATCTATAACTAGGCTAGTTAAAACAAACGTAGGATTACACTAATAAAAGGGGAAAGGTTAGAGGGGACTTAATATGTCCACCCCACCCACCTTTACCAGATATTACACTTTTAACGTGCAGAATAAAAAATAGTTCGAAGAGTGGGCAGTGTGAAGGTAATTTACACACTCGCACATGGGATTCTGTTATGGAATTTGGAATGGTCTTTATGCCCCATATGTGGAATTCATGACGAAGCAGAGGAAGGTGGAGAACAGAGGTTTTCTATGGAATAACGCAAATCATTCAAATAATGATTTTTACTTCCATAGATCGATCCAAATAAAGTATGGCCTGAACCATATGTTAGGTATCTTGTATTCTATGTGTCTTAGTTGAGTGAGTCTACAATTGCATATGGGTTATGCAAGTTATATGACAGAGTTATAAATAGACATATGGTCTATAGGGCTTAGGCATCACAGTGAAAAATACAGAGAGTAGAGAGAGTCTAGATTGAGAGATTCTCTGAGAGAGACAGTTTGTTGATTGTGAGAGAACAGTTGTAATTATCTAGTGATTAATTAATTATTTTTTCTCTGGTGGAGTAGGCTTAGAGCCGATCCATATTATCATCTATGTTCCGTGTGTGCTTGCAATGTGTTCTCAAGCCTAAACCATAACTTTATCAATTTGTGATGCACATCGATTGCTTTTAGGGAAATAAGTTTTGAATGTAACACAAAGAGCAAAGAGAGTCTAGATTGAGAGATTTTCTAAGAAAGACAATCTATTTATTGTGAGAAAAAAATTGTGATTATTTAGTAATTAATTAATTACTTTTCTCTCTGGTAGAGTAGGCTAGGCGCCGATCCATATTATTATTTATGTTCTGTGTGTGCCTGCATTGTATTCTCAACCCTGACACCATAACTTCATCAATCTGTGATGCACACTGATTTCTTTTAGGGAAGTAAGTGTTGACGGGAACACTTGCCTATGATCGCCAGATGATCATGCATACCCTAAAATACGTATCCTTGCTAGTGAGATGGACCATAAGCGTGCAATTATGATGAACCAAAGATGGTTCAAGAAATAAAAACAAGGAATTCCAGAACGCTGGATGCATGGTTGAGTTTTCTTACAAACACACCATGGCCATGTCCATGGCTTGGAAATGAAATGGGAAAATGATGCTACTGCCACTGGATGAGATAATGCCCATGGATAGCTAATTTTTTTTTTTTAATGACAACGAGGAATGAGATAGAGGATAGTGCTAATCGTATCTGCCCTTCAAACTAATGCCCTTAACAGAGAAAGGAGGAAGAAGACCATAGTATAGTTGTCATGTAATTTTTGGTGGTTTGACTAGATCAAGGCACCCAGATGCCTTACTACCAAGTCATCGTTCTCATCATGAGTCCACCAAAATGCTATCAAGGCCAGAAATTATGGGAAAGCAGGATAGCAAAGTGACAATGGAGTTTTTTAGGGTCCCCAGCCTCTTCCAAAATGGGTGGAGTATGCCTCTATTTATAGTTTTTATTTTTAAAAATTGCAGATCAACTGCTTTGCTAATATTTTTGCATGTGCTTACCATTGGTCATTTTTGCAAAATTTCAAGTCAGGAGGTCCTTCTTAGTAATTTTGTGGGTAATTTTGAAAAATTGTTATACAACCTATAGTATTTGTTGGCTAGGAAGTCAACTTTCTTTCTTCTATTGATTGTATATACCCAAAATAACAGGGGTCAAGGTCGGCCAGTCCTCATTTGTATGTTGATCCTCGCTTGTTTTACTTTGATTTTTTATGGGGCAAAACTTTATCAATGTCCATTGATTATTTCAAAAGGCTTGGATCTTTACTTGGTATCTTGAATCTTGTACCTTTTATTTCTCACTTGGAGTGATGCGAATCTCCATATTTTGTTCGGTTAAATATATCTTGATCACTAAAAACTCATGAAATCTTGATTGTTGGTTTGATTCGAATTGTCATTACATCACCTTTGATTCATTTGGTTTGAGAAAAATATTTTTCACTTCAACTTAAATGTAAATTGCTCTTGATCAATGGTATACCATTGCTTCCATAGTAGGCTTGAAGACACTAGGGGCCATTCTTCAAGTGGTTTTTACATAAATCTTGGGCTTTCAAGTGCATAACTTAGTTTCTAAATGTAAATCTCAAAAAGTGCACATTATTTTCTACATGAGACGTTGAGTTTAGAAACAATTAGATGGAGAAAGATATACTTCTCAATTTGGGCTTGATGATAAGAGGACCACTAGAACTTATAATTTCTAAATTTAAGAGGAGTGTCTACAGTTGCCCTCCTTCTTTGGTGATAATGAATATTATCATTGAAGAAGGTAAGATTGACACCCCAAAATATATATTTTAGTTTAAATGCAATTTATTAATTTGTTCATTTTTATTTCATTTTTTTAAAGTATGAGGTTAACTTTTTAAAAGCTGATATGACTAAGCTTACTTTTTTATTCATACATACATACCAAGTTATCTGGTATTACAGATTAGTACATGCATAATTCTCATAACACGTAGGAACCAAATAATATCCTTACAACTAAAGTGACTAAACAATACCTTTATCACCATAGAGACATGCTTACAATATCTACCTAGTAGGGAGATGATTCTTCATTGCTGCCACCATCCAATCCTCACCAAAGTGATATCGCTACTACCATTCGAAACGACATCGCCCATCCAAGGGGCAGATAGTTGTGATACGATGCTACGAGCGTTGTGGCGATATGACTAAGCTTATTTGACATATATGGACTTTGTTACATAAAAGCGGAGTCATATAACCAGGTTACATTGAGTGAAGTATGACTTCTTCCACTATTGTCATAGTTAGTTTTAACAGAGTTTCCTTCTAATTTATGTCTTACTTCCACACAATTCTTTATTACTGTTTTAACTTAGCATTTCCACATGAAGTCGCTTTTACATAACCCAATTATATATAAGTGAGGCTCCTCAATTAATAATACATCTCTTAATATTAAATTGCCCCATTGAAGGGGTTGAGTTCACCTATGGCCCTATCAACAATAATGTTTGAAGTTGGTAGCAAGCCTGTGTCACCAGCGATTAAGTGGTGACCTTGACAACTGGCAGGCAAGTAATCAAAATCACTAGCAAACAACCCACCAGATGAACGCTCCTCGCTAGCATGATCAAATATATATAGATATCGGAGGCGACTAAATGCATCTGAATGCATTCAGCCTTAGTCCACCCGAGTGCATTTCACTAATTTTTTTATTTTTTAAATTCTTTTATACAATTGTTAATCTAGGTGTATTTAATATATTTATCAATTTTTACTATTTTTGGAGACTTTTAGATTTTTTAATTTTTTAAAATCAGTAGCATTTTCGTAATTTATGTGTTGGAAATATGTGGAAAACAAGCTAAATCTATGTTTTGATGATTAACAAATCAATTTGAGTAAGTCTTGGCTACTAACACGTTTGTGGAAATGTTTAAAGAATATTCATTTGAAGAAAATGAAGTATGGAAGACCAAGTCGTTCTCCAAGTCGATCCTAAGATCGACTTCAAGAAGCCAAATCTGTCCAGAGTTGTAAATGAGAGAAGAACAAGTGAAGTCGCAGGCCAAGTCGACTCCACTTGCGACTTGGGAAGCCAAGTCGCAAACGAAGTCGACTCCAGCATCGACTTCAGTCGGGAAAATCACTCCAAAGCTGAATTTGGGATGGAAGAATGCCGAAGTCGCAAACGAAGTCGACTCCAGTTGCGACTTGGGCGAAGTCGCGGACGAAGTCGACCCCAAGTGCGACTTGAGTTTTTCCAAGATCAAAGGTGCAGATTCAAGATCATTCCCAAGATCAACTTAAGATCTCTCAAGACCAAATCAAAGATACAAGTATGTTTCAAATATTCAAGTCGTAAAGATCAAATGACTCCAAAGCAAGCAAGGTGCATGAATATATCATGCAAGATTCAAGTTCTCCTCACGATTCACAAGGTTCAAGCTAATCCAAGAAGAATCAAAGTCAAGCTCTTCAAGAATCACAAGATCTACAAATATAAGGAGCCATTCTAGAATGAAAGCAACTAAAGGAAGAAAGCCAAACAAGATAGAAGCAAATCAATGAGGATCAAAGCATATTTTGCAAAGACCAAGTCAAGTCGCAACCCAAGTCGACTCCATGATCGACTTGAGTTGAAGTCTGAAGCCAAAGTCGACTCAACACTCAGACTTGGAACCTGACAAGGTGAAGTCGCACCCGAAGTCGACTTCACCTGCGACTTGGGTCAAGTCGATACCCAAGTCGACCCGACCTGGAACTTGAAGTTACGACGGAGAGGCGAAGTCGCACCCGAAGTCGACTCCATCTGCGACTTGGGCGAAGTCGCATCCGAAGTCGACTCCGCCTGCGACTTGGGTCGCAACGGTCGGAATTTATTCGAACGTTGGCGCATTAAATGCGCGCCATCTACCTTCTAACGTTCGGATTCCCTCCAAAATTATAAAAGGCATTCATGGTGGACGAGGGAAGTAGCTGAGAATCATTAAGTGTGCTTAACTCCTATATTCAAGAGCTCTAAAGAGATCAAGCCATTCAAAGAGGAAGAACTTTGCTTCGAATTGCAAGAGCTACATTTCTGAATCTTCAAAGCCTACATTACGAGTTCTTTTCTGCGCCAAATTGCTTCTACACATCTGTAAAGTGTAGACTCCTTTTGTTATTTCATTTTGTTGTATTGAACTTGATTTAGTTTGAGGAACTAAGATCAAGTGTAAGAAAAGTAGTGTGTGATTGGAGTGGAACTCATCACCTACTTGTGCTGTGTTGTGTTGAAGCCCCCTAGAGCTGGAATCTAGAAGAGAGCAGTGACTCTAATTGTATTGAGAGAATACAATAGTGGAACCCAAGTCACAAGGAGTGTGAGCTTGGAAGAGTGGAGTAGGGAGGTTGCCCGAACCACTATAAAAATCTTGTGTGTTTAATTTATATTTCTTCTCTTTACATTACATTGCTTTCCATTTCGTTTCTTCATTAAGGGGACTAGATTAATCCGGGGTAAAGTTCCTGTTTAAGTTATAAATTTTTAAATACCCAATTCACCCCTCCCCTCTTGGGTAATTGCCATCAACTCGAGACCAACATTATGAATTTATGAATTACGAAAATGCTACTGATTTTAAAAAATTAAAAAATCTAACATTCTTCAAAAATGATAAAAATTAATATACATATTAAATACACTTATATTAACAGTTGTATTAAAAATTTTCAAAAAAATATAAAAAATGATTTTTTGCACTTGGGTACATCAAAGCTTAATGCACCCAGATGCACTGGATCTAGGCTATTTAGAGAGAGAGAGAGAGATGCAGCTTCACTGTGCTAAAATTACAGTAAAGTTATCTCAAAATGAGCTTTATATAATCATAAAATTATAATCTATTCTACCGATTGTATTTAGAATTATGTATTCTATTACCGTATCAATTTTTATCCCAATTGGATATGTGTATGAACCCCATCTAAACATGGTACAAATTTAATATAATAAATAAGTTGATGTAAATGTCAATTTTAAAGTTATTTTTTTTCAATATGTAACAATTTGTTATAAAATTTATATATGGGTAAATGATCGTATAAAACATTAATACATTTAAGTACATGTAGGGCTCATTTTGGGCCAAATGCATCGTTAATTACGGTGCAGAAAATGCACAATAAAGGTTCTCATATATATATATGAAAGTTGTTCCAGTGTAGCGCCACTGCATTGGAACAGTGGTATATTTGCCAAAAAATGGGCCCCACACATATTAAAATGCAATGAAATTTTATAGCAAATAGTTTACATATTGAAAAAACCACTTTAAAGTTGTTATTTACATCAAACTATTTTATTACGTTGAATTTGTATCATTTTCAGATAGGGTCCATATACATCCGATTGAGATAAAAATTAATATGGTAATAGAATACATTATTTTAAATACAATGAGTAGTGTAAATTATGATTTTATCATCATGTGGGACCCTGCACTTGAATATTTTCCTATATGTATACATTTGCCCAAAAATGGGCCCCACACATATTAGAATGTAATGAAACTTTATACAATCATTTATCAATATATAAATTTTATAGTAAGTGGTTTACATGTTGAAAAACTACTTCAAAGTTATTATTTACATCAACTATTTTATTACATTGAATTTGTACTATTTTCAGATGGGGCCCAAACACATATCTGATTGGGATAAAAATTGGTATAATAATAGAATCCATGATTCTAAATACAATGGGTAGAGTAGATTATAATTTTTACGATCATGTGGGCCTATTTTGGTGCAACTACACTGCTGTTATGGTGCAGTTGCACTGCACGTGAATATTTCTATATATATAGAACGTTTATTATGCATTTGGCCCAAAACGAGCCCCACATGTACTTAAATGTATTGATACTTTATATAATAATTTATCCATATATAAATTTTATCGCAAATGATTTATACGTTGAAAAATAATTTTAAAGTTGTTATTTACATTAAACTAATTTATTACGTTGAATTTGTACTATTTTTAAACGGAGTCCATACACATATCCAATTGAAATGAAAATTGGTATAGTAATAGAATACATAATTCTAAATACAATTAGTGGAGTAGATTATAATTTTATGATCATGTGGGACCCATATTGAGGTAACACACCTGAATATTTCTCTCTCTTCCTGTATATATAGAGAAAGAGATAGAGAGCTGTTTTTGTGTAGCGCAACTGCGCCAGAACAGCGGTACATTTATCCAAATATGGGCTCCACATATTAGAATGCAATGAAACTTTATACGAGCATTTATCTATATATAAATTTTATAGAAAATGGTTTATCTGTTGAAAAACCACGTTAAAGTCGTTATTTAAATCAAACTATTTTCTTACATTGAATCTGTATCATTTTTAGATGAGGCTCATACACATATCTGATTAGGATGAAAATTGGTATGGTAATAGAATACATGATTCTAAATATAATGGGTGGAGTAGATTATAATTTATGATCATGTGGGCCCCATTTTGGCGCAACTGCACCGCTGTTATGGTGCAGTTGCGCTGCACCTAAATATTTTTCAGATATATATGAGAACCTTTCCTATGTAGTGAAGTTGTACCATAATTAACGGTGCATTTGGCTCAAAATGGGCCCCACATATTCTTAAATATATTGATACTTTATAAAATCATTTATCCACATGTAAATATTACAGTAAATGATTTATACGTTGAGAAACAACTTTAAAGTTGTTATTTACATTAAATTATTTTATTACGTTGAATTTGTACCATTTTCAAATAGAGACCGTACACATATCTAATTAGTATGAAAATTGGTATGACAATAAAATACATAATTCTAAATACCATGGGTATAGTAGATTATAATTTTATGATTATACGAGACCCATTTTGAGATAACTGCACCGTAATTATGGTGTTATGAAGCTACGCTTGAATATTTTTTTTCTCTTTATATATATATGAGAGAAATATTCATGTGCAACTTCATTGGACTACAATTACGGTGCAGTTACCACATGATCATAAAATTATAATCCATTCCACCCATTGTATTTAGAATTATATATTTTATTACTATACCAATTTTCATCATAATTGGATATGTATATGGACTCCATATGAAAATTGTACAAATTTAATGTAATAAAATAGTTTAATGTAAATAACAACTTTAAAGTTATTTTTTCAACACGTAAATCATTTGCTGTAAAATTTATAAATGGATAAATAATTATATAAAGTATCAATACATTTAAGTACCTGTAGGGCCTATTTTGGGCCAAATGCACATTTAATTATGGTGCAACTTCACTACACAAGAAACATTCTATATATGTATAAATAGAGAAATATTCAAGTGCAGCTTCACTACACCATAATTATGGTGTAGTTATATCAAAATGGGCCCCATACGATCATAAAATTATAATTATAAAATTATGTATTCTATTACCATACAAATTTTCATCCTAATTGGATATGTGTATAGATTCTATCTGAAAATGATACAAATTTAACGTAATAAAATAGTTTAATATAAATAAGAACTTTAAAGTTATTTTTTCAACATGTAAATCATTTGCTATAAAATTTATATATGGATAAATAATTGTATAAAGTATCAATACATTTAAGTACATGCGAGGTCCATTTTGGGCCAAATGCACCGTTAATTATGGTGCAGCTGCACTGCATAAGAAATGTTCTCAGATATATATATATATAAGAAATATTCAGGTGCAGCACAACTGTACCATAACAACGGTGCAATTGCACCAAAATGGACCTCACATGATCATAAAATTATAATCAATTCCACCAATTATATTTAGAATCATTTATTTTATTACCATACTAATTTTTATCCCAATTAGATATGTGTATGGGCCTCATCTGAAAATGGTACAAAATCAATGTAATAAAATAATTTGATGTAAATATTAGCTTTAAAGTAAGTTTGTTTAACATGTAAACTATTTATTATAAAATTTATATATGAATAAATAATTGTATAATATTTCATTTCATTCTGTAATTGGAGACGAGTCTTCTTTCTTATACCTGTAGGTTCATATTCAATGTGGATTAAACAAGTTATTTTAAATGCAGTGAGCATATTGCATTTCAGTTTAATCATAAGGTGTGGCCAAAATCAGGTGGAAATATTGAGGTGTTCATTTTTACGAGGTCCTGTGAGGACTATGTAAATGTTTAATACAAATTCTCCGAAGAGAAATATTTTGATCTGTTGGTACCACCTCATGTCACTCTCGTTATAGGTTCATCTTGATAATTAAGGGTGTAGTTAGCTGCACTTAAAACTTTTCATAACAAAAATTTTTAATTTAAAATTTTTCATTATCTATTATGATCCTATTTTTGATCATTTTTCACATTTTCGTATACAATTACTCTACTTTTAATCATTTTTATATAATTACCATATAACTAACTTATCTATTTTAACTTTATTCTGTTTATTTCTCATCATTGCCCTTAGTATATCACATTATTTTCTTCAATTTCAAAAATTTTTATATCAAAAAATTTTCATTTAAAAGTTTTATTACTTCCCAAACCCGCCTTAAATAGAAATCTTATTCATTCATTTTTAACCTCATTTATTTTATTATGGTACTGAAATAATCTCCATTGAAAATTTGGGTTGTGTAATTGTGTATAAATTACGAAGAGTTTAGATTCATTTATAAATGAAATAAAATGTAGAAATAATTTATGACATCATTAATGGATGTGCTGCTTTAGATACACAACTTTAAAATTAATATACAAATCAAATGATTTCATACATTCATTTAAGATTATCGATCCAATGTGGCCGGATGTATGTGAATTCCCATGAGTTCGGGCCATTCATCTCTTTTTACTATTTTTTTTGTTTTTCTTTTATAAAGTTATTCTTATATTTAACATGTGTATCAAGTTTTATAATTTCTGAGGATGTGTTTACTTTTTTTGAATATTAGATATATAAGTATTTTAGTCATTTTCAATATATCATCGAGTTTTACATGTAATATTTCTTGTTTTTGTTTTAATAATTAAAATGCACTAAAATACCTTATATTTGAAATTCGAAAAATATACACATATCCAAAATAGTAATATGTGATATATAAGTTAATAGATTAAAATAAGTAAAGCATCACTATGTCTGAAATTAAAAAAAAATGTATACACATCTCAAAAGGTGATAAAATTTGGTACATAAGATAAATATACCTGGATAATAATTTAAAAAAAATTAATTAGCGAAAGTTCATAACTGGAATGGGATGAGGATGTGAGACGTAAAAATTGTTGTTATATGTTGGGAATCGAAAAAAGATATATTTAGATTGGGAAAACTTTATTAGAAATATAAAAAGTAGGTTGTTATTTTTTTGTAACGTGAAAAATAATACCGTGAAAAAGGAGATTCCATCGCATCTTCATCCGATCCCTCGTTCACCCGAGATCTGGCCACGCATTTTTCTTTCTTTGTTTTTTTTTTTTTTTTTTTGAAGGGTGAATTACACCAGAAGCAGACAACAAAATAACGCGAGGGCTAGCTAGAGATCACCGTTCCAATTACAACGCAGATACCTGTACCTTAGTAAGTAACAAAATTTTTGGATGAAAAATTTGTATTATAAAAAATTTTGAAATGGGAGAAAATGATATAATATAATAGAGATAAGAATAAGGATTAAGGAGAATAAAATTAAAATAGATTAGTTAAATGTATGAGTAGTTGTGTAGAAATAATTGAAAAGTATATAATTACATAAAAAACGTAAAATATGATTAAAAATAAAATAGTTATGGAAAGTAAAATATTTTAATTTAAAAATTTTATTGTTAAACATACAAAATCACAATAAAGTTTGGGGGGCTGCTTCCCCAGATTTTTTCCTGTCCTCGAAGCTCGATTGAGAACTTGGCCAGTGCATGAGCCGCCCATTTCTATTTATGGGAACATGAGAAAAGGATAAAGAGTCAAATGGATTGCAAAAGCTCTTTATCTCATCTACCACAAATTTCAAATTTGAGCTCATTCTCCCTTATACTTGAGGTAGTCTTTTAGGGAGCTCAATTCTATACTTTTGTAAGCATTGAGTTTCAATGCTCTCGGGTGTATATGCCTATTTTTAAAATTTTTTTTTGAAACCTTTTTTATGAAACTCTTAATCTAATTATATTTAACATATGTATTAATTTTACCATTTTTGAAGATTTTTAGATATTTTTTCAAAATTTAAAAAATAAGTGACAGTTGTGTAATTTTTTTTTTTAAAAAATAAAAAATAAATGTATGCACTCCGGAGCATACAACTGGGAACATAAGAGTCATTTTCGACCACCACTATGTTAGTGATGTAGTGATAAAGCCTTTGCCTCACTGGGGTGTATGCAAATTCGAGTTCCCACTTCAACATGCAGAGGGTTTTTATAATTTATTCTTCCATAAATGGGTTTTTACAATTTCTCCCTCCAAAGGTGGGGGTTTATAGGAATTTTTCCTTCATGGTGTGAGAGTGTGAATGTATTCTATTATAAAATATCAGGATGTCCCACTCAGTCCCACTCGGTACATATATATAATAATAATAATAATAATAATAATAATAATCAAGTGCATTCGGACTGCACTATAATTACGGTGCGGTCCGTGCACTGTGGGCCCATTTGATCATGAATGAGAAATCTACTCTACCGATTATATTTATAATTATTCATTTTATTAGTATACCAATTTTCACCAAAATCCAACATGTTTATACATATCATCTTAAAATGATACAAAATGAACGTAATAAAATAGTTTAATGTAAATATCAAGTTTAAAATGGTATTTTCAATATCTAAACCATCTAAAGTATAATTTTGTATAGATAAATGATTATATAAAATTTCATTACATTTTAATTTGTGTGGGATTCATTTTATAGCGGACTACATCGTAATTCTGCACAGGATAGGTTCTCTCCCTATATATATATTAGAAATATTCAGGTGCAGCATTGCTGAAATGGGCCCCACATGATCATCACATCATAATCTACTCCACCCATTGTATTTAGAATAATATATTCTATTACCATACCAATTTTCATCCCAATTAGATATGTATATGAGCCCCATTTAAAAATGGTACAAATTCAACGTAATAAAACAGTTTGATGTAAATAACAACTTTAAACTGGTTTTTTCAACATGTAAACTATTTGCGATAAAATTTATATATTGATAAATGATTGTATAAAGTTTCATTGTATTCTAATATATGTGGGGCCTCCGGTGCAGTTGTGCTGCACCGGAACAGCTCCCATATATATATATGAATATTCAGGTGCAGCACCGCTGAAATGGGCCTTACATGATGATCAAATCATAATCTATTCCACCCATTGTATTTAGAATCATGTATTCTATTATCATACCAATTTTCATCCAAATCGGATATGTGTATGGACCCTATCTGAAAATGGTACAAATTCAACGTAATAAAATAGTTTAATGTAAATAACAACTTTAAAATGTTTTTTTCAACATTTAAACCATTTGCTATAAAATTTATATATGGATAAATGACAGCACAATTGCATCGGAATAGTGGTACATTTGATGAAAAGTGGGTCCCACATATATTATAATGCAACGAAACTTTATATAATAATTTATCTATATATAAATTTTGTAGCAAATGGTTTATATGTTGAAAAAACTACTTTAAAATTGTTATTTACATCAAACTATTTTATTATGTTGAATTTGTACAATTTTTAGATTGGGCCCACATATATATTTGATTGGGATGAAAATTGGTATGGTAATAGGATATATTATTCTAAATATAATGGGTGAAGTAGATTATGATTTGATGATCATGTGGAGCCTATTTCAGCAATGCTGCACACGAATGCTGCACAGGAATATAGACACACATAGAGTCATTTTCGACTGTTCTTTTCAGCCATTCGAGCCCAAAAACACAGGCTCTGCACATTTCAATAATGCGGCCATGCACATTTTTGATACGGGTGGAAGTTGATTTCCTAGATAAAATGACTTATTCTAGTTAATGGATTGTGTAGTTTTTTTAAAATTTTTTTTTTTTTAAAAAACACTTTGATGAGAGTGTAGATTGGATTTTAGCATTGAAAAGAATTGTAAGTACGTCCAATTATTGAATTTGTATTCTGAACGGGTCAATGGCTGCTGCATTCTACCGTTCGAAATTCAAAAACTGACCACGAATCACACCAATCTCCTTCAAAATATTCAGTCCTTATACCCTGCCACGCTTTTAGCAGGCAAAGCTGGATGGCTGGAAAAATATGTAAATCTGCTCGCGGTAACATATATCAGTATGCCTGTTCTCTTCCAACCTATCTACCTTCACCACTGGTATGATTCTCTTTCCTGGATTAATTACTAATTCTCATCATTCGGCTCCTTCTTTCTCATGCGTTTATTTCAATCAGCATTAGGCATTTATTTTCAAGGAAAAATTTTACTCCTATTTCTGAATATTTTGACACATTCATTCAACCAATCACCTTGTTTAGAATTATTTATTTTACCCTAATACCAAAATCATTTCAATTCAAGTTTCCGGGGGATTAAACTACTTAAAAATATAAAAACTTATATATATATATATTATGAAAAACACTTAGATTCATTTATATACTCATTAAAATGCTACATCATAAAATCGTTCACCAATAAAAAAAGAATATTTTTAAGGTTTACTTGTTAAATTTACAAATCTGAATTTGATATATAAATCAAATTACTTTATTACATTGATTTAGAGTTTGTACGGACATACCTACAAATGTATAATCCCCAATTTTGCAAAAATTGCAATGCCAATAAACTTACAGCATTTTTGCAGGTGTTTCGTTTCACGTTAAAATGAATACCGAAATTCAAAACGGCGAAAATGAGTTACGGATTATACGAAAGGAAGCTTTTCTCAAATAGACATTTGGCCCTAGTTATAAATATACCTACAACATTTTCAAAACCTAATATATCTACAATGTTTTCATTTAATCTTAAAAATGATCATTTTGTAAGTTAATGTTATTAGTGAATATATGAAATTACTAATATTCTCATTGAATTTAGAAATTTTTTTTTAAAAATTGAATGTTATAACTCATTGCTATCATAATTGCATATAAGCTCTAAATTTGGAGAGCTATAATTTAGTTTTCTTTCTTTTCTTTCTTTTTTTACCTTTTATCATTTTATAATAAGAATATTTTGAGTATTTGACCAAAAATTAATTAATGGTTTTTAACGAAATGAACATTTTTAGGATTAAATGTAAATATAAAAGATACACTTAGGATTTTGAAAGTATTATAAATATATTTGAAATTAAGATTAAAAGTAATTGATATATTTGGAAAAAGCAAAAAAACACCCTTTTCTATGTACGAATGTACGATTCCAATATGCCCCATTTTGTACAATTTAAAAGTACAGATATGACATTTTTCCACATTTCAAATTTGCAATTTACATCTGGGAACAATCAACGTGCAAAGATACAACCTGTAATCGAAACGATAAACCTACAAAAACGGCATAAGTTTTTAGGCACATTTCTAGTTTTTGCAAACTCAGGATATGGATACAATATACAGTATTGGTGAGAAACTTGCAGGAATATATCTACAAAAAGCCTGTTGATTTTAAATATTTATCGAATAGGGGGCCATGTACAAAAAGCCTGTTGATTTTTATTTTAAAATAAAAAGAGTGGTATTTTAATTTATTTTATCTCCCAATTTCTTTATTCTCTTTATCGTGTTCTAGTGTTAACCATTGATCTCTTCATTCATTGTTGGTTCCCACTAGCGGCTATGCACATGAATATGGCAACAACACGAGCAGACCATGGAAGAAACAATTTGTTTCAAGTGGCTATTGTGAGTATTCTTTTCATTTTTGATGGAGTTGCAGCAACTGATGGAGTAAATCCAGTTCCCAGAAAGATGAGACTTGTGAAATCATTGAAGAAGCATAAAGCAACCATCAAAACCATTCAGGTGACCACTCATGCTTGGGTTCAATTTCAGATCACTGCTCATTAATTGTAAACTAATTACTGTCATTAACTATCTGTATCTAGACTGAGGATGGAGACATTATTGATTGTGTTGACATATACAAGCAGCCTGCATTTGATCATCCTGCACTCGTTAATCACACCATTCAGGTTCTTATTCTTCTTTGTACTGTTTGAAAAATTCAATTTTCAAAATTCCCAAGTCTTATAAGCAATCAAGAAAGACTATATTAGCAAGGAATTTTTTTATTTTTAAATACTTGTGATATGCTTTTACAATAAAAAAAAAGTAATTTAAAAAGCGTGGACCATTGGCAGCCAAATGTTTTAGTGGCAATATTTTAATTTTTTGAAAGGAAATATTGATCGCCAAAGAGAAATTTTTTTGTTGTGGCCTATACTCTCTTAATCAATAGCAGCTCATCATTCATAAAAATCTTACTGATAATTCTAGATGACGCCTAGCGACTTTACTGAAGAGTTGGTAATGGCAAGTAATGCATCATCACCGTCGCCTTCCATAGCATCATCGGCACAACTAAGGCAATTGAATGTTGGAGATTGTCCACAAGGAACCATCCCAATTTTGAGAACAAGGAACAATGATTTGGCCATGGAAAATGCTACCAAAACATGGGTTACTGAGGTAAGTAGATCTTAATTTTATAAACTTAAAAACATATGTAGGTACGAGGATTGGTTTTTAACAAAATGTGTCTGATCCAACGCAACCCGCATTGCGCTCAGCATAAAAAATAGATTTTCATATATGAGAAATGATCCTATTAGTTCGGGCTAAACAAATGTTCCGCTTCGCCCGCTTTAAAAAATCTCTTTACAATAATTTTTTTATTTTTTTTATACACTTATTTATATAAGTGTATTTAACATATAACCCAAGTTTTACCATTTTTGGATATGTGCATATATTTTTTTAGGTTTTTGTAAATGAATTTTTTTTGAAGTGGGCTAAGCGGGACATTTGCTTAGCCCAAGGTAATAGGATTACTCCTTTTTATATACATGCAGACTTCACAAAATGATCATTTCAGACCAGTCGAAAAATATATTTTTTATTTTTTAATTTTTTTTAAAAATGTTAATCTAATTATATTTAATCTATAAAATAATTTTTACTAATTTTAAAGACATATATATTTATTTTGGAATTTTAAATATAGGGGTATTTTAAACATACTTCAACAATTTAAAATGAATAAAATATCCTTACATTTAAAAATCTAAAATAAATATATACATATCTTCAAAATTGGTAAAACTTGATTTATAGATTAAATATAACTGAAATAACAGTTTTGTAAAATACAATTTGACAGAACTGAAATGATCAGGCCTCTCACTTATATCTTCCTCCCTGTCAAATTCGGAAAATTTTTGAACATATACCTATTTTATTTTCAATTTTGAAACTGAAAAAATAACAAATAAATGGTTCAGATTCCCAAAATGTTAGGAAGTAAGATATAGGTGGGGGCCTGAATAAATACAAAATCAAATACTAAAAATATAAATTGATCGTCTTGATTAATTCCTTGATTTTGACACTTAATTCTTGTTATTTTTGCTAATTCATGATCTATAGGATGTCATGTTTGTGTTGCAAGACCTAATGTACTATTTTGGAGCTTCTGGCTTTATGAATGTTTGGGATTTGAAGGACATTGGCCCCGGGGACATGAGCGGTGGTTACGTCGTCCTCTCTACTAACTCCACTACAAAAGATGACAACTCTGTTTCGGCCGGATGGGAGGTATAATTTACAATTAAGCAGAATTATAACTAAAGAGAATGTATTTTAATTACCATGCACTAATTTATTTACACATTATATGAACGTTAATTTTTTTTTTTTAGGTTCATCAATCCCTGTATGGAGACCAGAAAACAAGATTTACTATAGAGTGGCGGGTAAGTATCTCTTCTAACATGGTAAATGACATTATTTTATATTATTATTTTTGTTATTATTATTATTATTATTATTAAAATTACTCGGGATCTAGGAGTATGTTCTTGTGGTTCAGGATTCGATCCATATGATAAGGGTTATCTTCCTTAATATAATTTTAAAAATTATATACTCTCTTTCTCTGATTCTTAATTCCTCACCCATCGAAAAAATACTTAATCCTCGGGTACTGACAATAATGACGCACTTAGAGTAGAGTTATAAACATGTTAATCTAGTTATATTTAGGGTGTGTTTGTTTGGGATATAAACATGCCAACCAAAACTTTTCAATCTAAAACTTTTCACTCTCCATAACTACTTTATTTTTTAATTATTTTTTCATATTTTCCTATACAAACTACCCTACTTTTCAATAATTTCTACACAACTATCTATACAACTAACCTATCTATTTTAACTTTATTCTCTTTACTTCTCATCATTACTCCTATTATATCACATCATTTTCTATCGATGTGACAACTTCTATCTCAAAAACTTTTCATCAAAAGTTTTACCCCCAACCAAACACACCCTTAATTTATAAATCAAGTTTTACCATTTTTTGATATATGTACATATTTATTTTGGATTTTTAAATACTCCTGTATTTAGAAATCCAAAAAAATATATACACATATTCAAAAATGATAAAACTTAGTTTATAGATTAAATATAACTAAATTAATATGTTTATAAAAAAATTTTAAAAAAAATTTATGAACCGGTCTTAAAAGATGGTAACTCATCATATTTTGCATTGAAGTTGCACTGGGGAAGATGTACGATTAATATTATGAAGTAAAAAATGCAAAAGAATCCACTAAAGTAAAAGAGTGATATCACATGGATAATGATTAAGGGGAAAAAGAATAAAATTTAAATAGTATAGTTATGTATTTGTTCATGTGCAGTAAACTACACCATAGTCATTGTACAGCCCGTTGTGTCTGCATATGTTATAATACTCTGTATAATTGTTTATTCACATAAAATTATGTGTTATGAGGCGTAGATATTGATACAACTTTAAAGATATTTTAATCAATGCTATTCTATTATATTGATTTTATGTCATTTTCGGATTGATTGGGCCATATCCAATTGGATGAAAATTGATATATTGTAAGTTAGATGCTAATGATTGATTATGCCTAATTTGTTGTAGGCTGTACCTCAATTATGTAGTCTGATCTTACTTCTTTTATTGATTGTACAAATTATATCTCATTTCATGTTATAATTAAGCCCATCGAAGATAACAAGCTCTCTCCACTAAATCAACCACATGGGGTTGAGCTTACCTCACACTCCATTCATGCCTAACCAAGATACCATTTCCTGAGGTGCAATTTAGGCCAGATTGAACTCAAACCTGACCTATTAAACTCGATTTTCCATAATGTTAGAAGTTACTTTTTCATAACCCAAGCTTAAAAAACTCGAGCCCGACGAGCTCGATTTGTAAATATGATAAAGTTAGGGTTCAAGTGAACCCGAAGAACTCAAGCTAAATTTTCCATATAAAATTATTTTATATATAATATTTGAACAATATTTTTTATATTTTATGTTATTTGTATTTATATTTGAATACTATTTGTCATATTGTAATTATATTATAAATAAAATATATTATTTTCATTTATATTTATCTTTTATTTCTATTATTTACTTTTATATCAATAATTTTTCTTCCTTTATATTGTTTTATATGTTAAATTTTTCTGGAAACATTTTTATATTGCTATTTTTTTAAAAAAATCTGTAGTTTGATTATATATTATTATATTTATTTACATGATTTGTTATTATTATATACTCATATGAAAATTTAAACTTATCACTCTTAAATAAAATGTAAATTCATTAATATAAATTTCAACCTGAACCTGATTTTTAAAAATGTAGTTAAGGTTTAGGTTTACAAATAGGGTTAGAGTTATTTTATAAATAAGGTTAGGATTAAAGTTAATATTTTATAAATAGGGTCAAAATTAAGGTTAAAGTGAACCCAAGTTTCATGAGCCCAAGTTGCACCCATAACCACTTATCAACTAGTTTATCGTACTTGAATATTATTCATATATAAATGTATAAAAAATAAGTAAAATATATAGATAATAACAAAATTAAACTAATTAACTAATTAGGACGTTATATTATACCAAAAGATGTGTAGAAATTAAGAATTTATACACAATAAAAATATATCTTTTCATTCTTTAGTAACCTAGGGTGCACCTGTTATGATGGAAAAACTTTTACGCAGAATATTTTGTAAGAAAATTTTCAAAAAGGAAGAGAGTATAATATGATAAGAATAATGATTATGAATAAAAAGAATAAAATAAAAGGAATAGCTATGGAAAGATATGAAAAATCTTAGCAAGGCAAGCACATTATTAATTTTTTAAAATGTTGCAAGTATACCAGCATAGTTTATCTAAAATTGCTGTTGTATCACTTCGGTTAAGGTGATGTATTTGACAGCTTAATTTTTTTCGACGAATGATCAAAATGGCCTTAAATAATTAAAATTAGTATTTGCAACTATTATTTCTATTGCAAATATAATAAAATATATAGCAAAAGAAACTATATTATTAAAAATAAAATAATTTAATAAATATTTAGATCAAACATTTGAAGCATTTTTGCTAGTTTTTTTTTTAAAATTAACTATCATCAACGTCACCCAAAGTAAAATGGCTACAATTCTAGATGAACTATGTAGTGCAAGTGTGAACATAAAAGCAGAGCCAGAGCCATATAACATTCTTAATTTTTAAAATTTTGATCTTTGATAGAAAATTCAAACCATTTATTTATTTAGAGGACCACACTTCATCCTAAGTAAATATGTTTATGGATCAGATTTGTCAAAATATATATATTTACTTCTAAATTATGAAAAATGCTTAGGTACATTTACACATGTATTAGAATGTAATAATACTTCATAAAATCATTTATCCGTATAAAAACAATATTTTAAACAATTTAGATGCTGAAAATAAAACTTTAAAATTGATATTTACTATTAACCTATTTTATTATGTTGATTTTCGATATGGCTCATGCAAAGTAATATTAGACAAATAAAAGAGTTTTTAAGATACTATAAACAATGCTAAATACAAGAGGTAAATTGAATTTTGATGAAACTTGGTCTCTCTGAGTTAAACCAATGACTTAATCAATCAGGTGATGAAATTTTAGTTTAACCGGGTCTCCTAAGATAGAGCGACAATAGTTAAATATTGAATAACGTTAGCACCATGAAAGTATCTCACTTTAATAATTAATTGACTACTTTGTCTATTTTATCTTTTCCAAATGCAAACATTTTGATATTTGTACAAATGGATTTGTAAAAAGGGTTATTTTCACTTAATGTAAGATTTTTTTTGCGTTTAAACTGCTAGTAAATTTATTGATAGATATTTAGTTAGTCAAAAATAAAATATTGGTTAATTTTATAGATATTTAGTTATGATGGCAATAATACAATATTTAAAAGACTTTTTTCATAAACTACTCGGCATTTATGCTGTAGTGAAAGCATCATAGCCAGAAATCAGTAGGCTATTACACTACTCGTATCCAGTCAAGTATATTGCACCAGAAATGGTGATCTTAAAGATAATTGTAGATTGGGTTTAACCACTCGCGCATCATTTAGTACTTGTGTTCATGTACTGCTTTATGGCGTAGCTTTTTGGCACTCTGATATATCCAAATGTTTTAATCTAAAATTGGAACTTGTATATACAACGAATTTGTAATGACAGACACGACTATGCAAATAAAATACATTGACAAAACTTTTATTTATTAGTTTATTTTCATGATGGTGTATAGGCACCTGGTTCGCGGAATGCTGGCTGTCATAACCTCGATTGTCCAGGGTTTGTTCATACAAACTCAAGACTGTATCTGGGAGCTCCCTTTAACCGGACTTCAACCTTTCGTAGTTTTCAAGCAGAATACAAAGTCACGATTTACATGGTAATTAAAGTAAAACAGTAGTATTTAGTTTACCCCAAACACATTAATTAGTAATTATGTATATTGCTTGAATTATATATAATTGTTGCTGTTGTTGTCTCATGTGCATATATATATATAAAATATATGCATACTTACATACATACAGGACACACAATTCAACCATTGGTGGGTGAAATATGAGGACACACCAGTGGGATACTGGCCAGCTTCTCTCTTTCAGTATTTTTATGTAGCAGAGGAGGTCAAATGGGTAGGAAAAGTGGGCCTTACATCTCAGATTCGAGGATGCCCAATGGGAAATGGGCACTACCCATCAGAAGGCTTGTATGGAGTATCCGCCTATATTTCTGGTGCCCTTTTCAGGGGAGATGACAACCAATACTATCAGCCACGTAGAGGTAAGTTTCATTTCTCCCATAAAGAGTGTTATGAAGGCATAGGTGTTGGAATGAGCAAGTTCGGTCATCCTGGCTACTCATTTTTCTACGGTGGAAATGGTCGACGCCAAGGATGCCATCTGAAAAGTATGTAAATTAATGATCTTATTACAGATATTGAATAATTGATGATCTTCGACTATTGCTGATGTTGAATAGTTAATGATATTCAACTATTGTTGATACTGAATAACTAATGATCTACAACTATTGTAGTACGCTGCAGTTTTTGCTTATGCATCTGGCTAATTCCATACCTCGTGTCAAAGTAAAATATAATTTGTATGTTACAACACAGGCCCTTGTTAAGTGCACTGGGTGCAAATATCTGTTTTTAAAATTTTTTTTAATAAAGTTTTTTACACAACTATTAATTTAAGTATATTTAACATATGTGCACCAGAGTGCAAACATCAGAGTATTAGATTTTTTTATTTTTTTTATTTTTAAAAGAAACCAAAGTGCACGGAGTGTTTTTTTTTTTTTCAAGGCACCCCTTCTAATCTAACGGCTAGGCATTCACTCCCACGATCCAAGGACCATATATGATCATTAGTTCATTACCATTAGAATAGTAAAACCTGGTAGATGGATTGAACACCAGAAAACAGGTCTACGAAAAAAATTTTAAAAACTAAAAAAAGAGAAAAGGGGCATGGCATGTTTCATCAATGTCACCGCATGATATATGCTCCTTTTTAAATTTTCAAATGTGATATTAATTTTTTTTTTTTTTTTTTTTTAAAGAAATTCAGGAGTAACTCCGCAGGTGTTCGGTTTGTTCTGTTATCCGGCCAAGTTGATAGCTTATGAGATAGTAAAATGATGCTTCCATTGAGGCCAAGAAGCCATTGAGTATGGTGAAATTTCGTTTATACCCATTCCATCAAGCACAGTTAAAAATCATTGTTATTCATTACAGGAAGTGTCTAAAATGCGCCTTATTATTTAATAATTATAGTTATATATCTATAACATAAGTTGAACAATGTCATATAAAGTCATCGAGCTTGAAAGAAAAGCTAGCCAAAATGAGTTTTCACAGTCTTGATATGACAATCAATGACAATAGATGCTAGATTAATTAGTGGTATTTTTGGGATTTTAAGATTATTAAACATTCCTAATAGTTATACTAGGTATATTTGAAATTAATAAAATACTTCACGAGTATATATGAAAGTTTTTAAACTTAGTTGATATATTTGTAATTAAGGGCAAATGTAGTGGGTATATTGGAAATTAACCCTATTAAAAATTGAATTTTAATGTATTTTCTTTTATTTTCTATTGTGATAATAATAATAATAATAATAATAATAATAATAATAATAATAATTGAATTTTTTAATTATTCATCATGAAAATTTCAAATTCTGGTTATCATGAAATACATTTATTTAATATAGAGAATATGTAATAGCCTGCTAATATAAAATATTAGTATGCTAATTTCATGATATCCGTAAATATTACACATCATTATTCCGATTTGAATAGAAAGGTGACCTAAGCATACCCGCGTTCCCACAACAGGTCTACTGGTGGAATTAGGATACTGGTTTTGCCTTTTTAGTTGCATTAGCATGCTACCCATGCTGCTGTGCATTAGCTTATGGATGGGTGATGGTTTGTAACGCCAAAATATAGGATGCCTTGTTCTGCTACGATAGCTCTTTTTAGAGTAATCTTTGTGTGTTTTTTTTTTTTTTTTTTTTTTGATGAAAACGGACACGCCCTATCCCCTCTCCCACTGACAGTGATGGGAGGATGGGATACGATAGCCCGAGCAATTCATTGTGTGTTTTAGATACCAAGTGTTATACCTTTTCGTAGGAGCTTTATTTCGTTCATATTTACTCTTCATTCGCCTCTTAGTTGTAAATCTTTTCAGTCGATTACAATGGGAGTAGCTGAGCTCCCTTCCTCATTACATGGAAGAGCAACAGATGGGATCCTTCCCTCGAGAATTTGCATCTTGAATTCCACTTTCTTGCTGCCAATGAGTTCAAAAATAAGAGCATCACCAACCTTCAGATAGTTGTCCAGAATAAAATATTTCCGCCTGTAATCGAACATGTGGCCTTGGCGGTTACCATAGTATTTCATCTCCCATCTTTTGCCTCGACAATGAAGAACCATAGGAGCCTCAGCAGAAGGAAGCAACTTCGCAATCTTCCAAGGAACTCTCTGTAATAATGAATATGAGAATAAAAGGAAAAACAAGGTTCAGAGTTAATTTAGCATGACCTGCTATTAAAAAAAAATTTTGACTTATTGATGGTAAGGAGAAGTCAGTTTGCTCAGATAGAAGGTTGTAAGAGAACTAGAGGAAAACCCTAAAATCATAAATAAAAGCGATTAAGAAAGATGTGAAAACATTAGAGATTACTATGAGCATAGCTCAAGATCACTAAGAATGCCACAACAGGATCCATGCAAACAACCTCACATGAATGGGGAAAAAGTTCATGATTATCCAGAATCGGATCATCGCATGTAACGGACTTCACATAGATGGAACACAGCTTGTGGAAATGATGATGATGATGCAAGTAGTTTTGAATATAATATTAGATTGTTAGCAAATAGTCATTTATATGGTTTCATAGCTTATCTTGCAGTTTCATCAACAAAATTTTTCTTAAAACAACAATAGTCTCCATTTTAACAATAAAATTCTGCAATGGGAGTGATAGACATCAATAATGAGGATAATTTATCTTTTATTGATTAGTTTGGAGCTTGGAATGCATCTTCATCTGGCATTGAGGCAAGAAATATGCATAAATGAAAAAGTGGAATGTTTCAATGTGGAAATCTTTAAATTTGGTTTGCAGCATTTCAAATTTGGAACATTGGGACCTTATGTGCGACAAGACCATAAGCAACATGTTTCTGACTTCCCATTCACAAGAAGATTGAATTGTAAGTCAACTTTGAGTAACTCTAGACAACCTAAAGAAAAATTCATCACCACCATCATCACAACCTGTTTCCCACCTATGTAGGCTAAGCAAGCTAAAGAACAATTACCATATGGAAACCACCGCTGATATTTGTAGGTGATAAAATCCAAGTGAAGTATGGATGTCCTGTCAGGGGTTTAATTTCATCTTGAGCTGAAGGTGAGGTAGAAGCCATTGAAATCAGATTGTTTGCACTGCTATGATCAGTTCTGCCAATAATCAAATTTTGATGGGTTAAAATAACTTTCAATTGATCCTCCAAAGAAGTTGCACTCATTTGCATATCAAAGGCAGTAACCAAATTCAGAAAACCATCAGAGCAACATAAGAAAATCATCCATATAACGCAGCAGTAGAAATCTCATTCGGAAATTAATACCACAAATATTCACAACTTCTGCTAGGTTGAGTTGAGCATTAAACACACAAAATTTTCATATGCGCAGCAATGAAAATAAACAAAAAAGAAAAAAAAAGGCAAAAGCAACAAACGTAGACTAGGACTTGTTTTAAATCCAGATTGGTATGATATAAAATATTCTGTATACCAAAAAAGGGGTATATTTTGAGATGTCTAGAAAAAAACTTGTACGGGTTCCAGACCAACTACCCGATTGCATCTTTACAAATCCTTATGTAACGATTTTTAAAATATCACCGAACATTGTGGTAGCAATTTAGGCGTCCTGTATTCTGGAAGAGTAGTAGGATCATGCAAGGGTTATCGGTCTATGGAAGCTCACATTTGTTCAAAAGGCTATAACAATTAATGTTTTCTAGGGTTAGAGGGGGAAAGAGAGAACTTACGTGGGACGGAGTGTGTACTTGTTTTTGTAATTTAGTTAATTACTCCTCTCTGAACTAGATTGTGCTTGCATGTGTTCTGAAAAGAAGACTCGAAAAACCAGAAAAAAGATCCAAAGCGAACGGGGAAAAAAATTGTTTAGAAGACGATGCCCAAATTGATTTGTTCTCGCATGAATGCACTCAGAAAAGGGGCAAAAAAAAAAAAAAAAAAGAAGAAGAAGAAGAAGAAGAAGAAATTGTTTTCTCTACGAACATCGATGTTGGCATGCTTCAAAGGAAAACTATGAAAATAGACCAGTTTAGCTTCTTGGGAATTAATTAGAAAGAACTGAGAAACAAATAGCATAGGCAATGAGATTGAAATCCAGTGAACGAATTTGCGGGGCAATCGTCTTGAGGTCGATGATTCATGGATGGATCTGGTGACAATACGAAAGAAGAAACAAGGAGAAGACATTCTCACTGCGCAGGAGGGCAATTGCAAAGCAACGCTTAAAAGAGGATGCCGGAAAGTGGAAACAGATTCAATCTGTAAATTAAAGTTATTAGTTAATAATTAAAGTTATTAGTTAATATATGAAATTACTAATACAAGGAGTGATTTTCTTAGGCCAGGCTAAGGCCAAAAAAAAATATATTTGTTATTTTATTTTTATAAACATGTAGAGGTAGGTATAATTAACTTATAAACCAAAATTTACAATTTTTATCCATTAAATTTATGAAGAAATTAAAAAAATTAAATGTTATTACTCATCTTGATGCTCTAAATGCACATAAGCATTAAATTCGTTGTATTAATTTAATTTAATTTTTTTATTATTTTATAACAAGAGTTATTTGGGCATTTAACAAAATTTAACTTACGATTTTTAATGGAATGAATATTTTTGAAATTAATTGCAAACTTAGTGGGTAATTTGGGATTTTGGAAACGTAATAAGTATATTTATGATTAAGGCCAAATATAATGTGTATATTTGGAAAAAGCCCTCAACGGGTAAAAAATAAGCGAAATGCATCTCAATGAAAAACTCATTATTTTAAGAAAACAATTAATCCAAATATATTTAATTTATGAATTTTTTTTATCATTTTTAGATATATATTTTTAATTTTTAAATGACTAAAATATTTTCATTTTTAAAATGAATATATATCTTTAAAAAATAGTAAAATTTAAGGTGTGTTTAGGAAGTGATAAAATATTTAAACAAAAAAAATTTGGTATAAGTTATTAAAATGGAAGAAAATTACATGATATGATGGAAATAATAATGAGAGGTAAAGAGAATAAAGAGTCTTTCTTTTATAAAAACTTTTTTCTATGTAACATCTCTATTTTTAATGTCTTAAAGGTTGATGAAAAATTTACTTCATTTATTGTATTTAGTATTATTTATAATAGCTTAAAAATTCTTTTATTTGTTTAATATCACTATACATGGGCCTAATTGAAAATCAATGTAATAAAACAGTTTAATATTAAATATCAATTTTAAAATTGTATTTTTTAATATCGGAACTGTCTAAAACATTTATACATGGATAACTAATTCTATAAAATATTATTACATTTTAATACAAGTGAAAATTGATCTAATCGTTTTTCATATTGAATATATATTTTTCTACAAATATAGCCTATAAACATACTTGATCGGGATGAAACTTAGTCTTCTAGATAAATAAATGATATTAAATACAACGAATGAATTGTATTTTCATAAAAAATTAAAATATTAAATTTCGAAGGAGTTATATGACTTTGCTTGTATGTAACTTTCTACTTCTGCGAAATTTCTTTTTTATATAACCTCCTTTACATTTAAGATCTTGATAGTTTATAAAAAATTTATTTTATCTATTATATTTAGCATCATTTATATTATCGTGAATATCCTCTCATTTATTTAGTATCACTTTATATGGGTTCCATTTATAAATCTGTAACATCAATAATAAAATAATTTAATATTAAATAGTAATTTTAAAGTGCATTTTCAACATCTAAAATGTTAAATTTTCATTTCTACATGGATTAATGATTATATAAAATATTATTACATTATAATACATGTGTAGATAGATCTAAGAGTTTTTCATAATTTACATATGAATATATATTTTTAAGTAAATATGATACTTATTTTGAATGAAACTTAGTATTCTAGTTAAATAAGTGATATTAAATGCAATGAATCCAGTAATCATCCAAGTCACAAAAATTGAGAGGGTTATATGGGACCACTTTTTTGTAACTTAGTTAAATAGAAGCGGAGCTCATATATATATAAATGTAACTCCTTTTATTATATTCCCTTAGTAAGTTTTTCTTCAATCATCTAATTGTCATTTTCTTTTTGTTGCCCTAATTTTATTTTCCTGTTGTTGTCTTTTTTTTTTTTTTTTTTGTATGATGAAAACATCTTATCACCTCTTTCTGTAAGATCATTGTTTACCGAAGTTTGGATATTTCGTTAACAACTCATCAACTTGTTTATTAAATGGGTTATAAATAAGTTGAAGTTAGGATATTTTACATGTGGTAAAATTAGAATTGAACTCCAACTCATTTAACTTAATTCATTAACACCCTTGTTCTCTTAATGTCAAGAAATAGTTGAAAGAATCATTAGTCACACGTTCCTAAGCTCTAGTTTGAATCTTCTATGGGAGAAGATCTCTTAAAGCCTAAGCTAAGCTACGCTAAAGCGAAGACACTGCAGCTACTGTTCTTTACAATATATTTTTTTTATGGATATTTGCAATTATCTCAACTAGTATTGTAATAAGGCTTTAAGACATTTTTACAATTTTCATATAGCATTTAGACGGACATCTATTAATATTTCTAAATTTCCTACTCTGGACACTCCCATCAAAATTCAGGGACACCAAATACCACAAACATTTGAACTTGCGAATTAACATGATGTCAGCAGTGTCGTGGCTATTATTTATAGTATTTTTACCTTTAAAATGTTGAAAATTTGCATTTAACAATGGGTTTTAGGTGCGATTCGTTAACTACGGTTGTCTTGATTTTAAAAAATCAAAAATATTTAAAATTAGAAAAAATTAATACAAATGTTAAATACATCTAGATTAATAGTCGTATAAAAATTTTCAAAAAACATTAAAAAAATAGACTTTTGCATCCGTGTGAAGTTGTGCACTGTATCATACTCGTGTATTCTTCAAAGTTTGGCCAAATCCAGTGAACGAAAGCTTCAGCAAGCAGATTTGGTTTTGATACTTGCATCTCCTTCAAATTCTGAGCAATAGATGGCTGCAAAAATCACTAAAACGTCAGCCCCGATATTTTCAGGTCTGGCCATCTGAGCCGTTGATCTGTTGATCAGCTCTGGTGAATCAAAAGCAGGAAAAAAGAGAAATCCTTGAAGACCGATGGAACTATTTCTTGTCCAGCAGCTTCGATCATGGTCTAAAATGTTAAATTTTCATTTCTACATGGATTAATGATTATATAAAATATTATTACATTATAATACATGTGTAGATATATCCAAGAGTTTTTCATAATTTACATATGAATATATATTTTTGAGTAAATATGGACTTGTTTTGGATGAAACTTAGTCTTCTAGTTAAACAAGTAATATTAAATGCAATGAATTCATTAATCATCCAAGTCACAAAAATTAAGAGGGTTACATGAGACCACTTCTTTGTAACCCAGTTAAATAAAACCGGAGCTCACACACACACACACACACACACACATATATATATAAATAAATGTAACTTCTTTGATTATATTCCCTCAGTAAGTCTTCCTTCAGTCATCTAATTGTCATTTTCTTTTTGCTGCCCTAATTTTATTTTCCTGTTGTTGTCTTATGAAAACATCTTATCACCTCTTTCTGTAAGATCATCATTTACCAAAGTCTGGACATTTCGTTAACAACTCATCAACTTGTTTATTACATGGGTTATAAATAGGCTGAAGTTAGGATATTTTACATGTGGTAAAATTAGAATTGAACTCCATCTCATTTAACTTAATTCATTAACACCCTTGTTCTCTTAATGTCAAGAAATAGTTGAAAGAATCATTAGTCACACATTCCTAAGCTCTAGTTTGAATCTGTAACATCCCCACATCGGTTAGGATGAAGGAGGGAGCCTGGGTTACAAGTGGAGCCCGCTGGTAACTTTGTTGGTTAGGACGACACTCACAAATTGAGAAATGGTCCAATTTTTTTTTGTAACATTCCACATCGGTTAGGATGAAGGAGGAAGCCTGGGCTATAAGTGGAAGCCATTGGTAAGTCTATTGCGGCTCCTTTTGGGGTACGTTCAGGGTACCCAAAAGGACAAAACCATGCGGGCTAGGCCCAAACTGGACAATGCCTGCGACAGTTGGGCCAGGGCATTACAAATGGTTTCAGAGTAGACTCCCGATATCCTGCTGGTATGTCTAGCTGGAACTCATCCAGCGAGGACGCTGGAGCCCCAAGGGGGTGGATGTAACATTCCACATCGGTTAGGATGAAGAAGGGAGCCTGAGCTATAAGTGGAGGCCGCTAGTAACTCTGTCGAGACGCCTTTTAAGGTACATTCAGGGTACCCACAAGGACAAAATCATGCGGGCTAAAGCCCAAAACGGACAATACCTGCGACAGTTGGGCCGGGTCATTACAGAATCTTCTATGGGAGAAGATTTCTTAAAGTCCATGCTAAAGCGAAGACACTGCAGCTACTATTCTTTACAATATTTTTTTTTATGGATATTTGCAATTATCTCAACTAGTATTATAATGAGGCTTTAAGACATTCTTACAATTTTCATATAGCATTTAGACGAACATCTATTAATATTTCTAAATTTCCTACTCTGGACACTCCCATCAAAATTTAGGGACACCAAATACCACAAACATTTGAACTTGCGAGTTACCATGATATCAGTAGCGTCCTGGCTATTCTTTATAGTATTTTTACCTTTAAAATGTTGAAAATTTGCATTTAACAATGGGTTTTAGGTGCGATTCGTTAACTACGGTTGTCTTGATTTTAAAAAATAAAAATATCTAAAATCTTCAAAATTGATAATAATTGATACAAATGTTAAATACATCTAAATTAATAGTTGTATAAAAATTTTCAAAAAAATTTTAAAAAATAGACTTTTGCATCCGTGCGCAGTTGTGCACTGTATCATACTCGTGTATTCTTCAAAGTTTGGCCAAATCCAGTGAACGAAAGCTTCAGCAAGCAGATTTGGTTTTGGTACTTGCATCTCCTTCAAATTCCGAGCAACAGATGGCTGCAAAAGTCACTAAAACGGCAGCCCCGATATTTTCAGATCTGGTCATCTGAGCCGTTGATCTGTTGATTATATCTGGTGAATCAAAAGCAGGAAAAAAAAAAAGAAAAAACAAGAAATCCTTGAAGACTGATGGAACAATTTCTTGTCCAGCAGCTTCGATCATGGTCCGACTGCAATAACCAGTAGCAGCGCATTTTATTTTCTTCAGTCGTCCATCAACTAAACGGATCTGGCCAGTTATTGTTGAATTTCAATCACCAACCGCAAACCTTATCCATCAATCTGCAGATCCAAGCTGTGGAGATAACTCTGCTGAACTGTCCGAATCCGGCCATGATCTGCAGAAGCAGAATTATCTCCTAGCCATCAATGTCTTTATTTTATTATTATTTTTGGGGGATCATCAATGTTTGCCGGGCTTTTCCCAAATATAAGCACTAAGTTTGACCATAATCCTAAGGGCAAATCTCATATATACACATGAATTTTGCCCCTAATTTCATTTATACACATAAACTTTCAAAAATGTCTCTCATATCTATGAATCTTTATTTTAATTCTATATATACTTATGCCTTCAAAAATTGGTAAAATGGGTCGTTACCCCTTTTGTAGAATGACAAATATGCCTAAATTTTAATATAATTTGAAATTATTTCGCTCAAAATTAAATATTCATATTCAAATAATATATTATTTTATAGTTACAGAATTATTAAGAATTATTATAATATAAAATTTTTGCAATAAAATCACAAGTAGCGTATTCATCATTTCAAAGCGGGTTAATGGCTCTTGGTAGGTGTAAGAGAAATTTTTCAAAGTTTGTGTGTAAGTAGAATTAAATGTAAAATTTGTGGGTACAAAAGGAGTTCACCCTAATCCTAAATATACCAATGATGTTTTCTAATGTATTTACTACATTTGTATTTAATCCCAAGAATGCGCATATAATTAAAAACCCATTAGGTAAATTATTTTAAATGTCCAAAATATTCCTGTTATAAAATAATAAAAAATGAAATAAAATAGAAAGAAAATAAAATTACGGCTCATCAAATTTAAAGCTCATGTGCCATTAAGATATTTGTGAGTTACGACGTTCAATTTTTCAATTATATTCAAAATTTGATGAGTATATTTGTGATTTCATATATTAACTAATGACGTTAACTCATAGATTGAGCGTTTTTTAAACGAACTGCAAATGTATTGGGTATATTTAGAATTTTGGAAAAGCGTTGAGCAAATTTAAGATCAGGGTTAAAAGTAACCAGTATATTTGTGCAGCAAAACTCAGCTTCAAACGAGTAAAGATAGGAGCGATTGAATTAAGCTGTTTACTAACATGGCCCGTAATCCAGCCGTTGCCAATTTGCTATATTTCCGTCCGGGCCTTGCAGCCATTAAGAGCATAACGTGGGCGCAAAGAAATCTGGCCGAAGCCATCCGAATTCGGACCTGCGCAGTCCAGCATCTGAGGACTAAGCAAGATAAGCAACATGGCTTCTACGCAGAACTTGATATTCGGATTTCGCATAAATCACTCTTATAAAAAGGAGGGCTTCCAGACATCTCATCTCAGTATCTCAAGTTGGTGACAGCAGCAGGAGATCGAGAGAGCAGCTTTTGAGGTCTTTTTCTTTCTCTTTCCTTCTTATTTTCACTTTTATTTGTTGAGATAGATTTTGTTTTTAGAATATTGACTTGTTATAATTTTAATATTATAAGTAGCTAAACTCCTTTTCAAAAATTATGATGAAACTCGGTGTATCTTTGATTTATGATATTCTGTTGATTTTATTTTATAATTTTAGATTATTCGTCTAATCTATACTATGCTTCTATATGCTTGACCATCCTTTAGACTCATCATCATCATCATCCTCATAAGCCATTTCCCACCTATGTGGGGTCGGCTTCATGGATTCTGTTACGTCATTCTTGGCGATTTAAGACTAAATTTTCAGTAATTTGTAATTTTTTTAAATCTTGTTTAATTACTTCCATTCATGTTTTTTTGGGTCTTCATCTCATTCTCCTACCACCTTCTACTTGGATAAACTCTATTTTCCTAACCGGTGCGACTTCAGGCCTCCTTTTTACATGACCAAACCATCTTAATCTATTTTCTCTCATTTTATCATAAATTGGTCTCACTTTTAAGTTTTCTCGAATTATTTCATTCCTAATTTTATCTTTTCTTGTTTTACCACTCATCCACCTTAACATTCTCATTTCTGCTACGCTCGTTTTTTGTATATGTTGCTCTTTAACTGCCCAACATTCTGCCCCATAAAGCATAGCAGGTCTAATCGCAGTCTTATAAAATTTTCCTTTTAATTTGACTGGGACTCGACGGTCACATAAAATTCCTGACGCACTTCTCCATCCTTTAGACTAATTTGAAAATTATGTGTAATTCTGGACAAAGATAGCATAAAATTAGACATGAGATTAAACAACATCCGTTCAAACTCTAGTCTATTTCAGTAACGGGATAAAAACATACCTTTTAGCCTTTTACGGTTATTGGTATGGCTTGTATGCATTACAACAGTCTAATTTGGTTTCCATAGACATGTAAGAAATTCAAATTAGAAAGTTAGAGTTACATGCAATTTGACGAATACATGTAACTATTTTAATGCTCTAGTATATGCAATTCGACAAATACATGTAACTATTTTAATGCTCTAGACCAATAACTTAAATTATAGAATAAATCGATAGAAAATCTTAAATTATAGAATATATCTCAAGCTTCTCTCTCTTCTACTTAATCCTGCTATTATTACTTAGGATTTTTATTTTGATTTTTCTTTATTTAAATTGATCTTCCCATTCAATTTTCTAAACTTGTGAGGTGATATTTGAAAGTGATTAAACAATCCATTTAAACAAAAACCAGAGCAAATCTTTGAGAGAACTATATTTTTATACTATTTTGTATGGTCTGTGCACTCGCAGAAAATCCATACCGCGTAAAAGAAGAAGAACAAGAAGAAAACAGAGGTGGTTGGTGTTTGTCATTTTTTAAGAGAAGAATGGAGAGATGGGATAATCTTCCCGAAGAAATGGTAGTGGAGATATTGTGTAGATTGCCAAGGAAGTCTCTCTGCAGATTCAAATGCGTGTCAAAGCATTGGCGTGAGCTCATCTCCAATGTCCAGCCCAAGACAACGAAAGGCACACTTGGTTTTCTATGCAGAAGTTATACACCTGCTGACCCCTCCAACCCCCATTATTTAGTGACTTCTCTTCACCTTGAACACGAGGGGGGTGCATCCATCCATCATTCCATCCGCTTGAACTTATGTCATCCCCCTTCGTTTCTTATTCTCGACTCATGTAATGGCTTTCTTCTTTTCTGCGACAGTAAGGAAGCATCTCACTTTAATCCTGCTTTGGTGGATCGTAAATACTACGTTTATAATCCTGCTGGAAAGTCGGAGCAGATTCTTCATCCTCCTAATCTCCTCCTCTCAAAACATGGTGCCTTGGCATTTGTTGATGCCCAATGTTTCATGGCGGTATTCTTTTCTTGTACTAGGTCTAAATCACGCATTCACTTCAATGTCTATACTTCAAAGGACAAAACATGGAGTAAGAAGAAATTGCGTTCTCCGATTCAACGTCGTTTTAGAGTTGAAGATGATGAGCTACTCCAATCACTTTACTTCAAAGGAGCTATGCATTGGCAGTTGACGACCTGCCTTCTCATCTACCACTTGCAGGATCAATTTTGCAAGGCCATCAAATTACCGGATGATTATAACCCTCATAAATTTGGATCGAGCGGCCACATTTGGAACTTTGAAGGTCGACTCCACTGTTGCCAGATTCGGGATAATGAAATTAATGTATGGGTTCTCCACATGGGAGAGCAGTGCTATACTCCTGGCCCGCAATGCTTTGAATGGCACCACAAGCATAGAGGTTTTCTTGTCCCTACAAATTCTGTTACTGAGTATCCTCATCTCCATATTGGTCCTTTTGCTTTCAACGAAGACTTGGAAATCTTGTATATTGGCTATGGAGATACTGTTATTTCTTACAATCTTGGGACCGGAAGACAAAGTATTGCCTATACATGCTTGCGAAAGAAGGACGGCAGCCAGTGCTACCACAGTTCTGCCTACCCTCCGTTTTTAAGCACATATGAATGAGAACATGTACACAATTGAAGCTTCCCAGAAATGAGGAAGATTTAGCTTATGCCTGCTCTTAATCTACTCTCTTAGATTTTAAATTCCAACATTTATCCGCTAGCTTGGGGATGTATTCTACTGCTGTTTTCAAGAAAATCAAGTTAAATTCCTTTTCTGTGTGTGTATTTTTCTCAAGTGTTTGTCGTGCTCATATACCTGAGACAGCACAAAATAAAGATCAATCCGTATATCCATGTTGAGACGATGAAAGTTTGAATTGTCAAAAAAGCAAACATAAATTTATGGGATTTTTTGCACCGGTACCTATAAAAGTTTGGTTGAATTTGCAGGCGTATCACACCTGCATGTTCACCTACATGATTTGCACAATATTAAGAGCATATCACAAATCCGTTAAGAGCCCTAACTGCGCCCCTGCTGCCTTTGTATAATTGTATCATGTGTATACATTTGTGAATTCCCCAAATTACCTTAATCAGTTAGGTCGTGATCGGTTGGGGAGAAATCAATTGACGCCCAACCTAGAGGAAGCGTGTCCTACGTTTTTCTCGTGAGAACTCTAATCTCCACCATCAATTTTCGTTGGATAGTTCAGATTCAAAGGGGCATTTTCGAAATCGAAAAATCAGGAAGGGGGCGTAGGTCAACAGATGCTGTTCACCCGTGGCTCCTTTCTCCCTCTCCCAGCGTCACTGTAGCCGTCGGTTGTCGGCGGTCACGCCTCTCTTCGCGAGCACTCTCCTCTTTCTTTGATGCCGTTTTCTCTTCCCTCTGTAGTGAGTGCACGGCTTCCATTGATGAGGGCAATGGCAACAGCAAGGAATAAGAAGAAGATGGCAAGAGGCTAGTGGGTTTTCTTCTCTCCGAAAATGGAAGAAGCAGGCGGTGGTTGAGAGAGACCGGCGGAAATAAAGCCAGCGGGTTTAAGCGGCGATCGGCAACGAAGAAGAACACTTGTAATAGCATTTTTTTTTTAGATTCATGCGATTAGAGAATAGATCTGGTCCGGCGAGTTGGGAATCGAAGTTAGGATACCGGCGGTGAGTCATCGGCCGGTTCTGATCGGAGATCGAATAGCCGGCGGCAAGCTGCGGCGACGGCGACTGCTGCGGCTAGGGTTCGTTTGCTGTGAAGGGTGATGCACCGTGAATTTCTATCGCAACGGACAAAAATTCGGATTAAATTTCGGCAGATTTTGTTTAATTTAGATCTAATACTCTCGGTGTCCGATTTGTGTAATTCAAAAGTCATTTTCTACCTTTTGAGATGCTCTAGATCATGTAGACGGTTTAGATTAGAAAAATTCAGCTAATTAAATTATAAATAGGAATAATTATGTGGACAGTTAAAACGGTGCAGATATTTTTATTTAAATGTGAATAAAAATAATATAATAATTATTATTATTTATTAAATCTATCCTAAAAAGGCACATATATTTATTTAGATTATTTAAATATAAATTAAAATTTCCGGACATATAATTAAACCTTTATTATACTTAATTATTGAATTTAGGACATATAATTAAACAATCATTTAAATTAAGTATTTTCTACAAATCTAAGTTCCAGGACAGTTTAAATTACAATTTGGGACATATGATTGAACCATTCCTAAAAGATCATGTATATTTATTTCGTCTAAACCATTATTTTGTTAATTAAACAGTTAAAAATACTTAATTATTAAACCAGTACCAAAAAGTCATATATATTTATATTATTAAATGTTAATTATAATTATATATAATTTAAATAAATATAATTTATACAATTTTATTTTTAAAAGTCAATATAATAATTATAGTTTTATATATTTATTTAAATTTTATTTTATTCAATTTAAATTGATTACACATTTAATTGAAATAATAATTTATTATTAATTTGTAAAATAAAATTTCATGGTTGATTTGTTTTAAATCAACGTAATAAATTTATTACATATATAATTAATTTCTTGAATTTTTATTTTAATTCTAAATAACATTTATTTTTATTATTATACTTAATTATTAATTTTGGTACATATAAGTAAATAATCAATTAAATTAAATATTTTATACCAATCTAAGTTTTGGAATAGTTTAAACTATGATTTTGGGACATATAATTAATAAACATCCAAAAATACTTGATGATTCAATTAGTCCAAAAAAGTCATGTATTCATTTAGTTTATTTAAATCTAAACTATATTTAAATCTCTTAGACGGTCAGGATTATAGATCAAAAATATTAGGCATGAGTGTAGAGGGCATCGAAAATTATTTCTTTTTAAATTAAAATATTCAAAAAATTATTTTTTATTCTATAGGAGAAATGTGTGAACGGTATGGATCTTTGCAAATTTAAAGCACTAAATTAATCAAAATAATTATTTTCATCAACTTCGAATAAGGCATTTATATTTGTGTATTTATTTCAATTAAAACGAAAATAACAATTTATAATTAATTTTTAAGATAAAATTCAATCGTTGATATTTTCTATTTTTTGTATAAACTACATGAATGTCAAAGATACAAAATACATAAGTTTAAATCAATCTCAAAAATCATATATATTTAGTTCATTTAAATCTAAATTATAATTTTATATCAAAAATTTTCATTGGACTTTAAATTTGATAGGACTTTATTTAGAGGTGTTATAGAACATGAAGATTTTCCATAAATTTTTAATTCAATGTAAATATTTATTAAACTTATAACTTTACATTGATTTCACTTGAAGTAAATAAATTTTTATTTTTATTTTAAATTTATTAATTCTAGTAACAATAAATCACAATTAGTACATTAATATGTTAAATTTGTAATATAAACTGTAATAATACTATTATATAATTTTAATAAATTTTATTATAAAATTTATATTAAATGTAGTTATTTACTAAATTGATTATTTAACCAATCTGAAAAAGTAACATATATTTATATATTAAATCCAAATTTACAGTTATATATAATTTATTACAATTTTAGTTTTACAACGTCATATATATAATAATTTTTACAGTTTTATATATTTACGTAAATTTTGCTTTATTTAATTTAAATTTGTTAATATTTTTAATTATAAATTTATATATTTATTTAGTTTTAAAATTATTTAAAGGTTTGCGTAGTTTAGAAATGAATTATTAATTATATATCTTTTGTAAAATACACAAATTAGGTAAAATATTTATAAAATATCAAAAATTAGATACGGTTAGATGCGGTTAAACGCTGTTAGATTAAGGTGGATTTCATTAAATCGTAGTACCTGAGTTTCGAATTCCGTAATTAAGGTGTAAATGACCTTATAATGGGTCTAGGATCATATTACATGTATTAAATTAGGATTAACTTATTAATTTACAAATTAGATGTGGTTAGATTCGGTTAGATGTAGTTAGACGCGGTTAGACGCTGTTAGATTAAGGTAAATTTCATTAAATCGTATTATCTGAGTTTCAAATTTCATAATTAAGGTGTAAATGACCTTATAAGGGGGCTAGGATCATATTACAGGTGTTAAATTATGATTAACTTATTAATTTCAAAAGTTAGATACGGTTAGATGCGGTTAGACGTTGTTAGATTAAGGTGGATTTCATTAAATCGTATTATCTGAGTTTTAAATTCCTTAATTAAGGTGTAAATGACCTTATAAGGGGTCTAGGATCATATTACAGGTGTGAAATTAAGATTAACTTATTAATTTCAAAAATTAGATGTGGTTAGATGCCGTTAGATTAAGATATATTTCATTAAATTGTATTATTTGGATTTCAAATTCCGTAATTAAGGTGTAAATGACCTTATAAGGGGCCTAGGATTATATTACAGGTGTTAAATTAAGATTAACTTATTAATTTCAAAAATTAGATGCGGTTAGACACTGTTAGATTAAGGTGATTTCATTAAATCGTATTATCTGGGTTTCAAATTCCATAATTATGGTCTAGATGACATTATAAGGGGCCTAGGATCATATTATAGGTGTTAAATTATGATTAACTTATTAATTTTAAAAATTAGATGCGGTTAGATCCAGTTAGATGCTGTTAGATGCGGTTGTATGCAGTTAGATTTTATTATATTCTGAAAATAAAAAATATTAATAAATTTATAAAAAATTAAGAAAAATAAAAGAAATTGTTATTTTTGAGAGTACCTTAATTACATTAACTTTAAATAATATAACATAACTCCTAATAAAAATTATATTTTTCAACTTTACCAATTATAATGAAATCTTATTAAAAATAATTTTTTGTACACAAATATTTTTAGAAATTGTCAAATAATGAAAAATTATGTCTACATACATTTTAGTAGTTGATCCAGCAAATGAATGGAATAGATTGAGATTTTGTATATATATAATGCAAATTTTATCAAAAAAACAAACATACTCACGTTTTTAAACATGCCTAAACTTTAATGTAATTTGAAATTGTTTTGCTCAAAATTAAATATTGATATTCAAATAATATATTATTTTATAGTTACTGAATTATTAAGATTTATTATAATATAAAATTTTTGCAATAAAATCATAAGTGAGGATGTGCATATTCATCATTTCATAGTAGGTTAACTGCTCTTTGTGGGTGTAAGAGACATTTTTGAAAGTTTGTATGTACGCAGAATTAAATGTAAAATTTGTGGTTATACGAGGAGTTTACCCTAATCCTAAATATACAAACTATGTTTTCTAATATACCTACTACATTTGCTGTTAATCCCAAGAATGCACATATAATTAAAAACCCGTTAGTTAAATTATTTAAAATGTCCAAAATAATAAAAAAATGAAATAAAATAGAAAGAAAATAAAATTATGGCTCATCAAATTTAAAGCTCATGTGCAATTAAGATATTTATGAGTTACGACGTTCAAATTTTCAATTATATTCAAAATTTGATGGGATATTTGTGATTTCATATATTAATTAATGACGTTAACTCATGGATTGAGCGTTTTTTAAATGAAGTGTAAATGTATTGGGTATATCTAGAATTTTGGAAACGCCATGAGTATATTTAGGATCGGGGTTAAAAGTAACCAGTATATTTGTGCAGCAAAACTCAGCTTCACACGAGTAAAGATAGGAGCGATTGAATTCAGCTGTTTACTAACATGGCCCGTAATCCAGCCCGTTGCCAATTTGCTATATTTCCGTCTGCGCCTTGCAGCCATTAAGAGCATTAACGTAGGCGCAAAGAAATCTGGCCGAAGCCATCCGAATTCAGACCTGCGCAGTCCAGCATCTGAGGACTAAGCAAGATACGCAACATGGCTTCTACGCAGAACTTGATATTCGGAATTTCGGATTTCAAGCGTAAATCACTCTTATAAAAACGGAGCCTTCCGGACATCTCTTCTCAATATCTCAAGTTAGTGACCGCAGCAGAGAATCAAGGGAGCAGCCTTCGAGGTTTTCTACTTTCTCTTTCCTTCTTATTTTTACTTTTATTTTTTGAGATAAATTTTGTTTTAGAATATTGGCTTGTTTTAATTTTAATATTATAAGTAGCTAAACTCCTTTTCTAAAATTATGATGAAACTCGGTGTATCTTTGATTTATGATATTCTGTTGATTTCATTTTATAATTTTAGATTATTCATCCAATCTATACTATGCTTCTATATATGTAACTATTTTAATGCTCTAGTATATGCAATTCGGTGTAACTATTTTAATGCTCTAGACCAATAACTTAAATTATAGAATAAATCGATAGAAAATCTTAAACTTTTAATTTAAATTCGGAATTTATTAATAAATTAGTTAATAATTCATTTTCAACTAGTTCAAGGAGAAACACTGATGGTTTATAATAGTTGTGAAATTCTTCAAAAAGCATGGAATTTTTTCTGGTGATTAAAAAGGAATGCACCAATATTCTATGCACTCAAGAATTCGTAAAAGCATTTAAGGCATAACACTTTTTTATTTTTCATAGATATATATATAGTTTTTTAATTTCAAATATAAGGGTATTTTAGTCATTTTCAATTAAAAATAAAGTAAATATCATTGCATTTGAAATAAAAAAATACGCATATAGGAGAACAATTTTATAAAAAAAATTAATTGGTATATATGTAGGATGCATGGGAAGACAGCTGACCTCTCAAAATTAGTGCTATTCATTTAATGCTTTTTAAAAGATGGAGTCATGCAGATTGGGATGTTGATGAAAGTTAATTTTCTAGATGAGTAACTTATTTTTTATTGTTTCATATTAGAATCATACTTTTCGCTATCTCTTTTGGTAGTTAGTGAATTGTAAATAGCTGTTTCATTCTACAATTCGAAAAATCGTTGCTTATCATACCAACATCCAAAATATTCAGTACTTATCCGGCAATCTATTTAAAAAACCCTCCCTAGTAGTTATCTCTCATGCGCTTGAAAACTCTGAAAACCAATCTAGCCACCTTCAGCACTGATCTCTGGTATTTCTCTTTCCATGATTAGGTATTAAATGTCAAGCTTTTCTCTTCAATTCTTCCTTTGTCATGTATTCATTTCATTCAATACTAGGCATCTAGTTTGGAAGAAAAAATGTTACTCCTATTTTCACACATTTATTCAACTAGTCACCTTGTTTAGAATTATTAGTTTTACCCTAATACCAAAATCATTTCAATTTCAGTTTTAGGTGGGTCAAATTACTTAAAAAATAATTATGCATAAATTATGAATAACACAGATTCATTTATATAGTCGTCAAACTACTATATTACCAAATCATTCGTTGAAATACAAAGAATACTTCAAGGTTCAGATGTTAGATTAACAATCTTCACACTAGTGAGGGAATGCTTCTATAAATGCCCCTATACTAAGAGAAAGTGTCTAAAAAAACCCCACTTTTAGGAGGAAATTGCAAAACCCCTATTTTAGGGGACAATATTGTAAAAACTCCACCCATGAGGGAATTAGATAGCTACAAAATGATTCTAATTGTAATGGCCGGAGTGGATTCATCATCATGCGTCAAGGTCAAATACGACTATGACAAACAAATATTGTCTCACATCTTCGACATAATTAAACAAGAAAACAATAAGGGAATTATCAACATTGACACTTTAGTCATAAAAAAAAATAGAGACTCTTTATACTTTCCACTAAAAAATTTTTAAATCTAAACTTTTTTATCTTATTTATCCATAATTCAACTTTAAAGTCTGGATGTGCATTGAAGCTCAATGCTTGTACTTTACTAAATAATTTTACATTTTCCCCTTGTTTGACATTTCATTTTGAATTTCAAAATTAAATAATTAAATAATTTATGTGCAAACACATATTAATCAATAATAAATTATCTCTTCTTGATTACTTGCTTATCGACCACTTATTTTGTTTTATTTTATCTCCCAATTTCTGTATCAATTTTTCTAGTTCCTAGCCAATCATTTGTTGATTTATTATTGATTTTCTCTAGTGGCTATAAATATTAATATGAAAAAAACACAAGCACACCATGGGAGAAACACTTGGATTCAAGTGGCTATTGTGAGTATATTTGGAATTATGGCCAAATTTAGTGTGTATATTTGGGAAAAGCCATAAAAGGTTAAAAAAAAGCGAAAATGTAGCTCAATGCAAAATTTATTTTTTTAAGAAACACAATTAATCCAAATATAATTAATTTATAAACTAAAATTTATTATTTTTTAGATATATATTTTTTATTTTTAAATGACTAAAATGTTTTCATTTTAAAAACGAATATATATCTTTAAAAATAATAAAATTTAAGGTGTGTTTAGGAAGTGATAAAACTTTTAAATAAAAAAATTTTGTTGTAAAAGTTACTAAAATGGAAAAATGATGTGATATGATAGAGATAATGATGAGAAGTAAAGAGAATAAAGTTAAAATAAATAAAAAACAGGTTTCGTATAAGCAAGACTATATATTCAGTCTCCCTTATATAAAACCTTTTTTCTATGTAACATGTCTATTTTTAATGCGTTAAAGATTAAAGGAAAATTTACTTCGTTTATTATATTTAGTATTATTTATAATAGCTTAAAAATTCTTTTATTTGTCTAATATTCGAATTTCAAGCGTAAATCACTCTTATAAAACAGGAGGCTTCTAGACATCTCATCTCAATATCTCGAGTTTGTGATAGCAGCAGGAGAATCAAAAGAGCAGCTTTTGAGGTCTTCTTCTTTCTCTTTCCTTCTTATTTTCCTTCTTATTTTTTTAGATAGATTTTGTTTTGGAATATTGTCTTGTTTTAATTTTAATATTATAAGTAGATAAACTCCTTTTCTAAAATTATGATGAAACTTGGTGTATCTTTGATTTATGATATTCTGTTGATTTTATTTTATAATTTTAGATTATTCGTCTAATCTATACTATGCTTCTATATGCTTGACCATCCTTTAGATTAATTTGAAAATTGTGTATAATTCTGGACAAAGATAGCATGAGATTAAACAACATCCGTTCATACTCTTGTATATTTCAGTAACCGGATAAAAATATACCTTTTACCCTTTTGCGGTTATTGTTAGGGCTTGTATGTATTACAACATTCTAATTTGATTTCCATAGACATGAAAGAAATTCAAATTAGAAAGTTAGAGTTACATACAATTTGACAAATACATGTAACTATTTTAATGCTCTAGACCAATAACTTAAATTATAGAATAAATCAGTAGAAAATCTTAAACTTGGTGACGTATCAAGGGAAATCATAATCCTAGTTGTCTATCTCAAGCTTCTCTCTCTTCTACTTAATCCTGCTATTATCACTTAGGATTTTTATTTTGATTTTTCTTTATTTAAATTGATCTTCCCATTCAATTTTCTAAACTTGTGAGGCGATATTTGAAATTTGATTAAACAATCCATTTAAACAAAAACTAGAGCAAACCTTTGAAAGAACTAGATTTTTATACTATTTCGTATGGTATGTGCACTGGCAGAAAATCCATACTGCGTAAAAGAAGAAGAAGAAGAAGAAGAAAACAGAGGTGGTTGGTGTTTGTCATTTTTTAAGAGAAGAATGGAGGGACGGGATAATCTTCCCGAAGAAATGGTAGTGGAGATATTGTGTAGATTGCCAAGGAAGTCTCTCTGCATATTCAAATGCGTGTCAAAGCATTGGCTCGAGCTCATCTCCAATGTGCGGCCCAAGACAACGAAAGGCACACTTGGTTTTCTATGCAGAAGTTATAAACCTGCTGACCCCTCCAACCCCCATTATTTAGTGACTTCTCTTAACCTTGAACACGAGGGGGGTGCATCCATCCATCATTCCATCCGCTTGAACTTACGTCTTTCCCCTTCGTTTCTTATTCTTGACTCATGTAATGGCTTTCTTCTTTTCCGCGACGGTAAGGAAGCATCTGAGTTTGATCCTGCTTTGGTGGATCGTAAATACTATGTTTATAATCCTGCTGGAAAGTCGGAGCAGATTCTTCATCCTCCTAATCTCCTCCTCTCAAAACATGGCGCCTTGGCATTTGTTGATGCCCAATGTTTCATGGCGGTATTCTTTTCTTATACTTGGTCTGAATCACGTATTCACTTCAATGTCTATTCTTCAAAGGACAAAACATGGAGTGAGAAGAAATTTCATTATCCATTTCCTCGTCCTTTTCGAGTTAGAGATAATCAGCTACTCCCATCACTTTACTTCAAAGGAGCGATGCATTGGCAGTTGACGGTCTGCCTTCTCATCTACCACTTGCAGGATCAATTTTGCAAGGCCATCAAATTACCGGATGATTATGACCCTCATAAATTTGGCTCGTGTGGCCACATTTGGAACTTTGAAGGTCGACTCCACTGTTGCCAGATTCGGGATAATGAAATTGATGTATGGGTTCTGCACATGGGAGAGCAATGCTATACTCCTGGCCGGCAATGCTTTGAATGGCACTACAAGCATAGAGGTGTTCTTGTCCCTCCAAATTCTGTTACTATTTATGGATTAACTGAATATCCTCATCTCTATATTGGTCCTTTTGCTTTCAACGAAGACTTCGAAATGTTGTATATTGCCTTTGGAGACACTGTTATTTCTTACAATCTTGGGACCGGAAGACAAAGTATTGCCTATACATGCTTGCGAAAGGAGGACGGCCGCCGGTGCTCCCACGGTGCTGGCTACCCTCCATTTTTAAGCACATATGAATGAGAACATGTACACAATTGTAGCTTCCCAGAAATGAGGAAGATTTAGCTTATGCATGCTCTTAATCTACTCTCTTAGATTTTAAATTCCAACATTTACCCGTTAGCTTGGGGATGTATTCTACTGCCGTTTTCAAGAAAATCAAGTTAAATTCCTTTTCTATGCATGTATTTTTCATTATTTGACAATTTCTAAAAATATTCGTGTACAAAAAATTATTTTTTAATAAGATTTCATTATAATTAGTGAAGTTAGAAAATATAATTTTTATTAGAAGTTATGTTATATTATTTAAAGTTAACGTAATTAAGGTACTCTCAAAAATAACAATTTCTTTTATTTTTCTTAATTTTTGAAAATTTATTAATATTTTTTATTTTCCGAATATAATAGAATCTAACCGTATCTAACCGCATCTAACCGCATCTACCGGATCTAACTGCATCTAACTGCATTTAATTTTTGAAATTAATAAGTTTATCATAATTTAACACCTGTAATATGATCCTACGCCCCTTATAGGGTCATTTATACATTAATTACGGAATTTGAAACCCAGATAATACGATTTAATGAAATCGCCTTAATCTAACCGCGTCTAACCGCATCTAATTGCGTCTAACCGCATCTAACTGCATCGAACCGCATCGAACCGCATCTAACAACATCTAACCGCATCTAATTTTTGAAATTAATAAGTTAATCTTAATTTAACATCTGTGATATGATCCTAGACCCCTTATAAGGTCATTTACACCTTAATTACGGAATTTGAAATCCAGATAATACGATTTAATAAAATCCACCTTAATCTAACCGCGTCTAACTGCATCTAACAGCATCTAACCGCATCTAATTTTTGAAATTAATAAGTTAATCTTAATTTAACACTTGTAATATGATCCTAGGCTCCTTATAAGGTCATTTACACCTTAATTACGGAATTTGAAATCCAGATAATACGATTTAATAAAATTCACCTTAATCTAACAGCGTCTGACCGCGTCTAACCGCATTCAACCGCATCTAATTTTTGAAATTAATAAGTTAATCCTAATTTAACACCTGTAATATGATCTTAGGCCCCTTATAAGGTCATTTACATCTTAATTACGGAATTTGAAACCCAGATAATACGATTTAATGAAATTCACCTTAATCTAACAATGTCTAACCACGATTAACAGCATCCAACCACCTCTAACATCATCTAATCGAATCTAACCGCATCTAATTTTTAAAATTAATAAGTTAATCCTAATTTAACACTTGTAATATGATCCTATGCTCCTTATAAGGTTATTTACACCTTAATTACGGAATTTGAAATCCAGAAATATGATTTAATGAAATCACCTTAATCTAACTGTGTCTAACCGCGTCTAACAACATCTAACCGCATCTAACAGCATTTAACCGCATCTAACCATATCTAACAGCATCTAACGACATCTAATTTTTGATATTTTATAAATATTTTACCTAATTTGTGTATTTTACTATTTTTCAAAACTTATATAATTAATAATTCATTTCAGAACTACGCAAACCTTTAAATAATTTTAAAACTAAATAAATATATGAATTTATAATTAAAAATATTAACTAATTTAAATTAAATAAAATTGAAATTTACGTAAATATATAAAACTATAAAAATTATTATATACATGACACTGTAAAACTAAAATTGTAATAAATTATATATAACTGTATTTTACATTTAATATATAAATATATGTTACTTTTGGGATTGGTTAAATAATCAATGTAGTAAATAACTATATTTAATAGAAATTTTATAATAAAATTTATTAAAATTATATAATAATAATATTATTACAATTTTTATTACAAATTTAACGTTTTAATATACCAATTGTGATTTATTGTTACTAGAATTAATTAATTCAAAATAAAAATAAAAATTTATTCAGTTCAAGTGAAATCAATGTAAAATTATCTTTCATAAAAAAAAATGTAAAATTATCAATTTAATAAATATTTACATTGAATAAAAAAATTATAAAAAATCATCCAATCAAATTTAAAGTTAATTATTTTTTAGTAGTATCAATCCACAAATATCTAATTGTTTTTTTATTATTTAACTCCTAAATTAAAAAATATCACCTCCTAATTTTACTTTAAAAATAAATTATCATTTTATTTCAAAAGTAAAATAAATATAGATATTAAATTAAATTAAATTAAAATAAATCAATTGAATAGAAAATTGATAACAAAATTTTCATGATTTAAATAAAATTCATACTTCAACTCACCCACCTGCAACACTCCACATACAAAGATAAAAATTGATGTTGCTGCCCACCTGACCACTTGCCCACTCGCCCATTCACACACATTACCATATTAATAATTATATCTAAAAAATAAATTACATATTCAATTTTTATAATTCATGGACTTTTCTTCAATTTTTATGATTCTAAATAATTTTAAAATGTAAAAATATATAATTAAAAATAATAATAAATAATATCTTCAATTATAATATATCTTCAATTTTTATAATTCATGGAAGTTTCATAAATTTTTATGATTCTAAATAATTTAAAGACGTAATAAATATATAAATCTATAAATCTATAATTAAAAATCATAATAAATAAGTTAAATTGAATAAAATAAAATTTTTAATAAATATATAAAATTATAATAATTATATGTTTGAATTTTTAAAAATACATATGAGTTTTTTCAATTAAATTTATGTTGACAATAATTATATTATTGTCTATTTAATATTTTTAATAATATTTTATATAAATTAGTATATTTTCAAAAGATATATACTTAATAATTCATTTTAGAACTAACCTTGATTTTGAATTAAATATAAGAAGTAAATAAATATATAAGGCTATAATTAAAATAATAATTAATTTAAATTAATTCTGTTAGCATATTAAAATTATTTTGCTGCATCAAATCTCACTTATACCTTATACTTCCTTCATGGACATTGTGGCGTCTGCTCCTTATTTAGGTAGTAGTTGGGGTAAAAATTGATGTGAATCAAATTATATAAATAGTTATCATGGCAATCAATTATATATGGATTCCCTTCATTAAATTAAATTTATTATTTATCCATTATAATTTAAAACAATTGAATTTTATTAACATTCACAGTACAAATTTCCAAAATTTAAAAGGCTGCTAACATATTTATTTTTTAAAAATCATCTATTTAAAAAATATTTAAGATGATCCTCGAATTAAAGAAATTAATGTAAAAGTCACTTAACTTTTATTTATTAATTTTCGAGATTTCCTAGAAAGAAATTTTAGAAGTTATTTAATTTAAATTTTAACGTAATAAATTTTCATTATAATTTTAACGTGTTGAATCATTTGACAAGTTAAATTATATTAGGCGAATGAATAAAATTAGACCTTATGAATTAATACTAGAACATTTTTATAAAAAATCATAAAGTGTTTGAGTTTATAATTAAATTATGATATCTATATATTAGTTAATAAATACTTATATTAATGTCAATTATATCAATTAGGTCGCATGTGCTGAAATTTTCAAAATACGGAGCAAAAAGATATTGATAAATATTATTATTTAGAAATAAAATTTAATAATAAAATTAATTAGGTTTAAAATGATTAGTGTCTATGTGTTAACCTATTAAAATAATCATGAATTTTTGTTGGCCTATCATAATAATTCGAATAGGATATGTTACTTCGATTTTTTAAATTGCATTTTTAAATTGATGTGTGTGCAGGTTGATGGTCCATCACCGTGGCACCACACTTGGTGCTCCATCGTCAACCAGGGACAAAAGGCAGCCATGACCTTTCTGCACAAAACTTGTCTTCTCTAGATCCAGCATCAACAAGTTTTAATCCAATGATCACAGTCATTAGGCGAAAAGTTAGCGAAAACTCCTGAAGTCCGGTGGCAACTATCTTCGTTAGCCGATCTGACACTGATCAACATCTACAATACTGGCAACACGGAGTTCGTGAGATGGCCAAAAATAACATCTCTAATCTCAAAAGCAAAAGCAGATTGGAGCATTAGTACTAGTAGGGGTTGATTTCCCCAAATATGAGCAATTGTTCTCTATCTGTCATCATCAATTACAGCATTGAAACTTTGTTGGGGTTGGGGAGAGAAGGAAGACATGGTTGCCATAGATCATTGTAGAGACAAAGGCGCTGGCCAATGTTGTCGGAGTTGATGGGACGGCCACGAAGAGCCCTAGCCACTGCAAAAGAAAGGGAGAAAGGGATGCATGTACGATTCATCTCAAAACCGACACCCTCTTGTAAAATTTTCAAATACCTAAATTACCCTTAGCAATCTAAGCCGTCCATCGAAAATGGACGGTGGATGATAGGCTTCCCGTGAGAAAACGTTGGGAAGCGCTCCTGTGGGTTGGCTCTCTGGTTGTGGCCCATTTATCTATAGCCGTGAAAGGTCTTGTCAAAAGTGATAGGTATATTTGGGATTCCCCGAGAAAATTTCATTGTCATATTGCTATGAGGGTCGCGGGAACTTGTTGCTTTGATGCTGCTGTGCTACTCTATCTCAGTGTTGCCATTGCAAGGAAGTTGCCAAGAAAATTGGTGGATATACAGAGCGGCAGGTTGGGAGAGACGATGCACCAGATTTCTGCTAGCTGCAGATTGCCTGACCGGTCAACATTTTGGGCTTCCGGATTTAAGTGGATGGCTTCAATTTAGATGCTCAGGGATGGATTTTAATGGATTTATTTGCCTTTGCATGCCAAGCCGGGGATAATGAAAATCAATGTGTGTTGTTTCCAACAAAATTTTTTTAAATTAAAAGTTTTCAATTTAAAATTTTTTATTCTCAACAACTGTATTATTTTTTAACTATTTTTTTATATCTTCCTCCGCAACGACAGTGCTGTTCAATTATTTTTACATAATTATTTATATAACTAACATATTTATTTTAAGTTTGTTTTCTTTATTTTTCATCATTACTTTTATCATGTCACATTATTTATACAATTTTAAAAACATTTATACAAAAAAAAAAATTCAACACTTTCTAAGTACACCCTAGGAAATGGATCATCCACTTGGAAGATAATGGAAGCCGATCTCCTGCACCCGGGAGCAGGCAGCGTTGCCTGCTCCCGTGCGCATACATATATTTTTATTTATTTTTTTTTGAAAATTTTTTCATAAACTTGTTAGCCCAAGTGTATTTAACATGTATACAAAATTTTACCATTTTTGAAGATTTTTAGATATTTATTTTTTATTTTTGAAAATCAGTGGCAAATACTTCCAAATCTTGTATACAAGACGGGGAGAAAATTTGTTTCCTAACCTACCTTTCTTTTCTTGTTTGGTTGGCGCGATTGATGGGTCATGCGAGAATGAGCATCCTTGGGCCAATGTATCAATGCACAAAAAAATTATAAAGAAAAAAAAGAAAAAGAAAAAGAGGGAAATTTTGCAAATGCAAAATCAAGCACTTTTAAAGCAAGGTGTGTTCGTTTATAACAAAAATTTTAATGGAAAAGGGGGGTAATTTTAATGGATTTATTTGCCTTTGCATGCCAAGCTGGGGATAATGAAAATCAAGGTGTGTTTATTTACAACAAAAAAAATTTCAATTAAAAAATTTCAATTTAAAATTTTTTACTCTCAACAAGTACATTATTTTTAACTATTTTTTTTATAACTTCCTATGCAACTGCCGTACTGTTCAATCATTTTTACATAATTATTCATATAACTAAAATATCTATTTTGACTTTATTTTCTTTATTTTTCATCATTACCCTCATCATATCATATTATTTTTTGCAATTTTAAAAATATTTATGCAAAAAAACTTTTCATCACTTTCCAAGTACACCCGGAGAAATGGGCCTTCCACATGGAAGATAAGAACGGACTGGCACTCAATGCTTTGGAGTGGCGCCTCAAGCACTCTTGTGCCTCCATGTTCAGCTTCAATTGCTTTCAGTTGCTTTCAACTATCATATTTTTCAATCATTTCCAACTATACATACATCTAACTTATCTATTTTGATTTTATTTTCATCATTAAGCATATCATATCGTATCATTTTTCTCATTTCAAAAAATATTTATTGAAAGTTTTATAACTTCTTAAACACACCCTAAATTTTTTGTGCATAATCCTTTCATAAAGTTGTTGGCAAGTAGATTAAACTATGCTGAAATAGTATCGTTGTCTCGGCTTGCCAACATCATCAAATTCAAATTGATTGATGGGAGGGTTCGTTTAAACTAAAAAATTTTTAACAAAATTTTTTTTCAATGTCTGTAGCTACCATATTTTTTTATTATTTCTTCATTTTTTCTACACAACTATTCTACTTTTCAATTATTTCTACATAATTACTCATATATCTAATACATCTGTTTTAACTTTATTCTCTTTAGTACTCATCATTACCTTGTCATATTACATCGTTTTCTCTTATTTTAGAAACTTTCACACAAAAAACTTTTCATAAATTTTTTTATCACTTCTCCCCTACACCCTTTATTTCTAAGCTGAGGTTCTACTCTTAGTTTTGTGACCATGGCTCGACCATTTCAAAATAAGTGGATAACTTTTAGAGAAATTTTCACACCTCCTTTCATATTTCTGGGGATGGGTCGTTGGAGAATGAGCCAACCTTCTTCAACATCTCTTTCATGTACAGACCCTCTCACAAACGAAGATCTCATCAGTCTTCCTCTCCCCCCATGGGCACCTCTTGAGTCTCTGCTCTTCGCCGTGTCTTCTTTTAACCCAAAAGCCCTGCACTGCAAGGGCAGCTGGAACTACAGCAGCCACTAGAGACCACAATATATCAACCATTGTTTTTACATGAGATCAAGTTGTTCTCTTTGGGGTACTCTTCTACCTATACGTGATAAAAGAACAACAGGAAAAATGTGAATACCCCATGTCACTGACTTTTTCAACTAGAGATTTTCAGAACTTACGAACAACCTTGGATGCAGTTTAACTAACACAAATTTTCATTTACGTATGTGCTGTTGGTATATGCTCACCATCAAAGAGACCAGTAATTGGATGGCCTAAAATACCCTTTAAATCCAACACCATTTTAATATTTCGTCCATATGAAGGAGGATAAGAATCGCCTGGCTGCAAACTTAAGTTCTTGCTGGACCTACAAGATGGACATTTTGATTTCCGTAAATCGAATAGAGATGCATTCACTGAAATAGTTCACCAAGTGCCAATCTAAGAAGGCTTCTCTTCTTATACAAATTTACAAAACTGCGAAAAGTACATTGTATGTTCAATTTTTCACAAATGTTGCAGCCCATTCTCAATCGTTTTGGCATGGCCGATTACAGGGGATTGCCCCATGAAGGCATGAACCAAGTATTCTTAGCAGAAGTACCAAAAACCAAGAGTAATGAGTTGTTCCCTGATTAAACTCTTGTATACTTGTTTCCTTCCCCAGAAACCTTTCAGTTGATTTCTTTCCCCATACATTAAATACTCGAAGTAAAGCCAACCCACAACAAAAGTTCAACGCTTACACAACCAAGTGAATGTTTTTGAGTCTTGGAACAAACGGGAGAAATACTCTGGTTCACATTAAAAAAAAAGTCCGTTGTGCTCTAAACCAAAATTTAAAAAAATCAGAAAGCTAATTAATCATAAAAGCTATGCCAACTATTGTATGACATTACCAAAATATTTAACTCTTGAAAACAAGATTTCAGAGCTCAGTCTCAAAAAGAATCTACAGTGACCACTTCTAAAGTTTCAAGTGATGCCCATGCAAATATTTGATTTGGATGAAACTAAGATTTCTTAGTTAAACAAATATTTCAAATGCAATGATGGATTGAATTTTGATTTTGTCATCAAAATCAACCAGTCACACCATTGAATGAAATAATTTAATATTGCGACCCCATAGAACCATCCCTTGTTATATACAACTTTGATTTAGAAATCAGTATTAACAATAACAACAATAGTAGCAATAGCAACTATTATGGTTATTATTATTATACTACTACTACTATTATTATATTTATTATTTGCAAAAGAATGGTGAAGTTCATTTTTTTCTAGGAATGGTGAAATAAATGTTTTAGTTTAATTATGTTAAATTTCAATAAATAAAACTACGAATCATTAAATTAAAAATCTCATGAAAGGAGTAAATTAGCATAGGCCCAACAATTTTTAAAACATAATATGAGCATGCTTCAATGGTTAAATCAAAATCTAATCAACTTATCGCATTTAAAATTAATGGACTAATTAGCAAAACAAAGTTTCATACAAATCAAATATATGCATAACCCACATCTAATAAAGGTGTAAAATAAACATCATAAAATGCTTCATTATACTAATTTTAAAATTTTTTAATTCAATACCTAAACCATCTAAAACATCATTCCTATATAAATTAATGAATTTACAAAGTACTATAGCATTGTAGTGCATATATGAATGGATCTTCAGTGTTTTTCACAATATACACGGGACTATATATTTTAAGTAGGTAAAGCACAATGGCCCAACCAAAGACTTTGATTGGACTATATATTCTACCTACCACATTTATCTTAATTCCAAATATATTCATTACATTTCAAAAATCTTAAATATGTTCATTGTGTTTGCAGCCAATCTCAAATATGTGCATTCCCTCACAGTCTGGTTAGTTGACAACACTGATTATTTGCCCATTAGATTTTGATAAAAAGTCAAAATGACCTTTGTGCAAAATAATTAAATATGGATTAGGATCCATCCATCCAACCCCATACCTAGATAATTGTTATGACTACAAGTGTTAAAAAAAAAGGAAGATTTTGTAGCCAAGCCCTTTTATGACCTTTGTTTTTCTATATATTGTGCATTCGAGATGAGGAGAAACAGTGGTGCAAAATTTTGGGAGAAGGAATCAAAACAAGAGCATACACCCTTTTTTGTCACGAAGTTCTTCACTATCATAGTCTAATCAAGAGCAGACAATCACAAAGAAAACTGCAATCTACTACTCTAAGCTTAATCTTGACCTCCTTACCTTTTGAACCATTTAAACAGAGAAATCAAGCCAATAACTTGCCATGAGAACAATATAATCAATTGCCAACAAAAGTATATAAGCAAAAAAGTAAAGACTAGTCACAATTTCTATTTTAGGCACCCTAAGGCCAAAACAAGAACAGTTTCTTATGGCAATCAATTAAAGGTAATCAAAAATCTGATGCTAGAATAGTTTCTCAAGCTATAAAATATTAATCACTTGATCAGAAGGGGCTTAAAAGATCTATGGTCCTTCTTAGGTGTTATTTTGCATCATCATCATCCTCCTTACAAGACATTTCCCACTTAGGTGGGATCCATTCATGGATTTTGTTGCACTAGTGAGAATTTTGAATTTCTACATAAAAATGTAAATGAATAAAGGTAAACTATACCTAGCCATTTCAAGTTGTGTTTATCTGTGTAGATGAGTGCTGAAATTTGAGGAACGAAAGCAACATTTATATAAGTTCATCCATCTCAGATGTGCCAATGCAATTGGAGATGACATATAAGATAGTCAGAATGGCTACTTCATTGTAAATTAGAGGCATAGTAATTAGGACAGGAGTGATGAAATGCGACCATTTTATCGAGCCCTAAAATTAGTAGGCATTTTATTTTAAAAAATTATTAGCCATTTTAGTAATTTACATGCTAGCTAACGATGTCTGTTCACATTAGTGATGGAAAGGCCATATTTTTTTTTATGAAATGAAAGGCTATATTTGGATTGGGTATAGATTTAATGGGGGATTAGACTCACACGTATGTAATTATATTTGGGATAAGAACATTTTGTATAAACATCTTTACTTTGATAACGAAATCAAAGTCCAATTCTCAATTTCAGTATATAAGATGAGTGAATAGAAAAGTACACTGCAAACATTTTCTGAATAAGTGATGAAACCAAATAAGTTGAATTAAACTGATGACAATTATATAAGGTTAATAAATAAAATGATGACAGTTTTTTATATGAATTTTGAAAACAGTAATTTACGCTCATACTTATGGCTTTTTATACCAAAAAATTACGTTTATACATAAAAGTTGAAACTTATTACAAATGTTCCTTCAGACATTACGAATGAATAGATGGCAATATACAACTTCAATGGCAAGTAACCTAAATTAGTAAGTAATCATGTATTAAATTCATTTTTAATAATTTAAAAAGACTAAAAATATCTTCGTATTTAAAAATCTAAAGAAATATATACATATATTCAAAAATGGTAAGACTTGATTTATATATTAAATATGCATAAATTAATTTATATATAAATATATTAAATATACAATAGCCCCAATACAAAACAAGTGCAAGACCTCCAAATTTCAAAAAAATATAAAATCGATATGATAAAACTATATGATTTAATTTCGTGAAAAGCACATGCATTTTCTACTTTCATTCATTTAGCATATGCAGCAAATTTCCTGAATCAAATAAAACTTCATTTATTCTAGTAAATATGGCAGACCTAGGCGAGAGTCATGAAATGCCACAAGATATATGGCAGTTGCACCTATTTCCGTTTGTGAGATGGTTATTGTAGCTGCAGCCGCACTAAACGAGGAGTCGATAGATAAAGTCCTCCATCAACAAGATATTCAATATTATTCCTAAATATCTTTGCGCATTTCATAGTAGTATTAATAATTTCATTTTTAATAAAAAAAAAGGCTTAAACACGCCCAATAGTGACACAATAAGGAAAACATGAAACAAGGCTAACACAAAACTACGCTTCCAGAATGATAAATAAGTCTCATATAAAAACTCAAATGTGAAGTGTAGAAAAATCAACATAATGTTATTGAGGGTGAGAAGAAAAAAACCCTGCGGTAATTACCTACACGCACATCCATATACGATCATCCATATTTGTACATTTTACTAAAAATGGTAAAATATAAATTTTACTATAAATAGTAAATAAAATCATGTAAAACTTCATATACCCGTATTCGTATAGAAACGATAAATTTTTACATCAAAATGTACTTAACCATATTTCACTTCAGTTGCCACATCGACGGGTCTGAAAAATAGTTTCTGTTGATATGTCGTGACTCTCATATAATTTTTATTGGATCAAAAGCTATGACCAATTGAAGTTGGTGTTCTCCTTTACTACTTCTGGACATCATCATCATCATAAGTCATTTCCTACCTAGGTGGGGTCAACTACATGGATTCTGTTGCACCATTCTTGACGATTTAAGACTAAATTTTTTATAATTTGTAATATTTTTAAATCTTATTCAATTACTTTCATTCATATTTTTTGGGTCTTCCTCTCATTCTCTTACCACCTTCTACTTGGATAAATTTTGTTTTTTCTAACCGATGCTACTTCAGGCCTCCTTTTAACATGATCAAACCAAATTAATTTATTTTCTCTTATTTTATCATAAATTGGTCTCACTTTTAATTTTTCTCAAATTATTTCATTCTTAATTTAATCTTTTCTTGTTTTGCCACTCATCCACCTTAATATTCTCATTTCTGCTATGCTCATTTTTTGTATATGTTATTCTTTAACTGTCCAACATTCTGCCCCATAAAGCATAGTAGGTCTAATCACAGTCTTATAAAATTTTCTTTTAGTTTAATTGGAACTCGACGGTCACATAAAATTCCTGATGAACTTCTCCATTTCTTCCATCCTACTTGAATTCTATGTATTATATCTTTATCAATTTTCCCGTTCTCTTGAACTATTGATCCTAAGTACTGAAAGTGATTAGTTCTTGTTAGTACTTGATCTAAAATCTTAATTGGTTCCTCATCCGGATTCTCACTATTATTAAAATTGCATTACATATATTCAGTTTTTGTACGACTAATTCTAAAACCATTAGATTCTAAAGCATCTACCTACCTATTCAATTTTGAATTTAGTCCTTCTTTAGTTTCATCTATTAGAACAGTATCATCCGCAAATAACATATACTAAGGTACTTCTTATTAGAGATGTCTAGTAATTTCATCTATTACTAAGGTAAAAAGGTAAGAGCTCAAGGCTGAGCCTTGATGTAGAACTATTTTAACTGGGAAGACATTAGTATCTCCACTAATGGTCCTCACATTCGTAATAGCCCCCTTGTACATATCTTTAATAAGATCAATGTATCTGTTATTAATTTCTTTCTTTCTTATCACTTGTCATATTAACTTTTTTGGTACTCGATCATAAGCTTTTTCTAAATCAATAAAAATCATGTATAAGTTTTTTTTCTCATTATACTTTTCAAATAGTTGTCTAAGTAAGAAAATAGCTTCAGTGGTTGATCTTCCTAGCATAAAACCAATTTGATTTTTAGATACATTAGTTTCTCTTCTTAGTCTATGTTCAATTACTCTTTCCCATAATTTCATAGTATGACTCATTAATTTTATTCTACGATAGTTTGCATAATTTTGAATATCTTCCTTATTTTTATAGATTGAAATTATAATATTTTTTCTCCATTAACTTGGCATTAATTTTTTTTTTATAATTTTATTTAAAAAAAATTGTTAACTATTTTGCACTTATATCTCCCATGTGCTTACATGTCTCCATTGGTATATTATCTGGGCCTAAAATTTTTTCTGTTTTCATTTTCCTTAGAGCTTTCTTTACTTCAAATATTCAGATTTTTGAAAAATAATTGATATTCCTATTTTCTTCTCTATTTAAACTAACATCTAATGTAAAATGTTCATGTGGTGTATCATTTGGTAAACTATAAAAATAAGTTTGTCATTTTTTTAATATCATCATCTTTGACTAGAACTCCTTGGTCCTCGCTTTTAATACATCTAACATGTGTTAAATCTTGACCCTTATTTTTTCTTAATTTAGCCAACTTAAAAATATCTTTTTCATCTTGTCTAGTTCCTAATTTGTCATATAAAGTTTTGTGTTTAGCATCGCTAATAATGTTTTAATAGCTTTTTTGATAGTTTGTATTATTGTAAGTTTGTATCATTTTTATTTTTTGCCATCTTTTAAACTTTTCTTGTTTAGCATTTATAGCTTTTTGAACATCCTCATTCCACCACTAAGTTTCTCTATGTGAGGATCTACGATTTTCATGTATACATACAATACTTTGTCCTACTTCTTTTATGTTAGTTGTCATTTTATCCCACATTGATTCTACTTCATCTTCTTGTGTATCTCATTTTCCTTCTTCTATCATTCTTTTACTAAAAAGTTCTATGTTGTTTCTCTTTAAATTCCACCATTTAATTTTTGGAATTATATTGCCTTTAGTTTTTGTTGACTCTTTTTATTTATATATCTCCATCACTAATAATCTATGTTGCATGGCTAAACTCTCACTTGGGATAACTTTACAATTAATACAAAGGGATCTACCCACTTTTCTTATAAGAAAGAAATCTATTTGGCTAGAATTGGTCCCACTCTTGAAAGTTATCAAGTGTTCATCTTGTTTTTGAAATAAGGTATTTGCTATAAGCAAATCATATGCTATTACAAAGTCCAAAATGACATTCCCTATTTCATTCCTTATTCCAAAGTCAAAACTTCCATGACTTTTCTCATATTCTACGATCTCCTTTCCTACATGTCCATTTAAATCTCCACATATCACAACTTTTTCTTGGTTAGATATTCTTTGCATAATACTATCTAAGTTATCTCAAAATTGTTTCTTGATTCTATCATCTAATACTTGTGGTGCATAAGTACTAATCACATTTAAGACCTCTACACCTAATACAAGTTTTATTTGAATAATTCTATCATTTACTTTATTGACATCTACAACTTTATTTATGAATTTGTTATCTATTATTATCCCTACACCATTTCTATTACCATCCTTTCCTATATACTATAATTTGAATCCACTAATCTCTTTAGCCTTCTCTCCTTTTCACATAATCTTTTGAAGACATGTTATATTAATTTTTCTCCTTCTCATAACATCTACTATTTGCATACTTTTTTCTGAAAGAGTCCCAACATTCCATGAGGCAAAACGGATTTTGTATTTTGGTATCATCTTCTTCCCTAAACCATGTCCATAAAGGCATGGGAACCTTTGCCGACTTTTCACCACAACCGGACGTTCTTGTGGCGCGTATCTTCCGGGGAGACGCCCTAGCAATCCTTGCCAATTTCTCTCTACATCCGGGCTCCGATGTAGTACGTCGGTTTTGGGGAAACATCGTAGCAACCCTTGCTCATTTCTTACTACAGCCGGGCTCCGTTGCAGCGTGTCGCTTACAGGGGACATCCTAGTATTAACAACTTTTAGTATATTTTCAGAGTCCATAAGAGGTGCAGCGGTGATTTTTAATAGCACCGGCTACCAGCCTGACATGCCAACCCTCGCTTTTTTTTGGGGCTTGGGACCGACAGTAAGATAGAAACTCTTATTGGCAAGGTTCTTTACTTCTTCTGGATGCTTCCACAATAATCTGCCTACCTTAGGAAGTCCTTTGCAATGACGTCCACGTCAAATAGCCATGATAGAACTAGACTGTGTTTACCATTATAAACTTATAACTGATTTGAGCTTTCATGGCTGGGATGCATCATACTGCATTACATGTTCGTTGGATTGTTTATTTTGTTGGGGAAATATGGAAAAATTACATTTAAGTTTACAATCTGACGCAGTTAATGTTGTTTTCTCTATTTGCATTATACAACCTGCTGCCGGCCGTTTCAATCGAAGTCTATCTTCTAACAATTTTTGTTCCCCCAGTTACATTGGAAACTGTGGTTTTAATCTGTTAGATTGGGAAGTCGTTTTGAGGTGATGGTTGTCAAGTATTTTTTTAGCATGGAAGATAGGTTAATTTCCTTTTGAACTTCATTAAGGTTGAATTAACATTTGTGAAATTGATATATAAATAAAATAATTTTGTTACATTATCAAACGGTGATTGTGCACATGTTTAATTTGGATGAAACTCTTGGCTCTACAAATCATTCTATATGCAATGGATTGAGCGGTCTTAGGCTATATTTGAATTGGTTCGCATGAGGTGAGGTTAGAACACAAAATGAATAGCAAATTCTATTTTAAAAAATTTTGAAACTCAGCCGAACTGGAAAACACTGACGTAATTTTAGGTTCGTTGTTATATTTATATATGCTCGTATATGGGGGCTAAAAAATAAAATAAAAATAAATAATTCTTGTAAGGGAGAATATTGAAGCTCATTGCGCTAAAGAGCATGAGATTAAACATAAGGGCTCCAAAATTCTAATATCCCGTATATTACACATTCGAGCATGTAAAAGGAATATTAAGAAACTTATCACAATTATGTTTCCTGTGTTGGCTTATCACAAGTATTTGGTTATATTTCGTGTGTCATAGCCGCAATAAATTATAATTTAATTCGTAAAAAGTATCCCAAGACATTATCATGATTTATTTGTAAAAACAAGTTCAATAGATAGTTTTATATGTTTCATCAAAAGCAATTTGCAAAAACATTTTTTTTGTTGGTATAAAATTAAAAAATAAATAAATATTTTTTAGTCACATGTATTGGGTCCGGATATCGTGGGATAATCCATAAGCCAACTCTGCAAGCGTATGGTGAAGAGTACTGTATAGGTATTTAATTATAATATCAAATGTTACTGTGTATATATGGCCACCGCGTCACTCTGATGCTTCGGATGGGTGAGCGCTCTACTTTAGGGAGAGTTTTGCAGTTTAGTCCCGCCAAGATAGGGGTGTTACAATTTTCCTTGATATGAAGATTTTTATAATTTCTCCCCTATGGTGGGGGTTTATAGAAATTTCTCTCTATGTTGTGAACGCTCTACTTTAGAGAGAGCTTTACAGTTTAGTCCCACCAAGTGGCCAAGATAGGCGTGTTACAGTTTTCCCTGGTATGGAGATTTTTATAATTTCCCCCCTATGGTGGGGGTTTATAGAAATTTCTCTCTATGTTGTGAGGGCAAGATGTCACACTGTATAAATATATCAAAAAATATATATATCACTGTGTATATGCACCAACAAAAAAAAAGTCTACCAAGAGTAGTCTAACAAGCCATGAAAAAGCATGATTATCTGGAACTATTTTTCGAATCATTAAGACAAGGGTTTAGCTCGGGCTAACAAAACATAAGCTAATTGCTATATATTTAATTCATGAGTAGTGATAGGGTGATAGGAAGTTCTCATTCACTCGGCCCATTGCTAGTATCGAACATCGACGCACTCACACGAAAGCAGGCGACTTAGACCAGCCAAGCTTCGTCCGCATTAGCCAACCTGATGATACCTTATTCTACTGTTTCTAGCTATGCATAAAGAGTCCGGTTTCAGTGAAAATGTGTGCACATTGGTTGACCGTGAAAATGGCTAATCTGCCATCCATTTAATACATGCGGTTGAGATTTACAAGGGCATAAGTGGAATAGAGTTTTTATTACACGCGTGTAGAGAGAGGGAGACTGAAGGCCTCTTCCCTCTCTTCTCTCCCTCCCTTTTTTCCCTATTCCCTCTCCCTCCTTCGAGCCTCATCCCTCCCTTTCCTCTCGCTCTCTCTTCTCTCCCTCTTGCATCTCATTGCCGGCGATCTTAGGTCCCTACTGCTGCCGCTTCCTCCTGCGTCTTATTGCCCGCGATCGTCCACCGTGCCTGAGATCCGGCCGCAATCCAGGTAGGAGCCATCTCCTTCTCCCCTTTCTCTCTGTCTTTCTCGTCCTCTCTCCCTAACTCCAGGCAGGAGACGTTGACGATTTCTCGTCTATCCTCCTTATTTCTGACAAAAACGACGTAAGTGATTTCTATTTCAAGTTTTTGTCTTTCATTTTCCATTTTTGTTTTTATATTTCGGATTTGTCATTTATCTTCGCTATTCTGACGATAACGACGTAAGTCGACCTCGATCCAGCTGGATTTGCACACATACTTGCAGTCATTGATGGTTGCTTTTTTTTTTTTTGGTGTGTGTGTGTGGGGGGGGGATGGGGGTGTTGGTGTTGATATTCTAGTCTTTGATATATGGTACTCTGCATCTCTCACATGTTAGAAACCTCAAGGAAGCCAATGAACTTGGCCCGAAAACGCATTTAAATAAGATAAGTTGATTCGCGTGTTGGTTGAGCAAATTGTTGGAAGTATCAGTCCACGTTGAACTCAGACTAGTTTCTATTCTGAAGCATACATGCTTCAACTTCTCTAATAGCTTTGAAAGGAGAAGTCTCTGATCATGTCTTGGAACTCGATGATGCTGAAAATGTTTCTAAAATTCGCATTAACACATGCTGTATCTGGAAAAGTCAACTCATCTTACGAAGCGATATTAGCCTTCCTTTGATTTCCATGCACTAGTATTGCTTTTTTTATTTTTATTTTTATCCTGCTTTCATGTTTGAATATGAGAAGATTTACAAGACATCAACTGATTTCTTTTAGTGTATCTGATATCTTGATGAAGCAGATCCCTATGATTGGCAGTGTTGAGAACACAAAGAAAAATTACTACCAGTCTTTATCTGTGTTTCTTGACATTAAATTCTCTGTTGTTCCTCTTTTAATATAATCCTGTTTTCTTGTTGAGCAAAAAGTCGATACTGTGGTTTGGGTTCCCTCTTATTCTTCCTTTTTTCTCGTTATCCTCATCCATGCTAGAATAATATCTTTTTGTGATCTTTGGTTTTCACTCCGTGAGCTTTTTATTTTTGTAGCAAAAATCCTCCCAGAAGTCTGATAAGGTTTTACTGGATGCTCCATGTTCAGGATTGGGTGTCCTTTCCAAAGTAGGTTCTTAGATCTTGCTCATACTTCTTGACATGATGTTCAGATTGAACTTCTTTTGATGCAAGGAAAATTCATTGTTTCCTTAGTTTCCTCAGAAGTATCAATGTAAACTATCAATACTCTCTCTCTCTTCTACAATTTGCATATGCACTTCTGAGATGCTTTGATTTGTGAAAGTGGATATTTTGGAGGGTGAGGGTTTGATAATGTTCTTCCTTTTCCATGTCTTATGGGTTTTATCTTACTAATTCAATTTACTGTTTTCAAGAGAGCGGACCTACGTTGGAATCGAAGATTTGAGGATATGGAGCAATTGACAAATTTACAAGATCAGCTCCTTGATGTTGCTTCCCTGTAAGAGACCTGTCTTTCTGGTCATAGTTTCCATGTTCCAAATATCTTGTTTTGGTAAGACTTCAGCATTTTCTTGCAACAGTTCAAGCAATAGGCATGCTAGATAAATGTCATTTTGTTGTTTTGTTTTTGTTTGCATTGTGGTTTTTTGTGCCTTCGTGTTGCAATTTTTAGTCTCCATTTTCTGTGTGACTTAAAGGTCATGGGTTCGAGTCGTGGAAACCACCTCTTGCTTTGCAAGGTATGTTGCGTACTATAGATCCAAAAAGTGGTCTGACCCTTCACTGGACCCCCACTCATGCAGGAACTTAATATAGAAAAAAGTGATATAAATTACTTTATCATACACACTAACATCACCACCACTGTCACTGTAGCTTCCCTCTCGTTCCAATTTTCTCAATGGTTGGCGTGGATTCTACCATTAGTGTGATGTTGATGTTAGTACTTGTTATGGTGCTAATCCTTGAGGAGTAAACTTTTGAGGATTATCATTCAGGTCGTTAAATGAAACACATTATCATCAGCTATTTCTTTTTTTTTTTTCTCCTCCCTTCTTTGTTTCTTTCTCCACTTACTGAAAAGGAGGCCTTCTTTTGTATACTACATCGGTATATAGATGATTGTTTGGATGGGTTGAAATTCATTAACATACTGCTGTAATAAATTATTTATACTTCAGTTCTTTGATGTTTATGAAAAGGTGTGAAGCGTTCTTGCCATATCTTCGCAAGTCCTGACACACATGTTGTAGGTTGGTGAAGCCTGGAGGCACGCTAGTGTACAGTACTTGTTCCATTGATCCTAAAGAGAATGAAGAGAGGGTAGCAGCCTTTCTACTGAAGCATCCGGTATGGACTTTTCTACAAGTAAATTCTCTTTTATTTGTTATGAATTTTAAGCTCAAAAATTTGGTTGTTTGTCGTATTTAATTGCTGCGTTGTAATGTTCCCTCCTATTGTCAAGCTTCCATCTTGTGTCTTTTGCTATTTCTGTCCTTGTTAATATATATTAGGAATCCAGAAATATGCGTGCTTCATGGTGGTAACTTATTTTTTTCATGGTGCTGCAAACGATTGGTAGGAGGTTGCTTAATGGAGCTTTGAACCAAATTCTTTCATTTCACTGGCTTAAGATGTTCCACGCATTCAAAATATTGATTAATCTATTGCAGGAATTCAGTATAGATCCTGTTGACAGATACGTGCCTCCTGATTTCGTCACGGATAAGGAATTCTTCTTCTCCAACCCAGTCAAACATCCTCTTGATGGGTCCTTTGCTGCTCGCATGGTCCATCCGTAGAACAAACCAATAACCCTCCATAAGCATAGCAAGAATTGTTCATCCAGCAGCATTGGTAAAGCCTTTGTGTTTCGAAATTTTCCGAGAAATCAAACATTATAATGTTTCCACATCTTATGGTCTCCATTAAAATCTCTCATCCTAGGAGTTTTTCCAGAAGCAAACATGCAACTAATGACCGGCATTTGTCTCTCCAAAGTGATTGACAGCACCTCTTGTAGAAAGATGTTCCCCACATGACCACATGAAAGGCTGAGCAAAGGCAACGAAAACTGTCTCCACCCTGCGCTTCTGCTTTCAACTTCAAAAGGTGAGAGACCATTTATGAGACGGGAATTAACGAAGACTAATTCATGCCCTATCGTTGTTGGTAGATTGTCGGCATCACCCATTATCTGTGGAATTGGGAGGTCTAAGCATGCGCCAACATGTCCCTGGAATGCGACGAAAATACTTTGTTGTATGCTTGTACGGTGTCTCGCAAATGCTTTCGCAACACCTTCACCAGAAAAAGAAAAAGAAAAAAAAGAAGAAAAAAAAGAGACTTCACAGATACATTTTACGTGACGATGCCGGTTTGATTATACATGCTGCCAATTCAAGTTGATCCGTTCTACGAACTTGCCATGGAACCTTTCCGTTTGGATGCACCTTGAGGATTTTAGAAAATCGAATCCAATAATCATATTTGGCAAGAAATGTTTTGTCAAGACATCAAAGATCATTTACAATAGAGCTCTTCTATACGCTACACGATTTGTGAGTGCAAAATTATCAAATTGACTGTAAAATATGAAGATTATCTAGTCTCATTGATTTCAGCATTGGAATGCCACGAAAATTTTCATGATATCGTTCATCTAGATGAAAAGGATACTGTGGAAGGTATAATATTAATCAATAACTGTAAAATTCATTAAGTGGTAATAATGATGATGATGTTGACAACTTTAACTAGTTGGCATTAATCCTTAGAAGATCGCAATTATAGGGCACATGAAGAAGTTCATTTTGGATATATTAGGTTGTTAAATTAGTGATGATTGAAGTAATTGATTCGGGCGTTTTAAAATCACCGAGATGCAACCAGATGGAGAGGTTATATAAAAGGGTTTTTGTGAATTTTTTTTAGCAATAAGTACAACCAACGTATGCCTCAACATGCAAAAAAGCTTGTTCAAGCTTGAACCCGATCCAATGTATCTTGCCGCATTGTCCCTTTTCTGTATTTTTTTCGAAATTCATATTTGGGCTCAAATATGAAGTGTGTATATATATATAGTTTTTATATTTTTAATTTTTTTTAATATTTGCTTAAAATTTTGAAAATAAAAAAGCCCATTTCATGCACTAGATCTTTTTTATTTTTGAAATTCAAAAAAAATTATTTTAAAGTAAAAATGTAAAAACTATATATGTATGTGATAACTTCATGCTAGGGCCATATATGAATATTAAAAATACAAAAAAAATTTAAAAATGATAATGCAATTAGGTGCACTAAAGCTAAAAGCATCCAAGTGCACTAGATTCGGTTTTGTTCAAAGTTTTGAATTTTGTGGAGAATGCGTGCATCCAATTTACCAGGTTGCTTTATCAAAAAAAATAAAAAAAATTACCAGGTTGTTAGCGCGATTGGTATCTGGGTTTCGATCCAAGTTCATTGCATTTTGGAGCTATGTCTCCATATTACGGTTGGGGCTATGGATATCTTCATATTCTCTGTGTTGGAGCCCTCTCTCTCTCTCGTGGGCTTTAGAAGTAGTTTAATATATCATACGGGGTGCCTTGTATATAATCAAAAAAAGAAAAACTTGTTATATACGCCAAGATGGATGAAAAAAATTACAATTGGTGGAGCAGATAATGGGTGTGTTTGGGAATGGATAAAACTTTTGGTGAAAAGTTTTGAAGAGTAAAAGTTGTCAAATTATGTGATACGATAAAGGTAATGATGAGGAGTAAAGAGGATAAAGTTAAAATAGATAGGTTATTTGTATAGGAAATTGTGTAGAAATGATTGAAAAGTAGGGTGGTTTGTATAGGAAGATGTAAAAAAAAATTAAAAAATGGAAGAGTTGTAGAGAATGAAAAGTTTTAGATTGAAAAGTTTTAGGTGAAAAGTTTTCGTTATTGCCAAACACCCCCAATAATTTTAAAATTATATGAGGTCCATTTTGAGATAACTGCACCTTAATTGTGGCGCAGTGAAGCTGCACTTAATTTTCTCAATTATAATTATTTTCAACTCAACAATTTAGGATGACAAAAAAATTTGTGCAATAATTTGTTGGGTACTTAATAATTTCGATACCACTTTTATTGCAAGTAACATTACTTACTTGACAAGTAATTAAAGTTGAGAAGTAATTTTGTTAGCCCGGGATAAGCAAATACCTAGCTTAGCCCACCTCAAAAAATCATTTGTAATATTTTTATTTTCTTTTTTCTTTATACACTTGTTTATTTAAGTGTATTTAACATATAAAATTAAAATTATTTCTTGGTCTATAATGAATTAAAATTATTTTTTGGCCTATAGCACGGGCTAGGAAAAATAAGTACAAAATACACCTCGTTAATGATGTTCAATATATAAAATTTAGGTCGCTGACTATATTTATAAAAAAAGTGCATATAAACTCATTTTTCCAAATTGATAACTGTATTATATGTATTTATTATAAAAAACTATAAAGCATAATGTTTATTTTGTGCTTATTTAATAAATCAAAATGTAAATAAACAACATGAATCCAAATTAAACCCATTTTTAAATATTTTCCTATTTATTTATATATGGGTTAGAGTAGGCTTGGATCAAGTTGAAAATAAATTTATTTTCATCCAATTTATTTTTTGAATGATAGATTTTGTATGGTACTATAGTATAGATACTGTCTTTTCCATATCATTTTTCATACAAAATATTCTTTCAAGCAAAAAATAATAATTTTAGTTTTAATAATTCATTGGGCTAATGGTATAACAAGTCAAATGAAATTGGCGTGGATAATTTTGTTGGCACAAAAACATAAAGTTATTTTACATATTATTTAATAAAATCTGTATACAAATTTATTCCATAGAATTTTTTTTAAAATTTTTTAAGTCTAGAGCATGGGTTGAGAAAAATAATTGTAACATGCACCACATTTATGGTTTTCAAACTTAAAATTTAGGCCATTTATAGACTATATTTCTAGAAAAAAGTGCACATTAACTTATTCTTCTAAATCGATAGATTTATTATATGTATTTATTGCAAAAAATTATAGCATAGAATGTTTATTTTGTACCTATTTAATAAATAAAAATGTAAATTAAGATAATACGATAATAAAATGATTAAATTAAAATTTAATAGAATTCTAAAATGTGTTACTTAATTTTTTTTTAAAACATCGGTATTACTTGATAGCTAATACATTTAATACGGATTATATGAATAATCTGTAAAATCCATTAGATCAATTCATCAAAATTTGAATAATTTGTAAAAATCATAAAACATGTAGACATGAGTTTATGATTTTCTAGTATTCCTATAAAATCTGTATTTTCCATATAATTTTTAAAAATAAAATATCATCAATCTTAGTTAAGATGTCCAAAACTATATAACTTGTATATATCATTAAACGACTACACAGAAAACAATATATTCTGTAAAATTTGTCAAATATCTAAAAACTGTCAATTACGTATGCACATTTTCTGCTATATTTGAATAATCTATAAAATACATTTAACAGAAACAAACGAAGATATATAACCTATATAACTCATCATCCTCATGAATTGCATATAAACTGTAAAATCCATAAAATTTATAAAATTCATAAAATCTGTAAAATCAATCAAACAAGCGAAATTACTTCGTTCATTCAGTTATATTTTTTGATAAATCTAATTTATTATTCCAAAATTTGGGCATAAATTGTCTATTATTATTTATGATGATTATGTTACACATTAGACGTCTCAGATCATTCATGATCACGACCATTTTATTAAAAGCATATAATTTACTATAAGAAAATATGTACCACGATTTATTATAAGTTATCTCACCTACCCATACTCACATTTCACCTTCAATCATACTCACATGTGCGAAATGACTATATTGCCCCCATTTGCATTTTACGCAAAAATAAAAATGTTTTCACTTGAGTCTGTCCCATGCATAAACTTCTATTATTCTCCGGCAGACTCTAATTTTTGCACACAAAAAAAAACTCCGGCCCAGCTATGGCTATGCTTCTGTCGATGCGAACTAAATAATCCCATATGAAATTACAATGATGCTCCCATTTTCTAATCCTGAAGAAAGTACGGGTTTTTTTTTGGAATTTGCATTTTAAACATCTAACTTTATGTGTTTGCATTTTAAACCTTAAAGTTCGCATATTAACATTTTAAATCTAATAAAATTTGGTTCTTTACATTTTATACCTTGATCCTCACTCTGTTAAAAACACGGTTAAGATCTTGTAAATTAACTAAAACGAATTTGCGCTTTAAACATTTAACTTTGTGTATTTGCATTTCAATCCTTGAAATTAACGAATTAACATTTTAAATCATGTGAAATTTAGTTCTTTATATTTTATACCCTTGACTCTGATGGCTTTAAAAACACCATTAAGATATTATAAAATAGCTAAAATGCACTTTGCAGGGGAATTTATATTTTAAACTCCTAAGGTTTGCATATTAATATTTTAAACCTTATGAAGTTTTGTTCTTTGAATTTTAAACCTTTAGCCCTCATAGGGTTAAAAATGTCATTAAAATCTTATAAAATGGCTAAACTGCCCTTTTGTATTTTAAACCATAATATTTATCATTGCATGTGTATCATATTATGTATCATTGGAACACCAATTTAAGTATTTTTCACTAATAATTTGCATATTTTCATATTTACTCATAGAATATTATTACATTTAAATATTCTCAACAAAAAGTTTCATTTCAAACTACTTTAAAATATTTTTCTGTGTTTTTTTCCTCATCACCAATGGGCACTTAGTTCTTCAAAGCATGCAAATGTATGAATAACAACAATGTTAAACATAAGCTATTTTATTATGTGAAAACAACAAGTAAAAAAAAAACAAGAAATCCAAGTGAAGATTGAATTGGTTTGCAGCATTTCAAATTTTGGAACATTGGGACCTTATGTGCGACAAGACCATAAGCAACATGTTTCTGACTTCCCAACCAGAAGAAGATTGAATTGTAAGTCAACTTTGAGCAACATCTAGACAACCTAAAGAAAAATTCATCACCACCATCATCACAAGTGGTTTCCCACCTATGTAGATGTAGACACCCTTCCCTTAAGCCCAAATAAGTAAAAATAAAATGAAACATATGTGTGGGCTAAAATCCAAGCCCAACAACAAAACAATTGATAATGGGCCTCAAAACCACAGCCCATTCAGAACGAGTCTAAAACAAAGATGACCAAGCCAGGCCTACCACTAGACAGGCTACTCAGCCTCGGCCCACAGGAGCAAAGCTCCACCAAGCTACCAGAACGAGCTCTACAATAGCAACCCACCAAATCCAGCTCACCAAATACAACAACTGGGCTCTATAACAACAACCCACCAGATCCAGCTCACCACACGTAGCAACTGGGCTCTACAATAGCAGCCCACCAAATCCAGCCTCGGCCGGTGAAAGCGAGCTCTTCTATAGCAATCTTTCAGGCCTCGGCAATGACCCACTTGGAGCAATGGGCTCCAACTAGATCAAGGTCCAACCGCAACGGGCACCCAGTCATGGCCCATGGTCCAAAGGCCCACTCCACCTCTATAAAAGGGGAGCCAAACTCTCACTTCTCAACACACTTGGAGAGGGCATCCAAAAGGGGAGGACGGGAGTCTGCAGCAAAGTCTCGACGTCTCGATTTTTCCGCTCTTCGAGCTCCAAGCCTCTCTCATTTCCCCTTTTCCTTCTCTCCCCTTTCCCAAATCTTTTCATTTTTTCCTTTTTAAGCCCGCGTAAATTGCCTCGGGTTGACAAATCTTGCCATGTCTGTTTTAATCCGAAGGCCAGAACCCGAACTCTGTACGATTTTTACCTTTATTAATTGGAAACAATGACTGATCTCCCTTTTAAGATCAGTATCGACTCCATTTTCTTTGATTTGTGCTAATAGTAACGCATTTATTTGAAGCAATGCTCCAGCAAGGTGGGCGCACACGGATCCTCGAATTCCAGCATAATACGCTGCCGTTATGCTGCCGAATCCGTGGCTCAATCTGTGTATAAACAGTCCCGTCAAATCCACGGGAGGACACTCATATGCCAATGCTTTCCAAAGATCGTTAATGCTAATGCATTTTGCTCCATAGGAATGCAAGAATACCGAGCCCATGCTGCTGTTCCAAAAGCATTAAAGAACCGCCTCAAACCCATCCAACACAACCCAGATTTCATAAGGCGAGGAAAAAATGATCCGAGCCCATCGTAGTGCTCGCGGCGGGTGCTACAGCTTAGCGACTCCGCTGGGGACGACATTGCTGGTTTACATCAGGCACAAGGAAGGCAAAAACCTGAAGATCAGAGCTTCTTCCTCATTGCACAGCGAGTTCTAGGAGCATTTCCATCTTCCGACGGCGAGTTTCTGGCGTTTCTGAAATGAAGACACCCAAATCGCCCTTGAACCTGGGAAGTTTTCAGGTGCAAAGGCGTTCAGCTCATGAACTGGAAAGGACCCGTAAACGGGGAAAACTATTGAACAATGGCTCGTAACTGTCCAGGTGCATAAAATGAACATAAAAAAAGGCCCCCAGTAAACATAAAATCAATTAACACTAACTAAAAATCTCACACAAAAATAACGGCTTTTCCTCAACCTGAGAAGTTTTCTGATCACTTTTTCCAAAAACGCTTTAGGCGTATTGGTCACTTTTTCCAGAGACGCTTCAGGCAAACTGGTCACTTTTTCCAGAAACGCTTCAGGCGGACAGAACCCACGAATCCCAAACATTTTCGCGCGCATAAAACTCCAAACCAGACAGAGTCTGTACGAACACAAAAGGACCCCCGATTTGCAACATCCATCCAAAGGCTAATCTTTCAATTATTTATTTACAGTTACTAACCATTTTTTCGGGGTTGTTCAGGTTGTTCCACTATAGCTTGAAAACAAAGCAAGTCAGTCACTGACATAACAGGTGCTGAAAAGGTACTGACAAGACCACTAACATGACAAGCGTTGAAAAGGTGCTGACAAGACCACTGACGTGACAAGCGTTGAAAAGGTGCTGACAAGACCACTGACGTGACAAGCACTGAAAAGTGTTGGCCCCGAGTTAATGGCAAAACCCAAGAGGGGAGGGGTGAATTGGGTTCTGAAAAATTCTTTGGTAAATTAAAACTTAACCCCTTATAATTTCAATCCCCTTGATGAAACGTGATATGAGATAGAATGAGAGGGTGTAAATGGAATATAAAAATGTAAACAATCAAACCAAACAAGAGACAACAATATATAGTGGTTCGGGCAACCTTCCCTACTCCACTCTTCCAAGCACACACCCGTTGTGTCTTGGGTTCCACTATTGTATTTTCAATACAATCTAGAGCACCCGCTCTCTTCTAGATTCTAGCTCTAGGGGGCATATACAATAATCACTTGTTTGTGAGACCAACTCCAACCAATCAAGTCCAAACGATTGGTGAGACAAACTCCAACAAATCAAGCAAAACCTGTTAGTGAGACAAACTCAAACCAACTCCCTGTTTTGCTTCTTCTTGAATTCGGTCTCCAACACCGATTCAAGGCAACAACATAAAACAAATAAATAAAAGAGAGATTACACTTTACAACGTGTATTCGATAAGCACCGGAAGCTCCTTGTCTTGTGGAGATGATAATTTTTGAAGCACACTTGAGAGTTGTAGCACTTGAAGCTTCAATAATTATTCAAATAACTTCAACACATTTGAATATTAGAAGATGGAAGCTCAACTTGTGTTTTCCTCTTTCTTTCCTCCTTCTCTCTTTTCTCCACGTTCATTCTTCAATGGTATATATAGAGGAAAAAAGATTCTAGCCGTTGGAGTGGAGGTTCACGCGCATCTAGAGCTCCAACGTTCGGATTTTCGATCGTTACGAGTTGAAGTCGCAAGTGGAGTCGACTTCGGATGAGTGGAGTCGACTTCGGATGGGTGAAGTCGACTTGGGGTGCGACTTCATCTTGTAAAAACTCGCCGTCAACTCTCTGTCCAAAATCCTGGCTTTGAAGTAGCAGGTGAAGTCGACTTGGGTCGAGTGAAGTCGACTTCGATTTTGTGAAGTCGACTTGGAATGCGACTTCACTTTGCTGTTTTGTCCGAAGTCGCAGGCGGAGTCGACTTGGGTCTGGGACTTCACCCAAGTCGCAAGCGAAGTCGACTTGGGCTGAGACTTCACTTGCTGAACTTGTAATTCATGAACTTTGAACACTTGAAACTTAAATTACTTCGTCTTTTCATTTTTATACACATAATTAGAGATAAAATATCTGAGAACACTTAGACAAATGTGTTAGTTCCTTTTTAATGATATTTCAATTATTTGTTAATCATCAAAATCAAATTAACCATTCTTAAAACAAGCATATGATCAATAATCTCAACAAAAAGGTGCTGACAAAACCACTGACATGACAGGCATCGAAAAGGTGTTGACAACACCACCAATGTGACAAGTGCTGAAAAAGTGTTGACAAGACCACTGATGTGACGGGTGCTGACCACTGACATGATGCTGACAAGACCACTGACGTAACAAGTGCTGAAAAGACACATTAAAAGCTAAAGGGGTCAAAAAGGTGCTGACAAGACCACTGACGTGACAGGTGCTGAAAAGGTGTTAACCGGACTTGAAAAATTTCCTAGTCCAGTTAGTTTGAAAACAAAGCAAGTCAACCACTAACGTGATAGGTGCTGAAAAGGTACTGACAAGATGTGCCAAAAGCTAGAGGAGGCAGAAAGGTGCTAAAAAGATCACTATGACAGAACCTGAAAAGTTTCCTGGTCCAGTGACATCCATAAGCATTCCAGCAATGCAGCAGCAAGCTAGCGACAAATTTTCAAGCTCGAAGATGATTAATCAACCTTTTTACCCTTTGTTTTGAAACAGGGGGCATCATATCATATTTTTCGTAATTTTTCTTTGACTTCTTGCTTTAAAAAAAAAGAGCAAAAGAAAAGGCAAATAAAAGCAAAAAAAGGTGAAAAAGAAAAAAAAGGTAAAAAAATATATATATCAAAGTTCTAGTTGCCTTTAAGCCAAAGCTACACACATGAAGTCGAAAAATCAATTTTCAAAGAAATATACTGCATTCTCATTTGAAAAATGAGATCAAACAATGCAATGAATGCAACGGATGGAGGACATGCTCTACAAAATGCTAGAGCAACATCAATCAACGGTAAAGTAGTAACATTAAGCGTCATCCTCTTCATCACAACATCAGCAAATAACGAGTTCAAGCTCACAATCTATTTCAGCTCAAAGATCACATAGCCTGATGAATGTGCAAGGCCAAATAGAAGAGGTCAAGATACAGTTTCAAAGCCAGCTCCAAGAGCTACAAAGAAAAATTGAGCAACAGTAAGGGGAGGACCTTCATTTGGTAAAAATTAAAGACTTATGCCCATTTCCAAATACACAACTACCTGAAAATTTTAAAATGTCAACCCTCCCTATCTATGAAGGAAACTCATGCCCACACGCCCATATCAAGGCCTTTTGCAGTATTTTATACCCTCTGGTAAAAAAAGATGAAATTTTAGTCGTGTTATTCCAACATAGCTTAAGAGGAGACGCCCTTCAATGGTATATATCACTCGACTGCAAGCAAATCAAAATATTGAAGTATCTATCTCTAACTTTCATGGATCGATTTTCCTACATGCTAAATGTTGCACCCAAAAGGGCTGTCTTAGAGGTCTTAAGGCAAAAAGATGGCGAGGCCTTCTCTGAATATGTGGCAAGATGGTGAGCATTGGCGGTGAAAATGAAGAGTTCTTTGCCTTTAAACGAGCAGATCTCCATCATCATTAATTCGGCTCACCCCAGCATCTCAGGCTACCTCATCTCACATCCTTTTGCCATCTTTACACAACTATTGCAAGTGGTAGAGCAAGTAGAAGACGGCCTAAGGAAGGAAATGATTTCTCCATAGCCATAACAAGGGAATGCTATTCATCTTAAACAGGCAAGCCAGACACCTTAAGAGGCGGACATTGATGCATAAGTCAATTTTGTCAAGGGTAATGCAAGAACTTTTGATCCTTCTACTTTCATAACAAAAGTCCAATGCCATAATGCTCCTGTCGTTTTACAAGGCCGAAATACCAACCCTATCGCCTTTCAAAGAAAATGTGTTGAGTCTGTCATTTTATTAGGAAAACCTGTCAAGCCTATGCAAGAGAATCCTATTTTGCATAAATCCTCTATTGTTCAAAGAACATCTTCCAATACATTTTCCACAAACCCGGGAACTCTGCTCAAGATAGCAAGCCAACCAACTTTGCCTCACCTGCCCCCAAAAAATATTTTTGTTCCACTCAATCAACTAACATGTCTACTGTCTAAAAATGCAGGAGAAAATCTCAAAGCTCCTTACACCTCTACTCCTAGCATCTATCTAAAGCACTTGTTGTCATCATCTACACAACCATGCACGATCATAGAAGGTAAAATATTAGTCTTATCAATAAAGCAGACAAATGTCTCAGAAAAGGAAGTGCTAGCCAAATAGCACAAAGTTCGAGAAATTCTTGCACAAGAAAAGCCAAATGAAAAAGACGCAAGTTATAAATGAATTTTATCTCTCACATAGACAATCAAGCAGAGGCATCTAAAAAGCCTCAACAAACCATCATCAACATAGGCAATGTCGACAAAGTCAAATAACCAACAAAGTCAGCCCCGAAAGCCACAAAATGTGCAGGGCGCACAACCGTCATCAATCAACCCATCATCACAGATACATCTTTGTCAACACATCCACAAGGAATATTTCAAAATGACTGCCAGACAGTCTTTCCATCAAGCTTGGTAGAAAAAATACCAACAACCAGTGAAGACAATATTTCACAGGGGGCAATATCAATCTCAAAATTATTCAAGACAACGCTCTATAAAAGTGAGGCGGCTACAACAAATATCACGCAAAAGAAGCAGAATATCAAAGCTATTTGTCAAAGCAACATTAAATTCAAGCAACATAAAATAATTCACAAACAAAGGCTGAAGGGAAAAAGGTAAAGAAAAATACATTTTTATCATCTCAAAGCAAGGGGGCAAGAAATTTCAGAGAAAAAGAAAAAAAATTACATCAAGTCATATCTTGCCTCAAACAAAGTTTGGGGCCCGGGAGGCAAAGCTGCATGAAGAAAGGTATTTATATATGTATATGTTTCTAAAAAAAGAAAAAAGAGAAAAAGAGAAATACAACAAAAAAGAAAAAAAAAAGAAAAACATACAGGGCAAGATGCGTTTACAAGTCTGCTGACACATCAGAAACAACACTCAGTCCACTCCCCGAGTGCTCCTAACATCATCAGAAGCAATCCCCAGTCGTCCGACCGATGCTGCTCACGGTATGTTTCAAAGACCTAAAAAGTTTTTAGGTCTAGAGGCGACATTCGCAAATGAATTTCTAGATGTCCGTCAGAAGCTCCCAAAATAGCGCCGGCAATCCCCCTTCTAAGACGCCTGAACAGCTACCAATAGACCTCCAAGTCACCTGAGCCAAGGCACTTAGTCACCCAGCTCCGATCACACATCTGCCTTGCACCGACGATCACCCGAGAATTGTCACCATCAAAGCCAATAGCAAGGAGCGAGGCGAGATAAAGGAAGAGAAGAGAAGGATACCTACCGTTCTACGTGCTCCTCCGAGGACTTCTACAATAATGACATTTCCCGCAAATCCGACGAATGTCGGCAATCACCTCCTAGCTCGCTAGCGCCGGCAGACACCAAAACCACCACCATTGAACGCTGATAGTAAGAGAGAAGAAGAACGAAAGTAAAAGGGCATCGTCTCCCCCAAACTGCCTCAATACCGCCCGCAATCAATCAGGACTAGGCGGTCCCAAATAGCATCGCTAAGACGCAAGCACGACTAAGGAAACACCAAATCGCCAGTGCAGCAACAACAGCAGTGACGACATCAACATTAGATTGGCCACTAACGTCCAACATGCTTCATCCCTATTGGGCAAAATCCTCCTTATGCTTTGCCTCCTCGAAACCCTTCTAGCCAAACTAAATGCTCGCCAATTGATACTCCAGCCGACAAACAACTGCGCAGAATAACCCCTCATCAATCTCCAAGGGAAATGCCCAACCCGTTTGACACCGTTAGCAGCTGAGAACGCCCTTGTTGAATCCATCCGGCATCGGCAACCACTGTAAATACTGCCGACAAACAGCGGTAGCAAAAGGAAGTTTTGTAGAAAGAAGAAAAAAGCAAAATGGGGAAATAGAAGGGTACCTCTTTGCCTAACCGTCTCAATGATACCGTAGTGAAGGAAGAAGAGCATCAACGTCGCAACGACAAAGGGAGCATCTGTCGAGCAGCGGCCCATTAGCCCTAGACACCAGAGCCAAAAACGGAGGAGGTAACGCCAGCAGCGGCAGCGCGCCCATGCGGATTCTCGATGACAGCAACTCCAGTAGCCAAAAATGAGGAGGATGATCGGAGACGGGGAAGAAAGCGGTGAAAAGGGCAAGGGCTAGCAGGCCCTCGACGGCAGCAACTACGACGGTCAAGAGGGCGGCCAGAGATGAGAAAAATGATTGGAAGCAGAAGAAACCGATAGCGCGTCCCAAACGGACCCCTGCCGAGAAGAAGAAAAGATGATCGGTAGCGGAGGATAGCCGACGGCAGCAACACAACCTGAGCGAAGGTCGCCGAGGAAAAGCGGCACTCACCAAAGAGAATGGTAGTAGCGGCAACGGCGAAGGAAAGAAGGGAGTAGGGCCGATGGCAGTCGCCCCAAACAGGCATGACCTGAACGTTGTCGTAGCAGCCAATCGAAAACAGCGACAACTAATGCACTGCGTGTCCGGAGAAGGTCTTTGGCGGCAGCTCCCAATGATCAAGAACAACAGTGATGGTGCTCGGCGTGCCTAGAACAGGTTGGCGACGGCAAGGGTCGGCGCAAAGAAGAAGAAGAACGGCAGCGGTAACAACGACAAAGGAGAGAGGGGAGACCAAAAGATGGGACCCCTACGAACCCTAAAGATGGAAGAAATTGCATACGATCACCCACAATCTCCAGAATTTACAAAATCGTCCCCCACTCAAGGAAAAGTGCAAAATAGCCCAGCAAGCTCCCTGGTTTACAAGACGGCTTGCAGGAATATTCGCAGAAAAGGCCATCTCAGACTCGCATTTACAAAAGTGCCGCCGCAAGTTCGTGGAAATTGCAAAATGACCCCGAAACTTAAACAGTTCTTTAGGTCTATGCCAAAGGGGGTGTCTAACGCTTTACCATTCACCGTCAAGATGCATCTGGCAAAGGGAGGCAGCTGTAGACACCCTTCCCTGAAGCCCAAATAAGTAAAAATAAAATGAAACATGTGTGTGGGCTACAATCCATGCCCAACAACAAAACAATTGATAAGGGGCCTCAAAACCACAGCCCATTCAGAATGAATCCAAAACAAAGACGACCAAGCCAGGCCTACCACCAGACAGGCTACCTAGCCTCGGCCCATAGGAGCAAAGCTCCACCAAGCTACCAAAATGGGCTCTACAACAGCAGCCCACCAGATCCAGCTCACCAGACACAGCAACTGGGCTCTACAACAACAGCCCACCAGATCCAGCTCACTAGACATAATAACTGAGCTCTACAATAGCAGCCCACTAGATCCAGCCTTGGCCCACGAAATTGGGCTCTTCTATAGCAATCCTTCAGGCCTCAGCAACGACCCGCTTGGAGCAAGGGGCTCCAACTAGATCCAGGTCCGACCGCAACGGGCACCCAGTCATGGCCCATGGTCCGAAGGCCCACTCCACCTTTATAAAAGGGGAGCCATGCTTTCACTTCTCAATACACTTGGAGAGGGCATCCCAGAGGGGAGGATGGGAGTCTGCAGCAAAGTCTCGGCGTCCCAGTTTTTTCGCTCTTCGAGCTCCAAGCCTCTCTCATTTTTCCCTTTTCCTTCTCTCCCCTTTCCCAGATCTTTTCATTTTTTCCTTTTCAAGCCCGTGTAAACTGCCTCAGGTTGACAGATCTTGCCATATCTATTTTAATTCGAAGGTCAAAACCCGAACTCTGTACGATTTGCGCCTTTATTCATTGGAAACAGGGACTGATCTCTCTTTTAAGATCAGTGGCGACTCCATTTTCTTTAATTTGTGCTAATACTAGCGCGTTTGTTTGAAGCGGTTCTCTGGCAAGATAGGTGCACATGGATCCGTGGATTCCAGCATAACACGTTGCCGTTATGCTGCCGAATACGTAGCTCAATCCCTGTATAAATAGCCCCGTCTTAGCCGTTATGCCGTCGAATCCACAGGAGGACACTCATATGTCAATGATTTCTAAAGATCATTAATGCTAACGCATTTTGCTCCATAGGAATGCAGGAATACCGAGCCCATGCCGCTGTTCCAAAAGCATTGAAGAACCGCCTCAAACCCATCCAACATAACCCAAATTTCACAAGGCGAGGAAAAAATGATCCGAGCCCATCGTAGAGCTCGCGGCGGGTGCTACAGTAGGCTAAGCAAGATAAAGAACAATTACCATATAGAAACCACCATTGATATTTGTAGGTGACAAAATCCAAGTGAAGTATGGATGTCCTGTTAGGGGTTTAATTTCATCTTGAGCTGAAGGTGAGGTAGAAGCCATTGAAATTAGATTGTTTGCACTGCTATGATCAGTTCTACCAATAATCAAAATTTGAAAATAACTTTCAATTGATCCTCCAAAGAAGTTGCACTCATTTGCATATCAAAGGCAGTAACCAAATTCGCCAACCGAGTCGTGCTCGGTTGGTGGCCACAGTAGTAATAAGGTGTTTGCGGAGCTGTGGTCGTGGGTTCGAATCCCATGTTGGGATTTCGGCCCGAAAAAATGGTGTGAGAGCTGTTGTCTCCCTTTAGTTTGGTGGAAGTTGTGTCTTCCTAATTTTTTGTGGAGCTGTGTCTCTAGATTTCTTTGGAGGAGTTATGTATCTCCGTATTTGTAAGAATGTCTTAAAACTTCAGTGTAATATGTGTTGAGATGTATGTAAATATAACCATTAAAAAAGGTAGTAACCAAATTCAGAAAACCATCCGAGCAACATAAGAAAATCATCCATATAACGCAGCAGTAGAAATCTCATTCGGAAATTAAAATCACAAATATTCACAACTTCTGCTAGGTTGAGTTGAGCATTAAACACAAAAAATTTTAATATGAGCAGCAATGAAAATAAATAAAAAAAAGGCAAAAGCAACAAGCGTAGACTAGGACTAGTTTTAAATCCAGATTGGTATGATATAAAAGATTCTGTATACCAAAAAAGGGGTACATTTTGAGATGTCTAGAAAAAATAACTTGTCCGGGTTCCAGACCAACTACCCAATTGCATCTTTACAAATCCCTATGTAACGATTTTTAAAATATCACCGAGCATTGTGGTAGCAATTTTAGGCGTCCTGTATTCTGGAAGAGTAGTAGGATTATGCAAGGGTTATGGGTCTATGGAAGCTCACATTTGTTCAAAAGGCTATAACAATTGATGTTTTCTAAGGTTAGAGGGTGAAAGAGAGAACTTATGTGGGACGGAGAGTGTACTTGTTTTTGTAATGTAGTTAATTACTCCTCTCTGAACTAGATTGTGCTTGCATGTGTTCTGAAAAGAAGACTCGAAAAACCAGAAAAAGATCCAAAGCGAACGGGGAAAAAATCCTTTATAAGACGATGCCCAAATTCATTTGTTCTCGCATGAATGCACTCAGAAAAGGGGCAAAAAAAAAAACAACAAGGAGAAATTGTTTTCCCTACAAACATCAATGTTGGCACGTTTCCAAGGAAAACTATGAAAATAGACTAGTTTAGCTTCTTGGGAATTAATTAGCAAGAACTGAGAAACAAATAGCATAGGCAGTGAGATTTAAATCCAGTGAACGAATTTGCGGGGAAATCGTCTTGAGGTCAATGATTCATGGATGGATTTGGTGACAATACGAAAGAAGAAACAGGAGAAGACATTCTCACTGCGCAGGAGGGCAATTGCAAAGCAACGCTTAAAAGAGGATGCCGGAAAGTGGAAACAGCTTCGGGAGAGTGGCAGCGAGTTAGGGACGAGCAGTACAAAGGTGGGCCTGCGCGTGAATATGATTACTGAAATGAAAAAAAGGTCTTTTCTTAGGTACTCCCTTCTCTTTAGTTCTAATTCACAAATATATGGGCGACATTTTCAATTTTTCAAATATATCTATTTAATTTGCATTTAATACAAAAAATGCTCAATCCGTAAATTAAAGTTATCAGTTAATATATGAAATTACTAATACAAGGGGTGATTTTCTTAGGCCAGGCTAAGGCCAAAAAAAACATATTTTTATTTTTTTATAAACATGCAGAGGTAGGTATAATTAACCTATAAACTAAATTTTACTATTTTTATCCATTGAATTTATGAAGAAATTAAAAAAAATTAAATGTTATAACTCATTTTGATGCTCTAAATGCACATAAGCATTAAATTCGTTGTATTAATTTAATTTAATTTTTTTATTATTTTATAACAAGAGTTATTTGGGCATTTAACAAAATTTAACTTACGATTTTTAATGGAATGAATATTTTTGAAATTAATTGCAAACTTAGTGGGTACTTTGGGATTTTGGAAACATAATAAGAATAATTTAGATTAAGGCCAAATATAATGTGTATATTTGGAAAAAGCCCTCAACAGGTAATAAATAAGCGAAATGCATCTCAATGAAAAACTCATTGTTTTAAGAAAACAATTAATCCAAATATATTTAATTTATGAACTAAATTTTATCATTTTTAGTTATATATTTTTAATTTTTAAATGACTAAAATATTTTTATTTTTAAAATGAATATATATCTTTAAAAAATAGTAAAATTTAAGGTGTGTTTAGGAAGCAATAAAACATTTAAATAAAAAAATTTTGGTATAAGTTATTAAAATGGAAGAAAATTACGTAATATGATGGAAATAACAATGAGAGGTAAAAAGAATAAAGAGTCTCGCTTTTATAAAACATTTTTTCTATGTAACATCTCTATTTTTAATGTCTTAAAGGTTGATGAAAAATTTACTTCATTTATTGTATTTAGTATTATTTATAATAGCTTAAAGATTCTTTTATTTGTCTAATATCACTATACATGGGCCCAATTGAAAATCAATCTAATAAAATAGTTTAATATTAAATATTAATTTAAAATTATATTTTTTAATATCGAAATCGTCTAAAACATTTATACATGGATAAATAATTCTTTAAAATATTATTACATTTTAATACAAGTGTAAATTGATCTAAGCATTTTTCATATTGAATATATATTTTTCTACAAATATAGCCTATAAACATACTTGATCGAGATGAAACTTAGTCTTCTAGATAAATAAATTATATTAAATACAAACAATGAATTGTATTTTCATCAAAAATTAAAATATTAAATTTTAAAGGAGTTACGTGACTTTGCTTTTATGTAACTTTCTACTTCTCTGAAACTTCTTTTTTATATAACCTCCTTTACATTTAAGATCTTGATAGTTTATAAAAAATTCATTTTATCTATTATATTTCGCATCATTTATATTATCGTGAATATTCTCTCAAATATTTAGTATCACTTTATATGGGTTCCATTGATAAATCTGTAACATCAATAATAAAATGATTTAATATTAAATAGTAATTTTAAAGTGCATTTTCAACATCTAAAATGTTAAATTTTCATTTCTACATGGATTAATGATTATATAAAATATTATTACATTATAACACATGTGTAGATAAATCCACGAGTTTTTCAGAATTTACATATGAATATATATTTTTGAGTAAATATGGACTTGTTTTGGATGAAACTTAGTATTCTAGTTAAACAAGTGATATTAAATGCAATGAATCCATTAATCATCCAAGTCACAAAAATTAAGAGGGTTATATGAGACCACTTCTTTGTAACCCAGTTAAATAAAACCGGAGCTCACATATATATATATATATGTAACTTCTTTGATTATATTCCCTCAGTAAGTCTTCCTTCAGTCATCTAATTGTCATTTTCTTTTTGCTGCCCTAATTTTATTTTCCTGTTGTTGTCTTATGAAAACATCTTATCACCTCTTTCTGTAAGATCATCATTTACCAAAGTCTGGACATTTCGTTAACAACTCATCAACTTGTTTATTACATGGGTTATAAATAGGTTGAAGTTAGGATATTTTACATGTGGTAAAATTAGAATTGAACTCCATCTCATTTAACTTAATTCATTAACACCCTTGTTCTCTTAATGTCAAGAAATAGTTAAAAGAATCATTAGTCACACATTCCTAAGCTCTAGTTTGAATCTGTAACATCCCCACATCGGTTAGGATGAAGGAGGGAGCCTAGGTTATTCTGGTCATCTGAGCCGTTGATCCGTTGATTAGATCTCGTGAATCAAAAGCAGGAAAAAAAATAAAATAAAATAAAAAATCCTTGAAGACTGATGGAACAATTTCTTGTCCAGCAGCTTCGATCATGGTCCGACTGCAATAACCAGTAGCAGCGCATGTTATTTTCTTCAGTCGTCCATCAACTAAACGGATCTGGCCAGTTATTGTTGAATTTCAATCACCAACCGCAAACCTTATCCATCAATCTGCAGATCCAAGCTGTGGAGCTAACTCTGCTGAACTGTCCAAATCCGGCGATGATCTGCAGAAGCAGAATTATATCCTAGCCATCAATATCTTTATTTTATTATTATTTTGGGAGATTATCAATGTTTGCCGGGCTTTTCACAAATATAATCACTAAGTTTGACCATAATCCTAAGGGCAAATCTCTTATATACGCATGAATTTTGCTCATAATTTTATTTATACACACGAACTTTCGAAAATGTCTTTCATATCTACGAATCTTTATTTTAATTCTATACATACTCGTGCCTTCAAAAATTGGTTAAATGAGTTGTTAACCCTTTTGTAGAATGACAAATATGCCTAAACTTTAATGTAATTTGAAATTCTTTTGCTCAAAATTAAATATTCATATTCAAATAATATATTATTTTATAGTTACTGAATTATTAAGATTTGTTCTAATATAAAATTTTTGCAATAAAATAATAAGTGAGGATGTGCATATTCATCATTTCATAGTAGGTTAACGGCTCTTTGTGGGTGTAAGAGACATTTTTGAAAGTTTGTATGTACGTAGAATTAAATATAAAATTTGTGGTTATACGAGGAGTTCACCCTAATCTTAAATATACAAACTATGTTTTCTAATATACCTACTACATTTGCTGTTAATCCCAAGAATGCGCATGTAATTAAAAACCCGTAAGTTAAATTATTTAAAATGTCCAAAATAATAAAAAAATGAAATAAAATAGAAAGAAAATAAAATTATGGCTCATCAAATTTAAAGCTCATGTGCAATTAAGATATTTGTGAGTTAGGATGTTCAATTTTCAATTATATCCAAAATTTGATGGGTATATTTGTGATTTCATATATTAATTAATGACGTTAACTCATGGATTGAGCGTTTTTTAAACGAACTGCAAATGTATTGGGTATATCAAGAATTTTGGAAACGCGCTGAGGATATTTAGGATCAGGGTTAAAAGTAAACAGTATATTTGTGCAGCAAAACTCAGCTTCACACGAGTAAAGATAGGAGCGATTGAATTCAGCTGTTTACTAACATGGCCGTAATCCAGCCGTTGCCAATTTGCTAAATTTCCGTCTGGGCCTTGCAGCCATTAAGAGCATTAACGTAGGCGCAAAGAAATCTGGCCGAAGCCATCGGAATTCAGACCTGCGCAGTCCAGCATCTGAGGACTAAGCAAGATACGCAACATGGCTTCTACGCAGAACTTGATATTCGGAATTTCGGATTTCAAGCGTAAATCACTCTTATAAAAAGGGAGGCTTCCGGACATCTCTTCTCAATATCTCAAGTTAGTGACCGCAGCAGAGAATCAAGGGAGCAGCCTTTGAGGTTTCCTTCTTCCTCTTTCCTTCTTATTTTCACTTTTATTTTTTGTGGTAGATTTTGTTTTAGAATATTGGCTTGTTTTAATTTTAATATTATAAGTAGCTAAACTCGTTTTCTAAAATTATGATGAAACTCGGTGTATCTTTGATTTATGATATTCTGTTGATTTCATTTTATAATTTTAGATTATTCATCCAATCTATACTATGCTTCTATATATGTAACTATTTTAATGCTCTAGTATATGCAATTCGGTGTAACTATTTTAATGCTCTAGACCAATAACTTAAATTATAGAATAAATCGATAGAAAATCTTAAACTTTTAATTTAAATTCGGAATTTATTAATAAATTAGTTAATAATTCATTTTCAACTAGTTCAAGGAGAAACACTGATGGTTTATAATAGTTGTGAAATTCTTCAAAAAGCATGGAATTTTTTCTGGTGATTAAAAAGGAATGCACCAATATTCTATGCACTCAAGAATTCGTAAAAGCATTTAAGGCATAACACTTTTTTATTTTTCATAGATATATATATAGTTTTTTAATTTCAAATATAAGGGTATTTTAGTCATTTTCAATTAAAAATAAAGTAAATATCATTGCATTTGAAATAAAAAAATACGCATATAGGAGAACAATTTTATAAAAAAAATTAATTGGTATATATGTAGGATGCATGGGAAGACAGCTGACCTCTCAAAATTAGTGCTATTCATTTAATGCTTTTTAAAAGATGGAGTCATGCAGATTGGGATGTTGATGAAAGTTAATTTTCTAGATGAGTAACTTATTTTTTATTGTTTCATATTAGAATCATACTTTTCGCTATCTCTTTTGGTAGTTAGTGAATTGTAAATAGCTGTTTCATTCTACAATTCGAAAAATCGTTGCTTATCATACCAACATCCAAAATATTCAGTACTTATCCGGCAATCTATTTAAAAAACCCTCCCTAGTAGTTATCTCTCATGCGCTTGAAAACTCTGAAAACCAATCTAGCCACCTTCAGCACTGATCTCTGGTATTTCTCTTTCCATGATTAGGTATTAAATGTCAAGCTTTTCTCTTCAATTCTTCCTTTGTCATGTATTCATTTCATTCAATACTAGGCATCTAGTTTGGAAGAAAAAATGTTACTCCTATTTTCACACATTTATTCAACTAGTCACCTTGTTTAGAATTATTAGTTTTACCCTAATACCAAAATCATTTCAATTTCAGTTTTAGGTGGGTCAAATTACTTAAAAAATAATTATGCATAAATTATGAATAACACAGATTCATTTATATAGTCGTCAAACTACTATATTACCAAATCATTCGTTGAAATACAAAGAATACTTGAAGGTTCAGATGTTAGATTAACAAATTCGAAATTGATAGATAAATTAAATAATGTTATTATATTGATTTAGGGCATTTTACAGATATGCCTGCAAATGCATACCGGTATTGCATCCATATCCTAATTAAGATCAAATACGACTATGACAAACAAATTTATCTCACATATTCGACATAATTAAACAAGAAAACAATAAGAGAATTATCAACATAAAAAAATAGAGACTCTTTATTATACTTTCCACTAAAAAATTTTCAAATCTAAACTATTTATCTTATTTATCCATAATTCAACTTCAAAGTTTGCATGTGCATTGAAGCTCAATGCTTGTACTTTACTAATTAATTTTACATTTTTCCCTTGTTTGACATTTCATTTTGAATTTCAAAATTAAATAATTAAATAATTTATGTGCAAACACATATTAATCAATAATAAATTATCTCTTCTAGATTACTTGCTTATCGACCACTTATTTTGTTTTATTTTATCTTCCAATTTCTGTATCAATTTTTCTAGTTCCTAGCCAATTATTTGTTGATTTATTATTGATTTTCTCTAGTGGCTATAAATATTAATATGAAAACAACACAAGCACGCCATGGGAGAAACATTGGGATTCAAGTGGCTATTGTGAGTATATTTGGAATTATGGCCAAATTTAATGTGTATTATTGGGAAAAGCCCTAAAAGGTATAAAAAAACAAAAATGCATCTCAATGCAAATTTCATTGTTTTAAGGAAACAATTAATCCAAATATATTTAATTTATAAACTAAAATTTATCATTTTTTAGATATATATTTTTGATTTTTAAATGACTAAAATGTTTTCATTTTTAAAATGAATATATATCTTTAAAAATAGTAAAATTTAAGGTGCGTTTAGGAAGTGATAAAACTTTTAAATAAAAAAATTTCGTTGTAGAAGTTACTAAAATGGAAAAAAATGATGTAATATGATAGAGATAATGATGAGAAATAAAGAAAATAAAGTTAAAATAAATAGAAAACAGTTTTCGTATAAGCAAGACCATATATACAGTCTCCCTTATATAAAACCTTTTTTCTATGTAACATCTCTATTTTTAATGCCTTAAAGATTAATGGAAAATTTACTCCGTTTATTGTATTTAGTATTATTTATAATAGCTTTAAAAAGTTTTGTTTGTCTAATATTCGGATTTCAAGCGTAAATCACTCTTATAAAACAGGAGGCTCCCAGACATCTCTTCTCAATATCTCAAGTTGACAGCAGCAGGAAAATCAAGAGAGCAGCTTTTGAGGTCTTCTTCTTTCTCTTTCCTTCTTATTTTCACTTTTATTTTTTGAGATAGATTTTGTTTTAGAATATCGGCTTGTTTTAATTTTAATATTATAAGTAGCTAAACTCCTTTTCTAAAATTATGATGAAACTTGGTGTACCTTTGATTTATGATATTCTGTTGATTTTATTTTATAATTTTAGATTATTCGTCTAATCTATACTATGCTTCTATATGCTTGACCATCCTTTAGATTAATTTGAAAATTGTGTGTAATTCTGGACAAAGATAGCATGAAATTAGACATGAGATTAAACAACATCCGTTCATACTCTTGTATATTTCAGTAACGGGATAAAAATATACCTTTTAGCCTTTTGTGGTTATTGTTAGGGCTTGTATGTATTACAACAGTCTAATTTGGTTTCGATAGACATGTAAGAAATTCAAATTAGAAAGTTAAGAGTTACATACAATTTGACGAATACATGTAACTTTTTTAATGCTCTAGTATATGCAATTCGACAAATACATTTAACTATTTTAATGCTCTAGACCAATAACTTAAATTATAGAATAAATCAGTAGAAAATCTTAAACTTGGTGACGTATCAAGGGAAATCATAATCCTAGTTGTCTATCTCAAGCTTCTCTCTCTTCTACTTAATCCTGCTATTATTACTTAGGATTTTTATTTTGATTTTTCTTTATTTAAATTGATCTTCCCATTCAATTTTCTAAACTTGTGAGGCGATATTTGAAAGTGATTAAACAATCCATTTAAACAAAAACTAGAGCAAATCTTTGAGAGAACTATATTTTTATACTATTTTGTATGGTCTGTGCACTTGCAGAAAATCCATACCGCGTAAAAGAAGAAGAACAGGAAGAAAATAGAGGTAGTTGGTGTTTGTCATTTTTTAAGAAAAGAATGGAGGGACGGGATAATCTTCCCGAAGAAATGGTAGTGGAGATATTGTGTAGATTGCCAAGGAAGTCTCTCTGCAGATTCAAATGCGTGTCAAAGCATTGGCTTGAGCTCATCTCCAATGTGCAGCCCAAGACAACGAAAGGCACACTTGGTTTTCTATGCAGAAATTATAAACCTGCTGACCCCTCCAGCCCCCATTATTTAGTGACTTCTCTTCACCTTGAACACGAGGGGGGTGCATCCATCCATCATTCCATCCCCTTGAACTTATGTCATTGCTCTTCGTTTCTTATTCTTGACTCATGTAATGGCTTTCTTCTTTTCTACGGCAGTAAGGAAGCATCTCAGTATAACTACTATGTTTATAATCCTGCTGGAAAGTCGGAGCAGATTCTTCGTCCTCCTAATCTCCGCCTCACAACAAATGGTGGCTTGGCATTTGTTGATGCCCAATGTTTCATGGCGGTATTCTTTTGTCGCACTAGGTCTAAATCACGCATTCTCTTCAATGTCTATTCTTCAAAGGACAAAACATGGAGTCAGAAGAAATTGCGTTCTCCAATTCATTGTCATTGTAGAGTTGATAATGATGTGCTACTCCAATCACTTTACTTCAAAGGAGCGATGCATTGGCAGTTGTCGGCCTGCCTTCTCATCTACCACTTGCAGGATCAATTTTGCAAGGCCATCAAATTACCGTATGATTATAAAGTTCATAGATTTGGCGTGAGTCGCCACATTTGGAACTTTGAAGGTCGACTCCACTGTTGCCAGATTCTGGATAATGAAATTAACGTATGGGTTCTGAACATGGGAGGGCAGTGCTATACTCGTGGCCCGCAATGCTTTGAATGGCACCACAAGCATAGAGGTTTTCTTGTCACTCCAAATTCTGTTACTGAATATCATTATCGCTATATTGGTCCTTTTGCTTTCAACGAAGACTTCGAAATCTTGTATATTGGCTATCGAGATACTGTTATTTCTTATAATCTTGGGACGGGAAGACAAAGTATTGCCTATACATGCTTGCGAAAGAAGGACAGCTGCCAAAGCTACTACCATGGTTGTGGCTATCCTCCGTTTTTAAGCACATATGAATGAGAACATGTACACAATTGTAGCTTCCCAGAAATGAGGAAGATTTAGCTTATGCATGCTCTTAATCTACTCTCTTAGATTTTAAATTCCAACATTTACCCGTCAGCTTGGGGATGTATTCTACTGCCGTTTTCAAGAAAATCAAGTTAAATTCATTTTCTGTGCGTGTATTTTACTGCAATTTAACTTCGTTTTACACACATTAAGAATGGAATAAAGAATTTTTGTTCATGTTTTTCTCATAAAGGAATTATCATCAAGTGTTTTTCGTGCTCATATATCTGAGATAACACAAAATAACGATCAATCCGTATATCCATGTTGAGGCGATGAAAGTTTGAATTGTCAAAAAAGGAAACATAAATTTATGGGATTTTTTGCACTGGTACCGATAAAAGTTTGGTTGAAATTTCAGGCGTATCACACCTTTTGGATAATTTGCTTGTGTACCTACATGATTTGCACAATATTAAGAGCATATGACCAATCGATTAAGAGGCCTAACAGCGCCCCTGCTGCCTTTGTATCACGTGTATACTGTTATGAATTCCCCAAATTACCTTAATCAGTTAGGTCGTGATCGGTTGGGGAGAAATCGATTTGGGGAAGTCCCTCTATTGCAATGACGAACGAACGACCTCCTCCTAACTGTTCGATCACATCTGTTCGAACCCATCTTCCGTTTTCGTCGGAATCGTGTTCCCATGAGTAAGGGTTGCAGAATCTTTAATCGCTAGTGTGGAGATGAGTTTTACTACTAGCGACAACAACATTGGTTGGTTCGCCGGAGCTGGCGAAGATGGGTTTCCCATTGAGGGCATTGAGAAAATAAAAATATGATCGACATTCATGTGGATCTGGAGCATTCCGGCCGAATCTGAGGAAGAGTAATGTAGCAATGGTGGCGTGCAGAGCTTAACCATAGAAGGGAATCTGATTCGGTGATGGTCGGCGAATGATTGGAACCGGAAACTGCGATTGTTGAAAGGGTCTGGTCGATTGATGAATGGTTGCCGGCAGCTGGTCTAAATATTACAATAAAATAATAAGAGGCCCGAACCTGGGAAGCACTTCCCTTGAAAAAAAAAAAAAAAAAGCTGGGCATTGTGGTAATTTTACAGTGAAAGTATATTTGTTTAAAAATGTGAGTATGTTTGGTTTTTTGATAAAATTTATATCATATATATACAAAATCTCAATCTATTCCATTCATTTGTTAGATCAAGTATTAAAATGTATGTAGATATAATTTTTCATTATTTGACAATTTCTAAAAATATTTGTGTACAAAAAATTATTTTTTAATAAGATTTCATTATAATTGGTAAAGTTGGAAAATATAATTTTTATTATGAGTTATTTTATATTATTTAAAGTTAATGTAATTAAGATACTCTGAAAAATAACTTCTTTTATTTTTCTCGAATTTTTGAAAATTTATTAATATTTTTTTATTTTCTGAATATAATCAGATCTAACGGCATCTAACAGCATCTAACGACATCTAACAGCATCTAACCGCATCTAATCAGATCTAATAACATCTAACCGCATCTAACCGCATCTAATTTTTGAAATTAATAAGTTAATCCTAATTTAACACCTGTAATATGATCCTAGGCCCCTTATAACGTCATTTAGACCTTAATTACGGAATTTAAAACTAATATAATATGATTTAATGAAATCACCATAATCTAACAGCGTCTAATCGCATCTAACGACATCTAACAACATCTAACCGCATCTAACAGCATCTAACTGCATCTAATTTTTGAAATTAATAAGTTAATCCTAAATTAACACCTGTAATATGATCTTAGGCCCCTTATAACATCATTTAGACCTTAATTACGAAATTTGAAACCCATATAATATGATTTAATGAAATCACCATAATCTAACAGCGTCTAATCGCATCTAACCGCATCTAACAGCATCTAACCGCATCTTACCGCATTTAATTTTTGAAATTAATAAGTTAATCCTAATTTAACACCTGTAATATAATCCTAGGCCCCTTATAACATCATTTACACCTTAATTACGGAATTTGAAACCCAGATAATATGATTTAATGAAATCACCATAATCTAACAGCTTCTAATCGCATCTAACGTTATCTAACAGCATCTAACCGCATCTAACCGCATCTAATTTTTGAAATTAATAAGTTAATCCTAATTTAACACCTGTAATATGATCCTAGGCCCCTTATAACGTCATTTAGACCTTAATTACAGAACTTGAAACCCATATAATATAATTTAATAAAATCATCATAATCTAACAGCGTCTAATCGCATCTAACGGCATCTAACGGCATCTAACAGCATCTAACCGCATCTAATTGCATTTAACAACATCTAACCGCATCTAATTTTTGAAATTAATAAATTAATCCTAATTTAACACCTGTAATATGATCCTAGGCCGCTTATAACGTCATTTACACCTTAATTACAGAATTCGAAACACAGATAATATGATTTAATGAAATCCACCTTAATCTAACTGCGTCTAACATCATCTAACCGCATCTAATCGCATCTAACAGCATCTAATCGCATCTAACTGCATTTAACCGCATCTAACCGCATTTAACCGCATCTAATTTATGATATTTTATAAATATTTTACCTAATTTGTGTATTTTGCAAAAGATATATAATTAATAATTCATTTCATAACTATGCAAACCTTTAAATAATTTTAAAACTAAATAAATATATGAATTTATAATTAAAAATATTAACTAATTTAAATTAAATAAAATCAAAATTTATGTAAATATATAAAATTGTAAAAATTATTATATATGACGCTATAAAACTAAAATTGTAATAAATTATATATAACTGTAATTTATATTTAATATATAAATATATGTTTCTTTTTGGGATTGGTTAAATAATAAATTTAGTAAATAACTACATTCAATAGAAATTTTATAATAAAATTTATTAAAATTATATAATAATATTATTATAGTTTATATTATAAAAATATAATAATTATAATTTTTTGTTACCATTATTAATTAAATTAAACAAGAAATACAAATTTATTTACTCCAAATGAACTCAATGTGGACAAATAATTTAATTAAAATTTACGTTGAATATAAAATTTATAGAAAATTTTATGTTATATAATACCTCTAAAAATGTACCCTTGTGTTATATCTCCTGTAAATTTTCTATACAAAACAAAATATTTTTAGAAAATAGCATATTCATTTTTTGAGGCCCGCGGGACACATATATATTTTTAGAAAATAAAATATTCATTTTTGGAGGCCCGCGGGACACATATATATTTTAGGAAACAAAAAATTTATTTTTGGAGGCCCGCGGGACACATATTCATGTAATTTATACAAAAAATAGAAAAGATCAATGATCGAATTTTATCTTAAAAATTAATTATAAATTATTATTTTCATTTTAATTGAAATAAATATACAAATATAAATACCTTATGCGAAGTTGATGAAAATAATTATTTTGATTAATTTAGTGCTTTAAATTTGCAAAGATCCATACCATTCACACATTTCTCCCGTAGAATAAAAAATAATTTTTGAATATTTTAATTTGAAAAGAAATAATTTTTGATGCCCTCTACCCTCATGCCTAAAATTTTTGCTATAAAATAAGATTTAAATAAATATATTAAACTATAATTATTATATTGACTTTTAAAAATAAAATTGTATAAATTATATTTATTTAAATTATATATATTTATATTAACATTTAATAATATAAATATATATGACTTTTCGGTACTATAATATATCAAAATTACTTTTAATTACATTTAAAAAATATCTAAATTATTTAATAATAAAAATTAAAGTCTATAAATATTGTTACAAAAAAGTATAGTATGTAAACCTCTCTTTTGCTAAATCTCTTGGGCCCACCTCTATAAAACATCTCTTTTATATGATCCTGATCTTGATAGTTTATAAAAAATTTAATCCACTTATTATATTTAACATCGTTTATATTATCCTAGAAATTCTTTTATTCGTTTAGGTAATTTCTATGAAAACTTCATATTAAATAAATATAAAGCTATAATTAAAGATATTAAATAATTTAAATTAAATGAAATAGAAATTTACGTAAATATATAAAACTGTAATAATTATTATATATATGACATTGTAAAAGTAAAATTGTAATAAATTATATATAACTGCAATTTAGATATAATATATAAATGTATGTTACTTTTTGTGATTGGTTAAATAATCAATTTAGCAAATAAATATGTTTAATAGAAATTTTATAACAAAATTTATTAAAATTATAAAATAATATATTACAGTTTATATTACAAATTTAGCGTATTCATATAATGATTGTGATTTTTTGTTAGAAACAACTATTGTATGTGCATTTTGAAAGAATTAAATAGTCTCAAAAATAATTTAAAATATTTACTAGTTTATTAAATTAATTTGAGGCAAATTAATATAATAAAATTAACATAATACTTAGATGGGATAAATTAAACATCTACAATAACTCACATTCACTTTGAAATATGGGCATAAAATAGGCCAATTTGTATTCGATAGTAAAATAAAATCATATATATTCAATAAAATTAAAATTGATTCAAAAAATAAAAAATATATTTATTATCTTATTAGATTAATGTATAAAAATTATATTTTAACCAAGTAAATCAACATATATACACGTATATTTAATATGAAGAACAAAAACCGCCTCAATATATATTCATTAGTTTATTAAATTAACATGGGTAAAATCAGTGAACATGAATAAAACAATATAACTCCATTAAATTATACAAATTATAAGCTTAAAATTAAATTAGAAATATTAATATCCAATTAAAATAATTATATTAAATCGATGCATTGTAGATCAATTAACGGGTGTGCATGTGTATCAATTTCGTGTGCACTACCAAAGCACCAATTCGGTGCTCCACCATCCCAAATCAGAGAAGCAACCATGGCGCCCATCTGTTCGCCAACGCAGCCACAGATTCCGTCCACAGAACCAACTAAATCGTGACATACTTTCAGCGAAAAATAAAAAACTGCATCAATAATTTTTCATTAAATTTTCGACACTAAAACAGCCAAGAAAATTTCGCTGCCTCCTTTTCAAATCTAAGATCACATCCAACATCATCTCGTCAATATTTTGCAGCCGACCATGGCAGTAAAACAGCATCCACCCAATGATGCTAAGTGCTGAACCATTTGCCAAGCATAGAATCCACCAGCTTCCTCTCATCGATTGCAACTAGTGATAAACTCATATTTGGCAGCCATATTCACTGATTGCCAATTAAATCTCACAGCCCTATTATGAAATTACAGAATACGTGTCACCGGAGACGTTTGGACAACCATGAAGATTTTGAGCCCTAGCTGCGGTGGAAGGAAGGGAGAAAGGGGAAGAGAAGAAGCGCTCGTGTGAATGCGTGTACTCCATCCAAAATCGACACATCCTTACGAATATTTATGATGCCGAAACTAACCTCAGAAATCTCAACCGTCCATCCAAAATGAACGGTGGATAGCAAACTTCCCATGAGAAAATTCGAGGAACCACTTCTTATGGGTTGGCTCTCAAATAATAAATCTACGAGAAAAGGAAATAATTTTTACTACCTCAAGGTTCTCCCACTGAATAGTCTCTACCCTCCATTCCAGAGTGGCTTTTATTGTTTTTTGTTTTCTACTTGGTTGTTGCGGCCCATTTCTCTATGAGGCCCAACCTAAGGGAAGCCTTCCTCATGAGAAAACAAAGGAAGGGTATTATGGTAATTTTATAGCGTGAGTATATTTATTTAAAAATGTGAGTATATTTGGTTTTTTGATAAACTTTATATTATATATATACAAAATCTCAATCTATTCCATTCATTTGCTGGATCAACTACTAAAATGTATGTAGATATAATTTTTCATTATTTGACAGTTTTTAAAAATATTCGTGTGCAAAAAATTATTTTTTAATAAGATTTCATTATAATTGGTAAAGTTGAAAAATATAATTTTTATTAGGAGTTATGTTATATTATTTAAAATTAATGTAATTAAGATACTCTCAAAAATAACAATTTCTTTAATTTTTCTTGATTTTTTGAAAATTTATTAATGTTTTTTATTTTCCAAATATAATAGAACCTAACCGGATCTAACAGCATCTTACCGCATCTAATTTTTAAAATTAATAAGTTTATCATAATTTAATATTTGTAATATGATCCTAGGCTCCTTCTAAGGTCATTTATACCTTAATTATGGAATTTGAAATCCAAATAATACGATTTAATGAAATCACCTTAATTTAACAACGTCTAACTGCGTCTAACCACATCTAACTGCATCTGCCCACATCTAACCGCATCTAATTTTTAAAATTAATAAGTTAATCCAAATTTAACACTTGTAATATGATCCTAGGCCCCTTATATGGTCATTTACATCTTAATTACGGAACTTGAAACCCAGATAATATGATTTAATGAAATCCACCTTAATCTAATAGTGTCTAATTGCGTCTAACCGTATTTAACCACATCTTACAGCATCTAACTGCATCTAACCATATCTAATTTTTGAAATTAATAAGTTAATTCTAATTTAACTCATATAATATGATCCTAGGTCCCTTATAAGGTCATTTATACCTTAATTATAGAATTAGAAACCTAGATAATACAATTTAATCAAATCCACCTTAATCTAACAGCGTCTAACAACGTCTAACCACGTCTAACCATATCTAACAGCATCTAACTGCATCTAATTTTTTAAATTAATAAGTTAATCTTAATTTAACACTTGTAATATGATCCTAGGCCCCTTATAAAGTCATTTACACCTTAATTAAGGAAATTTAAACCCAGATAATATAATTTAATGAAATCCATCTTAATCTAACAGCGTCTAACCGTGTCTAACTGCATCTAACCGCATCTAACATCATCTAGTCACATCTAACCGCATCTAATTTTTAAAATTAATAAGTTAATCCTAATTTAACACCTATAATATGATCTTAGGCCCCTTATAAAGTCATTTACACCTTAATTACAGAATTTAAAACCCAGATAATACGATTTAATGAAATCCACCTTAATCTAACCGTGTTTAACCGCATCTAATTTTTGAAATTAATAAGTTAATCCTAATTTAACACCTGTAATATGATCCTAGGCCCCTTATAAGGTCATTTACACCTTAATAATGGAATTTCAAACTCAGATAATACTATTTAATAAAATCCACCTTAATCTAACCGCGTCTAACCGCGTCTAACCGCGTCTAACCACATCTAATTTTTGATATTTTATAAATATTTTACCTAATTTATGTATTTTGCAAAAGATATATAATTAATAATTCATTTCAAAACTATGCAAACTTTTAAATAATTTTAAAACTAAATAAATATATAAATTTATAATTAAAAATATTAACTAATTTAAATTGAATAAAATTGAAATTTACGTAAATATATAAAACAGTAAAAATTATTATATATATGACGCTGTAAAACTAAAATTGTAATAAATTATATGTAACTGTATTTTAGATTTAATATATAAATATATGTTACTTTTCGGGATTGGTTAAATAATCAATTTAGTAAATAACTACATTTAATGGAAATTATATAATAAAATTTATTAAAATTATATAATAATATTATTACAGTTTATATTACAAATTTAACATATTAATATACTAATTGTGATTTATTGTTACTAGAATTAATAAATTTAAAATAAAAATAAAAACTTATTTACTTCAAGTGAAATCAATGTAAAATTATCAATTTAGTAAATATTTACATTGAATTAAAAATTCATAGAAAGTCTTCATGCTATAGAACACCTCTAAATAAAGTCCTATCAAATTTAAATTCCAATGAAAAATTTTGACATAAAACTATAATTTAGATATAAATAAACTAAATATATATGATTTTTGGGATTGATTTAAACTTATATATTTTGTATCTTTGACATTCATGTAGTTTATACAAAAAATAGAAAATATCAATGATTGAATTTTATCTTAAAAATTAATTATAAATTATTATTTTTATTTTGATTGAAATAAATATACAAATATAAATACCTTGTGCGAAGTTGATGAAAATAATTATTTTGATTAATTTAGTGCTTTAAATTTGCAAAGATCCATACTATTCACACATTTCTCCCGTAGAATAAAAAATAATTTTTTGAATATTTTAATTAGAAAAGAAATAATTTTTGATGCCCTCTACAGTCATGCCTAAAATTTTTTATCTACAATCATGACCGTCCAAGAGATTTAAACTATAGTTTAGATTTAAATAAAGTAAATGAATACATAATTTTTTAAGACTAATTTAATCATCAAGTATTTTTGGATGTTTATTAATCAGATGTCCCAAAAGCATAATTTAAACTATCCCAAAACTTGGATTGGTACAAAATATTTAATTTAATTGATTATTTACTTATATGTACAAAAATTAATAATTAAGTATAATAATCAAAATAGATGTTATTTAGAATTAAAAAAATTAAAGAAATTGATTATATATGTAATAAATTTATTGTGTTGATTTAAAACATATCAACCATTGAATTTTATTTTAAAAATTAATAATAAATTATTATTTCAATTAAATGTGTAATTAATTTAAATTGAATAAAATAAATTGACTTTTAAAAATATCATATTATTATATTGACTTTTAAAAATAAAATTGTATAAATTATATTTATTTAAATTATATATAACTATAATTAACATTTAATAATATAAATATATATAACTTTTTGGTACTGGTTTAATAATTAAGTATTTTAAATGTTTAATTAAAAAAATAATGGTTTAGACAAAATAGACATATATGACCTTTTAGGAATGGTTCAATTATATGTTCCAAATTATAATTCAAAACTGTCCTAGAACTTAGATTGGTAGAAAATACTTAATTTAAATGATTATTTAATTATATGTCCTAAATTTAATAATTAAGTATAATAAAGGTTTAATTATATGTCCCAAAATTATAATTTATATTTAAATAATCTAAATAAATATATGTGCCTTTTTGGGATAGATTTAATAAATAATAATTATTATTATATTATTTTTATTCAATTTTAAATAAAAATATTTGCGCTATTTTAACGTCCACATAATTATTCCTATTTATAATTTAATTAGCTGAATTTTTCCAATCTAAACCGTCTACATGATCCAAAGCGTCTCAAAAATAAAAAATGACTCTTAAATTACCCAAATCGGACACCGGGAGTATTAGATCTAAACTAAACAAAATTTGCCGAAATTTAATACGCATTTTTGTCCGTCACGACAAATGTTCACGATGCATCACCCTCTACAGTAAATGAACCCTAGCCGCAGTAGCCGCCGCCGCCACAGCTGCTCATACCAACTTGCCGCCGGCCGTTGGATCTCCGATCAGAACCGACCATTGACTTGCCGTCAGCATCCTAACTTTGATTTCCAACTCGCCAAACCAGATCTATTCTCCAATTGCATGAATCTAAAAAAAATGTTGTTGTAGTTGTTCTTCTTCATTGTCGGCCGCCGCTCATACCCACCGGCTTTATTTTCGCCAGTCTCTCTCTGCCAGCCGCCTGCTTTTTTCATTTTCGGAGAGAAGAAAACCCATCAGCCTCTTGTCGTCTTTGTTGGAAAAAATACTTCAAAACAAAGTAAAATTGACCAAAGATTAAGTTTTGATGATTAACAACAACTAACTTGAGTATATTTAAAGGACTAATGAGTTTGCCATTTGTTTTAAGGAACTTAAGTTGCCAAGTCTATCCCCAAGTCGACTTGGACTTCGACTTAGGGTGAAGTCGATCCCAAAGTCGACTTAACTATCGACTTGAGAAAGAACCTCAAAGGCAAAATCAACTTGCAGGTGAAGTCGCATCCCAAGTCGACTCCACATGCGACTTGGGAAGCCAAGTCGCAAACGAAGTCGACCTCGCTATCGACTTCAAACATAAAAAACTGTCCAGAGCTGAATTTTGGGGCACGAAGCTGCCCAAGTCGCAGGCCAAGTCGACTCCAGGTGCGAATTAGGTGAAATCGCAGACAAAGTCGACTTCATCCGCGACTTGAGAAGTTCAGACTTCAAAGATGCAGTTTCAAAGCCTATTCAAGGAATCTCTCACTCAAGTTCAAAGCAAAGATTCAAGATGGAGATCAAATCAAGTCTATCAAGTCTTAAAGACCAACTGAGTCAAATGCAAAGCAAGGCGCATGATTCAAAACTCAGGCTCTCCTAAGAATCATCAAGGAAACAAGCCAAGCAAGATAGAGGAAGATCAAATGAAGAACAAAGCGTATTTTGCAAAGACCAAGTCAAGTCGCAACCCAAGTCGACTCCATGATCGACTTGAGTTGAAGTCGGAAGCCAAAGTCGACTCAAGACTCAGACTTGGAAACTGACAAGGTGAAGTCGCACCCGAAGTCGACTTCACATGCGACTTGGGTCAAGTTGATACCCAAGTCAACCCTGACTGAAACTTGAAGTTGCGACGGAGAAGCGAAGTCGCACCTGAAGTCGACTCCATCTGCGACTTGGGCGAAGTCGCATCCGAAGTCGACTCCACATGCGACTTGGGTCGCAACGGTCGGAATTTATTCGAACGTTGGCGCATTAAATGCGCGCCACCTACCCTCTAACGTTCGGATTCCCTCCAAAATTATAAAAGGCATTCATGGTAGATGGGGGAGGTAGCGGAAAATCATTAAGAGTACATAACTACCATCTACAAGAGCTTTAAAGAGATCAAGCTAACTAAAGAGGAAGAACTTTGCTTCAAACTGCAAGAGCTCAACTACTGATCATACAAAGCCACTTCAACAAGTTCTTCTCTGCGCCAAACTACTTCTACACATCTGTAAAGTGTAGTTTTCTTATTGTTTCTGTTGTATGTGTTAAACTTGATTTAGTTTGAGGAACTAAGATCAAGTGTAAGCAAAGTAGTGTGTGATTGGAGTGTGACTCATCGCCTACTTGTGCTGTGTTTTGTTGATGCCACCTAGAGATGGAATCTAGAAGAGAGCAGTGGCTCTAATTGTATTGAGAGAATACAATAGTGGAACCCAAGTCACAGGGAGTGTGAGCTTGGAAGAGTGGAGTAGGGAGGTTGCCCGAACCACTATAAAAATCCTGTGTGCTTGATTTATACTTCTGCTATTTACATTGCTTTCCATTTCGTTTCTTCATTAAGGGGACTGGATTAATCCGGGGATAAGCTTCTGTTTAAGATATAATTTTTTAAATACCCAATTCACCCCTCCCCTCTTGGGTTTTTCCATCAACTCGGGACCAACAGTCTTCTTCTACTTCCTTGTTATTGTCATCGCCGCTCATCAATTGAAGTCGTGCACTTGCTGGAGAGGGAAGAGAAAACGGCATCAGAGGAAGAGGAGAGTGCTCGAGAAGAGAGGCGTGGTCGCCGGCAATCGACGGCTATGGCAACGCTGAGAGAGGGAGAAAGGAGCCGCGGGTGAACAACATCTGTCAACTCCAATTTTTCGATTCCGAAAATGGCCCTTTGAATCTGAACCGTTCAACAAAAATTGATGGTGGAGATCTGAGTTCCCACGAGAAAAATGTAGGAAACGCTTCCTATGAGTTGGGCGTCTTTATCTATAGCCGTGGAAGGTCTTGTCAAAAGTGATGGGTATATGTAGGATTCCCAAAGGAAGTTTCATTGTCATATTGTTGTGTGGGTTGCGGGAACTAGTTGCTTTGATGCTGCTATGCTACTCTATACCAGTGTTGCCATTGCAAGGAAGTTGCCAAGAAAATTGGTGGATATACAGAGCGCCATGATGGGAGAGACAATGCACTAGATTTCTGCTAGCTACAGATTGCCTGACCGGTCAGCATTTTGGGCTTGCGGATTGAAGTGGATGGCTTCAGTTTAGATTCTCACTGATGGATTTTAATGGATTTGTTTTTGCATGCCAAACCTGGGATGTGTATTTGTTTATAACAAAAAAATTTTAAATTAAAATTTTTCAATTTAAAACTTTTTACTCTCAACGATTACGTTATTTTTAACTATTTTTATACCTTCCTATGCAACTACCCTTCTTTTCAATCATTTTTACACAATTATTCATATAACTAACAAATCTATTTTAACTTTATTTTCTTTATTTTTCATCATTACCCTCATTGTATCACAGTATTTTATGCAATTTTAAAAATATTTATACAAAAAAAAACTTTTTATCACTTTCCAAATACAACCGGAGAAATGGGTCTTACACATGGAAGATAAGAACTTTAGTCCTGGAGTTCAATGCTTTTGAGTGGCACCTCAAGCACGCCTGTGCCTCCAGATTCAGCTTCAGTTGCTTTCAACAAAATTTTCAATTAAAAATTTTTTACTCTCCACCAATATTGTATTTTTAATTATTTCTTTATTTCTTTCTGTATAATTATCAAATTTTTTAATCATTTCCAACTATACATACGTCTAACTTATCTATTTTGACTTTATTCTCATCATTACGCATATCATACCATATCATTTTTTCTCATTTCAAAAAAATATTTATTGAAATTTTTATGACTTTCTAAACACACCCTAAATACTTTGTGCATAATCCTTTCATAAAGTTGTTGGCAAGTAAATTAGACTATGCTGAAATAGTATTATTGTCTCGACTTGCCAACATCATCAAATTCAAATTGATTTTGGGAGTGCTTATTTAAACTAAAAAATTTTCAACTTAAAGTTTTTCAATGTCTGCAGCTACCATATATTTCTTTTATTATTTTTTCATTTTTTCTACACTACTATTCTAGTTTTCAATTATTTCTATACAATTACTCATATATCTAACTGTAGCACTCATCGCGGACGCTACGATGGGTTCGGAATCCTTTCCCACCTCGTGAAATATGGGCTAGATCGAAAGGGCTGAAATCTGCATTTCTCATTGAATAGAGAGGCTGTTAGTATGTTTCAGAAAATGAATATTTGCATAGAATAGGCCTTGGTCCCAGGCTTGATCTTTAAGCTTCTGGAGCAGCAGGATATGCGTAGGATTTTCGAGGATCCAGCAGTGTGATGGGGCAGCATGCTTCACTGGGAGCTACTAGATGGCTTGATCTACCTTCCTGCGGCTTCAACTCGATGAAAAGCGTTAGTATTTAGATCAAATAAAATATGTGAGAATAACCTTGATAGCCAAGAGATTTACACCACTGGATAGAGTCGTCACTGATCTTAAAGGGAGATCAGTCCCCGTTTCATTGAATAAGAACACCGATCATACAGAGCTTGGATCTCGGTCTTCGGATTAAAATAAATATGAAAAAAATCTGTTAGCTCGAAACCGTTCATATGGGCATGAAAGGGGGAAAATAAAAATAAAAAATAAAAATCTGAAGCAAAGTGGGAGAGGGAGAGAAAGAGAGCTAAAAAAAAGGAAAACTTGAGCTGGAGAAGAGAAGTCGGGGCGCTAGGGATTTGCTGCAGACTCTCATTCTCTCCCTTTTGGGATGCCTCCTCAAGTGTGCTTGGAGTTGGAGCTTGCCCCTCTAGTTATAGAGGGGAGATGGGCTCGCGGGCCTTAGGCCATAACTGTGGAGCCTGTCTCTTGTTGGGTTGTTGTCTTATTGAAGCATTTCGCTCCAGGTGGGCTGAAGCTTGGTGTCTGGTGGGCTGCTACTGTAGAGCCGAGTTGCTGTGGGTTGAAGCTGGATCTAGTGGGCTGCTGTTGTAGAGCCTAGTTTTTGTGAGCTGAAGCTTAGTTGAGCCCATTTTGCTGGGATGGCTTAGAACCAAGGCTGCCCCCTTTTGCCAGAGGCGTATTGACGGTGAATGGCAAACTTTTGAACACCCTTTTAGACCTAGAAAACTTTTTAAGTCAAATGTCTGGGTCATTTTGCAATGTCTGTGAATTTAAAATGGCTCTTCTGTGGATATGACTTTGAGATGACCCTTTTGCAAAATTTTATGACCTTGTGTGGGTTGTCTTGTAAAATCTGCGAACTTACTGGACTGTTTTGCGCTTTTCTCCGACTGTCGCAGCTTTGTAATTTCTAAAACTTGCGTGGGGTGTTCTTGTCATTTTTCCAAATCTTGACTTGACAAGGTTTCGTCGTGATTTGGTTTTTTCGGCCATCCTTCCTCTCCTTCTCACTGATCACCAGTTGCGTCATCGAGGATCCGCTCAGGACGTGCCACCCCTCTCGCGTTCTTCTCCATTTCCGACCATCTTCTCCCCTTCTCGTTGCTCCTCCTTCCTCTTCAATGATCGCCAGAGTCACTACCATCGAAGGTCCACTCGAAGTGCGTCGCTATCGCCCTCGCTGTCTTTTCCATTTTTGGCTTTCACGTGACACCTGAATCGCAAAGTCGCTGTAAATCGACAGCATCGCGGGCTATTGGTTGTCCTTCCTATCTCCATAGGTGTTTTGGGCGTTCCCCTTCTTCATCATCGTTGGCGCTGTCAGGCTGCCGTCTTCCTCATCAGCGGCGGCACTTGCAGTGGCTCGAGCCAGTAGGGCTAAAGGGGTACCTTCTTCTTCTGCCGCTCCTTCTTTTCGCCAAACGCTAGCTACGATCTTAGTTGCTATCGTCGTAATCAGGGTCCACATGCAGTGGATTTCTCCTTCTTCGTGGCATCCGAATTGAGCCGCCGGCGATGGAGGTTTGCTCGGATCATCGCTGCCATTGGTGGGAACAAGTATTGTCTTCTTCCCTCTCTTTTCCTTTTCTTTCGATTTTCTCTTCTCAGTTTTCCCTTTCTTTCTGTTCTCCGATATTCAGCGGTCGTGGCTTTGAAACTGTGTCTTGACCTCTTCTATTTGGACTTGCATATTCATTAGGTCATGTAATCTTTGAGTTGGAATAGATTGTGAGCTTGAAGTTATTGTTTGCTGTTGTTGTGATGAAGAAGATGACACTTGATGCTGTAAACTTGCTGTTGATTAGCGTTGCTTTAGCATTTTATAGAGCATGTCCTCCATCCGTTATATTCGTTGCATTGTTTGATCCCATTTTTCAAATGAGAATGCAGTATTTCTCTTTGAAAAATGATTTGTCAGCTCAATGTGTGTAGCTTTGGCTTGAAGGCAACTAGAACTTTGAGATTATTTTTTCTTTCTTTTTTTTACTTTTTTTGCTTTTCTTTTTTCAGTAGGAAGCCAAAGTAAAATTATGGTAAATATGATATGATGCCCCCTGTTTTAGAACCAAGGGTGGAAAAGTTGATTAATCGTCTTTGGGCTTGAAAATCTATTGCTAGCTTGCTACTGCTTCATTAGAATGCATCTGGACGTCACTGGACCAGGAAACTTTTCAGGTCCAGTTATAGTGCTCTTTTTCAGCACCTTTCTGCCTCCTCCAGATTTTGACTCATCCTTTTATCCATCGCTGTCATATAGGCTTCAATGGACTGTTTAAACTGATGACCTCGATCCTCATGATGTGAAGATTGCTCCAACTCCATCCTGGCTGTTCTGGATCTAGTGACCATGGGGCTTCGATTAATGGTTGACCTATTCTGTTTTCGAGCTATGGTGAGAAACTTGAGCTACAAATGAAGATGGTTAGTAATTATAAATAAATAATAATTTGTTTTATGACTTTCAAAATGGGGAGATCGGCCATTAAATAGATGTTGCAAAACGGGTTCTTATAAGTATCCATGGAGACTCTGGATGCTTCAAGTTCTACCCATAAAGAGATTTGGGACTTTCCGGCCCAACCTATCCAAGGGGTTTTCTGAAGAAGCTTCTGGACCAAAAACCTTTTCAGGTCAGGTAAAAGCGTGATTTTTTTACCGAAATTTTTTCTGATGGCTATTAGTGATTTAACTCTTGGACATTAGTCTCCTTAGCTCGTCTTACACATACATGCTTTTATGACATCATACGCAGCAGTCTGTGCCTTAGAGAGCCTCCCTAAATTACCTAAGTCGATTCCTTCCAGAACTAAAAGCTTTTTAGGTCTGAGTGTGTGCCCCATTTTTAAGGCGTGATTTTTTTAGCAAAAAATTATTTAGTGAAAATTAATAATCTAACTCTTGGAAACCCTTCCTCTAGGCTCGTTTTACATACCTGAACAGTTACGAGTCAATATTCAATGGTTTACCCCCTTTACATGCTCTTTCAAGTTCATGAGTCGAACGCCTCTGAACCTAAAAACTTTTTAGAAATAGGCATTTTTGGGCTTTTTTGTTCCAGAAACAGCGGGACCTTGCTATCTAGAGTGGGGGAGCGCCTCGGGACCTCGCTATCCAGAAAGGGAACACCACAATCTTCAGATTTCTGCCCCTTTGTGCCCGATGTAAACCAGCAGTGCCGTCCCCAGTGGAGTTGCCAAGCTGTAGCAGCTGTTGCGGACGCTACGATGGGCTCAGACGCCTTTCACGCCTCATGAAATCTGAGCCAGATCAAAAGGGCTAGAACCTACGTTTCTCATTGAATAGAGGAGCTATTAGTATGTTTGAGAAAATGAATATTTGCATAGAATAGGCCTTGGTCTCGGGCTTGATCTTTAAGATTCCGGAGCGGCGACATACGCATGGGATTCCCAAGGATCCAACAGGGTGACGAGGCAGTGTACGTTGCCGGGAGCTGCTGAACGACATGTGTCTACCTTGCTATGGCTTCAACTTGATGAAAAGCGTTAGTATTTAGATCAAATAAAACATGTGGGAATAACCTTGATAGCCAAGAGATTTACACCGCTAGATGGAGTCGCCACTGATCTTGAAGGGGAGATCAGTCCCCGTGTCATTGAATAAGAGCATCGATCGTACAGAGCTTGGATCTAGATCTTTGGATTAAAACAGATATGATAAAAATATGTTAACCCAAAGCCATTTACATGGTCATGAAAGGGGGTAAATAAAATTAAAAATTAAAAATTAAAAATCTGAAGTAAAGTGGGAGAGGGAGAAGGGAGAGCTAAAAAAAAGAAAAACTTAAGCTGGAGAAGAGGGGAAGCTAGGGCGCCAGAGATTTGTTGCAGACTCTCGTTCTCCTCCTTTTGGGATGTCTTCTCAAGTGTGCTTGGAGTTGGAGCTTGCCCCTCTATTTATAGAGGGGAGGTGGGCGCGCGGGCCTTGGGCCGAACTATGGAGCCCATCTCTTTTTGGGTTGCTGTCTTGGAGTATTTTGCTCTAGGTGGGCTGAAGCTTGGTGTCTAGTGAGTTGCTACTATAGAGCCCAGTTGTCGTGGGTTGAAGCTGGATCTGGTAGGCTGCTGTTGTAGAGCCCAGTTTCTATGGGCTGAAGCTTAGTTGAACTCATTTTGCTGGTGGCTGGCTTAGAGCTTTGCTCCTGTGAGCCAAGGCTAGATAGGCCCATTTGGTGGTTTGTAGGCCTAGCTTGTTTTGGGTCTTGTTCCATATGGGTTGTTGGTTTTACAACACATTGGCGATTTTCTTGGGTTGATTTTTTTGTGGTGGTTGGACTTGGATCTTAGTCCATACATATATTTTTTTATTTTTATGTGTATTTATTTGGGCTTAAGGGAGGAGTGTCTACACTAACATATCTATTTTAAATTTATTTTCTTTAGTACTCATAATTACAGAGGTTGATCCTATGCTCCCGGGAGCATTGAGGCTCAATGCTCCCGGGCGCATATAAATATTTTTTATTTTTTTTTATTTTTTCATGCACTTGTTAACTTAAGTGTATTTAACATATGAATCAATTTTTACCATTTTTGGAGATTTTTAGATGTTTATTTCAGATTTTTAAAAATCAAAGACATTTTAGTAATTTACAATTACCTAAAATGCCACTAATTTTTAAAATTCAAAAATAAATATCTAAAATACTCCAAAAATGGTAAAATTAATAGATAGGTTAAATACAACTAGATTAACAATCTTGTAAAAAATTTTGAAAAAAATTTAAAAAATAGGTATATACGCCCAGGATCATTGAGGTTCAATGCTCCCGGGAGCATAGGATCAGCCTCCCATCATTACCCTGTCATATTACATCGTTTTCTCTTATTTCAGAAACTTTCACACAAAAAACTTTTCATCAAAAATTTTTCCACTTCTCCTGTACACCCTTTATTTCTATGTTGAGGTTCTACTCTTAGTTTTGTGACCATGGCTTGACCACTTCAAAATAAGTAGCCAACTTTTAGAGAATTTTTCATACCTCCTTTCATGTTTCGGGGGATGGGTCGTTGGAGAATGAGCTAACCTTCTTCAGCATCTCTTTGATGTACAGACCCTCTCCCAAACGAAGATCTCATCAGTCTCCCCCCCCGCAATGGGCACCTCTTGAGTCTCTGCTCTTCGTCGCGTCTTCTTTTAACCCGAAAGCCCTGTGCTGCAAGGGTAGCTGGAACTGCAGCAGCCACTAGAGACCACAATATATCAACCATTATTTTTACATGGGATAAAGTTGTTCTCTTTTAGGTACTCTTCTACCTACACATGATAAAAGAACAACAGGAAAAATGTGAATACCCCATGTCCCTGACTTTTTCAACTCGAGATTTTCAGACCTCACGAACAATATTCGATGAACTAACAAAAATTTTTATTTACATATGTGTTGTTGGTATATGCTCACCATCAAAGAGACCAGTAATTGGATGGCCTAAAATACCATTTCAATCTAACACCATTTTAATATTATGTCCATATGAAGGATGATAAGAATTGCCTAGCTGCAAACTTAATTTCTTGCTAGACCTACAAGATGGACATTTTGATTTCCATAAATCGAATAGAGATGCATTCACTGAAATAGTTCACCAAGTGCCAATCTAAGAAGGCTTCTCTTCTTATACAAATTTACAAAACTATGAAAAGTACATTGTATGCTCAATTTTGCACAAATGTTGCAGCCCATTCTCAATCATTTTGGCATGGCCGATTACAGGGGATTGCCCCATGAAGGCATGAACTAAGTATTCTTAGCAGAAGTTCCAAAAACCAAGAGTAATGAGTTGTTCATTAATTAAATAGGAGCTACTCTTGTATACTAGTTTCCTTCCCCAGTAACCTTTTAGTTGATTTCTTTCCCCATACATCAAATACTCGAAGGAAAGCCAACCCACAATAAAAGTTCAACGCTTACACAACCAAGTGAATGTTTTTGAGTCTTGGAACAAACTGGAGAAATACTCTGGTTCACATTAAAAAAAAAATCCATTGTGCTATAAACCAAAATTTCAAAAATTCATAAAGTTAATTAATCATGAAAGCTATGCCAACTATTATATGACCATTACCAAAATCATTTAACTCTTGGAAACAAGATTTCAGAGCTCCGTCTCAAAAAGAATCTAAAGTGACCACTACTAAAGTTTCAAGTGATGCCCTTGCAAATATTTGATTTGGATGAAACTAAGATTTTTTAGTTAAACAAATATTTCAAATGCAATGACAGATTGAATTTTGATTTAGTCATCGAAATCAACGGGTCACACCATTGAATGAAATAATTTAATGTTGCAACCCCAAAGAACCATCCGTTGTTATATACAACTCTGATTTAGAAATTAGTGTTAACAATAACAACAATAGCAGCAGCAACTATCATTGTTATTATTATACAACTACTACTATATTATTTGCAAAAGAATGGTGAAATTTATTTTTTCCGAAGAATGGTGAAATAAATGTTTTAGTTTAATTAGGTTAAATTTGAATAAATAAAACTATGTATCATTAAATTAAAAGTCTCATGAAAGGAGTAAATTAGCATAGGCCCAACAATTTTTAAAACATAAACAAATGAGGCATGCTTCAATGGTTAAATCAAAATCCAATCAACTTATTGCATTTAAAATTATTGCACTAACTAGCAAAACCAAGTTTCAACAAATCAAATATATGCATAACCCACATCTAATAAAGGTGTAAAGTAAATGTTATAAAACACTTAATTTAGACTAATTTTAAATTTTAATTCAATATCCAAACTATCTAAAACATCATTCCTATATAAATTAATGAATTTACAAAGTACTATAGCATTGTAATGCATATATGAATGGATCTTAAGTGTTTTTCATAATATACACAAGATTATATATTTTAAGCAGGCAAAGCACAATGGCCCAATCAAAGGCTTTGATTGAAATATATTCGGCAGCATGACAAAAATGAGATTAAACAAGATTAGTACAGCAATTGAAGCATGCCTCTAAATGTCTTATGAATAATTTTGAATTCATAAGCTAATTTCTAATCCGTAATTTCCAAAACAATGAAAAAATAAGGGAAATATAATGTAAAAGTTATTCGAGACTACTAAAAAAATTATAGAGGCTACATATATTTTAATTTTAAAATCATAATAATGATTCCATGTATATCATAAAATTAAACCGTAAGGATCCGAATTATTTCACTGCCACCGGTTGTGCCTTCAGTAACCATCATATTAGTTGTCGGCAGTAGGGAAGACGTCGGGAGCAGGGAAGAAGGTTAGTGCATGCTTTCTATCTTGAAATGGAGGAGAGGGAAGGCCGAAATGTACGGTTAATCAACCAGCAACTGCATCCGGCGAAGAGGGATGCCGCTAAGAAAGCCGGAGTGAAACAGGCAAAGGGATGACATCGATGTCACCAGTCGGAGCGAGAGAAGATGCCGGAGACACGAAGGAGACCTCGAGAACAGGGGTAAGCAGAGTCTAGATCCGCGCAGGTCGCGTTCGGGGGTCTTTGCGTTTTAGGAAAATTTACATATGCCTACATGCTTGAACAAAATTGCACTGATACCTATATATTTTTTAAAAAACAAAAACACCTGTAAACTTTTAATTTTACCCATGTTACTGTTGTTTCAGCCTTCCAAATTCACCCTGTTGGACTAGGCCCCTAGTTTTTTTCCCTTGCATAATTGCACTCGTACCAACAAAACTTAAAATAATTACACCTATAGCATTTGAGAATAATTCCACTTAAGCTTAAAATATTACAAGAGTTCAAACCATAGTGAGTCATTTGCAAATTACAGTTTTTAACATATTCATTAAGGAATTTTTGCATTTATGGGGCTTATTAAAATATACCTACTATATTTAATCTTAATTCCAAATATACTCATTACATTTCAAAAATCTTAAATATATTCATTGTGTTTGCAACTAATCTCAAATATGTGCATTCCCTCACAATTTGATTAGTTGACAACATTAATTATTTGCCCATTAAATTTTGATGAAAAGTCGAAATACCCTTGGTGCAAAATAATAAAAGATGGATTAACATCCATTCATCCCCATACCTAGATAATTGTTATGACTAAAACTAGTAAAAGAAAGAAGGAAGCTTTTGCAGCCAAGCCCTTTTATGACTTTTGTTTTTCTATATGTTGTGCATCCAAAGAAGAGGAGAAATGGTGGTGCAAAATTTTTGGGAGGAGGAATCAAAACAAGAGCATACTCTCTTTTTTGTCGTGAAGTTCTTCACTATCCCAGTATATTCAAGAGCAGACAATCACAAAGAAACTGCAATCTACTACTCTAAGCTTAATCTTGATCTCCTTACCTTTTGAACCATTTAAGCAGAGAAATCAAGCCAATAACTTGCCATGAGAACAACATAATCAATTGTCAACAAAAGTAGATAAGCAAAAAAGTAAAGACTAGTCACAATTTCTATTTTAGGCACCCTAAGGCCTAAGCAAGAACAATTTCTTAGGGTAGTTAATTAAAAGCAATCAAAAATACGATGCTAGAATAGTTTCTCAAGCTATAAAATATCAATCATTTGATCAGAAGGGGCTTAAAATATCTATGTTCCTCCACTGGTGTTAATTTTGCATCATCATCATCCTCGTTACAAGACATTTCCCACCTAGGTGGGATCGATTGCATGGATTTTGTTGCGCTGGTGAGAATTCTACGTCTCCACATAATAATGTAAATGAATGAAGGTAAACTATACCTAGCCATTTCAAGTTGTGTTTATCTTTGTAGATGAGTGCTGAAATTCGAGGAACGAAAGCAACATTTACATAAGTTCATCTATTTCGGATGTGCCAATGCAATTGGAGATGAAATAGAAGATAGGCAGAATGGCTGCTTCATTGTAAATTAGAGGCATAGTAATTAGGGCAGGAGAGATGAAATGCAACTGTTTAATTCAGCCCTAAAATTAGTAGGCATTTTATTTTTAAAAAATTATTAGTCATTTCAGTAATCTACATGCTAGCTAATGATGTCTATTCACATTAGTGATGGAAAGGCCATACTTTTTTGATGAAACGGAAAGGCCATATTTAGATTGGGTACATTTGGAATTTTTGAAATAGAATAGATTTAGTGGGGATTCGACTCACACGTATGTGACTATATTTGGGATAAGCACATTTTGTATAAACATCTTTACTTTGATAATGAAATCAAAGTCTAATTCTCAATTTCAATATATAAGATGACTGAATAGAAAAGTACAATACAAACATTTTCTAAACAAGTGATGAAGTCAAAGAAGTTGAATTAAACTGATGACAATTATATAAGGTTAATAAATAAAATGATTTCATTTTTTTATATTAATTTTGAAAACAGTAATTTATGCTCATACTTATGGCTTTTATACAAAAAAATTACCTTTATACATATAAGTTGAAAGTTACTGCAAATGTTCCTTCAGACATTACAAATGAATAGCTCGCAATATACAATTTCAATGGCAAGTAACCTGAATTAGTAAGTAATCATGTATTAAATTCATTTTTAATAATTTAAAAAGACTAAAAATATCCTTGTATTTAAAAATCTAAAGAAATATATACACATATTCAAAAATGGTAAGACTTGAATTATATATTAAATATGCATAAATTGATTTATATATAAATATATTAAATACAATAGCCCCAATACATAAGCAGTGCATGACCTCCAAATTTCAAAAAATATAAAATTAACCTAATAAAACTATATGATTTAATTTCATGTAAAGCACATGTACTTTCATTCATTTAGCATATGAAGCAAATTTTTCAAATTAACATAGAGTCCTCCATCAACAAGATATTCAATATTATTGGTAAGTATGGGTGTGTTTGATTGAACAAAAAAAATGTCAACCAAAACTTTTCAATCTAAGACTTTTCACTCTCCATAACTACTATAGCTAGGAATGAGAATCGGGGCAGGTCGGGACAGGTTAGGGTGTGCCCAACCCTAACCCTACCTTTCAAAAATCTTGTTTGACCCTTATTTTTTATCACGGTCGGGACAATGTCGGTTTGACCCTTATTTTTTTTTACTAGATCTCAGGACAAAATTTGGGTCGGTAACGGGTCGATATCGGAATGTCGGGTCGGGTAAAAACTACAGGTCAAGTAAAAAATTTTCAAGAATTTATGAACCTATCAAGTATAAAGATAAATCTATATTAAATTTAACTACTATATGCTTCAATCTATTACTAATCAGTCAAAGTAAAACATAAATACTTAAATAAAATATGAATATTTATTCACCTATATAAGAACAAGTTAATGAAATATACCTCGTTCAAAATTCTATTCACGATTTGAATATTGAACCACTAATTGTTTGAACTCATATCAAGTCTTTTGTTGTTTATCTTCAACAAAAATAATAATGATGTCATATTTAGAATTAAAATGAAAATTATTTAAGTATGTAGTGGGAGAATTCATTGAGTTTATATTTTCATGCATGAGTGGTGGGGCTATAAGCAGTTTGGAAAAGACAAAAAGCCAATTTCCTTGCGAAGTGCGTATTAAGTGGGCCTGCATATATGGGCGTAAGATACGTGATCCTTCTAAAGGAAGACGGGTTCGATGGGAATCTCAACAACAGTATTGCTTGGAAGAAAGTGAGCATGCATGACAGCAATGCAATGTCTGACGTTCAATGGGATTTTGCCACATTTCAATTTTCAACCACTGCTGGTGAAGTTGAAGCGGGATGGAAGATAGCCTTCAAACGAAGTTCTAGACACAAAAAAGTTATTGGTGAAATAGTTTCCAGATTGCGGTGGCCTCGGGGATCTGCCCCGCATGGTTCTTTTCTTATTGGTTGCTCACCAGATTTCAATGGTCGTCCACTTCTATTTCAGGAATTTGCATGTGAACCACCACGGGATGAGGAATCATTCATGAGGCTCTCCACTAGGATTCTAGGTCTTCGTTTTGCTTATGCCCAACCGACAGAGTAGTATATTGCTTACTGCTCAGCCAACAGAGTAGCGTATTGAAAAAGAATAAAAATGTATCGAGATTAGATAAAGATGCGTAAAGAAAAGAAAGATTTCATTCAGGAATCATTCTATTAAACTCGCTTTCTTTTCTGGCCAAGTATTGATATTGGGATTGCTAGCTTTGTCCCTCCCATTTTTTTCCATGTCTAATTGAGGCACATTCACCAAGTTTCCTTCGCTCCCTTCTTCTTCATGCCTTCTCCACGGCCTGAAGAGATTTGGGATTTTGTGTGCAAGTCCGGCACCACTGCTATGGGCAACAGCTGCGGAGACGAGATTTGGGATTTTGGGTGCGGGACTGCTGCAGGCAACGACTGCGAATTTGCTGACGTTTAGGGTTTCTTTTAGAATCTATATATGGGAGACAGAGTATGGATCAGTGGATATAAACGGACCGGGATCCGTTAGGGCCGCCCCGACCCTACTTAAAATTTTGACCCACCCCGCCTGGCCGGATAAAAATAGGGTCGGGCGGGTCACGAGTCGACCCGCCCCTATTCCCACCCCTAACTATAGTACCCCTCATGAGCACTACGATGGACTAAAAATGTCAATCAAAACTTTTCAATCTAAAACTTTTTACTCTTCATAACTACTGTAGCACCCCTTATGAGCACTATGATGGGCTAGAATATCCCTCTAGCCTCGTGAGATCCGGGCTTGAACATGTAGCTTTCATTAAATGGGAGAATGGTTGGTATATTTCTCAGAAAATAAGATGTTTGCAAAGAATGGCTAGGATTTGGGGATCTCAAGCATCTGGACCAGCAATATGTGCTTTGGAATCTTGCATTCTTGGGCAATATGAGTTATTAATAAACTAATCTTTAAATAATATCAAGTTGTTGTTATTTTCCCACGGGTTCCTTACCATAATAGTTGTGCATCTTGCTAGAAGTGGCTGGACTGTGTGAGCCCACCTTGTTGTAATTTCATATTTATGATAAGTGTTAGTAGTAGTTGAAATAAACTACAATATATAAAAACAACCATAATAGCTAAGGAATTTGCACAACATGGAAGGAGTTGTCACTAATCTATAATGGGAGATCAGTCCCCTTTTTCATTAAATAAGAGTACTAATCTTACAGAGTATGGATTCCGGTCTTTAGATCACGGTTACAGCAACAATCTGCTTGAGCCGGAACAACTACATGGACATGGGAATGAGAATAAAAATCAAAATGAGAAACAAAAAATCTGGAGAGAGAGAGAGAGAGAAAGCTAAAAGAGGGCTAGAAGAGGGGGATTAGAGAGCTAAAGATGAAGAAGGGAAGGTGGAATGTAGGAGAGATTTTTGCATTCTCTCCTCCTCTTGGGATGCCCTCTCTCGTGTCCCCCTTTGCTGATGAAATCCTCCTCTATTTATAAAAGAGAGATGTTGTTGGGACGTGTGAGCCTTTAGGCTGCAATTAGTTGAGCCCGTTTTCTGGTGGGCTATGGTTGTCAAAGCCTGTTGAAACTTTTTACTCCAAGTGGGCTGCTGCTGTGGAGCCTGGCTTTTGTAGGCTAAAACTGGTTGAGCCCATTTCTTGATGGGTTACTGGAGCTTTGCTCCTGTAGAACGAAACTAGACAGGCCCATTTGGATTGGTAGGCCTAGTTTCCTTGGCCTATTTAGACTTACTCCATGTGGGCTGTTGGTCAAGAGCCCATTAGTAGTTGGCTTGGGTGGATTTCTTTTCTTGTGGTAGCCGGGCTTGCATTTTGACCCATATACATCTTCTTTATTTTTATATGTATGCAACATTTATTATATTTATTTGGTCCCAAGGTAGGGGTATTTACAGTTGCCCTCCATTTGCTAGAGGCGTCTTGACGGTGAATAGCAAAGTTTTGGACACCCCTCTCCCTTTTTCTTTTGGCTTCGCGATATAACCTAAAAATTTTCAAGTTGAGTTTCAATCATTTTGTTATTTTTTAAGCTTCTGTCTTGCTAAGGTGTAGGGTTTGACCTATCCTTTTCTGTCTTTTTCTCATGTTCCTCTTCACCTTACCATTCTCAATCGCTGGTAGGGCTGTTCAGGGTGTTGTTGTTTTTTACCATCGGAGATCTGGAGTGGGCCGCAAATTAGCAGGTAATCTCTTTTGCCCTTTTCTCTTTTTTTGATTTCTTCTTCTTGCTTTCTGCCGATATTTGACGGCGATGATTTGGGCGGTTGTGGGCACCGGATGGGTGCTTTCTCTTTGCGATTTGAAGCAGGGTGGCTTGGTGCCATGATTTGGTTGGCCTGAAGGTTGTCAGTGATTACCGGGATTTTGGAAAGACGAGCATCTAGGTTCTTCTCCTACTTGGCTTCGCTATTTTCGGCCACCAGTAGGGTTGTTTAAGAAGCTACTGTCATCGACAGAAGTTCCATGCTGGTGGTCGGAGGAATACCACGTTGGCAGCATGTACTTTTCCTTTGCCCTTTTTCAATTTCTTATTTCCCCCTTTGTCGCTTTCATTTAACAACGAAGATTTGGATGGCTGTCAGGGCATGACAGTTGCTTTATTTTTTTCTTACCGAGTTTTCCTCTTTATGATCGAAGCTTTGGCAAACTGGCACCATTTATTTGGCTGATTCTATCAGTTGGCATTGGTCAGGGTTGCTTGGACAACTTGAATTGTTGTCGCCAGCGTTCGTCGGGGCTTGTTCGGTTGGTGACTATCGACCATTACTGGTGTTCCTTTCCTGCCATGTTTGCCTATTCGGACTTCTTATTATTGCAGTCTGGGGTGCCTATTGCTAGGACACTAAGGATCAGTGTTGACCAATGATCCTGGTTGTAGTTTGGTTGTGTCGAAGCTCATAAGAGTGTTGACCATCGTTAGGGTTAACGAGTACCACCTTCTTCACCTTTGCTCTACATTTTGTCATTCCTTTTCATTTGTGTCGGTCTTTCCCAATTGTTCGTTGCTGCCGAGGCAGATGGGAGTGCTTGCTTCCTATTGTGCGTTGGCTGGTGTCTGCCATTTTCTCTTTAGACCATCATCTCCTTCTTCAAGCCGCTGGATTACTGCTCCTTGGATATGCAAGAAATCTCCACATCTAGATCTGTTGCTACAGGTTTTATTATAGAGATCTGAGGGATTTATCCTCCATTAATGGTTCTAGTCTTCTCACATCCGTTTCGTGCCTTCATTTCTTCTTTTCTTCAGATTTTCAGTGAGCAATTTCATGAAGAATCTGCTATCATCATTCCTCCGCAGCTGATCCTGCGGGTATGTGATTGTTTCACCCTCTATTTAAGCTTTTTAATGTCTTTCTTCATGGTTGCACCTACCCAATTTGTTTTCCTTGTGCTGTTTGATTTGTATTTACTACTTGTTTTTATTTTTGCTTCACTTCTGTTCTTGTGTTTATTTCATACCTACCACATGGCTGATTATAATGGTCTTGAGGATGATCTTTCACTTACTGCTAGAAGCATAGCATTACCAAACAGAGGGCCTTCTTCTTAAGGACTTTTTGCCTCCTAATAGCCCAATTTCTCCTCCTGTTTTCATCCTCCAAGGTCCTTATGTAGGGAAGATCTTATTAGAATGGATTGACAACCTTTCTCAAGAAGAAAAATTAGAATTAACCGCGCTGGATTTTCATGATGTGCTAGATTTTGCCAGGGTCCTTTTAAATTTCAATTTCTTGGTAGCTACAGTGGAACATCCAGTGCCAGATCTGTGCGTGTCTCAATTTGGGGAGGTGGAGCTTTTGCCCTCCTTAGAAAAAGTTGTTGTATTGACGGATCTCCCCTTAGCCAATGATATATATATATTGGTATCAGAGCCACGTTGCTAATTTTTGCATTGTGGAGGGAGATTAGTATATTTTACATCTCTGTGAAACCTCAAGTCACGTTTCCTAGAAGAGCGTATTGGCTTGTAATGCCGTATTAAGCTCTGTGGAATAATATCGTTGACAGTGATCAGAGATAAAAAATATATTTAACTCCAACCATGAATGCATTATTTAGAAACTTTAGCTCTAAATCAAGCAGTAGCAGAGATAATGTATTAAATACAGAAGAAATCAATATAGATAATCTAGAAAAAGATTTAAATGATTGGAAAATACCTGATATCTCAGACAATCAAATATACAAAAAGGGATCATTCCAACTCTCAACAAACTACACAATAAAAACAGTTGAGCAAACGATTTCTTTATTTAATCAACATGAAACTATTCCCCTTCTAAATAGAAGACTAATTGAGCAACATCGACAAAAATATAATTTTATACATTTAGGACTCGTACAAGCAGCTGTTAAGCCACTTATGAGGGAAGGGTGAGATTGTAGGTTTAATAAATTTCAAGATTCACTTTTAGGAATGGTAGAAACAAGCCTATACAGTGGACCTATCTATTTTGACTATTACCTAAATTTTACTATTTTCCTACAAGATCAGAACATTTTAGATACTTTAACTCTAAATCTAAAGGTTCATAACTGCAAAATAAAACAAGGATCTCTATCCATAGCACTGGTTTATAGAATCCACTATAAAGCAATGACTACAGCCTTCAACACAAAAGTCATTAAATAATCCTTGAAAGGAGAAACGATATTGCTACAAACTGATATAAGAAAAGCAAATGTAATGGTACCTAAAACCATAAAATGGGACCAAATTACTCTTCCATCTCATTGGGAACTCCAAACGAGGTTCCACCTCCCCAAATAAAAAACTCTGAAATAGGAAAATAAGTGAGGATGAAGAAGGAAATGTAATAATAGACATAAACTCTTTCAGAAAGCCATCTTCTTATAACCCTAGAAGATCTGTAGATGAAACTTCTGAAAGATCTTTTAAAATAATCCAATCAAGAGTCTCATGCTCCTCAATACCCACACGCAATAAATCATATATAAAAATGAAAGGAATAAATATTAATCCTCCAATTCCCCAACCAATCTACTCTGTAGAACCAAATGAAGAAAATATAAGTCCAAGAATGTCGCCTACCAAAACGGACATGGGAGACTTTGACCTATCAACAAACATTATTGAAAAGGAATTTGAAATAGACAAAGAAAAACTAAGGGAAAACTTTTATAACAAGATTAATAGGGAAAAAAAGAAAATTATTTTACAAAAATTATGATAAGAAAAAAAGAAAACCCATTCAAGAAGAGTATTATGAATTTATGAAAATACTTATGGTTCACATGTTTTCTTCGAATGGTTCGAAACTTTCTATTCTCCTGAAAAACAAGAAGACTACCCAGGAACTATAGAACCAATATGGAAAGACTCCACAGAAAAACAAATAAAAACTTCAAATAATCCCCCAGAAAATAAAATCATAATAGAATTCAAAAACAAACAAATAATGTGCTCTCCATATAAAATCAGAACAGACATTGATACAACTCTCAATGGAAACGATATTAAAAAATTACATGAACAAAATAATTATACAAATCAATCTCTAATTACCATAGGAAAACAGTTAGATAAAATTCAAACTACGATGGAGGATAAGATAATACCACCTGTTATTTGAACAAACAAATAAACCACTATTTATCCCTCATGAAATTCCTAAAACTCAATTGAAAGAAATAAGAGAAAATAGTGAATTTATAGACAGGATAAATGAAAAGTTAAAAATTCTTGAAACACCTGAAAGCTCCAAAATAGGAAGAATAAACATTGAATAAGAAGGAGAATGATCAAACAGAACTCCTAATGCTCCAACTAAATCCACAATTTTGTACATGTCTGAAACTGATACTGAGGACTCTTCAGAGGAATCAAGTAAGGAAACAAATGGACCTGTTCTAGAACTAAACAAAATAGACTCATGAAAAATTCCTTCAAAACCCTATTACCCTAGACATACACCACCTGATTTATTGTTTGAAGAAAGAAACTAGTTTTGTCAAGCTCAATACAATGCAAATACTATTTATGAATGGAACGTAGAAGGAAAAAATGAAACTCAAATAGTTAATATACTTCAACAGATGACTGTGATTGCAACAGTCTATAAAACAAAAATAAGCCTAACTGATCATAACATAGCCCAACTCCTGGCAGCAGGTTTTATTGGATCTCTTAAAGGATGGTGGGATAACTGCTTAACCCAAATACAAAAGGAAATGATCATCTATTCTTACAAAAAAGATGACGTTGGAGAACTAATAGTAGTAGAAGGCAAACCTATTCAAAATGTCGTAGACTCTTTAATTTTAGCCATAGCAAACTTCTACATAGGGCCAAATAATAAACTTAGGGAAAGATAATCAAAAATCTTACAAACTTTAAGATGCAAGAAGATGAGTGATTTTAGATTTTATAAAGACCAATTTTTGGCAAGAGTAATGCTTAGAACAAACTGTAATCAACCATTCTGGAAGAAAAGATTTATCACAGGACTTCCATCCTATTTTGCCGAAAAAATTAGAGATAAAAATAATGGAACTATTCCTTATGAAAAATTAACTTATGGAGACATAATATCAGTAGCAAATGATGTAGGATTGGCATACTGCGATGAACTTAGACAAAAGGAAAATGAAAAACGAGAAAGAATTAAAAAAAAACAACAATTAGGGAATTTTTGCGAACAATTCGGAATGGGAAAAATGGAAAGAAATTGTAATGGAAATTGTTCAAGAAAATATAAGAAAAACAGGCTATTCAAAAAATATAAAAAATCATATAGAGGAAATGAGGAAGGAACATCTAAACCAAAGTATAAAAAAAGGAATGACAAAACACATAGAACAAAACCTTTTAAGTCCCATAAAAAGAGAAGATTTTCAAAGGATCCGCCTACTTGCTGAAAGTGTGGAAAGGTAGGACACTTAGCTAATAAATGCATGCTCAAAAGAAAAATTAATGAATTATAAATAGACCAACTAAATTTAACAGAATCCCTAAAAGAACAATTAGATAAACTTATGTTAAATTCTGACAACTCAGAAAATGAAGAGACTACTAAATGAGAAAGGGAGATTGATGAACTAAAATCTAATACTGATAATTCATATGAATTAAATATGATAACACAAGATTAAAAAGAATTATTAGACTTTGCGGACCAAATAACTGATCCAGAACAACAAAGAAAATATTTATTAAAAATAAAAGATTTGCTCAAAGAAAAACCTTATGAAACTCCTTTCAGTAAAATCTTAGAAAAAACTCAGGCTTATGATCTAACAAAAATCTTAGAACCTCTAAACCAACCAGTCTCGACTAGTAACATAACAATTTTTGACTTACAAGCAGAAATCAAACAACTAAAAAGATATTTAAAAACTTTAAAAGAATCAAATACAACAGAAATAGAAACCTTAAAAGAAAGAATAGAAAAATTAGAATCAAAAAATAGAGAAAGTGGTTCTGATTCAGAAAAGGAAGAAGAACCTTTCATCCAATTAATGTCAAGAGTCTTTTATCAGAAATGGTATACAAAAATCACGCTACTAATTAATAAAGAACTAATTCTCGAAGCCATAGCCCTAATAGACTCGGGAGCAGACATAAACTATATTCAAGAAGGTCTAATACTAACTTGTTGGTCCCGAGTTAATGGCAAAACCCAAGAGGGGAGGGGTGAATTGGGTATTTAAAAATTTATAACTTAAACAAAAACTTAACCCCGGATTAATCCAGTCCCCTTAATGAAGAAACGAATTGGAAAGCAATATAATGTAGAGAGCAGATAAATAAATCAAACACACAAGATTTTTATAGTGGTTCGGGCAACCTCCCTACTCCACTCTTCCAAGCTCACACTCCTTGTGACTTGGGTTCCACTATTGTATTCTCTCAATACAATTAGAGTCACTGCTCTCTTCTAGATTCTAGCTCTAGGGGGCATATAACACACTGCTCAAGTAGGTGATGAGTCACACTCCAATCACACACTACTTAGCATACACTTGATCCTAGTTCCTCAAACTAGATCAAGTTCAATCACAAATAAATGAAACAATAAAGAAATCTACACTTTACAGATGTGTAGCAACAATTAGGCGTAGAGAAGAACTTGAAGAGTTGACTTTGAAGATTCTGAAATGAAGCTCTTGCAGTTTGAAGTAGAGTTCTTCTTCTTTGAGTGGCTTGATCTCTTTTGAGCTCTTGAAAGTAGTAGTTAAGCACACTTAATGATTCTCAGCTACTTCCCTCGTCCACCATGAATGCTATTTATAATTTTGGAGGGAATCCGAACGTTAAAGGGTAGGTGGCGCGCATTTAATGCGCCAACGTTCAAATAAATTCCGACCGTTGCGACCCAAGTCGCATGTGGAGTCGACTTCGGATGCGACTTTGCCCAAGTCGCAGATGGAGTCGACTTCGGGTGCGACTTCGCTTCACCGTCGCAACTTCAAGCTTCAGTCAGGGTCGACTTGGTCATCAACTTGACCCAAGTCGCAGGTGAAGTCGACTTCGAGTGCGACTTCACCTTGTCAGGTTCCAAGTCTAAGTCTTGAGTCGACTTTGGCTTCCGACTTCAACTCAAGTCGATCACGGAGTCGACTTGGGTTGCGACTTGACTTGGTCTTTTGCAAAATACGCTTTGTTCTTCATTTGATCTTCCTCTATCTTGCTTGGCTTGTTTCTTTGATGATTCTGAGTTTTGAATCATGTGCCTTGTTTTGCATTTGACTTAGTTGGATTTTAAGACTTGATAGACTTGATTTGATCTTGAATATGAATTTCAGCTTATCTTCTGAAAAATTGCCTCTGCCCGATCGAAGTCGATGTCGGAGTCGACTTCGGCTGCGACTTCACCTCAAGTCGCACGTGGAGTCGACTTGGGGTGAGACTTCGGCACTTCGTGTTCTGAGCTTCAACTCTGGACAATTTTTGTCATCTGAAGTCGATGTCGAGGTCGACTTCGTTTGCGACTTGGATACCCAAGTCTCAGGTGGAGTCGACTTGGCCTGCGACTTCACTTGTTCTTCTCCCGTTTTCAATTCTGGACAGTTTTTCATGTTTGAAGTCGATAGCGAGGTCGACTTCGTTTGCGACTTGGCTTCTCAAGTCGCATGTGGAGTCAACTTGGGATGCGACTTCACCTGTAAGTTGGTTTTGCCTTTGAGGTTCTTTCTCAAGTTGATAGTTAAGTCGACTTTGGGATCGACTTCACTCTAAGTCGAAGTCCAAGTCGACTTGGGGATCGACTTGGCTTACTTAAGTTCCTTAAAACAAGTGGCAAACACATTAGTCCTTTAAATATACTCAAGTTAGTTATTGTTAATCATCAAAACTTAATCTTTGGTCAATTTTACTTTGTTTTGAAGTATTGTTTCCAACACAAAATACTTTGAGAAAACTAAAGAAAGTCTAAGAGGCGCAAGAGGAACTAAGTTGAAAATAAATTTTAAAGTCACAAATACAGAAATAAAATATCAAAATTTAACCTTCAAAACAACCTTCCTACTAGTAAAAGATCTTCAAAGATAAATAATTCTACGAACTCCATTCTTAGAACTAATCAAGTCTTTCACAGTAACAGACCAAGGAATAACAAAAAATATTTTAGAAAAAGAGATAGTCTTTGATTTTATCCAAAAGCCACAACAAAAAGACATAAATGTATTAAAGGATAAATTGCTAACTATAAACTTGATAACCTAAAAATAAAAATACTTAAATTTCCTAAAAGAAGAATTAAAATTCAAAAGAACAGAGGAATAATTAAAAAATCCAAAGATACAGAGAAGAATAAAAGATTTTGAAGAAAAACTAAAAATTGAAGTTTATGCAGACCTCCCAAATGCATTTTGGAAAAGAAAACAATACAATGTATCCCTTCCTTTCGAACAAACATTTGATGAAAATAAAATACCAACAAAGGCTAGACCTATTCAAATGAATAGAGAAACTCTAGAATACTATAAAGAAGAAATAAAAGACTTACTCAACAAAAAATTAATACGACCATCAAAATCTCCCTGGTCTTGTACAGCTTTCTATGTTTGAAAAAATTCCGAAATAAAAAGAGAAACCCCAAGACTAGTAATAAATTACAAACCTTTAAACAGAGCCTTAAAAAGATACGATACCCTATCCTAAATAAAAAAGATCTCTTACAAAGAATAATAACCGCAACAATCTTTTCAAAATTTGACGTGAAGTCGGGGTTTTGGCAAATTCAGATAGAAGAAAAAGATAAATATAAAACAGCTTTCACGGTCCCATTTGGACAATATGAGTGGAACGTAATGCTATTTGGACTTAAAAACGCACCATCAGAATTTTTAAAAATTATGAACAACATACTAAACCCCTATACTGAATTATCAATAGTATACATAAATGATGTATTGATTTTTTTAGAAACAATAGAACAACACTTCAAACACCTAAATATTTTCTTAAAAATAATTCAAAAAATGGATTAGTAATTTCAAAAACAAAATACTTACTCTTCTAAACAAAAATTAGATTTTTCGGACATGAAATCTACCATAATACAATAATTTCAATCCAAAGATCACTTGAATTTGGTAATAAATTTCCAGATAAGATAACAGATAAAACTCAACTTCAAAGATTTCTAGGAGCACTAAATTATGTGTCTGACTTCTATCCAAATCTTAGAACCATATGCAAACCATTATATCAAAGGTTAAAGAAAAATCCACCAAATTGGACAGACCAACACACAAAGATTATTCAACAAGTAAAAAAATAATTAACAAATCTACCTGTCTTAAACCTTGCTGATCCCGCAGCAAAAAAGATTGTAAAAACAAATGCCTCAGATATATGATATGGGGGCATCCTCAAACAAGTAAAAGAGAAAAATGAACAAATAGTTCAATACCATTCGGGAATATGGAATGAAACACAACAAAAATACTTGACAATAAAAAAGGAAGTTTTAAGCATTGTTTTATGTATTAAAAATTTTCAACATAATTTATTAAACCAAACCTTTTTAGTTCGAGTAGATTGCAAAGCAGCCAAATATGTTTTACAAAAAGATGTTCAAAATGAAGTTTCTAAATATATATTTGCAAGATGGTAGGCACTATTGTCAAATTTTGATTTTGAAATAGAATTTATAAAAGGTTCTTCAAACTCAATCCCAGATTTTATAACTAGAGAATTTCTTTAGGGATCAAAGTCTTCAACAACTGGCGGCAATGATGCCGAAAAAGCCACCCAATAAACCAAAAGTCAAGCCCCAAACTCCTGACTCTTATTCACAGTACCAAGTAACAATGTCTTATCATTCTATTGCCAAAACCACAAATTTGTCAAGTCCTTTGTATGCAGAAATGGTTGCAAGGACCCATACTAAACCAAGAAGCCAAACCCAAACCTCTTCTTCTCAAACAAAAATGACACCTCTGGCTTTGCCCGGACCAGAAACCCCTCAAATACCTGCATCCACTGATCTCAGTCAGCTGAATGAACAAACTGCTTTAACATTCATCCAAAAGTCCCCTGAACTTAAAGTCATTGAGTCATTCAAATCCATATGGCTCAAACATTCAGGCAAAAGAATCCTACCACAAACTCTGCAGTCAAAATTAGTCAAAGATATTGAACTTCACCCAACTCCACTCCAAACAAAAATTCCAAACAAATTCAAATATGTCCCAAAATCAAATGCATCAATTGTCATTTGCTATGTTGAACATGATTTCCAGACATTCAAAGACCCCATTCAATTAACCAAAACTCTTTTCCCTCCAACTCATCATGACAAAACCACAGATTACTACAAAACTCAAAAGTTCCATAAACTCATCCTTGTTGATACCCAATCCATACAAGCTATAAAGTATCCCGACAAAGATGATCCAATAGAAATTACCTATTCAAGCATTCAAATTCTGAAGGTTTTAATGCCATCAGATTTTGAATCAATGAAAAAATCAAGAAAACTCTCTATTACTTTTAATCTTCAAACATTTACATATTAGGACTACTAATTAGCTTGGTACAAAGCCTTTTAGTACAAAAATAAATCAGGAAATCATTCGTAGATGTTTTATTTCAAACGGAATACAAATTATATTTTTCCCTACTGGTTTGCTCAATGGTGAGACCACTTCGGATTAATCCCTGAAATATTTTGACTATTAGTAAATCAAGGTTTTCAAACTTTTTGCAAACATGCCCATCTTTCGAATTATGAAAACTGTTTTCCTCAAATCTTAAATTTTTGTTCAAAATTTTCTCTAGCTTGGATTTGCCAATGGGAATATTCTTTTCTTGAAAATTTAAAACCCCAACCATCTTCCCTTGGAAGAATTTTCAAGGTAAAATGGTATGACCCTTTTACATACACCCATGTTGAGCCTCAACAGGTCCTCGAATGGATAAACAAACAGCAACTCCAGGCACCAGAAACTCCATCCAAACAAGAATTGTAGTTCTTGTCTCAAAAGTCTGTGGTCCAATCCAAACTCGCGGCTGCATCAACCCAAGAAGACTTCGTCAAATTACTTCAAGAAATACAGACACAGCTCAGCCCTCAGCCGTCTGTACAGTCAACTGCTAAACTTGAAGAAGACCAACATTCTGCCACGGATTCAAATGAAGCCGACCAGGTTGACCAAAATGATGGTGTATGGAGACTCACTGAGTCCCAATATCAACTGCATTTCTATACTTAAAAAAACGTGCCACAAACCGTCGCCTGCAACCCCATTCAAACGTTTTCTCCCGCCATTTTATCTTCGCCTGCATGACGTCATCAGCTACACAAATGGACAAAACATCTTTCAAAACGTCAAGCTCCCGTCAGGAATCTCTGGCATTAGCAGTGCCCGTCAGGAATCTCCAACATCAACAGTGCTCGTCAGGAATCTCTGGCATATCTAGCACAACCTTCAACTGTAGCCATCATTCATCAGTCATTCAGTCTTCAACGGTCACTCCAAGCCATCAACAAGCATCTCCAAGCAGCTATAAATAGGGAGCTGGAGCAGAAGAGAAGGCATCGGAAAAAACACATTGGAAGAAATCCTCGCGGGCTCTCTCTCTCTCTCTCCTGTAACCACTCCTACTCTCTAAACAACTCTCAAAACCTCTCTGTTGCAAGACGATTTCAAAGCTTGCCTGAAGAAACAAGTTGTTAACTCAGAACTTGATTTGGTCTCTAAACTTGTAAGTCATTTTCGAAGTTAGATTTCAAACTTGTATTGTAAACTTTGTTATTTAAATCAAATCATTATTTGCCTGCATTTTCTTCTCCTTTACTGCTTTATGTGCATATCATTATAGATAGATGGCTTTATGGGGAGTTCTCCCAGGACATTAATGACATTAATGATGAATTTGCCTTATAGGGAGTTCTCCCAAGACATCTTCCCTTAATACAAGGATAAATCCAAAGACATAAACTTATTACAAAATTCTTAGAAATATTGAAAAAAAGACAGAGCAGACACCCTCATTGGTTCAGACGCTTCATGATCTCCAGCTTAGAAGAAGATAAACAGGAAATGGAACAAATATTATCCATATTAGCTGTCTAATCATATATCTGTTATTAATGACAAAACAAATTCATCAAATAAGTAGAGAATTAAAAGCATTAAGAGAACAAAGAGTTGAAATTGAAAATCGACTAAGAAATTTATTGCCCCACCAAATCTTTAGCAATCTCTATAAACAACTAAAAGAAAATTTCAATAGAGTCTCATTTGCTATAAAACAACGACAAGAAATCCCAGAATATCTATTAGGATAATCTCTCTGTATATATTATATTACTTAGGATACACATATATATATATACGTATATATATCTTCCTATGTTGGCCGATTGGGGAATGTCTTGATTGATCTTTTCGGTTTACATGCTTCTACCATTGTCTTGGGTTATACTAATTACGATATGCATATGCCGCTGGATGTATTTTATTCCTTCTTTTCCTTCAATCATAGGACTGATGAGTTCAAACAAACTCATTGCAGGAATGTTTTGATCTTTACTTTGCTGAATGAGGTGTTAATTCCTTCCACAGCTATTGATTTCAGGCCTGAATTGCTTCCCTTAGCGTCCATGGTCATTCCCCGTAAGCCCCTTGTTTCTTTAATATTAGCCCACATCTATGAAGGGTTATCCTTGAGGCATTTGGAGAAAATACCATTTTGTGGTCGTCTATCTGCTTTACAGGTATATTGCTGGCCTTTTCTTCCTTTTTTCTATTGTACTTTGATAACTTCTCTTGATAAGGACTAATATGTTTTTTATGCAGTTATGGCTCCTAAAGCATCTAGGGGTCTTTTTGGGTGTTCTGCGGACTTTAGTGGAGGGACTTGGCCTTGTAAGAACCCTACTTAATGCTCAGTTAACTCCTTTAGTTACAGAAATTCATAACCATTTAAGGAATTAATTGAGGTTGACGTACTATGGTTGCCCCCTTGGCTAGCGGTTGGCCCCCATCTTCTGTACTAAGAACTTTTGCTATCTGACTTTACTTGGGCTTTATAGATATTCTTCCTATCTTCCTCGACGCTTAATGAGGCAATTTGGGATCTTACAGGACCTTTCCTACATCCATGGCTCTCCCTTTTCATATACCAGCCATGATTCCAAGTTCATGTCTCTGATTGGTGTCATTAAGCAGGAATGAACTTCTAGTCATAAAGCTTTAGAATTGGGGGTTATACCAACCATGGTAGCTAAGGCAACTAGTGACTATCGTAGTTGGATGAGCCAAGTTGTTGTCGGGGTACGTCTTCATGGTCTTGCTACGAACGGTGTCGTCTCTACTGCAAATCTATTCATGGGCTCAAGGCGGGTTCAACGGGATATACAGGCCTTGCTAACTCAATTGGGCACTTTGGCCTGTTTGGTCTCTCATCAAGCTGATGCTTCGTCTGCAATTAGAAGGATGGTAGATCGTCGTGAAGCTGCTTTAGAGCGTCTTAGTCAACTCTTGAATGCAATACGCTAATGCTTGAAACTCCTCTTTTGGATATGTTGTATTTATAAAATAAATTACTATGTTCTCTCTTTTGTGAAATGTTGAAGATATGGAACAATTTGACTGTATAGTCTCCTTTTTGCTTTTAGAAGTGTTGCCACTTTTGGATTTCTTTTGGGCTATAATGTATTTGAGATGTTTTCTTTAAACTCCCTTTTTAGGCTGCAATGTATTTTTGGGTTGCCTTTGAATGTAATGAAATACTTCACTTCGGTCATGCCTTAATGTTTTGCTTTTTAGACTCCTTGATCTTGTTTTGGACTTTGTAGGTTTCAAAGTAGCCTATGAGTTTATGCAAGTGACATCGCTGGACCTAGATCCCATTTTTAGTAAATCTGAACCTAAAACTGCCCCCTTGTCGGATACCTAACTTCACTTTATCCAGCTTAGTGATGGGCTTCTCAATTTTTGGCTTTGCTCTTAAACTTTCTGAATCATCTTTATGGTAGTTTCTTTCTACATTCTAGCTGAATTTTTTGGAAGTTAATGCTTCTGTTTTGGCTTTATAGTAGTTTTTGCACTTTGCTTCGGTGTAACGGCCACCCGTTTCAAGAAACGGTGGGATTTATAGCCATGCAGGTTCCGTTTTAAAAAAATAATAAAAATAAAACGGTGGGATTTATGACAATTAAATCTCAACCGTTTAGCAAATGGATTAACATAAAAGGAGAAAATGTGAGGTGAGTTCGGCCATTTGAAGGAAAGACTTGAGCAGGAGACTGACTGACTGACAAAGGAGGAAGAAGGAGATTTTGAAGGTAAGTTGAGTAGAATAGTATTTCGGTTAATCTCGTTGATTTTACAATATATGCAACTCACTTTGGTAGATCTAAATCATTCCCGATGTTTCTAGCATGGCTATTCAGTCACATGAGTATTATTGAAATATTGGATGTTGAAATTTTACCTATTTCAATGAGAAATAGCAAATAAAGGGTAGAAAATGTTATATGACAAAATAAACATACTTATGGGCATAATCAGAGAATTTTGACTGTATAATAACAAGATAATTATATGTTTAGCTTGCTTGCAAAATTTTGAACTTTATTAGACTTATAGATTTTTAGATATAGTAATTTTTATGAAGATTTAAAGTGGTGAATATGTATTTTAAGGATATAACACAAAAAAAATAATTACAGAAAAATAAGGATGCAAAAATAATAATCTGACCCATTACAAACATTATTTGAGAGATTTTACGGTATATATGATGAATTAATTCTGTTAAAAATTAGTTTATATAGCTATTGGAAGCGATATTTAATTTTAACCTGTTATTAAACCCCTTATGTTAAATATGATGATAGAAATGTTATTTTGAGAAATGGATCATCCAGATTATAAAATGTGATATTAGATTCTTGCTCCAAAAGTTTCAGATTAAACAAAAACTTATATTAAGAGATATAAGCTATTGTATTCAGAAAATACAGACCGTTGAAATAAATAAATAATTTCTAGACTGGTGGGCTAAGCTCATCTGGATGAGCCTAGCGAACCAAGAAGCTCAAGCTCAAGCTTAAGCCCACAGAAACTAAAGCCCATAGAAATAAAGCCTAACCCATAAAAATAAGCTAGCCCACTTCCAAGCAAGCATCAAGCCCAGCCCAATTTTAAGCCCAGCAGCAGTAGCCACCGGCAACCAACTGCTGGCGGGCAAAAAAATTTCAAAATAAATATAGAAAATTTTGAAAAAATTACCCAGAAAATTAAAGCCAATATTTAGAAGCTTAAATGAGTTTAGACTTGTAATTTTTAGAAGAAATGAAATTATTTAAAGGTGTGATGCTATAAAAAAATTATGAAAAATTATAAAAATATGAAAATTTTAAAGTATTTTAAAAAGTATGAGTTCAAATTTATTTTTATTTATAAGAAATAAAGTTGTTTAAAAGTAAAATAATATAAGAATAAATAAGAGAAAATAGAATTTTGACCAATTAAAATTACAAGAAATTTTAGAAAGGTCATAAACAAAATTTTAAATAATATTTATGAAAACCAGAGTGAAATAATGAACATATTGTGATGAAAATTAGAGAAAGAGACTTGAGGCTACTACAAGAAATTGGAAAAGAGAAGTTTCAAAAGTCTGCTTAGAGGTAAATAAACTTTTACCAAAGCATGACTTTGAAAATATTACGTGAATATCGTGATTTGCTATGAAATGTGATTATTTATTTAAATTGAAATTTCTTTCAAGTTAGTTTATTCAAATATAAGCATTACTATTTCAAAATCATGTTAAGTAGTGAATTTAAGGGGTGCATTAATCACAGTGCATGAGCATGATGCATAATTATATATTGAATTTGCCGCTAAGAAGTAAAGTAGCACGGTAGTACCTGAGTAGCGACCCCAGAACTACCAAAGAAGATGAATTAGCTCACGAACGTGTAGCATGGCTGCACGCGAGCACAAGCAGATGACGATACCCACAGTGTGAATACATAATTTAGAATTAGCATATGTATGCACATGTATAAAGATGTTTAAATTTTTATTAATTAGAGATTGTTGTGCATAAAAGACAATATAGATATTGTGTTTATTTTTGAAAAATCAAAGTGATTGCAAGATGAATTTTGTAAAAATGAATTTTTACTCACTGAGCTTTCAGTTCACTTAGTTTTGTTTTCAGTGGAAATACAAGGATACAATGATGAATTCAAGCCTTCATCAACATAGAAAAAATGTGAAACTAACAGAGCAAAGGACGATCAAGTTTAGATTTTTATTGAAATTATCTTATAATGTTTACTTGTTTTGATTATAGACACTGAATATGTATAATAACTCCATAATGAGCAAACTTGAGATGTACATATCTTTTGGCTATACAGGCCTTTGATGGCATAGGGACCACTATGGAGCACACTGAATATTGCTTCTGATGTGTCATTGGATCTGCAATTGTACCTTGCCTTGCATTCTTTTTTTTCTCTTTTTTCCTTCGTTTTTTCTTTTTTGGATGACATATCTTTTGAAGGGTAGAATTTTTTGACATGGTCCAAATGTATAATCTCGGCTTTCTCTGCATCTCCGGATCTTGAAATAACCAAAACATTATTTGATAATAATTTGGTGATAATCCACGGGCCCTCCCAATTACGCCTAAATTTACCTCTTTTGTCAAAGGGGTAAATGAGCAGAATTTTCTTCATGACAAGGTTGTCTTCTTAAAAAATTTTGAATTTTACCGACTGGTAATAGGCTTACGTCATCCACCTTTAGTATACTTGAGCATGATGGAGGGCTTGCATTCTCTTTTCGTCGAGTAGATCTAACTGTGATTGACGTATCTGCACTCATTCATCCATTTTCATCTCACTTTCCTTTAATATTCTCCATGTTGGAATTTCTACTTCGACTAGTAAGACTGCCTTCATGTATAAGTCAAAGCATAGGGTGAGAATCCTATGGCGCTTTTGATAGAGGTTCGATATGCCCATAAGACGTAAGGTAATTTTTTTGCTCAATCTCGATAGTTCTCGACCATCTTACTAAGAATGTTGACTAGAGTCTTATTGGATGCTTCCATTACTCCATTCGCCTGGGGTCGATAAGGACTAGATTTGCGATATTGTATTTTGTATTGAGCTAGAAAATCTTGGACTTTTTTACTAATAAACAGTGTTCCATTATCACTAATGATAGCCTGCGGGAGCTCAAACCTTGATAGTATATTCCCCTTTATGAAGCATATAAGCGTTGATAGTAGGGAACGATGTTGCTTCAACCCCTTTGATAAAGTATTTTATTGTCACTAATATGTATTCATGACCACCAAAGGATTTAGGGAATATTTTACTAATTATATCTATTTCCCAAGTTGAAAAGGGCCATGAGGTGGACAAGTAGTGTAGGTCTGATGCAGGTATATGGATCAAGTTCCCATGCTCTTGACATTTAAAGCATATTCGCACGTATTCTGAGCAGTTTTTCTCCATCGTGATCCAATAACAGCCTTGCCGTATTATTTTCTTGGACATCACCATTCCATGTATATGTACTCCATAGTCTCCTTCATGGATTTAAGCCATAAGTTCCTTTACCTCTTGCCTATTGACACAATGCAATAGTATTTGGTTGTGAGATCTCTTATATCATATTCCCCCTGTATTATGTAAGTAGAGGCTAATCTTCTGATGGTTCTTCTTTTAGCTAGAGTGACTTGATCATCAAATGTTTGATATTCCAAGCATCGTTTTATATCATAATACTATGGCCTTTCTTCTCCATGTGATTCTTCGACTTCGACTGTTATTTGTAAGCAATGTGTAGGATGTTAAGATGTTTGTATTGTAATTTCTTGAGTATCTTTCTCATAAGGTATTTCAATCATAGAGGCCAAAGTCGCCAATGTGTCGGCCCATTAGTTTTGAGCCCTTAGTGCATGGATAAAAGTAACTTCTTCAAATGAGTAAATCAGGCGAGACAATACCGCATGATAGAGTTTTAATTTTTCATCTCTGGTTTCTCATTCTCTATTGGCTTGGTTGATTACTAGCTGCGAGTCTCTAAAAATTTGAAGTTTCTTGGCTCCTAGTTTATACACTTCCCACACTCCTGCTATATAGATCTCATATTCAGCAATATTATTTGTGCATGGGAAAGTTAATCTCTTTGATATCATGATGGGAGCCTGATCAGAAGAGCAAATTATTGCTCCTATTCCGTTGCCCGAAGCATTCCATGCATCGTCAAAATATATAGTCCAAGAATCATTTTCTTCTTCTAGCACAATCGGTAATATTTCTTTGTCCGAAAAATCTTCTTGTAGCGGCTGGTAATCTAGGAGTACCTGTGCGGCTAAGTAATCTGCTACAATTTGTCCATTGACCTCTTTCCTAGTGACATGTATTATATCAAATTCCGTGAGCAGCAATAGCCATCGGCTGGCCTTCCTCTCAGCATAATTTTCTAACAGAGATACTTTAAAGGATCCATCCTAGAGATTAGCAATAAGGTCCTGGACATGAAGTATTGCCTTAGTTTTTGCATGGACCATACTTGGGATAAGCATGTTTTTTCAATTTCTGGATATTTGACTTCCGTTGTGGTATATTTTCTGCTTAAATAATATATTGCTTGGTCCTTTCTTCCTGATTCATCTTATTGGCTCAACACTGCCTCTTGTGCTGTCGGAGTGACTAAGAGATATAACAACAAGGAACTTTTTTCTCTTTGCAGTACTAAAATTGGGGGGTTAACCAGGTAAGCTTTGATTTTATCAAAGGTAGATTGACAATCCTCATTCCATTCCTTAGGGGGATCCTTTCTTAGTATTGTCATAAAAAGATATCGTGGTAAGTGGTAAAAGATATTATCATGGCTGAAGTAATTGAGGAGCCATAATCTACAAGATAAATTTATTTAAAAAAATTTTATAGTTAAATGTTATCTATATCATAAATTTATAATACAGTATACTATTTGTAACTTTTACCTAATTTTTCCTAGATTAATGTTTGATTTGCATTAGTTTTACCATAAAATAACTAAATTACATAAAAATTAGGCACTAATATGGCATTAATCCAAAATACAATTTAGGCTTTCCTTATCATGACCCAAGCGCGTCCAATAATATGGTGGCTTAGAAAGCTTTTACAAACTATTGCGGTATTTTATTTTCGAACTTCCATTTATTAGATATCAAGTTGTCTAATTTAAATTATTTTCATCAAGTTTAATTACTACAGAGCCAGAATTAATGCAAGATAATTAATCTTACACACACACAAAAAAAAATCCAGATGATTTGAAAGTTGAAACTCATCATCCAAAGTTAGGTAACCTAAAGCAGGGAAAAGATTTAGTAAAAAGAAAAGCAAGGAAAAGGGTACTTGTACTGTGAACTGGATATGCAAAATATATGCAACTCACCAGGATACAAAAATCTAGCATATCTAAAGGACTTTGAAGCATTATAACGAATGTCGAGGTGTTTGGACCCATCGTGATAATTATATGTTTGTGGAATTCATCTAGTCCATGGATTGCTGCCCATGTTCTTGACAAGCTTCAAAGATGGATCGAAAACCCAAGTAGGCCACCTTGCAAAGTAATATGAGGGAAGGAACCCACCACAAAGCCCACAAAGTGCATGACATTCAGCACACTAATCGTGCATATTGATGACAACAGGATGAGGAAAATACTTCAAGTGTAGGGTACAAGGAATATATAGGCATATTATCTTGCAGTCGTCCATGCTGATGAAATTAAAATCAAACCAGTCATGTATAGTTTAAAATCATTTTATTTTACCACGATATCAGAAATCATTATAATCCATCTTTTGGTGGGCCGATCATGCTCAAAAAATATAGATATTCATCTGCAAATTATAAAAAAAAAAAAAAACACTGATCCGTTTAAACATATGCTATAATGATAGAATACTTTCTCAATAAAAATTTTATAATACTTTATTAAATCTATATATATATTTCAACTTTTATAACACTTAAGTAGACCTATTTATAGAGATACGATCGTGCGCAATCCTCTGTAAAATGGGCCCCACACATATTAGATTGTAATGAAATTTTATACAATCATTTATCCATATAAAAATTATGCTTTAGATGGTTTAGATGTCGAAAATACCACTTTAAACTTGATATTACGTTGAACTATTTTATTACGTTGATTTCGAACCATTTTAAGATGGGACCATACAGATGTTGGATTTGAATGAAAATTGATATGCTAATAAAGTGAATAATTCTAAATACAACAGATGGGTGGATTTCTCATTTACGATCTAGTGGGGCCTACAGTGCATGTACTGCACGGTACAATTGCATACACTGGAACATTTCCTTATTTATATATACTTTCTGTTTATATATGCTTTACAATGCTATAATACTACATAGAATCATTAATATATCTTTCGATTAATTTTTTAAACAGTTTAGATGTTTGAATTCATAGCAACGAAATTAATATATAAATTAAATAATTTTAATACATCGATTTTGTACCTTTTTGGATGATATACACATTTTTATTTTTATAAAATTTGATGGCCTACTTAAATGAATAATTTTAAATGCAATGAATAAGTTGAATTTTATTTCTGTTATCAAGTGAGCTCCATTTTACAGCAAATTTTACTTAACTTGATTGCACCCTAATATTTCTTCCATAAATATGCGAGTCATGTTTCAATGCTCGATAACCTTTATCCATTTTTTAAAATAATTTTTTGATTTGTTCATAAATATATAGGCTCAAATTAGGCTTTTTAGTATGAAATTTTATACTTTATATGTTAAAAACCCAAAAATATCTTAAAATTTTATATATTTAAAAGATTTTATTAAGCTCTAATATTCATGTAAAAATAAAAAAGATAAAACTTGCACAAGCATTAAAGCATGACTTTGTATATGTATATTGACTCAGTGAAATCCATAGATTGTGTTGAATTGTTAATTAACTTAGTGAAACTAACATGTATAAGAAATTGCTGAATTGGATGAGAATGCATGAAGCAGTTCCTTTGCCAGTACTTCCACTGTCTGTCTGGTGTTTTAAATTATGTCTCTCGTACGTGCTGCTGCTAGCTACATATGGACACGAAGGAATTTATTGGACGACGTGCATCCATAATCTATATCCATCGGTTTGGCACTTGGCAGCAGCACTAGAACATGTAGCATAGCATATCTCCTCCATACTTAGGTTCAAGAAGTGGACCAAATTCTCGTTTTAGATCATTTAATTTGAATGGATGTAAATAGCGTAGCATAGATCTCCTCGAATTAATATCACAGTATTCATTTGATTAATTAAATAAATAAGTAAATAACAAATCTCATGCATATTTGTATATAAAACAGACTATAATACTTTATAAAAAAAAGACTAATACAGTGTTTTTCGAACTATAAATCCGTAATCGCAATATTTTTATTTTACATGGCTCAGTTGAATGTGTAATTTAATATATATTTTATGCTTAAGAATCCCAGTTGTTGGACCCCGATTGCATGCGCCCAGCTATTTTTTTTATTTTTTTTCAAAAAAATTTTACAATATTATTAATCTATATCTATTTAATATGTGTATAAATTTTTACCATTTTAAATTACCTAAAATGCTACTGATTTTCAAAAATCTAAAATAAATATCTAAAATACTCTAAAAATGATAAAAATTTATACATATGTTAAATACATTTATTTTAACAGTTTTATAAAAAAAATTAAAAAAAAGGTATATGCACCCGGGAGCATGCAACACTGCATGCTACCGGGTCCATGCAATCGGATCCCCAAGTTGTTGCAGCATCATAGCAAATACAACAAGACAGGAGTTGGAATGCAGAGACATGTTACCTCCTAATTTGTTTGAGAGCTGTGTTAAAAATGTGAATATATCAATCATGAAAAAGAAGAATAACCCAAAACGAGAAGCGAAACTTACTCTTTCGGGAAATTAATTAGGAGTGGCATGTGTCTGAAAGTATTGGGTAAATTTCATATATACCCACATAGTTTCATCAATATTGCATATATACTCACGTAGTTTCACAAATTGCATATTACCCCCACGTAGTTTCACCGAAATTGCGTATTACCCCCACGCCGTTAATCGTCGTTAATATCTGCCGTTATATTTTCAAAAATGACGAAAATGCCCTCATCTTCATGGGGTGATATGCAATTTTGTGAAACTATGGATGAAGGCATTTTCGTCATTTTTGAAAATATAACGGCGGATATTAACGGCGATTAACGGCGTGGGGGGTAATACGCAATTTCGGTAAAACTACGTGGGGGTAATATGCAATTTGTGAAACTACGTGGGTATATCTGCAATATCGATGAAACTATGTGAGTATATATGAAATTTAACCGAAAGTATTTTCATCGGCCAAGGATACTAGCAGTCATTACATTCCGTTGTTTGGAAGTCGAGGCAAGAAGACTTCTGTTGGCCACTTTCCAAGGTGTTGGAATTCGTTTAGTAGAAATGAGTGTAGAGGGAGTAGTCGTAAAAGATAATACAGCTGATGAAAACTCAATGAGGAGTGAGATTCATTAATATTACGTGACTGAAAAGATCAGACATTTTAGAAATTCAGTTTGCCAATGTTGTCGGTACAATTCATAAACAGCAATTGAGGAAGAAGCACAGTCATATGTCGAAATTGCAAGAGACATTCCTAATTAATTTGGAGAGAACTCAGAAACTGCACGCCTAGAGTGAGATTTCTTCTGACGTGGTGAATTTTGCGGACTTCATTCATGCCTGCATACCCATATATTCAAAATATTGGTGCAGTCCTAAATAATCAAGCCCGTTCCGGATAGTTAATTAGACATGCCCAGCTGCCCAAATGTTGATCTGAACCGTCAACTCGATTCAAACTTGATTACGATCCAATGCTTCAATGGAACTATTGATTCTTCAGATCAATACGGCAACTGATAGGACCAATGCGATCAAGAGCAGAAAGTTGTTGAAAAAAGAAACAATCCTCACCGTTAAATGTTGTTTTGTTAGGAAATCTTATTGATTAAAACTATAATCATCCTAGTATCCTTCATGTTAAATCACAAGGAAAAATAAACCATAAGTGAAAGCGTGCCTTAATCCATGTGAGCGGATGCAGTATAGTTGAATCTTATAGTTTTTTATCTTCAAATTTAGTACCCTAAGTTTTCTAGAGAAGACGGCTCCCTCTTTTCTAATGGTGAAATGTTAGAAAAGAAACCTCTATGCATAAATCGAGAATTATAACCGTTTATATAGAGAGTCTATCTTTCTTATTTCTAATTTGGCTCATCATAAAAATAGAAGAAATTAGGTAATAGAGTTTTTGGGCATAGGAGACTCATACTTCCTATAAAACCTTATAAGATCGCTTTAATTATTACATTTGTGTGTCCAAAAAATCCAACAGTTTAGCCCCGCATCAATTTGGAAATAGAATTTGACCCCTAAGGACAAGAGGATGGCCCCCAAATGATGCACGTGTTGGATGTCATGCATTTGAATGCACATAAGGTAAGCATGTAATCGGCCTGCAACCCAAATCGATGGCAGAAGAATTTCTGTTGTACCATATACTGAAGCCACTAGACAACAAGATAAGAAGAAAATGTCTCTCCTTTTGGCCCATTAGAATAGTATATGAATTGTTATCAAGACAGAGAAAAAATAAAAAAAAAAATAGGTATATGCATCCGGGAGTATAGGATCAGCCTCCTACCTTATCATCTTTTCCGCCCACTTTGGCCAACATCGCATCTATGTCCTTAAGTTTGTCGAATTTGTAAATATGTCTACAAAGTTTGCCTAAAATTGCAACCACGTCCCTTTCGTTAAGATGTCATTAGATTTTTATGAAAAATAACAATAAAGCCCTTTAACCTAAGTGATGAACTTTCAATTTTTTCAAATATTATAGATATAATTTCTATTTCATTATTTTATAATATTTTTACATGTATTATTATTTTAGATTTTTTGCAGAAATTTTACAATATTTTCAAAAATTGAAAGTGTATAATTTAGCTTAAAGGGCATTATAATCATTTTACATAAAAATCTAACGGCATCCTAATGAAATGAACATAGTTGCAATTTTATGCAAAATTTGTAAGCATATTCACAAATTCAGCAAATTTAGGGACACGGATGCACTATCGGTCAAATCTGGTAGGCATATTTGCAAAAGTTCCAAATAAAAATGAAAAATCCCAGTAAAAGACCAATGAGAAGTGCTCTGTCATTAGGAACAATCTTGTCAAAACCAAATCGGTGATTAAACCGGTAAAGGAACTGGTCTGGTTCGAACTGGTTCGACCGGTTAATCAAATTGGTTCGAACCGGGTGACGTCAGCATGATATATTTATGATGTCATAAATATTAATTTTTAAAAAAAATTAAATAATTAATTAAATATATTGATAAAATTATATTTTTATAAATCCTATATATATATGTTAGATTTTAAGGACCACAATATAAGTACAAAACATGCAGGAAAAAATTAATAGCAAGTTTTAAAAAATCTTTAAGCATGAATTTTAAAAAAAATTAACTACATTAACTAACTTGAAAGATTTAAACTTATAATAAGTCATGACCGTTGTTGCTTGGTTGTTGGTTCTTGAATTCTTCCTCTTTATCTCGGTACCTTGATGAATTCTTGTCTGGAAATCCATCATTCACATCATTACAAATATTTAAAAAAAGACTTCAATTTTCTTCTTCATCAAGGTCAACAACGACATCTTTATCTTGCCCGCCAATCAGAGCTCCTAAATTAAAATACGAAAAATGAGAACATTAGTTACATGCTACCAAGATTTTTCAATAGAATAAAATTTATCGGCCGCAACTCTCTCTCCATTACCCCTACTCCGACCGCATCTCAACTCCACCTGCATAGCATCGTTGTCGGCAGTAACAATCCAACCGGCAGCCATTAAAATCTCCACTGTCTTCCCCAAATCGTTCATCAATGTTTGCCTTTTCCTTCAGCAAAATTCGACAGCAACGGCATGATCAGCCATGGCCTACCGAGCACTCCATCACCAAAGCATCAATAGTCTGCCACGATTGGCTCCATCATCTCTGTTAAACCCACTGCAGATTCGCTTCCAATTGGCCTAGACGGCGACCGGCTGCTCACGGCAAGTTCGGTGCGGCGGACGGCGCGGCGGACTACGAGAGCGCGTGCAGGCAGGCGCGTGGGCGGTGGCGTATGCCGGCTCTACTGACGAGACGCAGGCGGTGCGGCATGGCGCGCGTGGCGGGCGCATGCTGACGGCGCTGCAGGCGAGGCTGGTTTTCGACGATGGCGGAAACGGCGAGCTAGGGTTTCGAAAATCGTCAGGTCGTGAAGGGGGAAATGAGGGGTGCGGGCGGGCGATTCGATCGAATTTTTTACTTCGACCATCGATTTCGTTCGTTTTTTTAATATATATATATTAGGGCCCGCCCGTCAGTCCGGGAGAACCCGGTTGGACCGGCCCTTCTGGTTCACCGGTTCGGACGGTTTTCCATAAATGAACCAAACCGCACAGCATTGAACCGGAAACGAGACCAGTTCCAGGTTAGACCGGCCGGTCCGGTTTTAACAACATTGATTGGGAACTGCAGAGTAAGAGAAAAACCAAATAAAATAATGCAATCGGATAAAATAAATGAATTAATTTTCAATAAATGCATATATAAAATAAACATAAAAGCCGGCCCCCCACCTCCCACCCCTCCTTTCTCACCATTTTACTTTGACGTTTCTCACTGCCAAACACCACTGTTTTGGCTTCTCCTGTTGCGTGCCAAGACAGATATTGAATTATTTCAATTTGACTTTAGTGGCTCCACTGTTGGCGAAGCCAGACCGTCCATCTTGTGAGCCCGGAAACAAGAACTCATATTCACGGTGTAAATGAAAACATAAGCAGATAACTATGCAATTCATATTCCCCACGTCTTGTTTGTTTACGATCTCAACTGTTTCATTAGATGTTTCTTCCATTTTGCATGGTATTCACTCCCTCCCCCAAAGACATCACTTTCTACTTGCCCAAATCCATAAATCGCCAAGCCACCAACAAAAAAGGAACCTAAGGGCTGCTGGCTTTCATATTTCATCATAGTCTGTCACAAAAGGTACATTGCTGATTCTGCTTCCTTCTTTACTCTCCGTCCTTTGCCTTTGCTTACTATTTCCCCCAACTGATGAGATAAAACAAACTTATTATATATGTGGGTAATGATTCATAGGTATCAGCCAATTCCAAATACATATAGGAATTTTGAGTCACTTTGTTTTATTTTCTAAAAATTCGTCTTATTTTTTAAAAATTTCTTTCCATTTTTATATGATTCCAAATGTATTTAATTCTTATACAAAATTATACCATTTTTTAGATTTCTATAGCTTTTATATTTTAAAAATCAACACTTTGTACCCCATGATGGGGTGAAAACTATTTATTTTTGCAATTATAAAAGAAATATATACAAAAATTCAACAATGTAGAATTTTAGTATATATAAAGACCAGGACTTAGCTCTCGTGTACATGCTTTGGTCGTCGAAGCAATAACACAATTTCGAATCCCAGCCAGTGTGTGTTGATGTTTCATTTCTTCTGGTGACAGGGGTTTACAGATTCCCCCGTGTCCGGGTTATTCACAAAAAATTCCTTTAATAGTGTGAGGATGTGAAAGATACTTAATTGTAATTTCAGATGTCATAGTGTATATATACTAATAATTAGAGATGGGCCCACATAAAAATGAAAATTTTTTAAAATAAAATAGTGGCTCAAAACACTTATTTGCAGTGAGGCTGGATATATAGTATGCATTAAATCATTATCCTATAAAAGATATACTTAGTGTTGTTACCTAGTCAAGTTACAACTAATTATATGAGATCATTACCCATATATATACATATATATATGAGGAATATTCAGGTGTAGCATCGCTGAAATGGGCCCCACATGATCATCAAATTATAATCTACTCCACCCATTGTATTTGTAATAATGTATTCTATCACCATACCAATTTTCATCCCAATCAGATATGTATATGGGCCCCATCTGAAAATGATACAAATTGTGGGGCTCATTTTTTGGGCAACTGCACAGTTGTTCCGGTGCAGTCAATGTGTGTGGGGCTCATCTCTCTCTCTATATATATATATATACGCGCGCTTTTCTCTTGTGAAACTAGGTGCAAATTACATCATTTTTTATTTTTTATTTTTTTTATTTTTTTAAAATTCCAACTCATGTATCATACTCTACTTATAAACATTTGTATAATTTGAAAAATATTTTAATTAAATTTATATATAATCCATAGAAAGTGCAAATATATGAGTTTCTTTGTCATTATGTAATTAATATTTTATATTGTAAAAATTTTTCATCAACTTGATTTTTTAAATAATTTAAATACAATGGACCTGGATATTATAAAATTAAAAAAACGGAAAAGCTCAAGGAGATGCAATTTGCACTTTTATTGTCTAATTTTTATTTTAATAAATACGTGGATTCCACCTAGATCTTACCCTTTGGGAAATTTCAAATTTTTTGAATTTATTTAGTATTTTTATTTTTGAAATTAACAATGTATCCGTGTATTTTTCTTTAATTTAAAAAACTATAATACCAAAAATTTTAATAGAGTTTTCAAATTCACAGGTAACAAGATCCATGTGGAGCCCACGTTTATAGAAATTGAAAAATAAAAAAATTTTGGACCACCTAGGTGTATGTGATTGTAATGTCCACATTTATAAGAAATGCAAGACACCAAAATTAGGATGCTGGCAACTGCAAACAAGCTCCATAATAAAATCAAAATGTAACTAATTTATTATATTTAAAATTATTGTAATAGCACATAAGTTTCTGTGTATGGTCCCCCTCAGAAAGAAGCGGAAGATCGGTAAGTTAAAATAGTTTGATTTAAATACAAGTATTAAAGTTTGTTATTTTGATATACATTCAACATCTAAACCATATCAAATATCTTTCCTATACGGATAAATGACTACACAATGTGTTCGTATTCTAACTCAAGCATTTTTTTTTCATAATTTACAAGAACATAAATTTTTAATCAAATTCAACCCATTATTTCTATGATATATGATATATCACTATCATGGCCTACCTCCAACTGCTGCTGGGGTTGGCATCTTCTTGACGCTTGTGGGTTGCTCTGATGCATTATGAGTTTATGACCTTACACCTATTTGGAAGCCGAAGTGTGATCTTTTCCGACCGGTCGTAGATGCGTGTTGTTTTCGACCACGCCTCTTCACCGTTCGATTACGCGGGTGTGTTTTTAGCCGTCCGATTAGATTAAAAAAATGCAGCACCTGGAAGTGTAATTAACGCTACTGGATTTTTGCAGGCAGGTCCTCGTCAGGCGGGTGCCATGCCTGCTTCAGTCCCATCCCTCACTCACGTCCCTCTCTCTTTGTCTCCTCTTCTCTCCCTCTAGCTCCTCCTCTCTCCCGCTCCTCATCACCGGCCGATCACTCTACACGTTGGATCTATCACTTCATTTCTTTGTTCTTGTTGCAAGTACTGCCACTTTGATCTTGGCAACATTAAAGACATTTGACCATTCCTTTTGCATCTTCTTTCCATGATCATCGTAGATTATTTGATGATGGAAACTGCAATCCAGCTGCATTATTTTTGCCATTTTAGATTTCAGCAGCTTGTCCATTTCAGCTCCACGATTTGCTGTTCCAGATTTTCTTCCATTTCAAAATTTTTTGTCAGCATCTGCACTTGAAGCATTTGCCATCTGCAATTGATTTCTGTTGGTTATGGCAGATTTGTCGTGGATTTTCTTCTAGACTGACGAGATTGTGCAATTTTTTTTATATCAAGTCGTGATTTGTTGTCTTCTTGACCGGGCACATCATACAACCATCTGTACCGGATGGTTTTTTGGATTTTTGATGATGCCACGAGTGGGAACTTTGGCCCACGCAAGATCTTACAACTGCAGAGTTTTAGCAGCAGCGCAGCGGGTGCGGGAGAGGGAGGGAGGGAGAGAGAGAGAGATAGGAGGGGGCTGTGCGGAAAATTCCGGCCTGGAGGGAGAGAGAGAGAGAGAGAGAGAGAGAGAGAGAGAGAGAGAGAGAGAGGAGGGCGCCGCTGTTGGAATGGTGGGAGGTTGCCAAGGGAGCAGCAGCAGCAGCGCAGCGGGTGCGGGAGAGGGAGGGGAAGAGAGAGATAGGGAGGGGGCTGTGCCGAAAATTCCGGCCTGACAAGGTTCTGTGCGGTAAATTCTAAAGCATTAATTCGTCTTCCCCGCACCGCAGTTTTGGTATTTCATCTAACGGCCCAAAGCGAGCCCGCATGATCCAACGGTTGAGAGCATTGGTCGGAAACACCGGGTTTCACCGACCAGTCGGAAAAGATCAAAATTCTTGGAAGCCACCCTCATCTTCCCTTGAGATGGTATTTTTCGTATTTTTCACTCAATTGTAAGCACCAAGAAGGAAAGATCTGGTCCATTGAAGCTTTGTAGTTTGTAGACCAACGCTCCATAATTGACGATGCACTGTGAGCAGAAAGGGTCCCATTGTAAATGGGTTCAACGGGTCTTAACATATTCATTCATCGAACGGTCCATACAGAGCAATAAATACTAATGGTCCAAAAACAACAATTAATGTTTCCCCATCAGCCATAGGTGAGCATGGCCTAATCAAATGTACAGTTTGGACTATGGATGGGTCGAACAATTGCGGATTATAACAATGCTGCCGAATTTCCCTCCTCACGTCAATCTCTCACCACGAATTTGAGCCCACCCTACCCATGTGGCATGAAAAAGAGGTACTCACTGTTACCTTCGGACAGTGGGCACACAGTCCTAATCCATGTTTGGATTGAGCTGATGATGGCTCCGGGGAGGCGAGCAAACCTCAACTGCGAATCAAGTTTTTAGCATGTCACAAGCTCAGAAATCTATGATCACTGTTCATGCATTTTCTTTGAGGATAAGTTACATTGCGAGGGTTTTTCTTATCCCTCCCTCCCTACCCTTCCCTAAAAAAAAAAAAACAAAAAAAAGTTGCATTGCTCGAATTGGAAGCTTGAATCTGAGGGTGTGTTTGTTTAGGGCAAAAAAGTGTCAACTAAAACTTTTCAATCTAAAACTTTTCACTCTCCATAATTACTCTATTTTTTAATTATTTTTTCACATTTTTCTATACAAACTACCTTACTTTTCAATCATTTCTACACAACTATCCGTACAACTAACCTATCTATTTTAACTTTATTCTCTTTACTCCTCATCATTACTCATATTATATCACATCACTTTCTATTGATTTGACAACTTCTACTCCAAAAACTTTTCATCAAAAATTTTACCTCCAACCAAACACACCTTGAATCACAAAGTTACGAATAAAAGCTTTCTACCGAGTAAACCATGAAGAAACCAGAAACAAAAACAAGACTAGAAGAGAACGCTACTTCTTGACAAATTACCATACTTGCACACTGCCTAGATTTTGTAGCTGCCCTTACACGTGTTTGATGTGGATTGAAAAAGTAACTCTTCGCCACCCTCCGTCTCCATTGCAAGAACCCCTTGTTGTGTGAGCTCAAATCCAGGCTAAAGAATCCAACATGCCCAAGAGCATGGAGATGCACCCGAGTCAACAACTGGTCGTCGGATGGCACAAATGGCAAGCTGCTGCGACCTTCAGAGAACTAGAGGGTGCAACAGCTCCTCAGGTATTTCTCTCCTTGGGCTCGTCAGCCAATGGTCCATTTACGCTAAGCTGAAGCAGGTCTTGATACATTTTCTTCCACTTTTGGACCATTTGTAGTGCTCTATTGCAGTCTGTTCTTAATCTTTCTACCTCCACTGCTAACGCAGCAGCAGAACCATGTTGCTGAGAAAGAAAGAGAAAAAAAGAAAAAAAGAAAAAAGAAGGCAAACCAAAATGATTTTAGTTCCCATACCAATGTACCAAACATGACATCAAGCATGGGGTTTGCTTTTGGCTGCACGAACAAAGAGCAACTGCAAAAAATTCTAAACGGGAAGTAAACTCAGAAAAAATACTGATTCCGCCAGTGTTCAAAATAGGAAACTGAACCATTGTTGTGGGGGGGGAAGGAAACCGGTACACAAATTACAGCTGAACAAATGCAACTGTAACAGGAAAAGTGAACATGACTGCAAAAGAATGAGAATCTTCCTCATCTGCAGTTCATTTTTCTTATCGTTGCAAGTCAGTTTCTTCACCTATATACAGGCATAACAGATTAGGTCACATGTTTCTCTTAACTCAAAACTAATTTTAAAAATAATAAGATCTTCAAGGAATGTAATCCTTGGACGTGCAAAGAAAATCTATTAAGGGTGACAGACAACACTCAAAACAAGGATGCGGTGTAAAGGAAATCAACAAAGTTGCCGTGAATGATTGAATACTCATAAACTGGATCATAAAACAAGGCGGAGTTATAGAGAAACTTATATTGATGGAGTGATGGGTACTTGGATGGTTAACCTAACCTTTGATATATATGATTACACATTTGCTATTCCTACATACCAAGGACTCAAATCTTTGACAGTAAAAGAGCCAAAGCTTCAGAAGAAACTATTCTCAAAAGCAGAGCGTGGATTCAGTTACGAGCACCTTGATGCACATAACAATTCACAAGTAAATGAATATCAAGGATTCATCATCTTTTCAAAACATGATGCTTTATGAAAAAAGGACAAAAAAAAAGAAGAAAAGATGATGCTTTATGGAAAGAAGTGGGACTGTGCATCAGTTTGAATTATACAAGATGTAATTATCACATCTTTTTCTGAAAATGTGCACGAAAGTCCCGTCATTTTGAAAGTGCATAGAATCCTGTGGAATAAATTACACAAGATGTAATTATCACATCTTTTATCGAAAATGTGCATGAAAGTCTCATCATTTTCAAAGTGCATAGAATCCTGTGGAATAAATTACCAAAGTGCTAGTCCAGTTACTTGCAATGCCTTCGATACCCTACATATGCCAAAACTATGCCTTTGATACCCTACAGATGATCATTCTAGCTTTTAAATGTAAATATGTGATTATAAATGCCTCAGTTCTCATATTTTCTCATGTTTTACCTCAGTCCATTAAGAAATCATGGCAAGATATGTTATGGCTATCACTTTAATCTCAAATTTCAAATGTTTCAACTGCCAAGAGCTGGAGAAATGAATGGGGAACACACACACACACACACACATAAAGCAGAAACTAGCAGAGATCCAATAAAGATGACAAGTATGAATGAACAACCTGAAACTGTTTACTTTGAGTCAACAACACATTGGAACTGATGTAAAGACCATCCAGAAATTCATCATCTGGAGCCTGAAGAGCCATAACAGCCTTGGTCTTGACATTTCTATCCATTGAATCTCCATATTTATCCAGAGGTGGTGGCAGTAACAATGATGGGTGTCTCCTAGATACAGAGATTTCTGTATTTATAGATGCTTGTGGACTCGACAGTAATGGCTTTCTTACTACAAGAATGTTTGTGATGGGACCTGCATGACAACATGAAGACATTCATTACAGAAGGAAATTTCAAGACATCTTACGTATCTAGTTAAAATCAAGGACTGCAGTATCATGCTTAGCCTGAAAATGAGAATGCACAAAATTTGTTAGTGTTCTGGCCTTCCAAGAGGTTAATGACAATATGCATGGCTTAGTTCTGCAAATTAAAACCCCAGCAAGAGCAACAACATTTGCTTTCAACATTTACGTGTAGCCTTGGACCTACCTTTTCCATGCTTAAAAATACATTCGATGTGAGAGGACCTAGCATTCCAAACTCGAACTGTGCCATCCTCTGAGCCAGATAATAAAGAAATTCCATCCATGCTAAATGCCAAGCAAGTAACAGCTTTGTTGATCCTAGATAAAAGAACGCATATTAAATTACAACAGGGGAAATAAGTAATAAAAAGCAGCATTTTGTTACGTTACTCTCTATAGATTTATCCATTGTACAAGTGCGTGGGGTAACAAAATGGAGTGTATGACCACGAAAGAAATTATATGAGACAATGCAAGTGCATTTAGGAAAAACAAATCAGTCCCAGCAAAGAGTCGGTGTCATCATTGTGCAAGTTATCATCAATCACTATGGCCAAAACCCATCAGGCCAATACTATTATTCATGGCCATAAATCCTAATTTAAATATATACTAAATCAATATTCCAGTCACTTCTGCAGAAAAGGATGATTAACTGAAAGTTTGTAGTCACATACAAGAAGGGTAAATCACATATCAATAATGATTTTGCACTGATAAAAGGAGGAACATGTGAAGACATGTGGTCAGCAGCAAAGGCTATGGAAGAACAAGAATAAGACAGAACAAGAGGAACACAATCATGACAACTGCAAAATAGTTCACTAAACCCAAAGACACTAATGACCAAAGCAGAGGAAATTTCTCACCTCTTGTCTGATAACGTACCAATGATATGCATCCCATATTTGCTGTTCATAGGGCTTTCAGCATTAACCGCAGCAATATAAATTTTACCATCTCTACAACCAGCATAAAACACATATTCTCCAGGGTCTAGAGCAATTGCATCAACTATGGAAGGGAATACAACAGTTCTCAACAATTTCCCCTTTGACAAGCTCCAGACCTGAGTTAAGCAATAAACACACTTATTTGAACAACATTCAAGTTGGAAGGTCTCAACTGGAAATATATCCATTGCCAAAAGTTAATATTAAATGAAGCAGTTTGATACAAATAAATAATAAAGATGAAAAAAAATTAGCTAGAGCTCTAGAACTACAAGAAATAGTGCACATGATGGATATAGAAAACTAAGGCAACGTTTAGTAACAATGGTAGGTGGGAAACCGTCTCTCTCCCACACTTTTCAAAAATAATTTAATATCTTAACTATCTAACTACTCTATTACTCCTATATTTCAACCATTTTCTTACATAATGACCTTTTTTTTTCTCATTTTACATCCCGTCACTCACACTTTTCAAAAAATATTCCCTTCTCTACTTCCTTATTTCTCTCATTACCGAACACTCAAACAGTGCATAAGAGAATGAATTTCACCCTTTCATAGAAATAATCTTTTCCAGGCTTCTGTATTCAACAGACAAACCATTCCTATATTTTCCTCAGAAAATCTTCTTCCAAAGCAAAAACTATGGAGATCAACTTTCAATATTGTAAAGAGAAAATAAATCCCAATGAAAATGTACAATATAGACTTCCTAGGGTATTCCTCGTGACAACTGATTAAGCAAGCTGCCCAACCATAATATTAGCTGCCATGACAGCCTTAACATTTTGGTGAAAAGTGGCATCAGGCCTCATTTCCCATAAGGATTTACCAACAATAATGTATAGTCTTAGATGTACATTTAAGACTCTGAATTTCCATCACCAAGTTCATAATGTTGGCTCAGTTAAGAGCCACGAAGTTCATAGAAAACCTCATATTTTAAACTGGCCTATTTAAATTGTATAGGATTTACCAACAATAATGTATAGTCTTAGATGTACCTTTAAGACTCTGAATTTCCATCTCCAAGTTCATAATGTTGGCTCAGTTAAAAGCCACGAAGTTCATAGAAAACCCCATATTTTAAACTGGCCTATTTAAATTGAAGAAGCAACATAGGATGGCATATTTCGTGAGCTCTGATTCACAAAGATATACAAACAACTGCTTTGTAATACATCCCTTCAATTTCTATTAAAATAATTAAAAAATTAAATAAGAGACAAAATTTCCATAATTTATGAAATCTACTAGGAATATACCGAACCTTACATGTGCGGTCCTCAGAAGAAGACACTATGATTGCATTACAGCCTCCATAACCAGCCACAACATTAGTCACCCGTAAACTGTGTTCCGAGAAATTGTGTTCATAGAGAGTTCCACCAGCCATCTCCTTTTCAGTATTGAACAGACTGTTTTGTAAAAATAAAAAAATAAATTAGAAAAAGGTTAATGAACCATTGTTTTTGGAAAAAATCATTTGTGAATTTATCATGCAAAATGATTTAAAGAAATCCACCAGAACATAGATAATCACGAAGAAGAATCATTACTTGCAAAGGGACCAGACTTTGACAGATCCATCTTCTGCACCTGAAATTAACAGCGAGTCATCATCATTAAATGTTAAGCACGTGAGAGCTCGATAATGTGCACGCCACTTCTTAAGAAGTTTGCCGCTTGCAACCTGTAGAACAATACAACCATACACTGACTTTCAACAAGCATCATCAATCAAGTAAAATCTCCAGCAGCAATGAGAGAAGCATAAAAAGGAAAACTTTGCAAGAGAGCATCACCTCCCACAAGTAAATATTCCCAGATACGCCTCCCCCAATAATGTATAAGCCATCCCAGTTAGCAACAACAGGGTTGATTTGCTCAGCAGGGAAACTTCTAACCTCAGGCTGAGGCTGGATGAGAAAAAAATGTATGTCAGGAAAAAAAACGTCTTTTGGCACCAAAACTCACCTTTGTTTTTTTGGAAGACAACATTCAATTACAATCACATTAGAACAGATTGAATCATTAAAGGCGGCAGAAATCAAGAGGCCAATATCAACATATAAAGAGGCATCCTATAATCGAGGAAAAAGAAATTAGCATTATGCCAGATCTATGTGAAGTTTGAGTCAAAATAACTAATCTCTCATCCACAGTCGGAGTATCTTCCAAACAAAGGTACAACGGTCTATAAATCATCATTGTGTAAGAATTTCACTATAAAAGAAAAAACTCTAATCAGAGCTACTGATCAATATCTAGCGCAGTCTCAGAAATGCCTTCAAGCATTAACTACAAGTAGATGTTTGAAAGTTAAGAGAGGATTAAATGAATGTATAGACCTTGTTCCAAGACCAGTAAAGAATGGAAGACGAAGAAGAGGCATCACGCAGCTGGGAAGAGGCAAGGAATCGAGAGCCGACAGCTGCAAGGCCGTGGGAAGGGGAAGAGCAGGAGCGGTATCGGAATAGCTCAGCTCCTGAGCGCAGATCCCAAAAGCTTATCCCAGCGTCTCCAGAAGAAGAGACCAGCACCGCCTCCTCCACCTGCGTCCAATGTTTTCAAAACCGAACCGTGAATTGAACTATTTTTTTGTCTAGTTTAGATCCGACCGGTTCAACCACTGGTTCAAACCGTTTTGAACCGTGAAGTCAACATGACACAATTATGATGTAATAATTATAGTTAATTTATTTTAATTATTTAAAAATTAAAAATTAAATATAAATATAAATTTTATATAATGAAAAGAACTACACATGACGTCAACAACACATTCAAGTCCATTATATTAAAATTTATTATGCATTTTAACGGACAAATAAATCACATATACTAATCAAGATGAAATTTTAGAAATAATAGTAAATTCTAACAATTTAGAAAGAATACATTGACTTGGAATAGGTTGAATTCTTTCATCTTTCTTCATTCCTATATGTTTAATAAGAATATCTATAATGAAATCATAAATTATTAATAAAAGATAAATATAAGATATCTATAACTTTATTCAACATGAAGATATTATCCACCTAAAAATAAGAGAAAAGCAAGCAAAATGTTGAATGATATTTAAATATCTAAAATAATAATTCTAATTTACTATACAACTTATTATTCCAATAATATAGAAAAATGCAAAAATTATCAATGTTGTCAGAACCGAACCGGTGATTGAACCGGTGAAGGAACTGGTCTGATTCGAACCAGTTTGACCGGTTAATCAAACCAGTTTGAACTGATAACGTTAACATGACATAATTATAATGTCATAAATGTTTAATAATTTTGCATTAATTATATATTGTTGATAAAATACTAAAATTATATATTTATAAGTCCTAAATTTATATATTAGATTTTATTTTAAGCATCGCAATAAAACATGCAGGAAAACATTAATAGAAAACTATTAAAAATCTCTAAGCATGAATATTAAAAAAATTAACTCTATCAACTAACCTGATAAAATCTAGATGTGTTTGATGTTGACATGATGATCAAATAATTACCTAAAATAATACAAAGAAAGATTTATAAATTACAATATAAATCATTCAACCAACATCATTTTGTCATATTCTCAAATACACATTACACAATTGAATAATAGATAAATTGCAATGAATAGCTACTTCCTACAATGGTATAATAAAAAACCACATCCAACAATTAAATTTCACAAAAGATCACAGGACAGATCTAGCAATTTTTTTGTCTTGATACTACAATTTTTTTTTTTTAACAAAATGATGCTAAAAGCCTAAAAGTGGGAAGGTATATCATATGTTTCCAATTCCTTCACTTTTTTCTTAATTTTCAACCTTTTCTTCTACAAATCGTAATTAATAAGAGCAAATCTGGAAAATATTACAGAAGTACCTAAAATAATCAATGCGGAGGCAAACTATATTACTATAGTACAACTTTTTGCCAAAATAGACCGTGAACAAAATAATTAGCATCATTTCATTATTTCAAACCATAGATAGAATCATTTAACATAACACATGGATTTTCAATTTGTATTTTCTATGCAAAAATATGAGAAGTAATTCATGGTTGATCAGTTGATGAAAGGACACCAAGATTATAATGGTTTTAAGGATCAAGATGGAGGGATGCTGCTCGCCGCTGCTGTAGCTCGCCGGAACTGCTACTGTAGCTCACCGAAGGCCAGGAATCGTCGCTGCTGCCGTTGGGGCGACCTTACCAACATTCGAATTGGCTGCTCGCTGGAAGCTTAGAAATGAAGAGGAAAATGACAGGGATTTGGGCGCCGGAAGCAACCGGGACTGCTGCTTTGCCGACGATCGTAAAATGGTCGCCGAAAATGAAAAAGAAAGTGGCAAGGAAGTATGCTCTGTGCAGTCGCGCCTCTATGACTAGTGGTCGTCGACGATCAGAGGAGGAGGAAGAAATGGCGGGCAGCGAGAAGCGAGAAGCGAGAAGCGAGAAGCTGAGAAGCTGAGTGTGCACAACGCCGGAAATGAATCGGAACTGGGGAGGAGCACCGGAGCTAGGGTTTTGGGCTTGGGGCTTTTGGGCGGGAGATCGAGAGGAGAGAGAGAACCGAAAACAGAAAAAACTATGTTTAGTGGTAGACTGGCGGTGCTTGAGCTATTTTCACTTTTTCGGTCCTAAACACGGCTGCTGAACCGGTCGGTTTCGGTTCAACAGAAAATCCGGTTCATCGGTTCGCACATTTTGAAGACATTAGACCGAACCGAATGTAAATGAACCGGATCTGGGCTGGTTCCCGGCTGCTCCGGTCCGCTTCTGACAACACTAAATCCCAACCACTAGTTTGATGGCTGAATGTTCTATGCATGGATGTCCACCACTTTTTTTTTTAAAATACTTTATACATTATTCGTTATAAAATGAAAGCCAAAGCTAGACGTCCACTTCCATCTATATTATTTATTTTTATCTAAACATCAAATCAAACTTCTAATAATTTTATTTAAATTTTAAATCATCAAATATTTCCATTATCTATTTTTCAACGTTAGAATCCAACCCAATAAAAGATCTACTTCAATTAAATTGTCTGCAACTCCTAGAATTATATAAAAGTGAAATCCAAGTAGCAATGCATCCTTGTCTATTATAATATCATGATGCAATTGATTTTGCAATTGATTTTGAAAACTACCCTAATTCATAGTTAAAAAAATATATCACTAGTAAATATAAATCTCTTGGATCATCCACATAGAAATATAAGGTATAAAATATCTCCGCTTAGTGTCAGACTGGCAGTGCTCGAGCTGTTTTTACTTTTTTTCCTAATACACAGCTGCTGAACCGATCGGTTTCGGTTCGAACGAAAATCCAATTCAACCGCTTGTTCATCGGTTCGCATGATTTAAAGGCATTAGACTGAACCGAATTTGGGTTGGTTCCCGACTGGTCCAGTCCAGTTCTAATAACGCTGAATTCAAACCACTGGTTGGGTGGTTGGATGTTCCATGCATGGATGTCCACCACTTATTTTTTTTTAAAACTACTTTACACCTTATTCATGATCAAATGAAAGCCAAAGCTAGTCGTTCACTATGTTATAACATGGAACCTCTAGACATACGTCACATATATCCATCTCTATTATTTATTTTTATCTAAACATCAATCCAAACTTCTAATAATTTTATTTAAATTTTAAATCATCAAATATTCCATTATCTATTTTTCAGCATTAGAATCCAACCCAATAAAAGATCATATGCTTAAATTAAATTGTCTATAACTCCTAGAATTATATAACAGTGAAATCCAAGTAGCAATGCCTCCTTGTCTAATGTAATATCATGATGCAATTGATTTTGAAAATTGCCCTAATTCATAGTTAAAAAAAAATTCACTATTAAATATAAATCTCTTGGATCATCCACATAGAAATATAAGGTATAAAATCTCATATAGAAGATACAAATCAACATACTAATCAAATCCCATCAATGATCTACTTTAGTCATATTATAATATACTACATATCAAAATAAAAATTTGTTTTGGAATAAATCCTCATGGATGTATGCACTCCTAATACACATAATGTTATAAGTATAAATATCTTAAATGAAGCCCCATAGCCACTCTAAGAAAATTTTACTTAAAGCAAAAGAAAAAAATCATTACCTCTAGGTTGTCCCTTTGTTGATCTAGGGCAACAATCTCTTCCTTCAAATTATATACTCTACACCTTCCCTTTTCATCCCTTTGATATCCTAATTTAACATCAATAAAACATCAAAGTCAACTGTATAATTGGTGGTGCTTAAAATTCCTCCCCCTAATTCAATTTAACTATATCCGCTTATAGGTCCCACACACCAAAATTGAGGAAAAGCAAAATTAATCATAATTTCTTATTTTAAATTGCATTAATAAAGCACATAAGCCCACAAGCTCACAAATAATTTAGACACATAGATAATATAATCAATATAATTCCTCAATTTTGAAAATTCCATTATCGATCCAAGGTTATAATCTCCTCCTTATGTACTCCGCAATTTTCTTTTCATCCCCTTTGATATATCATTTTTAACATCAATAAAACACCAAAGTCAACTATATAGCTATTGACTTTCAAAATTCCTTCCCTAATTCAATTTAACTATATCTACAATAAGGTCCCACACACCAAAAGGGACCACTCGCTTATTTTGTTAAGAGGGGGGAGGTAAAGCCCCCAATTGCCACTTCAGTTATAGGTTCTAATTTCAAGTACGAATCTTCTAATACTCCAACACATGAAAATATATATCCATGACGGAATTGCTTGTGAAAGTAATACTCTTCATGATGGAATTGCTTGTGAAAGTAATACTAAGTCAAGAAAAAGGAAATATGCACACTAAAACAAATATCTAACAAAAAGTCTAGTTTGACTTCAAAATTTACTTTTTCTACGGACGAGGATGACCATTGCATATGCCTCATGACGACTCTATAGTCATTGAAGCTAGCGTTGCAAATTGGATAGTTTGTAAAGATAATGTTGATACAAGTAGTTTTGCAAACATATTATTTTTCAAGGTCTTCGCTAAGATGGAAATTTCCAAGAAGAATATTCAGCCTCATATGAGGTCATTGATCAGGTTCACAGAAAATGAGATATATGTTGAAGGTATCATCACTCTCCCATTTATTATCGATACGTTACCACATCATGTTGGTGTTAAGATTAATTTCTTGGTGGTTAACATTTCTTCTACCTACCATGTCATCATTGATTTACCTATATTGAACAAGTTAGAATTCATTGTCTCTACTTACTACCTTTCTATTAAATTTCCAACATCAGCAGTTGAAGGAATCGCACAAGAGGACAAACAAATGGCTCATCACTGTCACTAGGCTACCTACAAGCGTAACCCATTAATGCAACAACAGCCTTTGATGAAATAGAGTTCATTGCAACTAGGGGTGCAACTCGGGCTCATGAAATTCGGGTTCACCTCAACCCTAACCCTAACCCTATTTGTAAAATTTCAACCCTAACCCTAACCTTAACCCTATTTGTAAACCTCAACCCTAACCCTATTTTTGAAATTCGGGCTCGAGTTGAGTTTTTGGTTGACATTCTCCTATTAATATGTCTTTGTTACTCATCCTATATATAATTTTTATCACAAACCTATTGTATAAAAAAGTTTAAAAAATAATTTATTATACGAAAGTAAGAAAAATTCAAATATCGCTTAAGAGTAGAAAAGAAGAAACCTGTTTTGAGTCTTCTCTTTGCATCAAGTAGAATAATAGCTGTATTTTGGAGAACGTAGAAGTACATCTGTTTTCATTCTGCAATTTAACGCCAATATCACAACTATATACATCAATATTACCATCCAATTGTGAGATAAACTTTATCACATCAATTACAATAAAATAAAATTATTCAAAAACTACAAAATATCAAGTTGAATAAGATTATATTAATTCAAGTATCAAACTCCAAATCACAACATCCAAGTTAACTCCAAGAAAACAACACAAGTATTAAATTTGAATAACCAAATTATAAAAAACAGTACAACACAATAGAAATAAACATTTTTGCCTTCAACTGTTGTGTTCATTGCCCTTGTCTTGTATTATTACCATAAGTCACGCCAAATTCTTCTTTCCTAAAAGAAAAAGCAAAAATTCAATGTTATATTGTATAATTGAACTTAAAGAATATATATGTATATATATTTTCAAAGATATAACTAATACCTCTTTTAAGTTAATTGTTTGATGGAAGAAGAGGTAAAGAAGCACATGTCAATGTTTCATCAGCTTCCTTTGAAAGATAAATATTAGTTAGAAAATAGTGTTAAAAGTAAGCCAAATAATTGAAACATAGAAAAATATATATTACTTCTTGCACATTTGTCTAGTTCTTCAACGAATTCTTCATAACTTGAATCATTTGGAGCTGCTCTCAACCAATCTTGAGTGCAAATCAAACACTTAACCAACATAGGTGTCAATGAACTACGATATTGGTAAAGAACACGTCCTCCCGTGCTAAATGCAGATTCTGATGCAACTGTTGAAACAGGAATAGCCAAAATATCTTTTGTCATTAAAGATAAAACTCTATATTTTGTAGTCGTGAACCACCATGCTAAAATATCAAATGACTCTATATCATTCTCAACAGGATCTTTTAAATAGGCATCAATTTCATTTGCAATAACTCTAGCACTAGAACAACTTGTGGATTGTCATAGCTTCCATTTTGCACGCTTTGATTCGGATTATGCACCACACACTTCAGATGAAGAACTTGTAGTTGTAAATGTAGATCCAACTTGATAAGTTTCATACAATTCAAGCATTTTATCATTCACCTTCTTGGATAATACACAAGCTTGATCCATAGGAAGAAAAATTTTGAGACAAAATTTCAAATAACCTAGCTTGTAACGTGGATCAAGCATTGCTGCAATGAGCAAGTAAATATTGAACTTGTCAATAGAACCCCAATACTTTGCAAGTTTTTCATTCATTTTGTTACACATGTGAAGAATGATAGAGTTACTATTCTCAGTTGGAAATGTATTTAATCGATCTTGAATCATATCAAGTTGAGAAAAATGATGTGGAGTAGTGATATATTTGGTGCCTGACAAAAGCTCGGTTACTTCAAGAAACAAGACTAAAAAGTTACAAATGACTCTAGCATGGTTTCAATCTTCTTCAAGAGGAGAATTAGTGCTCCTAAAGCTTGCATCATTCACTTCAAAATGTTTAAAAGTCATTTCAAAGGGCAAAGCATGTTTCAATATCAAGTATGTAGAATTCTAACGTGTTGACACATCTAAATACAAAGATAATTTAGTTGAAATTCTAACACTTTCGCAAGATTTTCTAAATGCTTGTTCTCTACTAAGAGAACTCTTGACCCACTTTACACTATTACGAATTCGAGCAATGGAATTCTTGATTTGATCAATTTCCTCATTTACAACCAGATTTAAAACGTGTGCAACACAACGAACATGCAAAGATTTCTCATTTCCAAAAAGAGCGTTCTTCATTTTTAAATTCAAATGCAAAGTATTTAGCGCGACATCATTGGTCGAGGCATTGTCAACAGTAAGAGTACACACTTGTCTAATATTCTAAACATTCAAACATTCTTCAATTACATTAGCAATAGCTTCGCCCTTGTGTGGTGAAGGAAGAATACAAAAATTTAGAATTCGCTTTTGAAGAGTCCAATTCGCGTCTATAAAGTGAGCAGTCAAACATAAATATCCAATATTCTGATTCGAAGTTCACAAATCTGTTGTCAAGCATATACGATGAATATTCTCACTAAAAATCCTTCTTAATTTAGCCTTCTCCAACTTGTATATTTTGAAGACTTCTTTCACAATTGTAGTTCTAGAAAAATGTTTAATAAGTGGCTGCACAACTTTATAAAATTCTTTAAACCCTTCTTTCTCGAGAAATTTAAATGATAATTCATCAAGAATAATCATTTTTGTCATTGCTCTTTTGCAAGCTTTTTGGTCAAACTTTCAACTTGATATAACTTTTTTATGATCATCGGTTACTATTTGAAATGACAACAAGTGTTGACCCTTGGCTCTATTGTTGATATTATATTTGCAGAACTTTAAGTGTCTTGTTAATGTGCTTGTTCCTTGAGTACTTGGACACTTAAGTTTGATCTTACAATATTTACAAATACTCCATACCGCTTTTCCACTTTCATCCAAAATTCTTTCAAATTCTTCCTAAACTGGTGACCAAATTTTATACCCTTTCTTTTTTTTTTAAGAAAAGGCTCATTTGCATCTGAACTTTCTGTATGTCAACCGTGTTCGAGGCAGTTGGTATATTTTTTATTTGATCACTGTTAATTTCTGGCTCGCTAATCTTGTCTTGCATATTACTTGAACTATCCATTTAGAAATGATCACATAAATATCACTTTTTTAGCACATATATAAAAAATTAGAAATTGTCCATGTGAATTTCAATAGTTCTACTCATTTCACAGCAATAACAAGCTGATTCAAAAATCAAAATATTAACCAATTCTTATCAAGTTATCAATAACTAACATAAATACAAACAAATGAAATAATTTTTCGAATTGCAAAAATATTTAAAATGTAAGCATTCAAGCTATAGGAATACTTTTTCAGAAAAATGCGACCTTGAAGCTTGAAAATGCAGCGCGAAAATGGGACCTTGCGGGCTGTGGCTTGCCTGGACTCTGGACGCGGAAAAGACTAAAGGAGAGAGCAGTAGAGCACGCCATCGCTGAAGAGTGAAGACTGCAGTTCTGCAACAAAGCACATCTGTTAAACTGTCATGTTTGCTGCAAAGTTGCTATGATGTTGATATATGATATAAAATATTAATTTTTTTAAAATTTAACCTCGGGTTCGGGCTTCCCTGAACCTAAGACCGATATCTGTTTGAATTCGGTCCAGGTTCGGGCTCAAAAATCGGGTTCGGGCCGAAAAATCAAAGTTTCAACACTACCCTCTGCCGGGTTCAGTGGGTCGGGGCCCAAGTTTCACCCCTAATTGCAACAATTAACATTTGAAACACCACTTCATAACAAGTTGCTATAGGTACTTCTATATATCCATCTTTTCGAATGACATTGTCTAATTGTTTACATGCTCATTATGATGCATTTTCTCAGAATTCTTTGCGTCTACAAAATTTTTATACATAAAATAATCTTATGACTCATTGTACATTTCCTAAGAGTCTCTATCTATCATCAAAGATCTTTTTTATCATAACAAAGGGTCTTGTGCCGGCAATAGAGACAATGGCGTTGTTGGAATCAATGGCAAAATAAGAAAAATTTATGTTTTGATGATTAACAATTCAATTTGAGTAAGTTTTAGTTACTAACATGTTTGTGAAATATTTAAGGATATAAAAATGAAAAATATGAAGTCTGATAGGTCAAGTCGATTTCCAAGTTGACTCAGGCATCGACTTAGGTCAAGTCGATCCCCAAGTCAACTCCGGATGCGACTTCAAATGGGGCCAGCGCTGAAATTTGATCAAAGGTAGGCGAAGTCGCAGAGCCAAGTCGACTTCATTTGCAACTTAGGTGAAGTTGCGGACCCAAGTCGACTCCAGCATCGACTTCAAATGCAATTTTATGGCCAGCGCTGAAACTGAAAAACAAGAGTTGCTGAAGTCGCACTCCAAGTTGACTCCATCTGCGACTTAGGTGAAGTCGCGGACCCAAGTCGACTCCAATTTCGACTTCAAAGAACCCAGAACTTCCAGCACTGAATTTGGGAATTCAAAAAGTGAAGTCGCATACCAAAGTCGACTTCGCATACGACTTGAGTGAAGTTGGAACCCAAGTCGATCCAAACATTCGATTTGGAACAAAATGAAGCTAAATCAAGTACAAAACAAACAGATTTGCATGAATAAAACAATCTAGATCAAGGAATACTCATTTGGACATTTCTATAAACTCCAAGATTCAAGTATTCCAACTTCAAGACATGAAGTTAAAAGATCTCAAGAAAAGATGAGCATACTAAGTTCCAAGTAAAAGAAATCAGTAGAAGAACAATTAATGTGAAGAATATCTAGCAATCAAGGTCACTTCCAAGGATTTCAAGTTCATCAAACAAATACAAAATGTGAAGTCACACCCGAAGTCAACTTCACCTGCGACTTGGGTCAAGTCAAGACCAAGTTGACCTGAGGAAGAACTTAAGGTGTTTGCTGAAAACCGAAGTCGCACCCCAAGTCGACTTCAGTATGGGACTTGAGTGAAATCGCATCCGAAGTCGACTCTACCTACGACTTGGTTCGTAACGGTCGGAAATATTCGAACGTTGGCGCATTTAATGCGCGTCACCTACTTCCAAACGTTCGAATACCCTCGTCATTTATATAAGGCATTCAAGACAGATGTTGTGGGTAGCTGAAACTACATTGATTGAGCACAACTCTCATTCCTAAGTGCATTAATTGATCAAGACAACATCCAGAAGAAGAACTCTGCACTCAAACCGTCAAGAGCTACTTGTTGAATCATTTAGTCTTCTTCACAAGTTCTTTTCCGTGCTAAATCTGCCTCTATACAACAGTAACGTGTAGAAACTTTCTTTATTACTTTTCTTATTGTATTGAACTTGATTTAGTATTGGTGACTAAGGTCAAGTGAAAGCAAAGTAGTGTGTGATTGAAGTGATACTCATCGCCTACTTGTGCTAAGTCTGTTTTAAGCTCCCTAGAGCTGTGAATCTAGAAGAGAGCAGAGACTCTATTGTATTTGGTGAAATACATAGTGGAACCCAAGTCACAACGGTGTGATCTTGGAGGAGTGGAGTAGGAAGGTTGTCCCAAACCATTATAACTTCTGTGTTCTGTTTACTGCTCTTAAATTTCTATTTTATTTGCTTCAAGGGGCTAGATCATAAAAGGGGTTGTATCTAAAATTATCTAAAAGAATTTTAAGAATCCAATTCACCCTTCCCCTCTTGGGTTAAGCCATAAACTCGAGACCAGCAGGAGTCTCATCATGAAAGGGTCCTATACCTACAAAACAGTCTTATGCTCAACAATGTCTCATCACCAAAGGGTCCTATGCCTGTAAAAAATACAATGACGTCTCACTATAAAAGGGTCTTATGCCAGTAAGAGAGATAATAAAAGGGTCCTATGTCTAGAGATGCAACTCGGGCTCATATGACTCGGACTCGTATCAACACTAACTCTAATCCTAACCCTATTTTTAGAATTCGGGCTCAGGTTGAGTTTCGAGCTGATGTTCTCCTATTAATATGTATTTGTTATTTATCCTATACTTATTTAATCATAAATCTATCACTTAAAAAGTTTAAAATGATAATTTATCATAAGAAAGCAAGAAAAATTCAAAGATCTCTTAAGAGTAGAAAAAAGAAAACCAGATTTAGACCTTCTCTCTAGCTTGCTAGTCTTGTCTTCCATATTACTTGAACCATCTATATTTAATTAATCACCTAAATAAAAATTTTCATAATTTATTAACACATTTTAAAACTATCCATGTCAATTCCAATAGTTCTACTCATATTATATTGATAGCTAAATTAAATCAAAATATTAACCAATGCATATCGACACAAACACATACAGTGCCAAAAATCATTAGAGTGCAAGCATGAGAGCGATAGAAATACCAACAAGACAGTTACCTTGCAGGAAATCGGTTTGTAAAAACACAATTCATGTGAATTACATTAACATTTGCTTCCATTCAAGTATAATTTGCTTCCATTAACATTTTGACAATACCAACTCTCGTCAAAGATTCAAAATTTCATTTTTGTTTCTGAGGAACTTTGTTCTAACAAGAAATAAACAACCCATTAAATATGCTGAAAATATCACATAAGCCAAACAAAAACAGTGAATTGAAAAGGGGGGGCTTTAGATAGTATCTATGTACTCACGGACGTGCAATCACCACACGCAGAAAAGCTAGAATAGGGAAGAATATGTTGCCGCACATAGAGAAAAAGCAGAAACAGCGAAGAAGCCGGAGTAAAGACGAAGTGGTGGCCACACACAGAGAAGCAACCAGCGACGAGTGGAGAGGAACCAGAATAGAAGAGCCGTCGCCACACGCAGAGAAGAAGCCGGCAATAACACGCAGAGGAGAACGCCAGTAGTGGCCAGAAGAAATCAACGCATATGAGCAGTGAAGGACGGAGGGTGCTTGAGGAGGGAAGGCAGCAGATGACGGTGGCTGGCTGGGCGACAATGGTGGCGGCTGGCTAGCGGCTGCGGTCAGGAACTAGGGCTATCGAAGAGAAGATGAAGGCAAAGGCAGGAAGGACGCTACGGTTGGGGAGAACATTTGATTTTTATACGGGACCTGAAATGTAAAGAAAAATGAATTATAATACTCAAATCGGGTTCGTGTTTACAAGAACTCGAGACCTAATCGATTTGAATTCGGTCCATGTTCGGGTTGGGAAATGGGGCTCGATCTCAAAAGCAAGCGGCAACATTGTTGCAGCTCAGGTTCGGTGGACCGAGTTCGGACCCAACCCGGACTAAGTTGCAGCCGGCTATGTTGGCAACAAATACATTGACATTACATTACAAAAGGGTCTTGTAACGAAAAAGAGACAATGGTGTCTCACCCAAACGGGTCTTGTTATCAAAAAAATATAAAATTGATTCTCAAAGCAAAAAGATCCAAAAGCGTACAAATGAGATAAAAGCTCTTATTATAAAAGGTCTAATGATCGTGAAAGAGATAATGGGGTCTTAAAATTGGAGTGCAATACGTTCATTCAGGCGGGTAGCTTTGGAGTTGTTGGATGTGGCAGCAGCGACGAGGCAGGACCTTTTGCGCGCAAGTCCTTGGTCAGACTATCAAAGGTACCTCTCGTTTTTGCAAATGGACCCCCTCATATCAAATCCCCAATAACGGCGCCAAAGGCAAAAACCACGCGCCCTTCTTCCACAACCCTTCTTCCATGGAGCGAAAGCCCTTAAAATTCCTGAATTCTTCCATGATTCGCCCACCTCTCTTGCATCCCTTCGGTGGCAGCCACACACAAGCTGTCGACCAACAGCTCTCTCATGGAAGCGTCGTTATTGCTCGCCCGCAGCTGCAATCACAGCAAAGTTCGACGACCCTCTTGTTGCCCCCAATTTCGGAGCTGCAATCATAGCTTTTCAACAGCAGCAAGGTTTGACGATGGGTTGCAAACACCTCCCGTTACTAGGCGTTGTCATTGTCTGCAGCTGTCACCGTCCCCAATTTCTGGAGCAAAAATCACGCGCCCCTCTCCTCTTGCACTCGCTGACACCCATCTCCCACAAAGTATTGCTGCCTGGACGCCCACCTCCGGGGACCTTGCTTCCATCATGATTGCTACATTTCGGATATCCTAACTTTTTTCCGGAGCTGTAATCACAACTTTTTCTCTTCTAGTTTGTAAAATCTCAGAAAAATGATTTTTTTGCCACAACGGAGGGTTGGGGGGCCATGCATTGCATTTGATGGTGTGTGGGCTTATGGTTGCGACATTTTCCTGTTTTTGTTGCTCTACTGAAAAATCTTATTTCATGTACAAGAGCTATCGAAAAATCTTGCCACAACGGACGGTTTGCAAACTTTAGCTTTCCCCGGTCAATATGTTATGTAATCAACCTGTCTAATTTTTTTCAAGAGTGTAATGAATTTTTCCAAGTGATGTCATGAGTTATGGCAGAGCTTGCATGCTTGTAGTGATCAATATCATGTTGTTGTATCATTTCTCAAGCAAGCACATATTTACATTATTGCATTACAAGGGGATAGTATCCATGCCACCGGATCATGTGCTAACACGTTGGACTTGACAGATAAAAAGTTTATACATTCAACTAGTTCGACATTTCAAGGAACAAAACACAATCACTTATACTTCGTAACCATGTTTTGTCATGAGCATGAGGTTATCTTCAACAAGAATCTTTGAAAAATGAGAGTATATACGAAGTGGCGAGAAGTGCTTTGCATAATATAAAGCTTGTAGTGGAAGACGTGGTGGAAAAAGAGAGAGCAGAAGTTGCTAGAAAGGAGATGGTTGTGGCAAAGCATGAAGTCACTATAGATGTTGTAGACAATTTCAATCGCAGTGGTGTTGCAGTCGTGCTTGTACATTCTACATTCTACATTCTATGATATATCAAGTGACACTCTAGCAATACAAAACTCGCATGCATGTGGTGTCACCCCTCCAAATATAATGTCAATGAAGAGAAGAAATTCAAAACGGATTAAAAGAGCCCTTGAGATACCACGCCCTACTCCAAAGACGTGTAGTGGTTGCAATAAGATGGTGATAGGACATGATAGACGAACATGTCCTACTTTCAAAAAATGGGCTTCAACTGATTGCAATGCAGACATGAGAGTAATAGGGTCAACTAGGGGGAGGGGCGTGGACATTGAGGTACTTTCAAATTGAATAAAATGCCAATAGGTTACTTTACTGAAGTCGTGCAAAAAAGCGTATTTGTTTTTTTTTATCATTGCATTTTCATTCACTAGTCTCTCCTACATATAAAACTTTCTAGTCAGGCATGTGTGTTAGCACGAGCTATTTGTTTTGTCATGTTTTAATCATTGTATATTCCCTCTTTCAGGTGGTTCATCTTCAAAGAAGTAGAATGACATCTTCTAGTTCTAATGCTAGGACAAGTAGTCCAAAAAAATGTGTTTGCTTTTGCATGCAGCCAACTGTACTTTTGACATCTCGAACTGAGGCAAATCCCGAGAGACATATTTTTCGATGTCGATATTACAATGTGAGATCCACGTTAACTTTCCAATGTTTGATATGTAGTTGTCTTTAAATTCATATGATTATAGGATTCTTCTAATGATTGTAAATTTTTTAGGTAGATGGATGAACCAAGAGTGCCAATGGAGTTTGATGGAGACAAGCGTCATTCCAAGATGGATTATATTACTAAACTAAGGGCTGATGTTGAAGAACTAAAGGCAGACTTCGAGTTGCTCATACACTGTATGAGCCAGTTGAAGGAAATCCAATTGAATATGGTTAACAAACTGAAGCACGTTGATCATTAGAAAGACATGAAGATAGCTAACTTTGAGAAAGAACTCTGTATGAAGATTACTGAGTTGGAAAGAAAATACTACATTTGTTTAGCTTTGATCTGTTTTCTTATTGCAATTATGTTTGTCAGTATGTGAGAAGTTTATGAGACATATTTGTAATTTTTGGGTCAGTGACGTTGTTGTACACTTAAGTTTATTTGGAATGGAAATAGGTATAGTTTCAAAAATTAGTTTAGTTTCCTTACCATTTGGATTGAAAATAGGAGTTATCTTACACACTTGGAGTGGAAACAGGGTTCTTGCGTTGATTTGTTTAGTTTCTAAAAGTATTTGGAATGAATCTTATATATTTAGAATGAAAACTGGTTTATATCGGAAACTTGGATTTGACGCAAGTTCATTTCAGAAATTGTTTTGGTTTCTACAACCATTTGGTTATTTTATGCATTTGGATTGAAAACAAGTTCTACTTAGAATGGAAACAGGTTTATATCGGAAATTGAATTCGTTTCCTTACTACTTGTACAAAATAGTGGACAAATTAAAACAGAAAGATGCTCAATAATATACATTCATTTTTAATTATTTACCCAAATAAGGAAAATGGTTTCACATGGTTCTTATTAGGTCATTTGTTTAATTTTCTTGACCATTTGGAATGATAATACGTCTGGGATTGTGGGTTATTGATGGTCGAATAGCTCAATCTAAGATTTTGGCCCTCGGTCAGATTGTTTGTGATTGGCCACCAGTTGCTAAATGCCCTTAAACGTGTGCTTATCAGACAAATCATGGAAATTCTTCAACCATTTTATATTACCTTCTTTTCTTGTATTTTAGTTTGTTCCCAGCAGTTACTTGAATTGTTATGAGGAAATTGGAAATCAATTGACCTAAAGATTTACTTTGTTGACACTTTGACTATTAAGCTGGACATGCTATTTGGATATGGAAGAAGCCAACGCATTCATTCAGAAGCTTGAGCTGTAAAAGAAATGATAAAATATTTGAAAAGAAAACAAACAAGAATTCTAGACTCTTGGAGAGAGGAAGATGAAAGAGTGCTCTTGCTAAGGTCATCTTTAGACTAATCTAATATACCACGGTATGTAGGAAAAATGTCAATATGGGTCTAATATACCACAGTACGAACAAAAAAGCCAATGGGGGTTTGGTGGGGGTTTATAAGTATATTAGATTGGTATGCTAATTGGTTGTGTCAGTCCAAATCAGTCTGTTATAGTCCAACCTTTCAGTTGTTGATTGATCCGCTGGCGGGAGAGAGGGGGTGGGGGAGGTGTGAAGATGAGATGCTCTTGATAGATTTTATTTCTTCTCTTTTATCATTTTCCAGATTATTTTTTGGTTGGATAGGGTTACCCATTTTGTCGTTCTGTTTCTTGTGTGTTGGGCTCCTGTATCTATGTCTAGATTGAACTGGATCACTTCAAAAGAAAGATTGATTGAAATGTGGGATGGGTAAGGTCTGCTTTGGTGCAAGACAGTTCTATTTTCACCCTGGTTCTTTTCTGTGCTGATTCATTTGTTGCTACCAGATCCTCATTACATTGAACGAAATGACCTGTATATTGGCAAAGGGACCACAAAGCTGTCACGAGCTGGGATCTTTGGTGCTTCAGAAGGAATTGCAATGGAAATGACAGAGAGAGTATTCAAGCTTCCATCCTTTCATGGTATTTGTACTGTTGCCAAAGAAGATAATTTTAATGTTTCCTTTTTTTTTGCAATTTTTCTTTTTTGTCTTCATTATTATCCACCATGATATTGAAACTGTTGTGTAAAGATCATTAAGTAAAGATGTGGGTTGGGGTCACTCCATGGAATGGGTCATAACAGTTTTAACTGTTGCAGTTCCCTTGCGATTTTATATTTTGGAAGATTTTCATCTTTATCTCTTAATATCTCCCTGATAACATCTATGGTAAATTTACCCACTCTTTGTTTACTTCCAAATCTCAAAAACCAAAATTCGAGGTAGTGTTGTTGAATCAAATGTCGATTATTCAATGCATTGCTAATAGATTAAGATCCAAATCTGTCTTTTTTGCATTAATCTAATACCGTTTTTGCCTTCTTGTGATTATTACTCTTTTGTTTCCTTCTGTTCTTTGCTGACCTTCTTTTCCCCCCTTCTCTCTGTGCATTGGAAGGATGAAAATTTTGGTCAGCAGAACTTGGCCTCATCTGTTGGTGCATTCTGGGACAATTTGTTTGTCATCTGTCATTTCAGTTTGGACCATGGAATTTGTAAGCCCCCACCAATAGGACAAAAAAGCAAATACGCTACGGGCAACGACGATGCCTGGTAATGGGAGCTGTTTGCAACCCGTCGTCGAACCTTGCTGCTGTTGAAAAGCTGTGATTGCAACTCCGAAATTGGGGGCAACAAGAGGGTCGTCGAAGTTTGCTGTGATTGCAGCTGCGGGTGGGCAACAACGACGCTTCCATGCAGGAGCTGTTCGCCGGCGGCTCGTGTACGGCTGCCACCAGAGGGATGTGAGAGAGGCGGGCGAATCGTGGAAGAATCCAGGATTTTAAGGGCTTTTGCTCCGTGGAAGAAGCTATGATTGCAGCTACGGGCGGGCAACAACGACGCTCCCATGCTGGAGCTGATCGCCGGCGGCTCGCGTGTGGCTGCCACCAGAGGGATGCGAGAGAGGCGAGTGAATCGTGGAAGAATCTAGGAATTTTAGGGGCTTTCACTCTGTGGAAGAAGGGCTGGGGAAGAAGGGCGCGGGGTTTTTGGCTTTGGCGCCGGTATTGGGGATTTGATATGAAGGGGTCCATTTTGCAAAAACAAGAGGTACCTCCGATAGTCTGACCGATTGGGGTGCAACTCGGGCTCATGAAACTCGAGTTTACCTCAACCCTAACCCTAATCCTATTTGTAAAATTTCAACTCTAACTCTAACCCTAATCTTATTTGTAAACCTCAATTCTAACCCTATTTTTAAAATTCGGGCTCGGGTTGAGTTTCGGGTTGACATCTTCTATTAATATGTCTTTGTTATTCATCTTATATATAATTTTTTATCACAAATCTATTATATAAAAAAGTTTAAAAAATAATTTATTGTATGAAATTAAGAAAAATTCAAATACCGCTTAAGAGTAGAAAGAAAGAAACCTGTTTTGAGTATTTTCTTTGTATCAAGTAGAATATGGATTATGTGTAAACGTTGTCAATAAAATTGTATTATTAATCATTAATTGTATTTTTTTACTCCTCTATTGTTTTAAGTTTATTTTACAACTATAATTTTAAAGTTCTCATAAATTTTCCCATTGGAAAAAAAGATCTCAAAAAAATTTAATATTTAGTATCACAGGATTTCGTTGGTCAAAAGTGTTCAGTAGAAAAGGCATGAAGAGTAATTTTTTTAAAGAGTAATTTTTAAAAAAAAAAACTGTTGGACCTGTATCGTAACATAAATTAGGAATATGTATTTTGTTAAAATCACTTAAGACGTTAGATTGTCTCGGCGATGAGCTGTCCATGCGTACCATGCCGTACTCCTGTTGTCCATCATCCATCCATGAGTAATATGTTATTATAATAATATATTATTATTATTATAATATAAATTATATATTTTATATAAATGCAAATTCGGGTTCGGGCTCAAAAATCGGGTTCGGGTTGAAAATCACAGAGTTTCAACATTGCATTTTTTGGGTTTGGCGGGCCGGGTTCGGGCCGAACCCGGCCCAAGTTGCACCCCTACAGTAACCGAGGACCTGTGCGCAAAAGGTCATGCCCCGTCGCTGTTGCCGCATCCAATGGCTCCAAAGCCGCACGCCCGTACGAACGGTATCGCGCTCCCTTAAAATGAAGGGTCCAATAATCTAAAGTTCACGCGACCAAAGATATGCTCTTTCGTGCATCACCACTGACTTTTTTGAAATTATCATTTATCAAATGACGGTGGTTAGACCATGTAGATAATGTATTTAATATATAAAGGAAATTTTATCATTTTTGAACATATGCACATATTTTTTGGATTTTTAAAATATGAGTATTTTAGCAATTTTTAATGGTTGAAAATTACTAAAATAGCTCTATGTTTAGAAATCTAAAAAGGTATAAATCTTTAAAAATATTAAAACTTGATTTATATATTAAATACAGACACCGATCCTGTGCATCAAAGCACAAAAACTTAATTTTTTATTTTTATGAACATTTTTATATAATTGTTAATTTGAGTGTATTTAACATATATATTAAGTTTTATCATTTTTTGATATTTATAGATTTTTTTACAGTGACATTTTAGTAATTTAAAATTTTAAAAATTAAAATGGCACTATTTTTTAAAATTCAAAAAATATCTATAAATTTTCAAAAATTGTAAAACTTAATAAATATGTTAAATACACTTAAATACTCCTAGGTACAATCAAGGCTAAGTGCACTTACTTAGCAAATTAAATACACTTGAATTAACAAATTTATAAAACATATAAAATTAAAATAAATTTTGCCTAGGCTAGTAAGTCATTTATTAGCTAGGGCTAATAGAATTAGTACTCCAGTTTCTCCGGACTGCGTCCATGCATAGCAGATTGCACTTTCTATGTAATTACATCAGTTTCCATTTGATTTGACCATATTAACTTGACCTATTAACAATGAATGAGGTGAAACTGGAAAAGGGAATGGGATTTCATCATAATTAGAATATGATTTCACATTCCTAACAACCTTTTCCTTTTTTCGATGTAAATATTAGTCTTATTTTTTCAATTTTTAATACGGGTGTATTTGGAAAGTGATAAAAACTTTTTGATGAAAAATTTTCAGTATAAAAGTTTTTGAATTGGAAGAAAATGATATGATATGATGGAGGTAATGATGAGAATTAAAAAGAATAAAGTTAAAATAGATAGGTTAGTTGTATGAATAGTGGTGTAGAAATAATTTAAACGCAGGATAGTCGTATAGAAAGATGTAAAAAATAGTTAAAAATACGATAATCATGAAGAGTAAAAAAATTTAGATGAAAAAGTTTTGATGTTAAACAAACATGCCTATAATTTTTTCTCTTTCTTATATCTCAATGAACAATAACCATGGACCCTTTAAAGGTCAATCTCCACCAACCACCACCTAGCATTCCTATTTAGCATCTATAGCTAAGTAACTCATGAAGCGATCATTTCAGACCCAAAAACATAATTTTTTTTAATCTAGCTATATCTAATCTATAAATTAAAATTTACCAATTTTGATATTTATTTTGAATTTTTAAATATAGGGGTATTTTAATCATCTTTCAAAATTTTTAAAAACTAAAATACTCTTACATTTAAAATTTCATAATAAATATATATACATTTCTAAAATTAGTAAAAATTGGTTTATAAATTAAATAAAAGTAAATTAACAGTTTTATAAATAATTTAAAATAAACAAAAAAAATGTGTTTTGAGCGATCTAAATGATCAGGCCTCGAGTAATTCTACCTCCTGTGATCGTAAGTCACCACATACAGCTCTGTTGGGACATTGTCATTTGCCAGTGTACTTATTCCAGCCTGGGTTTGGGGCTGATATTAGCTATAAGCCGCAGCTCATTCCTCAGGCTAATTACCGACTGCTGCTCTAGCTGTTTCAGAAATTGCATTCTGGTGTCGACATCTCAGCACCACAGGATTCATCCTTGCCCTAAGAACCTAAATCAAAGAAGGTACTAAAAGCGATGCTTTAGGGTATATTTAGCAAGTGTATAAAACATTTGAAAGAAAAATTTTTTGGAACCAAACTTTTTGAAATATAAGAAGTGATAATATGACAAGAGTAATGATAACAAATAAAGAGAATTAAGGGGTCGTTTGAAAATTGAAGGAGGTGATATATGATAGAAAATCATGTTTTATATATTCTCTTATAAATGATTTAACTGCTTAACAACCTCATTTTTTAATTTTACCACTATATTCCTATTATTTTTCTTTCATACTACTTTATTTATTCTAAATTTACCTCTATCATTTCATGTCGATCACACAACATCATATAATTTTTAAAATATTTTATTTCACAATCTCCACTCCATCCTAAAATTTTACTGAAATCTACACTACTAAATGTACCCCCAAATTAAGATAGATAGGGTGGTTAAATAAGTTGTTAAAAAAAATGTGAACAAATAATTGAAATATAAGGTAAGTATGGAGAGGAAAAGTTTTAAACTAGAAAATTTTCATGATTGCAAAACATACCTTCAATATAGATGTGTTCATGTTAGGATGGCAAAATAACTTTTCATTCCAGCCTCACATGGTAACTAGAATACAGGTTGCTTTTCAAGCAGCCGTGTTTTCCAACTTACCTCAATTTTATGGGAAGTACTCAAGATTGGATGTCCATTTAAATTGCGCTTTCCTTTTTTCGACTTTTAATACCCATCACACTTCTGTTCTTTCTTAAAACACACCCATCTATTTGCGTAATTTTTGGTGATGTGGTTCTTCCAAATTAAATCATCTAAATTAATTGTTAATTTTTAAGGCACGAATATATTATTTTGATGATTTTTTTTGTCGTACATGTTTTTGTTGTAAAATGAATGAGCAAATCAAGCACAATCCATATTTTGATGATTAACAACTTAAATAAAATTATAATTTTTTTTACACATGACATGATTTATTGTTGAAGCTAATTATTTTTGACGTCCAACTAAGAATCAGGCAATTCATAAATAATAATAATAACTTAAGCAGTAGGCCACCCATTTATTAATCCCAGCAAGCGTCAAGGCAGATGGCCCAGCTCCAATCATCTGATGCTTCAGCCACGGCAGATCTCCGCCGACTAGAAATCATGTCCAGCATTAGCTGCTACCGATCGGATTTGTTTATATATTTTTGAGATTTTTAAACAACTATGTGTATTTATGCACTTAAAATGTCATTGTCTTTAAAAATCTAAGTATATATATATATATATATACACATTTTCAAAAATGATAAAACTTGATTTATATGTTAAATACACTTAAATAAACAAGCGTATAAAAAAAAAATAAAAAAGTTATTGTAAATAGTTTTTTGAGGTGGACTAAGCGGAAACATTTGCTTAGCCTAAACTAACATGATCATTTAATGCAAATAATTTTCAATGGGATGAAAAACTGTCACCAGAATTTTGTGGTTATCCAAATAGCCCCTTAGAGTAATTGAAATAAACGTTGTTAGATTTTATAATATTTTGTCCCATGCAACATTTTGCGTTTCACTTCATAATGATACATTTCTATTAATTTAAATGAAACCTCTTATGAGTAATCTACTAGTCAAAATATAGAATATTATCTTAAATAAAATTCGAGCATAATATTTTAAAAATAATTTCAAGACGTTTTTTTTTCTCATTCAGCTAAGTAACTAATCAAAATCAAAATGGGCCCTTTTATGGTCCCTATGACAATAGCAAAACCAGTTTAGAAACCAGTTCAACTCTTTTGGCATGTAGATAAAAGTTTTCCCTTTGTAACTTATAAAAAAGAATTGACTATGTAGTCTAGATTAATGGCCAAGTAGATTAATCAATATGACCGAAATTGTTAACTATGAAAAATCTATGAGTTTTTAGTTATAAAATTATATACAAAAACTATCTAGTTTGGAATCTATGTGTGGGATTTTGGGCAAATGATGTTGGCAGTAAGGAGTAAAACTTGTAGATATATTTGAAATTTACCATTTCTTGAATATCATTTTCCCTGTTGCTTATATATATATAGGAGTTGTTCCAGTACAGCGTCATTGCACCGGAACAACAGTACATTTGCTAAAAAATGGGTCCTACACATATTAGAATGAAATAAAACTTTATACAATCATTTATTCATATATAAATTTTATAGCAAATGGTTTACATGTTGAAAAAACTACTTTAAAGTTGTTATTTACATCAAATTATTTTACGTTGAATTTGTGCAATTTTCAAATGAGGTCCATATACATATCCGATTTGAATGAAAATCGATATGATAATAGAATACATTATTCTAAATATAATGGATGGTGTAGATTATGATTTTATTATCATGTAGGACCCATTTCAGCGCCACTGCACCGTAATTTCGGTGTAGTGGCGCTGCACTTGAATATTTTCCTATATATATATATATGAAAAATTTGTTCTAGTGCAACACAACTACACCAGAATAATGGTATAGTTGCTCAAAAATAGACCCACACATATTATAATGCAATGAAATTTTATAAAATCATTTATCTATACAAATAACATACTTTTGACTGTTTAGATCTTGAAAAACCATTTTAAAATTGTTATTTACATTTAACTATTTATTACATTGAATTTGTATCACTTTTAGATGAGGTCCATATACATATTTGATTGGGATGAAAATCGATATGATAATAAAATACATTATTCTAAATATAATAGGTGGAGTAAATTTTAATTTAATCATTATGTGGAGCCATTTCACTGCCACTGACGTTGCACTTGAAAATTTCTACACACACACACACACCTTATCACCTCTTTATCTCCTTCTGTCCGCAATTTGAAAGTATTTCTTGGCTTCATATCTGAATACCTCATTCCCCCAATATTTTCCTTTTCTTCAAATTTCATTTTACAATTCGTTATCCATCAATTCATTCATTGATTTCTCAAATGGTGCCTTCTTTACAATCCATTAGTCATATTTATTTTTTACATTGGAGTGGAACCCTTGAACTGTAGCATGCAAGCCACAATGTGTGATCATTCAGCTATGCTTGAGTTGAGAATTCATTACACATCTTATTCCTTCATTCATTCAACTTTTCTCTTGTTTAACCTCTACATTCACTTATTTTAATAGGGTCATGCAAAATCTTCTAAACAACAACTTTTCACTCTTTATTATTATCTTATTTAAAATTTTTTCTTTTTACATCATCCTATATAGCTATCCTATATTTTAATTATTTCTATGTAACTATCTATACAACTTACTTATCTATTTTAACTTTATTTTCTTTGTTCATCAATATTACCCATATTATATTATTTTTTCCTAATTTAAAATTTTTTATACTAAAATCTTTTCATTCAAAAGTTTTATTACTTTTCAAATAAGCACACCCTAAATATAGGAACTTCTTTTTTCTTTTTCCCCGGAACTTCAGAATCCACCTACTTTTGAGGTATGGTGTAATTCGGCCAAGTTTTACCTGACCCGATTGGACCATAAACTTACTTCCGACAGGCCCAGAACCGAACCCTTATCGTTCAGTCTGTGCCGGGCCACAGTGGGACTGGACCGAGCCAGGACGGTTTAAACCGGGTCAGATCGTTAGGCATGCTTTTGAATTGTCAGACTTCAAATTAAAAAATGGGTTTTTGCAACTTTGTTTGGACGAAATAAACCTTCCCAGCCATGGCAAGCGCTGCTGCACTTGCTCAATGCTCAATTTCTTTCACAGTGCTCTCCTCCGACTTCTTCCCGAAGCACATGAACATGAGCAAACAGAGGGCGGCATGCTAGAAGCGGTGCGTTTTCGATGCAAGCGAAGGCAGAGGAGGAGACAAGCCAGAGACGAGCTATTGTAAGGAAGATGTGCTGGGAACGGAATGCAAAAGATGGGAAGACTCGAATTTTGCTGTGAGAGAAAAATCTTATAGAATGGAGAGGGAGAGATGTGGCCACGAAAAGGCCGGGAGAAGAGCAGAAGGCGGATGAGGATGAACTACGAAGCTGGAAGCTCTTTTTCTTCTCATGGCTATTTCAGTAATTTTGAAAAAATTAAACACCGTTTCGCATAGCTTCCGTTGGTGCATGACCGAGTGGGCATATTTGAGATTATGTACAGATACAGTGGATATACTTGAGATTTTTGGAACATAATTTGTATATTTAGGATTATGGTTAAAATGTAGTGGATATATCTGGGAAAGGCCCGAAAAATTATTATTCTATAATTGCTAATACGGAGAATAATAACATAGGCATTATGAGAATTCCTTACTTGTGTCCTTTCAAACATTATCTAACCTGGCTATCAATATCTCACTTTTGCAATTTAAATTGATTAAATTACATATAATAATTACTATATTAAATCATTTATCTTGCACATGATAAATTTTTATTTTCTCATAACATATGGTTTATTTTTGCAAATATACTTATGTTGTAATGATGAAGTAATAACCAGCAGTTATGGTTAAACTATGTATGATAATTTACAATTTCTAAAACTGCATGGGCAGATTTGCAATTTGGGCCCACTTCTATATAACACCTTTAAATTTTAAGATTTCAATGCTTAATGAAAAATCTAATCCATTCATTATATTTAACATCATTTGTTTGGTTATAAGACCAGGTTTCATCAAAATCCAATATATGCATAGGTTACATTTGTTCAAAAATAGGTACATTCATGTGTAAATTAGAGAAAATGCTCAGATCTATTCACATATATATTAGAATATAATAATACTTTAATGTTGAAAATACTGCTTAAAAATTAATATTTTGTATTAAATTATTTTATTATGTTGATTCTACATGTTTGTAGATAGGACCTATATATATTAGACAAATGAAAGAGGTTCTATAATAATATAAGTGATATTAAATAAAATAGACGAAGTGAATTTTTCATTAACCATCTAGAGTTTGAAAATGGAGAAATTATATAAAAAGAGAGTTTCATAAAAACATCCTTGTTTGCAATTATATTCAAATTATCCACAATCAAACGTTCAATCACTACAAAAGGCAATCATTCAAACAATTAAGAGTCGCCCCTGAACCCTAAACCCAAAAAAAAAAAAAAAGAGTCGCCGATCAATAACAAATGGCCTCGAAATAAAAAAGACATACCAATATGGACGGCTCAGATTAAATCCACCTCAAACGAACACTGAAAGGGCATATATTCATGCCCATTTATATTTTGAAAAATTAGAAAAATATGAAAAATCAAAAAGAAAAACTTATATACTAACCGATTTTGGCTGAGATGGATTCTGAGTATAAATAATAGATATAAAAGAGATATTTTGTATTAATTCTGATGATGGATTGCTTTAGTTTTATATAGAACATGGAAATTATATATTGTTTTTACACATGACATGATTTATTGTTGAATATTTGTTAATTTCAAGTAGACGGAATAACTTTTGATCTTTTTTGCTTGAAATTAAATAATAATTACTTTTTATATTTTTTATTGTGAATTATTTCTTTTTGTTGAAATGAAATTAAATACGCATGAAATAATGTAGAGAATATTCATTAACTTGTATTAAATAATTGGAAAAGATTAGATCAAGCTTTTACCGTGCAGATCACTCCAAAAGGTGGGCGTGCCGTTGAAGCTAATTATTTTTGACGTCCAACGAAGCAGTAGGCACGTCATAAATAGTAATTATAAAATAAAAACCTAAGTAGTGGGTACCCATTTATTAATCCCAGCAAGCGTCAGCGCAGCTGGCCCAGCTCCAATCATCTGATGCTCCAATCAAGGCAGATCTCGGCCGACTAGAACTCATGGCCCAGCATTAGCTGCTACCGTTCGGAACCCCAACTCCAAAATAGCAACCCATCCAGCCGTGATCCACATTACGAGCTATCTACCGTCGCGGCCACCTCCATCAAATTTTTAGTTCAGCCCCAAATTGACCAATTTGTAATATGCTTCAACATTAGCAATGCAACCGGTTGCATTGAAATTTCAGTACACTCTATTAAAAATTTTATTTTTTAACATTTGTTTAAACTTTTTTTTATAAAACTCTTAATCTAAGTATATTTAACTTATGCATTAAGTTTTATCTTTTTGAAAATTTATGTATGTATTTGATTTTGAAAATTGAGGTATTTTACTCATTTAAAAAGTACTAAAATCTCCCTATTTTTTAAAAATAAAAAAATATATACACATTTTCAAAAATAGTAAATTTTAGTTTATAGATTAATACACATAGATTAAGAGTTTTAAATAAAATTTTTAAAAAATATTAAAAAATAAAAATTCTAGCTAGATGCATTGAATTTTAATGCATACGGTCGTGTTTAAAAACATTATCCCACAAGGAAAGGTGCTTCTACAGGGCACAAGTTATCGGGTTTTGGTTCAATGTACTCGGCTCCCGGTGTACTGAACCTATTTTTTTTTATTTTTTTCGAAAAATATTTTACAGAAATATTAATATAAGTGTATTTAATATGTGTATCAATTTTTACTATTTCGAAGATTTTTAGATATTTATTTCAGATTTTTTAAAATTAGTGGCATTTTAGTAATTTTAGATTAATAAGTTCATGTAAAATTTTTGAAAAAAATAAAATAAAGGTAGATGCGCCCGGGGGCATTGAGACTCAATGTTCTCGAGTGCATTGAACCAGAACCCCAAGTTACCCATGCAACTTTTTTTGTTTAAATTTATAATGCTAGTAGTCAAAACATATTAATAATAAATTTATTCATCTTATAATTTTGTCGACAACTTATAATAATCTTTCCTTGTAATATTATCCTATATATGTGCAAGCTTTTATACTGTGATCAAATAACATGAGTTAATACTAAAACATTCACTAGATTATAATTTCGAGTATTTGATAAATTCGACAAATTAAATAATGGTTATTATATTTTATACTATTTTGCCCCATGCAACATTTTGCGTTTCACTTCATAATGATACATTTTTATTAAATTTAAATTAAAACCTCTTTGAGTAATCTACTAGTCAAAATATAGAATATTGTCTTAAATAAAATTCGAGCATAATATTTTAAAAAATAATTTCAAGAAGACTTTTTTCTCATTCATCTAAATAACTAATCAAAATCAAGAGCCACTGCATAGCGTAGTTGGCATCATCACCAGGCAACTAAGCCTTAGGTCCAGGATTCGACTCTAAAGACATGCAGCGTCCAGGACATCGACCGTATGACAAAAAAAAAAAAAAAAATATCAAAATAAAAATAAGCTATTGCTTCCATTTGGGACTTTCATGGCCCATAAGACAATGTAGATATAATTTTTCCCTTCGGATCTTATAAAAAAATTGACTAGATAATCTAGATTAATAGCCGAGTAGATTAATCAATGTGACCCAAGCTGTTAACTATAAAAAAAATGTATGATCTTTTAGCTATAAAATCATAATTTTTGTCAAAATGAAAATAGGCTATTGCTTCCATTTGTGCCCTTTATGGCCCATAAGACAATGTAGATATAATTTTTCCCTTTGGATCTTATAAAAAAATTGACTATATAGTCTAGATTAATAGCCGAGTGGACTAATCAATGTGACCCAAACTGTTAACTATGAAAAAATGTATAATCTTTTAGCTATAAAATCATACTTTTACAAAAACTATCTAGTTTGGATTTTTTATATTTTTTATTTTTTTTTGATAGAAGAATTACTCTACCCCGACCCCCTTTCCACTTGAAAAGGGTTCGGAGGAGAGAAATCTAAGCAATTCCTTGCCAAAAAATTATCTGTACAGATTTTCCCTGTAATTGCTTGTGGGGGAGACCCTCACAAAGTAGGATGATCATGTTCAGAAATAGAAACCAAATCTGCAAAGGAATGGGCCATCCCATTTCCTTGCCTAAGTACATGGTGTAATGAGAGGCAAGCGTTTGAAGCGAGTATGGATCTAATTTCGTTGACAACATGTCCCACCGATGAAGAGATGGAGCAGTCACTTGATAGAAAGGAGCAGAGCAGAAGAGAATCTGATTCAATCTGAATGTTGCCCAAGTTAAGCTGGAGCGCCCACTTAGTACCCATAAGAAAAGCATTTGCTTCCATCATCAGCAGTTCCACCACACCCTTCCATCTCCACCCCTTGGCCGCCACAAAAAGACCCCGGGAATCCCTAATAACAGCCGCCAAACCAATGACCTTCATTTCCATCAAGAGACGCGCGTCAATATTCAACTTGAAAGCACCATGTGGGGGAGCAAACCACCTAGCCACAAGAGGGCGATCCAGGACACAAGATTGACCAAGAAGATTCGCCCTCCTAAGCTGTTCCATAAAAGCATGGCACCACCGTAGAGTGTCCTCAAAGATAGGTTGGACGCCCTCCTCCTTGCACTTGTTTGGCAAAAACCATATTCGCCAGCAATACACGATAAAGAAAGCCAGCCTATCCAGATTGTTACCACTAGCCAGAGTGCACAAAGATTCCAAAACCTCCGATACGGGAGAGCTCCGGCAAGCAGCGATCCTGCCAATCCTCGCAATACACGGGCATCTCAAAAACAAATGATTAATATCTTCCACCTCCCTCTTACAAAACATGCAGAGCACCTCAACCGAGACACCCCTGTATAATAGGTTCAATAATGTAGGGAGTGCATTCTTCAGTAACCGCCACCCAAAAATCTTCACCTTACTAGGTAGCCCTGTCCTCCATATAGCCCAAAAGTAACGAGCCAGACTGGGGACGCTCATGGTCATGGATAGCATCCTATGGGCCGACTTCACCGAGTAGTGTCCATTGGGTTCATGGACCCAGAAGACACAATCCTGAACATCACCCCAGGGAAGTGGTATGAGCTTAACTTTTTGCCAACCAACCTCCCCCACGGCAGCCACCACCCTCTCCTTGATCCACGTCTTTGACTCATCATTGATGAAATGACTGACCAGGACCTCCTCAGGTATAGATAATGGTAGAGGGCCTGCCTTGCCCGCCATAGAATCTAGCCATGCATCCATAAAGAATCGAATCCGTTTACCATCGCCCACCTTCCATTTACAGCCAGATCGGATCGTTTCACGCGCCTTGAGGATGCTCTTCCACGTGTAGGAGTCAACAGGTCCCCCGTTACAATTCCAAATATCCGAGTCCGGGAATTTATGTGTGGGATTTTGGGCAAATTATGTAGACAGTAATGAGGAAAACTTGTGAATATATTTGAAATTCGCCATTTTTGGAATATCATGCTTCCTCATTTTTGTGCTCTTTTCACCTCTTTTTCTCCTTCTGTCCGTAATTTAAAAGTGTTTCATTGCTTCAGATCAGAATACCTTATTCCCTCAATATCCTTCCCTTCCTCTCAAATTTCATTTTACAATCCGTTATCCATCAGTTCATTAATTGATTTCTCAAATGGTGCTTTCTTTACAATCCATCAGTCCTATCTATTTCTCAAATGTCATGCAAGCCACAATGTGTGTGCCTGAGTTCACAATTCATTGCACATCTTATTCCTTCAGTTGTTCAGCTTTTCTCTTGTTTAACCTCTACATTTACCTATTTTAATAGGGCCATGTTTGTTGAACACAAAATCTTTTAAACAAAAACTTTTTACTCTCTACTATCGTGTTATTTTAAAATTTTTCTTTTTTGCATTTTCAGTATAGGTATCCTATATTTTAATCATTTCTACGTAACTATCTATATAACTCACTTATTTAGTTTAACTTTATTTTTTTTACTCATCAATATTACCCATATTATATTATTCTCCTAATTCAAAAATTTTTATGGTAAAATTTTTTTATTCAAGAGTTTTATCACTTCTCAAATAAATACACCCTAGATGTAGGGACTTCTTTTTGTTTTTTTTTCTCTGGGACTTCAGAATCGACCTACTTTTGAGGTATGGTGTAATTTGGCCAAGTTTTACCTTATCCGGATTGGACCTTAAACTTACGTCCGACAAGCCCAGAACCGAGCCCTTATCGTTCAAGCTATGGGGGGCCAAAGTGGGTCTGGACGGAGCCAGGACGGTTTAAACCGGGTCAGATCATTAGGTATGCTTTTGAATTTGTCAGACTTCAAATTAAAAAATCGGTTTTTGCAGCATTGTTTGCACGAAATTGTAAGCATATCATGAGTTTTTTAAAAATTTCAACCGTACCAATATAGTTTGCATGGTATTGTATGCTTTCGTCTAGGATTCGTGAGGTGGCTGATAAAATTTTTACAAAAGGATGAAACGCTTCTGAAATTTTTATATGTAGGTATAGATGCAAATTTTGATAACCCAAACATGCCTGCAATTTCACCCAATTTATGTATACCGATGCAACAAAACCTCCAAAAAGGGGGGAAAAAAGATTACACTGCAGAGACTCTTTCAAGGCTGAATGAAACCCTCTAGTTATCCCTTTCACTTGCTCACTACTTATTTCAACAGACAAATGACTGAACCAATAAAAAAAAATAATATAAAATATTTTCATTGGGCTTTTTATTCTTGTTAATTCTTATAATACATAAAGAGCATGAGTAGGAGTTATTTGCCAAAAAAGAAAAAATCCAATAAGTTTACCTAATCGAATTTTTAATCTCGTAATTTTAATACTTGTAAAAATGAATTCCGAATTTTTTCTTTTATTCAGAGGTCACCTCACGTTCAAACTGTGTATATGCAGAATCAAATCTCAAAGTAGCCCTTCCCCATTTTCATTCAACGATTTCCACCTGAAATGAGATCGAGTGGTCACACCAGTACTGTTGTTCATGCTCTGGTCCCGAAGTGCGCTGAATTTCATTGCCAATGTCCATCATCAGCAACATGCCAAATTGGTAAACCTCAATTTTCTATCTACGTGAAAACCAGTGCTGCAATTTATAAGCATGCCGACGGATTCAGAAATCCACTATTCATCAATATCAATTACTAATATTATAATCTCATCCGGGCACAATTTAATACATGCAATTCTTAATTTTTTTTTTTTTTTGGCACTCAACAATTATGCAAATGATAGCATGTTGGTAAGCAATAATGGTGGAATCTATTATGACCAAATGTTGGCTCCGATACCACATGTTTAAAATCATGTGATGCAGAAGCTATTTCAATATATTGCCAAAGATTTCATATGATGTATTATGCTGAGTACAAGACTTTTTCCCGCAAAACTTCTCCATTTAGTACTTAGCGTAGATGAGGAACGGCAAGTGACATCGTGTGGGAGACTGGCTTTGAATTCCTGTGCTTAAATAGAGTCCTTTTCATTATGACTCAAATAGAAAAGAATCAACACCTAATAAGAACTGATATATTCAATAAATGCTAGGCTTCCACTTTTAAGCTAAATCCAAAGACTATTATATTAGTCCACCTTATAATTTAATACGAAATTCCAAATTAATTATATTGAATCTTCTAAAATGGTAATGGTAATGATTCTTGTTTCTAAAATCAATAGGTCCACACAAATATTTCATATGGATTAAACAAGTTATTTTAAATGTAATAATCACATTATATTTTAGTTTAATCATAAGGTGTGACTGTAATTAAATGGAAAATTGAGTAAGAATTTTTACAAATTAGTTGGGATGAATGATTGCATTATAAACGAAAAAAGAGTGGCTTATATATAATCGATGATATGCTTGATGTAACGCCCCAGTGGCTAACCTCTACACTAGCAATCGGCGTTAGATTTCACTGAAAAATCCGGCAACATCTCTTCAGGTTGAGAGGTTAGACAGAATCACTCTGTACAAGCATTCTCACGTCATATTATCAATTATAATGCATACATAAAAATACAAAAGCTAAACAAAATAAATTTATCCACATCTCCTTCAATTCATCCACATAAACAACCATATATTAACTCTATAATAAAATAAGTTTTACAAGAAGCCCTCACCAGGTGACTTATTTACAAAAAAATGTCAAACTTAATCTTTTCTGCTAATTAAATTAATAATTCATTTATATACCCTGATGGACAAGATTTTTCCTCACTTCTGTCTGAGCGCCAACCCTACATTAGGCTCTTATCCCGGTCATGTTATCTAAAAATATCAATATAAGAAAATGTGAGTCTGAGTCAACTCAATAAGGAGGATAACAACAAAACTCAAATATTAAACCAAATAAACATCATTTCCACAAAATAACTCAAACATTGAAAATTTCAAAATTCATATGCTCATTCAAACTATGCTTATGTAAGTACTCATGCTCCAACTGCTCATGCAATGTAAATGCTCATCCACATCCTTCATCATCATTTATATCTCTAGGCACATCAGATAGACTCATTATTATCAAACATCTTACACGACTATATCGCAGTATACCATAACTCCTCCTACTCTTTTGGCTCGCTCGTAAAATTATTGTATGTTATGCTTAACATGTAATAATGCATTTATAAACCATGCCCGTGCTCACATGCTCATTTTAAAATTTATTCATTGAGCTCAAATAATTTACTTGCAAAAAGAATTTATAAATCCATCATCAACTAAAATAAAATTTTCATATTCCTCAACTCGATTAAATAATAAAAGCCAAAAAAATCATATATCTCAAAAAGGAGGTTTTCATAAAAATCTCAAATAAAACATCCAATCATCACAAAACACTCATGCCTGAAAAATAAATATCTATCAACATCCGCAAGCATCTAAATAAAAGTGAAAAATTCCTACTTACCTTTTATGCAAATGTTCAAATCTTCAACTTTGGGCTTTACAAGATTCTAAGATCTTGTTACTTTAGTCTACATCAAAATAACAATAATATTTTTAATAATATTTCAAAAATAATTTTCTTTAATTCCATCCTCAAATACCCTAAATTTTCTTTTTTCTCTAATTCCGAAACACCTATCTTGAGATACCTATTTTTTACATCATTTCAAATTTTCTAAAATAATTATTATCTTTCTTAATAAAATATAATTTTAAAATCATCCATGTTGGTTTCATACTCATATTTTATGTTCATGAAAAAAATCTCTTTTTCCTACCCTAACAAAATTTATAATTTTTAATCATAATATCTTAATTTTATTTTAAATTTCTCTCATACCATCACAACATTTAAAATAAATAAATAAATAAAAGAAAGGTTGAAAATAAATTGCTTACGTTAGTTTCTACCCACTTTTCTCAAAATTTTTAACTTTAAATCCTACCCAAGAATCCAAATCTACCCTAAAGTTTCTTTCCTCTTCTATTCTTACGCCTCCTCCTCCTCCTCTTCTCTCTCCTCTCTCCCTCTTTTTCTCTTCTTCCATTTTTTTCTGCTTTTTTTTTTTTTCCCTTCAATTGTCGTCGTCCCTGTAGCTCTAGGAATTGAATCGTCTCTTTTTTTTTAATAATTTTTTGTTCTTGGTTTTTATCCTTAAAATAGTCCTTATGTTTAAAAAATCTTATATGGTTTCACACTTGAGCATATAACCATGATAGAATTAGCCATAGCTATGTATTTTTTTGTTAATTTCTATACTTCTATGAAAATCTAATGTCGATCCAAATTAATAAATGGCAAAATTACAGCAATGTTCTTATAGGAGATTGATGCCTCTTCAAAAATTAAGCCATCAAATTTTTATTAAAAATAAATAAAAATCGAAACAAATAAATAAATTTGAATAAATAAATAATATTTTTAGTCTATTATTTATTTTCAATCATTTATTTTTAATTTGAATTTATTTATTTGTTTTCATGTTTTTTATTTATTTAGTTTATTTGTTTTATATTGATTGATTTATTTAAATTGTTAGAACGTTACTTTAAAAGCCTATGACTTAAATTGATATGGTGAAAGAGCCATCATTATATTACAAGGGCACGTAGCAATTTAATTTGGTATTAATTCTTATAGATATGAGTAAAAATACTTTTTCCAACAGAAAAAATAAGTGGCTATGATTAACTCTAACGCATAAGTGGTTACGTACCAAGATATATAACCCAGGTTGTATATAAACTACATCTAGAAAAAAATCGTGTGAAGTATAATTCCAAAATGCAACAATAAAAAAATCAGGCGGAAACATTTAGCAAGAATGTGTACAAACTAATTGGGATGGTTGACTTTCTTGCAAGCAAAAAAATGTTGTAAAATACGATTTCAATACAGAACAATAAAAAAATCGGTGGAAACATTGAGGCCTTAGTGTTATATGCACTATGCAAAAATTTCCCTTAATACAAATTTCTTGAAGGAAATACTTCAATGTGTAACTTCATGTGACTCTTATTTTATGCTCTTCTTGATGATCAAATAAAAATCTTATTTATTTATTTTAACATGGTACTAAATTATTTTAATCAAAATTTTGGGGTGTGTAATCAAGTATAAATTTTGATGAGTTCAGATCTATTTGTAAATGGAATAAAATGTAATAATAATTTATGATATCATTAAGAATGTGATGCTTTTAGTGGTTAAGATGTTGAATATATAACTTTAAAATTGATATATAAATCAAATTATTTAATATGTTCATTTAAGATTGTCGATCCTATGGGGTCGGATGCATGGGAATTGCCACTGATCCAACCCGTTTATCCATTTTTTTACATTTTTTATTTTTTTGTAAAACTATTACCCTAAATGTATTTAGTTTATATTAACTATGATCATTTTTAGAAAGGTGTACATATTTTTAAATTTAAAACATGTAAGAATGTGTCCTCTCTCCGTAGCCCCGACAGGCGACTCCGGCGCATCTCGGGACTGAGTAGAGGTAATCGGCTCCGGCGCATCGATTGGAGGAGAACGAGCAAGCAGCCAACCATCAGAAGGTTGTACGGATGGCGACTGGCGGCAGTCCGAACAGGGAGATTAACCCAAATGTAGGGGATTTGCTGGGTGTGGAATTACAGACTTTAGCAATATCCGGCGAAGCTATTAGGAGAATTTATCCTGGCGATAATGGGTCCATCCTCTGCTCTCTCTGGTCGTCAAAGACGTATAATAGGGAGGTGCTGAAGGCCATGCTGCGACGACTCTGGCGTGCAACGGGTTCATGCCTGTTTACAGAGTTAGGTGAGAATCTCTTTCAAGTAGCTTTCTCAAAGCAGGAGGATAAAGAACGTGTTCTAATGGGGCGGCCATGGTTGTATGAGAGGAATTTGGTGCTCGTGTACGACCTGAAAGAAGAAACAGATATTGACCACCTGATGCTTGTGAAAACGCCCCTTTGGGTGCATGTGAATGGAATTCCGTATATTGTTGATAGAGAAGCTTTGGGACGCAGCATTGGGAGTTCGTTTGAGGAGGTAGAGGAAATTGTGGCCTCCGGGAATGAGCTGAAACTAAAAATTATGTTCGATTGCAGAGAGCCACTTAGGAGAGGGCTGTTTATTCAAATAGATGGCCAGCAGAGAAAATGGATATCCTTTCAATATGACAAGCTTCCTGTATTCTGCTACCTATGTGGAAGGTTAGGCCATGCACATCGTGAATGTGGAGAGATCCTGGGATCACCAAAACCTGATTCGGAGGCCTCCATGCCGTATGGGAGCTGGATGAGGACAGGAGTGAAACCAATGCAATTCCATGATGGGGCATTGAAGAGCAGCAGAGTGGTGCCTAAGAAATACTTGGGGACGAATCATGGCAGCGCTGGGCAGCTGCATGCTCAATCGATGAGCTCCAGGAAGGTGCGGGAGGGAAAAGATGTGGAGGTCAACTCCAGTTTTGGAGAAGGTGCTGTTGGGGCTTTGCAGTCTAAGGCCCGAGTCGTTGAGGACGTGGAAGCAGGGTGGGCTGAAGCTGGCCAGCTCCAGGGAATGCGGCAGGAGGCGGCGGATGTGCAGACCAACTGTCTGCTGTCGTGTGGGGCACTTTCTGAACAGCCATGGCAGCAAGGCTTTGAGATGGGGGCTGGTGGACTCCACCCAGTCCGTTCCATGGGGGAATCTGAAATTGTTGGCGCTGCTAGGAATACTTTTGGGGACTCAGATGGGCAGCTTGAAGGGTCTAACCGGTGGGGGTCAGTGGAGTCCAGAGAACATGATGGAGCAGAATTGTATCCAGTGCAGGTGAATGGGGGACTCGTGCTGAAGCAAACTCAGGAGAGGGAGATTGGGATGGAGGGATACAGGAGGGACAAGGAGCTGATCCTGCAGGAGGTGCAAGTGGAAATGCTGAAGGGGGAAGGGGATGGTTATGCGGGGGCCAGTGGAGTGATATCTTATGCCAACTCTGGCAAATGGAAGAGGAGGGGGAGGAAGGGAAGGGACATAGACGGGCTTGTACCGGTGATGGTACAAGTGTTGGGAGGGGAAAAGCGGGGGAGGAGTAGCATGGAGGAAGAGGGGGTTGAGTCTTCAAATAAGAAAAGATGTCAAGGTGGTGGGTGCTTGAATGAGGCGGCGGCCGGGGAGTTACCCCAGGCCCGCCTCCACTAGTATGGCTATTATGGCTTGGAATTGCCGTGGGCTTGGGAACCCGCGAGCGATCCGTAGCCTTCTTGACTTGGTCAGGATTCAAGGTCCCTGTTTGCTTTTCCTTTCCGAGACGAAATGTAACTCTAAAGAGATGGATAATGTTAGACGGCGTCTCAATTTTGATTCTTGCTTCGCAGTGGACCCGGATGGGAGAAGAGGGGGGTTGGCTCTTATGTGGCAAAACAGCAAACCGGCCTGCATCAAAAGCTACTCCTCTCACCATATTGATGCGAGCTTTTTGGGGTGGAGGTTCACGGGCTTCTACGGTCATCCTGAAACACATAACAGGCATCTCAGTTGGCAGACTCTAGACTTGTTAAGTCTCAATAATGAGGAGCCATGGCTTGTGATGGGGGACTTTAATGAAGTGATGCACCATAATGAACATGCTAGTTGCAGAAACCGCCCTCAGGTCCAATTGGATCTTTTTTGTGAAGCTGCCAATAAATGTAACCTTCATGATCTGGGTTTCAGTGGGCCAATGATGACATGGACAAACAATAGACGCGGGAGGCAACGGGTGGAGGCGAGACTGGACAGGGGACTGGCGTCTCCTTCTTGGATGAACCTTTACCCTCAAGCTAAGGTTCTTCATCTTGTGGCTCCTACATCAGATCATTACCCTATCCTGTTGACGTTCAACTCTAACGGATGGACAAGGAAACCGCCACGGGAGTTCAGATATGAGCTTTTTTGGGACCGTGACCCGGAGGCGTCCAGGATCGTGAATAGATCATGGTCCTCCCAAATTCAGGGGAATGGGAGGATATCTACTGTGCTGGGACAGAAGCTAAGTTTCTGCAGTTCTGAGTTAGATAAATGGAGCATTAGGAGGAGAGGTAACATTCGTCATGAGATTCGGCGAAAGCAAAGGTTGTTGGATATCATACTGATGAGAAGACAGAATGATGCTAGGGATGATGCTGTGCATTGCCTTAAGCGACAAATCAATCTCCTACTGGAGGATGAGGAGCAATTATGGAGAATGCGAGCGAAAACTCATTGGCTGTTGGAGGGCGACAGGAATACTAAATTTTTCCACCGTGCAGCTTCTATCAGGCACCGCTCAAATCACATTGAAGCTCTCAGCGATCAGAATGGGAATTGGATTACGGACCAGGACATGATGATGAATTCGGCAGTGCACCATTTTCGGGAGATGTTTACTTCTTGCTCGCCATGTAGAGCTTCTTGGATTGAAAGTGTCATTACGAGGAAACTTTCGGATGAGCATAGAAGATCTTTATCTCTCCCGCTTCTTGATTGCGAAGTGCGATGCGCTGTGAAAGGGATGTGCCCTTCAAAGGCCCCGGGACCGGATGGTATGTCTGCCGGATTCTATCAGAGACATTGGAACACGGTGGGCCCCGACATTACGAAGTGGTGCAGGGATGTCATGAAAGAGCGTAATCCTGACCAGATTTGTACTCTTATCAAGGATTTTAACAAAACCACTATTGTTTTGATCCCAAAGGTGAAGGGAGCACATATGTTATCACAATTCAGACCGATCAGCCTTTGCAATGTGGTCTATAAGATCTTGGCTAAGATTTTGGCTAACAGATTAAAGCTTGTTCTTCACGAGATCATTGGAGAAGAGCAGAGTGCATTTATCCCGGGCAGGCTTATTACCGACAACATGCTTATTGCATATGAAGCTATCCACTCTATTCGAAGGCGCAAGTCAGGCAGGAAAGGTGAGATGGCTGTTAAGCTCGACATGTCAAAGGCATATGACAGAGTGGAATGGAACTTTTTGAGATGCATAATGCAAGCTATGAATTTCGATGAGACCTGGATCGAGTGGATTATGAGTTGTGTATCTACTGTCAGTTATAGAGTAAACGTCAACGGCTTCAAATCTTCTTTCTTCCAGCCGGGGAGAGGGTTAAGGCAAGGTGATCCCCTGTCTCCATATCTATTTTTACTTTGTGCTGAGGGGTTCTCTACACTGATGGCCTATGAATCTAGCAGAGGTGCTTTCCATGGTATTAGGCTGCAACCCCATGGACCTATGATCTCTCATCTTCTGTTTGCCGACGATGCGATCATTTTCCTCAGGGCGGATGAGGGGTACTGTGAGGACCAGGTATTTTTATTCTATTTTTATTATAACTTTTCTCTATTTATAAGGTAACTTATGAACATGCTAGTAAGAATTTTACGATATTAATGGATACATAACATACATGGACACGACATTTAGGAGATGTATAGTGCATATGTGCATGTATGATTAACGTTCCATTGATGGGCACTACGACTATTGTTTCCTTCGCAGAGTAGGTACGGGGTTCGACCTGCCCGGTCAGGTCGCGGGGGTCAAGGGGGAGACGCCCCTTGCGGGGGTGCAGGGGGCAGCGCCCCTGAAGAAAATTTTAATTATTTAAGTCGTAGGAGTGGAAGAGTAAATTACCAAATGCGATTAGACCCGACTCATGCTCCGACCCGTCCTGGACCCGATCCCGACCCGATGGGGGTTCGATATGAAGCGAAGCCCGCGCGATAGACTCCATTTTCTCACCTCACGCCCGACTGTTTTTCTTCTTCTTCTCTTCCCGATCTCTGCGTCTTCTCTTCTTTCTCTTCTACTCAGTACGATCTAGCAATAGATCTCTTCGAGAAAACCCTACTGACTGCCTCGAAGGTGATCGATTTGAATCAAGGAAGCTCCAAATCTCTGCAAGCTAAGCCTAGGGTCGCTGTTTTGGGGAAAATCACGATCGAGGTAAGTAGATGTCGCCCTTTCTCGATTTAGTGATGAAATTTTATGTTGAACACGACATGAGGCTAGAGGAAATATGTAGAGCTTGACGACTCTATGGTATTAGGAAATGGGTTCGTAACAGTTAGGGTTTATGGGAAATTTACTTTGAATGTGCGATTTTTATGATGTGAAAGATTTCCTAGAAGTTCTTATATTGTTGAAATGTGACGTGAATTGATTTGCCCCAAAAGAGAATACGAATCGAAGGTTATTTCATTTCGCGCCTATCATGTGTTTGATAAAATGCTTGTGTGACAGATCTATGTGTTGTATCTGAATTGTGTTGATGTTGTATGTGTGGTTTGCGATGTGTTTCATTGTCTGTTATGTATGATGCGTTATCTCAAATAGTTGGTTGTAAGGGTTGTTCATGGCCCCTGATTGACATGAGGAGAGGGTTGTTCATGGCCCTTGATGGACATGAGTAGATGATTGGTTGTGTTGGTCAATTTGTATGTTATGGGGAGATGCTGCCGAATTTTTCTATGATTGTGTAGCGCCGTTGATTAGTTATTGAGTATTTTTATGAATGGGGCGTTACAGAAAGTGGTATCAGAGCATAAGAATGTTTTAAATTATTAAGTTAGTGAAAGAGACCGATTAGGTGAGTGGTGAGAATACATGTTAAGTACATAGTATATTATCAGGGATGCAGTCTAGGTTCTTGATATGGGACTTGGAATATCTCTATGTTAAATTAGTCTGTGTACATTGGTCAAATTTATGTTGCTTAATCTTAATTATTTATGGATGTTGTACAGAAGATGGCACCAAAGACAAGACTTAACAAGGGAAAGGGCATTATGGAAGAGGGTGGACCAAGTGAAACGATAGTCCCACCTCATGAAATGCCACTTGCTATTGAAGGCCAACAACAGGAGCAAGTTGCACAGGAGAGGTCCCCACTTCAAGAAGACGAGGAGAACGCAGATGATGATGCATACTGGGAAAATCCTAGCGGGGGTTATCATGGGATACACAGTCAAGGAGGAGTAGGAACCAGTAGTGGTGAGATTCCTATAGGACCAGAGGTAAATACTGGGGCACAAACAGGTGTGGAGGCTATGATGGGAATGATGAGAGGTATGATGCAGAATTTTCAAGAATTTATGCAAGCTCAGATGGAGAGAATGACGGCAAGCCTGGACACTCAAAGAGAACAACAAAGGACTTCAGGTGACACAAACCGTGCAGGTCCAAGGATGGGAGCAAGAAGACAAGAGCAAGAAGGAAGAAGGCCTCAAGAAGAGAAGTTAGACATCAAAGCATTCCAGGAGATGAAGCCTCCTATATTTCAAGGAGAAAGAGATTATTTAGTTGTGGATCGATGGGTGGCGAAGATGGAAAAGATTTTCAACTATATGGAATGCACAGAAGAACAAAAGGTCAAGTATGCTCTTTATGTGATGGAGGGGGATGCAGAACAGTGGTGGGATGCTGAGAAGGCTGTGTTACCAGATGGGGGTGGAAGACTACGATGGCCCGAATTTCTGGAAAGATTTCTTGCCCACTATGTGCCTGATAGTGAGAAAACACGTCGAGCATCAGAATTCATGCACTTAGTACAGGGGAAAATGACCGTGGAAGAGTATGATGCTAAATTTCGGTCGCTTTCTAGATTTGTTCCGTGGATAAGGACCAATCCACAAGAAAGGTCACGTAAATTTCAAGAGGGACTGAAATTCTCTATTCGAAGGGGCTTAGCACCCTTCATGTTACGTGATTATGGAGAAATGCTTGATCGAGCCCGCATGATAGAACGGGAAGAAGAAGAGCAAGAGAGGATTAAGGAAAAGAGAAAAGGGCCAAGAGGAGAAGTACAAGGACACAAGAAGCAGAGGACTATTGAGGGTGAAACTTTTACATTTAAGTCAGCCTGTTTCCAATGTGGTCAATTGGGTCATAAAAAAACATCATGCCCGCAATTGGTAGGTCAAGGGGAAGAGCAAACCAGGGGACAAGCACAAGCCCATGTTAGGGAGCAACAACCACAACAGCCACAGGTTCAAAGACAGAGGACAGGACGACATATTGTTTGCTTCTACTGTCGTCAACAAGGGCACATTAGGAGGGATTGCCCTATACTCTTAGGTGGAGGAGCAGTAGGGGCAGCTCGGATACAACAACAATTACCAGTTCATAATATTCCTCCTGGTGGGATGCAGGTTGGGAGAGGACCCTATCCTCAGCAGGTTCGCCCTCAGGTCGATAGAAGACCACAAGTGATGGCAGTGGTTCAAGCTGCAAATGCACAAGAGGCACAATCCGCAGAGAATGTGGTTACAGGTAACCTTCTTGTTAGTGGATGCATGGCCTTTGTATTGTTTGATCCTGGTGCATCACGATCGTTTGTGTCAATAGCTTTTGTGAAGAAAGCCAAGTTGATTAAACATCCCATGCATGAGCTAATGAGGGTGTCTACCCCCTTGAGAGCAGTTAGTATAGCAACTGAGATGTGTAGATGTGTTCCTGTGATGATTGAGGGTAGACAGTTCCTAGCAGATTTGATAGTATTAGAGATGGAGGGATTGGATATTATCTTGGGCATGGATTGGTTAGCTAAGTATGATGCTAATGTAGGTTGTCGATCAAAGCAAGTTATCCTTAAGGTACATAATGATGTGGAATTCATATTCAGAGGATTACCAACAGGTGGGTTACCCAAATTGGTGTCAGCCTTAGGAGCAATGAGTTTGGTTCGAAAAGGTTGTCTTGCTTATCTTGCCTCAGTAGTAGATATCAACCTAGTGGACAAACAGTTGGATGAGATCCCTGTGGTACGTGAGTTCCCTGATGTGTTTCCTGCAGATTTGCCTAGTTTGCCACCCGAACGGGAAGTGGAATTTGGAATAGATTTGCAGCCTGGAGTGGAGCCAATTTCAAGAGCTCCTTATCGCATGGCACCAGTAGAGATGGCTGAATTGAAGACTCAGTTGCAGGATCTATTAGATAAAGGATTTATTCGGCCCAGTGTGTCACCATGGGGAGCCCCAGTTTTGTTTGTGAAAAAGAAAGATGGGAGTTTGAGGTTATGCATTGACTATCGCGAACTCAATAAAGTGACTATTAAGAATAAGTATCCATTGCCTCGTATTGATGATTTGTTAGACCAGCTGCAAGGAGCAAGTAAGTTTTCAAAGATTGACTTACAATCTGGGTATCATCAAATGAGAGTTAAAGAGTCAGATATACAGAAAACAGCATTTAGGACTCGGTATGGACATTATGAGTTCCTAGTCATGCCTTTTGGTTTAACAAATGCCCCTGCAGCATTCATGGACTTAATGAATAGGGTATTTCGGCCATATTTGGATCAAATTGTGGTTGTGTTTATCGATGACATTTTGGTGTATTCCAAGAGCAGTGAAGAGCATGAAGGACACTTGAGATTGATTTTACAAAGGCTAAGGGAAGAAAAGCTTTATGGAAAGCTTAAGAAGTGTGATTTTTGGATGAACAGTGTGGGCTTTTTGGGTCATGTTGTTTCTAAAGATGGAATATCTGTGGACCCGCATAAGATAGAGGCCGTGGTAAACTGGCCTAGGCCATCCAGTGTTACTGAGGTGAGAAGCTTTTTGGGTTTAGCAGGGTACTATAGGCGATTTGTGGAAGGGTTCTCTACCATTGCCACTCCGATGACGAAGCTCACACACAAAGGGGTAAAGTTCGAATGGACAGACAAGTGTGAAGAAGCATTTCAAGAGTTGAAGAGACGGTTAGTAGAAGCACCTGTGTTAACTGTACCTTCAGGAAATGGTGGATTTGTGATATATAGTGATGCATCAAAGAAGGGATTGGGATGTGTCCTTATGCAACATGGTAGGGTGATAGCCTATGCATCAAGACAATTGAGACCACATGAGGTGAATTATCCAACTCATGACTTGGAGTTAGCTGCAGTGATTTTTGCACTGAAAATATGGAGGCACTACTTATATGGCGGACGATGTGAAGTATATACTGATCACAAAAGTTTGAAGTACATCTTTACTCAAAAGGAGTTAAATATGCGGCAACGAAGGTGGCTAGAGTTAATAAAAGATTATGACCTGAGTATTCATTATCATCCAGGTAAAGCAAATGTTGTTGCAGATGCACTGAGTAGGAAATCTGGGAGTAGCATGGCTAGTTTACTTACTGGTCAAGAAAAATTATTTGAAGAAATAAGAAGAATGGACTTGCATGTGTGTGTTGATGGGGGTAGCAGCACAAATTAGCCAATTAAAGATTCAACCTACTCTTAGAGATGAAATTAGACAAGCACAAGAAGAAAGCCAAGATGAATCCTTTCAAAAGGTGAGAGAGAGAGCATTGAAAGGAGAATTGCAAGATTTTATAATTGGGGCCGATGGTATTATGAGATTCAGGGGTCGTATGGCCATTCCCAGGAGAGCTCAAATTTTACAAAAGATACTCGAAGAGGCACATTACTCACCTTACATGATTCACCCTGGGAGTACAAAGATGTATCAGGATTTAAAGATGCACTATTGGTGGGATGGAATGAAGGGTGATGTGGCTAAGTATGTGGCCAAGTGTTTAACATGCCAGCAAGTCAAGGCCGAACACCAGAGACCTGGAGGAGCATTGCAACCCATTGAAATTCCAAAGTGGAAGTGGGAAGGTATAGCGATGGACTTCATTGTTGGACTACCACGCACAGTGGCAGGATATGATAGTATTTGGGTTATTGTGGATAGATTGACTAAGGTGGCACATTTTATTGCTGTTAAAACCACTTTTACAGCTGAAAAGCTAGCATGGATATATCATAAGGAGATCGTGAGACTCCATGGGGTGCCAATGTCTATCATCTCAGATCGGGGATCAGTGTTCACATCAAGGTTCTGGAAGGCTTTACATAGAGCAATGGGCACTCAATTGGATTTTAGCACTTCCTTCCATCCGCAGTCTGATGGCCAAACAGAACGAGTGAACCAACAGTTAGAAGATATGTTGAGAGCTTGTGTCTTGGAATGGGGTAGCACTTGGAGTGACCATCTGGCTTTGGCAGAATTTGCATACAACAATACTTATCATTCCAGCATTCAAATGGCTCCTTTTGAGGCATTGTATGGACGAAAATGTAGATCGCCACTTTGTTGGGATGAAGTGGGGGAGAGTACTATAGTTGGCCCTCAAATGATAGCAGACACAGTGGAGAAGGTATCACGAATTCGGGAACAGATCCGCATTGCCCAATCTCGTCAAAAGAGCTATGCAGATACTAGGAGGCGAGAGCTGGAGTTCCAAGTGGGAGATAAGGTATTTTTAAAGGTATCCCCAATGAAGGGTGTGGTTCGGTTTGGTACAAAAGGAAAATTAAGTCCAAGATATATTGGTCCCTACGAAATCTTGGAACGAGTTGGAAAGGTAGCATATCGCATTGCTTTGCCACCTTTCTTAGTCGGGGTGCATGATGTATTCCATGTCTCATCATTAAGGAAATATGAGCCAGACCCGTCACATGTGCTCAAGCCTGAGGAAATACGAGTAGAAAAGAATTTGCAATATGTAGAGAGGCCAGTTCGAGTCTTAGATAGTAAGGAGAAACAATTGAGAAACAAGACTATCAAGCTGCTTAAAATCCAGTGGAGTAACCATACAGAAGATGAGGCTACTTGGGAGTTGGAGGAGATAATGAGGGAGAAATATCCTTATTTATGGGAATGATTGCAAGTTTCGAGGACGAAACTTTTCTAACGAGGGTAGTCTGTGAGGACCAGGTATTTTTATTCTATTTTTATTATAACTTTTCTCTATTTATAAGGTAACTTATGAACATGCTAGTAAGAATTTTACGATATTAATGGATACATAACATACATGGACACGACATTTAGGAGATGTATAGTGCATATGTGCATGTATGATTAACGTTCCATTGATGGGCACTACGACTATTGTTTCCTTCGCAGAGTAGGTACGGGGTTCGACCTGCCCGGTCAGGTCGCGGGGGTCAAGGGGGAGACGCCCCTTGCGGGGGTGCAGGGGGCAGCGCCCCTGAAGAAAATTTTAATTATTTAAGTCGTAGGAGTGGAAGAGTAAATTACCAAATGCGATTAGACCCGACTCATGCTCCGACCCGTCCTGGACCCGATCCCGACCCGATGGGGGTTCGATATGAAGCGAAGCCCGCGCGATAGACTCCATTTTCTCACCTCACGCCCGACTGTTTTTCTTCTTCTTCTCTTCCCGATCTCTGCGTCTTCTCTTCTTTCTCTTCTACTCAGTACGATCTAGCAATAGATCTCTTCGAGAAAACCCTACTGACTGCCTCGAAGGTGATCGATTTGAATCAAGGAAGCTCCAAATCTCTGCAAGCTAAGCCTAGGGTCGCTGTTTTGGGGAAAATCACGATCGAGGTAAGTAGATGTCGCCCTTTCTCGATTTAGTGATGAAATTTTATGTTGAACACGACATGAGGCTAGAGGAAATATGTAGAGCTTGACGACTCTATGGTATTAGGAAATGGGTTCGTAACAGTTAGGGTTTATGGGAAATTTACTTTGAATGTGCGATTTTTATGATGTGAAAGATTTCCTAGAAGTTCTTATATTGTTGAAATGTGACGTGAATTGATTTGCCCCAAAAGAGAATACGAATCGAAGGTTATTTCATTTCGCGCCTATCATGTGTTTGATAAAATGCTTGTGTGACAGATCTATGTGTTGTATCTGAATTGTGTTGATGTTGTATGTGTGGTTTGCGATGTGTTTCATTGTCTGTTATGTATGATGCGTTATCTCAAATAGTTGGTTGTAAGGGTTGTTCATGGCCCCTGATTGACATGAGGAGAGGGTTGTTCATGGCCCTTGATGGACATGAGTAGATGATTGGTTGTGTTGGTCAATTTGTATGTTATGGGGAGATGCTGCCGAATTTTTCTATGATTGTGTAGCGCCGTTGATTAGTTATTGAGTATTTTTATGAATGGGGCGTTACAGGTACTTGAGAAAGTTGATGGATATGCTTAATCTCTATACGGCCGCATCTGGCCAAGTGGTAAACATTGACAAGACTGCCGCCCTCTTCAGTCCCAATGTAACTTACGATGCCAAGCAGAAATTGATTCATATCCTTGGTTCTGCGGGGACCGACTTTAACCATTACTTGGGACTTCCAGCATGGCTCGGCCGCTCCAAAACGGGGTTCTTCAAGGGTCTCAAAGATCGCATCAGAAATCGTATCCAAGGGTGGAAGGGCAAACTTCTTTCATGGGGAGGAAAGGAGGTGCTCATTAAGGCTGTTGCCCAAGCGATTCCCACTTACTCGATGAGTATTTTCCTATTACCAAGATCTCTTTGCAACGACATCAATGGGATGCTGAGTAGGTTCTGGTGGGGGGAAACGGATGGGAAAAGGAAGATGAGCTGGGTCGCCTGGAAGGACTTATGCAAACCTAAGAGGGCGGGAGGATTGGGGTTCAGAGATTTTCAGAAGTTTAATTTAGCCCTCCTGGCGAAGCAAGTGTGGAGACTGGTCTCTTGTACCTCATCGCTGTGTCATAGAGTGCTAAAGGCGAGGTACTTCAGGAACTCTGATATATGGACGTGCAAGGCGAGGCCATCAGACTCCTTTACGTGGAAGAGCATTTTGAAAGCGAGGGATGTTATTCAAGGGGGATGCAAATGGCGAATTGGTAATGGACAAAGGGTCCGTTTCTTTGACGATATTTGGTTGGACTCCAAGATTGCAAAGGCGGGACCTCTCCCCCTCTCGATTCCTGAAGAGGTGCGGGTATGCCATTTCATTGATCGGGTGTCGCACTCTTGGAGGAGGGATCGTCTTCTAGCCGCGGCGGGAGAGGCCACTTGGCAGAGGGTCCGAACGATTCCCCTTCCTCGCTCGGATGTGATCGATAGCATGTTCTGGATGCATGAACCGAATGGCTCTTTCTCGGTCAAGTCGGCTTACAGATTGTTGTCCTCCGGGGATCCGATGGCGGATCACTCAGGTTTTTTCAAGGCCATATGGAGACTACGGCTTCCAAGTAAGGTAATTATCTTTGCTTGGCGTCTCTACTCAAATGCTCTCCCAACCATGCGGAATCTCCGGCAGAGAGGTATTGGGGATGATATGCGGTGCGTCCTGTGCTCATCGGGATGTGAGGATGCTGACCATATTTTCCTGTATTGTGTCTCAACATTGGGATTGTGTTGGAAGGCGGCCCGCGTGGCACCCCGGATTATGACGGTCCGGGAGCTTATGGATTCCCTGATGCAGGGCCACCGATCTGACGATCTTGCTCTCCTCATTATCTGTAGTTGGAGGATCTGGTTCCTGCGGAACAAACTCAAAATGGAGAATCTTCCTCCTAATTTTTCGACGGTATTGCCGTGGTGCAAGGAGTTCCTGAATGAGTACAAATCGGCGCCAAGGCTTTCTTGTTCCGGTCTATTGGATAGACCTCTGGTGGCTCGATGGACTAGGCCCCCACCGGGCTTTGTCAAAATCAATGTGGATGCACGATGGCATGTGAATATGGGCTATTTTGGGTGTGCAGCTATTCTCAGAAACTCTTGTGGTGCATTTGTTGCTGCCAGCGGGTGGAAACGGAGAGGTAAGTCGGAGCCAATTTTCATGGAAGCTACAGCCATTCTCCTTGGTCTAAGATGGGCGGTTCAGTTGAGGCTTAACCAGGTACATGTGGAAACCGACTCTCTTATTCTGTATGACTTCATCTCCAACTCGGTTCCTATTTTTTCTGACGTGGGTTTTATAGTTGAAGAGATCATTTCCATTCTCTCCAACAATGTGGCTTTTTCGATACACCACGTTCTTCGGCAAGGTAACTCTGTAGCTCATTCCTTAGCCGATTTAATTATTTGTTCGGAGGATGACCAACTGTGTTGGTATGACAATCCTCCTAGGGATATTGTTGGAAACATTTGTACTGACAATTTTTTGGCATTTAATTGCGAGGATCCTTCTATCCCTACCCCCTCTATAACCGCGTGGGGGTAGGGATGGGGGTTTTTCCTTTTTATCAAAAAAATAAAACATGTAAGAATTAGTTATTTTCAATTGACATCAAATTTAAAAATATTTTAGTAATTAAAATAACTACAATAGCCCTATATTTGAAATCGAAAAGGACACACCTCCCAAAATGGTAATACTGAATATGTAAGTTAATAGTTGACAATTACTAAAATATCCTTATGTTTAATGTTTAAAAACATGTATACGCTTACGCATCTACAAAATTGAAAAAGCTATGTATAGTAAATGGGTTGGGAACTCCCATGCATCTTGCTGCATAGGCCGAGAATCTTATTTTTTATTTTTATAAATTTGTTAATTAATGTGTTTTAATTTATAAATCAATTTTTCCACAATACCCCTATGTTTACAATTGACAAAACATATACACATATTTCTAAAAGCGGTACTGATTTATATATTAAATACACCTGCATTAACAAGTTTATAAAACAAAGAATATTTTAAAAATAAGTTTTGTAGGTCCTGCGCATTTTCCATTGGCCGAAAGCTGATTTCCTAGACAGATAACTTATTCTAGACGAATTGTGTAGACTCGATTTTAGTAGTGAAATATATGTCTTCTGAATGGGTCAATGGCTGCTGTATTCTACAATTCAAAATTCAAAAACTGATGACGTATCATACCAGTCTCCTTCAACGTATGAGGTCCTTATATCCTGCCACGCTGTTGGCAGGCAAATCCGGATTGCTGGAGAACACATTACATATATTAATATGCCTGTTGTCTTCCAACCTAGCAACCTTCAGCAATATTGGTATTATTCTCTTTCCAGGTTTAAGTAGCAAATGTCATTACTCAGCTGCTCTTCAATTCCTTGTTTGTTGTTTATGCATTTCATTTAGTATTAGGCATTTATTTTGAGTGAAAAATTTTACTCCCATTTCCAAAATATTTTCACATGTTCATTCAATCGGTCACCTTGTTTAGAATTATTTGCAATCATTTCGACTTAAGTTTTAGGTGGGTAATATTACTTAAAAATTTAAGCAATAATGTGTAAATTATTAAAAAACTTAGATTCATTGATATACTCATTAAAATGCTATATTATAAAATCATTCATCAACACAAAAAGAATACTTAAGGTTTTGTTGAATTAACGAATCTGAAATTGATACACTGATCAAATACTTATTATACTGATTTAATGCTTTACATATATATGCCTACAAATGGACACCAATATTGCATCTATATTCCCACGCTTACAAAAATTGCAATGCCTACAAGCTTGAAGCATTTTTGCAGGTGTTTTCTCTCACATTAAAATGTCTGCCGGACGAAAAATGGCTTGCAGACTGTTAAAAAAACCCCTTTCGAGCTGCAATCCCAATATGCCTCATTTTGTACAATTATGATTTCAAGATGTCATTTTCGTCATTTCCAATTTGCATGGACATCTGTACACAATCAACATGCAAAGATACAGCCTGTGACCGAAAGGATAAGACTAAAAAAAAGGGTATAAGTCCATAGGCACATTTCTAATTTTACAAGTTCATGGATGTGGATACAATATTGGTGAAATTTCGTAGGCATATATCTATAAAAAGTGTGATGCTTTTGAAAAATTTTCCCTACACAGTTTTCATTTGGATCAAATTAAAATTTTTTTTTGTATGAAAAAAATGGTTCTAACTGCAATGGGCGCAAGGAATCATTCATCATGCCTCAAGTTAAAATATGACTATAAAAATATGATCTATATGATCAAATATTTTCTACATAACTAAAAGGAAACCAATAAGGAAATGATCAATATAGACTTCTCAGATTTTTGAAATCCTAACCTTTTACCATATTTATGCATTGGTGTTGTTTGCATGAGCATTGAAGCTCGACATTTGTGCTTGTATTACAATTAATTTTACATTTTTGATTTTGTTTAATATATTAATTCGAATTTGAAAATTACAAAATTAAGTAATTTTCATATGCTGACACGTATTAATTATTATTGATTCTCGCTGATTGATTACTCCGTTTTATTTTATCTCAAATTTCTTTATTCTTTTTTCTGGTTCTAACCATTGATCTATTCCTTCATTGTTGATTTCCACTAGTGGATATGAACATGAAGGCGGCAACAACACGAGAACAGCATGGAAGAAACATTTGGTTTCAAGCGGCTGTTGTGAGTATTTTTTTTATTATAGATGGAGTTGCAGTAACAGATAGAGTAAATCTGGTTCCTAGAAAGATGAGGCTTATGAAACCAATGAAGAAGCATAAAGGAACCATCAAAACAATTCAGGTGATTGCCCATGGTCGGGTTTAATTTTGGCTGACTACCCATTAATTGAGCTAATTACTATCATCCATACATATATTTATTGAGTTATGATATAATACAACCAACTGCACTTACTTAAGTTGCAGCAGTCAAGATATAGCCGAGTAATTTAACATTTGTGCATATGTAAATGAGGTTCTAATTTTTAGTTCTAACTGAAGCAATAGTCTCCATTTACATAAAATTTGTAGCCAGCTTTTATGGGTTCCATTTGTAAAATTCTTTTTGTTCTTTTACATTTTCATGTGGGCTGAAATGTATGTAGCCAATTTTTTGTAATTTTTTGATTATATATTTTTTATAAATTTTAAAAATCAAAATTTTTTATTATTTTTCATGTGAGGGGGAGAGTGAGACGGGTGAAGTTTTAAATTTGTAAAGAATACATAGAAAAATTTAAAAATGATAAAATTAGGTACATAACTGCATGCATTTGGGCCTACAAAAAATGATAAAACTAAAAATATTTACAAATGGAACCCATAGTAGTCGACTGCAACTTAAATAATTTGCAGACGGTGTATAATATCATAACTCGGATTTATTTTCCGTAATAAATTATGTACTAACTATCCGTACCTGTTTTTTTTTTTTTTTTTTTAAAAACTATGTGTATCTTTTACATAAAAAACCATCTGTATCTTGCTTTCTCTTGAAAAAAAAATGATTTTGATCTCTATATGTACAGTAGACTGAGGATGGAGACATTATTGACTGTGTTGACATATACAAGCAACCTGCATTTGATCATCCTGCACTCGCAAATCACACCATTCAGGTTTTTATTCTCCTCTATGCTCTATGGAAAGAAATTCAATATTCCAATAGATATACATGCATTACAAGAAAGGTAATTTTTCTCAAGTGTTGTTAGCAATAAAAAAGTCTTTATTAACAAGGAAGAAGTTTTCACACTTACGATATGCTTTTACAATTAGAAAAATTTAGTTTTTCTTATGGTTTTTTTAAAGTATAAAGAGCATGAATTATTAGTGCAGTAACAAAAATTTAAATATCTTAAAAGAAAATCTTGGTCGTCGAAAAGAAAATTTTTTGTTGTGCCCTGTGTTCTCTCAGTGAATAGTCGCTCATCAGTCATAAAATTTTTAATTATAATCGTAGATGGAGCCAAGAGAGCACACCGAAGAGTCGACAACGGCAAGCAATGCATCATCACCGTCATCGTCCACAGCATCATCAGCACAACTCAAGCAATTGAATGTTGGGGATTGTCCACCAGGAACCATCCCTATTTTGAGAACAAAGAACAATGATGACAAGGTCATAGAAAATTATTCCAATACCTACTGGTATACTGAGGTAAGTGGATCTTATAATAGCATTGATTTTTAATTAAATGGTGCTGATCCTTTGCCACCAACATTGCACCCGGCTAAAAATATTTATTTATTTTTATATATCTGCAGGCCCTGTTTGTATCTTTCTTCCTGTAAAATTTGATCACTTTTGAATGTTTTAGTATTTTATTTTTATTTTTTAAAATGAAAGTAAAATGACAAATAAATTTTAAAAATTCCAAAAACGTAAAAAGTTAAGATATAGGCGGACCTTGAATATGAATAAAAAATAAAAATAAAAATTACTCATCTTGATTAATTCCTTGATTATAAGGCTACACTTAGTTCGTGTTACTTTGGCTAATTCATGATATGTAGGATGTTGTATACGCGTATCGAGGTCATGGCCACTTTTATGGAGCTTCAGCCTATCTAAATGTTTGGGATTTGAAGGAAGTTGGGCCCGAGCAGCTGAGCAATGGTTATGTCCTCGTTTCTACTAAATCTTCCACAAATGATGACAACTACATGTCGGCTGAATGGGTGGTATAATTTACAATTCTGCAAAATTATAACTAAAGAGGACGTATTCTAGTTTCATGTATTAATTATGCATAACATGATTATTAAATGTTTTTAAGGTTCATCAACCACTCTATGGAGACCAAAAAACAAGATTTACTATAGATTGGTGGGTAAGTATCTCTTCTCATATGGTAAATGATATTATTTTATATTCTCATTATTATTATTACTTCTACTACTATTACTATTATTATTCTTATTAAACTTTTTCAGTTTCTTAATTCCATGGGTCCTGCATCTCTATCTTTAATTATATAGACTATTTTGCTTTAGTTCTGAGGTACTTAATTCCTTGGATACTACCATTCTTGAACTATATTTGAATTTGGGGTAAAATGTGTGGTTATCTTTGCAATTTTTTTAAATATATGATCATATATAAATATGAGTATAAGTAATGGTTATATTCAAAATTTAACCCTATATTGTATAAGATTGTATGTAGCGGGGGCTAGTGTGATGCTTTATATGGCATGGGGGCAAACATACTGGATCAAATCCATCGTATTTTTTTAAAAATATTTCACCCACCCGCTATCCCTCATTTGGAAAATTATAAAATTTCAAAATTTTAAAATATAAAAAATTCAAAATTTTTAAAAATATTCACATGTAAAGATTATATGTGAGATCATACAAAAACGAAAAAGTTTAAAACTTCAAAAAACCTATGTGTTGTAGCTTAATATAAATGTTTTAAATCATTACCCCTTCTTGTTCATAGCTTATTTGATTGAAAAATATTGAAGGTAATAGATCAAAATTAGTTTTGAATTTAATTTTTAAAATAAATGCATCATTTATTTATGTCAAAGATATTGAATGTAATAAAAAGTGAATTTTACTTCAATTTATTTCGTTGTTTTTCAAGATTTAATGCATATTATTTCATTGCCAACGATTTTTATTTTAACGAGTTTTTTTATTTTATTTTATTTTCAGTTAGTTAGTCCCTTAATTTCAACATAACTAATTAATTTATTTTTGAATAAACCCTCGAAAGTGATTTAATAATTTTTTTTTTCTCCTCTATTTTTATGGATATTTTATATATTTAAATTTTAAAAAGACATTTTGATGTGAAATGTTTGATGTATTTTTCACTATAATATAATAAAATTAAGGTCATTAAATATTGTTTATAAGTTAAAATGTTCCATAATTATGTTCAAAATTCAACATGAACATGTATAAATTTTAAAATTCTAGTGATAGCTTTAACAATCTATAACTATTTAATTAATTTTTTTAGTAACCTGTCCTATTTTGGTGGCTATAAATTATTACAGTGGTGACAAGTTTAAATAATCGCGCGTCAATAAATGATCAACTTATCTAACCGTTTTTAGAAATTATATCTATATATTAAAAACTATGGCATTTATGCTATAGTGAGTGAAGTGTCTTATATAGTTAAAAATGAAGAGGTTGCTATAGTTATTCCACCTGAAATGTGATCTTGAAGATAATTGTAGGTTGGAATATTTAACCGCGTAGGCTTCGTTTAACATTTGTTGTTCTTGTCTTGCTTAAGAAAATTTGGATTATGGCATAGCTTTCTAGTACTCTTATACAATATTTAACCATTTTTTAATGCACTAAAATTAAACCTTTTTTTTTTTTGATGAAGACTAAAATTTGAAACTTGTATATACAATAATTATGGACTGTCATTGTATGCACCCAGGTGCATTGAGCCTCAATGCATCCGGGTGTACTACACTTATTTTTTTAATTTTTAAATTTTTTTTCATGAAGCTGTTAATCTAGGTGTATTTAACATATGTATCAATTTTTACCATTTTTGTAAACTTTTAGATATTTTTTTTAGATTTTTAAAAATCAGTGGCATTTTTAGTAATTTAAAATTACTAAAATGCCACTGATTTTTAAAAATCTAAAAATTTCCAAAATTGCTAAAAATTGATATATATGATAAATACACTTATATTAACCGTTTTGTAAAAAACTTTTCGAAAAAAATAAAAAAGTGGTTGTATGTACCCAGGTGCATACAACTGCAGCCCAATAATTATAACATGACAGATATATATGAGTATGCAAATAAAACGTTCTGACTATTTTTTTTTTCTAGTAACTTATTATTATTATTATCATGGTGTATAGGCAGGCGGTCCACAGAATACTGGCTGTTATAACCTCAATTGTCCAGGGTTTGTCCAGACAAACCAAAGACTGTATCTAGGAGCTCCCTTTGAACGGACTTCAACCTTTGGTGGTTATCAAGCTGTATTCAAAGTCACGATTTTCATGGTAATTAAACGTGAAACAGTGGTATTTAGTTTGCCCTAAACACATTAATTAGAAATTATATAGATATTCCTTGAATTATATATATATAATTGTTTTTGTTATCTCATCATATGAATTTATTCAATGACTAACAAGCATGCATTAATGCATACAGGACCCACAAACAAAAACTTGGTGGGTGAAATATTTCAACACGCTAGTGGGATATTGGCCAGCTGCTCTTTTTGACAAATTCGATGAAGCAGAGCTAATCAACTGGGGAGGAGAAGTGGGCCTCACATCATACAGCAAAGGATGTCCAATGGGAAATGGGCACTATCCATCGGAAGGCTTATTTAGAGTATCCGCCTATATTTCTGGCGCGCTTGCCCTTGGATATGACAAAGAGTATGAGCCTCATGGTGGTGGATTTCATTTCTCCGATGAAAAGTGCTACAATAGTACAGGCGTCGGAATGGGAAAGTTTGGTCGTCCTGGCTTCTCATTTTACTACGGTGGAAATGGTCAACCAGCAGGATGCTATCCAAAACATAAGTAAATTAATTATCTTAATTATAATATATATTTAATAATTAATGATATTCAACTGTTTTTGATATTGACTATTGTAGTACATTGTTATTCTTGCTTCTGCATCTAGCTAATTCCACACCCTCCATCAAAGTCGTTTAACTAATTACAAATCCCATGTCAAAGTGAAATATAATTCATAGGATCTTCAATTATTTTAGTAGGTTGTAGTTCTTGCTTTTCCATCTAGTTTTTTTTTTTTTTCCTGATTCATGCATATATACACATCAAGCCATCTAAAATTATAAATCAATATATGTATAATCCTCACAACATGGAGTAATCAAGTAATACTCCCACCAATTAAGAGACAAGAGTCGAACACTTACTAAAGGGCATTACAGCCGCATATTTTACCACTGTGCCAACTTCTGTGAAGCTACATCCAGCTAATTTTCATACCCAAGTTAGAGTGAAATATAATTCATATGTTACAGCATTCGATATTAATAATATTACAATGGCAATCGAAAATTTTAATTATGGTGAGGCACATGATAAGCATATGGGTTATACTAATATGTATCGTTGCAAATTTATTTCTTTATTTTAATGCAAACAATTGTCGAGAGCAACATCCACGTTAAAGGACAACGTAGTACTAGAAAAGCAAGTAAAAATTTTGCTCAAAGGAATGCTAGCGTTTGCAATATTGATTTTTAAGCCATCAAGACAAAAATGATAAAAATTGATACACATGTTAAATACACTTAGATTAATAGTCGCTTAAAATTTTTCAAAAAATAAATGAAAATGGATTAAATACAACAGGGTGCATTGAAGCTAAGTACACTTGGGTGCGTTGAATAAATTCCCAAAACAGACACATATAACTATTATGAAATAATGCATGCATGCACATTGTGAAACTCAACAATATTATATGATCTATCTTATTTTGAATTACTTTATAAATTTAACATATGATTCTTTGAAATAATCCATCCATTTTTACACTCATAATGATTAATGGAAAATCTACTTCATTCATTGTATTTAACTTCATTTATATTATTATAGGAACTCTTTCCTTCATCTATTATTATTATGCATGACCCTTATCTTCAAATGTATAAATTAATGCAACAAAATGGTTTAAACTATATATTAGACTCATTAGTTAGATTTTCATAAATGCTCAAAATGCCATTAGCAAACTTTTCTCATATATTCCCACTAAATTTCTCTTAATTCCAAATATAAATATGAAATTTTGAAAATTTCAAATATGCCTACTACATTTGTATTCAATCTAAAAAATACTCATTAACTCACTAAACATTGTCAGCTAATACATGAAATTACTAACATGTCCATGGGTAAGATTGAAAAGGTAAAATGTCCTACATTATCTATTACCAATAGCTGTGCATTTAATATAGCAAAATCGATTGCTACAAGGAGATGGAGGTTGTGACATCCACAACCATGACTATAGAAAAACAAGGTAATAATTCCAGTAAGGTCATTTATATTGATTGATTGTTGATCTAATGGTATGTTATTGCACCAAGTTTGAACCCTCAAGTCAGTAGAAGTTGTCTTCACCAATAGCATCTAATTTGTAGCATACCATTGATTGACACTGGCTATGTCGCTTTGATCACCATCTTACTTTACAGCCATGGCTGTAGATGCCACGATCTCCATCCCTTTGCATATCAATGATTGACTATATTATATCAAATGTGTATCCATTGTGATAGAAGGCGCATGACTTTCAACTCTTTAAATTTATCCTCTGGGAATATTAATAATTTCACATATTAGCTAACAGAGTTTAGTGACAAATTGGAGATTTTGAGATTAAATGCAAATAGTATGTATATTTAGAAATTTAAAAATGTCATGGGTATATTTGACAAGAGAGTTAAACATAGTAGGTATAATTAGGAAAAAACCCAACTAACACCAAGGGCATTAGGGGCATTTACGAAAATCTAATCATCAGTCTGTGATTTAGCGGGCGTAACAGGTATATTTGAGATGAGAGTAAATTGTAATAAGTATATTTAGGAAAAATTCTAAACTTAATCAAATTTTATTATACATACCCATTAATCTTAATCCTAATTCCTGATATAACTATATATTTTCACTAGTACCTTTCACAAATATTTCTTTTAGCATTAACATCTTATCAACTAAGTGAAATTACAACTTTGATGATAAATGACTGTTGGATTCAGAGTGCTCATTGTCGACATGCCATCAGCGAACAGCGATGGTTGCAATCCGAGACCAGTTGCAGCGAGAATTGATGGTGGCATATCCGACACCATTCACCAGTAACAAATCAACAGTAACATCATTCATCCTATCCACGAATTTGATACATGCATTCAAAACCATCGGCAGCCATCAACCGATACCGATCCAAACCAATCTTCCCCTACGGCGAAAACCCGGCCCAATCAATTAACAAAACAGATCGACTGGAGAAGTTATATCGATTTCTGTCAAAGATCCATCACGTTCATCGGCGAAGTATCCGTCAATCCAAATCAATTCGAACTCATCTGCTTGATACACTGAATGCATGTTAAATAAAGCATTGCTTTGTATTTTTCTTGATAGCCAAGAAACAGCTGGAACAGTGCGGATGGCTAATAATTCGTGAAATTTTCATATATTTTATAGTAGTATTACATTTTTTTAATATAAAAAATTCAATTAAATAAAGGTTTTATTATGGAATTCACTGAAAATTCTATTTTCATATAAATTTTATTTTTAATGAAATTTGAACGTTAAAATCAACATCTTCAGATATGAGAAATGAATTGATTATCTTGCAAGTAATTAAAATGATATAATTTATTTTACTAAAATGAGTGGAATTAAAATAAGCATGAAAATAAATTAAATATTTATTAGTCCGTTAAATTAATTGATGAAGTAAATCAACTCATACATATATGTGTATATTTGTTATGAAGTATAAAATTGGCAATAATATATTATAGAAATATATGTTTAAATTTTGAAATAAAATAAATATGATAGAACCAAGGGGGCTCTAAATGATTTGAAAGCATTTGTTAGCCTGTTTAATTAATTTTCATACTACTTTAATGATATAAATTATTTATATGTAGGTTCTCATGTACACAGATTTTGTATACACAAGCGGGGCACTAGTTATGGTGCTCCATCTTACCGAAATCGAGGGAATCCGCGGCGGCAGAGTACAAACGTACCGATGCTGATCGGAGAGAATATCATCACCGGCACTGAGCCTTTATTAATCCAGGCAGCAGACTACGACCGCACCGTCCTTTGTCAGGCCTCTAAGGGTTTCTACTTTTTAACCCTCAGAGCACGTTAAGTTTCAAGTAAAAAAATAGTCAGATTCAATTATGAAAAGGTAGGTTCCAATGTGGAGTATTGAAAACCAATCAAAATTCTTAAAATATATGTTTAATATATTTTATGAAATATTTTTTTTATAGTGAAAGACATAAATATATCTAAAATTATATTATTATTATTATTATTATTATATTGATTATAAGTAAGACTTATAGTAAAATTATAGCTTTCAAATATAATATAACCTCTATATTTTCTCATCAAAAGATATATAGCTTCTATTTTTAAAAAAATAATCTAAAACGGAAACCAGAACTAACCTTACCTTGAAAAAAAATATAGTATGGTCTGGTTACAACCTATCGGAACTAAAATAATATAGGGTAAACCGGTTTGGCCAGACACCCACTCAGTAGCTTATAATATGTAATTGTTAATTATTTCTCATTTACCGACCTTGTATATGTTTAATTAACATGGAAAAAATCATATCAATGAACCTATTAACATATCTTACTTTATAATAATAAAATATCATACAAAGTTTAGATAATGAAAATAATACTTTAAAATTGATATTTAGGATTAAATTACATTGATTTTATATATTTTCTGATGAAACTATGTCGAATGAAATTAAATAAATGACATAAGTCTTATAACAATAAAATAGGTAAGTGGGTTGGAAAATTTATAAAGGCGGGGAAAAAAATGGACGCTGTTGCATGTACGTTGGGTTTCCCATCTATATTGCTTTCATTTTTAGGCTTCCTGATTTTTATTTGTAAGTATTATTTCATAAATATTTTTTATGAATTAATTTGAAGAAAATTCTATTTTCTAACCCAGTTCGAACTCACTCGAACCTGAGCCGGTATTAATCAGACAAAGTTTGGTATCAAATTCTACCTAGATCTAAATATACGAGGTCGACATAGCTACCAAGTCCCAGACAATGAAAACCTCACCTAGCGTGCATTCTTAAATTTTGGTATATGAAGTTTACATATGAGCTTCCATAAATAAAAAGTAAAAAAAAAAGTAAATAAAATTAAGAAATGTAATCACCAGTATGCATCGAGGTTTCAATACATCTATATGCATCGAATCATCCATTTTTACGAACAACCAAATGCGTCCACACCAGTTGCAAATTACATAATTTAACATTTATAGACATAAAATATATACAGAACTCAAGAACTTACATAATATAACATTTATAGACATAAAATACATAGAGAACTCAAGAACCTACATAATATAATATTTATAGACATACAATATACTAATATAATATTTATAGACCTACAATATATAGAGAACTCAAGAAACCATTGGCTCGGCTCTCATAAGAGCATTGGCTTAGGCCTCATCCATGCATGTGGTAATGCAGAGTTCTAAATTAATGTTGAATATTTTAAAATGGTAATGATGATGGGCTTCTTTCTCAATCAACAAGTCCACACAAACACTTGATTTGGATTAAACAAGTTATTTTGATTGTAGTGAGCATAGTGACTTTTAGTTAAATCATAAGTTGTGACCAAAATAGGGTGAAAACATTGAGGTCTCATTTTCATTTTCGTGAGCATTATGTAAATATTTTCCTTAGTACAAATTTATTGAAGGGAAATACTTCAATGTGTTTGTACCACCTCATGTGACTCTTATTTTGAGCTAACTTTTTTTTTGAGCTCACTTTTTTTTATGCTTGTATTTACAACCCAAATAGATATTTTCAATTTGAGCTTCAGCATATAAATCTAATAATATTGCTAACCAAGTAGTTACAAAGACATTGTTCTAAAAAATGAAAGATAAACTCTCAAAACCAAAACTTAAGCCCGATGTCTCACACCTAAGGTAAGACTCTGTAGCGCCACGATGACTATGTCAACAGTGGCTACCAATAAGACAGAATCGGTGATAATGGGGAGAACACACAGGTGCAATAATATAAATTATGATATAATATCAAATGTTTTATAGACTACTATAAATTAGATATCTCATCACATATAAACCGAGTTACATCCAAGTGCTCAAATTCATAAAATATATAGGTACTTAGGTTGTCCCTACATCACTCTAAAAACTCAAAATAAATAATCAAAATTTGGATTCATCATGTCCTAGTTCGATCTGGTGTACCAACCCTAGTTGGTCTCCACCCACGTAACTGTCATCTAAATTAGGATAAAATAGGGTGAGTCAGGGCAAACTCAGTAAGTAGAACCAAAACATAAATTAAACAAAAATAATTTTTTTTTCAATATGCATATTTTCAAATAAATCATAAATCATGTTCGAATCAATACCATGTGCATGCTCATGATCAATCATTCCAATACATACACATGATCTTCTGATCACATAAGTTAAATCCAATAGGGAGGTTTGATATCTTGCCCTGTCTTATATCAGTGCTAAGCATGAGAAAATCAAATGCGGGAAACACTATACCAAATCAAATGACAAGGAAGTGAATGTGATATCCTGCCATGATCTCCACACACCCATAGCCCCGCCACAAACTTACGCCCATGGCTCAACTTAGACACTCGTGCCTGAGCACCAGTCTCTACATACTGGTCCCACAATAAATACCAACAAATAATTGACACATTCATCGTTCCAAATACCACATCACAATGGCCCGATGGTTTGTCATGGCTCATAGTCATCAATGGTTAAATCATACCCCGGTCCCCAGCCGACGGTATGTCACCGATCATTATCAATGATCACAAACAACACTTCTCAATCAGCATCTTCAGCCATGGCTCATGAACATGCTAACACACCATGCACACATGCATATGTCCAAAATATAATACTAGCATGCACCATTTATAATTTAAGTTCCAAATTCGACATCACAATAAATCGATATCTCAACTAGATCTAATCATTTCGAGAAAGATACAAATCATCGACATCTAAAACATTTATGCCCGAGAAATATAAAATACTTCATTCAGTTCAAAACAAATCCTACTTACCTCTTTTACTTTCAAATTATCCTTCATCTGCTCGTTTATGTGCAAGATTTGGTTCAAAACATATAATGCTAGTTAATATAGAAGCCTAATTGCCAACCGTACTTTTTTTTTCCAGTGATTACTGTGTGGTGAATCCTAATCTCATAATGAGAACTTCTAGTTTCTTACGAAAATTTCCAAAGTGGTAATATTTTCTAATATTCCTTTGTAGTTATTTATATTTTAGTCTCGTTCATCATATTACAAAAATCCTATCATATAAACACATAAATCTCAACATTTTATAGTTTAGCCAAATAACAACTTAATATAAAGCAATAATTTAGTAATATAATTTAAAAACATTTTACTAATATAATTTAATTGTATAAACAACAATTAATATTACTACCAAAACTAATATTAATTAATGTTAAACAACATGAATAAATTACAATTCTTTTTCTCAATTTCACCTTGGCTCCCTAATTAAACATTCCTCTTCTTATCTACAAATTTTCTTTCTTGTATTTTATTGTCTAAACTCTATATTTAATACACACATTTTCTTAATAAAATTCATAATTATGCAAATAATCCATAACCAAATCCTCTATCTAAATTCTTCTAAAGAAAATACAATTAAATCTATTCAATCCTAAATAATGGTACAAGCTAACATAAAATAACAAAATTTCAATTTCATTAATTTCACAATTATTACGAACTGTTGGTCATCTCTTAAATTTAATAGAACTTTAGTACTAAAAATCCACCCACTAGACTACTTTAAACACCAAAGTTAAATATATCCATATAATGTTCCTTAATACAATTCATACAACCGTCTCCTATATATATCTGTAATCACAAATACATGCCTGGATGTTAGAATATTAATCATTTTAACATGAACGAGTAATATCATTAACTGAATATGCATCAATAATATATATATAATACTATTATTTCAAACTAGTCTGGGTGGACGTTCCATGCATGTCCACCCCTCCTTTTTTTATATGTAAAATTGAAATTAAAACCTCATATCCCGTATATACATATGATTTAAAATCACATCAATTAGTATATAGCATGGAAACCCCCGGACGTCACACATCCATTTATATATATGTATATATATATATATATATATATATATATTACAACCCGTTCTATATCCAATCAGGCATCTAATAATTTTTTTTTTTTAGTCTTCATCATTAAAAATCCAACCAAATAAAATATTATTCTCATATATTCTCTTCCATTTATCGTATACCATACTTGAGATAAAAAAATTACATATATATAAATAAAAGTATTTACATACCTATACTTCCATTGACATCCACATCTCTTTTCTTCCTTTCTATGCACGATTCTCTTCTACTCTCCTGATTCACTTCTACTTTCCTCAATCGTGCAATCACTCGTGCCTTTTCATGCTCTTTTTAAAAGCTTCCTATTGAGCTATTCCTTTCTCAACGCATATGCTAGTAAAGTTCATATTAAATGCAAGTAAATTTCGATACTTAACACGATCTTATCTCTTTGTCACATAAGGAAAGATGACACAACACTCTAGCAAAGCATTAATTATACCTCTTAATTCATGTCCGGTGTAACCGTCCAGGATTTCAAATTAGCTTTTGATTAATTAGATTCCCGGACATGTGGATGGCGTATTCACTTCAATTAATCAAGGCATTAATAAAAATGCACACAACTTGACGCCCTCGCTGAAACTCTTTTAGTGGGTGGTCCATGTGAGCTGCACTCTATTTATTCCTTTAAGTGTTTATATTATTATCATTTAAATATAACTAATAAATTTTATACTTGTATTTCTTATTATATATATTTTCCATATATAACATATGTATATATACCTTGTATATATTTAATTCCCATAAAATTAATTTAATAATTAAAATTATTTTTTATCTAGATAGATATTTTTCACATATTAAATTATAATACAAGTTCAATTCTATTTAGTTCAAGTTTAATCACCCATATTAATTTCACCCAATAATAAAATAAATATTCAATCATTTAAATAATATCACCCTATTTATTCACTTATTTTTGTTTTAAGATTACATAACCTTAATTTGCATTTTAATTAACATGCTAATAGTAAATTAAAATTCATAAAGTAAATTAGGGGTTTACAGACTCTTGCCGGCTACAATAGTCATCCATTTTGGCCTTATCTCAATGATTGAATAAAACCTTTATTCATTCATTTTTTAACATTACTAAAATTAACTAAAATCATTTTAACCAATATTTTGGATTGCCTAAACATGTGTAAATTATGAAGATTTTAACTTGATTTATTAATACGATAAAATGTAATAATAATTTATGATATCATTAATAGATATAATGCTTTGGATATTTGAAATGTTGAATACAAAACTTTAAAATTGCTATGCAAATTAAATCATTTAATATATTTATTTAAGATTATTAGATAGCAACATTGTTAGATTTACATTCCCGGATCTTAGATTTGATTATGTACTTAGGTTGAGTTGTAAATAAAGAATAATAAAAAAGATCACTGGTGCGGTCAGATGCATGGAAATTTCCATGTGTTCGGCCCATTTATCCATCTTTACAAATTTTATTTTATAAAATTGTTATTTTAAGTGTAATGAATTTATATATCAATTTTTACCATTTGGAATATATATTTTTAATTTTAAACATAAGAGGTTGAAATTTAAAAATATATTTTTTCAAAAATAGTAATATGTGATGCTGAGTTAAAAATATAGATGAAAATGACTGAACTATCCCAATGTTTGAAATAAAAAAATAAATATATCTTCAAAAATGAGAGAACATGGTATATAAGTTAATTACGCTTACAGTTCTATAAAAATAAAAAAATTTAATTAGTAAATGGGCCACAGGCATGGAAACTTTCACGCATCGGACGGCCTAGAATCAAGGCTGTTCATTTAATACATTTTAAAGATGGGGCCATGGACTTTTTTTTTTATTTTTTTTTATGTCTTCTATATAGTTTCCCATCAAATCCTAATTTTTTTTAAAAAAATTATTTTTCCCTGCCCTGTTGTCTGCATCAACGTCCAATTGTTGAGTATGTATTCTGAATCGGTCAATAGCTGCTGCGTTCTATAATTCAAAATTCAAAAACTGATCGCATATCGTGCCAATCTCCTTTAGAATATTAGGTCCTTATATCCTGCCACTCTTTTGGCAGGCAAATCTGGATGGCTGGAAGATATGCAAATGTGCTCTCTGGAACGTAGCATATATAAATATGCCTGCTCTCTTCCAACGTAGCTGCATCCAGCACTGGTATTATTGTCTGCTATTATTCTCTTTCCAGGATTAACTACTAAATGTCTTTATGAAGCTCCTCTTCAATTCCTTCTTTGTCATGCATTCATTTCATTCGGCATTTATGTTGAATGAAAAAAATTTACTCCTATTTCTGAATATTTTCACACATTCATTCAACCATTCACCTTGTTTAGAATTATTTGTTTTACGTATTGCCAGAATCATTTCAATTTAAATTTTAGGTTGGCCCTATTATTTGGAAAATTGTTAATAATTATGTATAAATTATGAAAAAACATTTCGATTCGTTTATATACTCATAAAAATGAATATTTTGAGGTTCAGTTGTTAACAAATATGAAATTGATATGTAAATCAAATAATTTTATTATATTGATTTAGGGCTATGTACAGATATGCCTACAAATGTATATACCAGTATTGAAACTATACAAAGATTGCAATGCCTACAGGCTTGAAGCATTTTCGTAGGTGTTTCCTTTCACATAAAAATGTCTTTGTCGCTGAAATTCAAAACTATAAAAATTGCTTAACTCTAGCGATCCCATTGTGCCTCATTTCAAAAGACATACAAAGGGACGACCTGTGACCGAAAGGATAAGCCAGCAAAAATGGCATAAGTTGTGAATCCTAAAAATGGCATAAGTTAATTTGTATGCACATTTCAAGTTTTTCAAACTTAGGAACATAGATACAATATTAGTGAAATTTTGTAGGTTTAGATCTATAAAAAGGCCTGTTTATTTTAAACATTTATTAAATAAGGGTTGTACAATTTCCATTTGGATTAGATGGCTACAAAATGACTCTAGATGTAATGAGTGGTTGAATTTACCATCATGCAACAAGCTAAAATATAACTATGACAAATCTGATAAACATGCCACATATTTTTGACATAATTAAAAAAGAAACCAATAATGGAACGATCAAAATAGACTCCTTAGATTTTTAATTTAATTTTTTTCTCAAATCTGAACTATTTATCATAGTTTTTGATAGATTTCAATTTGTCCATGGGTATATTTCAATTTTATATGTGCATTGAAGCTCAATGCTTGTGCTCGTATTACCAATTAATTTTACATAGATTTTTTAATATTTTAATTCGAATTTCAAAATCAAAAAAGTAATTAATTTTCATGTGCTGGCACATATCAATTAATTATTATTTCTCTTCTTAATTACTTTCTGTCTACCACTCATTTTATTTTAAACTATTTTATCTCTAAATTTCATTATTCCCTAATATTAATTATTCTGGTTCTAACCATTAATCTCTTCATTCCTTGTTGATTTCCACCAGCGGCTATGAACATGAAAATGGCAACAACAAGAGCACATCATGGAAGAAACATTTGGCTTCAAGTGGCTATTGTGAGTATTCTTTTTATCATTGATGGAGCTGCAGTAAATGGTAGGGCAAATTTAGTTTCCAGAAAGATGAGGCTTGTGAAATCATTAGAGAAGCCTAAAGCAACTATCAAAACCATTCAGGTGATTACTCATGATTTGGTACTTTAATTCCAGCTCACTGCTCATTAATTAAGCTAATTTCTGTCATCTAACTATTGTTACAATAGATAGAGGATGGAGACATTATTGACTGCGTTGACATATACAAGCAGCCTGCATTTGATCATCCTCTACTAGTAAATCACACCATTCAGGTTCTTATTCTCCTCCGTGCTCTATAAAAAAAAAATTCAATATTTCAATATGTACGGCATTATCAAATGATAATATTTCACAAGTCTTGTCTACAATTTTATTTTAAAAATTTTGGTTGTGAAGTACAAAGAGCAAGAGGTAGTGGCAACCAAATGTTTGTTAGTAATTGCTATATAGCATATACCATCAAGGCATCAACTATTGGTGGCTAAAACTTTTTTCAGTCACGAAATTTTAATTTTTTGAAAGAAAATTTTGGTTGCCAAAATCTAGAATTTTTTTAATGCCCTATACACTTTTAATCAATAGTAGCTCGTCAATTATAAAGTTTTTTTATTACGATTCTAGATGAAGCCCAGCGACCACATTGAAGAGTTGGCAAGCGCAAGAAATGCATCATCACCATCTTCGTCCATAGCATCATCCGCACAAGCTGCACAATTAAGACAACTGAATGCTGGAGATTGTCCAGAAGGAACCGTCCCAATTTTAAGAACAAAGAACAATGCTATGGTCAAAGAAAATGCTACCACTAGATGGGATCGTGATGTAAGTGAATCTTAATTTTATAAATTTAAGAATGTACCCTACGTGCTAGCATCAGTTTTTTTTATTTTTATTTTTATTTTTAAGTAAAGCATCGGTTTTTAGTTAAATGGGCCTGACTCTTTCTACCGTGTATATATGTATGTATGTAAGTATACAACTTAATATAGCACCGGTTTTATGTATGCATCGGTTTTTAGATAGCATCTTAATATATATATATATATTAAGACGGTGAATTATATATATATATATATACTAATATAATATTTATATACCTAATTGTGCAGGAAAGGGGCCCCATTTGACCATGAAATCAACATATATCTCGCTCATTGTTTTAGAATTATTTACTTTATTAACATACCAATTTTCATCTTAATCTAACATGTGTATGTGTCCCATCTTAAAATGGTACAATATTAACATAATAAAATAGTTTAGTATAAATATAAACTTTAAAGTGATATTTTCAACATCTAAACCGTCCAAGTATAATTTTGATATGAATAAATGATTGTATAAAGTATTATTACATTTTAATATACATGGAGCCCATTTGCAGCTCTGCACTAGATCGTATCTTTATATATATGCGTGTATATGCTCATGCACACCCCCACGTGTATCTTTCTTCCCATTAACCTAGTAATTTTTTTTGAATATTTTAGTATTTTATTTTCATTTTCAAAAATGAAAATAAAATAACAAATAAAATTGAGAAATTCCCAAAATGCAAGGAAGTAAAATATAGGTGGCGCTTGCATATCTATAAAAATAAAAACTAAATATAAACTAATCATCCCGATTAATTCCTAGATTTTAATGTTAATTCTTGTTTCTTGGACTAATTCATGATATATAGGGTGTACTGTATGTGCGTCGAGGCCACGTTTATGGAGCTTCAGGCTATCTAAATGTTTGGGATTTGAAGGACGTACCGGCGGATGACAGGAGTAGTGGTTACACCCTTCTTGCTACTGAATCTCCCAGACGTGGAGTCAACATTATTTTGGCCGGATGGGAGGTACAATTTACGATTATGCAAAATTATAACTGAAGAAGATTTATTTCAATTAATATGCACTAATTTTATTTTCGCATAACATGATTGTTAAATATTTTTCAGGTTAATAAACCAATATATGGAGACCAAAAAACAAGATTTACTACATATTGGTGGGTAAGTATCGCTTCTAATTTGGTAAATGACATTAATTTATATTGTAATTATTATTATTATTATTATTAACATTAAACTTCCTCAGTTAATTGCTGGGTGCTGCATCTCTATCTTTAATTATGTAGATCCTTTTCTTGATTCTTCGTCACTTAATTCCTCATAAACTAACACTCTTGGATTATGTTAATGAAGACCTACAAACTCTCTATGAGCGTGAAAATCTTTGATGCGAGTTTGGTGGTTGGCTATTTTTAAATATGCAAATTGCAAGTAATCTTATTTCGCATTTAGGTTGTACTAATAAAGATATAAAAGTAAAATTTGGGCCAGTGGAAGTGTAACCCGCTGGTTAAGGATATTAGTCACCACGTACGAAGTCACCACGTACGAACCTCTCCTTCATGGGAGTGTAAAATTGTCTTCCAGTTTGAGGATATTTACAAGTGTCCCTCCTAAGTGCGAGTTATTTATAGGATGTTCTTTTAAAATGTTAAGATTGTAAATGTACCTGATTTATCAATTATCACAATGTACGTAATACAAATAAAAAGTAAAATTAGAAAGTGAAAATATAAAAGAATCTAAAAATAAGACATGATATGATAAAATAAGGATAATGATTAATGAATAAAGTTAAAATAAATACAATAGTTGTATTAAAAGAGATTTGTTCATGTGTAATCAAATTGCAACCACATACACTAAAATTGTCTTTATATTTTATACAATTATTTATCCATATAAAAATTATATTTTAGATGCTGTAGATATTGAAAATACAACTTTAAATTTAATATTTCAATGAAATTATCTTATTATATTAATTTTTTTGTTGTTTTCAGACGAGGGGCATACGCATGTCAAATTTAAATGAAAATTAATATAATACTTAAATAAATAATTTTAACGTAGGTTAAATATTAATTTCAATGATTGATTGAGCATCGCTAAATACATTGATGAAGATCTACAAGTGCTCTGTATTTAATTATGTTCGAGCCCACCAATTGTGAAGAGCTTTGATGTGAGTTTTCTGGCTCATGTTTTAAATATGCAAATTGTAAGCAATATATTTTTGCATTTAGATTGTATCAGGGAACAAACTGGGTGTTGTTTGGTTGGTAGGATGATGGTACATTTCTGCCAACTAGGGTTTGAACAAGCATGTGGCCCTTGTTTGTATGAGAGACTAATGATAGGAACTATAGTGTAACATCCTACACTTGAGGTGCACAATTAGGATACACTGGATTACAACTGAAAATATCATGATATTTAAAATCTCCCATAATGGAAATAGATACTGATATGTAAAACCATATAAATTTGACTAATTTACTCATTGATTCATTGTACATATTTCATGTCCATCATTAATACAAATAAACATTTTAAGTTAACTTTAATAAAATCTAAACTTTTTTGTCATTTTCTCTGCTAATTTTAGCTTTTTTCTATGTTTACGATGACTCTAGTCTATTATTATATTCCTGTTTTTCCACAAAAAACAAAACCATATGAGTTAAAAATTTAGTAAAAATATTTTTTTTGTAATTATTTTGGTTTTTTCGAAAATAAATAACATCTATGTTGTCTTTTGGGCTCAACAAACTCTAATCAATAAAAGGTTAAATACCTTTATGCTTGCGCATGCATATGCTAACTCAAAAATATGCATTTGCATTGTAGATATTGTCATCTGCTTGTGCTCGCTTGTAACCATGCTACACATACTTGAGTTAATTTATTTTTTTTGATAGTCTCGAGGTCGTTATCCAGGTACTACCATATTGCTTTATAGCTTGGCGGCAAACCTAATATGCAAATATTTACCAAGCTCATTTATTATGACCAATGCATCATTTAAATTTACCGCTTAACATGATTAAAAATATTTTAAAATAATCATGCTCGCGCTTGGATAAATTAACTCAAAAAATTCTTAAACTTAATAAATAACTAAATTTTATAGAAAATAATAATATTCACCACGATATTTTTAAAATAATGCTTTAGGTAAAAATTGACTTACTTCTAAGAAAACTTTAAAACTCCTTTTTTCCAGTCTCTTAATCAATATATAAGAGCAACAATTATATATACATACACACATATATGTAAGCGTACACTTATGCATTGAACTACTATCTAATGTAAAATTGAAACTTGAAACTTGTATGTGTGTGTATATGTATATAAGAAGTTTAAAATGACAAAGATAACTATGCAAAATAAAACAGCGTGAATAATTCTTTATTCCTTAATTTATTATAATCATGGTTTACAGGCGGCTGGTTTTCAGAATACTGGCTGTTACAACCTCGATTGCCCAGGGTTTGTTCAGACAAACCCAAGACTGTATTTGGGAGCTCTCTTTGAACGAACTTCAACATTTGGTGGTTTTCAAGCCGAATTCAAAGTCACCATTTACATGGTAATTAACATACAACCCGTAAACAAATTAGTTAGTAATTATATATAGTTGTTGCTGCCTCGTCAAATGGATTCATTTATATTGACTATCATGCATATAAAAATTTATGCATACAGGATAGACAATCAAACAATTGGTGGCTGAAATATTTCGACACACCAATGGGATACTGGCCAGCTTCTCTTTTTGATGATTTCAAAGTAGCAGAGGCCATCAACTGGGGAGGAGAGGTGGCCCTTACATCGATATATCAACCATGCCCAATGGGAAATGGGCACTACCCATCAGAAGGTTTATCTAGAGTATCGGCCTATATTTCCGGCGCTCTTTACAGGGGATATGACAATAAAGAGTATGAGCCAGATGGAGGCGGATTTTATATCAACAATAAAAAGTGCTATGAAGGTATAAGTGTTGGAATGGGAAAGTTTGGTCGCCCTGGCTACTCATTTTATTATGGTGGAAATGGTCAACGACAAGGATGCTATCTAAAAAATATGTAAATGAATAACTCAATTACTATATATATTGAATAATTAATGATGTTCAACTATTATTTTTTTGATAATTATGATCTTCCACTATTGTAACACATAGTATTCTTGCTTCTGCATCTAGCTAATTTCGTACTTTGGGGACATTTTTCGTCCCCCTGGATCGGTCCAGCAATATAAGCTGCATAGGATTCAGTAGAGGCAAGTGGAACTCGGATTCTTAAGGGCGGATGAGTCATTTTAAAAATACATTTTGTAGCGTCGAATGAAACATCCAGACCATTTATGGGTTATGCTTCTCATATAAAATAAGTACGCCAAAAATTAAATGTATTTTGTATGCGTATAATCCATTATAAATAGCGTGCAGAAATGAGGTCTGTTATTTGTACGTTAAATGCATATGGTTTGCTTTTGAATATTAATTACTCGTTTTCGGATGGGATCCGTACATTATGTTCAAAATAATAACATACAAACAGAATTTATAATAATATAGGATTCATCAAACTAATATCAATTTACAAATATTATTCTAAGGAATTTAATTCTTAAAACTTATAAATAATTAAAATTTCATGTTATAGTATTAAATTTTAACTAGAATTCAACCTACGATTTTTATGGGGAATGCAACTAATGATATGGATATTAAAAATATATTCCATGTTGCACTTCTTAAAAAGCTTCAACTCTATCCTAGCTAGGAACAAATGCCACCTATGTGGAAATACATAGAGCGGGCAAATGGTTCCCAGCAAGATTTTAAAAAATATATAATTTTCCTTAAAATTTTAAGTAATATTTTAAAATATTATTTATTTTGATACAAATGTCTCCTATAAAACAATAACTGGATCATTTCATGTCGAATTGGCTCTACTCCTGAAAGTTCCTAAATCTATCGCTGAAATATGGCCACTAAAATTTTAAAAAGTATATAGTTTCCTTTAAAATTTTTTAAAAATATTTCAAAACACTATTTATTTTAACATGATTGCATCCTCTCAAATAATAAATTAATACTTTTGTGTCAAGTTGCCCCACTCGCCAAAGATCCTAATCCACCACTGGTTAATAGCTACTAAGGATGAATGTTTGCTGCTAAATATTAGTTATTTAGTTAATCACTACATGACATCATATTATCATGTACTCAAAAGTATATTTTTGGTTGCTAAACATGTTTTTTTCCTTTTCCTAACAATGGTAGTCAAAACTTAATTTTCTTGCAATAAGGCTGTGTAGTGATGGCAAGTAAGAGAGCCAACAAATATAATCTTTTTAGGATTTTTACAAATATATCTATAAAGTTTGTCCAATATTACATTTATGTCCATATATTTGCCAATATTGCAAATATGCTTGCAATATTTTCCCAAAATTGCATTTTGTCCCTTCTGTTAGGGTTTCATCTTCTGCGCTTAAATTTTCCTGTGAATGACAAAAAACCCTTTGGGACCACATTTGCATAAATTAAAAAATTCAGCAAAGCACCAGCATCCGGTGCTCCATCTTTCCCAAACTAATTTCACACACAACATGACTAATGTCTTAAAGATGATTTTTAATGGCCATTTATTGGATGATCTAATCCATTCATTAGGTATAATTCATTATTTCAACACAAAAGGTGATGAAGTGCATTAGAATCTCTCCATTTGATGACCCAGATCATGAGAAATAGCCATTGTCTAGCTTCCCTCTTCGTGTCTAACACCGAAACACCATGGATCATTGTTGCTTACCTTCATCTTTCTCCCCATTGATAGAAGGGACCAGTTTCAGCAAAAACATTTTCACGCTCATCGAAAATGCAAATGCCACATCTGCAGCCTATTTCAAACGTATGGTTCAGATTGGAAGGGGCAAAATTGGAAAGTAGGTTTCCACAGTTGCGTGTATGATCGCGTGTATGACTTACTAATGCCTATTAGCTTCCTCTGAAAGCTGCCTCTTTCAATAGGATAAAGAGAGTGGCCGAGAGAAGGGAGCAAACAAGGGAGATAGAAGAGGAAAAGCCATGAGGAGGAGTTGCCTGTCACACCATCACCGGAGAAGAGGAGAAGCTGGAAAGAGTTGCTGAATTTTGTGTCGACGAGATAAAGAGAGTAAATGAGAAGAGGGAGCAAACGTGGGAGATAGAAGAGGAGAAGCCAAGAGGAGTAGTTGCTTGTCCATTTGACGTTGCCAGTCGCACCATCACCAGAGAAGAGGAGAAGCCGGGAAGAGCTACTGGATTTTGCATTGACTAAGGTGAGCTTGAAAAAGTTGAATTTTTGATTCATTTCATTTCTCATTTAAATCTATGCATGCAGACCACGATTTGGGATGCAATCAAATTGCGTGCATGCGTCTTCATTCTCTATCCTTTACATTGAAATCTCCTGATGATTCATGCTTGTTTTTCTCTATTTTGATTGACTATGCAGCTATGTAATCTAGAGTTTACTTTTATTTTTAAAATCAATATAGAATAAGCTAATCTTCATTGGCCAGGAATAAAATCACAGGATCTCTTTTTATTTTTGTTGATTTCGGATTCTATTAAATTGTCTTTTGTTCTGTCTTATATCTGATGTCAGTTGTTTCCAATTTTCTTTGATGATTTATGTTTGGTTTTATAGCCATCTTGGGATGAATACCCCATTGTTCGTCTGAATCACTTTTCCTTTTCTGATTTTGATTTCTGTTAGTTTATTGATTTCTTCCATTCCCTACTTAATCCGTGAAAGTATAAGTTAGAAAAAAAATCAGGGTTTTTTTATTTCTTTCATTCCATACTTAAATTTGTGCATGTATAAGTTGAAAAAAATTAGGGTTTTTTATTTCTTCCATTTTCTACTTAAATCCGTGCATGTATAAGTTTGAAAAATTGGAGTTTTTTTATATCTCTATTATTGGCTACTTAAATTTGTGCATGCACTGGCTAAAGTCTCAATTAGAACTATTGCTTGATGACTAGCATGTTTGCGCACTGGTAATGATGATTTGATAAATTTGATGATTATTTATGCAATTTAGCATATACATAACAACAATGTTCCCTCAAATTGCCTGATGGTTTGGCTTGAACTAATAGAAACAATTAACTCCTAAATACTAACTTTATTTGAACGTAAATTGAATTTGTTCATTTTGGTGATGTCTAATGAATTGATTATCTAATCATTCTATTTAAATTTAGAAGATATTTGTGTATGGAGACTTTATTTTTTTACAGTTATTGTTGTCAGTTATATGTAGTTTATATAGGGTGTGTTTGACAATTGATAGAAAATGTCAGTTAAAACTTTTCAATCTAAAATTTTTCACTCTCCATAACTAATATATTTTTTAATCATTTTTTTACACTTTCCTATACAACTACCCTACTTTTCAATCATTTCTACACAACTATCCACACAACTAACCTATCTATTTTAATTTTATCATCTTTACTAGTCATCATTACCTCTATTGTATCACATCATTTGATAATTTTTACTCTCCAAAACTTTTCATCAAAAGTTTTATTCATTACCAAACACACCCATAGTTAAGTATGTCTGAGTTCACGATGAAAATAGAATTTTTTTTTTCAAATCTGTCTATTCTATCATAAGAATTTTGTAAAAGGGAAATAATCCTAGGATATTTTAGAAAGATTTTATTTTGCTATTTTTGAAAGATATTAAAAGATTCCTAGGATATTTTAGAATCTGTTTAAAATAAGCATGTATCTATTTTAAGTTACTTCCTTAAGAAGTTTACTTAAAATATACAATTTCCTTTTCTAGAAGTATTTTCCTAGAATATTTTAGAATCTGTTTAAACATATATCTATTTTAAGTTTACTTCCTTAAGAATTTTACTTAAAATATACAATTTCTTTTTCTCGAAGGATTTCATTTGCTAAGATTAGGTGGTATGTTCACATATAAATACATCCCTTGTAAGCTCTAAAGGGACATCAGTTTTGAGATTTATAAAGAAGTGTTTCTAGGTTTTTTCTTTCTGCTTCTCTTTTCTTTATCTTTCTCCTTGTTCTTCTACTTCTTCTACCTTCTTTCTTCTATACTCACTCTTTAGAGGTTTCTTCCTCTTTCTTCTATTTTCTTCTCTACCTATCCTACATCAATTGGTATCAAAGCCAAACTTGGTACTACTTTTGCCCAATTCTTATTGTCATTTTGCTGTCCATGAATTGGTGCTATCATTGTTGTCCATTCTGTAGCTGTTTGATGCTGCCTACTGTTGCCATTATAACAACCTATTGGTCGTCGTGAAGATACTGCTAAACTTGGCAAGATTGGACGTCAACAGGAACATTTTTTCTAATTTAAAGTGCTTAATTCATATATATTCTAGTCAAGTTCTTTGCTTTTGAACCTTTAAAAAGAGAGAGAGAAAAAATCATTCTTAGTAGTAAGTCTTTCCTATATCAGCATAAATTGAATTTTGAGTCACCATGCCTACTAATGCTAAATTAAATGCCGAATTTGAACCTTTATCCAATTCTATTGATAATCAATTTGAATCTTTAACAACCCTTTGTGATACCTTGGCCAATACCAAGAAGATTTCTAAAAAGAAACCACTTCTTCTATTCAATCTCTCATTTCCTCAGTAAACAGGTTGACTGAAATTGTTGGAAATCGTCCTATGATTGAGACTGGACAATCATTTTGAAATGGTCAATTATACAATACTCATGCTTCTTGTAGCTCTTTTATCATAACTGTCCTTTTCCAAAATCCAAACATGCATGCTAGAGGTCATCATAATCCAGAGCATTCACGTATTCTAAAAATGCATACAAATTCGGAAAATGATAAAGATGACAATAACTTTTATGAAATTAGTTTTGCAAACAATCTTAGACATGGGAACCACCAGAGAAATTATAATATACCTTTTCCACAATAACAATGATGTGAAACCGACAATTCTTGGGTGGAAAAACAAGTCAAGGTAGATGCTCCTAGTTATGACGGTCGTCTAGACCTAATGCTATCTTAGATTGGTAGGCAGACATGGAAGATTTTTTTATTGGTATAATATGGATGATGCCCAATGATTAAGATTTACAAAAATGAAACTTGTTGGGTTTGCCAAACACTATTGGCAAGAGGTTCTAGATGAAAGTAAATGCGTAGGAGTACCTATCACTACATGGGCTGAAATGAAAGCTAAATTGAAAGAGAAGTACCTTCCTGAATATCATCAGACTTAACTAATAGAACAAATAGTTAACTTAAGACAAAGATCATTAAGTATAACTGACTATCTTAATAAGTTTGAAGATTTAAAAATGAAATGTGGAATACAAGAAGATCCTTAGGTTACATGAACAAAGTTTATCAATGGCCTGAAACCAAAAATCAAAATTTTGTTGAAATTGCATTCAGTTGTTTTTGCGGAAAACGCATATTATAAAGCTCTAGAATTGAAAAATTTTCAAAAATATTTCACTAACAAACGTTTGATTTCACAAACTGGAGAGACGAGGATATCCAAATTAAATTCTAATCTAATATCTTTTCAAGGAATAATTAAACCATTACCTAAACAATACACAAGTAGGGAAAAGAGTAATCCAGTTTCTCGATTTGGTGCCATTGGTAAGTGGGTTAATGGTCCATATTTTCGTTGTGGGAGTAAAGGTCATATTGCATCACAATGTCCTTAGCACACACTCACTATTAATCATGTAGAAGATTATGAAGATGTGACCGTTGATCAAGTTGCTAAAACTTTTGAGGAACCATCAGATTGTGAACTCGATAGATACTATAGCTATAATGAGGACTCACAATTAAATATTCTATGTTGCATTTTGACTATTTCTTTTTCAAATGGTTATTGGAGACGTACAAATATATTTCATCTAATTTTTAAATGTGGGAATACAACATGCAAGATTGTTATAGATGGAGGTAGTTCTATGCATGTGATTGCCAAATCAGCCATAGCCAGATTGAATTTGAAAATTGAACCACATCCTCATCCATATCATGTAGCATGTGTAGACAAAACTTCACTTCCTATTAATGAAAGATGCTTGGTTCCCATATCGATGAGCGATTATTCTGATCATATTTGAAGTGACGTGCTACCCATGGATGTAACTCATATTCTTCTTGGTTGTCCATGACTATATGACTTAAAGTAATTCATTATGGGCAACCAAACACCTATATTATCAAACATAATGGAAAATCTATCCTTTTGAAGTCTACTAAACCTAAAGAAAGTGATAGATTCCACAAAGAGCCTCCAGTTGATTCATCTGAAAAACGATCTTTGCATATTCTTATAAAAAAGTAATTTAAAAAAGAAGGACAAGATTCATGACTCATTCTAGCTATAGTAACCAAATAGGAAATAAATACTGTTCTTCATGAGACTAATGTAGCATTACCTGAAATCTAAGCATTAATGAAAGAATACAAAGATGTAATTCCTGATGAATTACCAAATGAGCTTCCACCTATGAGGGATATTCGATATGCTATTGATCTTATACCAGGATCTCAATTATTAAATTTGCCTCATTTTCGTATGAATCATAATGAGCGTGCTGAATTAAAAAGGTAGGTAACTGAACTGCTTGATAAAGGGGTTTATTTATGAAAGTCTTAGCCCATGTGCTGTACCAGCTCTATTAACCCCTAAAAAAGATGGATCTTGGAGAATGTGTGTTGATAGTCGTGCGATCAATAAAATTACCATAAAGTATAGATTTCCTATACCAAGACTTGATGATATGTTAGATCTTTTGACTCTTTAAGATAGATCTTAGAAGTGGATACCATCAAATTCGAATTAGAATGGGGGATGAATGGAAAACTTCCTTTAAAACTCAAGATGGATTGTTAGAATGATGAATTATGCCTTTTGGACTATCAAATACCCCAAGTACATTTATGAGAATCATAAACCAAGTGTGTCAACCTTTCATTGGAAAGTTTGTGGTAGTCTATTTTCATGATATTTTCATTTATAACTGTTCTAAGGAAGAACACTTGCAACATTTAAAAATTATTTTTGAGACACTTCGATCTAAAAAGTTTTTTGTAAACCTCAAGAAATGTTATTTTTTGACAAGTCAAGTGATTTTCTTAGGATTTGTGGTATCAGCTAATGAAATTTCTATGAATCCCTCAAAGGTAAAAGCCATTAGGGAATGACTAGAACCCACATCAATTTTTGAGTTGCGAAGTTTTCATAATTTAGCTGCATTTTATAGGCGCTTCATTAAAGGGTTAAGCACAATCATTACTCCTTTCACAAATTGCTTTAAAAATAAAGAATTTCAATGGTCAACTTTTGCATCTAAAGCATTTAAGAAGATTAAAAAGAAAATGACTAAGACACCTATATTGCAACTTCCTAATTTTACTAATATTTTTGAAATTGCTTGTGACGCATCAAGAGTTAGGATTGGGGGTGTTTTGAGCTAGGAAGGTCATCCAATTGCATACTTTTCTCAAAAATTCAATGAAGCTAAATAAAAATATTCAACATATGATCGAAAATTTTATACTGTCGTCCAAGCACTTAAATTTTGGAGGCATTATTTGCTACCTCATGAATTTATATTGTATTCAGATCATGTGACTTTGAGGTATTTGCAATCACAAAAACGATTAAGTGCTAAATATGCAAAGTGGATTGAGTTTTTGCAAGAGTACACATTTGTTTTCAAACATCAGGTAGGAATTAAGAACAATCCTATAGATGCTCTCAGTCGTGTCTCACTCATTCTTCATACTATGGATGTTAAAGTTGTTGGATTTGATAGGTTAAAAAGTGAATATCCACCATGCACTGATTTTGGAATTATTTTTCATCAAACACAAAATGAAAATTGTAATGATTATGTGATTCATGATGGATATTTATTTAAAAGAATAAAGTTATATATTTTCAATACATCACTTTGAGACTTTTTAATTTGGAAATTACATGCTAGGGGTATTGCTGGTTAATTCGATAGGGATAAAACTATTTCATTAGTTGATAATAGATTTTATTGGCCGACATTGAAAAGAGTTGTGTCAAGAATTGTTCCACAGTGTCGCACATGTCAACTTGTTAAAACTCAAAAGAGATACACTGGATTATATACTCCTCTGCCTGTACCACATATTCCTTGGCAAGACATAAGTATGGACTTTATTCTTGGATTGTCTAAAACCTCTTGAGGATTTGATTCAATTCTTATGGTAGTAGATAGATTTTCGAAAATGGCTCATTTTATCCCATGTACTAAATCTGCTCACCCTTTATATATTGCAGAATTATTCTTTAGAGAAATTGTTAAGCTTCACGATTTACTAACTTCCATTGTTTTTGATCGGGATGTTAAATTTGTAAGCTATTTTTAGAAAACATTGTGGAAAGTCCCGGGTACTAAATTGAAATTTTCATATGCTTTTTATCCACAAACTGATGGCCAAACTGAGGTAGTTAATCGGAGTTTGGAAAATCTACTTAGGACTTTAGTGGGAGAACATATTGGAACTTGGGATTCTATTTTGGCTATTGCCAAATTTACATACAACAATTCAGTTAATCGTTCTACTGGAAAATCTCCTTTGAAATTGTCTATGGTTATATTCCTCGAGCGCCCATTGATTTGATTCCTTTACCAATTGATACCTGTTCATCTGCTACTGCTGAATTTTTACTCAACACATTCGAGATGTTCATGCTGATATTAGAAGAAAGATTAGTCTAAGTAATGAAAATTATAAACTTGCTGTAGATGTTCATAAAAGAAAACATGAATCTGATGTTGAGGATTATGTCATGGCTCGTGTACATCCAGAAAGATATCTAAAATATTCTTTTAAGAAATTATATGCACAAGCCAATGGCCCCTTTTGAGTTTTAAGAAAATTAGGATCTAATGCATATGAACTTGATTTGCCTCTAGATATTGAAATTAGTTCTACTTTCAATATAGAAGATTTGTTTCCTTCCTGAGGTACTTTTGAGCCTTCAAATTTTTCTACAGGAATTTCAACAGATAACAGTTCAACATCACCACATGTGCCTATACTTCCACAAGTACTATCTACATTTTCAGATCAGACAAAGAATATCCTACAAAATAAACTTGCCACTACTGGATCAGGCATTATGCAAATATTTCTTGTCAAGTGGAAAAACAAGCTTGATTATGATGTTACATGGGTTACTGAAGATGACCTCACCACTTAGATCCAAATATTCTTGAGCAGTATCAAATAGAAAGAAAATTTTCAAATCTGCCTATTCTAGGTGCAAAAATTTTGTAAAAGGAAAATAATCCTAGAATATTTTAGAAAGATTTTATTTTGTTATTTTAAAAAGATATTAGAAGATTCTTAGGATATTTTAAAGTCTGTTTAAAATAAGCATGTATCTATTTTAAGTTTACTTTAAATATACAATTTTCTTTTCTAGAATATTTTAGAATGTGTTTAAAAAAGCATGTATCTATTACTTCCTTAAGAAGTTTACTTAAAATCTATAATTTATTTAGAAGGATTTCATTTGCTAAGATTAGGTGATATGATCACCTATAAATACAACCCTTGTAAGCTCTAAAGGGACATTAGGTTTGAGAATTATAAAAAAGTATTTCTTGATTTTCCCCTTCTACTTCTCTTTTCTTTATCTTTCTCTTTGTTCTTCTACTCCTACCTTTCTTCTTCTATTCTCATCTCTTTAGAGGTTTCTTCCTCTTTCTTCTATTTTCTTCTCTACCCATCCTACATCAGTTCATATATAGTTAGGATAATGTATATAAATGGTTCAAAAATCCAAATTTCAATTTGAACATAGATTTGATATTAGTTGTGGACTTATATGGGCATGCTTGTTCGAATGTCTTTTTCAATTTGAATTGTCATGAAACTTGGGTTATGAATTGTCCATATATAGGAATTTAAGCATGCCAAGTTTCACAATTTTTTGAGTTTAATAAATACTTCACACATCCTACTGAATTTTCTTTGATATCTCTTATTGAGTAACATTTTTTAATGGCGTGCTAGTTCTATTTTGATTAATTAGTTTCACCATATTAAAGTACATACATGCATCTTACTTTTTGATAATTGTTAGATTATTTGGATTTAATCTAAAAATTTTAATTTATGAACGAAAGCAACTAAAGTTTTATTTGAAAATGCTCTTCGAAGGCTACAACATATAAAATTCTATAATTGATAGTTCTTTTTTCAGATGACACTTTTCATCTTATTTAGCCTAAATAATATGTGACCATGGTCACTTTGCATTAGTACTTATTATTTTGAGATTTGACCCTAATATCTCACTTTTTAAAATCATTTTCGAGGCTATGAAAGGTAAATTTTTGTAAATCATTGAAGTCCTTCAACTTAATAATTTACACAACTTTGCATTAAGTATATACTTGCTTGACATCAATTTGCACCATTTTTCAAAATAAGACTTTGATAAGTCTAAAAATTTTCATTAAATTTCATATTAAATTCACACTATTAAATATTAAAACATTAATTAGATGCAAGTCTTAAGTAGAATTTCATGAAAATCATATTTTTCATAAAATCTTTAATTTTACTATAAATAGGTTATTTTACGCTAGTTTGAGAACATAAAAAAAAATCATAAAAAAAATGAAATTACACATGTCAAGATGAAATTAAATAGGCTCACAAATTATTGCATGATATTTAGCTTATTAAATTAAATTTGGAAAATTATATATAATTATAAATATATTTTAACATATGAATACAAACCAAGCCATCAAAGAATGAACTATGATAAAATTAAGTTATTCAATATTTAAACTCACAATTAATCATTTTAGGTACACCAAGTAACCGTACACCACCAGAGCGCCAATTCGGTGCTCCACCATCTTCCCAAATCGTTGAGCAGCCATTGTTGACCACCAGAGAAAGCAAGACAATTGGCAAAGCAAATCGAGGCAGCCGCAAATCGTCCGAGCTGCAATCTTGCAATCCACCGAGCTGCCCAAAACAGCAGGTAGTTGCCTACAATGGCCTCACCGAAATCACGATCCGAACATGGGAGCAGCAGAAAAATTGGCCGCCGCTCCTTTCAATCCAGATAACCCAAACATCGATCAACGAACCGCTCCTCCCAATCTCTTCTCCATCAATTAATTTCAGCAGCCTCGACATTAACGAATTCCAGCCATGATTCTGAATTTCAGAAACAGGAAACTGCATAACCCGGCCATTTCTATTTCTCAAACTCCACTTCAACTATCCGCCGGCAGCAAGCCCTGCATCCTTCACATTTTCGGCAATAGAAAACCCATTCCCAAACTCTGAAAAATCCCATATTGCAACAGCGTTAAACCTAAATCGTGCATCCCACAACCTTCTTCCCAAATCCCCTTCCTAGTCGCATGACCACTTAGCCGCACACAACCACCTAGCCTCTGATTGATCCGGCCACCCAGTCGCATGTGCTCCATCTCATGCGTCGATTGAGCTGCTACATCTCTGGCATCTCGATCCCTTCATCTCTAGTAGCTTCATCTCCATCTTCGGCGACTACTTGTCCAACTTTGACAGCTACCATCATCAGCAATCTTCGATAGACAATTTTGTGGACTGCCGAAGCACCGTTTTCGTGCTCCAACACCCCATCTGTCTGAAATCCGTCTGAAGCTGCCCGTGCCCTTTTTAATTTCAGCGATTACAGCTGCCAAAGCTCGAACCGAACAGCAACAAGCAGCCGTGAATTTTCAGCCAGTAAATTTCAATGCCAAATTTCCCCTCTACTTAGCTCGTCCAAAATTCCAGCAACAAGAGCCAATGAAGAATTCGCAAACCCATTTCGGAAGCATCACGTTTTTAGCCAGCAGATTTTGCCACTGCATTTTTCTCCTCTTCGTCAAAATAGAAAGCAAAGCTACTGCAAATTCTAGAGAGCAGCTAGAGTGTAGTGCAAGCATGGAATCCCACATCGGATTCCACGGAGGAGGGAGGGTCCCTCACACATCTATAAAAGGGACCCTCCACTCATCCCAAGACACACAACTCTCTCCCATCACTTGAAGTGGGGCCCATCTAGGTGGGACCTTTGCCAAGTGGGAAAAACTCCAAAGGCTTGGATTGCTTCTCAAAAAGAGTAGTTTTTCGAGCAAGAATTAGGGTAAATAGATTTTCTGTTAATTATAGTTTTTCTTTAATGCTTTGTAGTTGTTAATTTTAGCTGTGTAATATTTAGCCTAGATTTAACCTTTTATGCATTATAATTTTCAATTTAAATTTAATGCAATTTTCATTCCTGTTTTCGTAGCTTAAATTTTACTTCTATAGTCTTTTAATTACTGTCCTAGTTTAGATTTAATTCTTAGTTAATTGTAATTTTTCCTTTCCTTTTTCTGTCTCTTTCTCTCCCTTCTTTATCTACTTTCTTGGTCTCTCTCTCTCTCTCTCTAATTCTCTTTTCTTCCATCTCTAATTTTTCTTCTTTATAATTTCTTTTCTCTTATATCTACTTTCTTTCTTTTTCTCCTCTATACCCTCTTTCACTTTTCTCTTTTATTTTGGCTTAAAATAATTCAAAATTATATAGCTTCTCTGTGGATTCGCCCGACTCACCGTTATTCTATTCTATCATCTGCATAGCGGTAGCTTTAATGTGTTTCGGTTAATTTTAATTAAACTAGTGATCACAGTGCTCTTAACGACAAGCACTTGGTGCGCATCAAGTTTTTGGCGCCGTTGCCGGGGAGGCATAAAATTTTGAATTATTTTATTTAATGATCTGAATTTTTCTAATCTTGCGTTGCCTTATTTCATATTATGTTGTTAATTAGTATCATTACTTTCCTTGGATCACCACTCAGTTTATTTGTTATCTTCTTTCTTTACGCATTTAAAAAAAATGAAAAGAATGATGATATATTAAATCAATAGTCGTACTCATGTTACTAATTGCTAACCGCGTCTAATTGAGATACATGTGTGTGATTGACTAACTCGCATTATTTAAAAAAATTCTAAAAATTCGCATTATCTAAAAGCCTTAATGTTTGCATCTCCCTTCTTTAACCCCCATGTCTACACCTTTTTATATTTTTCCATTTATGATCTTGAACCCCTTTTCTATACTGTTTACATTTTACTTTTGCACGTTTAATTTCTGCCATTAACTCACATTGTATCTAATCAGCTAACCCGCTAACTCGTATTTCATATCTGGTTGTGCATTTACACATTTATTCTGAAAAAAAATCTCATAGTTATTATTATTATTTTTCCTGGTGTATGCATAATTTATTCTCTCATTCAGTTCATAGTTATATATATATATTTTGAGCTTGCCTTACCCTTTTTAGGTCCATTTAACGGCTCCTCATAGCACGCTAAATATATATATATATAAAATAATAAATAAATAAATAAATAAATAAAAATAAAATATAGTTTTAATGATATATGCACGGTAGGAGATCTTTAAATCCTGAGTTGATTAAACCAAATCTTGAAATTGAAAGATTCCTACATCAACTAAGAAAGTCACAAAAGTATATAATGAATCAAAATCAAATGTTAGAAATTAATAATCCTGAACCTAATCCTCCTAAACAAATGAAAGAATATTTCATTCCAACCAATTATAATCCCTCTTTTGCATTCAATACCTCAAACGCAAGCCAATCAATATGAAATGAAACCAGGAACCATCCAAATGCTTCCATCTTTTTATGGAAATACTAATGAAGATCCTTATAAGCATTTAGATGAATTTTTAGAAATTTTCTCAACAGTAAAAATACAAGGTTTCTCTGATGACGCTCTCAAATTAAGGCTTTTTCCATTTTCCCTTAAAGATAAGGCTAAATATTGGTTAGGTACTCTAAGTAGACCTATCACTACTTGGAATATGATGCAATAAGAATTTTTAAAAAAATTCTATCCTATAGGCCGAACCAATACCATGAGAAGAGCAATTACTCAATTTTCCCAAACACCTGGGGAGCAAATCCATGAGTCCTGGGAAAGATTAAAAGAATTATTAAGAAAATGTCCACATCACGGATTATCTAAATGGCAGATTGTCCAAGCCTTTTATGAGGGATTAGCTGATCATTATAAACAAATGGTAGATGCATCATGTGGAGGAGCATTTATGTGTAAAAGTGAAGATGAAACATATGACTTATTTGAAATGCTTAGTGAAAACTGCATAAATCATGCTTCATTATCATCATATGAAAGAAATATGAGCTCATCTAAAAAGGCAGGATTATATGAAGTTAAAAATTACATGGAACCTAATTCAAGAATAGATATAAACTTTATTGCACAAAAATTAGAAAAATTAGAAAAAATGGATGAGCTAACCCAAAAAGTAAATCGAATGTGGAATAATCAACTCCCACCTTGTCCATATCCTAATTTTCAATCGCCTCAAGAAGTTTGTGCCTTGTGTTCAAACCCAACACATCCTGTAAGTGAATGCCCCACTGCATCTCAACTCCCACCTTTCATCCAAGAGCAAGTACAGGCAGCTCAAGGATTTTCCAAACCAAATAATGATCCATACTCTAACACCTATAATCTAGGGTGGAGAAATCATCCTAATTTTTCTTGAAAAAATCAAGCTCAACACCAAGTGGCAAATCCCCCTACATCACACTTTTCCAAGTTACCAACACAAAATTACTACCAAAATCAACAACCGCAACCTAACTTTCAAACCAATGCGTACTCAAAAGGACCACAAATTGAGTCACAAGCCAATTGTTCATTAAACTACCAACCACCTTCTCCAGCCAATGATGTTAACGAGAAATTTGCAGAATTAAAACAATTTTTCCAACAATCTATATCTAAGTTGGAAAGTCATGTGGGTCAATCAATATCTAATTTAGAAAACCAGATAGGTCAGATAGCTGAAGCAAACAGAAAAAGAGAGATAGGGCATCTACCTAGTCAACCAATACCCAATCCAAGAAATTATCCTCCAGGTTTTCAAAATAAACCAGGTAAATTAAAAAACCCACAATTTGAAAATGCAAGAGAGATTTCTACGTTAAGAAGTGGTAAAATCTTAGAAGACCCATATAAATCTAGCATTATTAATGAAAATTCTAGTCAAATGAAACAAAAAGAAATTTTAGAGGATGACAAAGAATTAGTAGAAACCAAGTTAGGGGGAGAAGATAAAGGGGAAAAAATAATAGATAAAGACCCCAATAAATATCAACCTGTAGCCCCTTTCCCGAGTGCCTTAAAAGCTAAATTTGCTAATAAACAAAAGCTTGCACAAAATGAGGAAACGATGGAATTGTTCAAACAAGTTAATATTAACATTCCTCTTATTGATGCTATCAAATATGTTCCAGCCTATGCGAAGTTTTTAAAAGACCTTTGCACTCAAAAGAGAGAACCTCGTTCCACCCTGCAAAAGATCATGCTCCCAACAGAGGCGAGTGCAGCAATTTTGGATAAACTTCCACAAAAATTACAAGATCCTGGTATTCCACTTATTTCTTGTGACATAGGCGGAATAACATTTGATAAAACACTTTTAGACCTTGGGGCTAGTGTTAATCTCTTACCCTGTTTATGAAAAATTTAACATGGGAGAATTAAAACCTACTTCTGTCATTTTACAACTTGTAGACAGATCAGTAAAAACCCCACGAGGACTTGTTGAAGATGTTATAATAAAAATTAATGATTGTTATTTCCCCGTGGATTTTCTTATTCTTGACATGACCTCAAATTCAGAGCTAAACAATGCACCAATCATTTTAGGGCGCCCATTCTTAGCCACAGCAAAAGCTAATATTAATTGTGAAACTGGTATAATGGACATCTCATTTGGGGGTGAAAAATTCAAAATTGATATTTTTAAAGCTTCTAAGTACCCAAACGGTGATGAAGAGTGTCTTACGGTTGACATTATCAGTGATCTATCAATCTTCAATCTAAATTTCGAACATGATTCCATAAACAAGGTAAATGCTTTAAATGATTGTCCTCCGTCCTTTAACAATTTGAATACTGTTGAACCTTTCCCAATTTTGCAATCTCAGCCATCACCTACATCTATTGAGTCACCACCACAACTTGAGCTTAAATCTCTACCTACCTCTCTTAAATATGAATTTTTGGGTCCTAATCAAACACTACCAGTAGTGATAGCCTCAAATCTAACTATAACTCAAGAAAAATAACTTGTAGATATTCTTACAATGCATAAAAGTGCTATAGGTTGGTCAGTGGCTGATTTGAAAGGAATTAGTCCATCTATTTGCATGCATCACATATACTTAGAGGAAAATGCTAAACCAAGTAGAGAAATGCAAAGAAGACTAAACCCTATTATGAAAGAGGTAGCGAAAAAGGAAGTTGTCAAATGGCTTGATGCAGGAATCATTCATCCAATTTCTGATAGTAAATGGGTAAGCCCAACCCAAGTCGTACCAAAGAAATCTGGACTCACAGTTATATCCAATGAAAAAGGTGAAGCAGTACCTACTAGATTGACCACAGGATGGAGAGTTTGTATTGATTATAGAAAATTAAATGCTATGACTAAGAAAGATCATTTTCCACTCCCATTCATTGATCAAATCTTAGAAAAATTAGTAGGTCAAAAATACTTTTGTTTTCTAGATGGATATTCAGGATACAATCAGGTTGCCATTTATCCAGAAGATCAAGAAAATACCACCTTTACTTGCCCATACGACACATTTGCATTTAGGAGAATGCCATTCGGGTCGGGCTATGCAATGCACCGGCAACCTTTCAACGGTGTATGATGACAATCTTCTCAGATATGGTAGGGGAATTTCTTAAAATTTTTATGGATGATTTTTCACTTTTTGGTGAGTCATTTGACATTTGTTTGGAAAATTTAGAAAAAGTGCTAAAAAGATGTATAGAAAAGAATTTAGTACTGAGTTGGGAAAAGAGCCATTTTATGGTTAATGAAGGAATAATCCTTGGCCATATAGTCTCAGAACGAGGGATAGAAGTAGATAAAGCTAAAATCGATTTAATTACTAATCTACCTCCTCCAACCTCAGTGAGACAAGTTAGATCATTCCTTGGTCATGCTGGTTTCTATTGTCGGTTTATTCAAGATTTTTCTAAAATCTCCAGACCATTAATAAGTTTACTATGTAAAGATTCTCCATTCAACCTAAATGAATCGTGCTTAAAGGCATTTGAGCTACTAAAAGAAGCATTAACTAAAGCTCCAATTCTTCAATTCCCTGATTGGTCCCTCCCATTTGAAATTATGTGTGATGCCTTTGATTTTGCTGTTGGGGCTATTTTAGGGCAAAGGGTAAATAAGAGGCCTGTTGTAATTTATTATGCAAGTTATACACTTACTGATGCCCAAATTAACTATACCAACACTAAAAAAGAACTACTTGCAGTAGTATTTGCCCTTGAGAAATTTCGTTCTTATTTACTAGGAGCCAAAGTTATCATCTACTCTGATCATTCCGTGTTGAAATATCTATTATCTAAAAAAGAGGCAAAACCAAGAATTATTAGATGGATTCTCTTATTACAAGAATTCGATCTTGAAATTCGAGATAAAAAAGGTTCTGAAAATGTAGTCGCTGATCATCTTTCTTGAATTATTACACCAAAGAGCACATCTATAAATGACTCTTTTCTAGATGAGTATCTTTTAGCCGTTACTCAAACAGTGACTCCATGGTTTGCACACATTGTCAATTATAAAGCAGTAGGGCAGATTCCAAAAGATTGGACAAAGCAAGAAAGAGATAGATTCTTTGCTCAAGATAAATATTATATTTGGGAAGATCTAGAACTTTTAAAAATTTGTTTTGATAATATTATTCGCAGATGTGTTCCAGAAAATGAACAACAAAGTATTTTGAATTTTTGTCACAATCTCGAATGTGGAGGACACTTTTCAGGAAAGAAAACAGCAGCTAAGGTGTTGCAATGCGGTTTTTATTGGCCGACTCTTTTCAAAGATTCCTACAATTTTATCCAATCTTGCATTAAATGTCAAGCAATAGGAAATATTACAAAAAGAAATATGATGCCTTTGAACCCTATTCTTATTGTTGAAATATTTGATATGTGGGGAATAGATTTTATGGGACCATTTCCACCATCCTATGGATATGAGTACATCTTAGTGGCAGTAGATTATGTATCTAAATGGATTGAGGCTGCTGCAACTAGGACTAATGATCACAAGGTAGTTTTAAAATTCATTCAAAAAAATGTTTTTTCTCGATTTGGTTTGCCTAGGGCCATTATTAGCGACGGAGGAACACATTTTACCAATTATTAGTTTAGAGCCCTACTAAAGAAATATGGAATCACCCATAAGATAGCCACAGCTTACCATCCTCAAACCAGTGGTCAAGTAGAGGTTTCTAATAGGGAAATTAAAAATATATTGCAAAAGACTATTAGGCCCGATCGTAAAGATTGGTCAGATAGATTAGATGATGCACTATGGGCCTATCAAACAACATTTAAAACTCCTATTGGAATGTCTCCTTTCAGGTTAGTGTATGAAAAAACTTGTCATCTCCCAGTGGAATTAGAACATAAGGCTTATTGGGCTATCAAGCAATACAATTTGGATTTAAATACTGTAGGAACACATCAAAAGCTGTATTTAAATGAGTTGGAAGAATTACGCAAAGAAGCATATGAAAATTCTCAAATTTATAAAAGCAAAATGAAAACATTTCATGATAAACATATATCTAGAAAAACTTTTGAACCCAATCAAAAAGTATGGTTATTTAATTCAAAGTTACGCTTATTTCCTGGAAAATTAAGATCTCGTTAGAATGGACCTTTCATTATAGATAAAGTATTTCCTTATGGTGATGTGAAAATTCGTGATCCGAAGAGTGGAAATATTTTCACAGTGAATGGTCAACGACTTAAACCATATATTGACGACATCTCTGATAATAAGGTTATTGATAAGGTTGGCCTGATTGACCCATATTGATCGAAATTTCACAATGTCTGGATGAAGACATTAAACTTAGCGCTGATTGGGAGGCAACCCAATATTTTCCATATGTGTTTGTTTCTTTTTGCAGGAAAAGAATATTTCGTTGCAGGAGAATATTATTGATAAATCAACAATTGCATTATTTAATTACAAAATTACACCTCAGGTTGTCTCCTTCCCTGCTATCTTATTTTCATAAAATTATATTTATTAAAGATAGCGATACTTAAGTTGGGGGGGGGGGGTCTGGTTTGTTTAACTTGATTTAAATATATATATATATAAATATATATACATAAAAAAATTGTTAAAAATATATATACAAAGATATTAAAATAATAATAATAATAATACTAATAAAAATTAAAAAAATATATATAGGAAGATAAATCAAATTGTACTTGCTATTCTTGGTACTAATTGAAGAAGAAAACTGTAATTAGTTATATTTGTAAAAATATTTTCATGGTGTTTTTAAAATTTTTATTAGCACTGATTGTACTTACACGTCAATGAACTTTGTGGGCATCATGATAATATAAATTTTCTCTCTGATCCAAACAAGTAACATTTAATATCATTGCAATTGATAGCTGTTAGTAAAAAAAAATTTATAAATCCCCAGATACCCTGAAATATGGTGAGGGGAGAGAAAAAAAAGAAAATCCATAGATACCTTGAAATATGGTGAGGGAAAAATAAAAATAAAATAAAATAAAAAGAGAAAAAAGGAAAAAAAAGGAAAAGAGAAAAACCCCAGCTATCCTGAAATATGGTGAGGGGAAGAAAAAATGATGAAGATAATTTTTTTTTAAAAAAAATATATATATTAACTGTCACTAGCATAATTTTGATATGAATATTATTTAGATTGGATGAGTTGAAAATAACTTATTTATCCAATGCCCATTTATTCATTAGTACACATATACACGTGCTAGATACTCTTTTATACAGCATGAGATATTTTTACTCATATTTACTGAAGAAATTTACTTCTAGAGCTTACTATCATTATTAGCAGTGTACCTAGATTTTTATAAAAATTAGTAGTACATTGTAGTTAAAAAAAGAATTAAATATTAAACTATTTCCATTGCTTAGGGACTAACAATGTTTAAGTTGGGGGGTGTGATAAGTCTAAAATTTTTTATTTAATTTCATATTAAATTGACACTGTTAAATATTAAAACATTAATTAGATGCATGTCATAAGTGGAATTTCATGAAAATCATATTTTTTGATAAAATATTTAATTTTACTATAAATAGGTTATTTTACGCTAGTTTGAGAACATAAAAAAATCATAAAAAAAATGAAATTACACATGTCAAGATGAAATTAAATAGGCTCACAAATTATTGCATGATATTTAGCTTATTAAATTAAATTTGGAAAATTATATATAATTATAAATATATTTTAACATATGAATACAAACCAAGCCATCAAAGAATGAACTATGATAAAATTAAGTTATTCAATATTTAAACTCACAATTAATCATTTTAGGTACACCAAGTAACCGTACACCACCAGAGCGCCAATTCGGTGCTCCACCATCTTCCCAAATCGTTGAGCAGCCATTGTTGACCACCAGAGAAAGCAAGACAATTGGCAAAGCAAATCGAGGCAGCCGCAAATCGTCCGAGCTGCAATCTTGCAATCCACCGAGCTGCCCAAAACAGCAGGTAGTTGCCTACAATGGCCTCACCGAAATCACGATCCGAACATGGGAGCAGCAGAAAAATTGGCCGCCGCTCCTTTCAATCCAGATAACCCAAACATCGATCAACGAACCGCTCCTCCCAATCTCTTCTCCATCAATTAATTTCAGCAGCCTCGACATTAACGAATTCCAGCCATGATTCTGAATTTCAGAAACAGGAAACTGCATAACCCGGCCATTTCTATTTCTCAAACTCCACTTCAACTATCCGCCGGCAGCAAGCCCTGCATCCTTCACATTTTCGGCAATAGAAAACCCATTCCCAAACTCTGAAAAATCCCATATTGCAACAGCGTTAAACCTAAATCGTGCATCCCACAACCTTCTTCCCAAATCCCCTTCCTAGTCGCATGACCACTTAGCCGCACACAACCACCTAGCCTCTGATTGATCCGGCCACCCAGTCGCATGTGCTCCATCTCATGCGTCGATTGAGCTGCTACATCTCTGGCATCTCGATCCCTTCATCTCTAGTAGCTTCATCTCCATCTTCGGCGACTACTTGTCCAACTTTGACAGCTACCATCATCAGCAATCTTCGATAGACAATTTTGTGGACTGCCGAAGCACCGTTTTCGTGCTCCAACACCCCATCTGTCTGAAATCCGTCTGAAGCTGCCCGTGCCCTTTTTAATTTCAGCGATTACAGCTGCCAAAGCTCGAACCGAACAGCAACAAGCAGCCGTGAATTTTCAGCCAGTAAATTTCAATGCCAAATTTCCCCTCTACTTAGCTCGTCCAAAATTCCAGCAACAAGAGCCAATGAAGAATTCGCAAACCCATTTCGGAAGCATCACGTTTTTAGCCAGCAGATTTTGCCACTGCATTTTTCTCCTCTTCGTCAAAATAGAAAGCAAAGCTACTGCAAATTCTAGAGAGCAGCTAGAGTGTAGTGCAAGCATGGAATCCCACATCGGATTCCACGGAGGAGGGAGGGTCCCTCACACATCTATAAAAGGGACCCTCCACTCATCCCAAGACACACAACTCTCTCCCATCACTTGAAGTGGGGCCCATCTAGGTGGGACCTTTGCCAAGTGGGAAAAACTCCAAAGGCTTGGATTGCTTCTCAAAAAGAGTAGTTTTTCGAGCAAGAATTAGGGTAAATAGATTTTCTGTTAATTATAGTTTTTCTTTAATGCTTTGTAGTTGTTAATTTTAGCTGTGTAATATTTAGCCTAGATTTAACCTTTTATGCATTATAATTTTCAATTTAAATTTAATGCAATTTTCATTCCTGTTTTCGTAGCTTAAATTTTACTTCTATAGTCTTTTAATTACTGTCCTAGTTTAGATTTAATTCTTAGTTAATTGTAATTTTTCCTTTCCTTTTTCTGTCTCTTTCTCTCCCTTCCTTATCTACTTTCTTGCTCTTTCTCTCTCTCTCTCTCTCTTTCTAATTTCTTTTCTCTTATATCTACTTTCTTTCTTTTTCTCCTCTATTCCCTCTTTCACTTTCCTCTTTTATTTTGCCTTAAAATAATTCAAAATTATATAGCCTCTCCGTGGATTCTATCCGACTTACCGTTATTCTACACTATCATCTGCATAGCGGTAGCTTTAATATGTTTCGGTTAATTTTAATTAAACTGGTGATCACAGTGCTCTTAACGACAAACACTTGGTTCGCATCAGAGTTGGATGGACAAAATTGTCCATTTCCATTGCTATGAAAATTGCATTTTGACAAGTAATTTAATTTCTTCAGTTTTGCACTTTTTACAATTTTCATTAGGCACATGTAGCTTGCTTAATTGCTTAGTTGGAAATAGTTTACCCAATCATATTATAACGATCCTATGTTTGACAACTCGTCTTTATTTCTGAGGGGTATAAAAGTGGGTTTTCGAAATTCCATTATTTCTCACAAACCTCCGTTACCCACACATCCCATTTGATATATCTAGCTTGGGAAAATAGCTAAAAGACACCATACTATTCATTTTCATAATTTCATATACAAAGTAGTTTTCATCACAACTATTGCAGCAACTTCAAGACTTTAGAATTCAACCTAGCATTTGAATTTTTTGAAGCTAATGATTAGAGTTCAAAGTAGGGGTGTTAATGGTCATGGTTAACCCGTTAATCCGCTCGTTCAACCCGTTAATAAATGGGTTTGGGTTGGGATTTTTGAATAAATGGGTTATGATCCGCCAACCTGTTCAACCATTTAATTAAATAAACGGATTAGGGTTGAGACTTCGTAACCCATCAACCCGTCCAACCCGTTTATTTAACCCGTTCAACCCTTATAATTCATTTAATATAATATATTATAATATATATGTAATATTTATAACAGGAAGTGGCATTAAAGAGATGACTTGAGATTGGAGTTGATGTTTTCAAGCCAAAATAAATTAAATTCAGATATGTTAGCTTCGAATTATTTAATTTATTTAAATTTACATACTTTATTAAAGATTTTTAGCATGAAAATTAGTAACAAATACAACTCGTTAACAACCCGTTAACCCGTTTATTAAATGGGTTGTAAATGGGTTAGGGTTGAAGTTTTTTAAATGAGTTAATAAACGGATTAGGGTTGAGATATATTAAATGAGTTAGGTTTAGGATTAGACTCCAACCCGTTCAACCCGATCCGTTAACACCCCTAGTTCAAAGGTGATGCATTAGGCTACAATCATGCTAATTTGCATAATTTGGGAAGGCTACTTGACCATCCAATCATGCTGTTCAAACAAATATTGGAAATGTTTGAACTTGCTTATTTGGGTAGGTCTTTTCGAGCCCATGTTCAATATTCCCATGAACTAGTTTAGAAAGTTTACATCATTAATTTAGAGTACATCCATCTATAATATATATATCTTTCAGGTGGGACTATATTCACCTATTTTTCCTTTTCTGTTTTAGTTTATCTAATAAACCATAAAAGTTGCTGTTAAATTGCTTTTAAAACTTACCTATTTTCATTGTTGTTGGTTATGAAGCCTTATAACTCACATTTTTCTTTACTTTCTTGCAATAGTTATGATGTTATGTTAATTTACTAAATAATAAAATTTTATTTCACACTTAACAAATTTATAAATTCTTCTTAAGTTAACTCTAGTAGCCCTTTTTCTTGAGTAAAAATCATTAAATTGTTTTAATTTTCATCAAACCAACTTGAAGATCTTAATGATAATACATTAGACTATCTTCCCAACTATTTATAATTTTTCATTGAAAGTTGCTATAATTTCAATAATGTTCAACTTTGATAGTTCACCTGTCTATGTGATAGACAACTTTGTGCAATCCTTGCTTTCTTTTGTCTTCATAGTCACTTGTTAATTTTAGGAACCCCTCTCTTTCTCTTTCAACTGCCACTAAAAAATACATTTGTAAATGGAGACTAGTGCCTAATTAATAAAATGCCGAATATTTGGCTTATTGTTGCTACAAGAAGGAAATCTACTGCTGGGTGAAAAATAAATGTCATTGACCACACTTTGATATTCTTTAGGTAAAAAGTCCTCTTCTTTGATTTTCCCAATCTCTTTCTTCCTCTAAGAAACAATTTATGCTATTTGATTGAATTTGTCTAAATTTTTCCACCCTTCATAAAGGGAAACGTAACTAAAGGCTAATTCACATATTTATATAACAAGTTGGATAGACAGTTAGAACTCGTATATCTGTACGAATCATGTACACAACTTGTTAGAAACCTTTTTCAAGATGAGAGACTCGATTGTGGTTTCATATTTCATTCCATTTATATTTACATAGTCCAAACCCTCATTGGTTTTGAAGGGAAATAGTCCAAAGCTAAGAGGCCCAATGCAAACTGAACCCACTTTGTGGAATGTTGATTAGGAGTTCCATGTCGCCCCAATACAATTCATTTTCATACTCATATTGAAAGTTGGAAACTACTTTTGACTCAACTAATGCAGCAACTTGTACATGTTAAAATCCAACCTTGCACTTGAATCTTTTGAAGCTAATGACTAGAATTTGAAGGTTATGCATTATGCTAAAATCATCCTAATTTGTAGATTTTTGGGATGCCACCTGACCATCGAATCATGCTGCTCAACAAAAATTGAAAATGTTTGTATTAAAATGCACTTTGGGCAGGTCATTTGCAGCCCATGTTCAATATTCCCATGAACGAGTTTAGAAAATTTATTATCATTAATTTAGAGCACATGCATCTATCTTTCATGCGAGACTAAATTCCACCTATTTTGGGTTTTCTTTTAGTTCAACAAACAACCCATAAACATTGTTGTTGAATTGCTTTCTAAAACTTACCTATTTTTATGGTTGTTGGTGATGAAACCTTATAACTCACATTTTTCTTTACTTTCTTGACTTTGACATATCATTTTAGGCTTAAATAACTTGCCACAATTATGATGTTATATTAATTTCTTAAATAAATAAATTTTGTTTCACACTTGATGAATTTATATGTTCTTCTAAAGTTAGCGCTAGTAGCCTTTTTACCTAAATAAACATCATTAAATTGTTTTAATTTTCATCAAACCAACTTGAAGATCTTAATGCTAATACATTAGACTATCTTCCTAACTATTCATAATTTTTCATTGAAAGTTGCTATAATTTTAATATGTTCAACTTTGATAGTTCACATGTCCATATGATAGACAACTTTGTGCAATCCTTGCCTTCTTTCGTTTTTCATAGTCACTTGTCAATTTTAAGAATCCCTCTCTCTTTTTCTCTTTCAACTACCTCTAAAAAACATATTTGTAAATGCAGCCTAGTGCCTATTGATGAAATGCTGAACATTTGGCTTATCATTGTTGCAGGCAGGGAATCTGCTGCTGGGTGAAAAAATCAGCCATTGACCCCACACACTGATACTCTTCAGGTAAAAAAAATCTCTTTTTTTGATTTTCCCAATATCTTTCTTCCTCTAAGAAACAATTTATGCTATTTGATTGAATCTGTCTGACTTTTTCCACCATTCATGAGGGGAAGCGTAGCTAAAGGCTGATTTAAATATTTATATAACAAGTTGGACAGGCAGTTAGCAACCTGTATGTTTGCATACGTAGTAAAATCAATGAAAGAACAATATTAAGATATGACACTAACCGCGAGAGTTGTATTAAAGTATGTCTCCGCCTGGGATAGCTAAACTCTCTTTGTTGAAAATTCAAGACCAACATGTAAGCGTCGAGTAGCTATTAATGGAGGCACGGGGTTTCAATTGAACGAAAATCAGCCCTCATGACTGTCACAAAATCTAACTTTAATAGTTTTTGCTCACCAAGGCCTGCACCTAGTGTGAGGGCTCATTGCTCAGTTATGGAATCCTCAACTGTTGGACATGACACACGTATTCTCATGGGTTTTCTATGGATGCAAGACTCTGCATCTTTCCCCTGCATTTGTAATATGTCCAAAACAACATTCATTGTTAGTTTTTAGATTAATACATGCAACTTTGAATTGTAGCTCACGTTCTCAGATTGCGATGTCAACACCAATGGCGAGTCTGCAACATTTGTTGATTTCCTCCATGGGGGACTTAGTGTGCTACTAAATTGAAGATGATAGCTCTAATAGATGAGCATAAATTGAAGATGAATTTGTACATCATATTTTTATATTTACAACATTTTATCAGTTGAAAATATTTCATAAATTTATTTACATCAATTCCATTTTGACGGCTTATTAGAAATTTTTACAAAAATTTAAATAATAAGTCAAATGTCTAATAGGATTTTCATGTTGCTGGTACTTCCAAATTAATCATAAGGTCATAACATATCTCATCGGATAATATATTTATATAAAATATTTTTATCTTTCTTACTTCTATTGTTTTTCTTACGTTCTAAGTGAAGTTGAAATTTAAAAGGCCACCTAATAACAATACAACATACGAAATAGGTTATTGATGTCATATATTTACTATTGTTTATTTTAATAAAACAACATGTTTTAATAGAAAAAAATTCATGCACATAGTTAGTGTAAAAATTATATTATAAAAATCACAAATTTTATTTTAGAATTTTGTTTAAAATTACTTAAGATTCTAAATTTTTTATCTATATAAAAGTGAAAGTTTAACATGAGTGTATCTATGTTAGCTGCGAAATGATCTTTTGACTGAAGCCGGCCCAAAAAACCTATTTTTTAATTTTTTTGGATTTTTTAATTATTTTTTTGAATTTTTAAACATAGTGGCATTTCCATAATTTTTCGAGATCTAAAAATTACGAAAATACCACTATGTTTAAAAATCCAAAAATGGTAAAACTTGGTTTATATATTTAATACACCTAGATTTACTTACCCATGAAAAAAATTAAAAAAATAGGTTTTTAGGCTGGCTTCATGCAAGCCTCGACTTCAAAAGATCAGGACTCATGTTAGCTAGATACTTAGTATGCTTAATCCTTGAGCATGAATTCCTTAGAGAGATAAGATGATACAAGAGTATTTCTACCTGGACGGTTTCCTGGATATAAGACACTTCTTCTTCTAGAAGACGAATATTTTGATCCATACTTCTTCCGTTAAATCCTCCCGACGCTTATCCTTGCATGAACATCACAGCCCCAATACATTGCTTTGCCGATTCATGACTGGGAGATGCACTGAGAAACCAGAAAACATGAGACGCACAAAGAGATGGGCTTCCAAAGCAATCCGGCTGAAATTGCTTAGACGCATAAAGAGATTAGCTGGAATGTTTAAACTGGCTGAAAATCTCTTGGATACATAAATCGATTGACTTGGAAAGCAATACGAAAAGGGGACCGGCTGAAAATGCTTGGCTTGGAAAGCAATCCGAAAAAGAGACTGGCTGAAAATGCTTGGGAGGAAGAAGAATACTGACCGAGATAAAACATGCGAATGACCGGGCAGCCATAGAATAGTTATTTCAAAGCAGCATATACGTATATCTCAGGCATTGGGAAGATAATATACACGTAATTACGGTGCAGTCCGCTGTAAAATAGACCCCACACATATTAGATTGTAATGAAACTTTATACACTCATTTATCCATATATAAATCATACTTTAGACGGTTTAGATGTTGAAAAAAACCACTTTAAACTTGATATTTACGTTAAATTATTTTATTACGTTGATTTTGCACCATTTTAAAATGGGAACTGTACACATGTTGGATTTGGATGAAAATTGGTATGCTAATAAAGTGAACAATTCTAAATACAATGGGTGGGGTGGATTTTTGATTTATAATCAGGTAGGGGCCCACAGTGCATGGACTGCATGGTGCAGTCGCATGCACTGGATTATTTCCCTATATATATATAAAACATTTTACTATTAACCACAAACACCATTTTATCATCCAATTATTTATTACTACCAACCGATTATTGAGCAGAGCATTTAAATCACACAAATTAATTTATTTAGCATTACATTTCTTTTCTGGTACGATTGACAAATAAAATTTAGGCACTTAATTTATATGACACTGAATATTATGGGCTACCAAATATAATCTGTAAAGATTACTTATTGGACTTGCAAATAAAATTGCTTCTATGACAACTATTTAAATTTAAGTATTAATTAAAATTTTCATTTGACAAATATTATGGGTTAACGATACATGGTACCAAAAATTTTTTTTGCAACTAATTTAGTTCCTCTTTCATAATATTTAAGCCACCCTTCATAAAAAAAAATTATGTGTATAACGAACATTTAAATTTATCCATTGCTTAAGGCTCGGTTGCCCCAGTTTAATTTATTTTCATATTTAAAATTCTCATGTGATAATTACATAGATCTATGGTGCTAAATATTTTTTTGCAAATAATTTACTTGATCTTAGATAATATTTAAGCCACCCTCAACAAAAATAAATTTTTGTGTACAATGAACAGTTAAAATCTACACATTATTTGAGATTTGGGCATTCCAGTGTAATAAATTTTAATAATAAAATGTACTTATTTTTGGGTCAACATTACACGTTCTAAATAAAATTGTGAACATATTTTGTTTGGGCTTCATAACTTCGATGTCAAGATTATTCAAAAAAAATTACTTTTGTGACAAACAATTAAAATTTCCTGTTAAATGACATTTTCATGTGAGTGTTTTTCATCTTGATTATAATTATTTTGAGTAAATTTTACTAGGTATCAAATAACAATTTGTGCATGTAATTTATCTCATATCTAACTACGTTACAAAATGAATTTATTTTTGTGACTTGGTCCAAATTATTAGCATTATAATGTTCTCACATAAATACTATATTTATCTTGGTTCAAATTGCTTACATGTCACAAGGTCCAAAAAAATTGTGATCACATTAATTTATTCAACACAGAAGACGATTTAATAAATATAACTTATATAAGTAATTTTTTTAGTTCTTAATAATCTTTATATCAATAAAGAAAATTATTTAATTAACTCTCGATTGGATATTCTAATATTTTAGGAAGTACAAATAATTTTTTGGTCTTCAGTACGACTGAAAACAAGTGCAAATTGCACTTTGTTATTGGTGCTCAATGATTAAAATTTTTGCCATCAATCGTACTAAAAAAGTGCACGACACTTGATTTTTCTTGTAATTTTGTACTTATTAACTTTGTATATTAATAAAATTTATACAAATAATTTAGTTAATGCATAATATAATTTTTGGGGATACAATTATTTTGTAGTTTACAGCACGGGCTGAGAACAATATTTGCAAAATGCATCTCATTATCGATATTCAATCCTTAAAATTTTAGGCACCAATTATTTTTTTTTTAAAAAAGTGCATATCAACTCATATTCCCGAAATGATGGGTTATTTGTATGAATTTATTCTAAACAATTATAACTTTTAATATTTATTTTATACCTATTAAATAAATAAAAAAAGTAAATTAAAATTACATGTTAATAGCTTAACCAGGTTATCCGATAAAAAGGTAAATTAATCGATTTTTAATATGCTTTTAAAACGTGTTATTTAATATTTTAAACAATTTAGTATTATTTGACAAATAATATGTTCAACACAGATTATATGAATAATCTGTCGAATTCGTCAAATTAGTTCATAGGAATTTGAGTAATTTGTAAAACCCATAAAATCAATTCATTTGAATTTGAATAATCAGTAAAAATCGTAAAATATGATAAGTTTGTGATTTTATAGCATTATTGTAAAATCTGTGTCAAAATTGTAAACCATGTCTATATCATTAAACGACTATAAAAAATCATCTATTTTGTAAAATTCATAAAATAACCAAAACTATCAATTACGTATAGACACTTTCTACTGTATTTGAATAACCTGCAAAATACATTTTATGGGATAAAACGAAGATAGATAATCTATACAACTTATTTTCCATGGAAAATTCATAAAAACTGTAAAAATCGTAAAACAAGCTAAATTATTTTGATCATTTAGTTATATTTTTTGACAAATCTAATGCACTGTTTCATGTTGTGAGCCTAAATTTTGTATTATCATTTATGATAATTATGTTACACATATTAGATGTCTAAGATCATTCATGATTAATATTAGTTTATTAAAAGCAGATGGTTGCTGATAAAAGAAAATGCACCACAAATTACTATAAGCTGTCTCACCTACCCATACTCACAGGTTACTTTCAATCATACTCACATGTAAGAAATGACCATATTGCTCTCATTTGCGTTTATAGCAAAAATAAAAACGTTTTGATTTTATCCACTCTCTTGATAGAAATCGACGCTGCAGTTTATAAGGAAATCTTCCACCATTAAATTTTTCAGTGAAATGACAACTTTCTCCTGTGAAGGTGACGAAGTGCATTAGAATCTCTCCATTTGATGACCTAGATCATGAGAAATAGCCATTGCCTAGCTGCCCTCTTCGTGTCCAACAACAAAATACCACAAATGTAGCAGCCACCATTAATCAGCATCTCTTAATCTAGCAGCCACCATCTACCTTTTACAATTGCCAATACCGATGATCATTTGCAGCCTTCTTCCATAATTTTAGTGATGTGGAAACCTCCTTCAAATCCCACTACACACCATAAATCTCAACGGCACTTTCAGCAAAATTCATGGTATAGCTAATGGTGGGCACCCCAAGAAAAAATCCAACAATGCTCCTGCCCTATACATTACTATTTTTACAATAAGAAATTAACAATTTTGGCAATAAAAATTATAGCTAAAATTGAAAGTCAACAGCTTATAATGCCATTGTACAACATGTACTTTCGTTGTAATTACACCCGTCAATGGGTTTTCCATCACGATTATGATCTTCTGCCAGCAAAAATACATTTATTTGGCTATGCGTTTATGTTGCCACATATATCATCTTGCATATTCTGCAACTTAGATTTTGATAGATGCAAATAGCAATCTTTTTTCTTTTCTAATTACATGCAAATTATAACCATCTGCAGTTTAAATTTTGGCAAAATTGCAATTTTTTATTGCTTAAAATTAGGAAATTCAAAATCCAAATACAATATGCCGTTGCAACTATTTCAACAGTGATCAATGTTTTAAAAACCGAACCGGAAACTAAACCGTTTTTATGTCTAGTTCAGGTCCAACAGGTTCAACCGTGGTTCAAGCCGTTTTAAACCGTGACGTCAGCATGACATATTTATGATGTACTAATTATATTTAATTTATTTTAATTATTTCAAAATTAAATTAAATATATAAATTCTATGTAATCTAAAAATTACACTTGGCATCAACAATACGTTCGAGTACATCATACTAAAATTATTATGCAAATTAAGAAAAAAATAAGAGTGCACGGACCTGAAATAGGTGCAATTTTTTATCTTTTTTTGTTCCTATATGGTTGATTAGAATATCTGCAATGAAATTTCAAATATTAATGGAAGGATATAAGATATTTAGAAAAAATTAATTTTACTTTACTTGAAGAAATTAACTACCTAAAAATAAGAAAAAACATTTAAAATTGTACTGTAATTGAAAATGTTCAAATTGCTCATCATCGTTCAATTTTGAGCAAAGTTTAACTACGATTTTGGTCAAAAGTGAGTACAAAACACAAATAATAGAAATATATTTGATATATCTAATTCAAAAAAAAAAACTTCAAAGTTGATATCTTCAAAATATCCAAAACGAAGCATCTCCACAATTGCATCTTCATGAATTTCCTCAACTTTCTCTATTTTGTTCCCGATCTTCTTGGATTAGCATTGACCCTATTAATGGATATTACAATCAAATATTAGTCTTTAAAAGAAATTGTTATGAAAGTAAAAAAACTAAATAATTAAAAACGAAGTTTATAAAATATTACCAAAATCTTCAATTTCTGTTGTAGCAATTGTAGCTTATGGTTGGTCCATTTGCATCCAAGTCTCAACATTTTCTTCAGTAAATAAATCTTCAGAGTCTTCAGACTCCATGGTCCAATATTCCAAAATATCTATGTTATCTAAAGATATAGGATCGAAGCCAAACTTCCTTTTTTCTTTCTACATAATGAGAATAGAAGTTAAAGAGAACATATAAAAAATAAATTAATCACAAAACACATTGAATTTAATTATACCTCTCAAGCAAACTCAAATTATATTGAACATAAACAAGATCATTCAATCTTCCATGCTCCAATCTGTTCCTCTTTTTTGTGCGTATACGTTCAAATACAAACCAATTTTGCTCACAACCAGATGAGCTACAAGTTTGGCTCAAGACTTTAATAGCAACGACTTGTAGTTTTGGAGCACTGCACCCATAAGACTCCCACCAAAGAGCTGCAATATTATATAGAAAAGTAATGTAGTTAAAATTTCAAAAAAAGAAATATTATAATCTAAATTTAGAATACCTGGATCCAAAGTATAACGTGCTGCTATAGCCGCTGGCCTCCCAAAGTCTCTTACAACATCTCGATATAATTTTGCATCTTCATTGATACTAACTTGTGCTTCCATGTCATCACGATTTAGTCTCTCAATTACTTCAAGTACTCTAGACCATGTATGAAACTTAGTCTCCCGATTAGCATGATAGAAAAACATTGGATTGAAATAAAAGCCTGCTAGATGAAGAGGATGACGAAGTTGATTTTCCCAACTGGTATCAATGATATTGAGCAGTAGACTACAGTCAATATTGATTTTTTTGAAAGTTTTCTCTATTTCTTTCTTTACCCTTCTCATGCTTTTAAAAATATATCTCATTGAAGGTCTTTTATCACTATCAACTAATTGTAGTAAACGAACAAGCAGCTCAAATGTTGATACAATAATCTCACATCGTTTCCAAAATGCAGAACAAAGTATTAGATCGGTTATTGTCTTTACCTTTTTATTACGACGCCACTTTCTATCATCTCATTCCTTACTAACAACCATGACTCTTAATTTATCTTTGCATGTCAAGAGACTTTGAATTGCCAAAAAATGAGCTGCAAACCGTGTCATTGTAGGCTGAATTAACTCTTTTCTATCTGTGTATTTTCTCATCAATGCAAGTGCAAAACTGTTGTTGTATATAAAAGTAGAAATGGAACGAGCATCATCAATCACCGTACTTACAACATCAATTTTTGCAATATCTTCCAACATTAAATCTGAACAATGTGCTGCTCATGGTGTCCAAACAATATGTGGATATATGTATTTCAACATTTCTTTAGCCAACTTATAATTTGATGCATTATCAGCTACCAATTGAACAACATGCTCTGAATCCACTTCTTCTATAACTTTTTAAAACAAATCACAAAGCATATTTGCAGTTTTTATCATTGTAGATGCATCAATAGATTTAAGAAAAATTGTACCTTTAGAAGAATAAACAAGAAAATTAATCAAAGTTCTTTTCTTCCGATCTGTCCAACCATCAGCCATAATGGTGCATCCATATTCTTTCCATTTTTCTTTGTATGAATTGACAACTTGTTGAATTTCCTGATAATTTTTTGTAAAAATAAAACCACGCATATCATGATATATAAGAACTCTAAATCCACAACCAATGGTAATAATATTGTCTACCATCTCTTGAAAATATGGAGAATTCACTGCATTGAAAGGGATGCAAAAATGGAAAAACCATCGACCAATAAAAGCATGAGCTCAATTAATAACTTCTTTTCCAGCCATAATGCATTTTATAAAAGGTTGAACTACTCCTTTAGCTTGCACAGGAAAGAACTTTGAAATCCCTTTTAACTTTTTTGTTACATTTTCATTAACTTCTCTTACTTCCTCAACTTTTTCATCAATGACATGTAATGATACAAATGAACTCTCTTCTGTGGCATTGAAAGGTTGCTTATGAGTTTTTTGAGAAGTAATGCCATCTAAATCAATTTTTATTTGTTGTTGAATATGGTATGGCACCTCCTTGCAAACTTCTACATCACCTTTTACCTTCGCTAAGTGTTTTTTCATATGGTGAATTCCCCCACCACTAAATACTCTCCCACAATATAAACATTTATACTTTCTTTTTCTAACCTCGGTTACATGATTCCAACCTATATCATTTCTACCTCTTAATGCACGAGATTCGACAGCAACTGATGCGGAACTACTATTCATATTTGGGACACTCGCTGACTAAGTAGGTGAGAGATTTGATTAGGATTCTGACATTTTTTTAAACCTACAAGTCAAATTATAAACAACATTTTATCATGCATGCACATCTTATAATTAAAATATCTAAATAAAAATTCTAAATTATTGTATAAATCATTGTTCTAATTGTATAAAAAATGTATATTCATCAATTAATCCATGACATGGAAAATTATTGCATGATTTTAAAAAATTAAATAATATAAAATTAAAATTACAATGATAAGTATACACGTTTGTTCCTATCCAAATTTTTCTAAGTCGTGCGAACTATGGCCCATTGTGGAATTTGAATGATCCCACGCACACACATAGGCAAGACACTGCCATCTGCAAAGGCTGGAGTTTGAAAAATGGAAATCGCCTGACCTTGCTAGCCTATCAGCTTGGATGCTATGGATTTAAGCTCAAAAAATTGAACCTTGCTACCTTTTTGCCGGAAGCTCAGAATTGATGATCGCCGGACCTTGCTGCCTGCCTACCAGCTCAGATTCTATGGCAGGAAGCTTGGATGCTCCAGAAGCACAGAATCGATGGTTGCCAGATGCTAAGGTCGACGGAAACAGAGTTTTTTTCAAAGATGCTGGTTCTGCTGTGGGAAATCAGTCTTTGCGATGGTCACTGGAACCGAAGAGGATGAAAAGCATGAAAAGGAAGAAAATGCAGAAGCTCCAATCAATGTTGGCATTTGCTGGAATCGGAAACCCGGAGCTCGAAAGTGTGGTAAAGCTTGCTGTGAGGAGTTGTCGGAATAATAGATGATGATCGGACGCTGGCGACTGTTGCCAGACGTCGATTCCGGCCGGCTGAACAACCTGAAACCCTTGCCGCAGATGGCGATGGTGGGTCCTCAGCAAACCCTAGCCGCGGCTGCGAAACGAAAATGATGAACAGCCGAACAGACGTATGCGGTGGGGCCCGCAAAATAAGTTTCCTTTTTATATTTTATATTTATTAATTTTTTTTAAATAGTGGTGAACTGAACCGCTATCAGACCAGTTTTTATAACCGTCCGGTTCAAACGGTTCGCACGGTTTTCTTCAAAAATAGAAAACCGGTGCCAAACCGAACCATACCCCTGGCGGTTCACGGTCGGACCGGACGGTCTAGTCCGGCTTTTAAAACACTAACAGTGATGCACATACAATGGAGATGAATGACATTTTAGTCATTCTGTAAAAAATTTTAATGGAATAAGATGAAACCCTAATAGAAGGGATAAGATGCAAATTTTATAAACATATTTATAATATTTGCAAATGTAAGAATATAGATGTAATATTGGTTAAATTTTATAGGTATATTTACAAAAATTCCTCATATTACATCATTGAAGGAGAGAAAATGCTTCTCACTGAGTTCAAACCATTGGCGATAGGCAGGTATGCGTGAATGTGAAACCAACTGTTCACTAGCATTAATTCACTTATGTTCTAATTTGTAAGACTTTGGTGATCCCTTGGCAATGATGAGGGACGACTGCATCCTAAGCCAGTACAATGATATAGTCTCAGTGATCAAGATGAAAAGGCCCACACGTGTGTCACAAGCTGCCAAGGGACCCAATGCTATAATACCCAGAATAAATAGTAATGGGAAAGCAATCATAGGTGCCAAAATAAAGCTAATGTCTTATATATAACCAAAAAGATCAATATACATACATATTCAACTCCAAATTTTAGATACATACATATTCATTCTAAAAAGAGATCAACAAAGTTTAAGAAATGAAGTCCTTCTAAATCTATTTACTTGTTCTTGTTGATCCACCATCCCTACGGTAATCTATACTCGTGGGCCTACCATCTACAATTAGAAGAGAATAGAGCGGAGTCCAAGAAAATTTAATAACAAAAAAAATATAAACATAAATCGTTAGAACTTGAATAAACAGTATGCATATGGTTAACGAAAATAAGTAATATCACAAATCCAAACAAGGCTTAAATTCTTATGAAGCACATGTTAATACTCAACCATGAGTCAATGTATTATACATGTGATACTTTTCAAATCAATCCATCAAAGGTCCCAACTACAATGGAAGGGTTTTGTATTTCACCCTATAATCCAATTTTGTATTAAATGTAGGGCGTGTTTGGGAAGTGATAAAACTTTTGATGAAAAATTTTGATGTAAAAGTCTTTGAAATGTGAGAAAGTGATGTGATATAAAATGGGTAATAATAGAAATTAGAGAGAATAAAGATAAAATAAATAGGTTACACTTATAGATAGTTGGATAGAAATAATTGAAAAGGAGGGTTGTTGTATGGAAAGAAGTGAAAAATAATTAAAAATAGGGTAGTTGTTGAGAGTGAAAAATTTTAGATTGAAAAGTTTTAACCATTTACAAACACTCTCGTAACATTGTAAAACCCAAAAATATATTTATGTATAGATTTTTGAATGAAGGGCCTATTCTAAAAAATTATATAGGTCGAGGTCTATTTTGAAAATATCACAAAACCGTCTAATAACTTAAATTATCCTACCATATTCCAACGACAATGAAAGAGGAAAAAATGCATGCAAAATAGGAAAATGGAAGAAAGAGAAGAGAAGAGAGAGAGGAGGCGGAGGACAAGAAGAAGGAGAGAGTTACTGAATTTGAATTTTTGGGTATGGTTTAAAGTTGGAGAATTGGGGAAAAATGGTGGCAACCGAGTTAAGTAATTTCTTTTCAATCTTTCTTTGTTTTTCTTGTTTATTGGATTTATTTAATATGTTGTGATAATATGGAAGAAATTTGGCATGAAATTGAGATGGTAAGGTTAGAAATTTTAAACCCTAATAGGCTAGAAGAAAGAATTTTTTTTATGGAGATAAAATATGAGAATGGAACCTAAATGAATAATTTTAGAATAATATTTATCACCAAAGATAATAACTGTTTTAGAAAATTTGAATGATGTAGGTGATGGGTGTCTCTAGTTGATGAGTTTGGAATTTGAGAATGAGGAAAAAAATGGTATTTGAAGATGACACCAAAGAAAATTATTTTTGAAATATTATTATTTTTTTGATGTAGATTATGGTGAAAAGATATTAGAATATTGTAATGCCCAAAGTTGGAGATTTGAAAAGTTGTATCAAATGTAAGAAGAAGTTTTCTGCTTTTATTTGAATTCTTATGGATGTTGATAGGCATTTATTTTTCGATTGTAGATGTTTTGTGATGAGTTGAATTTTTTTTGGATTTTTATGAAAAATTCTTTCTTAAGATATATGATTTTCTCGGCTATAATCATTTAATTGTGTTGAGGAGTATGAAAAAGGGTATTTTGAGTTAATGATGGATTTATAAAAATTTTTAGCAAGTAAATTATTTGAGTTCGATGGATATGTTTAAAATGAGCATATGAGCATGGTTATGATCTATGAATGCATCATTACATATTGAGCATGACATATTATGATTCTCCGGTAAGTCAAAAAATAGGAGGAGTTACGGTATATTATGGTATAGCCATGTAAGAGGGTTGATGATGAGTTTATCTGGTGCACTGTGTGACATAGATGTGATGTTGAGGATGAACATTTGTATTTCATAAGCATTTAGAGCGTGAGTGCTTGCATGATCATAATACGGATGAAATATATAAATTTTAGAGATTTTTGTTGTTTGAGTTATTTTGTGAAAATGAGATTTGTTTGGTTTAACATTTGAGTGTTTTGTCAATATCCTATTTACTAAGTTGGCCAAAACTCATGGTTTCTTATCTTAATGTTTTAGATGATAGGACTGAGGTACAAACCCAATATAGAGTTGGCGCTTGACAGGAATGAGAAGAGATCCTGGTCCATTAAAGTATATGTGAATTATTATTCTAATTAGTAGGAAAGTTCAAATTAAAGTCTTTTTACGTAAATGAATGATGCAGAAAGACTTCTTGTAAAGTTTATTTTATTATGGAATTGATATGTGGTTGTTTCTTGAGATAAATTGGATGAGATTTGAATATATTTATTTTGTTCATTTTTATATTTTTATGCATGTATTACAATGGATAGTATGACATGAAAATGCTTGTAAATGGTGATTCCATCTTACCCTTCAACATGATGATTTTCAGTGAAATTGAACGGTCAGCCATTGGAGTGTGAGCGAATGATATCAGAGCAAAGCTAAGAATGGTTGGATGGAACCACAGTCATTAAATTGTATAAGAGGAGTTATAATTGAAGCTTGAGCCAAAGTTGAGATAATTAAACTAATGTAGAGCTTTGATGTTATGGATAAGGATGGAAAATAATAGGATGATTTCTGAGGATGAAAAAATATATTCAGTTGATTATGTGAATTCATGAGATATGGATGATATGGTGAATTGTATAGGGAAGGAAAATACCCTAGAGAGATGAGCCAATTCTCATGCTCATACTTCAATACAACTACTAATGCTTATGCATTTAACTATTTAATTTCACTTCATTTTTTAGCTTAATGGCTCACAGAAGTGAAGCATCTGTTAAGCCTTTAATCGTGACTTTAAATTTAAGTCATCTTTCTCATTTTATTCTCATGTATTCAAACATTATGCTCATGACATGCTAAACCATACTTTCTCAAAAACAATTTAAAATTATAAACTAAAATTGCTTTGCAAATAAATATTACATAAACCATATAAAATCTGCTAAACTAAAATCTATCAACATACATCGACACAACCCATTACACACATGGAAAACTTAATTCAAAATCCTTATTTATAAATAAAAAAAGATCCTACTTACCTCATACTTCATGCTTATTCGCCAATTTGAGATTTGATAAATCTTTGCTTCACTAAAGAGGTAATAATAATCCTCTAAATTTAATTATTTCACTTACATCAACTTTAAAAGTTTAGCTCAATAGGATCAAGTGTTAAATGATAAGCTTAACACTTAAAAATCTCTAATATCATCTTAATAAGTTTTAATCAAATCAAATCTCCACCATTAAAAATTTTCCTATCAATAACTTCTAGTAGTAACCTTTTGTAGATAATTCAACCCATCTAGTGGGCTTAGAATGTTAAAAAAATATAGAAATTGACAGTTGGATCATCGAAATTGGACATCAGCCTAACAATATATTTCAAAAAATAATTTTAATATTTCATGGCCCCCATATATTGCTGGTATGAGCTATTGTCAATATTCTCCACTGCTCAAGGTAGGAGTATTTTATATAAAAAATTTCGGAGATTATTTTATGAATTTTTAGCCAAAATAAGGCATTTCTGTAAACTATTTTATTCTTGAGGGGAATTTTTATAATTTTCTAAAACTTCTCTTATAAAATTCCTTCACAATTAGAGAGTATTATGTAATACTCCTTTTAGAAATATCTCCTATTAATTTTTTAGCAAAATTTAGGTATTTCTATAATTTCTTCAAAATAAGTACTTTTATATAAAATCACAAATTCATGGTGGTTTTATGTAAAATTTTCATCAAAATTCAAAATTGTAATGGTTTTCTTCCTCATTCTTCTCTCCATTTCTCCCCTCTTTGTATGGGTTCGGCAATTGTGGAAACTACCTAAATGAGTTCTGATTTTTCTCTAGGGCATATATTAGGTTCCTTATTTCATATAGATTCGTCAAATACTTTCAATTTTATGAATTTATAGAGTTTGAAAAAAGTAGATGAATTATAAAACTTCAAATTCTAATAAAATCTTTAACAACAAAGCATGAAAATATTCACTTACCTATTTTGCGTACCCACAGAGAAATTTATTGTAACAGATCTGGAAATCTCGCAAGATTTCTTCTAAATCACAACCCAATAGCTTTGTTTCTCTCTATTTCTATGCATTCTCATTATGTAGAACTTCCGCACTTTGCTAGAAAGTCTAAATGCATAGCTTACATATTTCCCATGTAGTTTATGCATTTTATATAAATCACTATTTCTCATTAAATTATATATAAAATTCGAATTCTTCATCATTTGAACATCGAATTAATATCTTTTGCTTTGAAATAATCTTTTATTTCTATTCTTTTCAATATTGCTAACTTTTCTATCAGTCTCCCCTGTTTTTAAAATTGAAAATTCTTCTCCTTTTAAAACAAACTTTTATCAATTGAGGGTGTGTTTGGCAATTAAAAAAACATGTCAAGTTAAAACTTTTCAATCTAAAACTTTTTATTCTTCACAACTATCATATTTTTTAATTATTTTTTCACATTTTCCTATACAACTACCTTACTTTTCAATCATTTCTACACAACTATCCACACAACTAACCTATCAATTTTAACTTTATCCTCTTTACTACTCATTATTACCCCTATCATATTACATTATTTGACAACTTTTACTCTAAAAAACTTTTCACCAAAAGTTTTATTCAATACCAAACACACCCTGAATATGAACTCTTCTCCTCTTAATTCATCAAACAAATTTATGATTTTCATTTACTGGAAATACATCTCATATATTTTTTATCCATCCCTATCTAATATAGGAGATAAAAACAACTGTTAAACTTGAGATTCCGTAATCTACCTTCCTTATAAAACTTTGGTTTTTGAAACTTACATATTTAATTTTCTCATAATATTAACTGAACATGCCAACTTTAAATGGAAGTCCTAGAAAAATAATAATAACCAGAATGAATTAAGAGCATGTTATTGCAGCTTTGATTTAATATTTTTGGCCATTTAATTAATGAAACTCATATATGTGTATATATATGTCGATGGCATAAAATGTGAGCAAGACGGGGTAATAACTGTTGGAATTTTTAAAAATTTGTGAATAGATGGCAAGATGCAAGGTGTAATAATTAATTAAAAATATTGATTTAATTAACAAATGTGTTGAATAATTTTACGAAATTAAATTATTTAAGGCATAAAATTGACTAGAAAAATGGTGTGATGGGTAAGATTAAAATTTGCAAGGGATATAGCACCTTATGTATTTTTTTTAAAAAAAATAATAAGGGTTCCCACACATGCATATGCACATGTGGAGTACCAAAGCGAAAGGGCTTTGACCTTGTCTCTCTTTCGTTAGAGAAGGTGGAAGAGAGGAGGGTTGCTGGAGTCTTGGCCGTTGCCGGATGTCATCGGCGGCGTAGAAGAGCTTAACGCCGCTGCCATCACCATTGCAAGGTGAGAATCAAATTTTTTTCCCAATCTCGCTAAGATTTCATCATGCATGTAAGAGATCCTTCTTGTTTTGACTTTTAACATAGTATAGTAGTGAATCTAAGTTGTAAAAAATGGAAATCCAAAATGGGTTTAAGCTTCCACCCATGGATTCAAGGTCGACGGCCATGCATGGGAGGGAGATGACTTTGCATTTGAGGCTTTTGCTATTTTCGGATTTGCATGCTAAATCAGATGAGAGATCTAAAGGATCTACCTAAAATAATCATATGGTAAATATTTTAATCGAACTTATCCATACTTGAACAAGGAAAACAGATATGGACAGTGATTATATGATAGGATTTTTTGAAATTCAGAGGATTCGTAGGATTCCCAAGGGTCTTTTGCATTTTATGATTTTTTTCACACTATACAAGTCGATCTAACTTTATATAATATGAATTATGAATTAATAAAGCCCTAATATATGAACCCATTATTAGCAGTCTTATATAGGTTTGATCCAAGTTTCATGTTCCAATTTTCATAGGGCTTTTTGAGTTTTATGAATTTTTCAGCAGTATTCAAGATTATTTTAAGTGTAAATGATGGAGATTTTTAATTTGTTGAGATCCAAACTCATGAATGCACACCCAAAGTCATGTATGGGTCTGAATCTAAGTTGCAAGTTGAATTTAAAATAAGATTCATGTATTTTAATGATGTTTATAATTATTCTAAGATAGAATAGACTTAATTCATACTTGAATGGTGGAAAACGACTATAGAAGGGTATAAGCATGAGTTTCATGAAAATGCATGAATATAAGTATTTCAAATTATTAAAATTTTGAAACGTATGTCACTTATTGTGTTTTTAAGAATGGATATAAATATCGATATGATTTCAAGCCTTGAATTATGAAAACATGGAAGATGAGAAGAATTATAAATTTTGTAATTGGGATTTTTATTTTAAATACAAAGTTAGTATAATAGCACTATTTTAGGCATGATATAAATGTATACTAGAAAATTCAGCCTATAAATTATAGAATTTCAAGTCTATGGATGATAAACTTGAATTTTCAAATGTTCCTTATGATGAATTGAGAAAGAAAACTCTGTTGTCATGCACAAGATGCAACCTATGAATCTATCTTAGATAACTAAGACATCCAATCAAAGTAGATATTAATTCCAGTATATCTAGTTGAAAGCTATATGGGAATGAATGTAAATATATATATGCTTGAATCTATGCTCTCAATTAAGTATTATGATGCTTTCAAAAGAAAATTTTATTAAACTCAAATTTGATTCATGTATAGAGTTAGAATTTTAACCATGCTAATGGATAATGATAACAAGATTTATATTGTTAATTTCCTAGCCAAGAAGATGGGTGCTATTCAAGCAAGGATTTTATGGGTAATAATTATGTATAATTAACAGTACAAGTTTGAGAAATTTAAAATAAAATTTTAAAGATGATGAAACACTATGAAGTTGAATCCAAGCTTAAATGTTATTACGAGTCCATTTCATTGAGTTAAGAATAGTAACGCATTGGTTTTATAACTACGTGATTTGAAAATGCATATAACTTTAGTAGAGTGTTTAACTCATTATATAAGTTTGATTTTCAGTTTGAATATGACATTTAAAATTACACCTAATTGTCAAGTCATGTTTTTGGCATCTATTTACAATTTTAATTTTCCTTTAGTTCTTGAAGTTGAAGAATTGCAGGTACCCTAAGATCAAGCTATACAAGTGAATCTATATAAGTAGTCTCATAAAGAATAAAACCACACTATTTCATGATATTAAAGGAAGGTTGTTGAACTAATAAATCAAATAGGTTGGCTATAAGACTTAAATTGACTTGATGCTAAACGGAAAATTCAAATAGACACAAGTATGTGCAAGCTATAGATTCATGACATAGTACTTTTGATAAGTTATATAAATGAGAATGATGGAAGGGAGTTCATGCCACTATTTGATAATGAAATGTTCATGTAAATATTGATGTAAAAAAATTAAAATACTTTATAAACAAAGGATTTGATCATGTTTTGATTGTTGAAGCATTAGTAGGCCAATTATAAGAAGTATAGATATGATAATGAAGATTTAGGTGTAAACAAGATATCAATTGAAAGCTAACAAATAAGGAATTAGTAGACTGATTGGGATTTTAAATTATTTCATTTTCGAATTGAGTGTATTAAAAGAATAAGAATGGTTGCATAGTTTGCTTAAACAAATAAGTTTGATTCATTTACACTTTCATGAGACTATCGTGATTTCAATTGCATATATTCGTGATGGATGGTATTGGTATTGTGCATGTGGTGTTCCACGTGTTGAATGCTTTTATGTGGAGACTAGGGAAGCATTGTTTGAGCTAGATGATTCATTATTCAAGGATTTTGTATAAGAAATGCATTTAAAAAAGCTGTAGAAGTTGGTTTCCAATATACGACCCCAAGATGATGACTTAAAAGTCATGACTAATCTAACTAAGAAACATAAATAGGTTGAATCTCTTAGTTAGGGATCCTTAAACTAGATCAAGGGTTATATAAGAATAAAAAAAGGGAATATTGAAACTTTATAATCAAGTCTAATAAGTTTGAATTTCCTACCCAAACTTACTAAAAAGAAAGGCATGTAGCCTAAACATTAGCCTAAACATGATAGAGAAGAAAGATAAAAATGCATGATTATTTAATATATGCTTAGAATGTATTCTATTCTCTATGATAGGAAAGGAAAAAGAAATGTTAGAAGGGGAGTAAAAGCAAAAGGCAAGCAAGTCCCATAAGTCTTTCTTTACAAAAGCTTCATGAGGTACTCCTGTATTTAATAAGTTTTAACTTTATGACTTGAAGTTTGACATGTATTTGACGTAGTGCTTATCCGTTATTTCACTTAACTTTTTTTAGTAATGTGATTTTCAAAGATATCACTCTAAGTGTATGAACTAAGTTTTATCAAATGTTTGGAACAACTCTATGACGTGTTATTTATATGCTTTCAGTGACGTGACTTTTTAAATGTATTATTTTAAATGCACTTAACCAAATGTAATGATTATGTTCTCATATTTTCAAGTGGATCATGCATGTTTTGAAATGGTGATTTCTAAATGCCTTTCTTGTATATAAAAATTGATTATCATGACAAAAATGATGTAGTCATTTCATATTAAGACACGTGAAATCAAAAAGAGAGATGCCTTTCTTCTATCAAGGTTGTTAAATAGGACCACTGTCCTTCCTTGATGTTGCCAAGTCTTCAGAAGAAAAAGATTCACAGTGCAATTTTCAGATTAGTGTGGAGATGATCACTTGAAAGGTGTCATCTACCATAAAGCACAATCATTACATGCATGAGCATTCATGATCCAATCATATAGGCATGAGTATAATTGATTGTCATACACAAGTAAAGATAAAAGTTTTGACGAATATGAAAAGTTTACTCTCATGTTATTGTCAATTACTTCAAAAATCTCTCGTACTGAGTATTGTGTGCTTATTGCTTTTTAAAAATCATCAGTGAATGCGGATACAACACACCAGAATGGAGATTCTTCACTGTCAGTGGAGCAGTGAAACATATGCTTTAATTTAATTGAATTTCATGTCTCGTTTGTATCTGAAATAATTTCATTTTGGTGTGTACAAGATTTATTTGGAGAATATTATGTATTTGGAGTGGTATAAGAATTTTTATAATAAATTTGACAACTTAGAATTCTGAGGATAAATTGAGATATTAGTAGAAAGACTTGGAAGGAATTTATATGATCCACACGTATCTGTTATGATTGAATGATGTTCACTAAGTCACTAAAGGAAGCTATTTCTTGAAAGTAACTAATTTTTCTTCCCAAATCTTCCAAATACTAGCGGTATGATGCCGAATTTTGATTAGGAATGAACGGAACTAAGTTAAATAAAAAAATTTTAGATTGATTTTTAGAAATAATGGAAATGCTTTCATGGATATAAAAAAAACCTTCTCTTTTATTCACAAGCTTCATTATTTAAAAGATTCGAAGAGTAAGGACTCATTGTAACGTGCTTGTGGATTCGGAGCATTAAATTAAATGACAACAATTAACTTTTCAATTTTTCTTTTTGAACTAAATATTTAACTCATCCCATAAAAACATCAAATCATGGACTATATATTAGAAATTGATTGAATGTCACTAATGATTCTCAAATTTCAATTATAAAATCGATTGAGTTGTCTAAATAAGAATTCATAAATATTCAAGACTCACTTTTATGCACTTAGTTGTGCATGGATACAATATCATCAACTTTACCTTTAACAATAATTTGCATAGTTCTTTATTCGTCATTCTCTACGAATCTTCAAAATTTTGAATCACATAGATGGACTTATCTTACATTTCTGTTAAACATAATTGTCCAATTTACCTATGATTAATAATATCATTTAGCAATATTGTAAAACCCTAAAATATAATTATATATAGATTTTTGCATGAATGGACTATTCTGAAATTTTATGACTGTTTTACAAATATCACAAAACCATTGAAATTCCCTAAGCCACAAGATGACTTTCCCGCAGCCTTTCTTACTGAGAAAAAAATGCAAAAGCAAGAAGGAAAAAAAAGCAAAGAAGACGAAAAAGAAAGAAGAGCCGAGGAGAGAGAGAATCTTAGGTTGGGGGTAATTTTTTCAATCTTTCTTTATTTTTCTAGTTTATCGTATTTATTTAAAATTTTGTGATAGTATAGAAGAGATTTAACATGAAATTGAGATGTTAGGGTTAGAAATTTTAAACTATAATAGGGTAGAGGAAAGAGATTTTTCCATGGAAATGAAATTGGAGTATAAAATCAAGATGGATGACTTTAGAATTATATTTTATTATGAAAAACAATAGTTATTTTAAAAAATTTGAGGTGATGTGAGAGATGAATATCTCCAAATAAGTGTTTGAAATTTAAGAATGATGAAAATAGGACATTTAAGGATGAAATTAAAGAAAATTATTTTTGAAATATTATTTATGCATATTATAATAATTATTATTATTATTATTTGGATGCAGATTAAATTGAACCTGAGCCCAACAAGAGGCATCACAACCTGAGTCTTACTCTGGGATCGTTTTTGATTGGTAAATGTGACATAAGATTGTTGCCCTGTTCACGCGGCGGGATTTTTGTATACATTTCTTTCAGTGAAGTTTTCTTTTCTTTTCTTTTCTTTTCTTTCTATTTTCTTTATCATTTTTCAAGCAATATATACCTAAAGTTAACTATATATATCATTTCCAATCATCAATTCATACATGACGTGATAATTTCATGATCAACACAAGCATTCAATCATTCTCTAAACATATCAATTATTACATGGTAGCTAATAATTTGTTAATAAAATAAAGAATACCAGTTCATATTTCCCTTCAATTTATCAGGTCTTTTTCTCCTTTTGAGCTTCTTTGAACCTGTCAGGGTTGGAAGAATAAAACCGTGAGTGATGAACTCAGTAAACAAGCATTTTTCATTTTCATATAAACGCATTTTCGTCATTCGATAGGAGACAGTTATCAAGTAATCAAGTACCAACAGGAATAAACCTTTCATGAAAATCTTTCATAAAAATTTTTTCATGAGGACAATTTTATGTCCTAAAATGTTTTCATATATACTTTTTTTATGAGGAAATTATATGTCCTAAAATATTTTCATATAAACTCTTTTTTTCGTGAGGATAATTATATATCATAATACGTTTTCATATAAACCTTTTTGGCTCATGCGGACAATTATATATCCTAAAAAATTTTCACATAAACCTTTTTTCATGAGGCAAATTTTATGTCATAAAACATTTTCATGTAAACCTTTTTATATCCCAAATTCTAGGCTTTTCAAAAGCAAGGCATAAGCATATAAACTTTTATCAGTATAGACATTTTCATATCCTAAAATATTTTCATGTAAATATTGTTTTCTGTGCACATTGTCATGTTCTAAAATAATTTCATGTAAACATTATGTCCTGTGGACATTGTCATGTCCTAAAATAATTTCATGTAAACATTGTTTCCTATGGAAATTTTCATATCCTAAAATATTTTCATGTTCCCATCTTGGGGCTTTTAAAACAAAGTATATGTATATACGTCTTTAACCCTTTGGTATGTGACACTTACCAAGTGATCATCATTCCATAGGAAAGAAACCTTTCATATGAGAGCACCGCTGCGCTAGGCGATCGTCCATGATCCTGCTCCCATTTCAGATAATGTGTCACCAGCCTCCGGCCTCCCCTTATCGATTCGGTCCCATGTAGAGGTGGGCCCTGGTCTGTAACCAACTTTACCATGAACCTAGTACATGATCCTTATGCACACTCGTTTATACTTGCATTGTCATGCTAGCATGATGTCATAAATTCCACACACTCCTCAAACCGTGCCATTTTTAAATCAAAACTTGATATAACATAATACATTGCAGTCCTCAGACTGAGCCCTTCTCGAATTGAGAACTCGGCATAATCATTTTAAAAATAAAATATTTTTATAAATCATTTTCAAATCATAATGTTAAGATGGTCACCCTTAAAGAATTTTGGAACCATTTTAGTAAATCAATTTTACTTAAAATATTTACAGTATTTAAAAAAAATAATATTTTCAAAAAATTTTGCTTGTTTGTTGATAAGCAATTTTAGAATTCTCATTATAAAAAATTCGAAAACATTTTAGCATTCGAGAAAATCAGTTTTTTCTTACAAATATTTTTATTCTCATTTCTGGGCTTTTTAAAAACAAAGGATCACATTCCTGTCCATTTATATCGATATGATATACCTTGTCCACGCAATATCCTTGATGTTCTTATGCAGAGAAGAGTTTACATAATCTTTTGAACTTCATTTAAACAAACCAATCATCAAATCACTTTATATAATCAATTTATTAAGTGGGTCATCCTTAAAACCTTTTGAAAATATCAATACAAAACATTTTCAAAGTATTTTGACTTTTAAAGAAACTTAAAATATTTCAATAGATCATTTCAAAGCATCTAAATAAATCATTTCAAAAGCTTTATTTATTTACAAATATCATTTTATGAAGAATCACAAATTTTTTTTCACAAAACCTTAGAATTTCTAAAACTTATTTTCAAATATCATTTTGTAGAAGAGTCAAAACTCTCTCATCATATAATTCTTTTGAAATGACATTTCTAAGAACTTACTTATAATAAAACCATTCTGAAGCATGTCAATAGTAAAGAACAAAATCATATTTTCAAGAACTGAGCTTGTTTACTCTGTAAGCAATTCTAAAATCATCAATATAAACATGACCAAGTTATTTCAATATTTAAAATAAAATTATTATTATTTTTGAAAGTTTACTTGCTTATCTTGTAAGCAATCTTAAAAACACCTTAATAAAACAAATTCATATCACATATTATTTTTCGATAAAATAACATTTTGAAAAGTTTTACTTGCTTACCTTGTAAGCAATCTTGAAAATATCTTGATAAAGTAAGTAAGTTCGTATCATTTCGATATTTACCAATAAGATAACATTTTGAAAATTTTGGCTTGCTTATCTGTGGTGATCAACTCACGCTTTTGGTCTTTTCTTAGACAAGTGAAAACAATCATTTTATATATACATGTTTTGTCTTTTATTAACTCATGTACATACCTTACTTAACCCTAACCCTTTTTATAGTTTCATTTTATATGTGACTCTTAGTATTTCAACTGTATTCAATTTTTCCTTGGAGATGAATACTCTCATCTATTAAGTCACATATATTCATGTTATTTCACTCAATATCCCCAATTTAAGGCATTTATTTTTTTTAATCCTTTAAGATACTTACTTCAAATTGTAATCTAAATTCAAATAAGGTTTCTCAAGTTCACATCTAACTTTCTAATATTTATATATTTTTACCTCAGTATTTTAGTGATTGTTTTCTCACTTCTTTCAAAATCCACCTCTAGTAGATTAAATTCTCATGATCACTTATTGTACTTGTTTACATCCTATTGTAAGTTAAATTCTATTCCAAAAATTTGGAATTTAACTTTTATTTTAATTATTCCTCAATCTGTCCATATTTGCTGAAATCAGACACATTAATTTATCTATTTTTTGATTTATAATAAAATCAAGGTATTTCAGTCTTATGCATTAATAATTATATGAATTAACCAAAATAAATAATTTTAGCACAAAATATTAAGTATTTATATTTATTTAAGTATTTTTACTCTACTGGTTAGAAGTATCAATTTTGGGATGGGTCAAATCAAGTTAATTATTAGGCATATATATCCTCCAAAAATTAATTTTTATTTTTATTGAGTGATATTCAGGATGTCTTCTATATCATATAAAATTTTCATGTCAAAATTCCTTGTATAAAAATTACTAAAAATTAATTAGTGCAGCTGATCCTGACCACCATTCTACCATATTTAGGTTGATCTTTTCTAATTTTTAATTCACAACCTCATGAATATTTCAAACATAAAGTTGGATCATTCCTTAATCATCATATCATGAGTTCTTACACAAATTTTCATGCTAAAAATTATTCATTTACTATTTCTTTTATATTTTGAGTTTCTATTCCATTTCTACTGAGTTTTGCACCCATACTTACATCTTAATTCAATATACATCCAAAACCCTTAATCGTTAGTTATTAATTCTTAAACTCAATATATATCCTCTATTTAATTGTAAAATTAATTCAAGAAATCAGAATTTTGATTTGTCATAGAATTAATTGGAGTAAATAGAAAAATTTTCCATTAGCATCTAGTTTGGACATCGACCTAGCATAACACGGGCTGTAAATTGACAACTTAAAATTTATAAATGAACTTTGATATAGGACATCACCACCTACCTAAAAGCGTAGGCGTGGTTGAATTTATAAGGCCTTAAACTTGCTAAATTTTGGGCGTGGACGTCCCTGCTGCTACCCTTTCTTTTTTTTCGTATCTTGTTGTCCAAGAAACATCCCCTAGACCAGCTGTATTTTATGCATTTTTTTCATTTTTTTTCAAAAAAATCAGCCCAAAATACCTCTCATTAACACCTTATGTTAACCTTTGAAGGAAGTGAAGGGTTACTTGACTTTTCATTAATTACCTTAGTTTTTCATTAATTGAAAATTACCATTTTGAAAATTAAAAGTCAATGATAATTTACCATGTGTGATTTAGTATTTTCTAACGAGATTTGATATGATCAAATGCATTCATATTATAAAAACACTTCAATTTAGTTATTTATAAAAAGTTTCATCTTCAAATGATGAATATATAATAAGATATTTACTAAATGGAATGAATTCATGAAATATCACATAATTCTACATTCTACCCATTTTCATTTATAATTTCGATAATCCATATCGTTTATTATGTAGGATGCATCAACTTTGACTTTCATTTTAAATTTCATCCCAATCCAACTAATGTATCATAAAATATGAATTAATCAACAATTAAAATGAACATGGGGCATTAATTAGCATACCACCTCACCATTCTCTATTTCACTTTTGTTTTTTAGTGGTTTCTGTCCTCTTGTACACACTTAAGCAAAAGTGATTAACTTAATCACCTTGCTTAATTGGTTACACTAATCCTATTCATCTTAATCAAAGGCATATAATTTAATCATTTTCATTTTCTAAAACTTTCAATTTCTTCCTTAAATAAATTCTAACTATATTCATTAAGGTTAAAATTCTGAATTTCACAATTATATATCGATCTTGCTTTTATGAAAAATCTATTTCATTTATTGTGTTTAGCATAATTTATAGCATCTTTAAAAACCATTTTATTTATTTAATATCACTGTGCATGACTCCATTGAAAATTAATGTAGTAAATAATTTAATATTAAATACTAATTTTAAAATTATATTTTAACCTCTAAACTGTCTAAAATATTATTTCAACATGGATAAATGATTCTAAAAAGTATAAATACATTTTATTATATGTGTAAATGAATCAAACGTTTTCATAATTTACATATGAAAATATATTCTTCAACAAATAGTCTATAAATATACTCGCTCAAGATGAAACTTAATCTCCTAAATAAACAAATAATGTTAAATATAATGAATGGATTAGATTTTTCATCATTGATCAAAATCTTAAAAATAAGGAGATTACATGGCTCTAAAATTGATTTTTTATATTTACTCTAAAACTTTAAGTTTTTAGGAAGTATAAGGTTTCAATAAAAATGGTTTATTTAGAACATGTTTAAACAATGTGTGAAAAAATCATAAACAATTTGACTTTGGAAAAAAAATTGTCGGGGGCGGTTGGACTATGCGACGACCAGGAAATAATTGAGATAGTGATGTAGTAGGATGAAGTAATGATTAAGAAAAAGAGAATAACGGTACAATAAATTTTTTAATTATATGAAAGCATGGAAATAATTAGGTAATTAATATGTTATATAATACAAAAAGGTGTACAGAATTGAAAACAACTTGTGGGAAATTTTTTTTTCAGTTTTTCTTTGAAAGATGTAAAAGTAAAAGTGACAAAGCAGTAATGGAACAAATTTTTAAAATGATGTAATATAATAAACGTAATGATTAGGATTAAAGTAAAAAAATTTAAAATAATTATATGATAAATATAAAAAGATGCAAATATAGAGATGATAAAAGAAAAAGTAAAATAGTTAGATAATTAAGTATTAAAACTTATAAAAGTTAGGCAGGAAAAAGCGGAAATTTTGTCCCTACTAAATGTTCCCTAAATTTTTAAAAAGAGGGCATGGACACTAATCAAAAATCATAACTCTCATAATTAAAAGATTGAACGAAGTAAATCTGTGGGTTGACTTTGAAAAAAAAATGCATAAACGCAAGGTTTTTGCAAACGCAAAATCTTTGGCTTTAAGGTCTGTTTGATAAGAGCTGAAAAAAATGAAAAGTAAGGTAAGAATTAGCAGTAAAAATTATAAAGAAAAAATAAATGTATATTAATATAAAAAATCGAAAAAATGATTTGAATGTGGGGATAATAGTAAAGAACATAAGATGGTTAAGTAGTCGATATTTTAAATTGTAAAGCATAGATAACTTTTTTTAATCTTAACAAAGGGTCCGTAAATTTATTTTCAGAATATGATTCGGTACAGAGCATAAGCTTCTGCGAATGGGAATTTTGTCCATAAGACAAGTTTATTAACATTAAATAAAATGTTAAATACCTCGAAAAGTTAACACGTTTGTTAAGAACAAAATCTTGGTCTACGTAGTCTTATACCATATGATATTTAAGTTTTAATCTTTTAGATAAAGAGAAAAATGTTTTGAAGGATTACAATGATGTAAAAATAGTCTTTAAAAATTATAAATGTTAAACAACCAATTCAAATTATATTTTGAATTACTGTTATTAGATGGAATGAGAAGCAACTTTCTGTAATGTAGATACATTAAACTTTTGTTTTCTGTTGTTGCATTTGAAATTTTACTTTTCACTCTTTCATTTCCCATCTAATTTTACTAATCAAACACATAAGTCTTTGCAAATTGTTTTACAAATTAAGTCCATAAATTCTTATAAATTTCAAAACATTATTAAGGAAGAGATTAAGCCCATCATACGGACGACCCGCTCCCACACACGAAAAGGAACCCAAATTTTAAAACCGCATAGAGCACTTTTAAGATTAAGATTAAGATTAACTTCGTCTGAAGTGTAATGAAAGATCGGAACCGTTTATTATATTAGACATGCTTTTCATACAAAAATGAAGCTATGGAAAATACATGTATTACATGTGTATAATCATTTGCAACCAGCATCAAGAAATTAAATAAGATTTAAGGTTAAATGCATATCCGCTTCTTTTTATGATATGAATCACTTATTCTTAAAATTAAATCCATACAATGATGTTCAACACAATAAAATATGCTATTAAGTAAAGACTCTGTTTAGTTATTGTAATAACAGTACGTAGATGTCCTAAAATACCACCTAAGCTCCTTATAATAACAGCAATATTTATCTAGTAAACATGTTTTTTTATAGTTCTTATAATTTTTTTTAAAAAAGGAGAACCCTTAATTATTTTATTTCCATGCAAATTAGCGAGATTTATGCTGGGCATTTATTATTATCTGCGCCTATGAAATATATCTACACCGACGCCCGCCCGCAATAGCTTCTTCATTTCCCTGCTCATTGGACGTTTAAGAATGTGTTTTATTTTGTGTCTGTGGGTTGGAAATACTTTGAAATTTATGTGATTGGTATAAAATGATATGGGTAAAGTGGTAGAAATAAGGTTGTTAAAGTGTCTCTCACTTGATCATTTCATTTCTAAAAAAAAAAAAAAAATAGTTGAAAGGTAAATTTATTGAAATGTAGTGGCAAAATTGAAAAAAATAAAGTTGTTAAAATATTAAATGATTTTCGAGGAAATAAGAAGGCTAGGACATTTCCACCCCTCTGCATCTCATCCCACCCACATATGATGAGTAACAAACGTCCGTTTTGTTAGTTCGTTATAGCAGCATTTGTGCGTTTGACATTAGGCAATGGAGGTGCGTGAGAAAAATGTGATGAAGCAGTTGAAGCAGTTGGATGGTGTGAAAAATGTGATGAAGCAGTTGGATGGTGTTCTCTACATGTTCACGTAAATAATTAGGAGATAGACATACGTAATAAAGAATTTTATGGTGAAATTTGACGAAAATAAGAGAAAATATTAAAACGCATGTCACAGCCAAATTAATCGACACATTTAATAAGTGAAAATATTCACATTTAATCATTGAATGACAAAATGTACTATATATTTTTCTCATGTCCGTGAAATTTTTTTTGAGATTAATGAAAACATATCCAAATATGTTTAGAATTTTGAAAACTTAGCTAGTATATTTGAGATAAACGATAATAGTTTTCAACCACATGAAGTTCTGCAATTTATTTTTTCATCTTTTTTTAATAAAATACTCTAAATCAGATGATCTATTTTTCATAAATTGGGCAGAGAACAATGTACGTGTGTAATATATGAACAACATAAGTAGCGTTTGGAAAATTCTCAAACAAAGTGGGTGTTAACTGCAACCTCACGCGCGTAAAATATGATATGTATACTTGTAAAGAAATCATATTTTTGAAAACTTTATTATTCGATTAATTAGAGTCCACTACTTAATGCAATTTAGCGTCAAGAATATTAATATAAGTGTCATTTGTATTTAATTACTTTTAAATACTAAAAATGTGCGAAGTGATTACTCAACGAGTTGGCTACATTTTCATTTTACAAAATGGTAAATAATTTAACGCAGCCGAGATATCATGCAGACCTTTTTTCTAATTTATTGAACTTATGATGGTTATTCGTATCCATTGATTTATAATTTCAAAAATTATATGTATTGAGAACTTTCGTATATTATAGATTATTTATTTACTTTAAAACGCTAAGTTCATACTAAGTATAAGCTTTCAATAAAGTAAATTTGAGAACAATAAAAGTAAATAAATATTTTGTAATTGTATAAAAATTTGGAAATTAATTAAAAAGCAGAAAATTTACGTAATTAATATGTCATATCATACAAAAAAGGTATAGAGAGTAGAAAACGAGTTGGGGAAGCTTTTTCCATTTTTCTTCCTGGAACATGTACAAGTAAAAGTGAGAAACTGGTAATAAAAGAAATTTAAAATTATGTGATATATAAGGATAATGATTACTTGTGAAGCAAATAAAGTTAAAATAAATAGGATAATTATATGAAAAATGCAACAAAAGATGAAAATGTAGAGATGTTAAAAGAAAACGTAGAATAGTTCGATAGTTAAATAATCAAATCTTACATAAATTATGAGAAAATAAGTGGAAATATTGTCCCTATTTTTCAGGTCACTAAATTTTTTAAAAGGGAGGGCATGGACATTAATCAAAAATTGATAGATCTCATAATTAAAATTTTGGATGAAGTGAATCTGGAGGTGAATCTGTGGCGGTGACTTTGAAAAAGGATTCATAAACGCAAAGTTATTTGCAAGCTCAAGATCTTCGTCTGTAAGAGCTGTTGGATGAGAGGCTGCGAAAGTTAAAAGGTAAGGTAGTAAATTACAAGTAAAAAATATAAAGATAAATAAATATTATATCAATATGAAAATTTATTTTCTGAAGTTGATTTGATACAGCGAATAAGCTTCTGCGAATGTTCATTGTTGTCCATAACATAAGTTTATTAACGTTAAATACCTTTAAAATTTATATGCTTGATTAAGAACAAAATCTTGTTCTAAGTAGTCGCATACCATATGATATTTAAGTTTTAATCTTTTAGACAAAGAAAAAAATGTTTTGAAGGATGAAAAGATGTAAAATGGTCTTTAAAAAATTATAAGCATTAAGTAACCAATTCAAAGTTCTTTTTTTTTAAAAAAAATTTAAATTGGTTTAATGTTGTAATGGCTTACTCGTATCAGAAGCATTTTTTAATTTATGTTAAATTTGGTCTTTTTTAAAAAGATTTTTATATTTAAAATACGAAAATGCAACTATGCCTGCTGGGAAAAGGAACACAAATTTTAAAACGCCACAGGGTAATTTTAAAATTAATCTGTCGTGAGGTGCAATGAAAGATCGGAACCGTTTATTAGACATGTTCTTCCTACAAAATTGAAGAAATGGAAAATAAATATATCGAATATGTATATTCTCGGTTTTTGCTAGGGTCAAGAAATTACATAAGATTTCAAGTTAAATTCATATTTACCTCTTTTTATAATATGAATTACTTAGTTCTTAAATTAAATCCATACAATTATGTTCAACACAATAAAATACGCTCTTCGCTGATGACTCTATTTAGTTATTGTAATGATAGCACGTAGACGTCCTAAAATACCACCCAATATCAGCAATGTTTATCTGGTGAACATGTTTTTTATAATTCCAAAATTTAGAAAAAAAAAAAAAAAAAAACAAAGGAGAACTATTAATTATTTTATTTTCATGCTACTTAGCCAGGTTTGTGCTGTCAATTACCGTCTGCGGCCGAAAAAAAGACGTCGCCTGTTGGCATTGTGGTTATGGGGCCCATCATTTAACCGTCGAACAATCATCAACATCGCATGAGGGAAAACCTTCTAGAATCATTTCTCGGATATTTTATTTTTATAAATCTCTCATATTCTCCCACAACGGCAACATCACTCTCTCGCTCTCGTCTCCCTCATATCCTACCGTCTACCGATCTCTCGTCGCATCGCCGCTGCCTGCCTGCATCTCTCTCACCGTCTCCCTCACTCTCCCCACTTTCCACGCCCTTGCAACTTTCATTACTAGTTTGGGAGGTGCAATATATGTTCAACTTCCATTACATTTTTATTTTTATACATTTTAAAACCTTATAGCAGTTGTCATCATGTTATCCGTTTTTCGCTGCATGATCTGTTTTGGTTTTGTACCGTTTATCAGTTGAATTTTTGAGAAATATTACAATTTCTGACAATTTGAGTAACTTATTTTTAGGAGATGTTGCAATGTTACCGTTCTGTTGTATACCTTTTATACGTTTTTGTTGCATTATCTGTTTTTGGTTGTATATCCTTTAGCAGTTGAATTTTTGAGAAATATTACAATTTCTGATGGCTTGAATAGCTGATTCTTAGGAGGTATTACAAACGTTGCTTTTTGTTGAAATTGGGATTAGTTATTTAATTATTAGTACTGATGTTGAAACGTATGACTCGTTGAAGATTTGGGGCCTGTTCCACCTTCATTTGACCTCACTTTGATGATTATTGTTTCATATAATTTGTTTTATTATAATATTAAAAATCATTTTAATAAAAGTCTTGAGTGGGTCATCTTTGCTTAAAAATATATATTTTTCACATGTAAATTAAGAAAATTACTTAGATACATTCATCTATGATTAAAATATTATAACACGTCATAGAATTAGAATCATTTATTTTTACAATCAGTGATGTTTTAGATGTTGAATTAACAACTTTAAATTGATATATAAATTAAATGTTTATTATGCTGATTTAAATGCAATGACCGAAATATTTTGATTTAATTATCAAACTGGCCACAAATGGAGTTCGCACACTAAAATCTTCAATGGTACGTATACTACTATATAGTTTAATTATAAGATATTTTCATTGATATATTGAATGAGTATTATTAAGAAAATAGTAGTCATATAAAATAAATCTAAATTTATGAAAATAATGTTAAGGCGTATTTCTAAACACTTTGAAATCACCCAGCTCTCCTCTCTCTTCCTCCCAACCACCCAGCTCTCGTAAATCGGTAAATGATAAATATATAATCTAATTAGTTAATTAAATATGCTTAAAATAATTTTACAATAAAATTAAGATTTCTAGTCAAGTGAGAATATTGTTTGCTTTATATATGTAATTAGCATGCGTATCCAATGCTCCTTATATAATTAACCATTATCCTTTTTTCTCTCTACATAGGTGTAACAAGATGACAATGCTGATTCTAGTCTTTTCTACTCTCTCTTTCCTCCACCTCCTCTTCCACGGTAAGAACATTCTATTCATGATAGCATACAACCATATATTAACGTTTTTTTTTTTTAATCTTTTTTGAGTTTTTCCTAAATATATCCATTATTTTTACCCTAATCTCAATTATACTCTTCACATTTTAAAATTCTAAATATACTCATTATATTTGCATAAATCATTAGATGATAAGAGAAATTCCAACATTCTCCTCAATAGATTATTCAATACATAAGGGTTTAATTTAACTAAATTCGTCACAAACTTCTTGATTACGTATCATGAATCCCAACCCCAATAATGGCAGGAATAAGGCAAACATTTGGTTCAAAATGGGTTATTTATGATGATAAGATTATAATTTATTTCACTCATTATATTTAGAATTATTTATTTTATTAGCATACCAATTTTAATTCATATTTGATATGTACATGGGCGCCATCTAAAAAAGGTATAGAATTAATGTAATAAAATAGTTTGATGTAAATAATAATTTTAAAATTTTTCAACATATAAACTATCGAAGATATAATTTATACATTGATAAATGATTGTATAAAATATTAATATATCTTGTAAGACTCATTTCAAGCCATATGTATTATAACTTATGATACATGTAAATTTACATAATCATTTATATATATTATTTCTTTCAACCCTTAAAACAATGACCCACTATATATAAGGGTATTATTAAATTTAAATTTATTTCAATCATGATTTAAATCTTATTCATTTTTAAAAATTTAAGGTCAAAATAGTCCACATGATCTACACTTATAATAATCCCAAATTTTCTTTCTTTCATTTATTGACATAAAGCTAAATATGTTTTGAATTGGGCGTAACCAAATTAATTAAGGTGCAATTCTAAAGACTAAACTTTGAAATCAAAACCATTCATGTGTTCCATGTATAATATATCCCAATTTTCTTAAAATTGGATTTCTTGATAATATTTCTTGTCCTCGATCAATTTCATATTTTTTATTACTAGGAATTATAAATTCCACAAATACACTTAGTATCTTTGAGATGACTTCTAGTGTGAAAAAAAAAAAACTTAGGATTAACCCGTTTTAAATCTTCTAACTTAGCATGCACCTTAATTTAACAGGATAAGGCAAGAATTTAAAACTTTTCTCCTATTTTTCAGAGAGAATTATGACTAAAGGGCATATAGCCAAAGTACAAAAATTGTAGTTTATTGCTCTTGTTTTGTTTCTACACTTGTACGGTTCGCTTTCTAATTTATTTCAATCGCTCTTCTTTGACGTGCTTGTATTTAGCTTAATTACAACATACGCAAGGACAATTTAGCCAATCAGATCAACCTAGTTTTCTATCTCTAAACTATTCTTAATTTCCAACTTCTGAAATTGACTGATAATTTCATGTGGAGTCGTTTAATTAAGGCCAAACTTTTTGCATTATATAGCACCCTTTTCTTTTGTTGCTAATAATTCACACCTCTATGACCCATTTGGAATTTCACAACAATCTAACAGTTTAACTGACATATTTGTTAAATGTCACTAATCATTTGTTTAATTGGACTATATGTCTTAGAAAAATGAATGAACGCCCTTGTGCTTAAATCGACATAATGTTTCCTTTACTTGATCTTTTTTGCGATTATAAATAAAATAAATAACTTTTTATACGAAAAGACAACTTTTGCTTTGAAATAATCAAATTAACCATATATATGTAAATATTTTTAATCTTCCTTTTTTCTTTCCCCACATAACACAGGCAGTGCATCTAGGAACATGATGCCCACGACTCCGGAGCGCCCATTGCCGGATGCGTATCCAACTCCCAGTTCCTCCCGGAAGTGGAGAGCGGATGCGATAGCGCTTTCGGTAACGCTAGGAATCGTTTTTATTACTCATGTTTATACTTATAGGGATAATTATATTTTTGTATAGGAAATGGCGGAATGAGCGCCGTTTAGTCGGTGCAATCCGTCTGGCTATGACGGCCCAATCACGTCCTCCTCTGCCTCTGGGAGATGGACAGTAGTGTTTTTTTTTTTTTTTTTAACTGAAGAAGAAGAAGATGGGGACGGACAGAAGTTTAGTTTATTTATTGTAATTGTATGAACAATATTGAAGCAAATGCATTTCTCCATAATTTCATTCTGTTTTAGGCCATCGCAGAAATATTTATTAAGTGTGAGATTTTAGATTTTATCCAACGAAAAGCAAAAGCATTTCTGCTTTCGTTCTTTTAACATATGCAGCAAATCTCTTGAATTAATTAAATCTTCGCCTGCCTCAGTGAGTAAAAATACTACAGACATGTACCGTAAAGGACCACCACTGCCAGACAAATGCAACATGTGAACGAGTCAGCTGCGAACAAACATTGGCCTCACTACCACTAATAGCAACGAGTTTTTTTACTGCCTATGCAGCAAATCTACGCGTTGCTATATGAGCACCAATCTTTTCAGACCGGTCGGAAATCCGGTGATTTCCGACCGGTCAAAAAATATATATATTTTATTATTTTTTTTAAAATAATTTTATAAACTTGTTAATCTAGTTATATTTAATTTATAAACCAAGTTTTATCATTTTTAGATATGTCTATATATTTATTTTGGATTTTTAAATACAGGGGTATTTAAGTCATTTTAAATATTCTTAAAATGACTTAAATACCCCTGTATTTAAAAATCCAAAATAAATATATAGACATATCCAAAAATGATAAAACTTGGTTTATAAATTAAATATAACTAGATTAACAAGTTTATAAAATTATTTTTCAAAAAAAAATTAAAAAAAATATATTTTCAGACCGGAAAAGATCATTCGTCTTGCTATATATGATGCAAATGAAACGAAAAAAGCAACGAAATGAACATTGTCGTGCTTATCCTTGGTTTCTTAATCAGCTGCATCTAATCAACTAATATATACAAATTAAACGAACTAAAAACAAATTTTTGAATAAAAAAGGGAGGGGATTTCGCTAAGGGGGTAATAGTCGAATACTTACGGCAATGGATATACAGAGGCTTCGTGATTATCTATAGTTTTTATTTTTAAAAATCTGAATGATTTATCGTGTTTACATAATTTGTGAGTATTATTATTATTAAGGGGAATTCCTTATATACCCATGAATTTTACTTATAATTCAACTTATGCCCATGAATTTTTGAAAATTCCTCTCTCATCCGCGAATATTCATATTATTATATGAATATTAATATATGCTTAATTGTAATATCAGGAATCATGTTATTATATAAATACCAGTAGAAAAAAGATTTGAGAGCGAGTCCCTGATCAATGTAAAATTGACTTTCACTGCCCTCAAAACTCAAAAGCCAAACGACATCCCAATATGGATGGCTTGGATTAAATCCACCTCCTGCAAACACTAATTTCAACTCCCCACCGAAAATATCTCATATGAAAGCCAGATTTCCAAATTATAATAATAGACTGCCTCGATTCAAGCCCACAACGCCGCACCAGGCTCGCCAGGATTGCTCTTAGCCCGCAGTATTGCAGAAATCCCTGCAGTTTCTGATTTTACAGTAACTCCTGGACAGCAACTCAATTTTTTCCGAGAACTAGGAGGCAGAATTGGAAAACTTCTAAATTCTTTCCGTCACTCATTTTTATTCTCCATGGTGACTTTAAGTTGAGACCATTTCTTACAGAGACCGCGACCTTAACTACTTAAACTACTTAGACTCTTGAGTTAAATATTTTTAGGTATTTTATTTAATTTAACCTAATGAATTTAAGTGGATTTTACTATGCTTAGCCCAGTATCCTTCACTTCCTCCACTTTCTAATGGTCAATACATTGCATCAGTGGAAACATTATCAATTAACCACCTAACTTATAATTTTATCCTTAATCATCATACTAATAATTGCGTACCCATGCCACTAAGGTACTCATTGTGATAATCCTTAAAACTTTTGATGAAAAGTTTCTGAAGTAGAAATTGTTAAATCAATAGAAAGTGATGTGATATAATAGGAGTAATGATGAGGAGTAAAGAGAATAAAGTTAAAATAGATAGGTTAGTTGTATGGGTAGTTGTGTAGAAATGATTGAAAAGTATGGTAGTATGTATAGAAAAATGTGAAAAATTAATTAAAAAATAGAATAATTATGGAGAGTGAAAAGTTTTATGTTGAAAAGTTTTAGTTGACATTTTTTTGCCCTAAACAAACACACCCAACATATGTGGGTTCAAGTACCCATAGAAGTGATATTTTTTATTTTTATTATATTTTTTTCTCTTAAGAATTTTATTTTACCAATTAAAGCTAGATCTGGAATACATGTACAAACCCAAGCAACGCAGTAGAGATTAATTCACCAAGAGGTAAGCCATACACAAGGCATGACAATTGAGAAATGACTTATTAAGCCAAGATAGAGGTGGAGATTGGGGGAGAGAATTATTCTTCATAAAAAGAAAGGATATTTGCTATTGCATTTTCATAGAGAGGATTTCAAAAAGGGTTGAGATTGTATGTCCCTATTGGTGATTTCTTTTTCATTTGAGGTAAGTGGATAAGAAAATTTTCTTTTTCTTCGTTCGTTCACCCCAATTCAAGCGTCTTGCTAATTAATTGATAGAGTTTGGGTTTAAATATAGATTAATGTATGTACCTTTGATCTCTATTTATTATTAATCAAAGGCCTAGAGTATAAACAAATCATCCAAAAATATTGCCCACCATCAGAAATTGAGGTTAGATTCATGCCATTAAAATCATATTTGTAAGCTTAGAATAAACTCTGGGGTTGAAAATTACGTAGGTTATGCGACAGCCATGGCTACCACAAAGACGCCCGGAAAAAGACGCTGGAAAATTTGGGTTTTTCTTTTGTCTTTTTCTGAATTTTGTAGACAGGCCCCTGGAAATGGTCGAAATTGCAGAAAGACATGCTTGGATGAATTGCAAAAAGGCTCCAACCCATTTCCCTGTTTCCACCTGGGCCCTGGGCTTATGCTCAGGCCTGCAAGCCATGCCTGCGAGCTCAGCGCTTGGGATGGCTTGCGGCGGTAGACCGGGCTCAGGTAGAGCCTAGTAGATCCAAGATGAGTTGCGCTAGTGTGGCCCGGCAGAGACGAGCCGATGACGGCGAACTCCGACGATTGTAGAATTGGGCCTGGCCTAGTAGACATACCTAATTAGGAGCAGCCCAGAGATAGCAGATGCGCTTAGCGCCCAGGCCTAGAGAGCAGCCCACTGCACTAAGCGCACGCATCACGCCAGCGCCAGTGGACGGCTCTCATGCATGATCTTTCATAAAAAGGGTCCCTAAACTCCAATTTTTTGGACCTTCTGAATTAAATGGAAAACTCTTATTTTCCATTTGAGCCTTAAATCATAGAATTAGGTGGCCAAATGTGTTATTTACGGTCGGATCACAATCTAAGGCACACCTAAGATGACAATGCATAATATTGTGTAGATTAAGTTTAGTAGGCGGATCTAGTAAGCTAAATATTAAATTAAATAGAGGAACATATAGAGATATTTTGCATTTTGAGACTATAAAATGCATAAGATTCATTTATTCTACTTACTGAGTTTGCTCATTCCATTCATATGTTATTGTTGTCCTACAGATACTCTAGCAGGTGGCGCTTAGGGTGATTCCCAAAAGTTAAAGCAAAAGCATAACTAGATCCTGTTTAATTACTTGTTTAATTAAAATTTCAATGATGACATTGTAATAACATAACATTTTGTGATGGCTTGGTTGAACAGATATTCCGTTGTTGTTTAATTCAATTTATTAATTGCAATTGCTAAAGTTTTATTGTATTTTATGCAAGTAAGTTTTTTTTTTTGATTGGTATATTTTACATTCATCTCAACACATATTACACTGAAGTTCTGAGACATTCTTACAAATCTGGAGACACTCAGTTCCCCCAAAGAAATCCGGAGACAGTTCCGCCGAAGAATAAGGAAGATACAACTTCCAACAACCGAACAGGAGACCACAGCTCCTACTAACAATTTTTCACTACTGGCCGAAATCCCGTATGTGGGATTCGAACCGCACACCCAGCGCCTGCACAGCTCTATCAGGCGTTCGGTGACCAACCGAGCATGGCTGGGTTGGTTATGCAAGTAAGTTTTAAGCCGACATGTGATAGATCTTGGTAAATAACCGTCAGGCCCATGCTCAACATGAAAGTGCTGTTTTTGGGGTTGCTGCATTACAGGACCTTTATGGCTTATATCACAAAAGCAAAAACTGTTAAGCCTTGTTGGCATGTAGAAATAATTCTCCCCTTCAGAACTTATAAAAAAATTAATTATATAGTCTACAATTAACGATCGAGATTAATGAGAGGTGATCTCTTACGCTTGGGCGCAAATGCTCGGGCTTTTCGACCACCTCATCTCACCGTCGGTTCAAGACTCATAAAATCTCAGCCATTCAATATTTAAAAGTTCCACTGTAGAGCAAACAGACATTTATTGCATGGGAATTTTACGTGCAAGCCCCTCTGCTAATAGACAAAAATTTATGCAACAACACCCCGTAACTGCTTCGAGTTTAAGCCCTTTCCCTCCAGTCATATCTCATTCCCTTCTCTCAATCCTCTCTCTCCTCTCGCCCTCTTCTCCATCACCGCCGGGAGCCGTCGCAGTTGAGTGTTGCGATTCCCTCTCCCTTCCGCATGCCATTCTCTCTCCTTTTTGCTACTGCCTCTCGATTCACTGCCTTTTCTCTCTCTTGCATGTGGCCGCCCTGGGTCATCATCTCTTCCATCCCCTCTCCTCTCCTACCTGTGGTCTCTCTTCTCTTTCGACGATGATGGTTCTTCAGCTAGCTACATCAGTAAATTCCATGTTTTTTTAAGATTTTGGTTTCAAAGAAGGGATTTTGGGTTTATTTTGATGAGCCAATGATATAGCACACAGATTTAGTGCCATCATTGGATGTGTGTTGTCATACCCTTAGCTTGGTTTTGTAGATAAAGTTTTATATTTTTTAAAATGGAAAAACAAGCCGTGAGAGATTGTTTCAAGCTTATAAAGAAATGCTTCGGAACCTTCATTCGTTTCAAAAATTTGGTGATAAATTATGAGAATTAGATCATTTTTGGGCTAGTGGTCATGGTGGGGCTAGTGATTGGGATGGCAAATTTTGTTTGATTAGATTTGTGTTTACAATGTGGTTTGATTTAGTGAGATTATTTGCAAGTGGTAGGGTGAAGAATGGACAGAAGATCTAATCATACAAACACTTGAGCCAACCATGTCAAGAGTTACAACAGATTTTTTCTCATTCAAATACTCGAGCCAGCCACTTGAATCTGTTTTTTTCACAAGAGATACAAGCACATTGTTTAGCCAAGTGATACTAGTACATTGAGTTCATCTTTGCCAAGAGATACAAGCATATTGTATTGAGTTCTTGTGTTTTTATAGTTGTTATTGTAAGAGAATTGGAGCATTTGTGTTGAAAATGCTCTTAAAGGATAGCTTATATTATATGTTTACCATTAGTAAGCACAAATGAAAACTTGTATCAAATACATTGGGAATTCCATTTGGAAAAAAAGTGAATATTTATATGTCTTTAGAACTGAATGAATGGATCTAGTCATGTATTTGCATTTTTTGCATTTCTTAATCCAAGTTGTTTAAAATGTTTTGGTTGGATTGCAATTGGATTTATATTGAATCGCAGTAGCATTGAAAATAATAGTTGGGTTGATATGAAGAGAACCTGTTATGATAAGTCTTAGGGAGTTAACTACAACAAGCTTCTATTGATAGAAACAACATTCCAAAATACGTTAACACTATCCCAAGTTACAAGCAATCATATGCAAGTATGACACAATATTTGTTACATTTGTTGGACACTTAGACTGATTTCACAAACTGTGATATTTGTTACATCTGTTGGACCAATTTTTAAAAATTTTGCTATTGGATCCATGCCAAGCTTCAATAATATACCAGCTGAGTTGGTAAAGCCACCGAAGGACCAAGCAAATGAAAACTGTCCACCCATGACAATTGCACGTCTAAGTTTGTGAAGTATCTCTTGCCTCCGTGCATTGAGCGTCTTCAAGTGTTTCTTCAAATCACTACGTTGGATTACAAAAAAAACAGTATTGAAATTGTATATCACTAGTCATTACAAAGTTAAAGGTGTTTAGAGGCTTACAAAAGATAATCCAAAATCAATAAAAAAGACAACATATTTCATGAGCTGAGCCATTAAATGGAAAGTAACTTTACATATTTCATGTAACTGGCTAAATTTTCTAACTATTCATCACTAAACACATTTGTTTTTGCATTTGTCTTCATTTCTATCCATAATGCATGCTAACATTCTTGCATTTGATTAAAAATAAAAATACAAGCAACATTAGTTAGCTAAAGAGTTGATTGAGGTTTTAGTGAACTGACTAAATTTTTTAACCAGTCATTGCTAAACACTTTTGTTTCAACACTTATTTGCATTTCTCACCATAACATGTTCTGCTAAATAGTGCGCTTTTTACATCTTTAGAGCTTTGAAAGGGCTGTCGTGTCTTATTTCCATGAAACTATCAATAAATCAATAGAAGTCAATGTCTAAAAAAATTTGTAATTTGTAGAAACTGTAATCTACATTTGTTATCCTCAGACTTCTTCGTTTGTACAAGGTGGGATTCATTTGTTATCCTTTCAACACCAACATTAACCTGATCCGGTTCATTGATATCCAGGATTACATAAGCACATCCTTCAGCCTCCCAGTTGTAATGAGGAAAATGCCAAGTAACATGGCTGGCTCGAGTGTTTGAATGATTAGATTTTCAGTCCATACTTCAGCCTCCCGCTTGCAAATAATCTCACTAGATCCAAGATTACACACGCACATCCTTCAGCCTCCCACTTGCAAATAATTTCATTCGATCTAACCACATCTTGCACGCATATCCAATCAAATAGAATTCACTACACCATTTGAAGTAATCATTGGCTCCACCACGACCATTGACCTAAAAATGATCAAATTCTCATCATTTATCACTAAATTTTTGAAAAAAAATGCAGGTTTTAGTATACCCCATTGGCCTGTTTTCAACCAAGAGAGAGAGAGGGTTGTGAATCCAGAGGCAAGGCGTTTCTTTTCAAGCTCGAACCAATCTCCCACAGTTTTTTTTTCCATTTTTTAAAAAATACAAAATTTCATCTGTAAAACCAAGCTAGGGGCATGATAGCAAACATCCAATGACGGCACTAAATCTGTCTACTATGTAATTGGCCCATCGAAATTAACCCAAAATCCCATCTTTGAAACTGAAATCTTATAGAAAGCATGAAATTTATTGATGCATCTAGCTGAAGAACCGCTGTCGTCGAAGGAGATTTTTAATTTATGTTAAATTTGGTCTTTTTTTAAAGATTTTTATATTTAGAATACGAAAAATGCAACTATGACTGCTGGGAAAAGGAACCCAAATTTTAAAACGCCACAGAGTAATTTTAAAATTAATCTGTTGCGAGGTGCAATGAACGATCGGAACCGTTTATTAGATATGTTCTTCCTATAAAATTGAAGAAATGGAAAATAAATGTATTGAATACGTGTATACTCAGTTATAGCTAGAGTCAAGAAATTACATAAGATTTCATGTTAAATTCATATCTGCGTCTTTTTATAATATGAATTACTTAGTTGTTAAATTAAATCCGAGTTTTGATTTTTTACGACCGGTCGGTCGATCCCGCAGCGTCCGACCAGCGCCGAGAGCCGTTGGATGCTGCGGGTAAATTATCTGCCGTTGGATCCAACGGGAGAAAGGCTGTGGGATCGGGAGGCATTTAATGCGGGAATTGTTTCCGACCAGCCCCGCTAACACGCAAAATTTTCAAACGGCCCCCCCTCGCTCACGCTCAGCATTTCCAGCCTACGCGCATACGACACCGTCCAAGCCCTGGCAATGGCGGTAGATCGAGTTGGGGCGATGGAGTCAGGCTTCCAGATGCCAAATAGTACCAATCAAAACTCAGAGGATTTAAGAAGCTTGGGCGTCTTTCAATCTGGCCTGAAACTGCTCGAAGCCATCTCGAAGACCACCTTCATGGGTCTCAGCGGCGAATTCCGTCTTGTGGATGGGGAACTACAACCATCTGCCTTTCAGATAATCAACATTGTTGGACGGGGAGGGAGAGAAATTGGGTTTTGGATGCCGGAAGACTAATCAGGTGAGAATGTACTCCGCATCGGCGGGGAATCTTAAGCCGATCATCTGGCCAGGAGACTCGAAGAACCCTCCAAGGGGTTGGGTAATACCAACTGCTGAGAACAAATTACGAATCGGCCTACCGATAAAACGTGATTTTAATGAATTTGTGAATGTCGTTAGAAATTCCACCACAAATGCAACGGAAGTCACTAGATTTTGCATAGACGTGTTCGACGCAGTAAGGAAAAAACTACCTTATGCCATCCCCACGAGTTCGTGCCATTCGAGGATGCAAACAGGAATCCCGAGAGTTATAACGATCTTATTTATCAGGTCTACCTTCAGGTACGTAGCTTCCAAGTCTCTGAGCCGGCAATGCCAGGGCATGACAATTTTTTTTTTTTACAAATCAAATATTGGGTGTTAATTATTTCTTTTGTTGATGATGATCGGAAGCTAGCCATGGTGGTGGGGGACATGACGATCGTAGCCAATCGACCTCTGTACGTGGATTTCACATTGTTGTACTCGCAGTTGGGCGTTTCTATGGTGGTGCTGGCCAAGGACGACCCGAGCAAGAATGCGTGGATCTTCTTGAAGCCTCTGAGCAAGAATCTATGGTTGACAAGCTGCACTGGCTTCGCGTTCACCGGCTTCGTTGTGTGGATGCTCAAGCACCGCATCAACGAGGAATTTAGGGGCCCGCCCGAACAGCAGCTTGGTGTTATGTTCTGGTTCTCCTTTTCGACGCTCGTCTTCCCTCACAGTTGTGTTTTGGCACCTCATCTTTTTCTTCTCTGTCACTTCAAATTTCCATTGAATTCTGTGTACATTTGCCTCAAGTCCCCAACGTATTGGGATGGCAGAGGAAGAGGGGGGGCGAGAGAGAGAGGGAGAGGGCGGCAGGGAGGTGAGCATGCCGACGGGGAGAGAGAGAGAGAGGGAGAGAGTGGCAGGGCGGGAGGACGGGCGGGCAGGCAGATCGGGAGAGAGAGAGAGAGGGAGTCTGCGCGCGCTGAGAGAGGGAGAGGGAGGGAGAGAGTCTACGGGGGGTGTGGGATCGAGAGGGAGAGATGAGCAGGGGGAGGGGCGTTTGAAAATTTCGCGTGTCAACGGGGCTGGTCAGAAACAATTCCCGCATTAAATGCCTCCCGATCCCGCATCCTTTCTCCTGTTAGATCCAATGGCGGATAATGTACCCACAGCATCCAACGGCTCTCGGCGCTGGTCGGACGCTGCTGGATCGACCGACCGGTCGTAAAAAATCAAAACTCATTAAATCCATACAATTATGTTCACCATACAACTCTATTTAGTTATTGTAATGAGAGTACGTAGATGTCCTAAAATACCACGCAATATCAGCAATGTTTATCTGGTGAACATGTTTTTTATAATTCCAAAATTTAGAAAAAAACAAAGGAGAACTATTAATTATTTTATTTTCATGCTAATTAGCCGGGTTTGTACTGTCAATTGCGGTCTGCGTCTACGAAATATGTAACGGCCTGAACTAAAAATCAAGGTTTTTGCCTAAATTTTCGGTCCAAGTCGTTTTAAAACTCCAGGATCTTTCCACGCGACGATTAAACCATCTCATTTAGGTAAGAAATAAACTTGCATTATTACATCCAAGTCCATAGAGTTATTACAAACATGCCCACTTCAATAGATTCTTTACATCCAAGTCAAACCACTCATTACATAGAAAGAAATAAATAAAAAGATTTATTCATTAGCACGCCACCACCATCTCATTGGCCACCATCCACGGGATCATCTGAGAGTCAAAGGAAAAAGGGGTAAGTTCACAAGAACTTAGTAAGTAGGATTATGCCCTGCAATTAAGATCATAAGAACGCATCATTTTCACTAAATTGCTAAACTTTTAGAGCCTTTAAAACATCTTATATGTCATCATCTCTTCCTAGAAGTACTCAACTTAAAATTTGGGGACTACCCTAAGGATTTAAGACCTTAAATCCTTTAAGATACTCCTTTGTCCCCAAAACTCAAACTTCTAGGCATCATTGGCTAATCTAGCCCTTCCATTGAACTCAGAATGTCCAAATCCATAGGAAATGACCCCTGGATCACTCAAATCGGACCTCTAGAGCTCAATTTACATCAATTTGAAGATGGACGCACCAAACGGTGCCACGTGTCCCTCGCCGCCGGCGACTTGGGCTCGCCGCCGGTGACTCTTGCCCGACTGGGCTTCCTTGTGGGCAGCGCTCTGGGCTTTACTGCCTGGGCTTCTACCTGGATATCATCTCTGGGCTTAAGCTATGGGTTAACCCACTGGATCCTCCTTCTGAGGCCCATCGCAACAGTTGGGCTCGTCTGCAGCTGGGCTCAGCTCGGATCCAGCCCACTCCCTGAAGCCCGTACCATCTTTTGGAAATTTACAGATTCCCCTGCTGTCTTCTGATTTTACAGAAACTCCTTGACAGCTTATGATTTTCAGAAAAACCATTTGGCAGAATTGTAAAATATCCAAAAACTCAAAAATAGGTAGTAACATCCATTTTTTTTCATCTGTCCATTTATACAAGATATATATAATAATATTTTAATATTATTTTCGTATATATCTCCTTTAAACATCTTAAATGCATTAAAATGCATTAAAAATTCATCTCATCAATAATTTGGCTAACATATTTAATTTTAGGCCATCTAAGCATAATATAACGTACATAATTTTACTTATTAATTTATTTTACTCAAAATAAATTATAATTATGCCATTATGCTTTCCATCTTGCCCAAAATTACATTTATGTTATACATCCTCAAAATTATTGATAAATCCTCACATAATTAATTTAATGTAAATAATTCATTTCTCAAATAATTATGTGGCATCCATTCTGTGTGCAATTAAGCATATAATATCTCATATCATCCCGGCATGATTAATGACCATAAAATCACATATTAGTAAAACCACTAAATAATTATGTGATAAATTATCATTAAATCATGCCATAATTAAAGGCTAAAGAGGCAAAATCCCCCTTATCTTAAAGAAGAAAATGAAATGGATTGCTTGAACGGATTGGATCGGCCTTTTCCTTTCTCCTGCGGCAGCGTTCCTCCTCTTTCCTCTGGTATCTCCATCGAGTACCCAAGTCGTTTATTTATAGCTCACCGGAGGATTTTCCGCTTGATTTCTAATTTCAATTCAAACTTGAATTTCAAGTTTATCGATCACAATCCGATCTCAAATCCACTTCAAATTCGAATTTCAAGATCCCTGATCGCAATCCAATCTTAAATCAAATTTTAAATTCGAATATCAAACTGGTGAGGCTCACAGAGCCCAAAAAAAGGCAAAATACATCATTTATACACTCATGGAATTCGAACTCGAGACCTCCTCTACCAAAGACCAACACCTTAACCACTTAAGCACATTGGGCTGTTGAGTTAAATACTCGCGATATTTTATATAACTCAACCCATCATTCTAAGTGGGCTTATTTGGGTCTAGCCCAATAACCTTCCACTTATTCTTGGCCCATTGCTTGGTCAAATGGTCAATGGTCAGGATGCCACCTCAGTGGACACATCATCAATTGAATAGTCAACTCATCAATTTTTTCCTAATTATTACAAAATATCTTCTATGTATCATCAACCCAAAAAAAGACGTCGCCTGTTGGCATTGTCGCTATGGGGCCCATCATTTAACGGTCCAACAATGATCAACATCGCATGAGGGAAAACCTTGTAGAATCATTTCCCGGATATTTTAATTTTATCAATTTCTCATATTCTTCCACAACAGCAACATCAATTTTTCTCTCTCTCTCTGCCGCTGCCTACCTGCATCTCTCTCACCGTCTCCCTCGCTCTCGCCACTTTCCACGCCCCTTCCAACTGTCATTACTACTTTGAGCGGTGCAATACATGTTCAACTTCCATTAAACCTTATAACAGTTGTCACCATGTTATCCGTTTTCGCTGCATGATCTGTTTTGGTTTTGTACCGTTTATCAGTTGAATTTTTGAGAAACATTACAATTTCTGACAATTTGAGTAACTTATTTTTTAGGAGATATTGCAATGTTACTGTTTTGTTGTATACCTTTTATACGTTTTTGTTGCATTTTCTGTTTTTGGTTGTATATCGTTTAGCAGTTGAATTTTTGAGAAATTTACAATTTCTGATGGCTTAAATAACTGATTCTTAGGAGATGTTACAAGCGTTGCTGTTTTGTTGAAATTGGGATTAGTTATTTAGTTATTAGTACTGATATTGAAACGTACGACTGGTTTAAGATTTCAGCCTGTGCCACTTTCATTTGAGCTCACTTTGATGATTATTGTTTCATATAATTTGTTTTATTATAATATAAAAATCATTTTAATAAAAGTCTTGAGTGGGTCATCTTTGCTTTAAAATATATATTTTTCACATGTAAATAATGAAAATTACTTAGATACATTCATCTATGATTAAATACAATCATCTATGATTAAAATATTATAACTGGTTATAGAATTAGAATCATTTATTTTTACAATAAGTGATGTTTTAGATGTTGAATTAACAACTTTAAATTGATATATAAATTAAATTTTTGTTATACTGATTTTACACTTTTGTTAGATGGGGCCATACAGACGTTCCGTTTTAATCAAACTTAGTTTCCGAGTGGAAAGAGTAGTATTAAATGCAATGACCGAAATATTTTTATTTAATTATCAAACTGGCGACAAATGGAGTTCGCACACTAAAATCTTCAATCGTACGTATACTGTTAGAATATATTCCCTTTTGTAGGTTTTTCTTTTTAGAATTTATTCTTAAATATTTTGTACAGGGGACTGATCGTATGCTGCTTGCCGCAATTGGCCTTCAAGTGCGTCTACAGCAAATCATGTTTTTAATTTTTAATCTTTTTATAAGCATATTATTGTAAGTGTATTAATTCAGAAATTAATTTTTATCATTTTTGAATATGTATATATATTTATACATAATATTCGAAAACAGTAAAACTTGTTTTGTGAACTAAATACACTTAGTATAACAAAAGTAGTTTTAAAAAAATAACTAAGAAAAGGGAGTCATGTGACCAGAAGCAATTGAAGGTGAACTACGATCGGCTGCATATGATCGACCCAGTTATACATGCATTAAAATATCATGATGATTGGAAAGTATTTAAGTACATAGGGATAGTTGTTTTAGATGGATTGGATATTAAATTAACGAAATTGATATATAAATCAAATAATTGTGCTATTTCCATTTAACACTTTAAATAATAACTATCCTTAGCAACCATTCACATCTTATTATTTAAACAAAAAATTTTAAATACAACGATTAGCATAAATTTCCATTTACGTTCATAAATTTAAATAGATGTTATGATTGCTGTTTTAAAATCATAAACCTATAAAAATAAAATAAAAAGTTTTAAATTCAAAGCAAGATAGATTCATAAATATTTTGCATTTGTTTGAGAAAGAAAGAATTACTAATCCAAGATATGATTTAAATAAAAAAAATTTAAAAGCAGATCTTATTCTATAATATCAAAGATCTTACCAAATGAATTCCACAGTTTTTTTTATTATTAAAAGCCTCTGACGGCCCAATGAATTACATAGTTAATCTAAAAAAATATTATTAAATTAAATTATATTTATACATTATATATGTTATTATGATGTATTTATTTTAGGAATATGTTTTGTGAAACATGTCTCAACTGATATTTTGTGGATAATTAATTGTAGATACGATTTGGATTAAAAAATTGAAAATAAAAATTTTATTTCGTAGCAACTAACTTCTTGCTAAATGAACTGCCTAATTGATTTAATAAATGGTATTTATATATTTAATTATTACAATATTTTTTTTAATAAGTATTTTAAAAAATAATTAATCTTAGACATTATTGAATAAAAATATTTGATATCTTGCTAAATGAATTAGATAGCTAATTTACATAACATATTATTAAGTAAAATAATCTTTATAATTTTCTAAGTTCATATTTTTCAAAACCCATCTAACTAATATTTGATAATACTAAATTTTGTGATATGATTTGGATATGAATTTAAAAATAAATTTTATTTTATAACATTTAATATCTCCTCAAATTGTTATTTTATTGTTTAGATTACTATATAATTTAATTATAAGATATTTTCATTGATATATTGAATGAGATTATTAAGAAAATAGTAGTCATATAAAATAAATCAAAATGTAAGAAAATAATGTTAAGGCTTATATCTAAACACTTTCAAATCACCTAATATTTTAAATTTATTTTCTTAAATTTAAAAAACTAGTTATGATAAATTTAAAGGTAAATACTTTGCCTTTTGTTGAGGGTTGATTTTATGCGATTAATTGCATGTTATGCTCCATATAATATTGTAGTACATGATTTTTTTTGCGCTATGATGGGCCGACAAATGGGCCTAAAACATAAGATATGCCCAATAGAAGTATAAAAAAGGTAGTTGTGAACAGTAAATGAACAAATATGAGAAAGGAAAGTAAATATGAAATACAAGTTAGTAGGTTAGCTGGTTAGAGGTGCTGCGAGTTAAATACGGAAATTAAACATTCAAAATAAAAATATAAAAGATGTACAAAAATACAAAAAGGGAGATGCAAGCGTTAAAATTTTTAGATGATGCAAGTTCTTAGAGATTTTTAAATCATGCGAGTTAGTCAAACACAAACATATATCCCAGTTAGGCGCAATTAATAGTTAGTAAAATGCATACAAATGTTGATAAAATTTAATACATTAATTTTTGGAGTCGCCACTAACCATATAACTATATAGTGAGTATTTTAAAAAATAATTAATCTTAGACATTATTGAATAAAAATATTTGATATCTTTCCAAATGAATTAGATAGCTAATTTACATAAAATATTATTAAGTAAAATAATATTTATAATTTTCTAAGTTCATATTTTTCGATACCCATCTAACAAATATTTGGTAATAATTAATTTTGTGATATAATTTTAAAAATAAATTTTATTTCATAACATTTAATATCTTCTCAAATTGTTATTTTATTTTTTAGATTACTATATAATTTAATTATAAGATATTTTCATTGATATATTGAATGAGTATTATTAAGAAAATAGTAGTCATATAAAATAAATCTAAATTTATGAAAATAATGTTAAGGCGTATATCTAAACACTTTGAAATCACCTAATATTTTAAAATTTATTTTCTTAAATTTAAAAAACTAATTTTCATAAATTTAAAGGTAAATACTTTGCCTTTTCTTGAGGGTTGATTTTATGCTATTAATTGCATGCTGTGCTCCATATAATATATTTTTAACTTTTATTTTTTTCTTTATAAATTTATAATGTGTATTTTAAGTCATATCAAGTTTTACAATTTCTTAATAGTTTGTGTATTTATTTTTATTTTTAAAAATCGTCAATTTCATGTGTATTTTAGTCAATTAAACCATTTTAAAACTTAATTTTTTAAGATAAAAATAAATACATAAAATTAGTAGAATGATAAATTTGGTATATGAATTAAGTGTATTTATAAAAATATTTTTAGGAAGAAAAATTAAAAATAAGTATTGTGTGGAGGGTTGACGGGAGCTAAAAATAAGTATTGTGTGAAATTAAATCGTCAATTTCATGTGTATTCAGAGACTCACGCTCTCTGTCCGCGCTCACGCTTTCCGTCAGAGAAGAACGACGGATTTTTTTTTTCCTTGAGAATTGTTCGGTCTAACATGTTACTCTTCTTTGCTCTCAATTTGTTGCTTGGCACATCAATATCTCATTTCAGTACCACGCTATCTTTTTCAGTGTGGAAATTTTTTTCCCCTTATCTTTTTTTTTTTTTTTTTTTGATAAAGGAAGGCACTCTCATCCTACTCCCTATCAATTGTGACGGGAGTAGAGGAAGAGTGATCCAAAAGATTCATTGCCAAAAAATTGTCAGTACACAAGTTTCTGCAAATAGCTGCGGGTGGAGTATCCCACCACGCCTGATAATCCACACAAGAAACCAAAATAAATTCAGCTAAGGAATGAGCCACAACATTTCCTTGCCGAAGAACATGATGAGCCGAAAATGAGGTGTAGTTGGCGAAGATATACCTGATCTCATCAATGATAAATCCAGCATCAGACATGATGGGGTGCGAATTTGATATGAAATTGCATAAAAGGAGGGAGTCGGTTTCGAACTGCACAAGTCTGAGATCCCTCTGGATCGCCCATTTTAGCCCCAAAAGAAAAGCCGTGGCTTCCATGAAAAGTGAATCCTTAGCTCCAGCCCGTTTCCAGCCACACGCCGCCACAAAAGCCCCCGAGGCATCCCTAATAACTGCCGCACAGCCAAAGATGTCCATATTCACTTGCCGACGCGCATCGACGTTAATCTTCAAAAAGGCCGGTGGCGGTTTAGTCCATCTGGGCACCATGGGGCCATCCACCAGACCAGACGATGATAGCATTTCTGTACATTTGTGCTGGGTAAGGAAGTCGGAACACCAGGCCAAAATGTCAGTGAAGATGGGTTGGATATTCTCTTCCCGAAGTCTGTTACGAAGGAACCACACCCTCCAGCAGCAGAGGATGAAAAGGGCCAGGTCCTTAGTCCTGTTCCTTTGCACAAGAGTTCCCATAATTTCCTTGACCGTAGAAACGTGGGGGGCCAATCTTGCCGCACTCCAACAAACTCTCATAGACTTAGCACATCCCAGAAAAAGGTGATTCACATCTTCGATGTCGTTCATACATAACAGACATCGCTGGTCAATCTGAAGGCCCCGATAGTTGAGATTTTTGAGAGTGGGTAAAGCATCGATGAGAAGTCGCCATCCGAAGATAATGACTTTGCTAGGGAGTTTCAGTCGCCAAATAGCCTTGTAACAGTGAGAGAGAGGCAGGTTCGCATTGTGTAAGCATAAGAGTCTATATGCCGACTTGACCGAAAAGGTACCATCAGGTTCGTGCACCCAAAAAATCGAGTCATCCGCCCGCCGATGGGATAGAGGGATAGAGCGAACCTCACGCCAAGTAGCCTCCCCTGCCGCCGCCAGAATCAGCTCCCCTTTCCATGAGTTTGTTGCAGAATCAATAAAGTGGCTTACCGTCACATTCTCAGGAATAGAAATTGGGAGAGGACCCGCTTTGTTTACCTTCGACCTGAGCCAGGTATCATTGAAGAAAGACACCCGTCTCCCATCACCAATACGCCATTTGCATCCTCTTTGAATGATATCCCTCGCAAATAAGATGCTCTTCCAAGTATAAGAGTCCGAGGGCTTCGCATTACAAGACCAAATGTCCGAGAACGGGAAATATTTAGCCTTAAGAACCGTATGACAAAGCGATGATCTGCCGGCCACGAGCCTCCAAACTTGCTTCGCAAGAAGGGCATAGTTGAAGTTGTGAAATTCCCGAAACCCGAGGCCGCCCGCTCGCTTGGGTTTGCACATCTCCTTCCATGCAACCCAGATCATTTTCCTTTTGCCATCCTTCTCGCCCCACCAGAATCTACTGAGCATCCCATTTATGTTGTTGCAAAATGATTTAGGTAAAAGGAAGATGCTCATCGTGTACGCGGGAATCGCCTGAGCAACCGCCTTGATAAGAACCTCTTTTCCTCCCCAAGACAGCATCTTTCCTTTCCATCCCTGAAGTCTACGCCATATGCGCTCCTTAAGATCCGTAAGAAAACCCTTCTTTGATCTACCAAGCCAAGCCGGAAGGCTCAGATAATGATTGAATTCATTTCCCTCCGATCCCAAAAGCTGAGCCAAAACACTCCTATCGCGGGTATCCACATTTGAGCTGAAGAAGATAGCTGTCTTATCCGCATTAACCGATTGGCCCAAAGAATCCGTATATAATTTGAGAATGTCCAAAAACTTCCTAATCACCCTCCCATCCGCCCTCAGGAAGATAATCGCGTCGTCTGCAAAGAATAGATGGGAGATAGTAGGACCATGACGATGAAGGTTAATGCCATAAATAGAACCCCTTGTGACTTCATGGGAGATTAGAGCCGAAAGACCCTCTGCACATAACAAGAATAGGTATGGAGATAGAGGATCCCCCTGCCTTAATCCCCTCTGAGGAAGAAAGTAGTGAGATTTAAATCCATTGACATTCACACGATATCGCACAGAAGAGATGCATGCCATAATCCAGTTGATCCAGACCTCGTTGAAATTCATAGCCTCCATAATCCGTTTGAGAAAGCTCCATTCAACCCTGTCATAAGCCTTTGACATATCCAATTTGATGGCCAATTCCTGCTTTCGTCCTTTTTTGCATCTTCGTAAAGAATGGATAGCCTCATAAGCGATTAACATGTTGTCAGTGATGAGGCGACCCGGAAGAAACGCGCTTTGTTCATCTCCAATGACCTCCTTGAGGACCCCCTGAAGTCTATTAGACAGAACCTTGGTCATTATTTTGTAGACGACGTTGCACAGACTGATTGATCTAAACTGAGATAACATATTGGCCCCATTCCTCTTCGGGATTAAAACCAACGTGGTTGCATTTACATCCATCAAGTGCCTGTGTAATTGTTCTGGGTCACGCTCATCCATGAATCTCCTGCACCAGTCAGTAATCTCTGCACCCACCGTACTCCAATGACGTTGGTAAAAGCCCGCCGACATGCCATTCGGACCCGGCGCCTTAGTTGGTCCCATGCACTTAACCGCCTTCACCACCTCCTCAGTTTGCAGAGGAACCGATAGAGAACATCTTTGACTATCATTAAGGCCTCTAGTTATTACTTGCTCAACCCAAGTCGCATCCCGGGGTAAGGATGATGTATAAACATCCTGGAAGTGTTTCATTGCTAAGTCCATCATCTGATCCTGGTCACTGATCCAACATCCATTCTGATCCTTTAGAGTTTCAATGAAGTTTGAACGACGCCTATTTGAAGCCACCCGATGAAAGAACTTGGTGTTCTTGTCCCCATTCATAAGCCAATGTGACTTCGCCCGGACCCTCCACAATTGCTCCTCATCTTCCAAGAGTAGGTTGATTTGGAGTTTTACTTTCTGCATCGCCTCATCCCGTTGGTCAGTTGGGCTCAAGCTCATAAGAGAAATGAGTTCCCTGTTTTTCCGATCAATCGCTTTCCGAATGTTGCCCCTCTTCCTGCGATTCCATTTAGAAAGTTCGACGCCGCATTTATTTATTTTCCATGAGAGCATATCAGTGGCAGTCATAACCGCTGAAGGATTGGAACCCCAAACTTGGTTGATAATATTGGCAGCCTCCTCGTCCCGATCCCAGAATAGCTCATAGCAAAACTCCCATGGTGGTTTTCTCCTTCTCCCATTCGGTTCAAGGGTTAGTAGTATTGGGCAATGATCAGAAGTAGGAGAGACGAGGTGAGTAAGTATCGCATTAGGAAAAGAGTTCAACCAAGATGTGGAAGCGCACACCCTATCAAGTCTTGCCTCCACACGTTGCTTCCCACGTCTATTATTGCTCCAGGTCATGGGCGCACCCTTAAAGCCGAGATCAAGCAACTGGCATCTGTCAACGACCTCACAAAACCGATCCATTTGAGCCTGTGATCGAATCCTATGATTGTTGTATTCAGTCGGTCCCATGACTTCATTAAAATCCCCCATAACGAGCCAAGGATCACAGCTCCTACCACATAGCATATGGAGAAGGTCCCAACTGTGGTGCCTTTTGTGTGGTTCAGGATGACCATAAAAGCCCGTGAATCTCCAACCCATAACCTCCGCCTCAATATGATGGATCGAGAAGCTTTTAATAGTTGCCGGCCTATCGTTGTTCAACAAGAGCGCCAGACCACCCTTACGCCCATCCGGATCCATCGAGAAGCAACAATCAAATCTGAGTCTGCATTTAACACCTTCCATGTCTTTTGATTTACATTTGGTTTCAGAGAGGAAGATCAAACAGGGATCTTGTTTCCTGACTACATCAATCAGGCTACGAATTGCCCGTGGGTTCCCAAGCCCATGGCAATTCCAGGCTAAGACGGCCATTTAGAAGAGGCGGGGCTGTGGGCTTCCCACAGCCACCACCTCATCTCCATCACTGCCCCCCAGTGTTTTGTACCTTTTACTTCGGTCTCGGTTTTCACCCAAATCCTTGCAGAGTTCTCTTTTCCCTGTGCCCCTCTCATATTCCCCACCCCCTTCAAGAGATCCCGAGAGTCGTCCCCTTCGAGCCCGCCTTTTCCATCTACCCCTCATCCCACTCAAACCCCCCCTCCAGCAGAATCTGGTTGCATATGGTTCAGCGCACTCTGCCCCCCACTATCCTCCCAATTCTGCCCCTCTCGTCTTAACACAGTCCCCTCCTCACTTGGCCCCCCCTTGGCTCCAAGATTCTTCTCCACCACATTGGTTAAACTGCCCATATCCCGGACCCCTTCCTTTGCCTCCCACTCACCCATTTGGTCTCCACAAATCTCCATTGATTGATCATACTTATCCCTTTCAAAAAAATTCAGAGATGCCCGACTATACTTCAATGAGACCCCCTTGTGATATTGCTGATCCCTCTTCCCAACCTCCCTATACGTCTGTGGGTAATTTACAACACCCTCTACGACATTCAAATCACTCCTCAAATCTTCCATAGTTCCATTCTCTAGCTGCATACCCGTTTCCTTCTGCTGCAGGCTTAGGCCAATGCCTTGGCCAAATGGATCGTGAAAATTCTGTAGCTGCAGAAGTTCATCAGAAAAATCGTTACCCAATTCTGCCTGAAGAACATGATTCTGGCATGGCAATGTGGCAGTCGAGACCACTACGATTTCATTGGAATCAGATAGTCGGACCAGACTAGGTGTCGAAGAACCACCCCCGCTGCCACTCTGCTCAGAAACAGTTGGTTCGTCCTCCCCCCTGCCGTGCTCCAGCCCACGTAGACGACTGCTCTGCCCTCTGCATTGCCCTCCCTTTTCATTGCTGCCGGTCACCTCCTCTTGCTGTTTCTGTCTAGCCTCCATCTGTCCTCCCAGGGAGCCACCGTACCTCCCTAAATACTTAGCTGGATACACTCTATTACTACTGGAAGAGCCCTCCTTGATCTGCAACGGTTTTACCCCAGCTCTAAGCCAACTGCCATACGGAAGGTCCTCTTCAATCAGCGGCTTGTCTGTTGGAAGGTGTCTAGCACAGTCCCGGTGTGTGTGCCCCAAAAGTCCACATAAGAAACAAAAAATCGGAAGTTTCTTATACTGAAAAGAAACCCACTTTCGTTGCTGGATTCCGACCTTGATGAATAAGCCTCTCCTCAGAGGCTCGCGGCAATCAATCAGAACTTTGAGCTTGAGTCCCGAATCTGAAGCCACCATATCGATTAGCTTTTCAAACGAGGCTCCAATGCTTTGGCCCAATTTCATCTTGTCGACTAGATACGAGATCCCCAATACGTGTAGCCACATAGGCGTTTTCACAAGCATTAGCCGATCAATTTCCGTCTCCTCTGTTAACTCCGATACAAGCACTAAATTTCGATCGAAAGTCCATGGACATCCCGTCAGGATTCTGTCTTTGTCAGCCTGGTTTGAAAGAGAAACCTGGAATAGGTTCTCCCCTACCTCCTTGAATTGACATGGTTCTCTTGGTCGCCATAGTCTTCGAAGCATCGTTCGGAACAACTCTTTGTTGTAAGATTTAGACGCCCAAAGAGAGCAGATAATGGAGAAATCACCCGCTGGCTTGAGCCTCTTGATCGCGTCATCAGAAATCGCCATTGTTTGTAATTCAGCCTCCAACAAGTCTGCTACATTCGGATTCATCTTTGAGAGCTGAGAAGCCCCCTTTGCTACCGCCCCTACTTCAGAAAACCAGACCCCACCACTTCTGCTATTGTCGTCCTCCCTACCGGCACCCCTTACTGACGCCCGTTCATTCTCACCTTCTCCCCAACCTAGTCCCGAGCACGATAAATCGCCAGTCGGGGCTACTTCGGAGGGGACTTATCAATGCGTTCGCACCATCGAACAGAAATAATCTTGCTTTTTCCCCTTATCTTAAGATAGTTATTACAGATTCATGGTGGCTTTTGGCGACATCTTGGCGATTTCTTCCTTACAGTTCTTCTGTTTCAAGGATTTCTTTTTTTTTTTCGATTTGTTCTGTTTCAAGGAAATTAGTAACACATAAGGCCCATGCAGAGTTTCTAGTAAATATTTTTTTATGGATATTTTATAATCATCTCAATGGGTAGTTTCCACTTAAGCTGTGAGACATTCTAACAAATTTTTTTACAGTATATTAATAAGCAGCTAACAATAGTTCTAAATTTATCCAAACAGTGGACACTTCTCCCCACTAAGGGAGTACTACCATCGACTCACTTGTCTTTCATGTCACCAAATGCTGCTAAGAAATACACAACTAGGTGATTTGAATATGGCACCTATCAATAGTGGGGCATGCATCGTTACCACCGTGCTAAATATTGAGATAAATTTAAATATACTAATAAAAGCTATGAATGTATACATTTATTTTTAAATTATATTAGTATAATCATAATTAAACATAAGATTTTAAATGAAATAGATGGAAGATATTTCATAAAATGGCAAATGAATTCCACTTGAAGCGTCCAACACTATTAATGTTAAAAATTAAATATTGTATTTTCAAATCCCAAGAATCATTGATTGATTTCTTCGTTTTTGCCATCTGTTGGGAATGAATATACCTAAGCAACTGTGATGAGTGAGAATAAGATAGGATTTCCTACTAATTTTCGAGAGAACATTTTTTATTTCCAAACCGCTTCTCTTACTTTTTTGTATTCACAATAAGCATCATTAGATTCTTATCCAATCTTTACATCTTGTTCAAGATTTTATTTCTCAGGAGTCTCCTACAATTTATTTGCATGCAATATGTAGGTTTTTTTTTTTTTTTTTTTTTTACGTGGTCCTTTGTTCTTTTAGGTAAAATCTCTTGAGCAAAAGATTGCACATAGTGACCTCTTGCAGCTAGTGCAGATGGCGAGGGGGATCGCTTCTCCCTTAGGTTCACGTCTTCATTTGAATGGTGCATGGTAGGTGTAGCTTCTTGTCTTGTTACTAGTTAGAGAGCTTATTATCTTTTCTAAACTTGATTATAATATATGGATTGTAATATATACACCCAATAAAAAATGTCTCTATCACGGGTCTTTAAAAAAAAGATGCACAAAGTGCAATGAATGCAGCCTGAGGACGTGTTTTCGCAAAGAAAATAAAATATACTCTTGAAAATATTTTTTGAAATGATACACTTAAAAATTTATATAAATGTTGTACGTGCATATACAATTTTATGAAATTAAATGTTTCACAAGCAACTTTGCCTAAACTTTGTACGCATGATTCAATTTATTTTATAATTTTTAGAAATAATTAGATATAAAATACTAAATTATTGAAATGCTTTATTAAGATGTTATTTTTAACTTTGGACTAATTTAATTTATAATTTAACTGGTTAAAATTATTATCTCTTTAAAATCTGAAACGTTTTGTTAATATACTTGCTAGGATGATATTTTTGATTAATTTAATATATATAATCAATTCGTATTATCAGCTTTTAAAAATCTGAAAAAAGCGTTTAACCTCGAAATTTTTTTGAAAAAAGCCGTCTGAATATTTTTAAGTTAAGCACTTGTACGATTAATTTGAAGCTTTTTATAGATATAATTTGGGATTTCATAAGTATTTTAAATTACTTATTTACTTTGTCTTCAATAAAATCGATAACTTATTTTATTAGGAATTTAACATTTAATATATTTTATCTTTCACAACATATACATGACTTAATTAGTTATAACTCGAATCATAAATTTCTCATGAAGGTTTGTTACGAATGAGGTAGGTGCGCCTGACGGGCTGCATGTAAAGAAGCACAACAAGGAAGGTAATTTACAGTTGTAACTATTTTTTTGTCCATTTTATAGAAATCAAACGGTTTAATAGGTGCACGTTTGTAGCTTGCTGAGAAACCACTAGTAACGACCAAAAACCCGCCCAGAAAACCTTACACGAAGCTACCAAAAAGAGCATGAGTGCATCCGCTTCTTCCTTCTGATTTGTTAATAGAAACGCATTTTTTGTGCTTAAATTCATCGGTGCAAGCAGATAGCTGGCCTACTGCACAAAAGTGGCCACTGACTTCTTAGTGAAGCACCTAGCAACATCCTCGTCTTCTACCCCACGTTAGGTGATCCAGTCGGCGGCTGTAGCCACATCATTCCTTTCCCTCCTCCTCTCTTTCCTCACTCCGGCTAGCAACATCCTCATCTTCTTTATTTACTCCGGCAGTTTGGCTCCCTCTTTTCTTTTTTGTCTTTTCTGTTTCTCTTCCGTTTCAACAGGCCCATATCTCTTTTCCATCTCCGGCCGCAGTCACTAATCGACTAGGAAGGTATTAATCTCGATTTTCTTTCTTTCTTTCTTCCTTTCTTTTTTTGTTTTTTTTTTTACAATTTTTTTCCATATTTCAGAACAGCGAGTCATTTCTCATATTATCACGTAACGCTGCAATGGTTATAAAATTCTCGAACAGAAGTCAAACAGTGATGCTTTATGACTTTGGCTATTAAAAAAATATATGTCTACTTAAAAAAAATATTCTATCAATAAAAAAAAAATCTTTTAAGCCTGAAATTAATTTTTTTTTTCAAAATTTTTTCATAAAACTGTTAATCTAAATGTATTTAACATGTTGTCAATTTTTACCATTTTTGAATACTTTTAGATTTTTTTTGAAAATTTTAAAATCAGTGGTAGTTTAACGGTGGTGTTAAAAATTTTTAAAAAAAATGAAAAAATAAGTGAAGTACACCTGGGTGCATTGAACCAAGTTCCGTCCAAAACATGGGTCTTTAATGTCCAAGCATAAAAGATGGGCACTCCTACATAAATGGGGTGAAATTGCAAGCATGTATGGGTTTTCAACAATTTGCATCTATACCTAAGTATTTTGCCTAATATTATACATGTGTCACTTACATTAGGGTTCTCTAGTTGATCAACAAAATCTCTTACGAAAGCAGAAAAATACCCCGAGATGACTAGCTAGTCAGAAATAACTTCTAGTACTGAAGGCCGATGGAGAATTTGCAGCATGCCCGGCAGATTCTTCCTGTAATCATTTTGCTCATGCCAAGATTTTTGTTATCACCAATTGGGGGCACTCTTGGATGGGTTTTGTTGCTGGCTTCAATCGGAAACTTCATGGACGGAGTCTGCCAATAAGAATTGGTGTTGCTCATGGATGGTGATGGGGATTGCTCCTGCTTGCAACAACTTTCGTGGATGGTTGAAATCGGCGACGGGAAGACATTGGGTGGCCCGCGAGATGTCGGATGGTTGCACTTTTAATCAAATAAAACTTCTGAAGATAGCCGATAAGGTAGCTGTGCATAACAACCATGGAAGCTGGTTAAAACCGTATGGACATTGATTCACTGAAGGAGCGAGCTATGTACGACAGCCATGGAAATAGAAAGATAACCAGTATAGTCCTCCGGGCGGCTGGCTGACTTTCTTCACATGTGGTGGTGGCATGTGGATTTTTTAGAGGCATTTTCTCCTTTGGTGAATTTATCAGCCTTCTAACGAACCCTGGATAAAAGTGATACGTTTACAATACCAAGCAAAACCATATGGGTATGGATGAATAATTTAACTCATGATACGCCTGCAATTTCGTTTAAACTATGTTGCAAAAACGCTTTTTTTTAATTTGAAATCTCCCCACTGATCTCACCCGGTCTAAACCACCCTGGCTGATATATCCAGTCTTGAGTGTAAACACCTTACCTGAATATTGAAGGGAAATTTGTACTTTTGCAAACTTGTGTATATAATAAATATCTTTTATAAATTTTTGAATGATATTAAGAGTGTATTTGGTAACGAATAAAACTTTTGATGAAAAGTTTTGGAGAGTAAAAGTTGTCAAATTATGTAATATGATAGGGGTAATGACGAGTAGTAAAGAGGATAAAGTTAAAATAGATAGGTTAGTTGTGTGGATAGTTGTGTATAAATGATTGAAAAGTAGGGTAGTTGTCTAGGAAAATGTGAAAAAATAATTAAAAAATATGATAGTTGTGGAGAGTGAAAAGTTTTAGATTAAAAAGTTTTAATTGACTTTTTCTTTCAATTGCCAAACATACCCTAAATGTTTCAAATACTCAAATTTTTACTATTAATATGCAGAGTACATTTAAATATGTAATTATTATTCATCTGGAAAATTTTAGAAGAAAAACAACAAAAAATTTCAAGTTCCAACCCATGCACTGACCATGGAAAGATAAGTTAGGCAAAGTCAAAATTCAATCTTCTAAAATTATACAAATGATATGTTTCTTAACTAAAATAATTAATCACAAAAATTTAAGAAAATGAGGTGGCTTGTTATGCCCCTTTTGCTGGAAAATTCTGGGACTTATAAATAAGGAGAGACAACCCATCTTAGATCAAAGTAGATAGAGAGAGAAGGAGAAGGTTTGATGAAGTGATCCAAGTCATTAATTGTCATATCTAGGTTAGTACTTTTATTTTCATTATTGTTTATTAAATTCAATAAAGATCAATATAAACCATTGAATTCGGGAGATAAATACATTTCATATTTGAATGATGTAATTTGTGGCCCATAAACATTATAATTATTAAATCCGATTGTACTTAGTTTAAATTCAATGATGATCGAAAATTTTGATACTTGGGGATAGGCCATGATCAAGGGCTGTTACTTGAGAAAATCCTACCCAAAATTTTGATAAAACTGGGCCCAAATAAATCCTATATTATTAGATTGCAAGAAGACGATTCTGGTACTTTAACTCATGACTTCATACATAATCTGGATGATCTAAACCATTAGATGTGTGTAAAATTTAGTTTTGCATAAAAATATGATGTTAAATCATGTGTAGACACCTTGATGGATAATTAGATTTGGGTAATTATAACTATGTCTTAATAATATAAATATTAGTTGAAATTGTAACCATTTAATCTAAATTTTTGAAAGTTTAATTAAAAATATAACATAATGATCTAAAATGTTGGATCAATAATAAATAATTATATTTTATGATCTATGTGTCAAATCTATAATTAGTACTATTCGTAATTTAGATTAACAATTATAACCATTTATAACTTAATTTACACCACCTATATAGCAAATTTTTAACTGAAAAGAAAAATATAGGAGAAATAGTAAATAAATTATTTTTATTTTAGATTTTATTTTCGAAACTCATAATATATCTACTAATCAATGACCGAAATTTTGTATAATTTTTTTTTGTATTTTTTAGATAAAAAATTCAAAAAATACATCTAAATAGGGTCAACAGTTTTCAAAACCAGTTACATTAATTGATTTTTTTTATAAATTTTATACAGTGCAATTGAAACTGAAAATTTTATATGACGCATCTAAAATCATTAATATCACTCAAAAAATATAAAAAATTTTAAATAATATAAATATGTCTAAAAGTAATGTGATTAGGATCACTCCTAAACACTTGCCTCTATTTAGCAAAATATAAATAAATAAATAAATACAAATAATTAGTATTTTGCATTGGAACTATTTTATTTAGTTAAATTCATGTAATTATTGATTTATGATAGGAAATTCAAATTTAAAATTCTTGATTTGATTCTAAAGAAAAATCAAGAGAACATAGTGTGTCTAATTTCAGCAAGTATGGATAGATTGAGGAATACTTAAAAATATTTTAAATTGAAATATCAATTATTAAAAATGACATAAGTAATTAGGATATGTAATTATTAGCTGAATTCATGGGAAAAATTTTCATTAATATTTGGAGTGTTTTAAGGATTTGATTGAACAAGGATATATTTTCAACAATTAGTGTGATTAAGGAAATATTCATCTATACTGATATTAAAATTTGAGGTTGAATTAATGACTAATTGATAATTAATAATGCAGAAATGATATCTAGTGATGAAGATAGATTACTTTAATAAGAAGATTATTTTGGATAATTTGGAAAACATAAACTTGAAACCAAATGGGGAATAGAAATACTCATATATAATTTTCTAGTTACTTGCATTATTTTTAGAAGGAATAACTGTTAATATAAAAATGATATTTAGAATAAATATATCAATTAGATAAAACTTTCATTTTTCAGTGCCACACTTTGAGCATTAGAGGAAATTACAATATAAGGATTGGATATAGTTTATATGAGGAAAGTAATGCTCTTTTCTTCTGTTTTTGCTTTCGTATTGTAATATACAATTACGAGCATGAATGTTTTGTATGTTATTATTTTTTAATTTTTAAGTAAATAAATATTATCAGTTATGATGATTTATTGTAATGTTGAATTATTCCTTCATTCATGCTGACATTATGCATATGATAAAACATTAATATTGCTTGGTATGTTGGCATATTCATGAGTCATGACTGTAGTTGAGAATTTATGAAGTGTCATTATTGGACCATTGGCGACAACCGATAGCACATCCTGACCGCGAATTGAGATGTGATAACCTAGGTGACGTCCGTTCAATCCTATCTATCTGACTATTGTGGATTTGGTGGGCTGCAAACTTGACTTGTTTGGCCTCTGTGATTTGGTTAATATTTGTTGAGAACTACTCAATGGGATTGGTGACCCTCAACCTACTGGTTGAGGCCAGAGTCGTGGGTGTAATATGGTATGGTGTGCTGCGGTTGTGTGAAGAGCGCAACAAGGTATCAGTTGCATCTCTGATTTGGATACAGGTGTTTGCCGGTCCACCCATGTTGTGCTAGTTTGGCCATTTGTATTAGGCAGAGTTGGCTACTCTTGCTATACAGCATTAGCCATCCGGTTGCACAAAAGGTATGATTTCAGGATGAGATACCGGCCCTCCTTATTAGATTTGAGACCTTTGTTGGATTGATATGAGAAGTAACATATGTATGATATATTGATGCATGCTTGGACATAAACATGTATCCCATATGATTCAAAGCCTGATTTAGATTTGAAAAATGACTTTTGTTTAATGACCAATACATATCTTGTTTGCTAAAAAATTATCAAATTTCACTTATATGCTCTACTTACTGAGTTTGCCTAGACTCATATGTTTTTTTTCATTTATTTCGAATGGCAGAGCCATGGTTGTAGACCACCAAGGAGAAAGTAGTTTAGCCAGGGCAAGCAAATAGAGATGTTGAACTTATTAATTAGGTTATGACCCTCTCTAAGGATAAATGCTTATGTATATAAATTTTGAAATTGAATATATTTGTAGATTAATCATTTTAGCCATATACATAAGATGTTTTCTTTATGTTAGTGCTTGTGATAGTTCTTCCCATTACTGTTGACCCTAGATATTAGTTACGGGGTACCCTGATAGCTTGTAACGACCGTTGCACTAATGCATTGACTGAGTCAGCAGGGCATTATATTGAGTCCAGTAAAACTTGCCCAAATTATACTCCTAGCTCAAAAGTAGGTTGATTGAAGAATTGGCAAAAAAGCAAAAAGGAGTCCCTAGATCCACTAAAATTGGTGAATTTACAGGTTAGAAAGGAAAAAACTGAATGAATTAAAGAATAAGATGAGTAATGGATTATAAAGAAAGCACCATTTGAGAAATCGATCAATGAAATGATGGACAATAGATTATAAAATCAAGTTTGACTGAAAGGGAAGGATATTGGAATGAAGTATTCAAGGTTTGCATCGAAAAATTTTCAAAAAAATAAAAAGATTGGAAAAAAGAGGTGAAATGGTAAAAGACGATATTGAAAAAGTGGTGAATTTTAAAGACGAACTTGCTTCTATGCAATCGAGTTAAATAGAAGCAGTTCCGTCTAACCTCTTCAAATTTTAAGTTTTAATATTTGATGGAAATCCATTCATTATATATATTTAACATCATTTGTTTAGTTAGAAGACTAAGTTTCATCTAAATTAAATATGTAAATGTGCCACATTTGCTGAAAAATAGGTTTATCCTGTGTAAATTGGAAAAAATTCTTAGATATTTTTACAAATGTATTAAAATATAATAATACTTTATAAAATTATTTATTCACATAGAAATGATGTTAGAACAGTTTAGATATTGAAAATATAATTTTAAAATTGATATTTAAAATTAAATTATTTTATTTCATTATTTTTATACATTTGTAGATTGTGCTCATGCACAATAATGCGAGATAAATGAAATGATTTCTAAGACACTATAAATAACGCTAAATACAATAGATGAAGTAAGTTTTTCATCAACTATCGAAATGTTAAAAACTAAAGGAGTTATATAGAAAAAAGATTTTATAGAAGCATTTTCATTTTGGATATACTCCCAAGTTTTGCTTCTAATTACTTACACAATTTGCCCAAAATCTCACAACGGGTCCAAAATAGATAGCTTTTGTAAAAGTATATTTCTATAGCTAAAAACGCTTACATTTTTTTAGAATAACACACTCATAAATTTTTAATAATTAACAGTTGGGCCACATTGATTAATCTACTCGACCATTAATCTAGAGTATCTAGCCAATTTTTTTAAGTTCCGAAGGCTTTATATCTGCATGTTAGCGTAGGTTACTGATTTTGCTATTAGCATATGGGCAATAAAGGAACCAATGGAAGCAATAGCCGTTTTTGTATTTAGACGAATGAGAATAAAATTTTCTTGAATTTTTTAAAAATATTATGTTCAAATTTTATTTAGGATGATATTTTATATTTTGACTAATATCTTAATCGTAAGAGATTTAATTTAACTTTAAGAAAACAGTATCATTATCAATTGAAACACGAAATGTTGAATGGGACAAAATATTATAAAATATAATAATTATTATGCAATTTGTTGAACTTATATATTACTCTAAATTATAATTTGCTAATGTTTTACTATTAAGTCATTTTACTTTATCGTTTATAATACAAGAGTATATAGAATATTGACCAGCAATTGGCCGATCACTGTTTCCTATGAATAAAAATACAAATATCTCTATATTTAACAATACAAAGTAGTCGTCACCTCATGGTAACAATACTTGCTCAATATGACGTGGTCTGGTGTTCGAAACGCGGGTGAGTGGTGACAGTTGTCTCAGTGATATGTCTTATGGAAGTGTCCATTGGGAAAAAAGTAGAGGGAAAAAAGTAGAGATATTGGTTGATGTTTGTTAGAGATATTGTATGAAAAATTGTAAGAAAGTCTTAGATATTTTGGTTGATGTTTGTTAGAGATATTGTATGAAAAATTGTAAGAAAGTCTTAGATATTGGTTGATGTTTGTTAGATATTGTATGAAAAATAGTAAGAAAGTATTAGGATCTAGTTATAATGCAAGTTGAGATGATTGTAAGAATACACACCATCAAAAAATACAAAAACATACATAAAATTAAATTATTTAAAATGACTAAAAATACTCTTGTATCTAAAAATACAAAAAACAAATATATTAATTTTTTTAAAATTGATAAAACTTTGTTCATAGATTTAAATATGCTTATATTAATAGTTGTACAAAAATTTTAAAAAAATAAAAAATATATATTTTTGCGCAAATGATTGCTCCTCTAGATAATAATGCAAGTAAATATTATTACGAGTGGTTGGCATAATTATAAGAAGCTATCTTATAAATGAATAAATTAATATTGATATATTTTGACTAGTAGCGTTATGAATATTGAAACCCGAAAAGTTGCATGTGGTAACCAGTGGCTTGTAGAACTACCTTTGTTTATAAGTCTACTAATAATGGTGAAGCATATATAACACAAATTCGTTAATTTGGGGTTGAGCTAAAAATCTGATTTGTAGTTGATGTTAGATTTCCCTCAAGTCTGCATATTGTAATAAGTAATTTAGATAAATAAGCAGAGTATCGTTTCCATAAAGTTTAGTTCTAAAACTATAATCTAATATCAAACTTCACACATCAAATTTTATTCTGATAAAAAATAATTTGGAGTAAAAAATAAAATAAAACTAATAACAAAACCAACAAGACTAAGTAACAAGGATGCACACTTCAAAAAAACAATAACGAGGAATGCAAATGGTTCCCTCAAGATGAAAGATCTAGGGTTTACAAATTCCCATGCACTTTACTAAGATTTATTATATTTTCTTAACCTAAATTATTAATTTAGAGTAATTAATATTTAACTTTTCTCTTGAGTAGCTTATCAACTTAACGTGTTATTCTAACTCCTGTTGTAAGCCATAAGAGTTTAAGATAACAAGAATCATTATACAAATCCTTAATAATGATCTACACAAGTATAACAAGTATATTTATGTCCATATTCCATACTAACAAATCTATCATATCATACAAGACATACCGCCTCAGAAATATGTTAGGATTTTGCACTACTTAATCTAAATCCAATTCCATATTTTATTTTTCAAGCTTCACACAAAACTTCCATGATTATATAATAATTGATCAGGCTATAAAGGTATTAAACACAAGTTAAGCAAATAACCCAAAATTCAATAAAGAACAGAATTAAAGAAAATATACATCCATAATGTATTCATGGCATGTTCAATTATAAACCCTAAAAAAAGAAATTTAATTCATAATATAAAATTCAAAACCCAGTATTCTACAGACAATATCCATCATGGATTCACGATGCGGCGGGATACTTTTTGGCGTGATTTGCAGTACTGCAACATGTAAGCTTGATGTTATCTTTCCAATTATTTTATCCAAGCTAATGAATATTCTCTATATTATTTCATGCCTATTTAATTTTATTTCAACAAAAAGAAAGAATTCACAATAAATAATTATTTATTTCAAGTAAAAAAGATCACAAAATTATTCCATTTACTTGAAATTAACAATTATTTAACAATAAATGCCACGTTTAAAAAAATATAATTTCGAAGCAATTTTACAAATTCAAGTGATCCATCCTCAAAATTAATACAAAATATCCCTTTATATCTATCGACATATATATCGGCAACCGATCTAAAATTTTTTTAAAAAAATTAAGACTGACGCTTTGTTGCCGTGGTACTCATCCAGGCTCTGATGCCTGCAAGTCTACGGGGCAAAACCTTGAGACAGTGAAAAAAGTGACCATATAAAAAAAAATTAGAAAATTTTTCAAATTTGCCTATAACATTTTACCAATATTGCATCCGTGTCCTTAAGTTTACTAATATTGCAAATATGCCCACAAAATTTGTATGAAAATGCAAGTATGTCCCTTCTGTTATGATATACTTACATTTTTTGCAAATGTTATAAGCATATTTGCAAAAAATCTAAAATAATTATATATATAAATATATAAAATAATAAAATAGCAAATATATGTACTATATTTGAAAATTTGCAAGTGTATTACTTAGCTTAAAGGGTATTATTGTCATTTTATAGAAAATTCTAACGGTGCCGTAACAGAAGGGATACACTTACAATTTTGTACAAATTTTATAGGCGTATTTACAATATCGGCAAACTTAGGGACACAGATGCACTATTGGTCATACTTTGTAAGCATATTTGTAAAAATCTCAAAATTTTAATTTTATGGATGTGTTTGCTTTCGAGGGCATTTGACATTGACTGGCGACTCTTAATTGTTTGAATGATTGTCTTTCATAGTGATTGAGCATTTGAGTTATTTACCACCAAATATTTGGACATCCACTGCTTGCCTTGATTTGTTGAAATTAGTATCATCTTGCAGCTCAAAGGGTTTTTTGCATTTTTGCCCTTTAACCATGCATATTTGCTTTCTAGCCGATAGTTTCACATATTTTCTATTTAGACCCTGTAAGTTTGCCCTATTTGCATTTTAGTCTCCACCGTTAATTATGTGTTGTTAACTGCATATATAAGTCGACTCATGGGCATGACCCGACTCATTTATATAATTAACGACAAGGTTATGAGTCAACTCATGAGTATGAGTATACTCATATATACACTTAATGGCACGTCATTAACGACAAAGACTAAAATGTAAATAAGGAAAACTTACAGGGTCTAAAAGCAAATATGTGAAATTTGTGGGCTAAAAAGCAAATGTGTGAAAATAATTCTATGATATACTTTTCGGACTCGGTTAACGAATTAAATGCTTTCAAATTTTACTGAAAATTAATTAGGCATTTATTTTCAATCAAGAAATTTTGAGACTAGAACAAAGATGAATTAGAATATTTCGTGTCGAGTTCACTATTTATTTAGGCCTCAAAATTTTCTCGCAATAAAATTCTAGTATCGGGATTGGTACCATTTTGGTGTAGTGGTTTTACAAAATAAATGCCCAATTAATTCCTCAGTAAAATTTTAAAGCATTTAATTTTTTATCTGAGTCCAAAAAGTATATCACAGACATATTTTGCATTGTGTTCCTCACTTTGATTTTATATCTCTAACAAGAAAACCTTTGATTAAGAGAGCTGAATATAGTAGTTCATAAAAATGAATATTTCATTGAAAATGATGATGAAATGCGTAAGAAAGATCTTTCTACAACTTTACAAATGCACGAAAAATCATGTCTAACAAAAATACAAGGATAAGTGAGTACACTTCGCGCCCGCGTCGTGACTCAAAAATGGGTAGCACATGACGCCACATATTATGACTTAAATGTGAGTTTACGCTTAGCCCATCAACTAACGATGACTCGGTTTGGGACTAGTGAGGGGCCCGTCAGCTACATTAGTGACCCTACACAGTGAGCTAAGTGCGCTCTCAGCTTCCGAATTTACACAACAGACCAACGTCTCCCACATTCAGCTTAATAAGCCAGCATGTCCCACATTTAGTCTCTAGATTTAAGCAGTAGACCAGCATGTTCTGCATACAGCCACTGGATTGAAAATTTAGTGGTTTTACCAAAAATTAGATTTAACCGAATATTAAAAATATGTTTGGGTCAACTTGGACCAAATAGAAGGTTTGAACTCATTGAAAGGGGTTTGGGCCTAATTGGGCTTCACTTAAGTTGGTCTGTTGCAAAGTTGTGGCTTGGAATGGGTTCAAGTAGGCTAAAATAGGACCAAGTAAAGTGTTATGGGTCTAAGTGGGCTAGCTGAAAATTATATTAGCAAATGTGAAGTATTAGGAGAGTTTTGGAAAATAGGTTCATTTGAAAGGTTTTGGGCCCAAACTAAGCTGTTGAAAGGTTTTGGTTCCACTTGAGAAGCACGAGTTGAAGTTACCGACCTAGCTTTCAAACGTGAGCTGTGTAGAATTTATACATGTACAAATCATAATGGATCTATAAGTTCCTATCCTTAGCTTAAGGAGAGAGTTTTCATAGCTTCTCAATGCAAAGAGTCTTCCCCGTCTATTTGAATTTGCATGTCCATAGGTTACTATCATCTTGCAGGTCCAATGGATCACTGTATTCCAAAACTGAGGGCAAAATGCTAGCAATAAGTCCATTATGAAAACCTCTTGCTATAGCAAGGATATGATCTATTTAAATCCATCACGATTTGATTGCTCAAATCATGAAAACCAAGTAAGATTTGACGACTCCGTTCTAGTAGCGCAGCAAGTTGGAGCAAAAGGTTTGGGTCGAGTAAAAACAGACATGATTTTTTTTTAGAAAATGATTTTTGAAAATAAGAGGAACATACTTATTCCTGTGTATCAATTCAACCCACCACCTAAGGAATATCTAATTGGAGAGAAGTATATATATATTTAGAAAATAATATATATTTTTGAAGGCCTTTAAGATATATATATTATAAAATGATTTTTTGAAAATAGGAGAAATATAATAATCTCCTTATATCAATTCAACCCACCACGTGGGGAGTATCTACTTAGGGAGAAGGATATACATATATTTTTTTTAGTAAATAATATATATTTTTGAAGGCTTTTAAGATATATATTTTTTAAAAAAATAATTTTTTGAAAATAGAAGGAACATACTTATCGCCGTGTATCAATTCAACCCACCACCTGAGGAGTATCTACTTGGGGAGAAGTATATATATATATATTTAGAAAATAATATATATATATATTTGAAGGCCTTTAAGATATATATTTTTAGAAAATAATATATATATATATATATTTGAAGGCCTTTGAGATATATATATTTTTAGAAAATAATATTTTTTTTTTGAAGGCCTTTAAGATATATATATTTTAGAAAATAATTTTTTAAAAATAAGATAAACATACTTATTCCATGTATCAATTTAACCCACTAGCTGGTGAATATCTAGTTGGGAGAAGTATATATATGAGTGCTGATTCTTTACGTCCGGCTAAGTCGTCATAACTGCGTTCGCTGCCCATACGCTAGCATACACGCCGTTGGATTGGGGCGGGATGAGTCTGCACCGTCGGATGGAAAAATTGCACGTGGGTCCTTGCGGGCTCAGTGCTATTGGGTGGAAAATTGCGGGCACAACCTTTTCGTCGATGCAAAAATTCAAAAACCCAACCTCCCACCCGACGACGCCTGCTTTCTTTCTCCCTCTCTCCCATTCTCACCCGAATCCCTTTCCGGAGCTCTATGCCAGGTATCTCTTTCTCCCTCTCTCATTTTTGGCCACAACACCACCTACACCAGATCTCTCTCCTCTCCCTTTTGACCACGACACTGGAAGGTCACCGCCACTCTCTCCCTCTCCCTCTCCCTCTCCCTTTCGTCCATGACATCAGTGGTAGGTGGCACACCGATCACCAAATCATGGCAGGGATTAAATCAGGACAGTACTGTAACCATCGAGAAACTGAAACATGATATGAAGAAGTATTGGGTGATGGCTGTTACCAGTAGCCCTTAGTATGTTCTTGGGCGCTCGGCCATGTTTACCGCATCGGGAGCTCTCTGCCTCCTTGCTGCTCTAATTTTGTTGGAGGCTGATGTCCGAGCACTTGTCACTGGATCTTTCTAGTTCTACAGTGAAGAATCCGAGTATAAGTGGTCAAGCTCACTGGTCTTGGTTTCTCAGGCAGTCGGAATACTAGTGGGGACAATTGCTCCCGCTTTCAGGTGGTTTAATGTTGTTCGCTTGGCCAACTTTCAAAAAGGAGTGGGTATCTTCAAAAAGGAGCTACGAGTGGAGAGGTGGTGGATTCTAGGATTCTTGGAAACCAAGGAGAAGCAGTTACCATTTAGGATTCATAGGATTAACAGCGGGCACATTAGGAAGGTTGCATGCATTACTAAAAACAAAATTCTTGAGGTTCTTATAGTGATTCAAACTGCATTGGTGTTGACAAGCAAATTTGTTCGGTTGATTACAGGAGTGGCATTACGCTCAATAAACTCACTATTCTTGTTCCCTTTCTTCTGTAAGAGATTACTAACAAAGCTGGCACCAGATGAGAATATTTCCAGAACTTCAGATTCTGAGACAGGCTTGTCCGATCCAACCCTCATCAATTATGCCATGCATCTTGAAGGGGAGCAAAAATTGGTTCAGTTGATGACGAAAGATGGATGTGCAAGAATGGATAAATGGATAGAACATGCAAGAAAAAACGCACCAACTACCTTGCTGGATCTGCTTAGGAAGTCGAGTGTATCACAAGGCTTCAAGGGAGTGGTTGAGTTTGATAGCAACCAAGTGCCCTCCATAGCGTTGTCAGAACCATTTACTACTAGGCTCTTCCTGTTGCTACCCTCACAACCCTTGCTGTTGCGTTTCATTATAGTAATAAGTATGCAATTGAAGGTCCAATTAATGTGAAGGAAGCTGCGGATTGAGTTTGGTTGGATGTTGATGTTTACAACCATTGGCTAGGTGTGAAGCTTTGTAAATTTGCCTGCGAAGGAAAACGTTCTAAGGAGGTACTTGAAGAACTTTAGATGCTGGAAAGAAACATGTCTTGGAATATCTACAACGGGTGGGGGAAAATAAAAACACCCATCATTAGCCACCCAAAGTTTTGGCAGCCAATTCCATGTACGAAATCTACCAAACGCTTTTGTTGGACTATGAGAAGTTGGACACAGATGAAAAGTTATTTGAATGGCTAAAAAGAATGATAGCTTATATATTTGCTGCTTGTTTAACCAACTTACCAAGTTTAATATCGACAAAGTGCCGGTCCACTGCCATTGAAGTGAGGCTACTAAAGGTTGGTGAAGCAGTGCATCTTCTTGGTGAAGTTGAAAATATTCTATTCATGGTTGGGCTGAAAGCATGTTCCAACGTAGATCCAAATCGAATGGCATACATTGATGAATGGCGGTTAGCTAAGCAGAAGAATTTGCCATCTATTTCTTCTCATGCTTGATGATGAAGCAACCCTTGTTTCAGTTCAGAGGAGTTGTCTTTGATCATTGAATAACTTCCAGGGGTTGTCATTGTGCATCGAGTGGGAAGCTGAATAGTAAAGCAGAGATGTAGCCAAGCTAAGCAGGCAGTCATCTAGTTGCAGTTAGATAGATTTTTTCTGGATCTTTTAGCTCTTGTTATATGTAATGTCTTTCTACACCATCCATAGTGCAATTAGCCTTCCTGAAGAAGTGTTTGCGTATTTCTGAGATGCCAGAAATAATTAACAGGTACGTGAAGGAAAATACAATGTACATAGTATGGAGAACCAACTTATGATATGAAATTATGGACTATCTAACAACCAAATAGAAATTGCCAATCAGAACTTAAAATTTCTATTTTTTGTCTTTTTCTTTTCTTTGTTCCAAAGATTCCGTAGAAGAAAGAAGCCTTAAATAATTTGTTTGGCGCATCATTATAAAATATTAGTGAAAAACTATGTGAAGACCAAACAGGCCAGTTTTTAAACAATGGGGCTCTCGTACAAGAGGTTTCAGCTTCAAAATTATACCAAAAAAATGATGCTTTTTTTTTTCTTTTTAGTCACCCAACTCATAACCCATTTCCCACCGCCAACCGATTCCCCAAAGTTTCCTGTTGCTATAAGTAAAAAACCGCAGAAAAAATTTCCTATGCCGATTAAAATTGCCACTGTAGCTGGAGAAAGGGAGAAATGCAGCAGGCGCTGTCGGAGAGGAAGGAGATCAGGAGGCGAGAATGGGAGACAGGGAGAAATGCAGCTGGTGCCGTCGGAGAGAGGGAGAGAGATTGGGAGGCGAGAATGGGAGAGAGGGAGATGGTCCGCAGGCGCCGCCTGTAATTTTTTTGTCGGATTGCTTTTTTGAATTTTTGCGCCCACAAGGACCCACAAGCAATTTTTCCATCCGACGGCGCAGACTCATCTCGCCCAATCCAACAGTGTGTATGTGAGCGTACGGGAGCGGATGCAGTTACGACGACTGAGCCCGGACGTAAAGAATCAGCGCTCTATATATATAGAAAATAATATATTTTTTAAAAGAATTTGAGGTATATATATATTTTTTTAGAGTGCGTTTGTTTGGAGCAAAAAAATGTCAACCAAAACTTTTTCATTTAAAACTTTTCACTCTTCATAACTACTCTATTTTTTAATTATTTTTTCACATTTTCCTATACAAACTACCCTACTTTTCAATCATTTCTACACAACTACCCATACAACTAACCTATCTATTTTAACTTTATTCTTTTTACTCCTCATCATTACTCCTATTATATCACATCATTTTCTATCAATTTGACAACTTTTACTTCAAAAACTTTTCATCAAAAGTTTTACTCCTAACCATTGGAGGTAAAACTTTTGATAAAAAGTTTTAGAGGTAAAAGTTGTCAAATTGATAGAAAATGATGTGATATAATAGGGGTAATGATGAGGAGTAAAGAGAATAAAGTTAAAATAGATAGGTTAGTTGTATGGGTAGTTGTGTAGAAATTATTAAAAAGTAGAGTAGTTTGTATAGAAAAATGTGAAAAAATAATTAAAAAATAGAGTAGTTATGAAGAGTGAAAAGTTTTGTGTTGAAAAGTTTTAATTGACAAATTTTGGCCCCAAACAAACACACCCAAAATATTGAAAGAAAGCTAAAAAGAGGTGAGAACTCACGTTCTCTGTTGGGAGGAACAGTGGGGAGTGTTTGTCTCGAGAGTTGTGTGCTTGTCCCGAGATGAGAGGCCTGCACCTCTATTTATAGCTCTAGGGGTGTAGTTCACGGGTGTGCGTTGTTTAAAATTCAACAAGGTAATTCTCGTGGGACTCGGTTATGCAGATCATCCTGCGGAACTGAGGAGCAAAACTTGGGGCCAAGTTATTGCTCATACGTGACTTGCGCACCTCGGAATTGCTATTTTGAGGCGCAGCTGAACTCGGTTGCGTGGAATCTGGATTCAGCGCTTGTGCATGACTTGGCTGACAGTAGGCTTTCCATAAGTCCATTTGTTAGTGGTGTCTTCCTGAACACTTTTTTTTTATATAGAACTTCCTGAACACTCTTAAGTGTGCTTTTACCATAGTTTTATGGCATATTTCTTTCGTGGCGATGCACCCCTCGTCACTTATTTCGTTGTGGGGAACTGCTTCACAAAATGACTCCCACGTCGTGTGTCCCATAAGCGGCAGTTTAGCTGCTTATTCCATCTCCTTTTGTAAAATATTGAAATAATAATAATAATAATTTAAGTTAACGGGTCAAAATCCACGTAGGACACCCTATGTGGCAAGGTTAGACTTTTTGACCAATTGGGCCAAATAAGTAATAACGGGCCATAAACAATTATTATTTAAATATGCCACGGATTATATTTATATTTTTATTTTTGAATATTATTTTAGCAACCTGTGTAGCTCGGTTGGCATACATGTAGTCCAAGTGGTCTTAGAGGTCTAGGGTTCGAGGAGGGGGTTCCACAGAAAAATAATTAATTTTGTACTTTTGCCTCCCCAGGCATGTGGGCCCCACCAAATAAGATAAGATGGGATAAGATAAGATGAGATAAAGGGTCTTTTTTTTTCTCTGCAAAAACTCTGGAATTAATTGTGTTGCTGTCAGCTTTGTACACTGCGTGGCATGTAAATTCAATGCATCTGACGTCATTAATTATTGACTGGTGTTGGTTTAGAACATCTGAACCGAACTCGTGAAATCTGGCATGTGGAATGAGCGGCCGAGATACATGCTTGGCAAATGGAACGTGCATTAATTGTTGCACAGCTCGGTTTGCAAAACTGGTGAAATGTCAACTTTACGTTTTGGAACACCAAGCTGATAAGTTTTACACTCAAAAGCGAGTTTTCATGTTTACCAAACAGATCCAAAATAAGATAAGATAAGATGAGATAAGATTTATTTTAAATTAAAATTTAAGTTTAAAAGAAATTCTATCTCTTATCCCTTATCTTAGCTACGGTAGGTTTTGTAAAAGCGTTTGGGGAGTTCGTGGATGGAGGCATCTATAAGAAAGGTGGGGAGATAGAGTTGCGGAAGAAGAAATTTTATGACGCAAGTAGAACTTTATTTGAGGGTTGATATTTGATTCCAATTAATGTTAGATTTTTTTTCCTATAATTATTTAATACAATGAATTATTTATGTACGGGTTATGATTTTTTTGGGCCAAACAATGGTATAGAAATTTTATAATATGCATGGGATATATGATAAGCATAATTAATTTCATATACCTATAGAATTGCTTTATATGTATTAAGTACATGGGAATTTATTTTTATTCTATGGAACTAATATACACAAGTTTTACTGTGTCGATGGTTGTATGGAAAGCTACTACGATTTTATACGGAATGCATAACTATTAGAATTTGATTTTAAAATGAATATTAAGATGCATGGGTCGTTCGAATTATTTATGTGCGTTGAAAATTTTCTTTTGCATTGAATTCCTTATATGGCAACAAACAGGATGGTTGCTTTTGATGGGCATTAAATGATCCAAAGGAGTGTGACGTTTCTAGAAAGAGGTGGGCTGGAAAATTTATAGGATGGTCCTTAGGAAGAGTTTCTCTAAAGAAGGACAAATTCCTAGATATTTTGTAAATGAAAGGGTCATTCATGGGAAATTACAGTTTGACTGATTTGGAATGTTGGGCTTAATCTGGAACAGACCCAGATTGACACAGGTAGTTGGATTCAGTAAATAAGGCCCATTTCGAACAGGATGATGTGGTGAATTTTAATTCGCCCATTTTCAAGTAATTATAAATTAAGTATTTTAACTCCGATTTGAATGATCAAATAGTCCATTTCTATGTTTTTAATGCTTTTGGACTCAATGGAAGGGTTTGATTTTGCATTTGATTCCTAATTTTTAAGATATTAAATTAAATGATTATTTTATCATTTAATTAAGTTTTATTTGGATCATTATCCATTTTCAAATAATTTTCTACTTGCTAGTCATGTTAAGACTAATCCTTTATTTTTACAGGTGTACCAAATCAAGTGGGACACTAGCGTTTTGGATTTACAAGAAGATTTTCGAGAATAATTATTTTCATTTATTTATATTAAAGGAATGTATTGAGAATGGTAGACTTGTAAAAAAAAATTTCCTTGTGCCTTAATGTAATAATGGGAACATGACTAGTGGAAGTGAAATTTTGAAATTTTATGAAATTATAATAATTAATTTCGCCATAAATGTGTGATTGATCTTGGGAAATTGCATTAAATACATTGCCCGGGATCACTGTTTTAGATTTGTATATTACAGATGGTATCAGAGTAGTCACACATATAAAATATGGCTTATTAATTATTATACAATTTTTAAAAAAAAATTTTGAAATGGATTTGCAAATCTAATCCTATGTTTTTTTTAGTCCAGAAAATAGTCAGTTCTGGTGCATTAGTATACCCCACTCCTAAAACCCAAGGAAAGACTCTCCCTACTACCCATGAAAGGTCAAGTGCCCTAGAACAATAGGTTCTAGTCTGGAGAAAGGAATCCTATTTATAGTACCAAACCCTAAATAAAAACCTGGATAGGATCCTACAGGCTGTGGATGCTGCCACCACACCTATACCCGTTAAGCCTCGGGTTAGAAATCTAAGTAGGGAGAAGGGTAAGAAATTAGTAACCCAAGTAATGACTGACCCAAAAACTGATCTAGATAATGAAACTCTGGCTGATAAAAGTAAAAGGTTCCGTACCCAAAAACCATAGAGGATGAGAAGCCTAAGAAAAGAAAAGCTGAAACTCGGGCTATACTTACATCTAAGAAGGTTGTACCCCTATCTCAGATGGCTGGAACCCTAAAACAGGATGATCTTTCAACTTTAAGGAAACCCTCTATATTTACTAAGGTTGTTGTTTCAAAGCCTAATATATCACCTATTAACGTATCCAAAGCCTTGGATGAGTTCAAAACTGCTAATATACCCAAAGTCGTGGATGAGTTCAAAGTTGCTGATGTACCCAAAGCTCTGGATGTACCCAAAGCTATAGATGAGTTTGAAGTTGTTAATGTACTCAAGGCTGTGGATGTGCCCAAGGCAGTGAATGTACCTAAGGCTGTAGATGTGCTCAAAATGGTGGATGTACCTAAGGTTGCTGATATACCTAAGGTCATGGGTGAGTCCTTTGCTATACCCAAGCCAAAGGTAATGGTTGAACCTAGTCCAGAGCTACTGAAGGAAGTTTCTCCTGTTCAAGGACCCAGCCCAGATCCAGTCTATACTAAGGTAGAGATCTAGGAAATACCTTCTCAGGCTACTCACAAGCTACCCTCTATGCGACCATAGGGTCAAGACATGCAGACTAGAGTCGAGTCTAAGGAAGCCTACGCCAGGAAGGAACTAAAGACTTTTTATAACCAACAATCCATTTTAACTGAGTTTGTGTGTTATTTTTGTGGTAACAATGGACATACAACTAAGGAATGTCCATATGGTAGCCGAGTTTGTTTCCTATGTCATTCCTCTGATCACTTTAAGAAAAATTATCCTTTTAGTAAATAAGCAAATTATGTTGTAATATTTTTTTATAATAAAAGTTACGATTGTTCTTGTTTGCTTAAGAATATTTATTGAGAACATATTTCTCTTTTATGCCAGAATAGAAAGTAATTATGATGATCTGAATGTCCAAACTAGTCACTCAGAGCAACATCCTAGTAAAAATTCGCGAAAGAAGCAGGCTAAGGACCAACCAAAAGTTGAGCCTAGTAAAAGGAAGGATAAAGCTCTAGTTGAATCTCCGACCAAAACTAACATGCTTGAGCAGCATCTGAATGAACAAGAGCAAACCTTTGCAGTGTTTCAGACAGAGGCTTTTTGTCAGTGGGAACAGATGCAAGCACAGCCAGAACAAGGATCAACAGCAATCATCAGCAATGCTTAGAAACCAAGAGCACTGTTACCACGGGCATAATGAACATCAGTCGACTGCTAGTATACATGGGAGTTAGAGAGAAGGGCCAAATCAGAACCCCGATGCTCGGGTTTTAGAAGAAAAATCAAAATTTGGTAGGCAGGAAGAAAGGGAGGTCTTGAACCAGGCAACAGAGGGGCTAGTAGTAAAGCTCAAGGAATAGTTGTAGAAAGTCTGAATATTGCAACCACGGGTTGTCCCAAACAGCGAGAAATGGATCGGCGAGATGCTGATGCATTCTATTATCAAAAACTCCCATCCTTTGCCGATGGTGATTGTTTAGATGCTAAGCATTGGATCGAGGTGACGGAAAAGATTTTTAACTTTCTAGGTTATGATGACTGATAAAAAGTTTTATTCGCTCTATTTAAACTCAGTGGAGAGGCTCATCGATGGTGGAAAACGCAGCAGCATGTCTTAAACAGTAGGAAAGAAAATATAACTTGGGATAAATTTAAATAATCTTTCTTCACCAAATTATTTTCATTTTCTGTTAGTATTTCGAAGACTCGAGAGTTTGCTGAATTGAAGCAAGGCACTATGACGGTGGCCGAGTTTGAAACAAAATTCAACTCTGTATTTCGGTTTGCTCCAAACTCGAAATGAGAAGAATATAGTCGGATTCGCAAGTTTAAGGACGGTTTGGCTGAGGGTATACACAACCGAGTAATACTTTGCCACAACAAAACTTATGGTGATGTAGCCGATAATGCTCTCTTAGATGAGAGTGATACTGCTGAACTTGATCGGCGTTACCTGAAGAAAGAACAATCACCAGTAAAAGATCATTCGGGAAAGAAGCATATCAGACAGTCTTCTTCAGGGCAAACTAGAGTCGAGGAAAGTACAAAAAGTGGAGGATTTCAAAAGAAGAAAAAAGTCCCCAAGTGCAACAGATATGGAAAGTTTCATATCAGACTTTACAAATGCTTCAAGTGCGGAAAGACTGGTCATCGACCCTCAAATTGTGTCGTGGGCTTCATGTGCTATAACTGTGGACAGCCTGGTCACATCATTAAGGATTGTCCAATAGCTAAAAATGTCGAACAACCACAACAGCAGGGGTAAAATCATCCAGTTGGTAGACCAGCATGACAACAGTACCAAGGTAGTGGTGGACGACAGCCTGTTTTACCAGCTTAAGCACAAGTCCGTACCGTAATACCCAAGCAGACCCAAGCACCGGCGGAGATAGTGGCGTGTATTATTCGTCTCCGTGGTATTTTTGCTCGATTATTATTTGACACAAGTGCGGATAGTTCTTTCATATCCGAAAAGTTCATGCGAGAGCATAGATTGGAAGTCACTAAGTTAACTAGTGATGTCAAGGTCACATCGCCTGTTGGGGGTAGTTTATTAGTCAGACATGCTTGTATGGCTTGTACCTTAGAAATTGAAAATTTAGTCATCCCAATAGATCTTTTAACCATACCTATGAAAGATCTAGATGTTATTTTGGAAATGAATTGGTTAGCTTAGTGGGTACATGGAATTTGATTAATAAAGTATTGATTTCAAGGGAAGTCAATTAGTAGTACCCCACCTCATATCAGTTTTTCAAGCTAGAAAACTTCTTCGAAAGGGTTTGCAAGGATATCTTATTTCAATTCTAGCAATAGAAGAAAAAGAGGTTAAGTTGGAAGACATTCCAGTTGTTCACGAATTTCCGGATGTGTTTCCAAAAGAGTTGCCGGGAGTACCCTCAGAAAGAGAAATTGATTTCATCATAGAATTAATGTCCGCTACTACTCCAATTTCAAAAGCTCCTTATCAAATGGCTCATGCGGAGTTGAAAGAATTAAAGATACAGTTGCAAAGAGCTTCTCGATTTAGGATTTATTCGATCTAGTAAGTCACCTTCAGGAGCACTTGTGCTTTTTGTAAAGAAGAAAGATAGCAATGTAAGGCTATGCATCAATTACAGAGAACTGAATAAGGTAACAATAAAGAATAAATATTCACTTCTCCGAGTTGATGATCTCTTTGATCAACTGCAAGGTGCATCGGTCTTCTCCAAAATAGATATACGGTCAAGATATCATCAGTTAAAAGTTCGGGACGAAGATATACCTAAGACAGCGTTTAGAACTCAGAATGGTCATTATGAATTTTTAGTGATGCCATTTGGAGTAACTAATGCCCTAGCTGCATTTAAAGACCTTATGAATAGTGTATTTCGACAATTCTTAGACAAGTGTGTTGTTGTATTTACTGATGATATTCTAGTGTATTCCAAAATAAAGGCAGAATATGTTGGTCATCTAAGGGAAGTGCTACAGTCCCTAAGGAAACATAAGTTGTATGTCAAACTCAAGAAATGTGAGTTTTGGATGAATAATGTAACCTTCTTAGGTCATATGGTTAACAAGAATGGTGTATTAGTAGACCCAAAGAAGATAGAAGGTATAACCAATTAGGGTAGACCGACTACTGTAACTGAGGTTAGAAGTTTTCTGGGTATGGCAGGATATTATCGAACATTCGTGGAAAATTTCTCAAGCATAGCAGTACCGCTTACCACATTAACCCACAAGAATGCTAAATTTATCTGGTCATATGGTTGTGAGAAAAGTTTCCAAGAACTGAAGAGTCTCTTAACTTTAGCGCCGATTTTAACCTTGTCGATCACTAGCGAAAACTATGTAGTATATAGTGATGCATCTAGGAAAAGCCTCGGCTGTGTACTAATGCAGCAAGGTAGGATAATTGCCTATACATCTAGACAGTTAATATCCTATGAACAAAATTATCTTACTTATGACTTGGAGTTAGTCGCAGTGGTGTTTGCTTTAAAAATATAGCGACACTACTTGTATGGTGAAAAAATAAAAAATTTTATAGATCATAAGAGCCTAAAATACATTTTTCTCAAAAAGAGTTGAATCTTCGATAGAGAAGATGGTTGAAGTTACTAAAAGACTATGACATCAGTATTCAATATCACCCCGGTAAAAGCGAATGTGGTAGCTGATGCTCTAAGTCGTAAATTTTGCGCTGCGGTTTGGATTACTCAATAGTTGCCTCTGATACGAGAAATCCAATATTCGCAATTAGAAGTAGTAACTCCAAGAGAAATTCGAAGAATAAATACTTTACAAATACAATCAACACTGATTAATCGGATAAAGCAAACTCAGAAGCAAGACAAACTTGTCCTTTGTATTTTAGAAAAGTTGAAAAATGGAAATCCCTTGGATTTCGTTTGCAGTTCTGATGATACACTACTTTTCCGGAGAATGTTAGTTGTGCCTATAGATGATGTGCTGCAACGAGAAATTTTAGAGGAAGCCCATCAATCTAAATTTTCTGTGCACCTTGGTAGTACCAAGATGTACAAAGATCCGAGACAAAATTTCTAGTGAAAAAGGCTACGTGTCGAGTGTGCCAAATTTGTGTCTCAGTACTTAGTATGTTAACAGGTCAAAGCCGAACGAAAAAGACAAGTCGGATTATTGCAACCTTTAGAAATACTAGAGTAATGGGAGCACATTACTATGGACTTTGTAACTACTCTCCCTATGATGCAAACTCATTATGATGTTGTATGGGTAGTAGTGCATAGACTTACCAAATCTTCTCGCTTCTTACCATATCGCATGACCTTTAAAATGGATCCGATGACAAACTTATACCTGCAGGAGATTATTTATTTACATAGAGTTCCTGTTTCCATTATGTCAGACAGAGATCAACGGTTTATTTTCAATTTCTAGCAAAAATTACAAAAATATATGGAAACAGAGTTGCGGTTGAGCACCGCGTATCACCTGCAGACGGATAGTTAGTCTGAAAGAACGATTCAAATTTTAGAGGATTTATTGAGAGCTTGTGCCTTGGATTTTCCTAGCTCATGGGATTAGCACGTCCTTGGTTGAATTTGACTATAACAATAGTTACCGGGCTAGTATTAGTATGGCTCCATTTGAAGCTCTGTATGGAAAAAGGTGTCGAACGCCTGTCTATTAGGAAGAAATAGGTATACGACAACTTTTGGCTTCAGCCCTAGTTCAGCAAGCTGCTGATGTGGTTCGAGTTATTAGGCGAAGGTTAGAAGCAACACAAGATCGCCAGAAAAAATATGCTGATGACAGACGAAGGGGCCTACAATTTATAGTAGGCGAGTTAGTTTTCTTAAAAATCTCTCCAAGCAAAGGTGTTACTCGTTTCAGGTGCAAGACAAATCCTTGATATATCGGACCTTTCGAGATATTGGAAGTTATTGGCGGTGTTGCCTATCGGCTAGCATTACCTCCTTCATTAGCAAGTATTCATAACGTCTTCCATGTCTCACAGTTAAGAAAGTATGTGGCCGATTCAACGCATATTTTGTCAACCAAACAATGTAAGATCGAAGAAGATTTAACTCATCCCGAACATCCTATTCGAATCTTGGATAGTCGCAAGAAGTAGTTAAAGAGGAGAACAATTCAGCATGTTCTAGTGCAATGGAGCAACCACAGTGAGCAGGAAACAATGTGAAAGCTAGAGGACGATCTTCGTAGAATCTGCCCCGAATTGTTCCAAAATCTATCATAACTATTGCAAGTTTCGAAGACGAAACGTTATAAGGTGGGGAGAATGTAAAATATTGAAATAATAATAATAATTATAATAATAATAATTTAAGTTGACGGGTCAAAATCCACGTAGGACACCCTATGTAGCAAGGGTAGACTTTTTGACCAACTGAGTCAAATAAGTAATAATGGGCCGTGACCAATTATTATTTAAATATTCCACGGGTTATATTTATATTTTTATTTTTGAATGTTATTTCAGCAACCTGTGTAGCTCAATTGGCATACAGGTAGTCCAAGTGGTCTCAGATGTCTACGGTTCGAGTAGGGGGTCCCGTAGAAAAATAATTAATTTTTGCACTTTTGCCTCCCCAGGCATGTGGGCCCCACCGAATAAGATAAAATAAGATGAGATAAGATTTAGTTTAAATTAAAATTTAAGTTTAAAAGAAATGTTATCTCTTATCGCTTATCTTAGCTACGGTAAGTTTTATAAAAGGGTTTCGGGAGTTGGTGGATGGAGGTATCCGTAAGAAAGGTAGAGAGATAAAGTTGCGGAAGAAATTTTGTGAGGCAAGTAGAACTTTATTTGATGGTTGATTTTTTATTCCAATTAATGTTAGATATTTTTCCTATAATTATTTAATACAAAGAATTATTTATGTACGGGTTATGATTTTTTTTTTTTGGGCCAAGCAATGGTATAGAAATTTTATAATATGTATGGGATATATGATAAGCATAATTAATTTCATATACCTATAGAATTGCTTTATATGTATTAATTACATGGGAATTTATTTTTATTCTATGGAACTAATATATACAAGTGTTACTGTGTTGGTGGTTGTATGGAAAGCTGCTTCGATTTTATACGGAATGCATGACTATTAGAATTTGATTTTAAAATGAATATTAAGATGCATGAGTCGTTAGAATTATTTGTGTGCGTTGAAAATTTTCTTTTGCATTGAATTCCTTATATGGCAACAAACTAGATGGTTGCTTTTGATGGGCATTAAATGATTCAAAGGAGTCTGACGTTTCTGGCAAGAGGTGGGCTGGAAAATTTACAAGATGGTCCTTGGGAAGAGTTTTTCCAAGAAGGACAAATTCCTAGATATTTTATAAATGAAAGGGTCGTTCATGGGAAATTACAGTTTGACCTATTTGGAATGTTGGGCTTAATCTGGAACAGACCCAGATTGACACAGGTAGTTGGATTGAGTAAATAAGGCCATTTTGAACAGGATGATGTGGTGAATTTTAATTCACCCATTTTCAAGTAATTATAAATTAAGCATTTTAACCCCGATTTGAATTATCAAATAGTCCATTTCTACATTTTTAATGCTTCTGGACTCAATGGAAGGGTTTGATTTTGCATTTAATGATTAATTTTTAAAATATTAAATTAAATGAGTATTTTATCATTTAATTAAGTTTTATTTGGGCCATTATCCATTTTTAAATAATTTTCTACTTGCTAGTCATGTTGAGACTAACCTATTATTTTTACGGGTGTACCAAATCAAATAGGACACTAGCGTTTTGGATTTATAAGAAGATCTTTAAGAATAATTATTTCCATTTATTTATATTAAAGACATGTATTGAGAATGGTAGATATGTAAATTTTTTTTTATGCCTTGATGTAATAATGGAAACATGACTTGTGGAAGTGAAATTTTGAAATTTTTATGAAATTATAATAATTAATTTTGCCATAAATATGTGATTGATCTTGGAAAATTACATTAAATACACTTTTCTGGACCGGTATGTTGCACCTTTATTTCCCATCTTTGTTTTCTCATTTCAGCAATGGCGGATAGGATTCTTATAAGAGAGGAATTTCATAAATGGACATTGCCGGTTTTATCGAGCAGCTCCTCCAGAAAATCTTCTTCTTTCCACGCAGTTGACGTCATAGACCGTCTTGACCAGATAGGGGTAGCAGCGCACCCTTTTTCGTTTTTGCCTAGCATCACTCGCAACTTCAAGCTGGTTCCTTTCCTAGGCAGAAATGATGGCAACAAACATCCTTCCATCGACCGCTTATGCTGTAGTCGCAAATCCACAATACCAACTTCGGGTTCGGAATTGCTATGATGGGCAAGAAGCCGGGTGCGAGTCCTTGGGCTGGATCTTGTGGCACCACAAGCTCTTATGATTTCCCCTACTGCAGCAGCTTCAAAAGTCTTTTTTAAAATAGATGCTGCGATTAACACGACATGACCATTGGTGCGTGGTTGCTCCTCCAAAATCTCGCACTTCGACACTGCTCTTACTTCAATATCTACTTCTCGGTCTGCCACACCATTGTTGCTGGTGCATCAGATTTCAGTGCCCATTTTTTTTATATGTGGCGGTGGATTGGGCCAACCAACCAAATGAATACCAATAAAGACAATCGGGCATGTTAATGTCGTCCTATAAACCCAAGTACCAGAGAGATCAAGCGGGCCAAAACGAGCAAACCATGCCTTCATAATTTTATTTTTTATTATTTTTTTTTATATATACATTTTCTTTCTTAAAGCTTTGCTCGGATTTGTTATGGATGGGTCCATGACCATATTTCAAGCTTCTGGTTTGATCTTCCTGTTTCTCACCGTCAATATCTCTTTTTTTCTTCTCTTTTTTTTCTTCTCAGTTTTTTTTTTTTTTTTTTTTTTGAAATACCCTATCACTAGGGTAGCTATGGCGGGGCAAGCGATTGATACATATTGTGTCTTTTGCTGAAACTCAACTATCATATGACGGTTTCCACAATGATATGATGTTTGTGCTTCTACTTTAAATCCCGTCCCTACGGTATGAACCATTCTCAGCTGTTGCTTGATTCCTTTTTGGGTTAGACAGGCGATGAATTCATCTCTGTCTCTGAACAAATCATTCTCTTTTAAGCTGATTCTTCTATAGCAGACCACGAATTTGTTTTGAAGTTCTCTCATCAATGTCCATGTCTGCTGGGTTAATCCAGCATTTTTGCCGTGGTCCAACAATTACGGCGTGGATGAGTTCTAGAGTATGGGGCTAGAATCCGGCCTTGACACTATGTAGCCCATGGCCACAGTTTTGATCGACTTCTGAAGTGAGGAATTGCTGACGATGATGCCACTGGAGGCACGCATTGCTACAAAGCGATTGATGCTCCACGATGCCGAGGCGTTGAAGGTATCATAGTTGTGTTTCTGGATTTCAACTTGCCCCTCGTCAATTGCTCTCACTGTCAAGACATATGAAGCTATGCCTTTGCCTTTCCAGTACCTTCGTTTTAGTGGCGGGCTCTTCTTAAACAACTTCAATCATATGAGTTTTTTTTAATCTATAAAATTTTTTCTTCTCTCTTCTTTTTTGTTGTTTTGTCTTGGTCATTGATGTAATAACATGATTTTATTGAAAATCATATAATTTGTGTCTCGAAGTTAATTGCTATGTAATGAAAGTGGGGCCCACATGTCCGAATTAAGCCCCATCAGGCCTCTTCCTTAGTGATAGTCACAAAATTTATTTTCTCGGTAATTTTTAGGAAGGAGATTTGGTGGACGTTTTAGAGTTATGGGTGTAAGCATATTCTTTTAGATAAGCAAGTTAAGAACGTCAATGTAGGATTCGGCTAAGGGTGTAAAATCTCTTGGCATTTTCTTTTGAGTTGTCTTAGTTGTTATATCTATGGCATTTACATCTGGAGTTTTTGAAGGATTGCTATTTTTGAATTTTGTTTCCTTCACGTTGTATTTCCTTGGTATGGCTATGGAAAGATAGTTTCGTACTTGATTCCTGCTTCTATTTAGTCTCCCGCTTGGAGGAGTTGTGCGAAGTTGACATATGGATGTGAAATGAGGTAACCCGAGATACTAGGGTAAGCTAAGTTAATGATAATGGAGATCTTCTTGTTTAAATCAAAGGGTTCTTCATTTTTGCCGCCAATGCCCATCATTTGGCCACATATTCTGAAAATATTTCATCAACTTTTTGCTTTAATACTTCCAAATTGGCTCATTTGGGTGCAATATTTAATTTATAAGAAAAGCTGATGCGTACCAAGTGCTTATCGTTAAGAGCACTATGATAATCAATTTAATTAAAATTAACTGAAACACATTAAAGCTACCACTATGCGAGCGATAGTGTAGAATAACGATGAGTAGAGTGGAATCCATGGAGAGGCCATGTAGTTTTGAATTGTTTAAAGAGAGAAAGAGAGTATAGAGAAGAGAGATAAAGAAATTAAAGAGAGGAGAAGAAATTAGAGAGGGAGAGAAAGAAAAGGGAATAGAAAGATAAGAAAGAGGAGAGAGAAAGAGACGTTATAGAGGGGAGAAAAGAGAAAAGAGAAAAAATTAGAGAGAGAGGGAAAGAAATTAGAAAAAGAGAAAGAAGAGAGAGAAAAGATTACAAGAGTTGAAAAAAAGAAAGTGAGACAATAAGTTAAAGTGAAAGAGATTATAATTAACTAACAACTTAATTAAAACTATTCTAAGAAAGCAATTAAAAGCTATGAAATTCAACTATTAAAGCGAGAAAGAGAATTACATTAAATTTAATCTAAAAATTACAAAACAGAAAATAAATCAGTAAATCTAACCTAGGAATTAAAATTACAAATTAAAAATTAACAACTATAAAACATTAAAAACTATAAAGTAGAAAATAAAATTTACATCACTCAAATATGAAAAGCAAATCTTCACTTAATGGAAATTTTATTGATTGACTCCACCCACTCGCTAAGGGTCCCACCCAAGGGAGAGAGAATTGTTAGTTGTGTCTTGAAATGAGTGGAGGGGCCCTCTTTTTATAGATGTATAGGGGACCCTTCCACCAAAGTGGAATCCGATGTGGGATTCGCTTGCACCAGGCCTGCCTTTTGCCTTCTTTTCACTTTGCATTCTTACGTGCTACCTTGAATATGTTGATGCTTGCGGCTCTGGGTTTCAACGACAGCAGGTTTTCTCGATTGGAGTAGGTGGGTATGAGAAATGGTTGAGCATTCAATTGTTTGGAAATCAATCCTTATGATGATGCTCGAAACGACAACAATATCTACGCTGCTTGAAATTGGAGACTGACTGAATTGATCGTGGGGAGCTTGGATTTTTCTAGGTTACCGGAAGATGGGTACCGGACGGAGAAGACAGGTTTTCTGTTGTCTTGAATCAAACATGGTCGAGTTAGATTTTAGGGGCAGCTGCTTTCAAATCACAACCCGATGTTTTGCTATCGTTTGAACGACTATTGATTGGGAAATTTTCTGCGTTTTGCTGTAGGATTTGGAATGGGCTATGCAAGGGTGTTGATTAATGGTGGCTAGAATTTTCAGAAATAGGGAGGGACCATGGCTGGTGCTTGAAATTTTATGGAATATCTGTGCTGCCGTTTGAGAATGATGAAGGCTGGTGATTTCGGTGGGTGCCCAAGTTGGATTTTAGGGGCAACTGCTTTGGAATTTTTTTAGTAGGATGCTTTCATGGAGCTTGGGCGATTGAAAAACTTGCACAGATGGGTTTCGATTGATTTTAGTGGAGGTGGTGGGTACGACAGCTTCTGCTCGGATTTTTTGGTTACGGGTTGAAGGAAGTAGCCGGTTCATGGGTCGATGCCAGTTTTCCTTTAAGGTTTCTTCTGCAGTAGAAGAGGAAGTGCTGCCGATGGCCATTGATGGATTGTTGGGGGTGATGGAGTACCGAAACAAGCTTGAATGGACGGCCATCGCTGCTGCCCGGTAGATTTAGAGACAACTCTATTTCCATGGATGTTGTTGCGGATTGTGCAAACGAAGTGGGAATTGGGCAGTGAAAATAAATAACGGTCGTACTCGGTGGAGATGCCGCTGTTCGTGTGGATGAATTGATGAGTGCTGCTTCAATTTTTGATGGTCGCTGTGCTGCAACAGGGTGGTGGATTTTGACACTTCTGGTCGGGGAAGCTCGGAAGCTCTAAATCGTGGCTGCCAAAGCTGGATATAGGTGTTGGTTGGCCAAGAGTTGAGGGCGTGATTGGTGTTGAAGAACAGGGCTGGTTTCGAGTGAGCCATAGCTGGATTGCTAGTATGGCTGTTGTGTTGCCACTAGATTTAAATTGACACCCAGATGCTGGGATTTTTCGATGCTGAAGTTCCTACTGAGACTGAGAAAGTGCAGGGCTTGGCTTGGAGAAGATGCTGGCTTGGAGGAAGGGCTGTTGGTGTCGAAGATGGGTTGCGGTCAACTTGGATGGAAGACTGGCAGCTTGGTCGATTCTTCTATTGCAGGTTCGGTGCTGTTGATGGGTCTTCTGAAATGGAGAAGCTGGATGTGGTGGACGGCAGCTGGATTTGTGGGTGTTAGCCGAAAGTTGAAGATGCAGAGTGCTGGACGCCATGGTTGCCGGAAGAGGGAGCGAGCATTTGGGGAAGATGGAGCACCAGGATATGGTGCTCCGGTGGTGTACGATCGCCTGCGCTCATGCAGCGTATTTAAATACGAATTTAAATATTAATTCCTTCATAAATAATTTCAATAATATCATATATCATCTTAGTTTTATCCTTTAATAATCTACTTTGTTCCCCGTATTTTAAAATATAATTTTCGTTACATATGTATGATTTTTCCAATTTAAATTAATAGATTTCTACATATTTCAAAGTTAACCTATTTAATCTCTTTTATCATGTGTAATTATTTTTATAATTTATATTTTCAAAAAAAATATTGCAAAATGACATATTTTATAGCAAAATTAAGGATTTTATGAAAATTGTAATTTTTACGAAAATTCACATAAAATCTACATTTAATTAACATTTTATACTCAAAAAGTGTCAATTTAATATGAAATTATATGAAGATTTTTAGACTTATCAAAAGCGATCCATGAAAGCTTGCAAAAGTTGTTCTTACGTCTTGATCAAGTAATTTATACCACTCTAGTGCATCTTTCTTTAAACTATGTTGGAATAGCCTTATCAAAACTTTTTCGCCCTTTACTAAAGGATACAAGATGTCACAAAAGGCTTTGAGATGAGCCCTTAGGCACGAGTCCCCTTCATATATTAGTAGAGCTAGTATTTCGAATTTCTTGGGCAACTTGGTATCTGAAAAGGGACTATTTTCTTGAGGGTAGTGCCTCTCCTTGATGATGCCTGATTCGTTCCTCCATTCCTCTTAATTGGTTTTGGAGTTGTTTTTTGATATCTTGAATTTCATTATAGCCTTGCCCGAGGACTACCTCTTCCTCTTTGTAGTGCTCGTTTCTTGATTTATGGGAGGATTGTTGATGCCCCCTTCTGACTCTGTATTTGGATTTTGGGAACAAAAGTGTGTTAAAACGATATTCTGGCCACCTACTGAGGATTGCCCCATATTTGATAGGGCCTCCTCTAGTTTCTGCATTCTTTTATCTATTGTTGTCATGTAGGCTTCAATGGATTGTTTGAACTATTGATCCCGATCTTCATGATGTGAAGATTGTTCGGACTCCATTCTCGCTGTCCTTCATCTAGTGATCGCGGGGTTTTGATCAGTTGTTAATTTGCTCTGTTTTCAAGCTATGGTGAGAAACTTCAGCAACAAATGAAGAACGTCAGTAATTATGAACAAACGATAATATTTTTCTTATGATCTTCAAAACAAGAAGTTTGACTTTTGGGTAGGTGTTTCTAGTTAGGGTCTTTTGAGTGTTAGAGAAAACCTAAATGTTTCGATTTCTTCCAGTAATATGACATGGGACTATTTGATCTGACTTGTTCAAGGCATTTCTGAATAGGCTCCTGGACGAAAAACTTCCTAAGTTTAGAAAAAGACATTTTTTTTACCCAATTTTCCTTAATGGCTATTGGCGATTTAACTCTTGAAAATTAATCTCCATGAATTGTTTTACACAGACAGGCTTTTACGACATCATACACAACAACCTGTGTCGTAGGGAGTCTCCCTAAGTCACTCAAGTCGATCCCTTCCACAACTGAAAACCTTTTAGGTCTGAAGGTGTGACCCTTTTTTAAGGCGTGCTTTTTTGACAAAAATTCATTTAGTGACAATTAACAATCCAACTCCTAGAAACTCTTCCTCTGGACTACTTTTATATGTACAAACAGTTATGAGACGATACTCAATAGTTTATCCCATTTACAAGCCCCCTTCAGTTCATGAGATAGGCTCTTCTGAACCTGAAAACTTATATGGCAAAGCTATTTTTTGGGCCTTATTCACTCTAGAACTCTGTTTCATTTTGTCGTCAGAAGGAAACAGCGAGATAATCTTCAGATTTTCACTTCCCTGTGTCTAGTGCAAGCTAGTATCACCTTTCTCAATGGAATCGCCAAGCTGTAACATCCCTCGTGAGCACTACGATGGGCTACGATTTCTCTCTAGCTTTATGAAATCTAGTTTGATGGGCTAAAATGTGTAGCTTAACAGGAAGACAGTTAGTGTGTTTCTAAAGGACAAATATTTGCAGAAAATAGGACTGGATTCAGATTTCGGACTTCAAGTGTCTGGACCAACTTCATGTGCTCCGAAGCCCTGCAGCTTTGTGCAATAAAACATATCAATAACTGTTCTTTAATCATCAAAATACTAGCATTTTACCCATGTACATGTCTGAATCAACAGCATATATTCTGGAATCAAACATATGTTTGGACAACAACATTTAGTTATGGAATCCTGCATTCTTATACCATAAAATCTGTTAGTAACAAGTTCCTTAAATCATGTCAAAAAGAGGTGTTTTACCAACGGATGACAGCAACATATCTTGCTGGAAAGGAGCTAATCTGTTGGACTAAGCTAGATGTAACCTCAACACAATAAAACTGTTAGTGATAGATGAAATAAATCACAGCATATAAATATAACCACAATGGAGTTGCCACTGATCATTAAGGGGAAGATCAGATCCCATTTAATTGCATAAAAGGCACTAATATTTACAAAGTATAAGTTCCAGTCTTTAGATCAAACAGGTATTGCAATAATCCGTTTAATCCAAAGTAATTACATGGACATGGACATGGAAATAGAAATAAAAAAGAGAAACAAAAATCTAGAGAGAGAGAGAGAGACAACTAAAAGAGGGCTGAAAGAGGGGGATTAGAAAGCTGGAGAAGAAGCAAAGGTGAGATACAAGAGAGATTTCTGCACTGTCTCCTCCTCCTCTTGGGATGCCTCCGCTTGTGTCCCTTGCTGATGAAATGCTCCTCTATTTATAAAGGAGAGCTGCTGCTAGGACGTATGGACTTTTGGGCCGCAATTGGTTAAGCCCGCTTTATGGTGGGATATGGCTGTCAAAGTTTGTTTAAGATTTTTACTCCAAGTGGGCTGTTGCTGTGGAGCCTAGCTTTCGTGGGCTGAAACTGGTTGAGCCCTTTTTTTGATAGGTTGCTAAAGCTTTGCTCTTGTTGGCTAAATATTTGATCTCAAGGTAGGGGTGTCTACACATATTCAGTAAGGATCGATGGTTCTAAATTATTTAGCATGTAAAAAATCCTCCCTAAAATATCTACGAAAAACAGTCTTCTTGTTATAAAAAAACTGAAATTGAAAATTTTATATCCTATGTAATCCATGTCATTCCACTCCATAAATTACCATATATTTTCTTACGTATCTATCTTTTCTAGTATTGCATTATCATCATCGAGTGAGGTAATTATTAAATCATTACTGTTGCCTAAATGTCCCGATCTGGACGACAATGAGGAATGAACTCGGTGTCTTGTTAACATTACATCACAGTTGTAGATCAGGTTGTAGCTAGGTTGCTCCCTTGAATTTTGACTCTTGTTTCATCTGATTTGGTTTCAATTATACGATATGATTTACGATATATTTATTTTAATTAGCATCTCCTTCGTCAATCGTGAAATGAGTTCTCTTGTTCCTTATGCATAAAGTATTTGTGCATTTTATTGATGGAATTGCATGAACGATCAAAGCTTGAGTTCATTATTACAAAAGGTAGAATTTTTACAATGTAATACCATGTAGGATATCCATTCATATACTAATAATTATAACCCAACAGCTCTCTGTTAGAAGTCCAAACCCAAACTTAACTAAAAAGTGGATTGGATTGGTTAGGACCAACTAAACCCAAGTTATATTGTATTGGTCAAGTCCAATCAAACCAAAGTTACAACATATAATTTTTATTTTTTGAGGTTTTTACATCAATACCTTCAAGGATTAGTCGAAAGTGTAAGCATGTTATAACTTTTGCAAAACTTGTATTTCTACCTATAAGGTTCACCCAAAATGATAGGTGTACATACAATTACTAAATTTTTAAAATGACAAAAATATCCTAGTAAATAAATAAAATTACAAATTACAAGAAAATACATTTAAATTAAAAATTATTTTGGTATCTAAATTTTTTTTTCAATTTATGCTTGTATTTAGATAAAGAGGTATTTTGCCATTTTTTTAAAAAATAGGGTTTGTGTATACCCTTGCAATTTTAGTCAACTTTGTAAGTACAAATGTAAATTTTACAGAAGTTGTGACACAATTGCAATTTTGACCGAACTTGGAGACACCATTGAAAAATCTCTACAATTTTTAGAATTAATTTTACAAGTTAATTTTATGACATTTAATTTTTTTATATATTTTTGTTGAATGTTAAACATTTGAACTGTTCATACTTGATTTTAGAGCTGTTTTTATGTGATTTTGTATATCCAATGATTTAACCATTATTATTAATATTCTGATGTATAAATTATTAAAATTTAATTAAATATTTAATTGTCTGTTTTAAACGGTTAAACCGATACCAACCATACGAGTCTCTCATCCATTCGATTGCCAATTCAGTCCGGACAACATCGCTCCAAATCGGCCAATGCGCTCCTCTTAAGACCACGGTTATCCAATGGAAAAAGCTCCACCGTAACTAATCAATCAAAAAACCACCATTCTACACCTACAATACGTAGTTAATCATCCTTAATTCCCTTGTAATCAACCTTCATTCAGTAAAACATTGTTGGCAACAATATCACAAAATTAACCTTGTTTACGTTGATAGGCATTTCTCCTTTTAAAAAAGAAAAATGACATTCAGCGCTGACATTTTTTTCATTCTTCGTTTTTTATGACGTTTCAGACAGTAAAATCTTCGACAAAATAAAATAACAACAATTAACATGAGATTGGCTATTATTGAATGGAAGTTATCACCCTAATTCGGGTTTGAATCAGTAGCCGCACCATTGGGATGAAACAATCTGCCATAGACTAGTTGGATCTTTAATATTTTTAACAAAAACTAAGTTAGATACTGTTCACATCGTAACTGTCATTTCAAGGTAAATGTTCAAGCTGAGCAAGCTTCATTTTGCAACAACCAAGAGAATTTTAATATATACCCAAAGAATGAAGAGCCCTGACCTTTTATAGAAGTCAGAAAAAGACTTCAACTTATATGATTATACAGACAGTAATTGAGCAAGTTGTGTGTTCCAAAAAGTATAAGTGACTATGTATTATCTCTGAAAATAAATATTATCTCATTGTTGTTAAAGAAGAAAATATAATATCGCTATCTACAGCAAAAGCAGAATACATTCTATCAACAAGCAACATACGAAGTAATTTGACTAAGAAGAATTTCGCTAAATCTACACTATGAGGTAAAATCTGCTACAACTATTCATTGCAATAACTTATCATCCATTATTATTATTAAAAATCCTATCTTTCACAACCAATTGAAGTATATCAACATTTGTTGTCACTTTATTTTAGAGTTTATGGAGAAAAGCAAAATTCAACAATAACTTTGTAGGACAAATGAACAGCTGCGATCATTTATAGCAAAAATATTCCTACAGAGAAGTTTTTAAAAGTCAAAGAGCAACTTAGTATAATAGATATTTTTAGATCAAGAAAATGAATAAAAATTAATATATAAATCCCTAGCTATGTCGATCGAATTATTGAATTTAATATATTCATGTGACGTGGTGTGGTATATTAAATGCTGGGGTCGGGTATCTAGTTGTGTAGAAATCTCAGATGAGCATTAAATGTATGTTGAAAATATCTATTCAATTCACTTTTTATTCTCATATTCTAAAATGATAAAAAGGTAATTTACAAATATACCAACATTTTTTTACCATAATTACAAACATACTCATGTAGTTTAAGAAATTGCAAATTATCCTACACGGTTTGACCATAATTGCAAATATAGCAATACTATTGTAATGTCTTTACTGCATTGTTACGGTGCGAGTATATTTGCAAAGGTTTAGAAATTATATAGGAATATTTGTAAAAACTAAATTACCTCCTTAATTTTTAAAATTGCAAATATATTCATATAATTTTTAAATCTTTGCAAATACACCTACGCATAACGAGACAGTAACAATGTTATAATAGCATGGGTATATTTGCAATTATGGTTAAACTATGCGATGTTGATTTGTAATTTTTTAAATTATATGAGTATACTTGCCATCATGGTCAATCTAAGTAGGTATATTTTCACCCCTAATATAATCCATTAGAGATTTTTAGATTATCCAAATTACTCAAACATAAATACGTGTATCAGTTAGGCGTAGTTAGTAATTAGTAAATGCATATAAAAACTATAATACAAAAACTATTATATAACAAAAAAAAATTTACGCATCAAATTGATTAGAGTCACTACTAACTAAATAACGGTGGTTAAACCGTACACAAATAGAAATCAAAATAAAGAGATTGTCTAGGTGGACTTGCAATGAAAGGAAAACAAATACAACTTTATTTTTCTCCAATTACATTAGTCATAGGAGTGCTAAATATTATATATTTTTTGCATAAAAGCTAAGGAGGGATGGGCGGGAACTTACTTTCTAGGTTCTTTTTGAGGTACTAACCCAATCTAGAAATTGGATATGGGAATATTTACTAGGCTTTTTTTTAGGCTCTAACTCAATTTGGATGTTGGAAGAGGAAATCTATTCCCTTAAGTCTGGACACGAAACCACATATTGAGAGAATTAAAATGGGAAATATATTTCCATTTTGATGGTTTTTTTTTTTTTTTTTTTGAAAAGGAAAAGAACAGTTAAAAGATAGTGCTGTGTGAGTGAATGGTACTTTTTTTAAAAAAAAATGCAATAGAAAATACCTGTTTTATAGACAATATGATTGAGATGAAATTCTTTTTTTGAAATCAACGGCTAAATGTGAATGGGGGATTTTTTTTTTTTTTAAATGAAATACACTAGCCGAGGCATCGTTTGAAATTTTTTTTTTTAAAAAAAATGAAACGGCTAAAAGCAGATGGTGTACTTTGAATAAGTTTTTTTTTTTTTTTTTTTTTTTTGCGTGGGGTGGGGGTGTGGGATAATAAATCAGTGGCTAAAATAAAAGGTGTAGATTTCAACAAAATGCAGCACCTAGTCAACATTTTTTTTTTTTTTTTGGAAAAAAAAAAACAACGACTAAACAATAACCAAAAATGGACAACCAACAATCAAAGCAGAGAACCAAAGGCTAAAAAAGAAAAGCACTGCTAAAGAAAAGGGTAAAACAACGGCTAAATGCCAATGGAAAAATGTATATATATTTGTTTTCAAATAGCGAACAGCGGTTAATGCATATGAAAATCTTCTTTTTTAAACAATGCAAATGAATTAAAACTAACACTTTTCCATATGAAAATCATCTTAAAGGTTTAGATCTTCAATTTATAGCTTGTATATAGCAGTTTTACTCCCTCGCTTGAAATGGTGTAAATCTCCTCATTTTTTTAGTCAAATGTATCTTGACCCTTCAAAGACCCATGAAGTGTTGATTTTTGGTTTGATTCAAACCATTCATCATGTTGTTTTTGACTCATTTGGCTTGAGAAAAATATTTTTCGCTTCATCATGAGTGTAGATTGCTCTTGATTATTGGCATAGATTTGTAACCGTTGCTTCCAAAATGGGCTTGGGCTTCAAATAATCCCTACAAAATTTTGGAATTCTAAGTGCATTGTGCATTGTTAGTTAAAAGAATGTCCCCATCACTTTTAAGGGGGCCCTTGAGTGTAAAAACATATGTATTACTATGTACGCGTATGAGTGAGAAACCTTTTGAAAAATTAAAAAAAATTCTCTTCCTTTTTTAGCCTTTATATTTAAGCGGGTTGTCTACGGCCTCTAAAATTTGCCACAACATTTGAAGAAATTCAACTAGACCCTTAAGGACTATACTACTTATCTTTCTTTTTCCATAGTTGCCACCAGACGATCGTCCTATTAACAATTGGATCTACCCTCCCTTGTCGACTTGCCAAAATAGAATTGAATCTCGACCAATAGTTGGGGACATCTTCTCCTCAGTGAATTAGTGTCTATACGATTTTAACCAGCTTCCACGGTTGTCATGAACATCTACCTTTTCTAACATCTTCAGAAATTTTATTAAGGTGTGTTTGCGAAATGATAAAACTTTTGAATGAAAAATATTTTAATATAAAAGTTGTTAAATTGAAAAAAAAATGATGTGCTATGATAGAGTAAAGATGACGTGTACAAAGAATAAAGTTAAAATATATACGTTAGTTGTATAGGTAATTGGATATAAATGATTAGAAAATATGGTAGATATATAGAAAGATGTGAAGAACTAATTTTAAAATAAAGTAGTTATGGAAAAATTTTAGATTGAAAAGTTTTAGCTTGAAGAATGAGCTCGTCATCCCAGAGTGCCATGCCATGCCATTCCTTGTCATCCTAAATCCGATAATAAAAACCATTTCAAATTAGAAACCCGGCCACCCTGGATTTCAACCATCCAACTTGTTCTTGCCGCCGATTTTAATTTTTAACCATCCATGAAGGTTGTTGCAAACAGCAGCAATCCCCATCACCATCCATAAGCAACACCAACTCTCACTGTCAGACTCGATTGATCCTGGCCATCCACGAGGTTGCCGATTGACGTTAGCAACAAAACCCATCCAAGAATGCCCCCAATCGGTGATAACAAAATCTTGGCATGAGCAAAATGATGACAGGAAGGATCTGCTGGGCATGCTGCCAATTTCTCCATTGACCATCAGTACTACAAGTCTGTCAGATTTCTAACGAGGCATCTAATGGTATTTTTGTCCCTCACAGTAAGATAAAGATTAAACTGGCGGACTAGCACACTTCTATTTAACTTGGTTACATAGAAGTAGTTTCATGTTACTCTTTTCATTCTCGAGGTGCTGGTGTTTGATGAAAAATTCAATTCATTGCATTTAACATTATTTGTTTTGATATAAGACAAAGTTTCATCTAGATCCAATATGTATATAGGCCGCATTTACTTAAAAATAAATACATTCATGTGTTAATTAGAAAAATGCTTAGATCCATTTAAATATGTATTAGAATGTAGTAAAACTTTAGAGATTCATTTATTCATGTATTTATGATATTTTTGACGATGTAGATGGTGAAAATACTTAATATTAAATCATTTTATTACGTTGATTTTACATTATTATAGATGAGGCTCATATATAGTGATAATAAATGAAAATGTTTCTATGATAACATAAATAATACTAAATAAAATGGATGAATGTCGATTTTTCCTAAATCATCTAGATGTTAAAAATGACAAATGTTACATAAAAGAAGAGTTTCATAGAAGCATTCCAGAATAACTATAAAGGGTTTTGACGAAAAAAAGAACATTGAATGATGAATATAAATAAAAGAGAACTTTTTGCAAATATGCTTACAACATTTAACATTTGACCTATTATGTGTTCCTAAATTTGTTGAAATTAAAAATATGCTCACAAAGTTTACATAAAATTGCAAATATGTCTCTTTCGCTATGACGCTATTAGAATTTTTTGTAAAAATGATATACTTCCTTTAAGCTAATTTAGAAATATACTTCAAATAAAAGAAATTAAGGGTGTGTTTGTTTAGGGTAAAAAAGTGTCAACTAAAACTTTTCACTCTCCATAATTACTTTATTTTTTAATTATTTTTTCACATTTTTCTATACAAACTACCCTACTTTTCAATCATTTCTACACAACTACCCATACAACTAACCTATCTATTTTAACTTTATTCTCTTTACTCCTCATCATTACTCCTATTATATTACACCACTTTCTATTGATTTGACAACTTCTACTCCAAAAACTTTTCATCAAAAGTTTTACCTCCAACCAAACACACCCTAAGTATTATACTTGCACTTTTCGAAAAGTGCTTGCCATCATGTTAACACAAGTGCATGGCTAAGTCGGACTGTGATTTAATGAACCCAGGTGCACTGAGCTTCGGTGCACCCGGGTGCATTAATCTTTTTTTTATTTTTTTAAAAAAATTTTTATACAAGTGTTAATCTAAGTGTATTTAACATATATATCAATTTTTACCATTTTCGGAGTATTTTAGATATTTATTTTTTATTTTTGAAAATCAGTGGCATTTTAGATGAGACATATACACATGTTGGATTTGGATGAAAATTTGTACATTAATAAAGTGAATAATTCTAAATACAATGGGTTAAAAGATTTCTCATTTATGATCAAATGGGCCCCACAGTGCATGGACTGCACCGTAATTATAGTACAATCCAAATGCACTTAATTATTTTCAAGACTCAGTAATATTTGGCATTCAAGAATTGCGGTGTAGGATGGAAATTTGTGAAATTATGAATTTTAAGAATTGTCATCCATTACAAAGTAATTGTGTTTTTCCATTTTTACTCTTATATTTCAATCGTTTTTCCTATAAACTATCTCCATTATATATATTTATTTCAACTTTACCTCTATTATTTCTTATCAATCACGTAATTTTTAAAATATTCTTTTTTATTTCCACCACTTACCACAATTTTTTCTACATTCCAAAATGTCACCTGAGATTTTAATTTTGTGTACTACGGATGCTATAGGTCGCCTACTTTCTATGTGGATTCAACAAATAATGGGTCATAATTTTATCTTCATAAATTTATAACCTCATAATTACTTATGAATACAAATTTAATTTTACTTTGGTGTGGGTGAGTAAAGGTTGAATGCTACAGCTCAATTCCTAAGTAATAGAATCTCGGGTGTCGTTGAAAAAGGAGCCTTCCATGTCACATTCCTGATCCGGCTCATTGACCCTAGCCATGTGAGGATTTTACACGTGTTCACCCCAGATTCGGCCTAAAGACTCTGGCAGAGTCCAATAATGTTCTCTTTAGCCCAATGTACGCCCTCGCAAAGCTACAAAGGGGGTGCACGGTAGGGTATTCCGGTTGCCCTACAATGAATACAAAGTTATTATTTTTATACCTACAGAGTAGGGTAGGTTTCAAGTAAAAAAAATTACCTAGTTCAATTAGGATATGATAGGTCAGAAGGTCTGGGTACCCGAAACCAATGCAAATTAAATCAAATATTAATATATATTTTATATAAATGTTAAAAAATATTTTGATCGCTGAAAAACATAAACGTATTCTTTAAATATATAGAAACTTATATAATTTATCAATTATTTAGTAAAATAAATGAATGTATTTAAAAAATCTATTGTTGTCATCAAATAATCGATTTAGAACTTGTTGGTCCCGAGTTGATGGCTAAACCCAAGAGGGGAGGGGTGAATTGGGTTCTTTAAAATTTCTTTGATAATTACAAAGATCTTAACCCCTTGAAGAAGTTAATCCCTTTTTAATCGAATGGAGAGCAAATAAGATAAAGCAGTGAAAATAAGTAGAACACAAGATTTATAGTGGTTCGGGCAAACCTTCCCTACTCCACTCTTCCAAGCTCACACTCCGTTGTGACTTGGGTTCCACTATGTATTCCAAGAATACACTTAGAGTCACCGCTCTCTTCTAGATTCAAAGCTCTAGGGGGCATACACAACTACTTGCACAAGTAGGTGATGAGTCTCACTCCAATCACACCCTACTTTGCATACACTTGATCTTAGCTACCTTAGCTAAATCAAGATTTATACAACCAAATAAAGAAATGAATAAAAACTACACTTTACAGATTTGTGTAGGCAGTTTTGAGCTCGAGGAAGAAATCAAAAGTAGCTTGAATGATGATTGTTGAAGCAACTTGCAGTTTGAAGCTCTTTCTTCCTTTGAAACACTCAATTATGGAGAAAACGTATTTGAAAGTCTTTCTTGCACTTCTTTTCTCTCTTTGATCTTTAGAGTAGTGTCTCTTTTTTTTTCTCATGTTCATTTGAATGTCCTTTTATAGATTGAGGAAAATATGAACGTTGTAGAAGTGGTTGGCGTGCAATAAATGAACTCCAACGTTCAAAAATTTGACCGTTATTCTCCAAGTCTGAGATGAAGTCGACTTGGCCTGCGACTTGGCTTCCAAGTCGCACATGGGGTCGACTTGGCCTGCGACTTGGGTTCTTTAGAAACTCAAGTCTGAGACTTGGGTCGACTTGGCTTTCAGACTTCAACTCAAGTCGATCCTGAAGTCGACTTGGGTTGCGACTTGGCTTGGTCTATTGCAGAAACGCCTTGATCTTCTTGAAATGTCTTGAATCTTGCAAACCATTTGAAAGCTTTGAGTTCTTGCACAATATATGTATGTTCCTTGCTTTGCTTTGGACTCACTTGGTCTTTACTCCATTTGGAAGCTAGCTTGAAGATTTGCTTTGAGCTTGATAGACTTGATTTGAATGTAGAACATGATTCTTAACTTTGAAATTGACTCATTTGTTTTTCATCTTGATTCCTTGGACTTGAGTGATAAATCCTCTTGAATATCTTTAAAACTTGCCTCTTTGAAAGTTTGAACATCTCAAGTCGTGGATGGAGTCGACCTGGTCTGCGACTTCACCCAAGTCGCATCTGGAGTCGACTTCGTTTGCGACTTCGTTATGTTCGTTCCCACTTTTCAGCTCTGGATACTCCAAGTCGATGCTGGAGTCGACTTCGTCTGCGACTTGACTTCCCAAGTCGCAAGTGGAGTCGACTTGACCTGCGACTTCACCTGTTGCCTTTTGGGATTCATTCTCAAGTCGATATTTGAGTCGACTTTGGGATCGACTTCACCCAAGTCGAAGTCCAAGTCGACTTGGAGATCGACTTGACCTCTTTGCTTTCCTTAAACATTTGTCAAACATGTTAGTACTCTTTATATACTCAAATAAGTTCTTGTTAATCATCAAAACTCAGACTTTGGTCAATTTAGATTATTTTGAACATTGTTTCCAACAGAACTGAAATCAAAACTGACTTAATCTTAAAAAATTGTATAAGTGTTGACACCCTACCGTTGGGCCCAAATATGGATAAATTGAAATGGATTACAAGTCCAAGCAAATTCAAGACACAAAAGGAAGTTCAAGCCAGCTAAGCGGACCATTCCGCACTCAACACACAGGAGCGAAGCTCCACCAAGCCTCGAAGAAGGCTTTTCAACAACCAGACCAGGCCCACGAAAGAGCGAAGCTCTTACAGGCCACCTCAACGGGCTCCACAATGCAGCCCAAGCCTCAAAAGCAGGCTTTCCTACAATTCTGAGCCCCTACAACGGCCCACCTAAAGCAAACGGGCTAAAGCTAAGCTCAAGTCCACCAAACTCAAGTATATGGACCAAGTCCAAGCCTTCAAGGGGCCCAAGGCCCACAACCTCAACCCAAGCTCAAGAATGTGGATCAAGTCCAACTCTTCAAGAAGCCCAAGCCCATGGACCAAGTCCATGACCTCAAGAGGGCCCAAAAGCCCACGATCCCAACACAAGTCCAAGCCCATGGACCCAGTCCATGACTCAAGGGAGCCCAAAGCCCACTCCTACATCTATAAAAGAAGAGGCACCCCTCTCATTTGAGGAGACTTGAGGAGAGGCATCCTAAAGGGGAGGACGGGAGTCTGCAGCAACGCCCCGGCGTCCCGGCTTTTCACGCTCTCCAAGCCACGCTCCCTCCTCCACGCCCCCTTTCTATCTCTCCCATTCTCTCAAATCTTTCATTTTACCCCCTTTCACGCCGTGTAAACCGCCTCGGGTTGGCAGATTTCTCCATATTTGCTTCAATCCGTAGGCCGGAACCCGATCTCTGTATTATTAGTGCCTTATTTCTTTAAACAGGGTCTGATCTCCCTTTAAAGATCAGTGGCGACTCCATTTTTCTTTATTTTTGTGTGTGCGTGTTTGAGTTAACGCCCCGGCAAGGTGGGTGCACGCGGGTCCACGGATCCCAGCATAATACGCTGTCGTTATGCTGCCAGATTTTTGACTTGACCCGTGTACGGAAAGCCCCGTCTTAGCCGTTATGCTGCCGAAATCACGAGAAAATACCCACACGCCAACTTTCCTAAAAGATATAAAGCCTAATGCGTTTTACCCCATGTGAATGCAGGAAATCTAAGCCCATGTTGCTTTTCAACACGATCCACATTTTCAAGGCCCGGGAAACCATTTCGAGCCCACCGTAGCGCTCCCGGCGGGTGCTACAGCTTGGCGACTCCACTGGGGACGGCGTTGCAGGTCTACATCGGCGCAAGGGGGTCAGAGACTGGAAGATCGGAGCTTCTTCCTCGCTGAACAGTGAGTTCCGGGCGGTTTTCCGTCATCCGGCAGCGAGTTTCTGAAGTTTCTGCCCAAATCGTGCAGAAACCTAAAAAGTTTTTTGGTCCAGAGGCGTCCAGCTCAAAAAACGGACAGAACTCGTGAAGACTTGCTGGATACCGCCTTGTGACTGTCAAGGCACCTAATACGAGCCAAAAGGAACAACTTCCAGCAAGAATGAAGCTAATTAATGTTAAATCCGGCGTAAAAATCACTTCTTTTTCATAACCTGAGTGTTTTCTGGTCACACTTCCAAAAACGCTTCAAGCGAACTGGTCTTCCTTCCAGAGACTCTTCAAGCGAACTGGTCATTCTTCCAGACACTCTTCAAGCGAACTGGTCATTCTTCCAGACACGCTTTAAGAGAACTGGTCCTTCTCCAGACACGCTTCAAGAGAACTGGTCCTTCTCCAGACACGCTTCAAGCGAACTGGTCACTTTTCCAGAGACGCCTCAGGCAAACCCAAATCTGTGGACCTCGAACATTCTCACGCGTGGAACTTAAAATAAATAAAATCTCAAAAAATACAAAAGGACCCGGACTTGCGAGTATACATCCAAAGGTTGGCTTTTTTTTAGTATCTGTTTACAAGTGCTAACCCATTTTCATTGATTGCTCAGGTTCTTCACCATATCTCAAAGGCAAAGCAAGTCAATCACTGATGTGACATAAAGCTTACGTGCCTAGAAGTCAATGGTTGACTCAAGACCATTGATGTGACATAAAGCTTAATGCCTAGAGTCAACTGTATGCTGACAAGACAATTGACATGACATAAAGGCGCTGAAATGACCATTGATGTGACATAAAGCTTACGTGCCTAGAAGTCAACGGTTGACCCAAGACCATTAATGTGACATAAAGCTTACATGCCTAGAAGTCAACTGTAGGCTGACAAGACAATCGACATGACATAAAGGCACTGACAAGACCAATACGAAAAAGGCACAGACATGGCATAAAGGTACAGCAACGTCCAGAGGCATCACGGCGACGCGGCAGTAAGCTAGCAATGACTTTTCAGGTTCGAAGATGATTAATCAACCTTTCTACCCTTGGTTCTGAAACCGGGGGGCATCATATCATGTTTCCATAATTTTACTTTGACTTCCTACTAAAAAAAAAAAGTTAAAAAAAAAGAGCAAAAAAAAAGAGCAAAAAAAGAGTTAAAAAAAAAGAGAGCAAAAAAAAAAAAAGTTAAGAGAAAAAGCAAAAAAAAAAGAGTGAAGAAATTATATATCTTAAAGTTCTAGTTGCCTTCAAGCTGAAGATCGCATACATGGAGCCGACAAATCATCTTTCAAAGGAAAATACTGCATTCTCATTTGAAAAATGGGATCAGATGATGCAACGAATGCAACGGATGGAGGACATGCTCTACAAAATAATAGAGCAACGGCAGTCAATGGCAAAACAACAACATCAAGCGTCATCCTCTTCATCACAACATCAACAAACAACGAGTTCGAGCTCACAATCCATCCCAGTTCAAAGATCACATGGCCTAGCGAAAGTGCAAGGCGAAATAGAAGAGGTCAAGATACAATTTCAAAGCCAACTCCAAGAGTTACAAAGAAAAATTGACCGACAGCAAGAGGAGGACTTTCATTTGGTAAAAATTGAAGACTTATGCCCATTTCCAAATGCACAACTACCTGAAAATTTCAAAATGCCAACCCTCCCTACCTATGAAGGAAACTCATGCCCACATGCCCATATCAAGGCCTTTTGCAGTATTTTATACCCTTTGGTAAAAAAGGAGGAAATTTTGGTCATGCTATTCCAACATAGCCTGAGAGGAGACGCCCTTGAATGGTATACGTCGCTCGACTGCAAGCAAATCAAAACATGGGAGCATCTATCTCTCACTTTCATGGATCGATTTTCCTACATGCTAAACACGGCTCCCAAAAGGGCCGATCTCGAAGCACTCAAGAAAGAAGATGATGAAACGTTCTCAGAGTACATGGCTAGATGGCGTGCCATGGCGGCGAAGATGAAAAGCCCGTTGCCGTTGGATGAGCAAATCTCCATCGTCATCAACTCAACGCACCCGAGCATCTCGGGCTACCTCATCTCTCACCCATATGTCAATTTCACTCAACTCCTCCAAGCCGGGGACCAAGTGGAGGCGGGAATTAGACATGACACCATCTCCCCATGGCCACAACAAGAAAATGCAACTCTTCTTGAACAAACAAGCCCGAAATCTCAAATAGCGGACATCGGCATAGAAGTCAATTTTATCAAGGGTAATGCCAAAATCTTTGACCCCTCTATATTCATAACAAAAGTCCAACCCCATGATGCTCATGTCGTTTTACAAGGCCGAAATGCCAACCCGATCACCCTTCAAAGAAAATGGGTTGAGCCAGTCATTTTATTGGGAAAACCTGTCAAGCCTATGCAAGAGGATCTTATTTCACATAAATCCCCTATTGTTCAAAAAACATCCTCCAATACCTTGCTTACAAACCCGGGAACTCCTCTCAAGATAGCAAGTCAACCAACTTTGCCACACTTCTCCCCAGAAAATGTCTTCATTCCATTTAACCAACCAACATGCCCGCAGTCTAGAAATGCAGAAGAGAACCCCAAAGCTCCTTACACCTCTACTCCTAGCATTCCTCCAAAGCAGTCATTGTTATCATCTTCTACACAATCATGCCCGGCCATGGAAGGTGAAATATTAATCTTATCAACAAAGTGGACAAACACCTCAGAAGAGGAAATGCTAGCCGAAGAGCACAAATTTCAAGAAATTCCTGCACAAAAAAAGCAAAATGGAAGAGACCATTTACAAGTCACAAATGAAGTTATCCCTCATACAGACAATCAAGCAGAGGCATCTAAAAGGCCTCAACAAACCATCATCAACACAGGCAATGTCGACGAAGTCGAACAGCCAACAAGGTTAGCCCCGGAAGCCGCAGAACGCGCAGGGCACACAACCATCATCTATCAACCCACCGTCACAAATACATCTCCGTCAACACATCCACAAGGGATATTTCAAAATGGCTAACAGATAGTCTTTCCATCAAGCTTGGCAGGAAAAACGCCAACAACCGGTGAAGACAATATTTCACAATGGGCAAAAAGCGCACAAAAAACAAAAGACTGGGGGCATGCCAGAGAAGTATGGGGGCAACCTACCACAGCCGCATGCCAGAGAAGCATTAAGTTCAAGATACAAAGAAAAAATTATAAACGAAGGCTGAAGAGGAAAAGGTGGAGAAAAATGCATCTACATCATCCCGAAGTATGGGGGCATGTGGTTCTAAAGAAAAATGACACAAATTACTTTTATATCATGTTCCATCCTACAACAAACAAAGTTTGAGACCCGGGAGGCAAAGCTACATGAGGAAATGGTTCCACAGCGCCGCTCGCAAGGCTACCACGACAGCAAGCAAACCCCGAACGGCGACATCAAGCAACGGCGGCGATGAAAAGAGGAAAAGAGCAACCGAAAGAGGGAAACCCCCTATCGGAGACCCTAAAATTTGGTAAAATTGCAGAAAGCTCCTCGCCATCTACAGGAATTGCGAAATCATCCGGATTCAAGACTAGTGCAAAACAAGTCAGCAAATCCACAAAATTTCAAAAAGGACCACTCTCCCGAAAGAAACATCTTGAGTTCGTAGAAATTGCAAAGTGACCCAAAACAAAAACAAAAAAAAAAAAAAAAAAAAAAAAAAAACAAAAAAAAAGAAAAGAAAGAGAAGACAAAAAAAGAAGAGAAAGAGAGAGAAAGAACGAAAGAAAAAGGGAGAAAGAAAAAGAGCAAGAAAAGAAAGTGTTCAGGTCAATGCCAAAAGGGATGTCAAGTACTTTGCCATTCATCGTCAAGACGCCTCTGGCAAAGGGGGGCAGCTGTTGACACCCTACCGTTGGGCCCAAATATGGATAAATTGAAATGGATTACAAGTCCAAGCAAATTCAAGACACAAAAGGAAGTTCAAGCCAGCTAAGCGGACCATTCCGCACTCAACACACAGGAGCGAAGCTCCACCAAGCCTCGAAGAAGGCTTTTCAACAACCAGACCAGGCCCACGAAAGAGCGAAGCTCTTACAGGCCACCTCAACGGGCTCCACAATGCAGCCCAAGCCTCAAAAGCAGGCTTTCCTACAATTCTGAGCCCCTACAACGGCCCACCTAAAGCAAACAGGCTTAAGCTAAGCTCAAGTCCACCAAACTCAAGTATATGGACCAAGTCCAAGCCTTCAAGGGGCCCAAGGCCCACAACCTCAACCCAAGCTCAAGAATGTGGATCAAGTCCAACTCTTCAAGAAGCCCAAGCCCATGGACCAAGTCCATGACCTCAAGAGGGCCCAAAAGCCCACGATCCCAACACAAGTCCAAGCCCATGGACCCAGTCCATGACTCAAGGGAGCCCAAAGCCCACTCCTACATCTATAAAAGGAGAGGCACCCCTCTCATTTGAGGAGACTTGAGGAGAGGCATCCTAAAGGAGAGGACGGGAGTCTGCAGCAACGCCCCGGCGTCCCGGCTTTTCACGCTCTCCAAGCCACGCTCCCTCCTCCACGCCCCCTTTCTATCTCTCCCATTCTCTCAAATCTTTCATTTTACCCCCTTTCACGCCGTGTAAACCGCCTCGGGTTGGCAGATTTCTCCATATTTGCTTCAATCCGTAGGCCGGAACCCGATCTCTGTATTATTAGTGCCTTATTTCTTTAAACAGGGTCTGATCTCCCTTTAAAGATCAGTGGCGACTCCGTTTTTCTTTATTTTTGTGTGTGCGTGTTTGAGTTAACGCCCCGGCAAGGTGGGTGCACGCGGGTCCACGGATCCCAGCATAATACGCTGCCGTTATGCTGCCGAATTTTTGACTTGACCCGTGTACGGAAAGCCCCGTCTTAGCCGTTATGATGCCGAAATCACGAGAAAATACCCACACGCCAACTTTCCTAAAAGATATGAAGCCTAATGCGTTTTACCCCATGTGAATGCAGGAAATCTAAGCTCACGTTGCTTTTCAACACGATCCACATTTTCAAGGCCCGGGAAACCATTCCGAGCCCACCGTAGCGCTCCCGGCGGGTGCTACAATAAGGTAAGCTTAAAATTGACCTGATCTAAAATACGGTAAGGTAGAAGTTTTTGATAATAGAATAAAAATCTTGATTTTTTAGCTTATGCTTTACACCAACAAAAGCTCTACTCATAGGTTTGAATCCGAATGAGCAAGTGTTGAGTTATGTAATGCAGTCTATGTATGGCCTCAATCAATGTTCAAAAGTATTTTCATAAAAAACATTAGGATTTGTTGTGTATTTAATTAAAATAAATGTCAGCCCAATTTTCAAATGGGAGCATTTAGTCTCCCAAAATGAAAGGTAGGAGCTTATTGTCTTCTTTCAAATATTGTAAACTATAAGAAGAACTTTAATTTAAGAAAAAGATTACTATTCGATATCAACTATAGTTGAATATCATTAATTATTCAAATCAACAAGAATTAAAGATTGTTAATTACCTAACGCATATAATAAGATGATGTCCACATTATTTTGCATATGTTACAAAGAGCATCCAACTCGTTGAGTATCTCCACCGTAGTAAAATGAGTAGCCAGGACGACCAAATTTGCCCATTCCAATACCCAAAGCGTCATAGCATTGTTTATTGGTGAAAATAAACCGGCCTGAATCGGGCTCCTGGTCTTTGCCGTTCTCTCCCCTAAAAAGGGCACCGGAAATATAGGCAGATATTCCAAAAAAGCCTTGTGATGGGTAGTGCCCATTTCCCATTGGACATCCTTGATTAGTAGTCCATGCGTGGTTAATATCTCCTCCCCAGTTGATCAACTCTGCTTTGTTGAAATACCTAAAAAGAGAAGCTGGCCAGTATCCCAATGGTTCGTCGGAAGCGGACAGCCACCAATTGTTTGATTGTCGGTCCTGTACGTACATATGTGTGTACATGTGCACATGTTAGTCACTCACTAATAAATTCATTTGATGAGACGGAAACAATATTAGATATAATTCACTAATTAATGTATTTAGAATAAAGTAATACTAGTGTTTTACGTTAATTACCATGTAAATCGAGATTTTGACTTCAGCTTGAACACCACCGAAGGTTGAAGTCGGGTATAAGACAGATCCCAGATAATTTATTGAGCTTGTATGAACAAAACCCGGACAATCAAGGTTATAACAGCCAGCATTCCGTTTATCATCGTTCGCCTTTGCACCATGACGATAATAAATTAATAATTAAATAACTAGTCACACTATCTAGTTTGCATAGTCGATATATTTTCATTCTAATTAATAAATAAGAGTACCTAAAAGCAATGCAACCGTAATGATTTAACATTCTAAGCAAGCATATAGCTACAAATTTTTTTTTTTTAAAAAAAAAACGTTTTGTTGACGCTTATTTAAGTGGTCGCTGTTTAATGATTTATAATGCTATTAAAAATCAATTGATATTATTCAAAATTATACTTGTTATTATTGAATTTTAAATTTATTATATAATAAATAATATTTAGTGCTTGATTTTATTATATTACGTAAAGTGTTCCACATCAAAATATCTTTTTAAAAAATTTAAATACCTAAAATATTCTTGAAAATATATTGGCAAACAAGTTTATCAGTTCATAATTCAAAATAAATATAATTATTAAATGAAAAATAAAATATAACCAAGAGAATTTTCAGATTATTTTGTTTTAATAAATTTATAACTACTTTAGAAATATTAAATTTAGTAACAAGTATATTGAATAATTTAGTGTAAATTATTTAATACAAGCAAGTAGTTACGATCAATAATGAAATGCGCAAGATTTTTGCACAAGTTTTGTACAAGGGATTAAATACAAGTGTTGTATTTTATACAAATAAACAAATAAATAAAAGAGGGAGTTAATACGTGGGGATTTCATAATCTAAATTGAAAAGGGGCTTCCTTTTCTTTCCTTCCGTGCACGTGATCATGGGAGAGAACGAGAAGTGGAGAGAGAGAAAGGGAGTAAAGGGAGGAGAAGAAGAAGCAGTGGCCGTTGATTGCCATTGCTGGAGATGGCGAGGAATGGCCTGGAAATGCTACTTGATGTCAGAGAAGAGGCTGGAAACGATTGTTTGCACCAACAACTATGGTAAGTCTAAATTTTTTAAATTACGTAAAGGAAATGTCATTTTAGAGCTGCATGTAAAGATCTATGTTAAATTCATAAAATTTTAGGTTGCTCAAGCACATTTAAACCCAAGTTGTGAATCCAAATCCAGACAATTAAGGAATCCCTCATTTTTGGGTTTTCATTCATGCATGCTAGAGATTTTGTGAGTTTATGATATCCCAAACAACAGAGATTCATCCCATTAACGTGCATGAATGAAATCCTAATCATGTTAGGATGTTAAGGAATCCTAATCATGTTAGAATCTAAGTTGTTTGAGAGAAGATCCAAGTTGGATTCAAGTCCCCACAATGGAGAAGAGATGGGCTTGCATTTCAGGGTTCTATAGACTTGGATCATGCATGATTAGGATTCCTTTACCATTTTCACTTTTTACATGATACTAGGATAAATGTAATCTAAGAGTCATGAATCTAAAGTTGGGGTTGAGTTCCAACACATAGATTCATGGTTGACAGCCATGCATGGGGGAAGAAGATGACTTATAAATTAGGGCTTTTGCTATTTTTAAGTTTGCATGTTAGAAATAATAAAAGATCTAAACGATTTAGTGGCTCATTTGGTAATCTCCACAAGTGGGAAATAATGGGAAATGATGGGAGCATGTTTCCCGAGGTCACCGTTAACTCTACCATTCATCATATTTTTTTCACTTTAAACCCTACATTCTAATCATTTTTCCTACCAACTATATCCATCAAACCTATTTATTCCAACTTTGCTGCTATCATTTTCTATCAATCACACATTTTTCAAAATATTTTCTTTTCATTTCCGACCTCATCTCACAATTTCACAAAATTTCACCTTTCCAAACGTCCACTTAGTTAGGATAATTACATGTCAACCCATCATCTATAGAAATCAAACTTAAGATAATGAAAATGTAGGAATTTTATGAAATTCCCCAGAGCTACGACTCACAAGGGCATTTTGCATTTTATGATTCCTCTCATGCACTATAAGTTGATTCATGCCTGAAGTCTAAGAGTTTTGGATTTGACCAACACCCAAAGTCATTAACTCACGACCCATAACCATGGGTAGGCTCAAATTTGAACTACATGTTATGTTTAAAATGGTAATTATAAATTAAGAATGATGAATTGTATAATTCTAAGTTGAAAAAGATTTGATTCACAAATAAATGATGGGAACAACCATAACAGGGGCTTAGCCATGGACCTTTATGAAATTCCATGAATATAAGCCTGCATGTCATGAATTTCATACAATTTGTGTGGTTTATGATTTTTTTTATAATATCCTAGCTAATTTATGCATGTCGAATGGAAATTTTAAATGATATCAAGCTCTAGAATGCAAAATAAGGGTGTGATTGAAGTTAGTAAATTTATTTCATTCTAGAATGCAAAACAAGCTCTAGAATGCATGTAATCTAATTGAAATTCATTGTACAAGATGAATTCTTAAGTTAAACAGAATGATTTAAAGGCCTAAAATTTGATACTAATTGTTACTACGAAAATGAATTCTTAACTACAAAATCAGTTATGAACTAAGTGTTCAAGTTTATAATGTGTTGCTCTTGATGACCCTATACAAAGAAATTTAAATGAAAATGATTCAAAACTATGACATGGTTAAATAATGGGTAAAGTTTAAATTTTATCCTTGATCTTCCCTTATATGAACAACTGTAAGAATGAAACTAATGAAGATGATGATAAGAAACAGTGTTACCTCGTTTTTAAAAAATGTTCATACAAATAAGAATGCACAAACTAAAATAGCTTGTAAGTGAATTTGTAACGACGTCTTAAATCTTTACACATGAGTTGTGCGATTGTAAGAGTTATAGATGTGATAGAGATAACTTTTGTGTAAATAACATGTTGTTTCAAGCTATGAATGGATATATACATGAATAATCAAATTTATAATCTATGCTCAAGAAGTAGTTTCATTCTTAATTAAAGATTGACGAACAATGAGAGTGATGTCATGAACTATTAAGATTCTTAGGTGTGGTCAAGAGTGATTTAAGTATATTCTTCCAAGAATTTTATATTTGTTATTAAATATGCATAGGAAGGATCAAGTGGGTATTAGATAGGTTATTTCACAAACAGTGGATGTTTATAAATAAGTTGATATGAGCAATCTTTGAAAAAGATGATCAATCTATAGTTCAAGAACTTTAGTTTGACAAACATGTTTAAAAAAAAAAAAAAAGAATCGATTCTTTATAAATAACCTGACGATGACTTTAAAATAAAAACTGATCTACAAGGATTGAATTCCATGCTTAAAAGTCTATCAAAGATATTAAAAACCCACGCATGTATAAGAGTGTGGGAACATGTAAGACAAGTACTCAAGCTTAGAAGGGTTGAGTTCTGCACCGTAATCAACTAAAAGAAAGGTATGTAGCTAAACATGATAGAAATGCTAGATGAATATGCATAATAATCCGATAAGTGCTTCGAATGTGTTATAGGAAAAGAAAAAGAGATTTGTATAGGATAATCAAGGTTTCTCCATGTTCCCATATTTCTTTTGAATGATACCATTCATGTACCGTTGAGTATGATGATGAATTGCTCTTTTGATTACTGTTTACATGTGTGGACTCTTAAAATATTCGCCTCTTGTCTATAAGGTAACTATTCATTAGTTGTAATAGGCATGATTGGAAACAACATGAATTTAATGCTTTTTCTTATGGGGTGAAACTTATTATTGCTATATGTTCTTTTGAGTTTTAGTTTTGGGATCCAAGTTTTATTTATAGCTTAGTAGTTATTTAAGTTTTTGAGTATGTATTAAGCTTAAAATTTTTAATTATTTGAAGTGATGGGTGAATGGATGTGTAAACGAGTATATATTTAAGACATGAATGAACTTAACAGCATGGGGCATGAACTTAGATCATGATGAAATAAATCTAGATGGACAAGAATGAATGACTAAATAAAATATTAAATAATATAGATTCTGTAATGTTTATCCGGTTCTATGAAAAGGTACTACTACTGAATGATAGCAAAGCCTTTGCCCAATTGTCCGCGACACAGATGGTATGTTGCTGGATTTTAAATAGGAAGTATAAAACCAAGGTTTATAAAAAAAATGGACTGATTTCAGATAAATTAGAAAAGCTTCAACTTTTATAGTGATAAAACTATAGTTCTATTCACGAACTTTACCATCTAAAAACAAGTAAGGTCTCACATTGTGACGTGTCCGCCGATTAGGGTGTTAAATCTAATTTGCGTAATCATATATAACTTTAAAAATTATACTTGTTAATAATAAACTTTAAATTCGTTATATGATAAATAATATTTATTGCTTAACTTTATTATATTACAATGGAAAATACATGAAAATGTTCTGCATTAAAATATCTTTTTCAAAAAATTTAAACATACTAAATATTCTTCAGAATAAATTAGCAAAAAAATTTATTAAACTATACTATAAAAAAGTAAATATAAATATTAAAAATCATTATTGATGAAATAATGTACATTAAATTTAGTAATATATTTATCAAATTATCTTCAACTACTTAATTGATCCAAAAAAGTATGCATTTATATTAAATATCTTTTAACCTAAATATATGATGTATAATTTAAAAATTAAATTCGAAATTAATTTTGATCAATGCTTGGGATAGCGATTCAATACATACATGTTTATAATTCTATAATTTTTGAAATTAAAGTTTTATCATTTTTCATTTGTGGGAGAGTAGATGGGTGAATTTTTTTTTTGAAAAAAAATAATGGTGGATTTGATCCATCAGTGATTATATGGTTGCCCCATGTGGTGTAATGCATAACATTAGCACTCCATTACATAATGTTAACATAATATAGGGTTAATTTTCAATATAAATATAATTTTTACCCATATTTTTATATATGATTGAACATTTTAAAAAATGGCATAGTGGATCACATATTTTACTCTTGAAATATCATTAGATTTTTATAATAAAATTTTTTAAATGAAAAACTTGCCCTTGTTATTGCTTTTAGGAAGGGTGGTATATGTGCATCTAGGACTTGTTGATCCGCTTTTGTTGTGAGTTTTTATAGGTCTACTTTATGCTATTTGTTTTCAAAGTAATTTAATTAATAGAATACGATATCATAAACATTTCGAATAAACTAGTAAAGAATATATAAAGATATCGAAGTAGAATTTTTATAATAAAGATAATTTTTTATATGTTACGAGATGAAATCTCTCTTTTTTTGCTTATATATAATTTATATAATATGAGTTACTTATTAAATTATTTAATTGCTAAACAAAATTTATATTGTACTTCATTTAACTGTTGAAAAAGTAAAAATTATATTTACTAAATTCATAATTAAAAATAAATCAATAAATAAAATTATTTATTTAAATAATTAATAAATATTGATAAATAATCAGAATATTAAACAACAAATAAAATTATAATATATAATTAATGATAAATATCAGATTTATAATAAAGATATAAAGAAATCCTAATTAACGGGTTAAAAATAAAGAAAAACATTGTTTTTATTCACAAATACTAAAAATGTAGGTTTCACCATTTAGAGGAGAATTAATAAAACCCCACCAAATGTAGGGACTGGGAATCCAAGGCAATTTTTTGCCACTGGAACGTACCACCAGGCTGCTGGTGTGGTGGCTAAAGCTTTTCCTGATTTTTGAAAGATTCTTTCATGGGCTTCACTGATTATTAATTAATTAAATTTTATTATTTTAATTTATCAAATCTAATCGTTATTTGATGCATATTATTTTATTTTGATGTAGATTAAGGACATCATAAAGTCGAAGAGTTATTTTTATTTTTGATTTAGTTATTAATTTATAAGATGGATGTATATTTACAACGTTATGGTGCAACTTATGCAAAATGTGATTGCGTACAATTTGCATATTTAAAAATAGAAAATTGCCCTAAATAAAAAAAGGAAAAAAATTTTTGCCAAACCCACAAAGCTTTTAGGGGCTCACGCTTGTTGGGCTAGATTTAAAGATAGAGAGGTTTTCTTTTATGATAGCTCGGGATGCCTCATTAAAAAGGCATTCGAGAGTTATAGATCAATACAAACCGGATTTGTTATTACCTGAGGAATTAAGTACCAAGAAGTTATCATCAAAAAAAAAGTACCAAGAAGTTAAAGAAAGAAAATCGAAATAATTAAAGAAATTAAGTACCTAAGGAAGTTTAATAATAACAAGAACGACAACAATAATGATAACAGTATAAAATAATGTCATGATTTACCATAGCAGAAGAGATACTTACTGACCAATCTATAGTAAATCTTGTTTTTTGATCTCCATATAGTGCTTTATAAACCTGAAAAAATATTTAACAATCACGCCATATGTAATTAAAATTTGTTATAATTTTGCTTATTATAGATTGTACCTTCCATCCGGCCGATATGTAGTTGTAATCATCTGTGATGGATTTGATAGCAAGGAGGATGTAACCACTGGACCTGTCCTCGGGCGGTACGTCCTTCAAATCCCAAATATTCATATAGCCTGAAGCTCCATAAAAGTGGCCTTTATACACGTACATGGCATCCTATATATCATGCATTAGTTAAATTAACTTGAATTAACAAAATGCTAAAATCAAAGAATTAACTAAGATGCTTAATTTATATTTTTTCTTTTTATACATATGTCGAGATTAGCTTGGGCCAAGCAAACTACTATTTCGCCGGAGAAAAAATTAATTTTAATATTGTTGAAAAAATTTATTATAAAACTATTAGTCTATGTATAGATATTTTATTTATTAATGGGATCATTACTTTTTTAAATCTATTTGTTACATTCCTTTGATTTTGAAAATGAAAGTAAAATGCTTAAAATAAAATAAAATTAAGATCCACTTACTTGAGTAATCGATGAAAAAGCAGCAACGTTTTCCATCAACGTATCATTCTTCCTTGTTCTCAAAATTGGGATGGTTCCTTCTGGGCAATCTCCAATATTTAATTGCTTTAGTCGTGCCGGTGTTGATACGGAGGACGAAGGAGATGATGGATAGCTTGCCACTGCCAACTCTTCGGTGTTGTCGCTAGGCCTCATCTAGAATTATAATTAAAATTTTTATGATTGATGAAGTACAAATGGTAAAGATTTTAGGGCGCAACAAAAAATTTAGTTTTTGGCAACCATAATTCTTTAAAAAATTAAAATTTTGTTGCTAAAGAAAATTTTAGTTCCAGGAGTTGGTAATATATGTCATATACTAGCCCATGAGAAACATTTGGCCACCGATAGTTCATGTCATATAGCAACCACTAAGAAACATTTTGCTAGTGGTGCCAAAAAATAAGAAAAGGAAACATTTGGCTACCAATTGATCATGATCTTTATAATTAAAAAACTAAAATTATTTTATTCCAAAAGCATATCATAAGCATAGAATTTTCCTTGCCCAAGAAAGCATTACCATAAGTATGAAAAAAAAATAATAATCTTGCAAATAAAGACCTTTTGATGCATGGATTTTGTAAAACTACCTACCTTGTAAGGTGTGTACGTATTGGAATACTGAATTTGTTCATAGAGCTCAGAGAAGAATATACAAGAACCTGAATGGTGTGATTTGCGAGTGCAGGATGATCAAATGCGGGCTGCTTGTATATGTCGACACAGTCAATAATGTCTCCATCCTGGGTCTATTATACATACAGAAATAATAATCATTTATTTAAGAAGGGCTACAGATAGTTAGGACATAGTTGATTGAGAAAATAAATACATGTAAATGATAATAGTTATCTTAATTAATGAAGTAGTAGGCTAAAGTTAAACTTGACCAAGAGTGATCACCTGAATGGTTTTGATAGCTGCTACATTCTTCTTTAGTGGTTTCACAATCCTCGTCTTTCTGGGAACTACATTTACTGTCTCAGTTGGTCTTCGTGTTGCTATAGCTCCATCAATAATGAAAAGAATACTCACAATAGCCACTTGAAACCAAATGTTTCTCCCACGGTGCGCTTCTGTTGTTTTCATATTAATATTTATAGCCACTAGTGAAAATCAATAATAAATCAACAAATGATTGGTTAGGAACTAGAAAATTTGATACAGAAATTGGGAGATAAAACAAAACAAAATAAGTGATCGATAAGGAACTAATCAAGAAGAAATAATTTATTATTGATTAATATGTGTTTGCACATAAATTAATTAATTATTTAATTTTGAAATTCAAAATGAAATGTCAAACAAGGGAAAAAATGTAAAATTAATTAGTAAAGCACAAGCATTGAGATTCACTGCGCATGCAAACCTTGAAGTTGAATTATGGATAAATATTTTAAACAGTTTAGATTTGAAATTTTTTTAGCGGAAAATATAAAGAATCTCTATTTTTTTATGACTAAAGAGTCTATGTTGATAATTCCCTTATTGTTTTCTTGTTTAATTATGTCGAAGATGTGAGATATCGTAGAATATTGTTTTTAGAAAAATTGTAAAAATGTCTCGAATTGTGATACCAATTGATACGATGTAATATATGAATATTAAAAAAAAAAAAAAAAAACTCTAGCAACTTCACGCGTGTAAAATATGATAGGCAGCATCAGAGCTGGACAATTGGTGCGTTAGCTACATTCATGATTACCAGTTTGGTTTTTCTTTTTTAATGGAAAAAGGTCTGCTATATTAGCGTGGAGAAGTGCTCTAAATGTGGAAACCAGCCTTGCAAAATGCAAAAATGAATGTTGACGACGTGTTGCATGCAACAAGGAAGAGAATGGGGTCTGGGTTGTGATCCGAGACGACAGCGTCTCATATCTGGCAGCTTGATGCCAGACAGAGGAAGTGGGGCAAAACCAATGATAACTATAGGTTGTTTTATTATTTCGTAGCAGTCATTTCGCAGCTAAAGAGGTGAAGAGAAAATTGTATAGAAATGTGAGAAATAATTAAAAAAGAATAATTTAGTTAATATGTCATATCATACAAAAAATTTGTAGAAAGTAGAAAACACGTTGTTCGATCCTTTTTCATTTCACTAACCCGCCAGCAGCTGTGTCTTTAAATGACAAAAATATACCTATGTTTGAAATTCAAGAAAAAATATACATGCGTCTTCAAAAAATGCATTCTCCTCTTGTTGTAAGGTCGAGAGCTTGCCTTAGCGGTAATACTCGGGGGCATGAATACCCTGTTCGATTTTTCTCTCCTCATGGAGTGAGGATATTTTACATTCTCCTCTTGTTGTAAGGATATTTATAGATTTTTTCACCTTAGGGTGTTACAAAAAAGTTGGTCTATGGTATAAGCATTATGAGCATGCTTGACTATAATATTAGATGACATGATATATAAATACTAATAAAAATATATATTCTACTTAATTAGCATCTAAAAATTATTAACAAATGTTTTGTTTTCTTTTTTTGCGAGGATAAGGGTGTTTTTAATAAGTCATACCTAAAATTCCAACTCAAAATAGAGGGTACAGGGGAGATTAAAACACCCTCACTCATACATTAATAAAATTATTGTCCTTGCATAATATTTTAGATGTGCACCATGGTGGTTGATCCAACTAAATACAACAATTTCCTATATCTTCAGACGCAAAATAAATAAGACAATGAGTCATCTGTTTCCCTTCTTATAACGCATGTAGAAAATGCACTCTACCTATAACTCTATTTTTTATTAGTATATTTTTCATCAATCGCAATTAGTATCACAATTAATCTCTAAGATATTCTTGCAAATTTCTAATACGAAGATACTATATTTCATCACTTAACTTGGAAGACCTACAAATTCCTACCCAACAATTGACCCTCATACCATGAAGGAAATTATAATGCCCCCTCTCCAATGGAGTTTGAACACTTACCATCAATGCACTCAACTGGTTACCCATCCTATTTGAACTGAGGACTTTGATATCTTTAATTAGAGTCCCCACACTGGCCCGGAAAAGGGCCTTCATTTGTAAGGAAATTAATTAGGTTTATTATGGTCTAAAGATCGATGATTTGGATCACCCAAACATGACTTCTAATAGAAAATTGATCTCGGATCAAGTGAATGACAATATATTCATTTCGTCCTTTTCAACATTCTCATCCTAATCCCAATAAGAATGAAATAGCAACAACTAATCGTAACAATGATTTCAGCAGTACATGTTTTTAAGACATTATGAAATACACATCGTTGATCACAAAACAGGATCTTTATTGATCAGTGAGAATTCATTTGCCATGAAAAAAAAAGAGAGAGAGAGAGAGAGAGAGAATTCATTGAAGATCATTTGGAAACAGGGTGAAAAATGAATGAATATTGCAGAGAAAGGAAAAGAGAATGGAAACTTACCTGGTTCGATGTAGCTTCAGCCCAATTGCAAGGAAAGAGTGGAAGAGTAAGAAGTGGTCTTTTAAGAGAAAAAGAGGCGAGAGATACGTTAGAGTTGATCAGGTTTTACAACAAGCAATCCACGAATATCGCTCTCTCTTGTTGGATATCTTATCTTATCCACGCTTTTTTTATCTACCACCAAGTTGAAAATACGAAAAAAGTGGAACATCAACACCGTATTTGCTGGGATACAAAAATATTAACGACAACAATGAATATTAATGATTTACCAAAACTATGTAGGGACGGATGAAAAACCTCTTTATTTTTTTAATATAAAAGTTCTAAACGTAGAGATAGATCATCTTTTCTTTGTTTCGAAAATTCCGAACAGGCGGATGCTGAGTGGTATATGATTAAGAAGGGGAGTAGTACTGTTATTACGGAACTTTCGCTTTTCATGGTTGCCGTCCATGCTATTAAAGAAGTATGTTTAACCCAACTAACGTTTGAAATCTGATTTCATACATATCCATGCACACACAAGATAATGATCAACGATCGAAATATCTCGACTCGAGCCTAATCTGTAACAGACGTATAATGGTAAACGGGATAATCATTATTATTTAAATTTAATCAACTAATTCAAACAAGCTAGCTGCGTCATTCAACACCATAGATTATTAATTAATCACATTAATTGCAATCTCCGTGCATCAACATAGATGTATATCTAATATTGCCGCGACGTGTCTCGGGTCATGGTAAGATGGATTGCCTCCTGTGCTCTCGGGAGCCTATAACATCAGAACCCATAACGGGCATTCCTGGCTTCGAACCCTGCCAGCTGCATGTGGATTAAATAGTGTCCGGTCTGGATGCGAGTTTTACAAGATTTCCCCCCATGTTGGGGAGTCATTATAGGAATATCCCTCCAGGACCAGGATGCGAGAGTTGGGAATGTACTTGATGGCTTGAGGGGCCAGGGGCATTTTCATAATTTATGCACAATTGTATGTTTTTTAAGCAGGTACAACCCACCCGAGGTCCCTGTAAGAATCATTGAAAAAATGATGTTGAACAATGTGACCGTCTATATTTCGAAGTGCCCCTGAAATGGAACCTTCATTCTGTAACTTTGTATTCCATGCATGGGAATCAACCATACGATCCATTTAATAAATGCGTTGGTGGGTTGTTAATAAATTGTATAGCAAATGACCCGAAAGTCTATACTCTGACAAACAATTATCACGCAAGGAGAGACAAGAAAATATTTTCGGCTCAAAGAAAATAGAAATAGGATAGTAACAGAAAAAAAAAATTCAAGCAAAAATAAAAAAAATAAAAATTAGGTGGCAGGAAGAAAACTTAGCAGGAAAAAATAACCAAGGAATTTGCATTTGTATATAAAACTTTAATGATGTTAAATGAGTTAAATAGGTAACTAAACGGGTTGATGGGTTATAAAATCTCAACCCTAACATATTTATTTAATTAAATAGTTGAACGGGTTGATGAACCATAACCCATTTATATAAAAATCTCAATTCAAACTTATTTATAAATGAGTTGAATGAGTTGGTTAACGAGTTGACAATGATCATTAACACCCCTAAGTTTAATAAGTAAAGATTTATACATAAAACCCTTTTTATAAAATGAGATCTTCTCATTTAAAAAGGTGAAAATAATATAAATATATATAAACGCTTAAATATCATCATAGTCATCCCTACTCCTTAAATCCTTATACGTATTGCTAACCTACTCTGCTGTCTCCACTGCTACTCTGCTGATGATCTTATATATATTTAGTCCTTTTTTTCGCACAAATTAATATAATACGAGCTGCATTGATGTGGAAATATGATGAATGACTACCCAAAAATGAATTGGTTTGATGTTTATTCAAACCCATTTAAGGTGAATATGTTGGTATTGCTAGACATTTTGACTGCCTATTTATTCCCTACTTTGGTCTTGGTCAAATATGCTACTTAATGCAATTTATTATTTGGTTGTGTCATTAATGAAAAATAAATGGTATATGCTATTTTCATTTTTCTGTTCTAAGTGATTGTACAGTTGAAAATATAAATGATTCAAGTGATCGTATTATTTATATATTTTTTAAGCTTTTATTTTGTTATCTTATAAATTCGGGATATATTTTATATCAAATGCTAATATACTGGTTTAATCGAGTTCTAAGAAACGGTTAAACAGATTGGATCAAAACCAGTCCCTTAACCGGTTTGTCGGTTTTGTTAACCAGTTTGGTACTAATAACGTTTATTATTACATAAGTTATGCGGGAATAAATGGAAAATTTGTCCCTATTTTTTATGTTGCTAAATGCACTAAATATTTAAAAAGGAGGGCATGGAAATTAATAAAAAATGACAACTCTCATAATTAAGTGGGTATAAATAATTGAAAAGTAGGGTAGTTGTATAGGAAAATGTGAAAAAATAATTAAATAATAAGATAGTTGTGGAGAGTGAAAAGTTTTAGATTGAAAAGACATTTTTTAACCATCGCCAAACATCACTAAAAAAAATTACTTCTATTGAACATATTTCACTCACAGTTCGATGCCATCAATATTAGAGAAGAAGAAAACTCATTAATGGAAAATCAGGGGCTGACATGGAAGCCGGAGCAATGGTTAAATCACAACATCCCATTGCCGACAAACAAATAGAAACGACTGATTTGGCAGCCAAAAAAAAAAAAAAATCAAAATCAAAATTCCTAAACTCTAGGAACTCATTTGATAAGATCACAACCAATAAAATTCATTTGCTCCCCCACAGCTCTGGCAAGCCAACCTACCACAACAACAGCTACGCCAACGGGCGCCGCACGCTATCTCCATCACTGTAGACCGCCAAGCATAAGCCATTCCTGGAAAAAAAAAAAATTCTAGCTGCCCATCATTCTCGCAGCAGACAACAACAAGCAGAAGCTATTCATGGATCCACATCTCATCCCTGGAATATGTTGGATTAGAGAGAAGATCGTAGCAGGAGAAGATGATAATGGCGGTAGTGACGGATCAACAACGGACTAGGGCATCTGTTCTTCGCACAAAAAGGAAAGAAGAGCCTAGAGGAGAGGAAGAGATGACGGACCAACTCAAGGGAAGATTGGCAACCTCTGTCGCCCTTTCCCAGTGAGGGAGAGTAGTGTCGATCGATCGCGCGAGGGAAAGAGTAAAAGGAGATGAAAGAGAGTGGCGACGAGCCTAAAACTTTTTTGTTATCTTTATAAAAACGTATTCCTGAGTAAGGGCTGCAGACAAATTTTCTAGAAAATTTGATCCAACGATTCACCTTCATCCCGCACAATCGATCGGTTAGAGACGGGCCGATGTAGAGGCCGGACGTATAAGATCACTTCTCTTATACGTAATGAATCATGTGATTTTAAATTTTATAATTTAAACTTATGATACACATTTAGGACCATTAAATCATGTTCATTCATCAATTTAAATAATTTAATTCAGTTAATTGTTTAAATAAGACCATTTAATTTCTATTAATTAATGTTCTTTTTCATTTTTCATTCAATAATAGTACTTCAAATCACCATTATTTATTTATTTATTATTTGTCTCTTCTTTTACTTTATAATCTTAGGAATTTTTGGTCTAGTTCACTAATTTTATAGCTCAAAATTTTCACTTATGCATAATACATGCTTACAGTAAAAAATTGTGGGTGCTACGAGTATACAACGACACAAAATAAAAGCAGATTTAATTAATCATACACGCATAAACTATTTTTTTTATGAAAAATTTTACTAGGTTGTCTAACAAAATCTAGCTACATTGCCATGTTGAAATTAAGGATAAGTATGCCGTAATCTACACCATTTCTATAAATATTTAGTTATTTGAAGTTAACCGTATATTATATTGACATTCTGTAATATAGAGATAATGTTTTGCACTAGACCGCAGAAGGCAACCATGCAATCACTGCTGTATCAAATCCGCCATATTTTTTCAACAAAAATTTTCACCTACCTACTTTCGAACATATGAAAAATAATAAAATTTTAATTCTGAAAATTATAAAATATAAACATGTATTGACTCACTATCCTAAAATATTGGACGTAATTGATCAAAATTAATTTTAAATTTAATTTTTAAATAAATACATCATATATTCAGATTAAAAGATGTTTGATGTAAAATTCATAATTTTTTGGATTGCTAGTGGGTGAAGATAATTCGATAAAAATATTACTAAATTTCGATGTATATTATTTCTATTAGTAATGACTTTAGTTTTACTAAATGCTTATATTTTATTTTTCGAATTATGAACTTGAAAGTGATTAAATAAATTTGTTTGCTAATTTAGGCTGAAGAATATTTTAATGTATTTAAATCTTTTCAAAAAGGTATTTTGATGTGAAATATTTTAATGTGTGTTCCACTATAACACAATAAAATTAAGCAGTAAATATTATTTATTACATAATAAATTTAAAATTCATATTAATAAGTATAATTTTTAAATTATTTTAATTGATTTTTAATAGCACTTTTCTCGTCTTGACATTATAAATTATTAAAGTAATGACAATCTTAAATAATCAACAATTAATGTTCAACTTTTATAACGGTTTTTAAAAATTGTAGCTATATGTTTACTTAGAATGTTAAAAACTATGTCATTGTAATGAAACTATCACGATTAAAAATCAGGGGGCTACTAAGCTACCGTGGCCCGTTCCAATAAATTCGACCCAAAATGGTAACCACTTCGGCTTCATTTAGCATTCGTGTTCATGTCTTGCTTAAGAAATTTTGTATTCTTGTATGTTCAACTGTCTTATGCAACATTGTCGGGGGTTTGTTCATACAAACTCAGAAGCATATCTAGGAGCTCTCTTCAACCCGACTTCAACCTTTGGTAGTGTTCAAGCTGAATTCAAAGTCTGGATTTACATGGTAATTAACGTAAAACACCAGTATTTAGTTTATTCTAGATACATTAATTAGTATATATTCTTTGAATTATACAATTGTTTGTCTCATCAAATTAATATATTCAGTGACTAACATGAGCACATATACATGCATATATAAGTGTACATGCGTGCGTACGTACATACAGGACCTATAATCAAACAATTGGTGGCTGAAAATTTTTGACAACCCAGTGGGATACTGGCCAGTTTATATTTTTTAAGTATTTTAGTACAGCAGAGGTGGTCAGTGGCGAGGAGGTGTGGTTTTTATTCGATGGGAAATGGGCGCCACTTATTACTGGTCCCAAGTTTATGACAAGTTTATTATGTAGAATTATGTTAATTTTACGTAATTCACACGCTGAAGTCATTAGTAGTAATAAAATTTTCATGCGTTCCTCCATTCTCCTCTTTCATTTGAAAGTCATTAGTGGTAATAAAATTTTCATGCGTTCCTCCATTCTCCTCTTTCATTTGAATGCACTCCAACAAACCAAATAAAGCCTGCACAAAAGATAAACAAAGATAACAAACCAAGAAAAAAATTAGCACACTTGAAATGTAAGTAGAATGCAACAAATGCCACAAAAAATGCTACAAGATAAACAGAATAACATAGGAGTCCAGAAGCATCAAAAACATAAGAATAAACTATTTGATCATTCAAATTGAAGTTCAAATGAATACATCAGAACAAAATGCAATGAACGGACCATATTAAGCCACATTATTATTATTTTTCCTGCAAATGAGACCTACCCAGGCTTCTCTTACTTAGCCTGTATTGCTATGATAGCTGCGTATCAATTTTAATCCAGAATATTTAAACGTTAGAAGCATTAAAGTCATCAAAATCATCAAATGCATTAAATGCAACCAAAAACAATTTTGGTTGCATAAAACCCAAAAGCATGGCTCTAACATTTTCTGCGCCTCTGACGTGTCCTGGAATTTCGGAATTTCAAAATTTACGTACTCTTAGAATTACAGTTGCCTTAGAAATTCTACGTATCTGTCTTGCTTGAATTTTAGCTGCATATTTTTATTCGAACTAATTTTACAACTTATGTTATACATAGATATTGTCATGCATGCTGAAATTATTTTTTATATCAATCTCAATATTTTTATTCGAACTATTTTTACAATTTATGTTATACATAGATATTGTCATGCATGCTGAAATTATTTTTTATATCAATCTCAATATCCACATATATTTATTTCTTATTAATAAAAAGCATAATAAAATACCTCGATCTCAATACATATAATTTTAAGCATAAAGTTCAGGCATATTTATCTGCAAAATTTTACATCCTAAAAACTTAGGAGTCTATAATTTAACTATGTTAAGCATAGTCTAAAAATTATAATATATAATATACATGTTTTATACATTAAAATTGTATAAAAATAATTATAGCATTAAACTAAAATGAATTTCCAATAAAATCTCACTTGCCTTATCAAAGCTCCATCCTCACGCGACTCTGCTTCCCCAAAAATTCTCCTCCTACAGATGCTCTATACCTAAATCCATCAACTCCCAAACTCAGTTTATAAAAGGTCTCATAGCTTCTAAGAGATAGGAAATAAGATAAAATTTGGTTTAAACTTAAATTTTATCTTAACCAATCTTATCTAGGAGAGTTCTTATCTCATCCTATCTTATCTTGTGGAGCCCACATGCCTGGGGAGGAAAAAGTGCAAAAATTAATTTTTTTTTACAGAATCCCTACTGAACCCTAGACCTCTAAGACCGCTTGGACCACCTATATGTCAACCGAGCTGCACGGATTGCTGAAATAACATTCAAAAATAGAAATATAAATATAACTCGCAGCATATTTAAATAATAATTGGGCAATGCCCATTATTACTTATCTAGTCTAGTTGGTCAAAAAGTTTACCCTTGCCACGTAGAATGCCCTACATGATTTTGATCAGCCAACTTAAATTATTATTTTTTTCAACATTTTACAGCTACCATTAGCCGACCCCATGTTGATTGAATTCATAGCTACTGAAGTCGGGCAAAGATGAGGCACCACCGACAATGGATTGCTTGGCTTTATTGCTTGATTATTGTTAGAAGATGGAAAAAGGGGCCATTTTTTGGATTTTTGTTGGGATTGCAGCAGACGTCGTCGGTCATTTTGGTTGTCGGTGAGATGGGAGAAAGGTTGGAGATTTAGTGCTACTGTGTTGCCGATTGAACATGCCGGTGTTGGTGCCCTTTGCATCGAGCTAGTGCAGGGACGATGGGTGTGCAGTCGGAATTTTCTGGTTGGGGCTTGGAGGAGGTATGACAGGTTGGAGAAGTCTACCATTTATTGGTTGCTAAGCATGCTAACAATGCTCGGATGGAATTGTTGCTGGTAATAGGGAAGATGGAGGTTCGTTAGTCATGGCCATCACAAATTGGGGCTAATTAACGGTGGGTGCGGCAATGAGTGTTGTAACTTGGGGAAGAAGGTGAGTTGAAGAGGAGGGCTAGCTATCTGGATGTTGCTACTTTCGTTGACGCCATGGCTGCCAGATTCCTGCTGGTCGGTGGCATGCTTGGCTCAAATGCAAGCTGGTTCGTGAGGAAGACATGCCAAATTGGGCAGCTGGTTTGATTTCGGTGGGCATCCATGGAAGAGGAATTGGGGATGGCGGAGTACTGCAACGCGGTGCTCCAGTGGTGCATGGACGTCCGATGTACCTGCGTGAATATAAATGTGCATTTAAATATATAATTTTTTAACTAAATAACTTTAATAAGCTTGAAAATATTCTTCAGTTAATTTTTACCTCCTTTTGAATTCATTTTATGTAATTTTTTATTTTATAATTACTTCATTTTAACTAAAAATTGTACAATGACCTAATTCGTACCCGTATTTTAAAATATATTTATAATCATATATATGTGTATGATTTATCTAATTAAATTTGTAAAAATTATATTCATATACTAATGCATATTTCAAAGTTATTTTTTTAGCCTAATTAATTCCTCTTAACATGTTTAATTCTCTTCATATTTTTATATTTTCAAAAACGTTGCAAAATAAATCCATTTTATAAAAAAATTAAAAATTATATAAAAAATACTTTTGATGAATGTTCATAAAAAATAATTAATTGGCACTTTTATAATTAAATGTGAGAATTTAACATGAAATCTTACTAAATAAGTTTAAATTAATGTATTTAAGGTATAATTTGTTTTTATCTAAACTTAAGTAAATATTTACTTTTATTTAATCTAATATTTTTCAACTGCATAATTTTTTATTAAAGAAATTTTATGCAAAATTAATCCATAAATTAACAATGATATAATATGAGCAGTATAACTTTCATTATTATGATATTTTTAGATATTTATGATTTAAAAATAATTAAAAAAGATAAGTAATGCAAGTGTGAATTAATTTAATTTAATAATTTAATGAATTTATGTAAATAATGGGAATAATATTTGAGATAAATTTATATTGATTAAATTTAATTTAAATTAATATTTATTTTTATTTTATTATTTAAATTTAGATTTTGTTAGGCATTATTAGATGTTTTTAAATTCTATTAGATGTTGTTAGCTATTGTTAGATATTGTTAAATATTGTTGGATGTTATTAGATGTCATTAGATCCTGTTAGACATCATTAGGCGTTGTTAAATACTGTTAAATTTAGATAAATTGAACTAAATCCTATTAAATGAGTTTTAGTTAATGTACTTATGGTATAAATGACCTTATACAAAGACCAAAAATATATTACAGTGTTAAATTAGGATTATCATATTAATTATAAAAATTAGATATTCTTAGATTCTGTTATATGCTATTAGATGTAGTTAAATATTGTTGACATTGTTAGATACTGTTAGAGGTCGTTAGATGCTGTTGGACTATGGTAGATTTAGATAAATTGAATTAAGTCATATTAAATGAGTTTTAATTAATTATTTAAGGTATAAATAACCTTATAAGAAGCCTAGAAACATATTGCAGGTGTTAAATTAGGATTATTATATTAATTATAAAAATTAGATGTTGTTAGATTCTATTAAATGTTGGTAGATATTGTTAGATGTTATTAGAGATTATTAAATGTCGTTAAATTTTGCTAGACATCGTTAGATGTTGTTAAACACTATTAGATTTAGATAAATTAAATTAAATCCTATTAAATGAGTTTTAATTAATGTAATTAAGGTATAAATGAACTTATAAGGAAAGTAGGAATATATTAACGATGTTAAATTAGGATTATCATATTAATTATAAAAATTAGATTTCGTTAAATTTATTAGATCTCGTTAGAAGCTGTTAGACATTGTTAGATGTCGTTAGATCCTGTTAAAATTATTAGATATCGTTAGACATTGTTAAACGCTGTTAGAAGTAAATAAATTGAATTAAATCCTATTAAATGAGTTTTAATTAATATATTTAAGGTATAAATGACTTTTTAAGGAGCTTAGAAACATATTACTAGTGCTAAATTTAGATTATCATATTAATTATAAAAATTAGATATTGTTAGATGTTATTAGATATTGTTAACTGTCATTAGATGTTGTTAGATATCATTAGACGTCGTAGACAATATTAGATGCGATCTGTAAAATCATATTAAACAAGCTCTAAAACATGTAACAAAGGCATAAATAATCTTATAAAGAGTAAAATAGTATATTATGATTGTTAAATTTCAATTAGCATATGTATAATGAAAGATAGACGTTGTTAGATGTTGTTATATTTTATTAGATATTGGTACATTACGTTAGACGTTGTTAAATATCGTTAGGCCTTGTTAGATATCATCATATGTTGTTAGATTTGCTACTATTCTAGAAATTTTGAAAAATTAGTAAACTTTCAAATTTTTAAAAATAAATCTAGAAAATGTTATTCTCGAGAGTACCTTGTGTACATAAACTTTAAATAATATAATAATTATTAGATATATAAAATATTTTCTCAATTTTATCAATTATAATGAAATCTTAATAAAATATAATATTTTAAACATAAATATTTTTAAAAATATCAAATTTTGAAAAATTATATGTACATATATTTTGGTGGTCAATCTATCAATTGAATAGAATGATTGAGATTTTGTATGTATTTAAGATAAATTTCATCAAAAAATCAAATGTGCTCATGTTTTGAAGCAAATGTACTCACCATTTGAAATGACCACAATGCCCTTACTTCCATTTTTTTTCTCATTGGAAGCCCAAATAAAGAGTTGAAATTCATAACACATGGCCGCAAGTCCTCTGTGGATAAATTTTCTGTGCACAGTTGTATGGACACCTGCTGCTTATAGCTTTTTTAAGAAAAATTATATTAAAAGGAGACCCGATCATATTATAGCTTTGAGTGGCGGTTAAATAAATTCAAAATCTCCTTAAAACTGAAATTCAGCATTTGCGTTAAACCAAAATCCAATCGATATCCCTTATCCAAAAAAAAAAAAAAAAAAAATACAATTCATATCAAAGCTTCAAATTATAATAACAAGTCTTCCAACTTTGCATGAAAATTGACAACAAAATCAACAACAACAAATACTTCTTGCTATAAATTTAATTGTATAGAGGAGCTTAACTTGCAACGCTTTAGGAGGAGAGGGAGAGGATCTTGATCTTCACCAACAGCTACAGGAAATGTCTACTTAAATTGAACTCCCTCTCTTTTCATTAGGAAACTTAGATTCAATGACTAGGAAACTAAGATTCAATCACTTCGGGTTCACATGTAGGGTTGAGAGCTTGAAGCACAGCAGCTTTTACGCAGGCAGTTGGGCGTTTTCGACTCATCAAAACACCAACTCGTGATCTGCATTCTGCAATCTTCTAATTAAAAATATAACTACAACTATAATTGTTACAAGTATTACAAGCACTGTGATAAGTGCTATCGTGAATGCCCGTCAAGAGGAACTGCCGGACGGACACAACTCTGTGGTTCCAGATGATTGGCAGCTATTGTGTTCTGCTAACAACAGAAAAGAAGACCAGAAGTATTTAAATATGGTTTGAGAATAATAAATTCGTAGACTACAGATAAATTAAACATCACAAAAAATCCATTAAAGTGCTAATACTAATATCTAATCATAGATTACCTATAACAATAATTACGCATCAAATATAAGCCTAAATGCAAATTAATCAATGTACATAATTAACAAAGAAAAAATAAAAATGAAACCTAAATGCTGAGTTCTTCTGCCAGATTAATCCTATTTTTGTTTCTATCAGCTGGTAATAAAGATTAAGTTCGCAGAACAAGCCCTAAACGGAGAAGCGATAGCTAGTAAATAAAATTTTATGCAAGAAGAAAAACCGTACCTTCAGCTATCGCTGTTGCAGTGATAGTAAGGAAGAAGAGAAAGATAATCATAGCCATGAATTCTAGATGTAAAGAAACAAAGTGTCAGTATATTGCATAGAGCTTAGGTGAAATGGATGAAGGGAACTTATAGCATTATTACTTCCTAAGAGAAAACTTCAAGGAAGATGATGATAAAACCAGGATGGGAAATTAGTTTTTTTTTTTTTTAAGCATTACATAAATGATAGATTTGGACAACATAAGCAAGTAACAGGATACAAGTATAAAAAAGATAATAACACATCGTATAATTTGTAAAACATGACAATATTATTGTAAACAAAATATATATATAATGAAGAGTGATGTTCATTTCTTATATCCAAAATTGATTAAATTTATTGCCCAAATACCTTAGCGTATGCATGTATTTTCGGATAATATACATTTTCTACAGGATCTTTAAGAAATGAAACATTTGAAACATCAAGATAATTTTCATGGCATCAAGATCACAGTTTTGAGAAACATGAATTACTGATTGAGTCAGTGACAAGGATGTAGATGTAACAAAGAGTTGAATTCATAACAAGTAGCTGCAAGTCCTTTCTAGGTATATAAACCTACTACTTTAAAGTTTTTATTATTATTATTACATTACAAGAAGACCCGATTACATCGTAGCTTTGAGTGGCACTTAAAATTAATTCCAAAATCCAATTGAAAATAAAATTGAATATTTTGCTGAAGCAAAATCCAATTCATATCAAAGCCTGAAATTGTAATAACAAGTTTTCCAACTTTGAAATTCAAAAAAATGAACTACTTCTTGATGTAAAATTAAGTATATAGAGGAGCTTACTGAGTCTGGGTGATAGGATCTCCATCTTCAACAATAGCCACAATGTCTACTCAAAATTAAACTCTATAAAACTGTGTTTGGGAAGTAGTAAAATTTTTTAATGAAGAGATTTTAGTGTAAAAATTTTTAAATATGGAAAAAAAAATAATATGATATAATATAGATAATAATGAGGAGTAAAGAGAATAAAGTTGTAGCGCACTGATGGCTAAGTCAACAGTCGCTACCAATATGACAGGATCGATGATAATGGGGAGAACACATTTAATCTAAATTATGGTATAATATCAAATGTTTCACAGACTAATATAAATTAATTATCTCATCACATATATATCGAGTTGCATCCAAGTGCTGAAATTCATAAAATATATAGATAATTAGGTTGTCCCTACATCACTCTTAAAACTCAAAATAAATAATCAAAATTCGGATTCATCTTGTCCTAGTTCGATCTGGTGTAACAACCCTACGTTGGTCTCCACCCACATACCTGTCATCTAAATTAGGATAAAATAGGGTGAGTTCGGGCAAACTCAGTAAGTAGAACCAAAACATAAATTAAACAAAAGGAGTTTTAAACAATATGCATATTTTCAAATAAATCATAAATCATGTTCGAATCAATACCATGTGCATGCTCATGATCAATCATTCCAATACATACACATGATCTTCTGATTACATAAGTCAAATCCAATGGGGAGGTTCGATATCTTGCCCCGTCTTACATCAGTGCTAAGCACGAGAAAATCAAATGCGAGAAACACCACACCAAGTCAAATGACAAGGAAGTGAATGTGATATCCTGCCATGATCTCCACACACCCATGGCCTTGCCACAAACTTACGCCCATGGCTCAACTCAGACACTCGTGCCTGAGTACCAGTCTCTACATACTGGTCTCACAATAAATATCAACAAATAATTGAACACATTCGTGGCTCCAATACCACATCACAATGGCCCAATGGTTTATCACAGCCCATAACCGTCAATGGCTAAACCACACCCCGGTCCCCAGTCGGCAGTATGTCATCGATCGTCATCGATGATCACAAATAACACTTCTCAATCGGCATCTTCAGCCATGGTTCATGAAAATGCTAACACACCATGCACACATGCATATGTCCAAAATATAATACTAACAAATACCGTTTATAAATCAAATTCAAATTCGACATCACAATAAATCAATCTCAAAAAAGATACAAATCATCGACATCCAAAACATACATGCCCGAGAAAAATAAAATAAATCATTTAGTTCAAAACAAGTCCTACTTACCTCTTTTACTTTCAGATTATCCTTCCTCTGCTCGTTTATGTGCAAGATCTGGTTCAAAACATATAATGCTAGTTAATATAAAAGCCTAATTGCTAATCGTATTATTATTATTATTATTTTCCAGTAATTACTGTGTGGCGAATCCTAATCTCATAATGAGAACTTCTAGTTTCTTAGGAAAATTTCTAAAGTGGTAATATTTTCTAATATTCCTTTGTAGTTATTTATATTTTAGTCTCGTTCATCATACTACAAAAATCCTATCATATAGACACATAAATCTCAACATTTTATAGTTTAACCAAATAACAACTTAGTATAAAGCAATAATTTAAAAATATTTTACTAATATAATTTAATTGTATAAACAACAATTAATATTATTACCGAAACTAATAGTAATTAATGTTAAACAACATGAATAAATTACTATTATTATTATTATTATTATTATTATTATTCTCAATTTCACCTTGGCACCCTAATTAAACATTCCTTTTCTTATCTATAAATTTTCTTTCTTGTATTTTATTGTCTAAACTCTACATTTAATACACACATCTTCTTAACAAAATTCACAATTATGCAAATAATCCATAACCAAATCCTCTTTCTAAATTCTTCTAAAGAAAATACAATTAAATCTATTCAATCCTAAATAACGGTACAAGCTAACATAAAGTAACAAATTTTCAATTTCATTAATTTCATAATTATTAAATCCACCCGTTAGACTACTTTAAACAACCGAAGTTAAAATATCCATATAATGTTCTCTAATACAATTCATATAGCCGTTAACCACAAATACATGCTTGGATGTTAGAATATTAATCATTTTAAAATAAACGAATAATATCATTAATTGAATATGCATTAGTAATATATATGTACAATACTGTTATTTCAAACTAGTCTGGGTGGACGTTCCATGCATGTCTACCCGTCTCTTTATATATATATATATATATAGGGATGTATTCAGGTGCAGCAACGCTGCACCCGAATTCCCGTGCAGGCGCGCTGCCCATTTAATCCAGCCCGTTGGAGTTGGCACATCAAATCGTGGCCGTTCTTATTCTCCCGCGAGTAGGCCGCAGGTATGCAGCGTGCTGAGTCTGCGAGTATGGTAGAAGTTACTGTAGCTACGGTTTTCGAGACCAGAACGGTTTTCAATGCAGGAGAAAGACGTGCTGGAGACGTGCTGGAGACCTGCGCCGTTTCTGGAATCGGGTGGATTCGAGAGAGAGTGAACGCTGCAGCAGTCGGGAGACGAAGGAGGGAGAGAACGGCGAGAAAAGAGAGGAAGGGAGATTGGCGGCAGGAATCGCACGAACACTGCCGGATCCTTCCAACGCTGCCGGAGTCACCATTGCTAGGAACGACGAGTGAAATGGGAGGGAAGGGGAGAGGGAACGGTGAGGGTTTGGCAAAGGCATTTGGAAAACTTCGACGGACAGGTTGAGAGAACTGCGATCGGAAAGGAGAGGAAGGAAGAACGGTGCCTCCTTGAAAGGACCAATGCTGCCCCCGTAGCGTTGCGGGTCGGCACAAACGCTGCCAGCCAATCGCCGGAGAAGAGGAACAAAGGAAGAAAAGTCGCCGGAGCAAAGAAAGGAGAAGGCTATTAGTGGTAAGGACCTCATTGTTTACTATTCGAAATCTCGATTTGACATACTGTAAATCATTAAATCATGCAAATATGCAACCGTTATTTCAAATTCAGCTATTTTCCAAAAACAGCTCACTAATTCCAGCTTAATCTCATTTATCCTCTTGAATCTTTTGATAAGAATTCCATTTACAAAGACAGCTCACTAATATCTATCATAATCTCCTCAATAGCATGTTACCGCCTAAACAAATTCATAGCCAGTGCCACAATTTTGTTTGCTGTCAATTTTAGTGCTAAATAATGATATCATTATGTTTTTGTATCTTTGGAAAACCTATCAATATTTTTAGAATTTAGGAAATGGTAGTCGCTGAGCATGCTATGTGCTACTACGAGCATGCTGAATTTCTGTTATAACCTCATCAATAGCATGTTAATGCCTAAACAATTTTGTTTGCTGACAATTTTAGTGCTAAATAATGATATCATTAACTTTTTGTATCTTTGGAAAACCTATCAATATTTTTAGAATTTAGGAAATGGTAGTCGCTGAGCATGCTATGTGCTACTACGAGCATGCTGAATTTCTGTCATAACCTCATCAATAGCATGTTAATGCCTAAACAATTTTGTTTGCTGACAATTTTAGTGCTAAATAATGATATCATTAACTTTTTGTATCTTTGGAAAACCTATCAATATTTTTAGAATTTAGGAAATGGTAGTCGCTGAGCATGCTATGTGCTACTACGAGCATGCTGAATTTCTGTCATAACCTCATCAATAGCATGTTAATGCCTAAACAATTTTGTTTGCTGACAATTTTAGTGCTAAATAATGATATCATTAAGTTTTTGTATCTTTGGAAAACCTATTAATATTTTTAGAATTTAGGAAATGGTAGTCGCTGAGCATGCTATGTGCTACTACGAGCATGCTGAATTTCTGTCATAACCTCATCAATAGCATGTTAATGCCTAAATAATTTTGTTTGCTGACAATTTTAGTGCTAAATAATGATATCATTAACTTTTTGTATCTTTGGAAAACCTATCAATATTTTTAGAATTTAGGAAATGGTAGTCGCTGAGCATGCTATGTGCTACTACAGGCATGCTGAATTTCTGTCATAACCTCATCAATAGCATGTTAATGCCTAAAAAATTTTGTTTGCTGACAATTTTAGTGCTAAATAATGATATCATTAACTTTTTGTATCTTTGGAAAACCTATCAATTTTTTAGAATTTAGGAAATGGTAGTCGCTGAGCATGCTATGTGCTACTACGAGCATGCTGAATTTCTGTTATAACCTCATCAATAGCATGTTAATGCCTAAACAATTTTGTTTGCTGACAATTTTAGTGCTAAATAATGATATCATTAACTTTTTGTATCTTTGGAAAATCTATCAATATTTTTAGAATTTAGGAAATGGTAGTCGCTGAGCATGCTATGTGCTACTACGAGCATGCTGAATTTCTGTCATAACCTCATCAATAGCATGTTAATGCCTAAACAATTTTGTTTGCTGACAATTTTAGTGCTAAATAATGATATCATTAACTTTTTGTATCTTTGGAAAACCTATCAATATTTTTAGAATTTAGGAAATGTAGTCGCTGAGCATGTTATGTGCTACTACGAGCATGCTGAATTTCTGTCATAACCTCATCAATAGCATGTTAATGCCTAAACAATTTTGTTTGCTGACAATTTTAGTGCTAAATAATGATATCATTAAGTTTTTGTATCTTTGGAAAACCTATTAATATTTTTAGAATTTAGGAAATGGTAGTCGCTGAGCATGCTATGTGCTACTACGAGCATGCTGAATTTCTGTCATAACCTCATCAATAGCATGTTAATGCCTAAACAATTTTGTTTGCTGACAATTTTAGTGCTAAATAATGATATCATTAACTTTTTGTATCTTTGGAAAACCTATCAATATTTTAGAATTTAGGAAATGGTAGTCGCTGAGCATGCTATGTGCTACTACGAGCATGCTGAATTTCTGTCATAACCTCATCAATAGCATGTTAATGCTTAAACAATTTTGCTTGCTGACAATTTTAGTGCTAAATAATGATATCATTAACTTTTTGTATCTTTGGAAAACCTATCAATATTTTTAGAATTTAGGAAATGGTAGTCGCTGAGCATGCTATGTGCTACTAAGAGCATGCTGAATTTCTATCATAACCTCATCAATAGCATGTTAATGCCTAAATAATTTTGTTTGCTGACAATTTTAGTGCTAAATAATGATATCATTAACTTTTTGTATCTTTGGAAAACCTATCAATATTTTTAGAATTTAGGAAATAGTAGTCGCTGAGCTTGCTATGTGCTACTACGAGCATGCTGAATTTCTGTCATAACCTCATCAATAGCATGTTAATGCCTAAACAATTTTGTTTGCTTACAATTTTAGTGCTAAATAATGATATCATTAAGTTTTTGTATCTTTGAAAAACCTATCAATATTTTTAGAATTTAGGAAATGGTAATTGCTTAAGTGTTAAATAAGCATGTTATATGTATAGTATAATGGATGAAGTAAAAATAAAGGATATTGGCCCTTTATGAATGTTAAATGCTAAGTGTTCAACATAGAAACCCCAAATTTTAGTGCCATAATAGATTTATAGAAACTCATCAACTATTGAGCAATGTAGTATGTAAACATAGCATACTGAGGCCTTGTAACTCCCTTTGGACATGTTGTTTTTTCCTTCACCTCTTCCGATTTTCCATCCTCTAATTTTTCATTTTCCATTTTCAATTTATTTCTTAACTGTTTTTTACAATTAGTTTCTTCTTAGTTTTTATATCAGCGTGTCTATCACCTAATTAGCATGCTATATTATGAATCCGCATGTTATATTATGAAACATACGTTATCGTTTTAGTAATAACAGCTTACTTACTGTCCAATGAGCATGTTATATTGTCTGTCCGTACTTATATCAACATGCTTATTATCCAATGAGGATGCTATGTTGATCGTTAAATGCATAATGAGATTTGCATGTTGAACTTACTAATTAGGATTGTATGTGGATTTGTATTTGCAGGTCACGTTGCTTGCTATCGATCTATTTGATATATAGTTCAAATAGCTTGAAACAAGGACAATATGGTGAATACACGAAGCAAGGGCCTAACAAAGAATGCAGTTTCAAAATGACGAGATTTGCCAGCAGCTGGAACTAGCCAACCCCAAAAGAAAAAGAAAACTACAACTACTGGAGAGGAAAAATCTGATGAAAAGAGGTACTTCGAGGACTTACGATCATCACTGATATACGAAGAGAAGTTCCTGACAAGACCAGTTATGAGGGGTCGTCCACTACAAATTGAAGACTTCATTGAATTTCCGTTCTCAAAATGGTTAGTGGATTGTGGTTTATTTGATTTCATGATGGTTGAAAAGAACATTTACCCAGAACTTGTTCGAATGTTTTACTGCAATATCACCAAGGATGCCAATACATTTGTGAAGGGAGTGAAGATACCAATGCATGATGAGATGTTGAAGGAAGTATTTGGCATTCCTATTTGGTCTGGTGAGGACCGACCCAAAGTTTCTAAACAAGAGTCATTTACTTTGATTAGCGGAGATGCAGAAAAGGGGAAGGAAGCAGCAAGGTTAACTTCTCGGGAGTTACTAACTTTAAATATGAAGTTGCTACATTATGTTATTGCCAACAACGTTTTCCCTCGAGCTGGCTCTATGTCAGAGGTCTCTGTCAATGATGCTTACTGCATATATTGTCATGAAAAAGGAATTGTGCTCGATGCTGCTTTGGATATTCTGGAGCATATGATGAAGTGTCGAAAGCGGAAGAATGGGGCATTGCCATATGGGATGGCCATCACTAGAATTTTAAATCATTATGGAGTGGATTTATCTGGAGAAGATATGACAAAGTTTAAAAAATCTGATAAAATCGAAGGCAATCTGATAGGCAGGTTAGGCTATGTGTTTAATAAGGAGACGAATGAGTGGCATCCTAGAAGTGTGAAGGAAGGGACTAATGCAGGGGAGGGGAGTGCCCGTCCGCCAGCAGCACCAGAGGCTGGTGAGCAGGTAGCACCAGAAGAGCATGAAATTGGTGATCAGGTAGCACCACAAGAGCATGAAATTGGTGATGAGCAAGTAGAGCAAACGAGGGCTGCCACTATTGCCACAAATGCAAAGGAATCAACTTCAAAGGAACATATGTCAACGGCTTCTGAATCTAGATTTGAGGAGGTTTTGAGTGCAAAGTTTGAAGAGATGAAGAGAGAAATCAAGTCTCACATCTCCCAGCTTATTTCAACATGTATGAAACCACCCACTGTCGATCCAACACAGTTTACCCCTTTTGTTGATGTAGGTTGTACTCCTACATTGGTCGTTGACACTCCGACATTGGTCATTGTCACTCCCTGCACAATTCCTGGAATTTCCAAAGTTGTGCTCACCCCCACAGAAGTATTGGTATCGACGTCCGTATCTCCTCCTACAGTAGCCATGTCACATGCTCATTCAAATTCACCACAATCATCACCCTCCTTCGCTGATCTACCAAAATCAAATCAGGTTTACGTTGACGCCTCATATTCTGAAAATATTGCACGGCTTGCTAGAGCAGTGGAGCAAGTACTCGAGCATGTGAATAGGATCGACAAGAGGCTTGAAGCTATTGAGAATAAGCATGAAGGAGATGGCCATGGGCAAAAGTGAAGACCTTAGAACTTTTGAATATTTGTGTTTCAATTGCTATGTTCTTATGTTTGACAATCTAATATTGGAAGAGAATTGTTTGTAATGAACTTTTTTTTCAAATATGAATGTTATTGCCTTTAAATGAAATTTGAGGTTGCGAATGATGTTGCCCTATTGTGTGTGTATGCTTTTGAAACTGCAGGTGGGAACGAGGTTGCTCTATTGTGTGTATATGCTTTTGAAACTGCAAGTTATGAATGATGTTGCTCTTCTGTGATTGTATGTTACTGCAATGTAGTAAGGTGAATATCAGCACTCTAAAAGTTGAGTTAGCAGGCTATATGTTCGAGTAGTTAGTGAAAAAGAGGTTGTGAGATGATCCACTTGTGACTACGTATGCGTTAATGGTGGATCAGGTCTATGTTAATGGTGGATCAAGAGTATATATTGGCATTTCTGTATTTATTATGGAAGTGACGTGAATATCAGCACGCTAAGTGTTGAGTCACCAAGCTATATGTATGAGGCAATATTGCTGAATGCTCAGGTCAATAAGCAAATTGGCTCAGCATATCATTTGACCATGCACAACCGCATGCTACAGAGCAAAGAGTAAGGAAAAACTCACCCCACGTGATCTACCTGTGAATAGCAGCACGCTCATCTGTCAATGAGCATGCTGTACGCTGAAGTTCATTTTCAACCTCTATTGCACCGGTCACAAAAAATATATCTTTCCTTCTTTTTAATATGTACCAACTTTTACAAAAAAATACACTTCCTTATCTTTCAAAATGAACAAGTGAGTACAAAAAATACACTTTTTGTTCTTTCAAAATATACACTATAGTGAATGAGATACAATTCCTTTTCCCTTTAAAATGGAGACTATAAATTCAGCATTCCCTTCTAAAAATGGAGACTATAAATCCAACATTCACTTGTCCATACGAAGACCCACACTTTTGCTCTCCATCCTGCATTGCACGTAAAATATGAAATGTAGCATTAGATTGACAACTACTTCAAAACAACTTATGAGGTGAATATGAAGACATAATACCAAAATTGTTCATGTATTGATGGAGCTCCAACAGCAGCGTAGTCATGCACTAGTCTGTAAGCAAAAGAAGAATTAGCTAAAGAGGATCAAATGGGGTGGAATAGATAAAGTGAATAAATATGCAATTGAGTGGTATGAAATGTGATGACATAATACCAGGTTGTTGACAATCCTTCTTAGACAATTCTGGACAGTTTCGTCTATCGTGACCAATCACGACCTTCTTGCATCCTCGACATAATCGTCCCCTGTGTTCCATAGCTTTTTCGATACTTGATTTTAAGCGCTTACTTGATCGTCCTTTTCTTTGAACTACATTTGGGAATTCAATGCTAACAGTAGGTGCATTAGGTACCTGAATTTCCCCTCTAATATTATCACCTATCTCAACACTGAGTGCTATAGAGGAATTATGACCTTCTTCGATATGTTCATTTGCATTGTTGCGATAATCAAAATGGTTTTCTTTGTCTCCACAAGTCATGTTTTGTTCTTCTTCATTCGAACATCCATCTTCCTTTTGTGATTGTATACGCTCTTATAAATGTGTTATTAAAGTGTCTAAGGATGTAGTTCCAATTTGAAAACTATCCCAACTTGATGTCATTTCCCCTAGAATGAAATTTAATTTTGAGAGCGTCAAATGTCGCCGTACCATAGCTGAATTCGTAACATCACAATTCCGCGTAAATAGAGGAACTCCAACATTCTCTTTTGGACGTTGAGACCAACGGCGAAGTAAGTGATCATCAGGCATAGTTATGATATCACGCCACTGAAATATGGATAATATATGCCGACAAATAATGTCACGCCACTCGAATAGACGACATGAGCATGTTGCAAATTGTTTAGGTTCATGCCAAGTTACTGTTCTTCTATAGGTGGGATCTTTATACTTGTGTATTTCATATATAACATGACTCTCATTCATAACCTCATATTTAGGCTTGTAATAATGTGACTCCTCTATTTCTGCCTGAAAATCAAAAAATATCTCTCTAGTGTATAGCTTAGCAATTTATTCCTCAATCACAAATTTAGTTTTCAAAATCGGAGTACCATATGTACTTTTGCAATCAGCTTCTTTTTCATCTTCTCTCCTTTTTCTAACAGCACGCTCATATGCTTCTACAAACTCAAGCAATTGAGTGGTTGGCCCAAAGAAGTTGTCAAAAAAAGCATTCATGCTTTCAGATCGTTGTGTTGTTGTCATACCTGCTAAGAAAACACTTCTTGTATAGGCTGGAATCCACTTATCTCTCACATTGTACATCTGTTGTAGCCATGCATGGTCCGTCAAACTATAATCATTCATTAATTTTGCCCACCCAGATTCAAACTCATATGTATCTTCTGTATTGTGAATTAACTTGTACAACTTATCTTTGAATTCAGGATATTTATGATTGGCAGATTGCAACTTTTTAGGAAATTTCCTATGTATGTGCCATGAACAGAAAATATATTTTGTAGTTGGGAAAACTATGGAAATAGCCTTTGTAATAGCCGGATCTTGATCTGTGACAATAGCTTTAGGTGGTACACCACTCATAGCATGAAGTCATGTCTTAAACAACTATGTAAAGTCTTCCTCACTTTCCCCAAATAATAAACCTGCACCAAACAAAACTGATTGCTTGTGGTGATTCACTCCAACAAATGGCCCAAAAGGCATATCATATTGATTTGTTCGATAAGTTGTATCGAAACAAATAACATCATTGAAAACTTGGTAATCTCTTTTAGATTCCCCATCTACCCAAAAACATGACATCAACCGATTGTGCTCATCGACTTGAATTTCATAAAAGTAATCGGCATTCGTAGCAAATTGCTTCTGAAAGTACTGAAGTAATGCTGTTGCACTTCCCCCATATTTTGACATCCGTCTGGATCTTAAGGCATTACGAAGATCAACTTCCATGAATCCTAATTGATCACGACCCCCAACCTCCTCTGTCATGAATTGCAATGATCTGGATACTCCTATACCAACCTTGCACAACTCTTCAACTAGATTTAACTGTGAGTCCGACACGTTGCGATGGGACCGAAGACATCGAGATTTGATGGGAGACTCCAACCGATGAGAGTGCTCTTCTTTGAAATTAATAACTGTCCATTTAGAAGTGTTGCCCATGAGCTTGATACTGAGTGATGCAAGACATCCACATCTAGTAATGTCCATCTGTTTTCTTTTTTTTCAACATTTTCTACGTTCCTTCTATGTCCTTCTCTTGAGAATTTAAGAATGTGAAAGCATATCCGCTTATCTTTTTTAGATCTTCTAACGTCACTTTTTCTTATACTGAAGCCACAACATCTTCCATATAAATTGTAGAAGGAATATGCCTCTTCCTCACTATGAAACTCTTGCCCAATAACAAGAGTTAACTCAGCAGGCGCAACAGGAGTGAAAGTAGTCACACTTGCTAGACTCTGTTCACTTACTTCAACTAAAGTAGCATCTTCAGTCAATTCCACTGTATGCAATGGAGACATACTTTTGTCCGTGTTCAAGGTGATGTCATTTAATAAATACCTACTAAATTACATTTAAATAACAATATAAATTATTCAACTTATAAGAAATAGAATATGTTAATTTTATAAGTACTTACAATGCAATAATATCTACCTTGCAAAATAAATGGGTATTGTGGAGATTTTCTGTTGGGTATTGAGGAGATTTTCCCCTACGGGATTCTAATTATATATAAAATTAGTTATAAAACTTTTTTCATAAGATTCTTGTTATCAGCAGGCTAAGTGTTGAATAAATGTACAATGAACATGCTTTATGCACAAGTTAGTGCATAATTTGAGATTGCAGACAATCTATTACTTGTTATCAGTATGCTAAATGTGGAATGATCATGCTTTATGCACAAGTTAGTGCATAATTTGATATTGCAGACAATCTATTACTTGTTATCAGTATGCTAAATGTGGAATGATCATGCTTTATGCACAAGTTAGTGCATAATTTGAGATTGCAGACAATCTATTACTTGTTATCAGTATGCTAAATGTGGAATGATCATGCTTTATGCACAAGTCAGTGCAACTTGTTATCGCTATGATTGCAAGTCATCTGTGTTGTTATTAACATGCTAAGTGGCGTGGCATGTAAGTTGAGAATGCAAGTCTATTTTTTCTGATTTTCAACATGTTAAGTGGTCGTTAAGCATGCTATATGCAGAAGTCAATGTCTATTTTCAATTTACAAGTCATCTATTTCTGGTTAATGCCATGTGCTAAGTGATGGATGAGCATGACATATGTACAATGCATTCTGTAAATTGCTTGTCATCTGTTTCATCGGTTTCTAGTTAACTACCTGCTAACTACTGGATCAGCAGCCTTGTCTAACAAGTTGGTGTGTATTTAGGAATTACTGGATGTCAGTTTTGTCTGGTTCACCATGCTAAATGTTGGATCAATATGCTATATGCATTAGTCAGTGTGCATATTGGAACCACAGGTCCAGCATTTGAAAGTATTAGCATGTTAATTGTTCAATAAGCCTGATATACGTGTATTGTGTACGGTGAAATTGCAGAACAGCTATTTCATCTGCTTTTTGGTAATCAGCATGCTAAATGTTAGATCAAAAATGCTATATGAACAAGTCAGTGTGTATTTTAGAATTGCAGTTTATCTGTTTATAAATATCAGCGTGCTAGTTGTTGTATGAGCATGCTTTACATAAGACTAAAAAAATAAATAATAATTTAATGAAATAAGAAAATATATAGTAGAAATAAGAAAATATATAGTAGAAATATAAAAAAATTTAGATAATTTCTGCAAGTCCTTTTGATCGTTTTATAACTTTTGAAGCTTTAACAGTTTTTGAATTTGTAGTGAAAGCAAAGACTACCTTACGTAGATTATACATCTCGTAAATTTGTGGTTGTCACTCAGCCTTCGTACTTTTTGACATTCTGCAAATCATCTCTTGTCTGTTTCACTATTTTCATTCAAACATATTCTGGGATAGAGAATCGAGCACGAGCACGGGCAGTTTTCGAGACCGAGCGGTTTTCAGGAAAGCAGATTTTTACAGGAGATGAGCTTCACATATCTTCGCAGCTTTCATTTTCTTTTCCTCATTTTTTCCGCCAACTTTTCTTCGGCAAGCATCATTGCTGGGCATCGGCCTTTGTTCTATTTTCCAGCACAATTTTTTTCTTCATTCAACTGGCTCTGAGATGCAATGTGGGCGTCATTTTTTCTGCCAACTTTTCTTCTGCAAGCATCATTGCTGAGCATCGGCCTCTCTTCTACTTACCAGCACGATTTTTTTCTTCATTCAACTGGCTCTGAGATGCAATGTGGGCGTCGTTTTTCTGAAGGGGATAATTGGGATGGTAGATTTCAGAACAGCCGAGATTTGGGCGGGATACGGCTGCCTTTTTCCATGCAATATGCATACCTGCACCCAGAACAAAATGACACGCATCAAATTCACTGATTCACAGGCGTGCTACACGCACACAGAAACAACGGCCAGGATTTTTTCCGCTGCCACGGACGGGCGGATGGCACACCCGCACGGGAATTCGGGTGCAGCATTGCTGCACCTGAATACATCCCATATATATAGAGAGAGAGAGAGCTGTTCCGGTGCAGCGTCACTGCACCGGAACAGCGGTACAGTAGCCCAAAAATGGGCCCCACATGATCTGATTGGGATGAAAATTGGTATGGTAATAGAATACATTATTCTAAATACAATGGGTGGGGTAGATCATGATTTCATGATCATGTGGGGCCCATTTCAGCGATGCTACACCAGAATATATTCCATATATATATATATATATATGTAAAATTGAAATTAAAACATCATATCCCGTATATATATATAACATGGAAACCCCCAGATATCATGCATCCCCCAGACATCATGCATCCACCCCTCTTATATATATATTTCTATTATTATTATTATTATTATTATTATTATTATTATCATCATTTAATCAACCTCCCATGTATTTTGATATATAGTAGAAATTATATAATCGAACTCTATCATATATTCAGATGGTCCAGATAATTATCTTTTTTTTTAATATATAATATACAAAATAAATGGTCGGTCCACTTTGTTGTTGTTGATATACCTTTGTAAAAATACATATATATGCAATAATATATTAAATGAATGTCCGGCCCATTATTGTCTGCTTTTGGTTTATATATTGACATATATATCATATACTACATATTAACTATTATTAAATAATTTGTATATTTAAATAACTTCCCGTACAAATCAGAAGAAAAATAATAATAATAGTAATTAAACGTACCTTAGCTCCAAATCTCGCTGCCCACAAACTCTCCTTTTCTTTGTATTTTATTATTATTATTATTATTATTATTATTATTATAAAATCTTTTATCAATCACTAATGACATGCAACAATTATATTTCCAATGTGATCCTCCAATTTTTATTTGTAACATCATTCTAAAGAAATTATATAACCATAGCTACCAAGTGATATACATCCCGTTGAGTCATACCCATATCGTTTAATCACCCATTTTATGCAAAGCTCAATGAATTCAAATTCAAAATTTAAATTCAAGTAATCCTCACATACTTGTTTACGTGAGACAGAAAACAAAAATCCAAGGCTTCCTCAATCCTCTCCACGCCACATCATCTATTGGTTGGGAATCCAATTGTCCACCCCAAATTTTTTTTAAATACGAAACCAAATGCTAACATTCATCGCATTTTATATACTCCATGTTTAAATTCTATCCTAATCCACTTTCCATTAATTGCACCTTATTATTAGAAAATTTTCAACGAAAGCAAACGTTTTAGATAGCATTAAGTACCGTATTCTTTATTACCTATGCTTTACATTCCGTGTAGCAATGATCCTATTCCCGTTTAAGTGCTATCCATGCACCTAAATTAAATAGGTGGGTGGAATTATCAATGTGCGTTAATTAATCCTATGAAACAGCTAGATAATGCTTATCGATAAAATTTGTTCCCGTGTGGATCCCATCTTTATATTTTTCAGCTTATATGTCATACATATATACCTTGTATATATTTAGTTCCCATAAAATTAATTTAATAATTAAAATTATTATTATTATTATCTTTTTTTTATCTAGATAGATATTTTTCACATTTTAAATTATAATACAAGTTCAATTCTATTTAGTTCAGGGGTTTAATCACCCATATTAATTTCATCCAATAATAAAATAATTATTGAATCATTTAAAGAATATCACCCTATTTATTCACTTACTTTTGTTTTAAGATCACATAACCTTAATTTGCATTTTAATTAACATGCTAATAGTAAATTAAAATTCATAAAGTAAATTAGGAGTTTACAAAAGTTAAAATAGATAGGCTAGTTGTATAAATAATTTTGTAAAATGATGAAAAGGTAAAATTGTTGTATGGAAACATGTGAAAAATAATTTTAAAATTGGATAATAATGAAGAGCCAAAAGTCTTTGTTTGAGAAGTTTTTAGGTGAAACAAACATAAATGAGTACGGGGCAAAGATGGTCTGATTGTGGCCATACATATAATGTAGGGGTCGAAGGGGTCAAGCACATCAGCTTTTGTCGGTTGGGTGTTCGCTCTCGGTTGGTAATTCACGAAAGAAGGAAGTTGGGCATTCGCTCTCGGTTGGTAATTCACGAAAAAAAAACGTGTTCACACAAAAATGGCATGACATAATTTCAACGGCATGGAAGTACATTTTTAGACTCATCTACATAAAAATAAATCTAGATCATATAAATTATATCATATACACTGCTTTCAATCAAAAGTATATTTACGGTTGAAAATTTTTAATTCTATTTTGTTAATTGATACCACCCGATTTTTTTCAATCGAATACACCACCTTATTTTCAATTGTGAGTTTGATTATAAATAGTCATATTTATATTTAAATCTATTAAACTGTTGGAAGTTTTAAAAAAACTTTACTTGTAGCCCCTAACTTGTAGCCCCAAACTTTCCCGAGAAATTAATGATTCAAGTCGTCATCATCTAATGCTAGTAATTTATAAACTAAGCTATCCTGTTTTTTGTGAAAGATAAAGCATATTCAAATGTTGATTTCCAAATAAAAATCAACTTATCAATTTTCTTTAAGGATAAAGAAAAATAAATAATTTAAAACGCTTATGAAATACCAAATTCTATGTATAAAAAGCTTTAAATTTCTGTTACAACAGTTTAACTTTAAAATAGTCAGAGATTTTATTCAAAAAATATTCAGTGGTTAGATGCTTTTTTTCCAAATTGCTAAAAGTTAATAATGTAAATTGATTATATATATTAGATTAACCAAAAGATATCATCTTAACATATATATTAATAAAAAAAATCAGATTTTAAAATTAATAATATTAATCAGTTATATCATATATTAAATTAGTCAAAAGTTAAAAATAATATCTTCATAATGAATATTTGTTTATTTTTTGTTTAATTATCTCTAAAAATTGATTTAAAATATACGTGCCGATATTTAATAAAAAAAATGCTTACATGCAATCTATTGTAAAATACAGTCGTCCGAATTTTTTTAATTTTTCAACGTACAATCCGTGCATTGTATTAAAAATTATTTATTTAGCTCGCATGCAAGTGAATTGAAAACTTTATAATTAATAATCTTAAAAATATAATTATAAATTAATAATCTCATGCATTTACACTTTCTTTGGATTATATGTAAATCAAAATATTAAGATTTTTCATTTCAAATAAGAGTAATATGATGGATGATTGGATATAAAATAAAACATCAAAAAAATAAAAATTAAATTAAAAATACAATACATGCTACATTATGATGTGACTGTATCGGAGCATCTCTCTTTAATAAAAGCATCATATATTACTTTTATATTTAGGAAATTTTATTATACAATAAAAAAATGTATACTACTAATTGTCTATAATATATTATACAAATTCTTAGGTCGCAATATTTATTTATTTTTTATTTTCTTCATAAATATATTTTTTCTAAGTATATTAATCCATATACCAATTTTTGACATTTTATAATACTTTTACATATTTATTTTTATTTTTAAAAACATCAATTTTAGAGTCTTAAGTCATTTTTCACCCCTTAAAAAACTTAATTTTTAAAAACAAAAAATAAATATGCAAAAGTATTGTAAAAAAGTGAAACTTAGTATACAAGTTAAATACACTTAGATAAACATATTGATGAAGAAAAAATTAAAAATAAATAACATAAAAATAAAAAAGAATATTGTAATTTAAGTGTATGTACAATATAGTGTATATAATCATATCTCTAAGGTATGTAGTTTAAATTAAGAAAAAAAATTAAACAACCACACTTATCATGTCTACAAAATAATTATAGAAATATGCCAAAAATTATTATTTTCATAATAATTTAGTTCTAAAGATTTTAGATTCGACATTTTTCTCTCAAAATTAATAATCAACAACTATTTTATCAAAAAATAATAATAATAATCAACAACTATGTAAATTATGCAATTCATTTTTCAAAAGAGATTTGATTATATATAGCTTCTGGTAATTTCCTATGTTTTAAAAATATTTTATTCAAATCTAAACCACTCTGTTACTAAAAGTATACAATAACTGGTCATTCACCACCTCTCCTCCATATGTATGCTCGTCGACTGCGCACGCATAAATTTGGTTTGCATCGAATTTAGCCGTACTTATGTGGCTAGGGATTGGCCGTGTTAATTAAATGATTATAAGAGAAGTGACTATTAGGACAATATTACTGCCACATGAGAATATTTTGTTGCAAAAAAGCATAAAGGAGAGACAATAAAGATGCTTTGTTGCTATTCTAAGATGGAATTTTAATTTTACATTTCTTGACCACCTTATACACAGTGCATGATTGCCTAAGTGATAGAGCAGAAATTCCTAAAGCCGGGCCAAAGCCGGTCGGTAAAATTGGTATCCAACTGTGTAAATTCATTAATCAACTTCTTTCTTTATGAACAGATCTTTTAATTTTGGAGCCTGATTATAAAAGGTGAAAAATGACTTAAATGCTGCTGAAATTGATAATTTTTAAAAATAAAAAATAAATATGTAAAAGTATTCCAAAATGGAAAAAGTTAGTATATAGATGGACAACACTAAGAAAAACATGTTTATGAAGAAAAATAAAATAAAATAAAATAAACGAATGTTATATTTTAGCTTAAAATACATTGCAGTGTATATAATTATGGTTCTTCAATTTTTTGTTTCACTCAACTCATATTGAAGATTTTCGTGTAACCATGGGCAGAGTCTGTTTCGAATTTTTCATGAAGTAATGATGAACCAATAAAAATTATAACTTTACATGAAAAAAAACTATTCATATTTCTGGACATTGTTACTTTTATTCTGGGCCAAAATTTATGTTGATTATTACTTCAAAAAAGAAAAAAATTGTATTGATTAGAGGAGGAAGATGCAACTGAAAAATGTTAATTTTTTCATTGTTCGAAACTTTGTAATATATATATATATATAAATTTAAAAGGGTAAATTTTGATATATGAATCAAATGATCACTTAAAAACAGTAAAATATATGTACACACGAGATTGTTATTTAACTATTATAGTATATTGTTATTTAACTATTATAATTTACCATAATCTGAGCTGTGATGGGTCATATTGGCTTAAAAATGATATAATATATTGATTTGTTTAGTGGGTTAGATATTCATAACACGGGCCCGCTTCTATGTACTCTATATTCATATGTAAATTGAGAAAAATACTTAAATCTATTCACATATATATTAGAATGTAATAATACTTTATAAAATTATTTATCCCTGTAGAAATGATATTTTAGAAAGTTTAGATGTTGAAAATACTATTTTAAAATTAATATTTAATTTTAAATTATTTTAATACGTTGATGTTATGTATTTATAAATGGAGTTATACATGATGATACTAAACAAATAATAACTAACCGTATGCAAGTAAATTGTGGTAGCAGTTGTCTCTTTCATAGGAGTGTCCACCTATAGCATATTACTGTGGAAAAAATAGTAATATTGTTTGATATTTGTTAGAATATTGCATGCAAAGTCATAAAAATGTCTCGGGACTTGATTATAATTCATCCATTATATTTAGTATCGTTTATATTATCATGAAAATTTTTTCATTTGTTTAATTTCATTATATATGAGACTCATATATAAATATGTAAAATCAACGTAATAAAATAGTTTAATACTAGAATATTAATTTTAAAATAGTTTTTCAACATCTACACTAAAATACAATATATTTTGGAATGCTATAATACTTTATATAATCATTTATACTTATAAAAATTATAATAGAGATGGTTTAGAAAATACAACTTTAAAGTTAATATCTATGTTAAAGTAGTTCATTATGTTGATTTTGTACCATTTTAATATGAGACTCGTACACATACTAGATTTGGATGAAAATTAATATGTTATTAAAATAAATAATTTAAAATACATACATACATAGAAGTTATCTGCACCATAAATTATAATACATTTGGCTTAAAATGGATCCCACATGATCATAAAATGTACCTCTACTCTACCCATTGTATTTAAAACTATTTCTTTTATTAGTGTACAAATTTTTATCCAAATTAGGTATGTGTACGTGCCCTATCTAAAAATTGACATAATAAAATTGTTTAATGTAAATACAAATTTTAAAGTTATTTTTTCAACATATAAACTAAACTATCCAAGATATAATTTACACATGGATAAATTATTGTATAAAGTGTTAAAAAAAAATTTAAAAAAAAAAAGACCTATACCCTAGATGATTATACTTTTCTTCATCACTTCTCTTTCATTCCTGCGCTACGTTACAGGTTAATCAAGACAGGCGATGATTAAGGAGAAGAGAGAGGAGAAATGATTCTTTGCAAACGTTTGCATGGAATAATTTATACAAATGGCTGTTATTTCAATTTTAAGCCACTTGAATTGTTTTTAAATGCCTTTCCGTATCTGAACCATGTAAAATATAAACTAACATGCATACAGTTATGATACCAAAAATCACTTTATTTTGGAAATTTTTTTTATTATTCTATTCTGGAATCATCTTTTACAATATCTCATTTTGTCCCTCTAATTATTGCAAATCAAACGGATGAGAACCCTTACAAATTTCCTTTGCAAATCAACCGTTATAATATCTTACAATATCAAATAGGAGATAATGCTCCTAATATAAGAGACCATTGCTCCGTATCAATGCTCCCACGCCGCGAATAACCACATGGGAGTAAAACCCCAAGTGCCCTTGGCAATTAACTATATGCTCGGTCGGTTAGAAATAGTAGATAATTATTAACGAATTGTAAAAATATCTCATAATTTAAATTGTAATACCAGTTGAAATTGTAATATACGAATACTCATAAAAGAAAAGTTTTTGACATCTTTTAGGTGGATATGAAATTGTTAAAATTTGGAAATAAATAAATCACATGTAAGAGTTTACGAAATATTTTATTTTTGACATTATAACTAACAAAAGGATATATTTTAAAAATCATACCAGAAACGGGAGAAAGAAAAGAAAAAAAAAAAAAAACAACCATTCCTGTTAACCGTTCCATACAAACATTCATAGAAAATCACTCCTCCGGAAAGATTTTTGCACATGAATCCTTTAGTAAGTCTACATTCCAACCTTTTTTCATATTTTTTCGTGCAATTGTCTTATCTATTTTAACTTAATTCTCTTTATTCCTAATCCGAAACTCTATCATAGCTGATCACTCTATCACGTTTTAAAAAAATTTCCCTACAATTTTTTTCCCTCAATACCACACGGAAATCCTAAACCGATTCTGTTGAACCAAACATTCCAACATAATAGCCAGTCTTGAGCACATTACCTATAAGTCGTCCAAGCAAACAAGAAAAGTCTCATTTCCACTAGAAAGCAGCAGGTAGACGAGCATTTTTGTACATTCTCATGCATTAGTGTACAGTGTAGAGCGACGGCATAGTCAGTGAAAAAATAAAGTCTAAAACCTGCCTTGTCGGTGGTGACATAGCATACAACATATGAACAAGCAATTGTTCGAATATTAGTAAAAAAAACAAGCTATTATTCGTAAGTGAACAAAGGCGCACACGAGTTCAAAATTAACACACTCGTGGTGACCCGACCCGAGCCAACCCTGTTTTGTACCGAGGTTGGGCAGGGATATGTACCTGGCGAGGAGGGTTGGGTCGACGTTGTGAAAATTTTTTGAAACTTCGTGCCAGGGCGGACCGACCAGTTCCCAAACCTCCTTGTACCCGCCTGACCCATATGGCCCGCATAAACATAAAAAATCCAAAAGCCTTAATTAGCTAACCTAGTCGGTCCTTCCCCATTCTCCCATAGCATTCGCACCACAGCCACTCTCTCGCGTCGACAACCACCTGCTTCAATGTCATCTCTGGCTCTCGGGTTCGTCACCAACAAGCAGAAAGCGTCTTTTCTCCATCATCAGTTTCATCTTCGACAAGCAGAAAGTGTCTCTTCTCCAGCGTAGTCGTGCAGTCAGCCTCCTATCTCCAGAATTGGTGCGTAGTTTGCCTCTCTCCTCCAACACTGGCGTGCCTAGCTTCCCTTTTGTAGGCATGTAGTCAACCTCCTGTCTCCGACATTGTCCGACATTGGCATGCAGTTTGCCTCTCATCTCCGGCACTAGTGTGCCTAGCTTCTCCGTCGTCTCCATCTTGCTAGTCTCCATCTCCAATAGGCAATTTCATTTTCCCCTTTTCTATTTCAATTTTTCCTTCCCCCTTTATCGATTTTTATTCATCTCCCCTATTTCCAGTTACAACAGGGATTTCCAGCAATGATTTGGATAGCAATTCCAGCAACGATTACAATAGCGATTTTCTGGCAATAATTTTCAACGTTGATTTCAGGTAGGCAGCTTCTTCTGTGGAGCTTGTATTTTGCTGTGAGTAGGTAACTTTTGAATGTTAAAATATAAGTATTTTATAATATTGTTGTGAATGATTTATTGTCGTGAATGTGAAGCTATGAATGCTTCACGTTTGAATTTTAATTATTTGCTATTGGAATTATTCAGATTCTATGTCCACATAATCTTATTATTTGCTTGATTACTTCAATTGGATATGTTTGAATTTTGATTACTTGTTATTGGAATTATTTTTAGGAATTATATTGAATACGACGGAAGATATATTGAGTTCCAATGTGGATGAAAATGAAAATAAGAATATAGATGAGAAGCAAGTGGTTGATGTAGACGAAGAGAACGTTACTCCGGTTGCTACCAAAAAGACTACAAATGAGGAGGGTGATCCAGATACCAATTACAAACTTACCTCTTCGGTTTGGAAGCATTTTATCAAAAATGAAAAGAAACTTGGAAAAGAATCAACTACCTCATATAATTATTGTAAGAGGCCTTTTAAGTGTGCTAGTAAGTATAGTACTAGTTCGCTTTCAAGGCATATCAAAATATGCAAAGCTTTTCCAAAGTGGGGGCAAAACGAGAGGCAAAAGCTATTGACATTCTCTTCACCACAGTCCAACTCCAATGAAGAACGGTGTATTGATATATGAGAATTTGATCAAGTTAAATGCAGACAAGGATTTGCTAAAATAATCATCATGGATGAAAAACCATTTAAGGATGTAAAGCATGAGGGACTTAAGAGATAAGTTAGCATGTTACAGCCACAATTTAAATGGGTAGCTAGAAAAACTATAGCTAGTGATTGTGTTGCGTTTTATGACAGCCGAAAAGAAGAAATTAAAAAAGATCTTTGAAGATAAAATTCAAAGGGTAAGTTTGACTATAGACTTGTGGATTTCTATTTCAAATGATAGTTATGTTTCTCATAGCACACTACATTGATGATGAATGAAAGTTATGCAAAAAAATAATTAGCTTTTTATGCTCCCACCTCCACATACGAGTGATGTCATTACTCAAGTAGTTAAAGATCGTTTATTAAGTTGGGGGTTAAATAGAATCACCAATTTGACTGTAGATAATGCATCTGCAATGTTACATTGAAAATTCCAAGGAGAATGTTAGTAAAAACAAGGTTCCTAGCAGGTGAGGGTGATCATTTTCATGTACGTCACATTATTAACTTGATCATGCAAGGACAAAATGAAGTTAATGAATTAAATAGCAGAATCCGAAGGTATGTTAGATTTGTAAAAGGTCCTCACAAAGCAAACACAGTTTTAAAGTATGTTATGAGAATGAAGGAATTAATTCCAAGCTTAGGTTGTGCGTGGATGTACCTACAAGGTGAAATTCTACTTATTTAATGTTGGAAAAGACTTTAAAGTATCAAAAAGTTTTTGGCCATCTTGTATTATATGATGCCGCATTAGCAAAAGAAGATACTCCTTCCAATGGTGATTGGATAATTGGTAAAGTTATGTTCTTTTTTACAATATTTTTATGAAGTTACAACTACATTATCTGGAACCTCATATATTACTTTCTCTCTTTACTTTAGATGGGGTTCATAAGATTGAAATGTTGTTATTTGAATTTTCTACTTTAGAAGATCTAATCCTTAGAGACATGTCTAGAAAGATGAAAGAGAAATTTAATAAGTATTGAAGCAACTTTGATAAAATAAACATGTAGTTATTGATTGTAAATGTTTTCGATCCAAGATGTAAGTTGAAGTTTCTAAATTTTTCTATTCACAAGCGTATGATGTTGACAAGGTTAAGGAAATCATTAGTACTATGAGAATTGAATTTGAAACCATGTTTAAGGTTTATGAGGCTAAATTCTCCACTTTAAGCAAGACAAAAGTAGAACTCCCAACACAAGGAAAGGCGAAAGCACCTTCAAGAGCAGCATATTTGAAATTTTTGGCAATGGATGAGATAGAAAATGAGAAAACAGAAATTAATAAGTACTTAAAAGTGCATAATGTGGCGGATGATGATGGTTTTGACATCTTGACATGGTGGAAAGTAAATGCTTACAAGTATAAAGTATTGTCTTACATAGCATGTAATTTATTGGCTATTCTCGTGTCCACTGTTGCTTCATAATCAGCTTTTAGTACTATGGGCGTGTGCTTGATTCATATAGGAGTTTCTTGTCTCCAAGACTTGTAGAATGCTTAAGTTGTGCTTAAGATTGGATGAAATCAATGCCAGAAGTTGATGAATTTGAAGAGGATGCAGAATAACTTATTGCAGACATTACAGGTAATTTACCTAGTTCCATATCTAACTCTTTTTTTTTAACTTAGAATGAATATTTTATCTTTTATTAATTAATTTGTGTTTTATATGTTGTAGTCATTAAAGATGAAATTGGAGAAGGTAGTGACCATCCTCCTTGTCATCCAACAAATACAAAGGTTATATACATTAATTTTTTAAGAACCTACACTTTCTCTTTTTTTCTCCTAACTTGCTATGCTATCATACATACTAATAACCAAATATTTGTATTTTGAGGGAAAGGGAATTGTTATCAATGGATGAACTTGTGAAAGGATGACAATGAAGAAAAATTAACTTTTTTTTTTTAATGATGAACGATAGAAATAGAGTTGTTTAAATTCGATGGATTAGACAACTACGTGCAGTTCATGCATTTGTTAAACTTGAAATTTCCTTTGATAATGGATGAATGACTTATGCTATTGGTTAAATTGGTTATAATTTTTGTTTATTAGGTGCATATATGTGTTCCCAATTGTAATGGAAAGAATTATAAGTATATGGTTTTGTTTTATTGATTGCATTTGCATGGGTATTATTCAGGCTATGCATTCCGCAGGATTTCAAAACAAAACAGAAAGTACTTTTAACGTTCTTTGCACTTTTTAAGTATAACTGCTATCATATTACATGTTTAAACAATTTTTATTTTAATTCCAAATTTGACATCTGTATTATTTTTTTTGAAGGTAAACTACAAAGGGCATTGAATGTGTTAAAAAAATTATTGGTTCTTTAACTTGTAAATAAAATTCTAAATAAGGTATGTTTCGTTAACTTGTTCTAATATTCATTTTTTATTTAAGAAGTGATATTTTACTTGATATGTTCATAAATTTTTAAAATCATCCTACTTGACTCCTATTTTTAGTCCGACTCGCTGTCTCGATGCCAACCCAAAATATATACCAAGACTTACTGAAAAAAGTAAGGGTCAAACCAACCTTGTCCCGACCCGGTATAAAAACAAAAGTCAAACATGATTTTTAAATGTAAAGTCAGGGTTGAGCACACCGACCTATCCCGACCCACCTCAATTCCCAACCCTAGAACACATAAGTTTTACAAAAATGAATTCGGAAGACAAGACGTCCACAAGACTCCAAATCCACATTCAGGTTCTCTCCATACAGTCCGAAAAAACAGAGGAAGCATTAAACCCATGCGATATTACTGGAAAAAAAAAATGCCTGAATGAATATAGGTGGAGATAGAAAATGACGTCGCATTTTGTTCATGCTTTGTGATAACGGATTGTGGACTTATTTCCAAACATTAGCCCCAAATCCTAAAGATTCCTTTGAGGAGGAGAATACGCCAGACTACCTTAATTTATTGGAAATAGCATGCATCCCAATCTAGTGAGGAAAATAAAAACGACTCACAGCCAGGAAGATACTCAATCTGAATACATCTTCCAGAAGTTGTTGTAAATGGCATCATGAAGCTCGTTGTTCAACATAAGATCCAGATAGCCCAGATGTCCCCAAGACTGTAATCTGTAATCCAGAAAAACAAAAGCATGGGTAGTTTATCAATAATGGCTTGCGCAGCAGTAATATCTTGTGTTTCATTAGAGAACTATGAATAGGTCTATCTTCTAGTAAGTAGGCCAGGAAATTGGCAGGCATGAGGCTCAGGCAACAATTTCCTTGGCCAGCCTCTGCTCATTGCTATCCTAATATGGAAATCCTGTACATGTGAGATATGGATAGAATCAATGGACCTTTGTGAAAAGAGTAAGACACATACACTATTTGGCTTGGTTCTACCCATCAAAGTGTCTCTAATTGGAGGCGATGTGATCGTATGCTCCCGGGAGCATTGAGGTGCATGCACCCAATTTTTTTATTTTTTTATTTTTTTTAGACAACTGTTAATCTAAGTATATTTAACATGTGTATTAATTTTCACCATTTTTGGAGATACTTAGATTTTTTTCGGATTTTTAAAAATCAGCGGCATTTTAGTAATTTGATTTTTTCAAATCCGAAAAAATATCTAAAAATCTCCAAAAATAGTAAAAATTGATGCACATGTTAAATACACTTAAATTAACAATTTCCTTAAGTAAGCTTCAAAAAAAATTTAAAAAAATGGGTATATGCACCCGGGAGCATTGCCTCAATGCTCCCAGGAGCATACGACCACAACCCCTAATTGAAGATGAAGATTAAGATATCTCTACTGTGACAGCTCAGCACCTTACTAGCCCTAATCCCTAATCCTGATAAAGAAATCTTACAAAAACCATCTAAAAGAAAGTCTAGAGGAAAAGGCCAACACCTTCATGCAATTGCAAAGTCAAAAAAAAGCTGCCTCAAATTTGTTCAACAATGAAATAAGTATCCTTCAGACGTTACTTTACCTTTCCCCATTCAGGTTCAAGGCCACTGCACCTCATCTTCAGGTGTATCATCTTTGCCCCTAATTCCACCTCAACTTTCTTGCGCAAGTAGGTTTCATCAGGGCCAAATGCATCCAAGTACACCTTATAACGTTTATAAGCAGCACGCAAAGCATCATCAAGGTCGTTTGCCAGATAACCTGATTTCTGCGAAAATAAATCAACATCAATATCTGGAACCTAATTGGAACATGTGGAAAACTAAAAGACATAGCGTTTAACCATATGCCATTTTGCCATTAGACATGAGCAATAAATATTAAAAATAAAAAGAGGTAAGGCAGCAGCAGTGCAGCCTGCAGTTGATCCTAAATGACCATCTGCAGAAGACGCAGACTGCCTTTTCTTGCATTAGCTTAAATCCAACTGAGTCAGTTTGACAAGTTCTCCTTTCTTCCTGGGTTCTATGATCAAAGAAAAACTAGTACAATTCACATACCTCGCCACTTAATCCAATGCTATCATCAAGTTCCATTTTAAGAGATACCAAGACCCCAGCAAAATGCTCAACAGCCTCAGCTGCACGGAAGACATTCGCTAAAGCTTCCTGGCCAGCCTTATCTTCTGTAGTTTTAGACAATGCCTCTTTGACAGAATGGATAGCACCTTCTGGTATTTCATCCCAACTTGCAGCCATTAAGTCTTTGAATGCACGCTGTACATCAGGGTCAGTTATGACAGGAAGTTGAGATGCATCTGCACTGAATAAGCGCCTATTTCCAATGCCAATTGCAGTGGGAGGAATGCAATCTATAGCTGCTTGCAACATAACAAGATAAGTGCCCATTGAAGTAAAATAGAAAAAAAAGGCAAATATGCACTACTGTAACTTAAACAATTACCAAATATTTGTGTAAAAAAAAGGTTAACCAAACAAATGACCAAATATTTGTGTAAAAGAAAGGTTAATCGAACAAACTGCTGATTGAGGTTATAAGATGGCAATGCAACAGACTTGAGATGACTAAGGGTGTGTTTGTTTTCACCCAAAAATTTTCAAAACAGAACTTTTTACTCTTCACAACTACTCTACTTTTTAATTATTTTTCTACATATTCCTATAAAACTACTCTATTTTTAAATCATTTCTACACAATTACTCATACAACTAACCTATCTATTTTAACTTTATTCTCTTTACTCTTCATCATTACCTCCATCATCTCACATCATTTTCTCTCATTTCAAAAACTTTAAAAACTTTTCGTACAAAATTTTTATCACTTCCCAAACACATCCTAAATTTGAAAAAATAGTACTCTCACACTTAAATTTGGTCAACACGTTTGGGAATAAGAAAAGAAGGGGCCAGGGTTGGTGGTGGGGATAGGAACAGAAATATGGACAAGTCGAGGGAAAGAATAGAATTATGTAAGGAGATAATGACTAATGATTATAAATAAAAGTAAATAAAGACAAAATAGATTTTTTGCATGATAGATAGAAAATAAATAAAAAAAATTGTTAGCAAACATGGATAAAAGCGCTGATGTTAGATAGTTATAATGGAGAAAAGTAATATTATTAGATAGTCAAGATGTTGACAAACATTAAAGATGTCAAATGAGGAGATGAAAGGAGTGAAAACATTTTTGCCCTCTTTAATTCCTTCCCAAACAAAGGGACAAACTTTGGGAGATAAAATGGCCTGCACGTGTTGATTATTTAGGAAATCACTGTGCTATGAAAAATTATTTGTAGGCAATTCCAGAGAACCTTCTGGACATGAAAGATCCTCGATTTGAAATTTTGGCCCACACTCAGATGCAAAAGATGTGAGAAGGGAACAGAAACAGTGGATTGCATTTAACAGTAACTTCTGCTTTTCCCCACAACCGCACGAACTCACAAATGTCAGAAAAACACAAATGCAACTCTGCAATGGATGAATTAAGCCATATGCGTGCATACAAAAATGCATTCATGCATGACACACAAAAAACACAACATTCTTAGCCAGGTGCAATTTGAAATTTTGGCCCACACTTAGATGCAAAAGATGTGAGAAGGGAACAGAAACAGTGGATTGCATTTAACAGCAACTTCTGCCTTTCCCCACAACCGCACAAACTCACAAATGACAGAAAAACACAAATGCAACTCTGCAATGGATGATTTAAGCCATATGCGTGTATCCAAAAATGCATTCATGCATGACACACAAAATACACAACATTCTTAGCGAGGTAATGACCTAGGAATGATGCACATCAAGGACCCATAATGTATAGAACTGAAGAAGTTCTTGGTGAGATCATGACATCCACTCATCTTAGAACTGACTGTTATTGGAAACTTTATCAGAGAAGCAGGTGACAACTGAAATGGGGTTGAAAATCAGACAAAATCAACCTAAATTGTTTAAGGGATTAGCATCTAAACATCATTGCAATCAGGAGGGAATATTGTTCCTACATATGAAATTATAAAAAGGGAATCATAGTCAATCAAATTGCAATTGATTTTTTCCCTTTTCAATTGAAGACAGCAAGGAAGCTAAAAATTGAAATCAAAGAGGGGAAAAACCTGAGGTTGCACAGCTTGGAGAAATCGCCACCACGGACTGAGGAAGAAGAGAGAAATCCCTTTTGAGAATGTGAAATGGATGATTGGGAAACCTACTTTGGAGGTTTTGCTCGATGGCGGTGGACATGATGGCCATGGAACCGAAGGTAGACTCCAAAAGCCTTCTGCCAAAAGCAGCACATGATAAGGATCTAAGAAGCGCACACCTCTCCATCATCCAAGCAGTCATGTAGGTGTTTTTGCTAGCTTGCACCGGGAGGGTGGAAGGAGGAGATGCGATGCTTGCTGCAGACTTTTGGTTAGTGGGATAAAAAACAAACACACTTCCGAGTTCCAAGTCTCTATTCAATTTATGGCTTCTACCCTGCCATGAAAGTAAGTAGACAAACAATCTCATGTTCTGAACAAATGGTGTCGAATCAAAGCAGTCAAATGGAAATCAGAGGTTTTTATTTTCATTGATTGGGAGGATTTTTGGTTGTAATGGAGGTAATACGTGTATTGAACATCTAGGCTGTTTGTAATGAGTCGAGACTTTGGTCAAAAGTCCATAAAGTTGTCCCAGACTAGGGGTAAAAATAGAGGAGGGATGAGCCATGACTCACTCTGACTATCTAAATTTTACATAAGGTCGAGAAGGGATTTTGAAATGGTGAGGCAAGGTGGGTTAGGATTTGAGAGCCATTTTTCAATTTAAGAGTCGAAGCAGGTCAACCATGTCCTGAACTATCTTGAAACACCCCAGCCAGCATAAGTGCAAAATATTTTAATAAATCTTGTAACCTGTTTGCGTGAATATAGTTTTGTTGGATATGTGTTTAACTTTATGACTAGTTGATGTAGATATGGTCTATGTTAATGTGCATTTTAACTTCATGACTTGTTTATGTAGATATATTTTTATTTTCTGATTGCATAGACATTGTTCAAGTTATGTTCTTCGCATAGTTGTCGGAGGCACAAGGCACACTACGGCGCAAGAGGGTCCTAGGGCCTAGGCGCAGAGCGCACTTTCAAGGCACGGGACTGACTAAAGCAAGGCGCACCTTATATAAAATTTATGTAAAAAATAATAGTGCCTAAAACTAGTCAGTAAAGAAACAGTATTAACATTCTAAGAGTCAAATAAATGCATCCTTACAATTATCAAGAACAAAAATCAATTCAGGCTTACCATATGCCAAGCATAAATCTCATTTCAACTTGTCAATATGATTCAAAAGTGTGATTAGATTCAACAGACACTTAGCAGCAACAACATTTAATAAAGTTTTAAACAACAATTCCATTTCCAACAGGCACATAGTAGCAGCAAGTAATTAAATTAAATTAAACCAGTAGCATAATGATATAGCAGCAATGCAGCATAACAGCAGCATAAAGATAAAAATAAAAATAAAAATAAAAAAACAGCAACAACCGGACAGAATGTGTGCTATCACAATATACACATTTATCAAAGTCAAGTTGCAAAATGAAATTATCAAAAAGAAATGTTTTACTAATGCTTTGTCACAATAATTGTGTTTTACTTTTACTAAATAGCAAAATGTTGAAGTATTCAATCTTCAAATTTATTATAGATATGACTTTATATTGATATGCATTTAAATTTTTTAAATTATCGCACTTTAACATGCCTTTTCAACTCGACCTGTTATCTTGAAATCATTTTGACTTTTGCCACAAGACCTATTATAAAAATGTGTAGGTGAAACCAACCTCGTGTTAACCCGGTATAAAAAGTAGGGACAAGGTGGACTTTAAAATAGTAGAGTCAAGGTTGAGCACACCCTAATCCGCCCCAACCTAGCCTAATTTTCACTCCCTAGTCCCAGTGACTCGATTGGTTGTCGCTGGGGGTGCAACTCAGGGCGATTTTATTCAAATAGTAGTCTACCTTACCCATATCCTATTTGTGAAAGTTCTACCCTACCCTACCCTACCCTACCCTACCCTACCCTATCTTACCCATTTATCGATTCAGTTCTTAATGTATTCTACCCTATCTATTACTTGTAGGGTCGATTCCGACTCCAATTCTAAATTAGTTCCTTTGATACTTTTTTTGAAGTAAGATTCCTTTAATACCTAAATATAATTTTTTAAAGAATATTTATGTTGTTTTAAATAATATAAAATAATATTCATTTACGTTTTAAAACATAGGCCTATCATTTACAGATATTTTTGTCTAAATCATTGCATAAACAAAAGACATAGTACTGACTATCACAACTAATAATTAAAACTATTGATATATTATAATCACAATTCACAAGCCTATTTATAAAAGATCTTCATCAGTCAACGACATACATATGAAAAATTGAAATAGATTCTAGCTTCACAGTCCACCACTCTACAAGGCACATGATTCTTTTGGATTTAAATTAGTTAAGATGGATGTGTACACACGAAGTCATAGACAAACCATAACACATACTGTAATATATATATTATACAGTATATACTTATATACATAATTAATTACCTATATGAGTATTCATGTGGGTTGATTCTAAATGCATACCGTATCTACTTTATCCGTACAATATTTGGAAAGAAAGGTAATGATTTGTATCCTACCAATACTCGTGGGTAATATACCATGCCCAAGTAAGGTACGGGTAAGGGAGATTCGTTGTGTACCCATAACCAACCCGCGTGGGGTACTCATATGGATGATTAATTGTGTATATAAATATGTATTATAGTACGTGTTGTGATCTGTCTGTGACATCACAAGTGAACACCCAACTTAACTAACTTAAATTCAAAAGAAAAGAATCATGTGCCTTGTAGAGTCGTGGACCATGCGTGAAGCAATCAACCACTTTAATTTTTTATATATATGCTATCGACTTCTAAAGCCCTTTTATAAATAGCCTTGTAAATTGTGTTTATAATATAACAATAGTTTTAATGATTAGTTGTGATGGTGTATACTATATATTTAGTTCATGTAATGATGTAGACATTAATAAGATTTTAAAATGTAAATGAGTACCTCTTTATTTATTTAAAACAGTATAAATATTCTTTAAACATATTAGATTTAGGTATTAAAGAAACCGATTTGAAACGAGTACTAGAACCGACCCTATGGGTAATGGGTCGGGTCATAGTTATTAGAGGTGCAAAGTGCACCAAGGCACAAAAGGGGTCCTAGAGCTTAGGCACAAGGCGCACTTTCAAAGGACGGGCCTAACTAAAGAAAGGCGCACATTATATCAAAATTGTCAAAAAAAAATTATAGTACCTAAAACTCTAAAACTGTTGATTAAAAGTTAGTATTCAAACTCAACAGTCAAATAGTTGCACATTTACTACAATTATCAAGAGTAAAAAAAGTAAAAACTAAAAAGATAATTCAAACCTAACACATAACAATCATAAAATCCAAGGTCATCATTCACAACTACGTAAAAAGTCATTAAGTTAAATATATGAGCAACAAAGCATTTAGAAATCCCAATTCATAGCAGTAATGAATACACAAGCGAGCAACAATTCACAACAGCATATACAATTTCAGCAACAATTCATAGTAGCATACATAATTTTAGCAACCATTCACAATAGTATATATAATTTGCAACAATTTGCAGTAGCTATATTATTCTAATTCATTTGATGAATTAAGAAAGTAGCAGGGACGTGCAGAACTGCCAGCAACCAAGATTTTAAAAAATGTAAAAACAGGGACGTCCGGTGAAATGGAAGTTACAGCAGACGAAGAAGAAAAAATGGGGAGAAGGAAAAAAAAAAAAAAAAAAAAAAAAAAAGAGGACGTTTCAGCAGGGATGAGCGGGACTGCCAACCATCAAGATAAAAAATGTAAAATTAGGGACGTGCGATAGAAAGGAAGTTGCAGCAGCCGATGAAGCAAAAATAAGAAGAAAAAAGACCAAACAGAGAAGTAGAAGAGTGAAGGGGGGGAAATAGGAAGAAGAAAAACTGAACAGAGAAGAAGAAAGGGGGGGAAATCGGGAAAAATAGGAAGAAGAGGAATCGGAAAGAGAAAAAGAAAAAAGGGAGAAAAAGAAAAAAGGGGGAAAAAGAAAGCAACAGAAATAGGCAGCAGAGAAACGAAGAAGAAGAAGATTCGAAGCTAAACAGCAGAGGAACGAAGAATCACAGAGGAAGAATCGAAGAAGAGTTGAATGGGAGGGATAGAAGTGACGAACCGAGCAGCAGACGAGAACGGAGAATGGAAGCTTGAATGACGGCAGAGGCAGCAACCGGCAACCCTCAGTCGTCGGCAACTCCCCCTTTAGTCGACAGCCAGATGCGGAGGCCGGAGCGCTGAACCAGATGTCGGTTACAAATTTTTTTTTACAAAATGTCGGATACAATAGTAATCAAACCGAAAATGGGTAGAATAGCGCAGGCAATGAGGAACGTTCACGGGGTTCAAAATTTATTTTTTATTTTTAAAATATTTTTATAAAATTATTGATATACGTATATTTAACTTATGTATTAAGTTTCAAGATTTTTTGGGATTTAGTCATTTGAAAATGGCTAAAATCCCTCCTATTTTAAAAAATTAATATATATATATCTCTCCAAAAATAGTAAAACTTGACTTATAAATTAAATACATGTAGATTAATAGTTTTATAAAAAGATTTTTTGAAAAAAATTTAAAGAGTAATTTTTTTACCTTAATGCATTGAAACATTCCTTTTTATAATTAAGGTACAAATACGAGTATGGTTTATCACTACCTTCCAAACTTAACTGAGTTGCACCTTAGTGATAACTAACCCAATGAAGGGGTGAAAATCGAAGTAGGTTAAGGTAGAGTAGGTTGTGCTCAACCCTTATTCTTAGGGGTGCAACTCGGGCTCGTGAAACTCGGGTTCACCTCAACCCTAACCCTAACCCTATTTGTAAAACTTCAATCCTAACCCTAACCCTAACCCTATTTGTAAACCTCAACCCTAACCCTATTTTTGAAATTCGGGCTCGGGTTGAGTTTCGGGTTGACATCTTCTATTAATATGTCTTTGTTACTCATCTTATATATAATTTTTTATCACAAATCTATTATATAAAAAAGTTTAAAAAACAATTTATTGTATGAAATTAAGAAAAATTCAAATACCGCTTAAGAGTAGAAAGAAAAAAACTTGTTTTGAGCATTCTCTTTGTATCAAGTAGAATATGGATTATGTGTAAACGTTGTCAATAAAATTGTATTATTAATCATTAATTGTATTTTTTTACTCCTCTATTGTTTTAAGCTTATTTTACAACTATAATTTGAAAGTTCTCATAAATTTTCCTGTTGGAAAAAAAGATCTCAAAAAAATTTAATATTTAGTATCACAGGATTTCGTTGGTCAAAAGGCTTCAGTAGAAAAGGCGTGAAGAGTAATTTTTTTTAAAAAAATTGTTGGACCTGTATCGTAATGTAATTTGGGAATAGGTATTTTGTTGAAATCACTTAAGATGTTAGATTGTCTCGGCGATGAGCTGTCTATGCCTGTCATGCCGTACTCCTGTTGTCCATCATCCATCCATGAGTAATATGTTATTATTATAATATAAATTATATATTTTATATAAATGCAAATTCGGGTTCGGGTTTACAGGGTTCGGGCTCAAAAATCGGGTTCGGGTTGAAAAGTTCAGAGTTTCAACACTGTATTTTTTCGGGTTCGGCAGGCCGAGTTCGGGCTGAACCCAGCCCAAGTTGCACCCCTACTTATTCTTAAAATTCAGTTAGTTCCTACTTTTTATATTAAATCTGAAGGTGACTGGTCAAGTTGAAAAGGTGGGTCAAAGTTCAATAATTTTAAAATTTTAAATGGATATTAATATAAAGTCACATATTACTAAAAAAATCACTAATACCTTAATTATTGGCATGCTTTTTCTTAAAACTTTTTTTTAAAATATTGTTACTCACCTCAGCACTATTCAAGCTAAGTATTAGCCGAACCCTTTTAAAAAATCCCATAGAGTACGGATATATTTTGCATTTAAACTTTCTCTTGAAAAAATTGTAAATATGTGTGTATTTAACTTATGTATTGAGTTTTATGATTTTTGAAGATATATTTCTTTTATTCTTTAAAAAAATGTGTATTTTACTCATTTGAAAATGGCTAAAACCTCCTTATTTTAAAATTTTTAAAAATATATATACACATCTCCAAAACTAATAAAACTTGATTTATAAATTAAATGCAATTGGATTAACAATTTTCTAAAAAGATTTTCAAAAATAATTTTTGTATCCTGATGCATTAAAATATTCATTTCCACAAAATAGGATACAGGTATGGATGGTAAATCACTACTCAATCCCAACTAACCCAAGTTGCACCCCCGATGATAACCAACCAAGACTAGGGTGAAAAATGAGATAAGGATACATCGGGACGAAGTAGTGTTCTCAATCCTTACTTTTAAAGTCTATCTATCTCTGCTTTTTACAAAGTTGGGTTGACCCACACATTTTTATAAAAGGTCTTGAGACGGAATTCGGATTGGCTTAGAAAAATTGGGTCAATTTGAAAAGGCAAATCAAAGTGTGATAATTTTGAAAATTTTAATACACATGAATAGAAAGTCACATATTGCCAAAAACACATCACTAATACCTTAATTATTGTCGTGTTTTTTTTCAAGTTATTGTATGCTCGCCTTCGCACTATTTAAGCTAAGTGCTAGCCGAACCCTTTTAGAAAAATCCCGTCGAGCGCATTACGCATATATTTTGCATTTGAGCGTTATGGCAATGATTGTTTATATGAAACTTTGTAGTGGCTTGTTACAAAATTTTGTACTCCACTTTTGTTTGCCATCATGGGTTGAATTCTGAACATGTGGCTATTTGAAGTTGTGGTAGTCATGGGTTTAATCTACAATATTTATTATCACTTGCCTATCAACGATTTGCATTATTATAACTTACATGGAGTAATTTTTGTAACTTGCTTCTACTATTCCTTACCAGGAATTCCAATTTTTTAATGGTAGGATTTCCGATTACAAATTCCATGCTAAAATGTGAGCCCCGCCCTCATGACTAACTCTTGTGACAGTTGTATTAAATGATTTGAATATGCAAAAGAAGTTATTGAATGTTAAAGGAGATCGTTATAGCAATAGCTAGTAATTCATCTGAGCCTGGTGTAATCTAAAACAAGCTTATCAATTTTTTTTGTGATAAAAACAAGCTTATCAAATAAGATCTACTATATGATGCATATGATTGATGACTACTTAATGAGTTCGAAGAAACAATATTCTAGCGCGGAAACCTTTGATATCTTTCTTCCCTTCCTCCCATCTCTGTCTTATTATTTCTCTGTTCATTTTAATTTTTGTGGATTGCAATGCCTAACATATTTCTTGCCTAGACTATTTGCACAGGATCCTTAAATTTTCCAAATGTTGCGAAATAAACCCCAACACGCATTCAATAAATAACCTGTTTACACAAATGAAGGGTGTGTTTGAGAATGAATAAAACTTTTGGTGAAAAATTTTGAAGAATAAAAGTTGTCAAATGATGTGATATGATAAGGGTAATGATGAGGAGTACAGAAGATAAAGTTAAAATAAATAGGTTAGTTGTATAGGTAATTGTGTAGAAATGATTGAAAAATAAGATGATTTGTGTTGGAAAATGTAAAAAAATAATTAAAAAATAAAAGAGTTGTAGAGAATGAAAAGTTTTAGATTGAAAAGTTTTAAGTGAAAACTTTTTGTTAACGCCAAACACCCCCGAAATACAAAAGCATACTACAATTTTGCCATTTTACAAGTTGTGACTGCATATCACTTTATACAGCATTCTCATTTCACTAAAAAAAAAATGAAAAGAAAGATCTTGAATTCATACAGTCAAATGTATTCAACTGTCAGAATTGGTTTGTGACTACATATTACTCATGCTAGCATTCCTATCTCATTAAAAAAAAATGAAAAGAAAAGGTATTGAATTGACTGCTTAGAAGTCTGATTCTCTTTCTAGTTTCAAGAAGTTCCTCAACCCATCAGTCAGAAGTTCTGCAACACCAAGGAATCACAAAACCATAACATTTGCATCAATTGAGACTTGAAAGGAACTAGGGAAGCAAAACTATATAAATACATAATGCAGTGAAGTGACATGCAAACATGTTGCATGGCAGAAAAAATAAGCTAGATGAAAATGGAATAAAATATTATTCATCAGCGAATATGATAACAAAGAAATGAGGCCCTTTAAATCTTGTTGCGACTTTCTGAATGCATTAAATAGAAATGTCAAGTTGACAACACTTTGTTCTTGCATCTGTCAGCTGAACTTGCTGAATGCATGAAACATAATAGGAAAATAGAATGGTTTAAGGTTCCATATATCATAACGTTCCATAAGAAACATATACTCCCCCTAAGATGTTCAAAAGTATAGAATATAATCCAACCATGTGCCTTTAAGAAAGAATACAAGAAAGATTACTTGCGGACGAATGTAGTTTGATCTAATTTGGTTGATCTAGCAAACGCAGAAATTGCAACAAAGCATCAAGAATGAACACTTTGGGACAGAGTGCATTTGCCATCTCCTGTGCAAACCAATGCAAAACCCATACATCTTGCCACCAAAAGCAAGATGAAAAGGGAGAGATGAGAATTGGAGATTTATCAACCTTAAAAGGGCATGAAAAATCAGGGTTTCAGAATCAGGCCAGTGAGTCTGGAGTAGTTGTTGCAATTTTCTTTTTTTAAAATCTTTCAGTTGCCAAGACCATGGGACAGTGCTCGGATCCAGGAAAGAAGATTACTTGCGTTTCAAGATGGAGGATGCTTTGGGGGGAAAAAATCAAATCACATCAAAAAACAAGAGAAGGGCTTACATAGAGATAAAAGTCGAAAATAGGGTTAGGAAGAAACAAGAAGAGGAGGAGGGAAGCTCTGTGCCAAGATGTGGAAGCGAATGGAAAACAATTGGGCTTATACATAGTGCTAGGGTTTGGAGTTAGAGGAATGAGAATGGTATCTAATGACCTCGCCAAAGTATGAGACCTAAAACCAGGGCTTCTACCAAGCGCTCTCGTGGAAAAGCCCAACGGGCCCCAACCTATGCCTGTACTCATCTAATAAAAATTTGGCCTATCGTGCTTTTACTTTAGCACAATTGCAGATTGACAATTGTCTTTTAGACCCAATATGTATTTGAAAAAATAATTATAGGATCCCTTCGACTTATGGAGACTAATAGAGATTATAGGTGCAAAAATAACAAGCTGTAGTTGAAGGAGTAGAAGTCCTTGTTCCACACCCAGAGAGTGAGATCAAAGGCAATATCATGATATGTTTTTTGTAAATACATTATATATAAATAAAAAAATAATTTTAACTTCATTAAAAACCAAAAAAGCTCCAATTATGAAATTCTCATCATGAAAAGGATCAAAGTAGATGTTCCCACAGTAACAAAGCCAAACAGGGTAATCTCTCTAACCAGCCTGTATAAGCTCTAGTGCAAATCAAAAACTGTGAGATGCCAGCCATTCACCTCCTAACATAGAAATAAGAGGCACACAAGACCAGATATCAGAAATTGCTATAGCTTATGATAATGTTGAGTGCTGACAATTGAATTTCATCAGAACTCGACCGTCAATAAGCACATCTAAGATGTTCAAATGTATAGATTATAATCCAACCATGTCTGTAAGAAAGAATACAAGAAAGATTACTTACAAACGAATGTATTGGATCTAATTTGGTTTGATCTAGCAAACGTAGAAATTGCCCTAAAGCATCAAGAAGGCTTTGGGACAGAGTGCATTTGCCATCTCCTATGCGAACTGGTGCAAAACCCATGCATCTTGCCACCAAAAGCATGAGGACAAGGAAGAGACAAGAATCAGAGATTTACCATCCTTACAAGGGCTTGAAAAATCAAAGTTTCAGAATCAAGCGAGTGAGTCTGGACCAGCTGTTGTAAGCTTTTATCTTTTTGTAGCCTTGACCGTGGGGAAGTGGTTAGGTCCAGGCAAGAAGCTTACTTGCATTTAAAAACAGGAGGGGCTCAACAAAAAAAAAAAAAAAAAAAAATCAGATCACCTCAAATAACAAGAAAAGGGCTAAAACAGGAAGACGAGGAGGGAATCTCCATATGCGGAAGGGAATGGAAAACAATTGAGTTTATATATAAAGCTAGGGTTTGCAGTTAGAGACAACCTGAGCGGTTTCTAATGGGCCACCTAAAGTATGAGAACTTGGACCAAGGCCTCCACCAGACACTCGTTAAAAGGCCCACTGGCCCTAACCTTTGTCTGTACTTAAATAATAAAAATTCGTTCTACCTTGCTTTTAATTTAGCATGATTGCTGATTAACTATTGTATTTTAGTCTCAATATGTTAAATAAGTTTTATATAATTATGAGTGTGTTTGGGAAGCTATAGAACTTTTGGATAAAAAATTGTTAGTATAAAAATTGTTAAATTGAAAGAAAATAATGTGAAGTGATAGAGGTAACAATGAGGAGTAAAAAAACTAAAGTTAAAATAGACAGATTAAGTATGTGAGTAGCAATGTAAAAATACTCAAGAAGTAGGATAGTTGCATAGGAAGATGTGAAGAAATGATTAAAAGTAGGGCAATTATAAAGAGTGAAAAGTTTTAGCTCGACATTTTCTACTATTTGCCAAACACACACTGTACCATACTATAAGATCAACTTATGGAATCTAGAGTGCCAGAAAAGGGATTAATGGAGCAATTTGGGTCAGTTTACCTTGAACCTGACTTGCCAAGAGGGGGAAGAAAATTAGTGTATAAGTTGCTTTTTTATGCATGAAGGACCCAAACCCAATTTTCTTGCTTATATTTAACGTAGATTATATTATATATAATTTGAAGAGGCCCTGATCCCATGCAACCGGCCACATGGGACCCATTCTTTTATTTTTTTTTATAAACATGTAAAGTTACTTATGCTTAATCTATAAACAGAGTTTTACTAATTTTGGATGTATTTAAGTATTTTTTATTTTTGAACAAAGTGGCATTTTTGTAATTTTCTGCTTGTGAAAATTACAAAAATGTCACTGTGTTTGAAAATAAAAAATAAAAACTTAAACACGTCCAAAATTAGTAAAACTTAGCTTATAGATTAAGCACAACTAACTTTATATATTTATGAAAAATCCAAAAACCATTCTTTCATTTGTTTTTAATAAACATGTAAAGTTACTTATGCTTAATTTATAAAGAGAGTTTTACTAATTTTGGATATATTTAAGTATTTTTTATTTTTGAACAAAGTGACATTTTTGTAATTTTCTGCTTGTGAAAATTATAAAAATGTCACTGTGTTTGAAAATAAAAAAAATACTTAAACACGTCCAAAATTAGTAAAACTTGGCTTATAGATTAAGCACAACTAACTTTATATGTTTATGAAAAAATCAAAAAAATACAGCCAGACTCATATGATCACCCCTCTAATTTGAATTGCATTTTTACATATTTACGTATTTTAATTATATTTGTTATGTTTTGACATACACTTGTCCTGTTGAAATTGTATTCTAAGGGTGTGTTTGGTTGGGGGTAAAACTTTTGATGAAAAGTTTTTGAGATAGAAGTTGTCACATTGATAGAAAATGATGTGATATAATAGGAGTAATGATAAGAAGTAAAGAGAATAAAGTTAAAATAGATAGGTTAGTTGTATAGATAGTTGTGTAGAAATGATTGAAAAGTATGGTAGTTTGTATAGGAAAATGTAAAAAAATAATTAAAAAATAGAGTAGTTATGGAGAGTGAAAAGTTTTAGATTGAAAAGTTTTGGTTGACATGTTTATATCCCAAACAAACACACCCTAAGTAAATTATATTATTTTGTATACATACTTTTTATTTTTCCTCCATTATCTTGTTTTAAAAGTAATATTGTATACAATATATATGACTGTAATTTTCATAAATTTAAATATGGTTCTTTCCTAAATATATGTGACTGTAATTTTCATAAATTTAAATATGGTACATCCTTTTCATTAACATAATTTGTTACTTATTGTACACTTATATGAATTTCAAATTCTTCACTCTCAATGCAAACGGAGCGCAACAAACAGAACGTAAAACCAAATAAACCAAATCAAGAACAGAATAAGTGCGAGATAGCAATAAAGCTCTCACCTTTATTGGTAAACTGATGAAAAGCAGCCCAAGCTTCCCATTAATCTCTAAAACAGCATCCTCAAGCAGGAAAAATGCATCATGAAGAAACTCCACCCCATCAAACTGCAGTGTAGCTTTGACACAGTACAAGCCTCAAGCTCAAATCTAGCTGTCTACAGATTTCATGAGCCCAAGGTCCTTCAAGTGACAGTGGAAGAAGTAGAGGTCCTCGTTCCACACCCAGAGGTTGAGATCTAAGGCAATATCGTCATATTTTTTCTGCAAATAAGTTATATAAAACCAAAAAATAATTTTAACTTCATTAAAAACTACAAAAGCCCCAATTATGAAATTCTTATTGTGAAAATGATCAAAGAAAACATTCCTACGGTAGCAAAGCCAAACATGGAAAATCTCTCTACCAAGCATGCATATGTTCCAATGCAAATAAAAACCCAGCCATTTGCCTCCTACTATAGAAATAATGGGCACACAAGACTAAATATCCGAAATTGCTATAGCTTATGATCATGTTGAGAGATGACGATTGAATTTCATCAGAACTCAACCGTCAATAAATACACTAAGATGTTCAAACATATAGAATATAATCCAATCGTGTGTCTGTAAGACAGAATACAGTCAAGATTGCTTACAGACGAATGTATTGGATCTAATCTGGTTTGATCTAGCAAACGTAGAAATTGCCACAGAGCATCGGGAATGAAGGCTTTGGGACAGAGTGCGTTTGCCATCTCCTATACAAACTGGTGCAAAACCATGCCTCTTGCCACCAAAAACACAACAAAAAGGAGAGATGAGAATTGGAGATTTACCAGACTTATAAGGGCCTGAAAAATCAGAGTTTCAGAATCAGGCGAGTGAGTCTGGACTAACTGTTGCAAGTTTTTTATCATTTGGTTGCCTGGACTGTGGGACAGTGGTCAGATCCAAGCAAGAAGCTGACTTGCATTTCAAGATGGCTAGGAAGAAACAGGAAGCAGAGGAGGGAAGCTCCATGCCGAGATGCGCAAGGGAACGGAAATCGATTAGGTTTTCTCTGTTTATAAAATCTCAAGCGAAGCCTACTTTCAATGCTATTCTTCAAACTCCACTCAACCCTAAAATAACCCTATAGAATTCAGTTCAGATTGGGTTAGAAATCAGATTACTCGATTGTGCAAATTACTAAAGTATATATGCCATTACGAATTTAAAATACATAAATTCGCACCAGCATTAAGAGATAAATTCAACGCAGCAAAATTCAACAGCGCATTCAACAGATAAATTCAACAGCTTTCATATATATATATATATATATATATATATATATCTGATCGTGTGCAGTCCGCTGTAAAATGGACCCCACACATGTTAGATTGTAATGAAACTTTATACACTCATTTATCCATATATAAATCATACTTTAGACGGTTTAGATGTTGAAAAAACCACTTTAAACTTGATATTTACATTAAACTATTTTATTACGTTGATTTTGCACCATTTAAGATGGGGACTATATACATGTTGGATTTGGATGAAAATTGGTATGCTAATAAAGTGAACAATTCTAAATACAATGGGTGGAGTGGATTTTCTATTTATGATCAAGTGGGGCCCACAGTGCATGGACTGCACGGTGCAGTGGATTATTTCCCATGTATATATAGATATATATATAGATAGATATAGACATAGACATAGATATAGATATATGTACACATACATACATAAATACATATATAGATATATATTCCACTTATAAAATTCCAGAAATATATAAACAGTTTATAAGATGCCAAGACAACATTAGGTTCAGAAGGTTAAAAAAAATTTAACTATCGTTGTTGAAGGTAGAACGACGAAAAAACCTTATTGTTTATTGCAGCAAAGACGCATAAGTTTCGTACACTCCTAGAAGTGGAGAAACCAAACCAAATTAAAGAAAACGCAAGCAAACAAACCAAGTAATGGAATAAATACAACTTACAGATGCTTAAGCTTATAATACAAGGACAAATATTGAACACAACATACAAAAATTGTTTCCAAAAGTGGGAAAACATGCCCCACGATAATCGAGATGGGAATTTAGTAAATTAAAAAAAATAAATGAACTCCCTCAAAACATTGGATTAATTCTCAATATAAAAAATTCAAGGCATTACCCTTCAATCTTCGACATCAATAATAGACTTCTTTGCTTCCTCATTCTCCCCGATACTGTCTCCCCCGCTGCAGCACCTTCCTCCGCTGGAGATGTAGAGAGCAGCAAGAGATGAAGGGCCGGATGGCAAGGCAGAGAACGGCGCTAGGGAGACAGGAGGAAGAGCCGGAGGTAGGAAGGGGAGGGAGAAGGAGAAGAGAAAGGGGATGAAGGAACAAGCAAAAAAGAAAGACAGAGGGACTGAGTAAGAGAAGAAGGAAGGGGAGGGAGGTAGGGAGGGAAAAATGGCGAGCTGGCGGCGGCGGCAGCCATGCGAAATTCAGGGAAGGGGAGAAACCCTAGCAGGCAGGGGGCCGACTAGAGAGAAGTGAGCGGGTGCTGCAAGGGAAAACATGAAAGACCTAAACGAGATAACGTGTCATTATATACATTACCAAAATCAAGCCACTTGTCCAAAACGTGTGATACCATCCCCAAAACACGAATGCACTTGTCAAAAGCGCTTGGCCGGTGAGGCAGCTGCGTATCCATCCCAACCGTCCTATTCCAAAAGTGCATAGATGTGGCATTTTGAGCTGAGTCGTCTCGTGGGTTTGGGGACGTTTGGGAGCGTGGATGGGGAGAAATTGCAGGGTCGGGGAATGAAAATATTTTGGTAATCGTATAATCGATATGAAAAAAAAGATACAGTTGAAATAAATAAGGCAATTTTTAAAAAAATAATTAAAATATATGGATAAAATTAAAAAAAGATAACTTAATTGAAAATTTATTGTTAAAAAACGAATTTACTATGTCATACTTTCTCATCCCAAACATACCCTTCATGTCTTTTGTTTTGATAAATTCTTACTTGGTTTCTCACTTCTGTAATACTTGCATTTTTACAAGTTACTTTGTTAAGTTGTCTTGACAAAAAAATTTTAGTTATGAATTGACTAAGCTCGGTCCAAGTGGCAACCTTTGAAACTTGTTATCATCTAGGTATCTTCAAATGAAACTATAACCCTTGTTAGCTTTATGTAAAAAACTATTTTTTATTTTTAATGTTCCTAGACTATCATGTTAGGAAAAAATAAAGAAAGCACTATGTGCATTTATTTTCTCTTACTCGCAAGTTCACTCAAATTTCTGTATTTTATTACATTATTACAAACATTCTAATCACTAATCACTATCATTTGATTAGTGACCACTCTTATTATTTAATTTTTATTTTTTTTAGCATACTTGCATTTTAATGCCATAAATGACTATTTAATTTCCGACCGTTACCTGCATGGCCCACTATTTCACCCGTTACTGCATGGCTCACCCGTTTCTTGAAAAGGTGGCCGTTACACCCTCGCTCCGAAATCCATCTCTCAGGCTTGAATTCCAAGCAATCTTCACCCCATATATTCTCCATCCTTCCCATTGCAAAGAAGGAAAGTAAGATCATGTTGTTGGAGCGAACCATATGGCCGGTTGGAAGAACATTGTCATGGACGACAGATTTGTGTTTGAAAGAAACGGACAGAATAGTTGTAGCGTCTCACACAAGGCTGCATGCAGGTAAACCAGACCACTGAGATCCTCCGCATCAACAATTATTTGAGTTTTAATTTTCTCATGATCGGATGGGTCCAATGCTTGCTTCTTTTTGGACAAACAGCCAATCGCTTTCAGCTCTTCTAAGATGTTTATTTCAACTCTTGGATTCTCACAAATGATTTAGAAGAACCACATGAGAGCAGCACTTGTGGTGTCTCTGCCCCCAAACAAGAAATTCACAGCAGAATCTCTGAGGAATTTGTCAGTCATTAAAACCCCAGTTTGTTTAGCTTCGAAAGAGTAACTGATGTAAGTTGGTATTATGCTGTCGGTCATATATGCGTCTGTCTTCGTCTCTTCCGTCTCACTTTTGCATTGGCTCAATGCTTCTCTCGTTTTCGAAATTTGCTGGTGGACGAAACGGTTGATGGTTTTCTTAGTTTCCGTCAGTTTCTTCTTAGGTCCAACGTTCAGCCATTGTAGCAACATCCACCAGCTCTCTGGAATCGCGTGGCCGAGTAGAACAACTTCCATAGCATCGTCCATTGCCTTGGAGAATGGGACGTCGAGAAGGCTCAAGGAAAGAGAGGCTGGATCGTGGCTGAAGACGAAGATGCACGTGATGTCTAATGTGAATCTTTGAAATAGGGCCTGCAAATCGAAGGCTTCCCTGTGTTGAGGCATGTGGTAGAGAACAGGCAGGAACCCCTTCTCATGGTCGCTCTTCGCCACCAAGCGGCGAAAGTCCACGCCACGAATAACGAAAGGGCCCATCTTCCTTTGAAGCTTCCACTAGTCGGAAATGGTGGTGATGATCCCTTCTTCAAAAACATCTAAAATTCTGGCCAACCGCGGACCTCTGGGAACATTGGAGAAGTTGGTGCACATGATGTGGCGGACATTGGCTAGATCGCATGTGCCCAAAATGTCCATGTCGGCGAAGCATGGGCCACGGAAGACGGTAGTGCAGCCACTCAGTTGGAGAATATGGGTGGTCCAATCATGCAGCTGGTGGATGTTGAGGAAGACTTTGGGGAAGCATGCCAAGGAGGGGCCAATTGATTAGAGGGTCCTTTTTCATCTTGTGATTTGTTAAGGTGCGAAGGAAGAGGAAACATGAAATAGCAACAAGGATCTCAGGGCGGCTGAGGAGGCTGCTACTGTGGCGCCCCGAACCGAGGTGCCTAGAAGCCTTACTCCGGGATCGTTTTGATTGGTAAACGTGACTCAGGATTGTTGCCCTGATCACACGGCAAGATTTTTTTTTTTCATCAATACATGGAAAATTCCCATCATTCATCCAATTTGAAATATATTTCACATAACACAGTTATGATCAAAAACTATTCCATAAACATTTTCATTGGAATAAAAATATTCCCTTTTCATCTCAAAATTATCATCGTTGACTTTACATAAAGTTTACATAAACATCATTTATATCAAAAACTACATAACACTTGGCATGCTGCCTTCATCATCATTTCCTGTCTGTTGTTGAAAAAGCATGGGTGAGTAATAATACTCAGTAAGCAAGCTATACATAATTTTTCAATCATTTTAATGCATTTCATAAAATGCAAATGCAATGCATACATAGCATTCATGACATTCCTTTGGATGCAACGCTAGCTAGGCGCCCATCCCATACATGCTCCAATTTCAGGGAGGTTGCCGCCGGCCTGGGCCTATTAAGCGACTTGGCAATAGCGAGGGGGACATCCGGTCCGCTTACTACCTCGACTAAGGCCTATTCCTCGTGCACATGCTCATTTTCATACATATGCCGGCATGATATTTGTAAATCATAAACAATTTCATAAAAAGCATTTAATAAACCATTTCACAAAACGAACTTCAGTTCATGTAAAGCAGTTATAAGTATGACCAACCTTAAATAAATTTCATAAAGCAATTTACAAACAATTTCAAGCATTTTGAAATTAATTTGCAAAACATATAACTTGCTTACCTTCTTAGGAGGTGTCTTCGACCTTCTCTTTTCCTTTTCCTATTCAAGGACAAAGGATATTTCATTTCCTCTATTTAAGCTGCTTCCCATGTATGCTTTATAATATTTGGGCATTATTTCTTTACATAGATATTTTTGTCCATAAATTCTTCAAAAATTCCATACTTATATTCAAATATTAATTTCCAAATTTTCTCCAAAATCACGTTGTTCACTATAGCAGATCACTGTAGCAAAATTACTGTTCATCCGTGGTTACTGTTCATGGGTTTTAAAAATTGATATTTTTTCCAAAAATAAAAAATACCATGACATACCTTATGCCTAGTATATCATTGGACATTTTTTATATTTTGAATTTATCATCATTTACTTGGCCAAAAAAAATTATTTTCTCCATATACTAAAAATCATCATAAATTCACTTAAGCATAATCCTTAATTCCAAAAATTATGAAATTAATATATCATTATTCCAACATCATATTTATCATAATCATACATCCCAAACCATCACTTATCAATTTTGGAGCATTATTTTCACATATCATATGCTATCTTCCCAAATACCCTATCTTCGCTCCAAATTTTTGATGTTTCGGCACAATTCCATTTAAACATTATATCTATACTTATTTTCTCATGCTTAGAGATTATCTAAGCATGGTTCTACCTTACTTAACATCCAAAAGAAATTTGGGTAGAAATCACTTACCCAAAGTGGAGATATGCCTCTTTTTCTCACACTTTCTCTCTCCAACCTTCTATTCTTCAAGGCTAAACCGTGTGGGGATGGAAAATGAAGTGGCTCAAGTGATTTTTGAGCTGGGATGGTTGTGAATTTCGTCCATGGCCTGCTCCTCTATTTATAGGGGTCCATTTTTCATGAATTTGGAATTTACACCCTAGCTTTGAGGTATTTATTTATAAATTGGTATTTCTTTTTAATTTTGAAAAATTCTTTGAGCCATGTGCTGCCCACCCTAGGCCTGCTCCAGTAACCCTATTGCAGCCCTATTTTCTACCTATTTTTTTATTTTTTAAAATAATTAAATTAAGCTAAATTAATCCTAACCGTTGGTTAATGATGAGATTCATTTGTGGCCATTGGATTTGGCCCCAAAGGTCAACAGCCCCTGCAACTCTCTGCACTGCAGCAGCCATTGCATTTAATTTTTTTATTTTTATTTTATTTATTTATTAAAAAGTCAAAAGTAGCTTTAATTAAAAGTTAAGCTACTTTTTCAATCTCTAAATGACGCTTCATCTTGACCTTTGATTTATGATTTTCATCACATCTTAATCCATTCATCATGTTCATCATGAATTTTTAACCATCCATAAAAAATTTCATCGAATTCCGACTTCTGGATTGCAATTTATGAATTTTTTTCTATTTTTCCACAAAAATCCAAATTTGGATTAAAATATCCAAAAGAATTGCTATTTTGTCCTGTAGTGATTAAATCTCTATTTTGTCTTTTATGATTAAGTTAATCCAAGTGATTAACTCTTAATCATACATCTTAACCCCTTGTTTACTATTCACGTTTACTATTCACGTGCACTATTCACGGGGTTAAATTTTCAACTGCATTATTACAACCTCAAATACACATTTCCATTAATAAAATTCATAATTTTTCATTTATAAAATAATCTTCAAAATTACAAATGTCGAAATGACGCGTATACGATCGGGGTTCCACAGCTGCACAAGCTTCTACTGCCCATGATGCTTAGCTGCATGCTGCTCTACTATTTCTGGCTTGCGAATGCACCACGATCGAACTGGCCAGAGCTTGGTTTTATAGCCATTTTTAGGAGGGATGCGATACATTATTCAGGGTTATCATCAAATATACTCATTATCTTTTGTCTTTTAATTCTAAAACTGTCTATTCCGTGAGTTAATGCGGCTAGAAAATATGTGAAATTATTAATATGTTCTTCAAATTTAGGACACAATGGAAAAAATTGAATATAATAACTCACTAATACACTAATTGTACATAAATTCTAAATTTAAAGCACCTTAATTTTATTTTCTTCTTATTCATTTCATCATTTATTATTTTACAACAATGTATTTTAGGTATTTAAAAAAATTTTAACTGATAGTTTTTTACATAATGAGCATTTTTGAGGTTAAATACAAATGCATTGAGTATATTTGGTATTTTGAAAATATAGTTAGCATATTTACAATTGAAGTAAAAAATAATGAGTATATTTGAAAAATAACTTGATTATTATTTATTTTTTCACTTGATGCCTTCGATTCTTATACTAGTTGTTGTCATTAATTGCTCCTTCTGGTCATTGTAGGTGGCGAGCACGGTTGGCTCCGGCTAGTTTGGGATCTAATTTGATGGTATTAGCCGGTCATACCAATTTTATAACGATTTATAAACTTAATTTATAAAATAATAAACAAAATTAAATATTGTAATTAAAATTTCAAATAGAACAGTAAAAAAAGTGTCACGGGGTGATATTACATGTTTTTACTACCTGCCTAGGCTTCGGTTGCATTCCTGAATCATGATTTGATAAATGATAACTATTGCAATTGGATAATTGTCATGCACGTCATACGTTTTTATGGTCATTGATAGTAATGTAATCCAATTATGATATTAATATTGAGAATGGATAAAATTGTGTTAAAAATTAAAAAAACTGTTTAAAAATTGAAAAATTAATTTGAAAAATGGTGATTCAATTTAGAAATCTTATATAATTTGAAACATATCCAACATATTTACGACAGTCATTTATGTGTATCTAAAAAAGAAATATCTTAAAAAGTGCATGAATAATATGATATTGTAAGGATAAAATAAAATAAAAATAATTATGAAAAACGATTCAAATACAAGAATAAGATTTTAAAAATAAAATTATTAAATAATTAAAATGTCAAATTATTTGTGAAAAAACGTGACGCAGCATAAAAATTAGAATCCCATGGGAGCCCATGTCAAAATCTGAGGAATGATCATGAGAAATTATTTTACAAGGATCAGATGTGACAAGTGAAACATACGGTGATAATTTTGTTACAACGGCTATAATAAAGATCCATACACGAGAGTCCAGCCCACATGATTGATGATTTCGGATCGGGGCCCATAAATAAATAAAAAGAGAGACATTTTCTACGGGAGATCTGGTTGTCTATGATTGTGAGCGGATTGTTACATCCTAAATATTTTAATAGAGGTTATTAAGGAAACCTCCACACTGTTGTAGAGAAATCATGAATACAGTGATAATTTTATTACAATAGCTATAATGAAGATCCATACACGAGAGTCCAGCCCACGTGATTGATGATTTTGGATCGGTGCCCGTAAATAAATAAAAAGAGAGACATTTTCTACAGGAGATCCGGCTGTCTGTGATTGTGAGCGGATTGTTACATCCCAAATATTTTAATAGAGGTTATCAAGGAAACTTCCACACAGTTGTAGAGAAATCATGAAAATACCAGAGTTCTCTACAAAGTTTTAGGGAAGAAGAGTGTATAGAATTCTAGAACCTTCTAGGCTTCTCTCTTGAATCATCTAAGAGCTCTAAGAAGATCAAGACACTTTAGGAGAGTTCTAAAGAATTCCAAAGAGGAGGTGAGAAAATTCTAGAAAGCGATCATAACCGTCTACTTCAGGACATGTGTCAAAATTCGGGGAGCTCCGAGAGGAGGGAAGAACATATAAAAGGGGAGAGAGCTCATTTGTTCAACATATCGAACACACACCAACCAACTCAAGAACACCCAAGCTCCCAAAATTGAGTTCCCTTGTAGCCTTCTAGTCCTCTTGTAAAAAGTCTTCAAGTAATACAAGTCTCTCTGTTCCTAAGTGTTTTCTCCTCTTTGGCCCACTACTCTCTACCATCACTTCCTTAAGTGTTTGGTCCGGTTTTAGGCTGACTTAGTCCTCACAAGGGTGTGAGTAAGTTAAGTGCCGCACAAGTTCAGGGTTGTAAAGTCACAGCTTGTGACAGGACGTACGCTTCCACGGAGGAGTCTCAAATACTCTACCTACGTCAATCCATTTTAAAGAGGAGAGCTAAGTAAATGTCCCACTTAGCCCACCTTAAAAAAAATTTATAATAATTTTTTTTATTTTTTTCTTCTTGCACTTATTTATTTAAGTGTATTTAACATATAGACCAAATTTTACCATTTTTGCATATGTTTATCTATTTTTTGAGATTTTTAAACATTTATGTGTATATATGTATTGAAAATACCTTTTTTTTTTTAAAATAAAAAATATATATACACATATCTAAAAATGGTAAAACTTGATTTATATATTAAATACACTTAGATAAACAAGTGTATAAAGAAAAAATAAAAAAATTATTTAAAATAGGATTTTTGAAGTGGGCTAAATAAGACATTTACTTAGCCTGGGCTAACAGGATCATTCCTCAATTTTAAATTCCCTTTTGTTTGAGCCATGATCCAGTTGGCCGCCCTAAGTAATCTTCTAGGCATTTTTTTAAAAAAATTTCATAAATATGTTAAGTTAAATATGTATTGAATATATAAACAAAGCTCAGAAAATTATGTAAATGTCATTGTCTTTAAAAAAGAAAAATAAATACTTAAAAAAATTCAAAAAATTCAAAAATTGTAAAACTTAGTTTATATATTCAATATACTTAGCTTAACATATTTATGAAAAATAAAAAATACCTTCGAATATGTTTTTTAGGCCAATCTAAATACTTTGGCTGGCCTAACTGGATCTCATCTCCTTTTGTTTTGCTCTTCTTCTATCAGGTGAATATGCAAATACATTGTCAGCGGAAGTTTCTACATTTTAATATTTCGTCCATCAGCTAGTTGATCACAATCGCCAATCTTAAAAGGAGAATTGTAACAACTATCCATTTTTAAGAAACGGATGGAATTTATGGCCATGCAGAAAACGGTGGAGATTAATGACCTTAATCTCAGCCGTTTAACGAATGGATTAGTATAAAAGGGGAAGATATGAGGTGGGTTTTAGCCATTGAAGGAGAGGTTGCGTAGGAGATAGCAACAGAGACGAAGGAAGAAGAAAAAAAATTTGTGTAGGTAAGTTGAGTAGAACAACTTTTCGGTTAATCTCATCAATTTTAAAATATATGCAACTCATTTTGGCAGATTTAAACCATTCATGATGTTTCTAGCATGGCTAATTAGTCATTTGAGTATTATTGAAATGTTGAATGTTGAAATTTTACTTATTTCAATGAGAAGTATCAAATAAAGAATGGAAAATGCTATATGATGAAATAAACGTATTTCTAGGCATAATCAGAGAATTTTGACTGTACAATAACAAGATAATCATATGTTTAGCTTGCTTACAACATTTCAACATGATCAGACTTATAGATTTCTAGATATAATAATTTTTATGAAGATTTAGAGTGGTGTATATGTATTTTAAGTATCAAACACAAAAAAAATAATTACAGGAAAATACAGAAGCAAAAATAATAATCTGACCAGTTACAAACATTATTTGAGATATTTTATCGTATATATGATGAATTAATTTTTTAAAAATTAATTTACACAACTATTTGAAATAATGTTTAATTTTAACCCTTTATTAAACCCATTATTTCAAATCTGATGATAGAGATGTTATTTTGAGAAATGGACCGTCCAAATTATAAAATATAATTTTATAAGCTTACTCCTAAAATTTCAGATCAAATAGAAATTTATATTAAGAGATATAAGCTATTGTATTCAGAGAATGTGGATCGTTGAAATAAATAAATAAATAAAAAGCTTATGGACTGGTGGGCTGAGCTCATTTGGACGAGCCCAGTGAACCAGAAAGTTTAGAATAAAGTCCACTAGTCCTTAGCCCACAGAAACAAAGCCTAGCTCATATAAGCAACCTGGCCCAACTTCCAAGCAAAGGACCCAGCCCACCTGTGCTGGCCCAGGACAGGTCTGGCCCACCAAAATGCCCACCGGCGGCCTATTGTCGTTGCCAGCGACCGACCGACAAAAAAAAATTCAAAATGAATACAGAAAAATTAGAAAAAATACATAAAATTATGAAAAATATCCAGAAAATTAAAGTCAATATTTACAAGCTTAAATGAGTTTAAACTTATAATTTTTATAAAAAATGAAATTATTTAAAATGTGTGATGCTATAAAAATAAATAAATAATTATGAAAAATTATAAAAAATATGAAAATTTTAAAGTAAGTATTTAAAGAAGTATGAGTCCAAATTTATATATATATATGAAAAAAAGTTGTTTAAAAGTGAAATAATATGAAAATAAATAGGAAAAATAGAATTTTTGACTGATTAAAATTATGAGAAATTTTGGGAAAGTCATAAATGAAATTTTAAATAATATTTATGAAAACCAGAGTAAAATAATGAACATATTGTGATGAAAATTTGAAAAAGAAACTTGAAGCTACTACAAGAAATTGGAAAAGAGGAGTTTTAAAGTCTACTTAAAGATAAGTAAACTTTTACCAAATCATGACTTTGAAGATATTATTTGAATACCATGATTTGCTATAAAATGTGATTATTTATTTAAATTGAAATTTTCTTTCAAGTTGGTTTATTCAAATATGAGCAATTTTATTTCAAAATCATGTTAAGTAGTGAATTTAAGTGGTGCATTAATCACAGCACATGAGCATGATGCATAATTGGATATTGAGTTTTCCGCCAAGGAGTAAAGTAGTATGGTAGTACCTGGGTAGCGATTTCGAGATTATTAAAGAAGATAAATTTGCTCACGAATATGTAGCACGATTGCACGCGAGCACAAGTAGATGACAATACCTACAGTGTGAATGTATGATTTAAAATTGACATATGTGTACACATGTATCAATATATTTTTATTAATTAGAGTTTGTTGTGCATAAAAGACAATAAAGATGTTGTGTTTATTTTTGAAAAATCAAATTAATTGCAAAATGAATTTTGTAAAAATATATTTTTACTTACTGAGATTTCAGCTCACATAGTTTTGTTTTCAGTGAAAGCATAGGGATACAATGATAAATTAAAGCCTCCATCAATATGGAAAAAAGGTGAAATTAGCAGAGCAAAGGACAATAAAGTTTATATTTTATAGAAATTATCTTATAATGTTTACTAGTTTTGATAATAGACACTGAATATATATAATGACTTTAAAATGAGCAAACTTGAGATGCAATAGTTAAAAGTTTTATGATTTTTCATCTTGGTATTTATTTCCGTCTTGGGAGATTTTATTCTTAGATTTGACATAGTAGACCTTATTTGTAACACCTCAAAAGGTGGGGTGTTACAAGTGGTATTAGAGCCAAGATTGAAATACATCCTAAGGGTAAAATCATGATATTAGACTTAGTAAGTGCAAAGCTAAAGTAAGATAAGTAATCCTAAATAATTATAAATAGTAAGTGTTTTCATGATATAAGAGCTACAATGCCACCCAAACGTAAATACGAAGCTGGACGTGCAACTAGTGCTAAAGCAAAAGTGAGAAAAAATGCTTATCGAAGAATGTGGGCATTCTAGATGAATCAAAAGAAGCGTGTAGAGGAGGAACCAATAAAATATTCTGATAAAGAATATGAAGAAGAACTTGTAACAGATTCTGAAGAAAATTTAGGAGATGACTCATAAGAAAGTCAAGAAAATAATAAAAATGATGAACTTGAGATTCAAATCACTGAAGATGATGATGATGATGATGAGGTTAAACTCCTAAACATGGAGCATAAACCAATAAAAATGAAACTTAGTGGTCCTAAGCTTTACGACTCGCTTTTAGTGATGATGATGTATACTTAGCTGATTTGCTTAAAAGTTTTTTCTAAGAATGTTATAATGATTTAATGTTTTAGATAGTATTCTTTTTTAATTTATCATGAATAAGAAATTATTTAAAAGTTGTGCAAATATACTTAAGATTAATGGTATGATGTAGGAAAGAGATATCGCCTAAGAAGGATAAGGGAAAGCAAGTGGTGATGAATGAACCACTATCTCGATTAGTAAGAAAAATAACTCGTAGGTTGGTGGGAAGTGTGTTGGTCAGTGAGAATTCTTCTTCGGCACACACAAATGACTGATATAATGAAGCTTCAGGAGAGAACAATCTTAGAAATGATATTGCCGGGGCATCAAATGCAGGGCAGGCACAAGGGGCTACAAACCTCAATGCTCAAGTGATGGACGCAGTACTAAGAGCATTGCAAAGTATAGAACGAATGACAGCCTAATAAGTTCCAGAAAACTTTTCGGCTGGAGGTAATGTGCTAAGAAATGTTAGGGAAGTTGATGCCCATAGGAGGGTCATGAATGATTTTCTGAACATGTGACCTCCACTTTATCGAGGAGATCCTAACCCTAACAGTGTTGAAGAATGGATAGAAGAACTGAAAAAGATTTTTGAATTGCTTCAATGTAGTGAACAACAAAAAGTCCAGTTTGTCACTTATATGTTAGAAGGTAACGCAGCTAAGTGGAGGAATGCAGTGAAGTTAAGTATCCCTACTTGGCAACAAATGAACTAGGAGGACTTTCTCTTGCACTTCAATGAGGCACACTATCTCGAATTAGTTAGACAACAGAAGTTGTTAGAATTTGAACAATTATACTAATGAAAACCATCAGTGGCAGAGTATGTAGCGAAATTCATTGCCCTATCTAGATTTGCTCCATGGGTATTGATGAACCCTGCCCTTAAAATCTGCAAGTTCAGAATGGGGTTATGTCCTTTTATACGACAGCATCTAGCCAGTTAACATTTTTATCAATATTCTGATATTATGGATCGGGCAAGAATGGTGGAAATAAAAGATAATGCAATTCAAGCTTTCCGCCAAGGAAAAAGGCGTAGGAATTCTACATCCGATAATGGGACAAAACCACACAAGAAAGGCAAGATACAATATGATGAAAGAAAGGTGGAAATGAAGCAGTCAATTCTCTCATATTCTACTTGCAGTAAAAATTACTGAGGAGAATGTTAGAAAGCAGCAGAGAAGTGCTGGAAGTGTGGAAAAACTGGTCATTCAATTCAGGAGTGCACAAGTGAGATCACATGCTATAAATGTAGACAACCTGGGCATCGAGTAAAAGACTGCACACAAAAAGTTGAAAGCAAACAAACTGGGAGCGTCCAACATTACAAATGAGGCTACCAGCACTACCATTTCATAGCCTAGAACAACAGAGGCAGAGGACGAATGCTAGGGTGCATGCTATGACCAATGCAAAAGCCCAAATCGCGCACGAAGATGTTCTTATTGGTACATTGCTTATTCATTCTTATCCTGCCAAAGTATTATTTGATTCTGGTGCTACGTATTCATTTATTTCTTGTGCATTTATAGCAAAATATGCAATAGCACATGAAAGCATGAATATGATTGTGAATGTAAAATCTCCAGTTTATCTGCTAGCAAGTACAGATAGAATTTGCAAAGTCCGCCCAATCAAAATAGGAGAAATAGATTTAGAAGCAGACATGATATTGTTGCTTGTGCATGATTTTGATGTGATATTGGAAATAGACTGGTTATCTAAGTGGAAAGCAATAATAGATTATGATGATCGAAAAATTATTTTTAAAATGTCCGAGTCGATAGAGGTGGTTGCAAATAAATCTCAGCAGGTGACAATTATTTCTGTCATGAATGTTGTAAAGTCGATAAACAAAGGATGTCGGGCATATTTAGCTTCAATATTTGATATAAACAAAGAAACTTTATCCTTTAAAGAGATATCGATAGTGAAATTTTTTTCTAATATTGTTCCTGTCGAGTTGTCAGGATTACCCCATCAGAGAGAGATAGAATTTACAATAGATATATTACTTGGGGTACTTCCAATTTCTAAACAACCTTACAAAATGGCCCCAACGGAAATGACAGAATTAAAAACACAGCTGGAAGAATTATTAAATAAGGGTTTTATACAGGCAAGTGTGTCACCTTGAGGAGTGCCAGTTCTATTTGTGAAAAAGAAAGATGGTAGTTTCAGATTATACATTGATTAAGAGAACTGAACAAGGTGACTATAAAAAATAAATACCCTTTACCACGAATAGATGATTTGTTTGATCAACTACAAAGGGCGACTATCTTTTCTAAAGTGGATTTGTAGTCGGGATTGTTGGAAATATGTGGAAAACTAGCTCAATCTACGTTTTGATGATTAACAAATTAATTTGAGTAAGTCTTGGCTACTAACAAGTTTGTGGAAATGTTTAAGGAATAATCATTTGAAGAAAATCAAGTATAGAAGCCAAGTCGAATCCCAAGTCGACTCCAAGATCGACTTCAACTGTCCAGAGTTGAAAACGGGAGAAGAGCAAGTGAAGTCGCAGGCCAAGTCGACTCCACCTGCGACTTGGGTAGCCAAGTCGCAAACGAAGTCGACCTCAACATCGACTTGGAGTATCCAGAGTTGAAATTCAGAACACGAAGTGCCGAAGTCGCACCCCAAGTCGACTCCACTTGCGACTTGAGGTGAAGTCGCAAACGAAGTCGACTCCGACATAGACTTGACTCAGGCAGACGAAAAACTTCAAATGACAAGTTCTGGATTACTTGATTTCAAGCCAAACTAAAATGAAGATGAAGATCAAGGCAACATAGATACTCAAGCTGAAACAATTGAAGACAAATCCAAGTACAAGCAAGAAGTATAAACTCAATCATTCAAAACAAGAAGATATCTAAGACTACATGACTCAATGATTCAAGACATGAAGAATACAAAAGAAGCAAAGGCATGAAGTAACAAAGCATCTCGAAATTATTCAAATTCAGAAAAATCAACTGACGAGGTGAAGTCGCACCCGAAGTCGACTCCACCTACGACTTGGGTCAAGTCTGAAGCCAAGTCGACCCAACCTGGAACTTGAAGTCACTACAGGAAGTGAAGTCGCGAAGCCAAGTCGACTCCAGACTGCGACTTGGGTGAAGTCGCAAAGCCAAGTCGACTTCACGATCGACTTCAATCGAGGAAAAACTTCCAGCGTTGAAAACTGAAGACCGGAGTATGCGAAGTCGCACCCGAAGTCGACTCCGTCAGCGACTTGGGTAAAGTCGCACCCGAAGTCGACTCCACATGCGACTTGGGTCGCAACGGTCGGATTTATTTTCGAACGTTGGCGCATTAAATGCGCGCCACCTACTCACTAACGTTCGGATTCCCTCCAAATTATAAATAGCATTGATGGTGAACGAGGGAAGCAGCTGAGAATCATTAAGTGAGCAATAACTCATATCTATAAGAGCTTCAAAGAGATCAAATCACTCAAGGAGGAAGAATTGTGCTTCAAGTTGCAAGAGCTACAATCAGAAACTTCAAAGCCATCATCTACAAGTTCTTCCCTGCGCTCAATCGTTTCTACACACCTGTAAAGTGTGGTTTACTTTCATTATTTACTTATTTGTGTTGAACTTGATTTAGCTTGCGTAGCTAAGATCAAGTGGTAGCAAAGTAGTGTGTGATTGGAGTGTGACTCATCACCTACTTGTGCTAAGTGTTAAATGCCCCCTAGAGCTAGAATCTAGAAGAGAGCAAGAGGCTCTAGTTGTATATGCCCCCTAGAGCTTTGAATCTAGAAGAGAGCGGTGACTCTAGTTGTATTCGCGGAATATAATAGTGGAACCCAAGTCACAAGGAGTGTGAGCTTGGAAGAGTGGAGTAGGGAGGTTGCCCGAACCACTATAAAATCCTTGTCTACTTGCTTTTATTTCTGCTCTCTTTATTACTTTACTTTCCATTCAGTTTCTTCATTAAAGGGGATTAATTCTACAAGGGGTTAAGTTTTTAAGTTACCAAAAGAAATTTTTAAGAACCCAATTCACCCCTCCCCTCTTGGGTTTTGCCATCTATTCGGGACCCAACAGGGATATCATCAATTAAGGATTAAAGAGGAAGATATACAGAAAACTGCTTTTCAAACTCGGTATTGACATTATGAATTTTTGATAATGTCATTCGGGTTAACAAATGCATCAGCTGCCTTTATGGATTTAATGCAAAGAGTATTTAGACCCTATTTAGATAAATTCGTGGTTATATTTATAGATGACATTCTCATTTATTCAAAAACAAAGGATGATCATATTGAACACCTTAGAATGATATTGCAAAATTTGAGGAAAAATAAATTATATACAAAATTAAAGAAGTGTGAGTTTTGGATTCATAGTGTTCCATTTTTGGGGCATATTGTCATAGCAGAAGGTATTATGGTGGATCTTGCTAAGGTAGAGGCAGTGGTGAATTAGCCAAGGTCGACAAATGTCACAGAGATACGGAGCTTTCTTGGTCTTGCAGAGTATTATCGTAGATTTGTGGAGGATTTCTCTCAGATATGCACTCCTCTCACAAGGTTAATAAGAAATGGGATAAAATTTCAATGGACTGATGATTGTGAAAATAATTTTCAAGAACTTAAGCAGAGATTAGTGAAGGCACCAGTTTCAACTACCCCTACAAGTGGTGGAGGATTTGTTATTTATCGATACTTCTCAAAAGGGTCTTGGTTTTGTATTGATGCAGAATGGAAAGGTAATTGCATGTGCTTCATGACAGTTAAAACCTTATAAAAGGAATTATTCCACTCATGATTTGGAGCTAGCCACAGTAGTATTTGCTTTGAAAATTTAGAGGCATTATCTTTATGGAGAACAACGTGATGCATATAAAGATCACAAGAGTTTAAAATACATTTTCACTCAAAAAGAGTTGAATATGAGGCAAAGAAAATGGTTGGAATTACTGAAAGATTATTATTTAAATATCCAATATTACCCTGGGAAAACAAATATTGTAGCTGATGCTTTAAGCAGGAAGTCAAATAGCAATTTAGCTACTTTAATAACATATCAGAAGAAGTTAGTTGATGACATGCGTAAATTGTCATTAGAAGTTTGCCCCGAAAAATAATTGTATCGGTTATATCAAATACAAGTGAAACCTTCTCTATTTGAAAAGATCAGAAAAAAACAGAGAATGGATGGACAAATTATGAGGATAAAGTAGAAAGTGGCAGAAGGAACTATGGAAGGATTTACAATTAATGACAAGGGCACTGTCAGATATAAAAGAAGGCTATGCGTACCTGATGCATCTGAACTAAAAAATTAAAATTTAAAAGAAGCTCATTATTCACCCTACACAATACTCCCGAGGAGTAGAAAGACGTATAAAGATCTTAAAAGAAATTTTTGGTGAATGGGTATGAAGAAGATGATAGCAGAGTGTGTAGCACAATGCCTAACATGCCAACAGGTAAAAGCCAAACATCAAAAGTCGGCAGAATTATTACAACAAATGGAAATACCTTAATGGAAGTGGGATGAAACTACTATGGATTTTATTGAGGGGTTACCCAGGACTACTGCAGAAAATAATTCTATTTGAGTGATTGTGTATAAGTAAACAAAGGTTGTACATTTCTTACCAATCAAGACCAGTTATTCTGTGGAAAAATTAGCCAACCAGTATTGTAAAGAGATAGTTCGGTTGCATGGAATTCCTAAGACAATTATTTCTGATCGAGATACTATATTTACTTCAAAGTTTTGGTGCAATATGCATCAAATAATAGGGACGAGATTAAAATTTAGCACAACATTTCATCTGCAAACAGATGGACAGAATGAAAGATTTCAGTAAATCAAGTAGTTGAGGATATGCTGAGAATGTATATAATAGATTTTGGAAATGGTTGGGATAAATATATGACTTTGGTGGAGTTTGCATATAATAATAATTATCAAGCTAGCATTAAAATGTCCCCTTATGAAGCTTCGTATGGGAAGCCTTGCAAAACACCATTGAATTGGGATGAAGTTGGAGAAAGAAGAATGATTGAGCCAGATATTATACAAGAAACTGCAGATAAAGTAAAGCTAATTAGAGAAAGATTGGTTACTACCCAAAGTAGACAGAAAGTTATGCAGATCTAAAGAGGAGAGAATTAAAATTTTCCATAGGTGACAAGGTGTTTGTAAAAGTATCACCTACGAAATGGGTTATCAGATTTGGCAAAAAGGAAAATTTCAGTCCTCGTTATCTTGGATCATATGAAGTTTTACGGAAAGTTGGAATAGTGGCTTATTGAATAGTACTACCACCTCATTAGCAGCAGTACATAATGTGTTTCACATTTCTATGTTGAGAAAATATGTGTCAGATCCTTTCCATATACTTACAACAAATCAGTTGTCAATCTCGGATAAGTTAATATATGAGGAAAACCCAATCAAGATAATAAATGTTAAAGAACAACATTTGCGAAGAAGGATTATAAGGTATGTTAAAGTGCGATGGAGTAATCATGGAGAATCGGAGGCTATGTGGGAGCTTGAAGAAGATATCAAACAGAAATATCCATATTTTTTTAATTAAATTTCGAGGACAAAACTTTTTATAAGGGGGGAGAATGTAATAGTCATCTGTTTTTAAGAAACAGATGAGATTTATGGTCATGCAGAAAACGGTAGAGATTAATGACCTTAATCTCAGCCGTTTTTAGCCATTGAAGGAGAGGTCGCGCAGAAGATAGTAACAAAGACAAATGAAGAAAAAGTTTTTGTGTAGGTAAGTTGAGTAAAACAATTTTTTAGTTAAACTCATCAATTTTACAATATATGCAACTCATTTTAGTAGATCTAAACCATTTCACGATGTTTCTAGCATAACTAATTAGTCATCTGAGTATTATTGAAATGTTGGATGTTGAAATTTTACTTATTTCAATGAGAAGTATCAAATAAAGGATGAAAAATGCTATATGATGAAATAAACGTACTTCTGGACATAATCAGAGAATTTTGACCGTATAATAACAATATAATCTTGCCTACAAAATTTCAACATGATCAGACTTATAGATTTCTAGATATAGTAATTTTTATGAAGATTTAGAGTGGTGAATATGTATTTTAAGGACAAAACACAAAAGAATAATTACAGAAAAATATAGAAGAAAAAATAATAATCTGACAGTTACAAACATTATTTGAGATATTTTACGGTATATATGATGAATTAATTTTGTTAAAAATTAATTTACACAGCTATTTGAAGTAATGTTTAATTTTAATCCTTTATTACTTTATATCAAATCTAATGATAGAGATGTTATTTTGAGAAATTGACCGTCCAGATTATAAAACATAATTTTATAAGCTTACTCCTAAAATTTTAGATCAAACAGAAATTTATATTAAGAGATATAAGCTATTGTATTCATAGAATACGGACTGTTGAAATAAATAAATAAATAAAAACTTCTGGACTAGTGGGCTAAGCCCATCTGGACAAGCCCAGTAAACCAGAAAGTCCAGAATAAAGTCCACTAGTCTTAAGCCCACAGAAACAAAGCCTAGCCCACATAAGCAACTTGGCCCAACTTCCAAGCAAAGGACCCAGCTCACCTGTGCCGGCCCAGCACAGGTCTAACCCACCAGAACTGCCCACAGGTGGCCAACTGCCGACGCCAGCAACCGGCCGGCCGAAAAAATTCAAAAAAAATTACAGAAAAATTAGAAAAAAATACATAAAATTATGAAAAATATCCATAAAATTAAAGTCAATATTTACAAGCTTAAATGAGTTTAAACTTATAATTTTTATAAAAAATAAATTATTTAAAAGGTGTGAAGCTATAAAAATAAATAAATAAATTATGAAAAATTACTAAAAAATATTAAAAATTTAAAGTAAGTATTTAAAGAAGTATGAGTCCAAGTTTATTTTTATATATATGAAATAAAGTTTGTTTAAAAGTGAAATAATATGATAATAAATAGGAGAAAATAGAATTTTTGACCGATTACAATTATGAGAAGTTTTGGGAAAGTCATAAATGAAATTTTAAATAATATTTAAGAAAATCAGAGTAAAATAATGAACATATTGTGATGAAAATTAGGGAAAGAAACTAGAGGCTACTACTAGAAATTGGAAAAGAGGAGTTTTAAAGTCTACTTAAAGGTAAGTAAACTTTACCAAATCGTGATTTTGAAAATATTATTTGAATATTGTGATTTGCTATGAAATGTGATTATTTATTTAAATTGAAATTTTCTTTCAAGTTGGTTTATTCAAATATAAGCATTTTTATTTCAAAATCATGTTAAGTAGTGAATTTAAGTGGTGCATTAATCACAGTACAAGAGTATGATGCATAATTGCATATTGGGTTTGCCGCAAAGGAGTAGAGTAGTATGGTAGTACCTGAGTAGCGACCTCAGAACTACTAAAGAAGATGAATTTGCACACGAATGTGTAGCACGACTGCGCATGATCACAAGTAGATAACAATATTTACAGTGTGAATGCATGATTTAAAATTGACATATGTGTACACATGTATCAAGTTATTTTTATTAATTAGAGTTAGCTGTGCATAAAAGACAATACAGATGTTGTGTTTGTTTTTGAAAAATCAAAGTAATTGCAAAATGAATTTTGTAGAAATATATTTTTTTACTTACTAAGCTTTCAGCTCATATAGCTTTGTTTTTAGTGAAAACACAGGGATACAATGATAAATTAAAACCTTCATCAATATGGGAAAAAGGCAAAACTAGCAGAGCAAACGACAATGAAGTTTAGATTTTATAGAAATGATCTTATAATGTTTACTGGTTTTGATTATAGATACTGAATATGTATAATGACTTCAAAATGAGCAAACTTGAGATGTAATAATTAAAAATTTTATGATTTTGTATCTTGGTATCTATTTCCATCTCAGGAGATTTTATTCTCAGATTTGACATGGTAGACCTTATTCGTAACACCTCAAAAGGTAGGGTGTTACAGGAATAGATAAAAGTTTAAGACATTAATACGTTATTTAAAGCAAGGTTGTTAGACATTTATCAAAAAAAGCAAGGATGTTTATTGCTTTGCATGAAAAAGAAAAAAGTCTGATTTTATGCACCTGGGTGCACTTAGGCTCGTTGTGCCCGGGTGCATTTATCCTTTTTAAATTTTTTTTAAATTTTTTTACATAACTGTTAATTTAGTATATTTAATGAAGTTATTAAATACATATGTTAATTTCATTAAATATATTTAGATTAACAGTTAGGTTAAAGCATAATCGGAAAAGAAAGGAGCCTAATTTTATGCATTTAGGCTCGTAATGAGCCCAAATTTTTGGATTTTTTAAATTTTGTGACATTTTTGGGATAAATTTTGATGGGATGCGTGTCAACATAGTCTGTCTCAATGTATCTTGCCAAACCCAATGCACCGGCCCATTGTTCTCTTTACCCATGCATCGCCTTGCATTGAACAAGCGGAGTCATATCTACAAAGGTTCATATGGTGCACTAGTTATATTATATTGCGCTTCAAAAAGCATATTATATAAAATTTATTTTTAATATCTAAATTATTAATTACATTTTATTTAAATTTTAAAATACGTAATTAAATTTAAATTATTTATATGAGTTTTTAATAATTAAAATATTAGTTCCATGGATGTTATATTATCTTCATCTTTCTATTATAGATTATTTTATTATATTGATAGAATTATAATTGAAGAAAGAGGAATCTAGGAAATTTTATTAAAATGAATGAACCATTTCTTACTATCGTATGCCAAACAGAGACAATTAGAAAAGAGAGTATAGAGAAGGAAAAGAAGATGCAAAGAAGTAGACAGAGAATGAGATAGCAACAATAGTTTCTTCTTACTGAAGAAGCTTAACGGTAAAGTGCTCTGCCTTTTATATTTGCATCATTAGCCGAGCCAATCATCTCACTGATGTCTAGCTAGCCTCTGATGACCCCTTGCACATGTATTTATGCAAACGGAAGGGATACACTTGCAAATTTATGCAAATTTTATAGGCATATTTACAATATCTGCAAACTTAAGGAAGTGAATGCAATATTGGTCATTGTAGTTATATGTACAAAAATTCCTTTTAAAAATCTAAGCACAAATAGTATTTAAAACATGATTTTGACTGTTCATAATGAAAATTTAACAAATCATATGCTAGTGTGAACTTAAACAAGTAAATTATATATAATATAATTTTTTTAAGTACAGAAATTGTGAAAATATAACTTATGCTTTATAGGATACCCTGCTTTAAAGAACTTAAACAATGTCTTAAACTTACTTGTTTTGGTTACTCTCTTTTGGGATAATTTCTTTTATGCCCATAATAATTGTACATAATTTTTAATATATTCACAACATTTCATAAATTCCTTTTATACTCATTACATTTCACCATAAATTCCTTCATACCCGTGTTGTTAAAACTACTGTTATTTATCTTATTGAAATAATTAAAATAAGTCGACCTTAATATGACTTTCAAGTTATTTAATATCTTGTATAAATGATTTACTACCATCAATTGAGTATGTTAAGGTTAAATTATCTCAAGTAAAAAATTTTAAATGGGCAAAATCGTCTTTTCAATGGGGAAAATAATGATAGTTTTAACTGTATGTGTATGTGAGGAATTTAGGGTAAAATGTTATGAGTATAAAAGAATTATAGGTATATTAAAACTATGTGCAATTGTTATGGGCACAAGAGAGAATCATCCTTTTCTTTTTAAGATTGACGGTTGTGATCACTTGGCTGATTGACGAAGTGTTCAAAGTTGAAATTAATGAAGCGCGTTCGCTCAATTGCAGCCAGAACTCCCGCTGACAAAGTCTCCTCTTTTTTATTTATGCGCACTAATTCGAATATTCCTCGGACTGTTCCAAGGCTGCTTTGGTGAGACGAATACAGGGAAGATGGAGTTGTAAATGTTTACGTGGCGTAATAAGAATCATGAACTGTTGTATTCGAACCGTCGTTACACTGTTTTAATCCACTTAAGAAAGAGACGCCGAGCACAAGTGTTGGCACTACTGACATGTGACAGTCCGATCAATTAGGTAATACTGTACAAATTAGTCGCTCTTCGACGGCATAAACAGTCCAAATCCGCATTGAATCCCACAAATGATTAAAAATTTAGAATAAGAAAGTGATGAATGTGCAATCTTATCATCACATATTTCACTTGTCCCATGCGTCCTTGTAAAATATTTTCCCATGATCATTCCTCCTGGTTTTATGTAGACTTTTATGAATTCTTTTAGGGTGGGTTCGATTGAAGATAAAAAATTTTGACAAAAACTTTTTAAAGTAGAAGTTATCAAGTTAGCAGAAAAATAATGTGATATGATAAAAAATAATTTGATGAAGACTTTTCAAAGTAGAGTGCGTTTTAAAAATGATAAAAGTTTCGATAAAAAAAATTTTTGGTTAAAAATTTTTGAATTAAGAGAAAATGATGTGATATGATAGGATTAATGATGATGAGTAAAAATAATAAGGGTGTGTTTGGCAATGAGTAAAAATTGTCAAGTTAAAACTTTGCAATCTTCACAACTACTCTATTTTTTAATCGTTTCTTCACATTTTTTATGCAACTATCCTACTTTTTAATCATTTCTACATAATTACCCACATGAATAATTTATCTATTTCAACTTTATCATATTTACTCTTCATCGTTACCGATATCATATCACATTATTTGATAACTTCTATTCTCTATAACTTTTCATCAAAAGTTTTATCTATTTTCATACACACCTTAAAGTTAAAATAGACAGGTTAATTATATAGGTAGTTATATTGAAATAATTAAAAAGTAGGATTGTTATGAAGTGGAAAGTTGAAAAATTTTATGCTTTACTAAACATGCCCTTAATCTCTTTACACATATTCTTTTATAAATAATATGACATTTTAATTATTTAATAATTTTAGAAATTTCAACTTTATCTTTATATTTCAATATTTTTCTCATACTTATACTTTTTGTTCTATTTTTATTTATATGATACTATACCATTCACTTTTTTTTAAAAAATATTTTTCTTTTTAAAATCCCACCCTATACCACCGTAAACACGTTGATAAATACTACCAAAGTAGAAATATTAATGGTCATGGTTAATCCGCTCATCCAACCCGTTTATAAATGGGTTTGGGTTAAAATTTTTGAATAATTGGGTTATGATCCATCAACCCGTTTAACCATTTAATTAAATAAGCGAATTAAGGTTTAGATTTTATAATTCTCAGACGATTTTTTTTCTTACTCGCGCCTCATCCTACAATCCTATCAATATTAGTCATTTTTATATGGACGGTTGTCCTCCCCATTTTTCTATCAATCATTTTTTATTTAATAACTATATTTTTCCAATTTCACCAGTACATTATAATTATAACTCTAACAACCCTATTTATTTTAATTTTACTCATTTATTTTATATCAATCACATAAATCTCAAAATATTTTATTTTCTATTCTCCACCTCATTCCATAATCCCAAAAAATACAAATTACCAAATGTCCCCTCAGTGATATATATATATATTTTTCCAAGTCAATACAAATTACAAGACAGAAAAAGTAGAAAAGGCATCAATTATGTACGTTTTATTTACATTCGCTCGTATATGTGGCACAAGATACTATTGCTGACAAATCTACTTGTGGAATAAGAGGTACAAGATTTTAGTCCAAGGGTGTGTTTGGCAGGCATTAAAATCTTTCAACAAAATGTTTTTATTCCCCTCAGCTATCCTATTTTTAATCATTTTTTATATTTTTCTATACAACTGTATATTTTATTTTTTAATTATTTATAGACAACTATATGTATAATTGACATATCTATTTTAACTTTATTATCTTTACTCTTTATCGTTACTCTTAACATATCACATAATTTTTTCTTTATTTAAAATTTTTATGCTAAAAATTTTTCTTCAAAAGTTTTATCGCTTCTAATACACACTGTTAGTATGAATTTTATCTTCTATTTTACTTAGTTGTTGAATCCAAAAATTACAATATGTATTTGGATGGAGTTGTAAATACAAATGAAGACCATAATTGGATTACATTACTATTAATGGCCATAAAAATGGAAGAGTTTCATGACAATGTCCAATTGAAATAGTTATCATGTATAAAATCATAAATTTATGAATTTGTGGGAATCAAATGTAGGTAGTAAAAGCATGTGATATCATCCCCTTGAGGTTTTTTTTTTTTGATATTGTTTCATCGCAAACCTTATAATATCTTATTTTTCTTTTTTACTTTACAAATATTTTATTTTTCTTTTTATTTCACAAATTAGTATGTTATGCATGTTATTTGTAGATAACATGGTTCTAATAGATAAAATTAGAAAAAGACTAAATTTGAAATTGAATAGGTGGATAAATGCCTTAAAATCTAATAGTTTTAGAATTAGTCGCACAAAAATTAAATATATGAAATGTAATTAAAATAATAATGAGAACTTGAATGAGGAACCAATTAAGATTTCAAATCAAGTAGTAAAAATAACTAGCCACTTTTGGTATTTAAGTTCTCTAGTTCAAGAGAACAGAAAAATTGAGAAAAATATAATACATAAAATTCAAGTAGATGGAAGAAATGGAGAAGGGCATTAAAATTTTTTGTGATTGTTGATTTCTAATAAAATTAAGAGGCAAATTTAGTAAGACTGCAATTAGACTTGCTATGCTTTATGAGACAAAATGTTAGACAGTTAAAGAACATCATATACATAGAATGAACATAGAGAAAATGAGGACGTTAAGGTGAATGATTGAATAAAATAAGAAAAGATAAAAATAGAAATTAAATAATACAAGAAAATCTAAATGTGAGACAAATAGGTGATAAAATAAAGAAAAACAAATTAAAATGGCTTGATCATATTAAAAGGATACCTAAAATAGCACTTGTTAGGAGAATAAGGTCTATCTAAGTAAAAACAGTAGGAGAATGAGTGAAAGACTCAAAAAAATGGATGGAAATAATTAAATAAAATTTGAAAATATTATAAATTAATGAAAATTTAGTCTAACATCTCAAAATAGTGCAATATTGTCATGGAAAATGACTTAGGATGATAATGAAGAAGAAGAGGAAAAAATTAAGTCTGTGATCTTTTTAAAAAATTTCTATAACCAACTTGCATCATCAAGTACAACACGAAAAAAGGAACTTACATAATCAAGAAAAGGAGGCCAAAGCCTCTGTAGAAACATCGCACTGGAATTCAACACCCGGAGATAGCTGTGCCCAATGTTTTAAAAACCGAACCGTGCATTGAACCGTTTTTTTGTATGGTTTAGGTCCGACCGGTTCAACCGTTAGTTCAAACCATTTTGAACCGTGATGTCAGCATGACATAATTATGAAATAATAAAAATATTTTATTTATTTTATTTATTTGAAAATTAAATTAAAAATATAAATTTTATATAATATAAAAATTACATATGATATCGACAATAAATTTTGGAATACCATCGCATGAAATTCTAAGGGAACATTTGGCAGGGAGGATTATGGTAAGATTTTAGGACGAGATAAAAAGTAATAAAGGAAATATTTTTAAAAATTATGTGATTGATATGAAATGATAAAAGTAAAATTAGATAAGGTGGTTGGAAGAAAAAATCATAAAGGTATATAGGTAAATTCAAAAAAATAAAATCGTTGGGTTATTAAATTATGAGTTGAAAAATGAGAAACCTGTACATTTTCTACCATTTTCCACGTGGGAACGTTACCAAAGTCCCCTAAATATGACCCTACATGCTTAATAGCACCAAACACCACCACATACTATATAATTTTTTCCAAAATACTAATACAAAATGGATGACCACTCTTAAAATTTTATATTATTTATATAAAACGTGTGGTCATAGATATTGATTTCGAAAGGTAAAAAATAAAAAAAGTGGAAAAGATAGAGCAACCAATTTTTTATAATCGTTACCGATCATGGAGTGGCTGATATTTGTTTCATGCAGGTTAAAATTCTACGGGCAAGTGGACAGTTAAAACAAGCATGCAAGCAATCAAATCAGCTGCGCGATTGTATGTTGATGAAAAAGGGCTCTTGATCAGCTGCCGCCAAAGCTGACGCATGGGCCCCAAATATAGCAGAAGCAGCTGCAAAACGACAAAAACAGGGCCGCTTCGCTTCCTGTAATGGAGGTAAAACTGAAAAGGGCAAAAGCGGGAAAGGGCGTGAGGTGCGGGCGGGAGATTTTCTATGGGCCTGCGCCTTTATTTTCTTTATATATATATATTTTTTAAAATATAATATTAGACGGACCGAACTGCGGTTCAATCGATTTATACGGTTCAACCGTCTGGTTTGAACGGTTCGACAGTTTTCAACTAAAATCAAAAACCGGAACTAAACCGGACTGTAAAGCTGCCGGTTGATGGTCCGATCGGTTGGACGGGGTGATCCGGTCCAGTTTTTAAAACACTGGCTGTGCCAACTGCCAACCGGGCCAGCAGCTACGCATTTTTCTAATCGTAGGCCAAACTGATCTACGTCCCTGCCAAAAATGGTTATAAAAATCAAGCTCTGGCCAGTGCGTGGGGCATTCACTAGCCAATAATAGCAGAGCAGCATGCAGCAAATCATCATGGGCATTAGGAGCTTGTGCAGCCGCAGCATCAGTAGCCTCCTCAGCCACCCTGAGATCCTCGTAGCTATTGCAGGTTTCCTCTTCCTTCGTACCTTGACAAGCCACTAGATGAAAAAGGCCCCTCTAATCAATTAACCCCTCCTTGGCATACTTCCCTAAGTCTTCCTCAACATCCGCTAGCTGCATGATTGGACCACCCATATTCTCTGACTGAGTGGCTGCACCATCGTCTTCCGTGGCCCATGCTTTGCCGACATGGACATTTTGGGCACATGCGATCCAGCCAACATCCACCACATCATGTGCATCAACTTCTCCAACTATCTCAAAGGCCCGCAGTTGGCCAGAATTTTAGATGTTTTTGGATGGGATCATCACCACCGATTTCGACTTGTGAAAGCTTCAAAGGAAAATGGGCCATTCCGTTATGCACGGCATGGACTTGTGCCACTTGGTGGCGAAGAGCGGCCACGAGAAGGTGGAGAAGGGGCTTCCGCCTGTCCTCCACCACATGCTTCAACGCAGGGAAGCCTTCGATCTGCAGACCCTTTTTCAAAGATTCACATTCGACGTCACATGCATCTTCGTCTTCGGCCACGATCCTGCCTCTCTTTCCTTAAGCCTTCTCGATGTCCCATTCTCCAAGGCCATGGATGATGCTATGGAAGCTATTCTACTCCGCCACGCTGTAACGCCCTATTTCTAGAAATACTCAATAACTAGTCAATGAGTACTACACAACCTAAGAAAAATTCGGCAGCATCTCCCCATAATATACAAGGGGTAATATGGAATACATGACCTGATATTCATAAACATTTCAATTTATAACGTTCAATCCTATATTTATATACTTGCATTTTCATATAATAAGGACATTCGTATAGAAAGAAAATCGTTGAATGTTACCCATACACATCAAGCAAACCTAGTGATCATGCATATGTGCATCCACAAAGATTATAATTCAATCCGAAATACCAAATACAATTATTTATCAAAGTAAATCCATCTCAATAATCGTTTACATATACGAATATCAAAAGAGCACAAGTTTTAAAAGAACTGGAATTAAAGTTATTGTGCTATGGTCTCCCAAATGTGATCTTCAACTTGTCCCATCTTGAAGTTCTCCACCTGGCCTGTGATCTAAAGGCAAAATAACAAACGATATGAGTCTAAATAGACTCAGCAAGTAGATAGTGGTTAGCACAAAGTGGAAATAAGTAAATTCTGGATGCATATGTTGTGTTCATGATAAGACGTATGGGTCCAAACACCCACTCCTAAGATCGTATGCATAAAAACCACATATAAATAAAAGAACACGAACCGTCCTCTACTCATGTCTATCAAGGGCCATGAACAACCCTCTCCTCATGTCAATCAGGGCCATGAACAACCCTTTACAACCAAACATTTTAAATAATACATTATACATAACAGACAAGGATAAATGTCACAAACCACACATACAACATCGGCAAGGTTTACTTAAATTCAACACACAAAACTGTCATACAAGCATTTTATCAAACACATGATAGGCGCAATATAAGGGAACCCTCAATTCATACTCTTGTTTGAGCCGAATTGATTAACGTCACATTTAACAATATAGAAACTGTTAACGAATCCTTTACTTTCTAGAAATCGCACATTCATAGCAAATTCTCCACGAACCCTGCTTACCATAACTGTTACGAGCCCTACGCCCCATACTACAAAATTATTCGACGCTACACACTCCCACCAGTCCCACATCACGTTTAGCATGAAATTTTATCACTAAATTAAGAAGGGGCGACATCTACTTACCTGTATTGTAATTTTCCCCAAAAACAGTGATCCTAACTTGGATCGCAGAGATTTGGAGCTTCCACGATTGGAGTCGACGATCTTCAAGCAGTCAGTAGAGCTTTCCTGAAGGAATCTATAGCTAGACCGAACTGAATGGTAGAGAAAGACGAGAAGAAGCAGAGAACGGGAAGAGAAGAAGAAGGAAAGATAGCCGGGTGCGGGATGAAATAAACCCTAGCGCGCGGGCTTCCCTTATTACTGAACCCCCGTCGGGTCGGGTCTAATTGCAACTAGTAATTTACTCTCCCACTTATACGACTTAATAATTAAAAATTTCTCCGGAGGTACTGCCCCCTTGACCCCCGCGACCTGACCGGGCAGGTCGAACCCCGTACCTACTCTGCGAGGGGAACAATAGTCATAGTGCTCATCAATGGAACGGTAATCATACACCTTTAAATTTATACTCAATGTGCTAAGATTATAATACATGCACATATGCACTATGCATCCCCTAGATGTCGTGTCCATATATGTTATGTATCCATTAACATCATAAATTCTTACTAGCATGTTCATAAGTTACCTCATAAATAGAGAAGAGTTATAATAAAAAAAATAAAAATAAAATACCTGGTCCTCACACACGCCATGCAAGAAAGCTGGTGGATGCTGCTACGGTGGCTGAACGTCGGACCGGGGAAGAAATTGATGAAAGCCAAGAAAACCATCGACTGTTTCGTCCATCGGTAGATTTCGAGAATGAGAGAAGCATTGAACCGATGCAGAAGCGAGAAGAAAGAGACAACGACAGACGCATACATGACCGGCAGCATAATAGCAACATACATCAGCTACCCCTTCCGATGCTGATGAAACTGGGATTTCAAAGACTGACAAATTCCTCAAAGACTCTGCTGTGAATTTCTTGCTTGGGGGCAGAGACACCACGAGTGCTGCTCTCACGTGGTTCTTTTGGCTCGTCAATGAGAACCCAAGAGTCGAAATAAACATCTTAGAAGAGCTAAAAGCGATTGGCTCTTGTCCAGAAAGCAACAAGCCCTGGACCCATCTAATCATGAGCAAATTAAAATCCCGACAGTTTTTTATGAGGAGGATCTAGTGGTTTGGTTTACCTACATGCAGCCTTGTGTGAGACCCTACAACTATTCCCGTATGTTCCATTCGAACACAAATCCGTCGTCCATGATGATGTTCTTCCCACCAGCCATACGGTTCGCTCCAACACCAAGGTCTTACTTTCTTTCTTTGCAATGGGAAGGATGAATAGTATATGGGGTGAAGATTGCTTGGAATTCACGCCTGAGAGATGGATTTCGGAGCAAGGGAAACTCAAGTATAATCCAGCCTTGAAGTTCAAGGCATTCAACGCCGGACCGCGACTTTGTTTAGGCAAAGACATTGCCTTCACTCAAATGAAGCTTGTAGCGACTGCTCTGCTCTACAACTTCCATGTTGAAGTGGTAGCCAGCCACCCAGTGAAGCCACAAACTCCATAATCCTTCATGCAAAGTATGGACTAATGGTCAGGATTCGAAAAAGGTTTGCTGGCTAGTCGACGACACGAGCAGATCATGTTGTGATGTGCAATAACATCGCTATATATGTATGGTCGGGTTGTTGTGCTGCTTTCACATCTTACCAGATATGTTTGCTTGCACTTTTTTTTTTAATGAATGCTATGCCTAAGGGTTTAAATTAGAATTGTACACTTCTTTACTAACTCAAGCTAAACATTTCTGTTTTTGCTAGTTTGAGTAGGTAAAGAAGTGTACATTTGTTTTTGCTGGCTTGAGTCAGTAAAAAAGTGCACATTCTTTTTCCACTAGCTTGAGTTGGTAAAGAAGTCTACGTTTCTAATTTAAACCATTTTAAGCGAGGCTTTCTGTTATCCTATATATAGTTACTGTTTTTCTTTTGATGAAACCGTAGTAATTGGAATACCCAACTTAATTAATAGTCGAAGTTAAATTCGAAGGATGGATTTTAAAGAATAAAGTAAATTTCAATGGGTGATTTGTAAATATATTCATTTAGTTTGTTATAATTGCAAATATATCTACATAGTTTCATAAATTGCAAATATATCTACATAGTTTCATAAATTGCAAATAATTTCGACATGGTTTGACTATAATTGCAAATTTACTCACATCGTTATGATAGCATTGTTACATTGTTACGGCATAGGTATATTTGCAAAGATATACAAACTTCATAGGTACAAAGGCAATTACAAAAATTAAATTGACATATTTAGCTTTTACAAATGTATATGTAGTTTGAATATTTTTGCAAATATATCTGCGTAGTAACAGCACAATAATGATGTCATAATGACATAAGTATATTTATAATTACAATTAAATTTGTGGGGTTATATGTGATTTCTGAAACTATGTGGATCGTTTGCAATTATGGTCAAATTTTTTTGATAAAATTATGGCAAAATTAAGTAGGAAAATTTGCAAATTACTTAATTTCAAAATATACCCTCAAATTTTTGTTTTAATTCCTTGTATAATCATGGATGTTTAAAATTTTCTTATATATCTAGGCGATTAGCAACAACTGCAACAACCATTAGAATAGTAGTGAAATAACTATCTTACCTGCTAGTGGTTTCTTCTGGTACATAGAAACCTTAGCTGGCATAGAGCTGGAAATGCGTAGATGTAAAATTTATATATTTTTACACGTGTTATGATATTAAAAAGGAGCAACCACGTTTTCGGCAAAAAAATGTATTTGTTTTTAATTGTTAATTTTCTTTTTTAAAAATTATTATTTTAGATTTATTTACTTCATAACATAAGTTTTATCTTATTTTTACCAGTACATATAACTATAGACACCGTAAGTAATCTCATACAAAACACCCAAAAAAAAACAAAAGTTTAAATACTGAACATCTTAACTTATTTATTTATGGCTAAATGATCTTTTTTGATTTCATACCAGTCCAAAAATATATTTTTTATTTTTTTAAATTTTTTATAAATATGTTAATTTAATTGTATTTAATCTATAAATTAAGTTTACCATTTTTGGATATATATTTATTTTTAATTTTTAAAAATAAGGGTATTTAAGTCATTTTAATTATTTAACATGACTTAAATACTCCTGTTTTTAAAAATTCAAAATAAATATATACATATATCAAAAAATGAATACTCCTGTTTGTAAAAATCTAAAATATAATATATACATATATCCAAAAATAGTAATTTAACATGACTTCAATACTCTTATTTTTAAAAATCCAAAATAAATATATACATATATCAAAAAATGATAAAACTTGATTTATAGATTAAATACAAGGAGATTAACATGTTTATAATTTTTTTTAAAAATAAAAGAAAATATGTTTTTGGACCAGTTGGTCTGAAAAGATCAGAACTCTTATTACGCTTATGACTGATTTAAACAGGTACATACAGCTGCAGGTATAGTAAGTAAGAAATCCCTTAGAAACAACTACCATCAGCAAGACGGAAGTCGTCGGAGGAGGTCGCACGTGTGCCGATGCTGGTAAGCGCCGTGCATTGAGCCTTTGACCAAAACTCTCTGCGTTCTGCCATTTTCCGAAAGCTAAAACCAAAAAAAAGGCTATCCCCATCCCTATGGCAGTGGGCAGAGCAATGCTGCTGCCTTGTTTGTGTAAGGCAAGGGGAAAAAATATTCAAATATAATTTAAAAAGGCTTAAATACTTCTATTTTTAGAAATCTAAAGTAAATATATAATATTCAAAAATGGTAAAATTTGTATTGAGTAGAAAGATAGCTAGATTAATATATTTGTAAATTTTTTTTTTTTTAAAAAATATCTTTTGGGCCGTTCTGATATTGCTGGTGAGTGACACTAAAGTGAATCATGCAAGTAGTGTCAAAATTGCACATATGAACTGGACAGGTACACATAACATGAGCATATTCACCGGGTCTGTACCGATTTACTTCCCTACTAAAGTCTAATTTGGGGCAATCTTAATGATTTTTTTAAATCTAATCTATTCGTTAGTTTAGAATTATTTTTTTATAAAAATGATTTCAATTCATAACTTACAGCAGTGTTAAAATTAACAATCAATTGAGAGTGTCTTTAAATCAATTAAAATTATTTAAAATATTTATCCTACTTAGATTAATAATTTTTATACGATTTTACACTTAGATTAATAATTTATATGATTTTATAACAATATAAAACTTTAGCATGTGGATCTACGCGATTTTTTAAATTTATACAATTTTAGAAGATAAAGCCTTCATATAACTCAAATTGATATAATTTTTACCTCTAATTAAAACATATAGTGCAAAATTCAATTCTAGCAGTGTAAACATCGCAAAATGCAACCAACATCATCAAATGAACCAAATGGCTTCAAAGGTACGTAATATGGCCACACAAGTTGAACTCACTTATGGTACATACTGTGTAATGTTTTTTTATTTTAACAACGGCATTTACATATACCGATTATTATTATTATTTACTATATTGTAAAATAATATTGTAATAAATAGGATTAATTCCGAATATGACTACAAATTCATAGAAATTTGAAAGATAATTACAAATTTAAAGCCAGGCAAGTATTAAATGTTGAATCTTTTTTTTCTCTGCAGTATTTAAATGTTGAATCTTAGTTGCATATGCAGATGCAATTTGAATATGCAGTCCTCCCACAATTGGCATAATTGCAAACTATTATATCAATGTCTGGTATCCACAAACTAATTACAAAATCTTGCACAATTGGTCCCATTGCAAAAAAAAAAAAAAAAAAGAAAAGAAAAGAAAAGAAAAAAGAGCAAGGCGCATCGTCGGGTGTGCTATTTAAATAAGGAAGAGTTATCCTGTTAGTCTGGGCTAAGCAAATAGTCAGCTTAGCCCACTTTAAAAAATCTATTTACAATATTTTTTTTGTTTTTTTTTCATACACTTGTTTATCTAAGTGTATTTAATGTATAAACTAAGTTTTAATATTTTTGATTATATGTTTATATTTTTTTGAGATTTTTAAATATCTATGTGTACATATGTATTTAAAATATTTTTATTTTAAAAATCTTAAAAGATGTTGATATTTTTTGATATTTTTAAACATCTATGTGTATATATGTGTTTAAAATATCCTTATTTTAAAAATCTAAAAAATACATACATATATCAAAAAATGATAAAATTTGGTTTATATGTTAAATACAGTTAAATAAATAACTATACAGAGAAAAAAGCAAAAAAAAGTTATTATAAATGAGTTTTTTGAGGTGAGCTAAGCGGAATATTTGCTTAGTTCCAACTAATGGGATCATTTATCTTAAATAAGTATTAGACAAATAAAAGATTTTTTTTTTGGGATAGGAAATAGAGCAGCTTCTTTGAAAAATAGTTACAAAGATATGCTAAATTTTTTTTCTTTTCTTCTCATTTTTGACTGCTGTGAGTTGTAACTATCTCAATAATCTTAGTTAATGTGCTTTTTTGTTATTATTCTATTATTTTAATTATTATTTTCATTTGTTACATCTAAAAAGTTTAGATGTTTTATTTTGAGCTCTCAACGATTCCATATAATCTCTTGATTTTTAAGATGTCGATGATTAATTTAAAATTAAATCCATTTATTATATTTGACATTACTTTTTAGTTAGAAGAATAAGTGTCATCCTAATTAAATATGTGCATGGGTTATATTTGATCAAAAATACATATATTATTCCTGTATAAATTAAAACAATTCTTAGGTTAATTTAGATATGTATTAGAATATAATAATATTTATAAAATTATTTATTCATATAATGCTTATATTTTAGATTGTTTAGACATTCAAAATATTATTTTAAAATTAATATTTAGTATAAAATTATTTTATTATGTTGACTTTGTACATTTGTTGATGAGGACCATACAGTGATACAAGATAAATAAAAGAAAGTCAATAATAGTACAAATGATGATGCTAAATATAATAAATTGATTAAATTTTAATTAATTATTAAGATATTAAGAGTGTATTTGTTAACACCTAAAACTTTTGAAACTATAAGTTTTCAATATAAAATTTTCTCTCTCCATGATTATTCTATTTTTAAATATTTTTTTACTCTTTTATACACAATAACCCTACTTTTCAATTGTTTGTACATAACTACCTATACATTTATCCTATCTATTTTAACCTTATTCTTTTTACTCATCATCGTGATCAGTATTACATTATATTATTTTTTCACATTTCAAATACTTATTATTAAAAGTTTTATCAATTTTCAAACACATCCTAAAAATAAAAGAAAATATATAGAAAATGATTTTCATAAAAGCATTCTTATGTGATCTTATTTGATTTATTTTAGTTATTGGTATGGTTATTTTATTTCCTCATTTTTACTTCATTTGCCCAACTTCCATATTTTTACCTCCTGTGTCCATTACTCGTGTACGCATTATAGATGAATTAATTTTAGAAAATGATTTAGTGCACTTAGATGCACTTAGCTTTAGTGCACTAAGTGCAATACACGATTTATTTTTAAAAATATTTTCATATATTTATATGGGCTCAAGCATGAATGTCTCGTGTATATAATTTTTGCATATTCTTCATTATTTATAATATTTTATTTTGAATTTTAAATTAAAAAACAAGACATTTCATTTTTTAGAATTTTAAATTCAAATGAAATATTTAGAACATGAAAAATATAAAACTATATATGTGAGGTACTCATGCTTAGGCTCACATATTGTGATATCCCACATCGGTTAGGATTAGGGGGGGAGCCTGAGTTATAAGTGGAGGCCGTCAGGTACCTTAGTGAGGCGCCTTCGGGGGAAGGACGGAATGCACGTGAACCCAGAAGGGCAAAACCGTGAGGGGAAGGACGGAAACGTGAACCTAAAGCGGACAATACTTAGCAGAGAAGCCAGTACGCTGCGTAACTCTGTGAGGCGCCTTTTGGGGAAGGACGGGATGCGCGTGAACCCAAAAGGGCAAAACCGTGCGGGCCGAGGCCCAAAGCGGACAATACCTTACTGTTAGGCCTGGGGCGTTACAAATGGTATCAGAGCCGACTCCCGACCTCCGGCCGATGATGTCCAGCGGGGACGCTGGAGCCCCAAAGGGGGGTGAATGTGATATCCCACATCGGTTAGGATTAGGGGGGGAGCCTGGATTATAAGTGGAGGCCGTCAGGTACCTTAGTGAGGCGCCTTCGGGGGAAGGACGGAATGCACGTGAACCCAGAAGGGCAAAACCGTGAGGGGAAGGACGGAAACGTGAACCTAAAGCGGACAATACTTAGCAGAGAAGCCAGTACGCTGCGTAACTCTGTGAGGCGCCTTTTGGGGAAGGACGGGATGCACGTGAACCCAAAAGGGCAAAACCGTGCGGGCCGAGGCCCAAAGCGGACAATACCTTACTGTTAGGCCTGGGGCGTTACACATATGAATTTCAAAAAAATTAAAAAAGGATTATGCACTCAGGTGCACTTAAGCGAAGTATACCTAGTGTACTAAGTTTGAGTCCATTAATCCCACTTACAATTCACAAATAAAAAAGTGAACAAGATGATTACTTACTGTTTCAGGCCTCATTTTACTAGTCCAGAGGCTTCCTTTAGGCCTACACAGCTAAGGCCTTTTGGTTATCTCATTATTATTACAGTAGAGTGGCATGCAGCCGTTCGTTGTCATCCAGCAAGGATCTCTAAAGTCTTTAAAAATTAGAGTACAAGAGACTAGCGTTATTGATTGGATCTCTAGTCTCTCCCCAGCCATCATTAGCCAATCTCACTGTGATAAAATTAATTTTCATTATCAGTAAAGGAAAAAGCATGTTTGGCAACCAAAGATATACTTTTTTAATAAAAAAAATACTTTTAAGTACGTGATATTGTTATAATGAGTAATTAATGGCAACAAATATTCATCCTTATATATACAGATATTCATTCATATGATTAAAATCCATATATATAAGTAGGATATGCTAGCAGGTTTATTGACATGGATTTAGTACATTTTTTTGCGTTAATTAGGGGTGTATTTGGAAAGTAATAAAAATTTTAATGTAAAAGTTTTTGAATTGGTAGAAATAATGTGATATGATAAAGATAATGATGAAGAGAAAAAGAATAAAGTTAAAATTGATAGGTTAGTTGTATAAAAATAATTAAAAAGTAGGATAATTATATAAGAATATGTGAAAAATGAGTAGTTGCAGAAAGTAAAAAAAACCTTTATATTAAAAAGTTTTATAGTTTCCTAAAATTCTCCAGAATGCATATAAAGTTAGTAAATGAGAAAAGAGAAAAATTTATTTATATACATAATTACATATAAGCCACCAAATGGATGTTTGGCCGAGCTAGGTGCATGTTGTTGCCAATCTCATGTTTTTGAGATTTCATAATTATTTGAATTTATTTGGTATTTTTAATGTATCAATACTCATTTTGTTGACTTCAAAACCTAGATAAAACCGACACATTTATTAAAAAACAAAAAAATTATCAACATTGCTGCACACGTATCTTTTACTTTTCAAGAGATTTCTTAAATTAAATAAATTAATCCATGCTTTTTATTTTCCAAATTTTCATTATAAATAATTCTTCCAAATATAGCCATAACTTAATAATATATTTATAAAATGGCATACATTCTACATATTTTATCCCTAATTCCCGATATGAAATCACCAATATTATTATTTTACTAAAATTTTTTAATAATATCTACTAGAATAACTTCTTCTTTACTTTTACCATGGATAATCTGGTAATTTCAAACACTTTTAACTTCAACTATGGTGAAGATATTTGAAATTAAAAATAAATATATAATTATCTATGCCATTTTATAAATGTGTGGTCATACTCGTAAATATAAATATAAGTCATTGTCATATTTGGAATTAACCCTAAATAATGTTAAAAGATAATTTTTTAATATGCAATAGAAGATATAATAAATATATAGTAATGCATGAAAAATCGTGAAATAATTTAATGCCAACCTTCATTTTAAATTTTCATATTATTTGGATAATTAATTTTTCGTATTTTTATGTGCTGAAAATTTCCAACTAATAGAAAAATATAAGAAAGATAATTTTAAGTTTCGAAGAATATTTGTTAAACTACTTAGGTGTCTTGAAAATTTTCATAAAAATTAATATTAAAAATTGGTCCTTTTGCCTTTTGTAAAACTAAATTTTAAGAAAAATTTAAAAATTTTGAATATTAAGTTTTCTTTTACATTTTTGAGAAATAAAATATAATATAAAATTTTATATTATTTAAAAGTATTTAAAATTTATAGTTATAGGAAAATTGTCTTGTATCTTTCGTTATATATGCAAGGAATTTTTAAAACCTGAAATTTACAAAGTTATTTATTCGGCCTAAGGTGCACATTTGGTTACCGGTGCATATATCTCGTAAGTTCTAACGCAAGCCAGGCCATGGTCTGGTCTTCAAAGTTCAAACGCAAAACAAACCAAAAGATCGCATGAAAGAAAGGTTACGTAAGAGTAAACCGGCCGAATTTCATACCCCATTTGATTGTAATGAGAAAAACCGTAGGAAAGGTTGCAACGGATCGACGCCGATGGCATAGTCACGATATCCTTACAGTGCTTGCCTCTTCCACGCAACTCTCTCTCCTAACCTACTCTACCCACCATTACATCACCTTTGGATGGCACGTACTCTTCTCCCTCCTCTCCCACCATTACAAATTTCTCCCTGCTCTCTCTCTGCCCTCTCAACTCTCGCTCCCAGCTCTCCCAGCCCTCGCACCCTGTTCTTCCTGCTCTCTCTGCACTCCCAACTGAAATGGCAAGCGCCCCAAGCGACTCCACTCTGATGCGCTTCGATCCCTCAGTCCCATCTGGAAAAAGAGACTGCTCATAACAGCAGTTACTTGTATATTTGTAGTAGTATTTTTGTCAATATTTTTATTTTTGCACAAAAAATGGCGCCATGCACGCCGGTTGGCAAAAGTATATCCTATAGATGATCCTGCTCCACCTCTTCCGGATCATGGTTTGTAAGGACGAGGGAATAGGCTAAGTGGTAGTTTGTATGTTTTCTATGATGACAGTAGTGCATTAAGTAGTAGTTTGTATGCAGGAGCAGTTTGAATAATCAATCCGTTGGAAATTTGAAAGTTCAGTATCCCATATGAACGTCCCACGATTGGCCACTTTGCAAACCCCTCTATGAATGTTTGGTATCCGTAGACAAACTCTCAGAATCTTGCACAATTGGTCCCACTGCAACAAAAAATAAAAAGGAAAAAAACGCTAACAGGAACATTACACTCCAAAGTTGGGCGCATCAGCAGGCGTGCTCTTTCCATTAAAATTGGTGCTAGACAGACAATAGAACTGCTTCCTTGAAAACAACGCAGTTTTGGGTTTTCTAAAAACCACTTATGATACACTAGTACCGGATTTAACTCAGCTGGAAGAACATTAGTATCAAGTTGAGGATACAATACTACCAGCCAGAAAACTCGCCCACTCTTTGACAAGCAAACTTATACTTATGCTAAAATACCCTCTGTACCCTCTGTCCCTCATGAAGCCAAGCAAACTTATACTTCAACACTCTTTGACACTGGCATGGGTGATGGCTCTGTTAATCACTGTTTAAATTTTAGCATACCACTCTCATTTATTACTTTCAAGACGCCTGTTGCATTCATTATTTTTTCCTTTAATGGCCGTGAGAAGTAACATTTCAATGATGCTGAGATAATGTGTTTTAAAATATAATTAAATTTCGTGACCAAAATTCTAAATTGAATTTTTTTGTAAGGAAAAGATGTCTCATTGAAAAACTATTCCATCCAATTCTTAGGACTTGGATGGAATGGCAAAAAAGAGTGCATCTATCTTTTATTCAAATATCAAGAATTCATACAAAGATTTTGTCTAATACTTTAGGAGGATTATTAGCCCATCCCATAAATTATATAGTTACTTTGGCAATGATTAGCAAGGAGATCGGCAAACAGGCAACATGGTAAAAAACCAACATTGTAGTTATCAGTGATAGCATCTAGATCTCCTTAAGAATAAGCTCCACATTTGAGCATATTGACCGATTCAGTAGGAATATTAAGGCTAAGTAGTCACTTTCCATTTCTCTTATAGATAATCCCAAATTGGATGTCTATTTCATGCCTTCCAACAATGCCATCACCTCCATCCTTAACAGTGTCCATGCGCCCATCCCGTCTCTAGCATCCTGCTGCCACAAATCCACTACTGTCATCCCCAGCCAAGGCCCCAAATCCCATCACCTCTTCACTCAGTTTTCAAAGTGCCTCCACGTTCAATTTCAGATTTCCATGAAATGGCTTCCTCCATCTCACGAATTTTGGGATGAGCTCCACTTTGGAGCTATAGAGCAGATTCGCAAGCGACCAAATTCTCCTACACACCAGTGTGGAAGTCCCTAATTCATTAGGGTTGTTCATTTGGGTTAGTCCATAAAAAATTCCCAAGATAGTATCTTCCTCATTGTTCTGTTGCTCTTCTGCTTCAGATGCAGGATTGCTGTTTTCGTCTTGGCACATTAGTTGAAAATTGACCGTATTAAAAGTAATATTAATTGAGAAAGCAATACATCCCAGTTTAATGTATGTACGAAAAATATTTTAAATAATTTCGATAAGGGTTATGATTTAGTGCAATCCATGTGTCCATCCACCTCTTCGTTTTAATTTAAAAATTTTAATATCTTGAACATTTGAAAATTCATCCGTGTGTATTTTGCTAATGATGCCAAATACTATCGATATTATTTATATTAGATATTTATTTCTTAATTTTAATGGTTGTATATCAACTCTCAAAACATATTGAATTTTTGATACATACAAGCTTTCAATTAAAGTGATTTTTGAATTGTAACAATTATCTTTTAATAAAGATAATAATAGTTTAGATTTTAAAGATAAATTTTTAAAACATAAGTCGCTAGTTGTTGCGTTTGATATTCGAGAAAAAATAGTGAAAAAATCTAATAAATTAATAAAAATGCTTCCTTATGGACAAAAAGAAAGATTAAATTAGGTGATTCCATAATCCAAGTTGGTCAATTTTTGATTTTTTAATACTATTTTTCAAAACCTTGCTTGGATTGGTCTTGATTAAAACCGGAATTCGTGGCATACGGTTCGGTACTGGGTTCGACACGGATTGAAATATATGAGACTAGCATTGACACTGGGTCCGTGCTGGGTAAAACTCACCTAGAGTGCACCCCGAGCAAAGTGTCCTGAGAAAAGGAAAATCTTCTACCGAAGATCTTTCTTCATCGACTATCGAAAAACATAACTCTTATTAGGATAGCTATTCTGGTTCCACTGGGAGCTTATCCTCCCCAATTGGATAGCCCATGTCCCAGAGGAGCCTATATGGAATAAACTATAATACAAACAATTGAAAGGGAGTTAATAATAATATAAATGATGATGCTAAATATAATACGTAAAGTAAATTTTTATCAATTATCCAAATATTGAAAAATAAAGACGTTATTAGAACCATTCCCATCTTATTTTATTTAGTTTATTTTAGTTAGTATGGTTATTTTATTTCTTTATTTTTACTTCATTTGTCCAGCTTCCATATTTTCCCGTCCTCTATACAGTACTCCAGTATGCATTGTAGACAAATTAATCCTGCTTACAGTTCACAACATCAAGAAGGGAATGAGATGATTACTTGAAGCTTTTGAGTCTCATTTTGCTGGTTCGGGAACTTCAAAACTCTCAGGCAGTGACTTCTTTTGGGCCTCAACATCTTAGGGCTTTTGATTATATGATTAAAATAGAGTGCCATGTAGCCGGGGTGTAAATCGGGTCGGGTTAAACTAAACCCTACCCTAACCCACCTTATAAATTCTCAACCAATCCTACTTTCAATCCTATTTTTCACACCTTAACCTAACCCTATTTTAACACTATAAAAATCGGTTTAGTTCGGGTTAGAAATTGAGTTAATAAATATATATGATATTTAAAAATATTTTTCTTAATTAAATCTAGTTTAAAATATAAATTTATACGAAAGAATACAATTAATCTTCTTTATATGAATACTTTCTAATTTATGACTAATACAATAATATCATTTCAAAATAATCATATTTCAAATCAATAATGTCCACTTAATTTCTATGTATTATGTGGTAATGAAATCGGGTTGGGTTGACAGTTATCCAATCCAAACCAACCCATTTTTTAAAATCGGATCGGTTCAAATCAGGTTATACAATTATATTTTTTTTTGAAATGCCTAAACTCAACTCTATTATAAATCGAGTTAGGTTAGCCAACTTCGGGTTGAAACCAATCCTAGTTACACACCCTGCAGGCAACCATGCGTTTTCATCCAGCAACGGATCACCAAAGTCTGTAAAATCTATAGCACACGAGACTAGCATTATTGATTGGATCTCTAGTCTCTAGTCTCTCCCCAGTTATCATTAGGCAATCTCACTACCATACAATTAAGTTTCATTATCAGTTAAGGAAAAAGCATGTGTAGCAACCAAAAATATATTTTTGTATTGATATTGTTATAATGATTAATTAATGGCAATAAACTTTCTTCTTTAGATTCAGCAATGATGAATTTTTCATTAATCATTAATGTGGTAATAAATAGTTTCACCTGAAACTTTTTTAATAAATTGTTTTTTGTATCTTATTAAAACCCGTTCATAGGCAGGACTGGTAAATTGAAAAAAAAGAGCTCCCATATGTCATTCGTATGACGAAAATCAACATATAGAAGTAGGATATGCTAACAGGTTTGTAGACATGGATTTTTGTAGATAAACCCTTGTGTCGATTTTTATTTTATTTTATTATTCTCATGTTAATAATTTACCAATTATGGAGTGAATTTTGGGCATTTCTATAAATTAAAGGCTATTTTGTCATTTCTAAAGTTGGTATTATTATGTAATTTTAGAAAGCTCAAGCCATTGATATCTTATTTTAGGTGGAGAGGTAGGATTGATTAATTTCATCAATGAGACCCACCATGAAGGTTTCTTGCAACATCCTCTGCTTTTGAATTTCCAACTATCGATCTCGATGAGTTTGCATTTCGCTATTTTCTTCTTGAAACTAGGTTGAATAGCACTAGCTTAGAGAGCATCGACCCTTCGTTTTCGGTCTATATGCCTTATATTTCCTTTCCTGTGTTCAGGGACCCAATCCATGGTAAGACCTTCCTATGAGAAAAAGAAGGAACTAGAGGCATCGTAGTAATTTGACAGTGTGAGTATGTTTGTTTGAAATGTAAATATATTTGATATTTTGATAAAATTTGTATTAAATGTACATAAAATCTCAATCTCTTCCATTTATTTGGTAGATCAATCACTAAAATATATGCGGACATATTTTTCATTATTTGACATTTTGTAAAAATATTTATGTAGAAAATATTATTTTCTACTAAGATTTTATTATATTTGGTAAAGTTAGAAAATATATTTTATATAAAAATTATGTTATATTATTTAAAGTTCATAGAAATAACATACTCTCAAAGATAACAATTGCAATATTTATTTGTGAATTTTTTAAATTTTAATAATATTTTTTATTTTTCAAATATAATAGAATCTAACTATATCTAACAACATCTAACTTGATCTAACTGCATCTAACTGGATCTAACTTTTGATATTAACAAGTTAATCATAATTTAACACTTGTAATATGATCCTAGACCCCTTATAAGGTCATTTATACCTTAATTACATAAATTAAAATTCAGATAATAAGATTTAATGAAATCATCTGAATCTAACTGTATCTAACAACATCTAATCGGATCTAATTTTTGATATTAATAAGTTAATCATAATTTAATACTTGTAATATGATCCTAAGCCCCTTATAAGGTCATTTATACCTTAACTACTGAAATTAAAACTTAGATAATAGAATTTTTTAAAATCTACCTAAATTTAATAACATCTAATAGCATCTAACTGAATCTAACAACATCTATCCGGATTTAACTGCATTTAATCGAATTTAACTGCATTTAATCGAATTTAACTTTTGATATTTAATAAGGTAATATTAATTTAACACCTGTAATATGATTCTAACCCCTTATATGGTCATTTATACTTTAATCATGAAAATCAAAACTCGGGTAATAAAATTAAATGAAATCCACCTAAATTTAATAACATTTAATCGGATCTAATAACATCTAACTAGATCTAGCATCATCTAACCAAATCTAACTTTTGATATTAATAAGTTAATCATAATTTAACACCGGTAATATGATCCTAAGCCTCTTATAATGTCATTTATTTTTTAATTCTAAAAATTAAAACTCAGATAATAGAATTTAATAGAATCCGCCTAAATTTAATGGCATCTAGCCGGATCTAACTGGATCTGACAGCATCTAACTGGATCTAATTGCATGTAACTGAATCTAACTAGATTTAACTTTTGATATTAAAACTTAATCTTGATTTAACAACTGTAATATGATCCTAAACCTATTATGAGGTCATTTATACCTTAATTAGAAAAATTAAAACTCAGATAATAGGATTTAATGAAATTCACATAGGTCTAACAACATCAAATAACATCTAATAATATTTAACTCATCTAACTAGATCTAACAGCATCTAACGGATCTAACAGCATCTAACCATATCTAACTGCATCTAACTAGATCTAACTTTTGATATTAAGAAGTTAATCCTAATTAACACAAGTAATATGATCTTAAGCCTCTTATAAGATCATTTATACCTTAATTATGAAAATTAAAACTCAGATAATAGGATTTAATGAAATTCACCTAAATTTAACAACATCTGATTATATCTAACAGCTTCTAATCGGATTTAACTGTATCTAGCTAGATCTAAATTTTGATATTAATAAGCAATCTTAATTAACGCTTGTAATATGATCCTAAGCTTTTTATAATGTTATTTATATCTTAAGTACAAAAATTAAAACTCAGATAATAGGATTTAATGAAATCGGCATAAATTTAACGACATCTAATAGCATCTAACTGCATTTAACCACATCTAACAGTATCTGACCGAATCTAACTTTTGGTATTAATAAATATATGATGCTAAAATTTTAAAAAATTAACTAATTTAAACTAAAAGAAATAAAAATTTAAATAAATATATAAAATGTAATATTTATTATATATATGACTTTTTATAAATAAAATTGTATAAATTATATTTATTTAAATTAGATATAGTTATAATTTAGATTTAATAATATAAATGTATATGACTTTTTGGGACCGGTTTAATAATTAATTATTTTTAGATGTTTAATTAACAAAATAATAGTGTAAACTAAATAAATATATATGAATTTTTAGAAATGGTTTAATTATATGTTCAAAATTTTAATTTAAATTGCCTCGAAACTTAGATTGGTAGAAAATACTAAATTTAAATGATTATTTAATTATGTCCCAAATTCAATAATTAAGTATAATAAAATTTTTATTACATGTCTCAAAACTGTAATTTATTTTTAAATACTTTAGCATAGTAATTAATATATAGTATTCTTACAGTTCACATGAAAAATTTAAAACATATCAAGTTCATGCATAGGATGAACTTGCACATTTTTAAGCTCGTGAACCGGCCGCTTCAAGGAAAAATGAAACAAGCTTGTGAACTAGTCCCTTCCAATTTGACAAAGATGACATTCACACATAATTAATACAACACCATGACCTTTTCAAGTAAATTATTGAATTTCATAAATATAATTACAATATTACAAATATTTTATCAATTACAAAGTGAGGAACAGATTTTACAGCTCAACTGTAAATTTTACATGTCATGAGTTACAAACAACAAATTTTACTTGACATGGGCATTCTTGTCATGATACAACTGTTTCCCTAATAGAAAATACAAAATCTAGGCTATTCCATTGAAAGCTTATTCAAGTTCTCCTCCACATTTCCATCCCACTTGAGGCTCTCTCTCGTGTGATGCTTGAGCTACAAGTTAAAGATTTATGTGCCTAAAATTGAAAACAAAGAGTATGATAAAAATGATGGTATGATGGCCTCAAAAGCAGTTTTGTATTTATATCTGGCAGTCATCAAGAGTAAACTAAGAACTCATTCGAGGAATACTAATGAGCAAAATTGAAAAATAGAATATTTCAACAAGCATTATTCTCGCAAAGATCAATAAACATATTTATAAATATAATAAATTTTGATTGGACAAAAATATGAACATTAAATGCAAGCTTGTAAATTTTTATTGTAGATCTTCATATTGATAAACCATTATTTTAAAACACACTGGAAGCCACTGAATATTAATAAATATTACTCGAAAGAAGTGCACTTGTCCTGCAGACTTTGTCTTTGTCTCCTTAAAATGCGCTAAAATAGGAAAACTTTGCCCCAGTCAATGAATTGAGTGATCCCCATTCAAAGGAGCTAGAAACTAGAAAATGTTAGGAGAAAAAGATACAAACACAATAAAAGGAGTGAACTAAATCATCCCTATTCAAAGCAAGTAGGATACTAAACTTTCTTTCTTTATATTCATTTTGTGAAAGCCTTCATCTTGATTTCATTATAGATATTGCTGCCAGAGCATTTTGACATGTTGCCAACTACCAAAATACATATTAATACAAATCTTAATTCCTTGGCCCTTATATGTTATCTAATAAATAACTACTAATTTTAGTTTTTATAACTAAAATTAACTAAAAATAAGTAACAAATTTAATTAAAAGAACCTCAATAACCACATCACATGTTGGATTTTTTTATTAAGAAGAGTATGTTGCAATAACCTAAAATCCAATCCAAATATCCTAGAGTGACAGCATCACAGTTAGCAAATAAACTTCGCTAATAATAAATGGTATTCTTCACATTCCTATAAAGAAAATGATGTACCTAATTGTTTTTAAGCAATTATAAATGCAATCTAATAAAATTTTTCAGCAACTAAACAGATTCAAGATTGTAGTATAACGCAATCCCACAAGAAGATCCACTATTTCCATTCTAAGATATGGAACCTTAAGAAGTAAATCAAGTGAAACCCAGCTCAATAGTGGAAATATAATAAAGAACGAGCAATGAATGAAATGATAATACCTACTCATATGTAAATAATAAATAACGGACATTGCTACAAGGGTGTTTTGACATTTTCCCCACGCTTTCTTACACAACAACACCTGAAAAAATCAAAATAGACATAAATAAACATGAATAACTTATAACTCAAACTTCAAGAGATATGTATTCTATAATAATCATATTGTTCTTCTTCTGCAACAATCATATATATATATATATATTCTGTAATAATCTTTACATGGTTGGCCATGTAAAGACCAATGAATATTACCCAAAGTGAGCTACTCAACTTCAAGGAATAAAGCCTAATGTTCAAGGTACCAAGACAATGATAACTATGAGAAGAAAAGGTAAATAGAAGAAATAAATTACGAATCTAATGAAGTAAAATTTGTCTAATGTGGACCTGCTCTAACATGGTACAACAGGCTTCACAACATCAAAGCAAGAGATGTTACTAGTGTCTGCCAATGTGTTACCAATATGGAAGGCAAACATATCAAGGTGACAAAATATATTAGATATAATGACTGTACTTGTAAACTTACTTACAAACATTTGAAGGCTGATTAACTAAAAATGCATGTAAATTGTACGAGAAAATGCACTGGTATCATAATTTCACAATCAAACAACCACACAACCCGTTTCGTATCTAAACATTTTACAATCAAACTGGAAACACAACTCATTTAATGTCCAAACAAACCCATACTCCATACAACCAGTTTGGCATATAGAAATCTCATGATTTATTCAAAATATTTCAAGCAACAAAAATTTAATATCTCAAGCAACCTATATAAAATATCCAAATAGAAATTGATACCCAAACAACATGTTTATAATGAAAGGAATGCGCGCGCTCACACACATACTCTCTCTCTTTGTTTCCTTTACATTCGATTTTATGACTTCTATTTTAATTGAACATTGAATATGTGTCTAAATTTGGTTTGAATGAAACTTATTTTGTGATTAAACATATAATTTAAAAATTCAATGTGTAAGGTGACTTCCATGTAATCATTAACGTGAGTTTTCTAGATAAACAAATCATTATAAATTTAATGAGCAATAAGGCTATCATGTAATAATCAAACATTACTAAACATAAACTAGCCAACATACATCGATTGGCTAGGGACGCTTTTTCCACGCGAGTGGATTCTCACATATTTGATTTGGAATAATTTGATGGAAAAAGAAAATATGATTAAACAAATATAATAATAAAAAATAACTAAACATAATAAAAAGGTACAAAAGAAAAAATCGCATGTGATCGATGCAAAGAAAAATTAAAATAAAAAAGAAAAAAAAGTCAAAAATACTTAATTTGAACGAAAGAAAAAGCAGAAAAATCTAAATAGAAACAACTGACAAACAAAAAAAAATTAAAAAGGAAAACTCAAAATTTTTTTAAAAAAGAAATGAGTAAAATACAGATGAACAAACAAAAAAAACTCACTGGTTAAATGAAAGAGAGAATGTCTCTCTACTACCGTCCTACGTATCATTAATGAACCATATCATGTTGCATTACATCACCATCTCCTTGTGCCTTGTTATAGTGGCACGTTTAATGCAAAACAGATTGTGTAGATTAAAGTAGCCACCATGAACAACCTACTGTGGCTAGTCATTAGAGATTTTAATGAGTGTTAAGTGACAGAGAATATTTGAGCAAGTACAGAAGACAAAAATTCAGATTTGTGGCCTTTCGTGAAGCTGTAAATGATTGTTGCCTCCGTGATCTTGGCTATGTCGTTGCTCCTTTTGCCTCGAATAACAATAAAAGAGGATAAGACAAGAGTGAAGTTGAGGTTTGATAGGGCACTGGCGTCGTTAAGTTAGATGAGAAGATATCCGTTAGTAAGGATGTTATAACTCTTGATGGCAGCATCGGATCATAGCCCAGCTTTGCAGGAATTGAATGGGGATGGAAAGATAAGAAAATCAAAATTCAAATTCAAATATGAACCCCATTGGGGGAGAGATAAGGAAGCAGGCAAGATAGTCCAGGATAGTTGGCTTAAGGATAGAAGGGAAGAATGGATTACCTAGGAAGTTAGAAGAAGGAAGATAACAAAGTGCAGCGAAGAATTAAAAAAGTGGGCTAGAGAAAAGAAAGAAGGCATAGAGGAGAATTTGAGGAAACAATGTGATATCTTGATAGGGCTGAAAAATATGGTTCCTTCAAACACGAGGGATAAACAAATAAAGGAATGTGAAGCAATCATAAACCATTTATTGGAGGACAAGGAATTATATTGCAAGCAAAGATCTAAAGTAAACTAGCTAAGCTATGGTGATTGATGCAAACCAAGTGCTTGTCGTTAAGAGCACTGTGATCACCAGTTTAATTTAAATTAACCGAAACACATTAAAGCTACCACTATACGAGTGATAGTGTAGAATAATGGTGAGTCGGGTCGAATCCACAGAGAGGCGATGTAGTTTTGAATTGTTTTTAAGAGAAAGAAAAGGTATATAGAAGAGAGAGAAAGAGAGAAGAGAGAGAAGAGAGAAAGAGGAGAGAGAAAGAAGAGAGAGAACGAGAAGAAAGAGAAAAGAAGAGAGAGAAAGAGAAGAAAGCGAAAGAAAATAGAAGAAATTAGAGAGAGAAAGAAGAGAGAAAAGAAGAGAGAGAAAAAGAGAAAATAGAAGAAATTGACGAGAAAAGAAAGGAAGACAAGAAGCTAAAAGAAATTAACTAATTAACAACGCAATTAAAACTATTCTAAGAAAGCAGTAAAAGCTATGAAATTTAACTATTAAAGCAGGAAAGAAAATTACATTAAATTTAATCTAAAAAATTACAAAGCAGAAAATAAAGCAGTAAATCTAATCTAAAAATTAAAACTACAAATTAAAATTTAACTACTACGAAACACTACAAAGCATAAAGCAGAAAATAAAATTTACATCACCCGTAAATAGCGAATCTCCACGTAATGGAAACTTTTATTGCTTGGCCCCACCTCCTTGCTACGGGTCCCACAAAATGGGTCCCACCCGCTTGCTACGGGGTCCCACCAAATGGGTCCCACCCAAGGGGTATGTGGGGTATGGGGTGTGTCTTTCCTTGGGATGAGTGGAGGGGTTTTATAGAGTGTGGGGGCACCCCTTTTCCATTTGGCTTCCGATGTGGGATTCCCGTTTTCAAGCCCTTTTGTTTTCTCTTCACTAGCACATCCGTCTCCAAATCCCCAGCCTCTCTGCCTCCGCACGTCCTATGCATTTTGCCTTCCCTAACTGCCGATTGGTCCAGAAAATTGGAGAAAGGGTTGGCCATTTGATGTTTTATTGGGAATGGCTTCCGGTGAGGGCTATCGTTTGAAATTGCAGAATTGGAATTTGATGGCTTGCAATCGTGCACGGCTGGTGCTGGGCGTTCTGCTTGGCGAGGTTGTTGCGTTTTGGGCATTTGTTGCTGATATTCGAGATGCTGATGTGTTTTTCATGCAAATGGGAGAGCCGGTGCTGCTGCTAATTTCAGTTACGAGCTGGTGTTCGAGGGCTGTTGCTGGTTGGGTTGATTTCTATGCGGGCTTGAGCTAGGCAAGATAAGATTTGATGCATGGATGTTGGATCGGTGCTTGGTTTGGTAAAAAGGCCTCGCCGGAATTTTGGCGAATCGATGAGCTGGTCGGTGGGTTGCTTTGGAGAAGATGGAGCTTCTACTTTCGGGAATGATGGCGGTGTTGCCGCTGGTCGCCGGAGATGATGGGGAAAATGGTGCTGGTGCGACTAGATTTTGAGAGCTGCTGCTTGGAGATGTCGGTGGTTCATGGATGCAATTAGAAATTGATGCTGCTGTTCGTTCGTCGGAGAAAAGTTGGGTATTTTTCTGGCAGCTGGATTTCTATGGTTTCGGTGGGTTTGGATTTTGGACTGCAGATGGGTGGTCGTTTGGATTTGATTGCAGCAACTGCTACCGGAAAAATGGGTGCGGGTTTAATCGGAAGCTTGGAATCTAGCAAGAAAGGGGCGTTTTGGATTTTTCTGGTTTTAGGCAGTGGTGGCGTTAATTGATGGTGGCCGTGCCTGGTGCTGAATTTCTATGGCTGCCGGTAACTGAAGATGTCGAGGCAGGTTTTGGGGATGACAAGCAGAGATTGTGGTCGACGTTGCTGGTTCGTGTGGATGCGCTGCCGGATTTGTGGAAGATGCAGGCCGGAGCTGCTTGGATCGGCTGCTTGGAGGTGGCGCAAGTGCTGCTGCTGCCGGTGGGGAAGGAGTTGGGTTGTTCGTCATTTTGGGGAAGATGGAGCACCGAACTGGTGCTCCGGTGGTGCACGAAAATCCAGTGCACATGCAAAATACGAAAATATGGATTTATTATTATTAAAATAATTTTAATAAGCTCGCAAAAAATGTTTAATTTACTTTTTCTTTTTAAGCCCCTATTCTTAAGGTTTCATAATGATTTACTTTATACCTATATTTTAATGTGAGCCTATTTAATCCCTTTTAGCATGTCTAATTATTTTTATAGTTTCATATTTTCCAAAATATTGCAAAATGACCCGTTTTATAGCAAAATCAAATATTCTATTAAAAATATGATTTTCATGAAATTCCACTTAAAACATGCATTTAATTAACGTTTTAATACTTAACGGTGTGAATTTAATATAAAATTAAATGAAAATTTTTAGACTTATCACACCCCCCAACTTAAACATTGCTAGTCCCTTAGCAATGGAAATAGTTTAATATATATATATACTTTTTTTTTTTTTTTTTAAATTCATAATGTACTACTAATTTTATAAAAATCTAGGTGCACTGCTAATAATAATAGTAAGCTTTAGAAGTAAATTTTCTTTAGTAAATATGAGTAAAATATCTCATGATGCATAAAAGAATATATAGCACGTGTATTTGTGTTCTAATGAACAAATGGGCATTAAATAAATTATTTTCAGCTCATCCAAGCTAAGCAATATTTATATCATCATTATGATAGTGACAGTTAATATATCTCTCTTTTCTTTTTCTTTTTCTTTTTTTTTTTTTTCATCATTTTTTTTTTCTCCCCTCACCATATTTCAGGGTATCTAGGGATATTTTTTTTTTTTCATTTTATTTTCAACGTTTTTTTTTTCTTCCCCTCACCATTTTTCAGGATATCTGGGGTTTTACATTTTTTTTTTTTCTATTTTTTTTTATATTCTCCCCTCACCATATTTCAGGGTATCTGGGGATATAATTTTTTTTTTTTTTTTTTATAACTAACAGCTATCAATTATAATGATATTAAAGATTACTTGCTTGGATGAGAGAGAAAAAAAAAACTATATTATCATGGTACCCACAAGGTTCATTGACGTGTAAGTGCAATCAATGCTAATAATATTTTGAACACATCATAAAAATATTTTTACAAATATAACTAAATACAGTTTGCTTCTTCACTTAATATCAAGCATAACAAGTGTACTTTGATTTATCTCTATTTATATATTTTTATATTTTTTTTATATTTTTTGGATATTTTCTATATATATATATATTAATTTTTTTTTTTTTTTTTTTTTATCCAGTTAAACAAATCAGACCCCCCCCCAACTTAAATATTGCTATCTTTGCACAATAAAATAGCAGGGAAAGAGACAACCTGGGGTGTACTGATCTGATGAAATTGTTGCAGCTTTCATCTAAAAAAATGAAAAGAAAACTAACAGAAAAGATATATATATACACATGTTGGGTTGCCTCCCTACCAGCGCTAAGTTTTATGTCTTCAGCCAGACATAATGTTTAATGTTATCCAATTCCTGCTCTATTAAAATTCTTAACACTATGTAGATTATTTATCATTTTCATATGTTCATGCTCAAGCGTTGTGAAGATTAATGAGTTATCAATGATGTCCAATATGTAGCACTCTTCAATTTGATCATTTATTGAATTCATTGAACTGTTACTTAATGGGAGCATGATTTTATTTTGGGTTAAACAGGATTCCATTTGAATACAATGCTCTTTGAGAAATTGACTATAATTTGGAATATATTGAATAACATCAAAGAGCGAAATTTTAACTTGAACCTGTTTAAATATGTGAATCATCTCTTCCTTTTTCATTAATTCATCTATGCTAATGAGCTCATCTTTAAAAGTACTTGAAATAGCAGGTATGTGCCTTTCAAAATTTTCATTAATAATTTCATTTTCACTTCCCCCCAACTTATCCTCAATAGATTCTTTATTTTTCACCTCATCATTAATTTGGTTATGATCTCTATCATTCATTTGAAACCTATTATCAATCTCCTCAATATTTTCTTGACATTTTTCTTCTTCAAATTTATCATTAATTAATTTTTCATTGTTTTCTATCATATTTTCTTGATTATGAAGAGAGGAATTCTCATTAAGTTTATGATCTGAGAAACCGTCACTACATAATGTTGTAATTAGTACCAAATTTTCAGATAATAGATTTTCTGATAGTAATTGATCTGATTGAGTTTGATAATCAAAATGATTAATTGGAGTGATAGTTGATTCATTAGGTTCCTCCCCACATAATGTTTCAATATATTCATTAGTTATTTTCAAATTGTCTTTCTTTTGACCTAGCTTTGGTTCGTTAAGAGATTCAACTTCTAAAGCATTTGGAAATGCTAAGTCATTTTCAAAATATGGACTTTCCAAAGGTATTGGATCTATTTGAAAATTTGAATGATCAACTAGATTATCAATTTGGTCAGTATAAAATTCCTCTCCTCCTCTCCTCTCCATGGCTACTATTACTTGATCTTCATGATCTGCTGTTTTAGCAAATAATTGTTGGTTGGAAAGGAATTGTTGATTTAATCTTTCGAATCCTCCCTCTACGTTATCTAAGTGAGGAGGTTGTTGATAATCTACTTGATCCGATGAAAATTTTGAAAAGTACTCTTGTGGGGGATTTGACTGAAGATACATATTTTTATAATGTTCACATCGATTTACGCACTCTGCAAATCTATTTATACTATTTTTTAGTTTTTCAAATTTCTCATAATTATATGTTTGATGAAAAGATTGGTTAATAGGTTGAGGTGAAAAATTTTCTTCAGGATATACCGGTGGCCCATATGTATTTTCATAATGATTATATTGATATTGATAATTTGAAAATTGACTTTGCTCAGGTGGCCACTGGGTTTGTAGATATGGAGGGTAAGATTGCATTTGTTGATTTGTCCAAGAAGGATTAGGACAACTAAATCCTGAGTTATATGCATATGAAAATGAATTGTAATCAGGTATATGGAACTTATGAAAATTTTGCACTTGCTCTTGATATGGTAAAAATTGAGTTTCATTAGAATATGTCGTTTGAAAAGGAATCGATGTATTTACGAATGAACTGTTTGAGTTTTGATAGGCAAGTAAATCATTAAGCTTTTGGTTTAATTCTTCCAACTTACCTAACCGCTGATCAATAAAGTTCATGTCCATTCTTTAATTTTAGTTTTTTTTTTTTTTTTTTTTTATAAAGCAGGAAAGAATCGAAATTGGTGATCTGAAGTTCAAGTGCAATAAGTAAAGAAAGCAGATAAGAAATTTAAAAAGGAAGCATAACAGGTAACATAAAGCAACACTAGATGAGATTTAAGAAGATTTAAGGAGAATAATTCAAAATATCATGCCTCCCCGGCAACGGCGCCAAAAACTTGATGCAAACCAAGTGCTTGTCGTTAAGAGCACTGTGATCACCAGTTTAATTTAAATTAACCGAAACACATTAAAGCTACCACTATACGAGTGATAGTGTAGAATAATGGTGAGTCGGGTCGAATCCACAGAGAGGCGATGTAGTTTTGAATTGTTTTTAAGAGAAAGAAAAGGTATATAGAAGAGAGAGAAAGAGAGAAGAGAGAGAAGAGAGAAAGAGGAGAGAGAAAGAAGAGAGAGAACGAGAAGAAAGAGAAAAGAAGAGAGAGAAAGAGAAGAAAGCGAAAGAAAATAGAAGAAATTAGAGAGAGAAAGAAGAGAGAAAAGAAGAGAGAGAAAAAGAGAAAATAGAAGAAATTGACGAGAAAAGAAAGGAAGACAAGAAGCTAAAAGAAATTAACTAATTAACAACGCAATTAAAACTATTCTAAGAAAGCAGTAAAAGCTATGAAATTTAACTATTAAAGCAGGAAAGAAAATTACATTAAATTTAATCTAAAAAATTACAAAGCAGAAAATAAAGCAGTAAATCTAATCTAAAAATTAAAACTACAAATTAAAATTTAACTACTACGAAACACTACAAAGCATAAAGCAGAAAATAAAATTTACATCACCCGTAAATAGCGAATCTCCACGTAATGGAAACTTTTATTGCTTGGCCCCACCTCCTTGCTACGGGTCCCACAAAATGGGTCCCACCCGCTTGCTACGGGGTCCCACCAAATGGGTCCCACCCAAGGGGTATGTGGGGTATGGGGTGTGTCTTTCCTTGGGATGAGTGGAGGGGTTTTATAGAGTGTGGGGGCACCCCTTTTCCATTTGGCTTCCGATGTGGGATTCCCGTTTTCAAGCCCTTTTGTTTTCTCTTCACTAGCACATCCGTCTCCAAATCCCCAGCCTCTCTGCCTCCGCACGTCCTATGCATTTTGCCTTCCCTAACTGCCGATTGGTCCAGAAAATTGGAGAAAGGGTTGGCCATTTGATGTTTTATTGGGAATGGCTTCCGGTGAGGGCTATCGTTTGAAATTGCAGAATTGGAATTTGATGGCTTGCAATCGTGCACGGCTGGTGCTGGGCGTTCTGCTTGGCGAGGTTGTTGCGTTTTGGGCATTTGTTGCTGATATTCGAGATGCTGATGTGTTTTTCATGCAAATGGGAGAGCCGGTGCTGCTGCTAATTTCAGTTACGAGCTGGTGTTCGAGGGCTGTTGCTGGTTGGGTTGATTTCTATGCGGGCTTGAGCTAGGCAAGATAAGATTTGATGCATGGATGTTGGATCGGTGCTTGGTTTGGTAAAAAGGCCTCGCCGGAATTTTGGCGAATCGATGAGCTGGTCGGTGGGTTGCTTTGGAGAAGATGGAGCTTCTACTTTCGGGAATGATGGCGGTGTTGCCGCTGGTCGCCGGAGATGATGGGGAAAATGGTGCTGGTGCGACTAGATTTTGAGAGCTGCTGCTTGGAGATGTCGGTGGTTCATGGATGCAATTAGAAATTGATGCTGCTGTTCGTTCGTCGGAGAAAAGTTGGGTATTTTTCTGGCAGCTGGATTTCTATGGTTTCGGTGGGTTTGGATTTTGGACTGCAGATGGGTGGTCGTTTGGATTTGATTGCAGCAACTGCTACCGGAAAAATGGGTGCGGGTTTAATCGGAAGCTTGGAATCTAGCAAGAAAGGGGCGTTTTGGATTTTTCTGGTTTTAGGCAGTGGTGGCGTTAATTGATGGTGGCCGTGCCTGGTGCTGAATTTCTATGGCTGCCGGTAACTGAAGATGTCGAGGCAGGTTTTGGGGATGACAAGCAGAGATTGTGGTCGACGTTGCTGGTTCGTGTGGATGCGCTGCCGGATTTGTGGAAGATGCAGGCCGGAGCTGCTTGGATCGGCTGCTTGGAGGTGGCGCAAGTGCTGCTGCTGCCGGTGGGGAAGGAGTTGGGTTGTTCGTCATTTTGGGGAAGATGGAGCACCGAACTGGTGCTCCGGTGGTGCACGAAAATCCAGTGCACATGCAAAATACGAAAATATGGATTTATTATTATTAAAATAATTTTAATAAGCTCGCAAAAAATGTTTAATTTACTTTTTCTTTTTAAGCCCCTATTCTTAAGGTTTCATAATGATTTACTTTATACCTATATTTTAATGTGAGCCTATTTAATCCCTTTTAGCATGTCTAATTATTTTTATAGTTTCATATTTTCCAAAATATTGCAAAATGACCCGTTTTATAGCAAAATCAAATATTCTATTAAAAATATGATTTTCATGAAATTCCACTTAAAACATGCATTTAATTAACGTTTTAATACTTAACGGTGTGAATTTAATATAAAATTAAATGAAAATTTTTAGACTTATCACACCCCCCAACTTAAACATTGCTAGTCCCTTAGCAATGGAAATAGTTTAATATATATATATACTTTTTTTTTTTTTTTTTAAATTCATAATGTACTACTAATTTTATAAAAATCTAGGTGCACTGCTAATAATAATAGTAAGCTTTAGAAGTAAATTTTCTTTAGTAAATATGAGTAAAATATCTCATGATGCATAAAAGAATATATAGCACGTGTATTTGTGTTCTAATGAACAAATGGGCATTAAATAAATTATTTTCAGCTCATCCAAGCTAAGCAATATTTATATCATCATTATGATAGTGACAGTTAATATATCTCTCTTTTCTTTTTCTTTTTCTTTTTTTTTTTTTTTCATCATTTTTTTTTTCTCCCCTCACCATATTTCAGGGTATCTAGGGATATTTTTTTTTTTCATTTTATTTTCAACGTTTTTTTTTTCTTCCCCTCACCATTTTTCAGGATATCTGGGGTTTTACATTTTTTTTTTTTCTATTTTTTTTTATATTCTCCCCTCACCATATTTCAGGGTATCTGGGGATATAATTTTTTTTTTTTTTTTTTTATAACTAACAGCTATCAATTATAATGATATTAAAGATTACTTGCTTGGATGAGAGAGAAAAAAAAAACTATATTATCATGGTACCCACAAGGTTCATTGACGTGTAAGTGCAATCAATGCTAATAATATTTTGAACACATCATAAAAATATTTTTACAAATATAACTAAATACAGTTTGCTTCTTCACTTAATATCAAGCATAACAAGTGTACTTTGATTTATCTCTATTTATATATTTTTATATTTTTTTTATATTTTTTGGATATTTTCTATATATATATATATTAATTTTTTTTTTTTTTTTTTTTATCCAGTTAAACAAATCAGACCCCCCCCCCCAACTTAAATATTGCTATCTTTGCACAATAAAATAGCAGGGAAAGAGACAACCTGGGGTGTACTGATCTGATGAAATTGTTGCAGCTTTCATCTAAAAAAATGAAAAGAAAACTAACAGAAAAGATATATATATACACATGTTGGGTTGCCTCCCTACCAGCGCTAAGTTTTATGTCTTCAGCCAGACATAATGTTTAATGTTATCCAATTCCTGCTCTATTAAAATTCTTAACACTATGTAGATTATTTATCATTTTCATATGTTCATGCTCAAGCGTTGTGAAGATTAATGAGTTATCAATGATGTCCAATATGTAGCACTCTTCAATTTGATCATTTATTGAATTCATTGAACTGTTACTTAATGGGAGCATGATTTTATTTTGGGTTAAACAGGATTCCATTTGAATACAATGCTCTTTGAGAAATTGACTATAATTTGGAATATATTGAATAACATCAAAGAGCGAAATTTTAACTTGAACCTGTTTAAATATGTGAATCATCTCTTCCTTTTTCATTAATTCATCTATGCTAATGAGCTCATCTTTAAAAGTACTTGAAATAGCAGGTATGTGCCTTTCAAAATTTTCATTAATAATTTCATTTTCACTTCCCCCCAACTTATCCTCAATAGATTCTTTATTTTTCACCTCATCATTAATTTGGTTATGATCTCTATCATTCATTTGAAACCTATTATCAATCTCCTCAATATTTTCTTGACATTTTTCTTCTTCAAATTTATCATTAATTAATTTTTCATTGTTTTCTATCATATTTTCTTGATTATGAAGAGAGGAATTCTCATTAAGTTTATGATCTGAGAAACCGTCACTACATAATGTTGTAATTAGTACCAAATTTTCAGATAATAGATTTTCTGATAGTAATTGATCTGATTGAGTTTGATAATCAAAATGATTAATTGGAGTGATAGTTGATTCATTAGGTTCCTCCCCACATAATGTTTCAATATATTCATTAGTTATTTTCAAATTGTCTTTCTTTTGACCTAGCTTTGGTTCGTTAAGAGATTCAACTTCTAAAGCATTTGGAAATGCTAAGTCATTTTCAAAATATGGACTTTCCAAAGGTATTGGATCTATTTGAAAATTTGAATGATCAACTAGATTATCAATTTGGTCAGTATAAAATTCCTCTCCTCCTCTCCTCTCCATGGCTACTATTACTTGATCTTCATGATCTGCTGTTTTAGCAAATAATTGTTGGTTGGAAAGGAATTGTTGATTTAATCTTTCGAATCCTCCCTCTACGTTATCTAAGTGAGGAGGTTGTTGATAATCTACTTGATCCGATGAAAATTTTGAAAAGTACTCTTGTGGGGGATTTGACTGAAGATACATATTTTTATAATGTTCACATCGATTTACGCACTCTGCAAATCTATTTATACTATTTTTTAGTTTTTCAAATTTCTCATAATTATATGTTTGATGAAAAGATTGGTTAATAGGTTGAGGTGAAAAATTTTCTTCAGGATATACTGGTGGCCCATATGTATTTTCATAATGATTATATTGATATTGATAATTTGAAAATTGACTTTGCTCAGGTGGCCACTGGGTTTGTAGATATGGAGGGTAAGATTGCATTTGTTGATTTGTCCAAGAAGGATTAGGACAACTAAATCCTGAGTTATATGCATATGAAAATGAATTGTAATCAGGTATATGGAACTTATGAAAATTTTGCACTTGCTCTTGATATGGTAAAAATTGAGTTTCATTAGAATATGTCGTTTGAAAAGGAATCGATGTATTTACGAATGAACTGTTTGAGTTTTGATAGGCAAGTAAATCATTAAGCTTTTGGTTTAATTCTTCCAACTTACCTAACCGCTGATCAATAAAGTTCATGTCCATTCTTTAATTTTAGTTTTTTTTTTTTTTTTTTTTTTATAAAGCAGGAAAGAATCGAAATTGGTGATCTGAAGTTCAAGTGCAATAAGTAAAGAAAGCAGATAAGAAATTTAAAAAGGAAGCATAACAGGTAACATAAAGCAACACTAGATGAGATTTAAGAAGATTTAAGGAGAATAATTCAAAATATCATGCCTCCCCGGCAACGGCGCCAAAAACTTGATGCAAACCAAGTGCTTGTCGTTAAGAGCACTGTGATCACCAGTTTAATTTAAATTAACCGAAACACATTAAAGCTACCACTATACGAGTGATAGTGTAGAATAATGGTGAGTCGGGTCGAATCCACAGAGAGGCGATGTAGTTTTGAATTGTTTTTAAGAGAAAGAAAAGGTATATAGAAGAGAGAGAAAGAGAGAAGAGAGAGAAGAGAGAAAGAGGAGAGAGAAAGAAGAGAGAGAACGAGAAGAAAGAGAAAAGAAGAGAGAGAAAGAGAAGAAAGCGAAAGAAAATAGAAGAAATTAGAGAGAGAAAGAAGAGAGAAAAGAAGAGAGAGAAAAAGAGAAAATAGAAGAAATTGACGAGAAAAGAAAGGAAGACAAGAAGCTAAAAGAAATTAACTAATTAACAACGCAATTAAAACTATTCTAAGAAAGCAGTAAAAGCTATGAAATTTAACTATTAAAGCAGGAAAGAAAATTACATTAAATTTAATCTAAAAAATTACAAAGCAGAAAATAAAGCAGTAAATCTAATCTAAAAATTAAAACTACAAATTAAAATTTAACTACTACGAAACACTACAAAGCATAAAGCAGAAAATAAAATTTACATCACCCGTAAATAGCGAATCTCCACGTAATGGAAACTTTTATTGCTTGGCCCCACCTCCTTGCTACGGGTCCCACAAAATGGGTCCCACCCGCTTGCTACGGGGTCCCACCAAATGGGTCCCACCCAAGGGGTATGTGGGGTATGGGGTGTGTCTTTCCTTGGGATGAGTGGAGGGGTTTTATAGAGTGTGGGGGCACCCCTTTTCCATTTGGCTTCCGATGTGGGATTCCCGTTTTCAAGCCCTTTTGTTTTCTCTTCACTAGCACATCCGTCTCCAAATCCCCAGCCTCTCTGCCTCCGCACGTCCTATGCATTTTGCCTTCCCTAACTGCCGATTGGTCCAGAAAATTGGAGAAAGGGTTGGCCATTTGATGTTTTATTGGGAATGGCTTCCGGTGAGGGCTATCGTTTGAAATTGCAGAATTGGAATTTGATGGCTTGCAATCGTGCACGGCTGGTGCTGGGCGTTCTGCTTGGCGAGGTTGTTGCGTTTTGGGCATTTGTTGCTGATATTCGAGATGCTGATGTGTTTTTCATGCAAATGGGAGAGCCGGTGCTGCTGCTAATTTCAGTTACGAGCTGGTGTTCGAGGGCTGTTGCTGGTTGGGTTGATTTCTATGCGGGCTTGAGCTAGGCAAGATAAGATTTGATGCATGGATGTTGGATCGGTGCTTGGTTTGGTAAAAAGGCCTCGCCGGAATTTTGGCGAATCGATGAGCTGGTCGGTGGGTTGCTTTGGAGAAGATGGAGCTTCTACTTTCGGGAATGATGGCGGTGTTGCCGCTGGTCGCCGGAGATGATGGGGAAAATGGTGCTGGTGCGACTAGATTTTGAGAGCTGCTGCTTGGAGATGTCGGTGGTTCATGGATGCAATTAGAAATTGATGCTGCTGTTCGTTCGTCGGAGAAAAGTTGGGTATTTTTCTGGCAGCTGGATTTCTATGGTTTCGGTGGGTTTGGATTTTGGACTGCAGATGGGTGGTCGTTTGGATTTGATTGCAGCAACTGCTACCGGAAAAATGGGTGCGGGTTTAATCGGAAGCTTGGAATCTAGCAAGAAAGGGGCGTTTTGGATTTTTCTGGTTTTAGGCAGTGGTGGCGTTAATTGATGGTGGCCGTGCCTGGTGCTGAATTTCTATGGCTGCCGGTAACTGAAGATGTCGAGGCAGGTTTTGGGGATGACAAGCAGAGATTGTGGTCGACGTTGCTGGTTCGTGTGGATGCGCTGCCGGATTTGTGGAAGATGCAGGCCGGAGCTGCTTGGATCGGCTGCTTGGAGGTGGCGCAAGTGCTGCTGCTGCCGGTGGGGAAGGAGTTGGGTTGTTCGTCATTTTGGGGAAGATGGAGCACCGAACTGGTGCTCCGGTGGTGCACGAAAATCCAGTGCACATGCAAAATACGAAAATATGGATTTATTATTATTAAAATAATTTTAATAAGCTCGCAAAAAATGTTTAATTTACTTTTTCTTTTTAAGCCCCTATTCTTAAGGTTTCATAATGATTTACTTTATACCTATATTTTAATGTGAGCCTATTTAATCCCTTTTAGCATGTCTAATTATTTTTATAGTTTCATATTTTCCAAAATATTGCAAAATGACCCGTTTTATAGCAAAATCAAATATTCTATTAAAAATATGATTTTCATGAAATTCCACTTAAAACATGCATTTAATTAACGTTTTAATACTTAACGGTGTGAATTTAATATAAAATTAAATGAAAATTTTTAGACTTATCAGTGATCAAGATACAAATTACTTTCACAAGAAAGCTTCAGAAAGAAGAAGAAGAAGGGATCAAAAGAGTAAAGAGAGAATAGCTTTTCAGTTCTTCAGGAATCTGTTTGCAGAAGAACCAATTGTGCAATATAATAGTGTGACCGATCAGATTCAATCATGTGTCTTTGAGGCAGAAAACGGAAATCTAATAGTGAGGAGTTGTTAAGCCCACGTTTTAGTGGGTTGTGGGTCAAACGCTGAATCTCCAGTTCTTGAGTGGAGAGAATGTTCTTCTTTTTGTATAGGAGATGATTGTACAAGGATTTTTTTTCGTGGGAATGAATTCCCCTGTAGACATTTCTTTATCCCAAGATGACCAAAATTTTGTGGAATCTTGAGATTAAGAGTGCCCAAGATTTTCTTTTCTTTTCAAAAAAAAATAAATTTAAGAGTTGGACACATCTTAACTCATCCCAAATTCCATCTAAAGACTCATGTGGTAGTCTATAACTCAAGTGTTGTTTCTCCCTGGCTAGCTGTTCCGGCCTCGTGAGAAATAAATTTCATATACTTGGTTAAAGATAAAATTGTTTCCCTGTGGCTTTGAGAATAAATGCTTAATTAATTCCCCAGCAAAATTTTAAAGCATCCAATTCTTTAACCGAGTCCGAAAAGTATATCACAGAAATATTTTGCATTGTGTTCCACATTCTGATTTTACATCTCCAACGAGAAAACCCTTGATTAAAAGAGCTGAATACAATGGTCCATAAAAAATGCTTAACAATAATGAAGTGCGTAGAAGATCCTTCTACGTCTTTACAAGTGCACGAAAAATCGTGTCTAACAGAAATATAAAGATAAATGAGTACACTTCGCCCCGCGCCGTGACTCGAATGTGAGGTATATGACGCCACGCGCCGTATCTTAAATATGAAGTACATGACGCCGCGCGCCATGACTTAAATGTGAGGTACATGACGCCACGCGCCATGTCTTAAATGTGAGTTTACGCTTAGCCCGTCGACCAGCGATGACTCGGTTTTGGGAACTAGTGAGGGGCCCGTCGGCTACACTAGTGACCTTACACAGCAAACTAAGTGCGCTCTTAGCTTCTGGATTTACACAGCAGACCAGCGTGTCCCGCTTTCAGCTTCTGTATTTATACAAGAAACCAGCGTCTCCCGCTTTCAGCCTCTGGATTGAACAATTGGGTGGTTTTACCAAGAAATGGATTCAACCGGATTTAAAAAGTAGGTTTGGGTCATTTTTGACCAATTAAAAAGGTTTGGGCCCAACTGGGCTTGCTGAAAAGAGTTTGAGCCATCTTGGGCTTTTTGGAGATTTTTGAGCCATCTTGGTTTTTTTTGAAAAGTTTTTGGGCCATCATGGGCTTTTTAGAGAGTTTTGAGCCATCATGGGCTTTTTGGAGAGTTTTGGGCCATTATGGGCTTTTTGGAGATTTTTGAGCCAGCTTGGGCTTTTTGAAAAGGTTTTGAGCCATCTTGGGCTCTTTGGAGAGTTTTGAGCCATCTTGGGCTTTTTAAAGGGTTTTGGGCCATCTTGGGCTTTTTGGAGAGTTTTAGGCCATCTTGGGCTCTTTTGAGAGTTTTGAGCCATCTTGGGCTTTTTAAAGGGTTTTGGGCCATCTTGGGCTTTTTGGAGGGTTTTAAGCCATCTTGGGCTTTTTGAAGGGTTTTTGGGCCATTATGGGCTTTTTGGAGATTTTTGAGCCAGCTTGGGCTTTTTTGAAAAGGTTTTGAGCCATCTTGGGCTCTTTGGAGAGTTTTGAGCCATCTTGGGCTTTTTAAAGGGTTTTGGGCCATCTTGGGCTTTTTGGAGAGTTTTAGGCCATCATGGGCTTTTTTTGAAAAGTTTTTGGGCCTTCATGGGCTTTTTGAAGGGTTTTTAGCCATCATTTTGAAAGTCTAAAAATATATATATATATATTTTTTGGGGCCCATGGGGCAAATACATATATATTTTTTTGAAGGCCCGTGGGACAAAATATTCATTTTTGGAAGCCCGCGGGTCATTTATATAATTTTAGAAATCAAAATCTTTGTTTTTTTTTTTTTTTATGCCTTTGAATATACATGTGTATTTTGATATATTTTTATAGAAAATACTTATATATTTATTTTTATTTTTAAAGGAGGAAATATACTTAATCCGTGTGTCAATTCAACCCGCCAGTCGGGGAGTATCCACGTTAGGAAAAGTAGTTTTTGAAAATAATGTATATGTATATATTTATATATTTATATATTTATATATATATATATAATATACATATATATTTTTATTTTATTTTTAAAAGGGGAAAATATACTTAACCCGTGTGTCAATTCAACCCGCCAGTCGGGGAGTATCCACGTTAGGAAAAGTAGTTTTTTTGAAAATAATATATATGTATATATATATATATTTATATAATATACACATATATATTTTTATTTTATTTTTAAAAGAGAAAATATACTTAACCCGTGTGTCAATTCAACCCGCCAGTCGGGGAGTATCCACGTTGGGAAAAGTAGTTTTTGAAAATAATATATATGTATATATATATAATATAACACATATATATTTTTATTTTATTTTTAAAAGAGAAAATATACTTAACCCGTGTGTCAATTCAACCCGCCAGTCGGGGAGTATTCACGTTAGGAAAAGTAGTTTTTTTGAAAATAATATATATGTATATATATATATTTATTTAATATACACATATATATTTTTATTTTATTTTTAAAAGAGAAAATATACTTAACCCGTGTGTCAATTCAACCCGCCAGTCGGGGAGTATCCACGTTGGGAAAAGTAGTTTTTGAAAATAATATATATGTATATATATATATAATATAACACATATATATTTTTATTTTATTTTTAAAAGAGAAAATATACTTAACCCGTGTGTCAATTCAACCCGCCAGTCGGGGAGTATCCACGTTGGGAAAAGTAGTTTTTGAAAATAATATATATGTATGTATTTATATATATATAATATACACATATATATTTTTATTTTATTTTCAAAAGGGGAAAATATACTTAACCCGTGTGTCAATTCAACCCGCCAGTCGGGGAGTATCCACGTTGGGAAAAGTAGTTTTTTTGAAAATAATATATGTATATATATATACATATAATATATAAAGAAGAAACTCTCTCTCTCTCTCTCTCTTTTTTTAACTGAAAGAAAAGAAAAAAAAAAAAAAAAAAAAAGAAAAATCTGGAGAACTTCGTTGAGCTTTCTGCTCCAAGTTCTCCTCCCTCTCGTTGCTGTCGTTCCCCCCTCTTCGCTTTTGCCGAATGCGGCTATTTATAGGCTTTTGCCGGGTCCGGGATGGGTTCAGCGGCTGTGGATGCAAGCTCACGCGGAACCGTCTTCCCGCGGAACTGCCTTCCCGCGGAATCGCCTTCCCCGCGGAATTGTACGCGGAACTGCACCGGAAATGCTTTCCCGCGGAACTGTCTTCACGCGGAATTTCACTTACGTATAGTGACGAAATCTGACCGTTGGTCCCCTGATATATCTTGTGCATGCAAACACGCTACTTCCTGCAATTCCTATTTCCGCTGATCTCATAAACAACTTTCCATGAGCAGCCCTGTCATGAAGCAATTTCATCCACTGTTATCGACGAGGTGAGGACCGGCGCCTGTTGCCAACGACTTTGCTCGCGACCGAGTGCTTGTCTGCCGCGGAACCACCCAGCCTAAACAGGTTAATCGTCTTCAACGCCGATCCCTTGTCCGTCTTAGTGGTGCGGCACCCTAGGAAGCTTTCCTGCGGCAGCGGCCCGGATCTGGTCTTGATCAGATTCAATCCCAGCGACGCAGCGACCATTGGCAAGGCGTCCTTCATCTCCAGCGGGTCCTTCCGTATCTTAGAGGTTGACGAAGGAGATCCAAGTCCGGAAGGGGAATCCACCGGCTGCGGTTGCAGCTGCTCTGTTGCTCTATTGGTTTGGCGCTGCGCTTCAACTCCTAAGCTCGAATTGGTTCCAGCTTCTTCTTGTTCGCATAGAGAACTGCTTGCTCTTCGTGCAAGTGATACAGGTCAGCATCTTTCTCTCTCTCTTTCTTTCTCTCTCTTTTCCGCATACACAGAGGTACCAGATTTTCCCATCCTCCTCCTGCGGCCATTTCTCCGTTCAAACTCGCACAAGAAATGCACGCCGAACGGTCGGAACAGCTCCAGAACCGACGGTGTCCTTCGCTACGGAAGTGCTCGATCCAGGACCCGACTCGTCCTGGCCAGGCCTTTCGCGGCTAGCGACGCCCCTCGAACTCTGCCATTATCCCGCTATTGATCCTGTTTCCGTCGCCGATCTGCTTGATCCGGTCCATCTTCGTATGGCCAGGGGAGACGTCTGGGGCAGGGCATATCTTGAACATCTTTCCTGCGTTGAGCGCACTGGCGGCGTCAGCAGTGTCCCTGGCTTCCTTGATCAGCTCCTGGGTGTCCATCATGTATAGCTCCCCCACCAGCCAGCCAAGGTATGCGGTGTAGGCCCACCTATAGCCCTTGCAGACCAAGACCTCATCCCTAAGAGGGACCATCGTGCTGCTTTCTATGATCCTGTCTATGTTCCGCTCCGCAACTGTCACGGCGCGTTCGGCCATCACTACCTGTGTTGCGGTCCCTATCGATGCCTGTGCCACTGCCCCTACGAGTGCCGAAGCGCTAGACATGACGAGCTGGTGGAGTCTCTCGACGTCCGACTTCCCCATTGCGATCCTCTTGTCCTTCAAGTCGAACGTCACCAACCCTTGCATGATTCTGACGTGGACCCCCCCAGCACCGCCTTCATGTGCCGGGCTTCGTTGTTCAGGTCCTTGAAAATGCTCAGAAGATTCAGCTGGTTTGAACCCACTTGGATTTCTTCCTGCAGCTCCTTGATCCGGTCCAAGAGCTCCTTCATGTAGTCGATGGTGTCGCCAAGGATTAGCGTTCTATCCATCTTGCTGATCTTTGGGACGACTGATCTGAGCATGGAGAGGCGGTCATTCGAGCGCTCGCGCCGTCGCCTCTCGGCCATAAGGTTCTTGGACGGCTGGCCCTCGGCTTTCTTGGAACGGTTCTTGCGGACCAAGCAGGCGCCAACGTTGAAGATTGGAGTTTCCTCGGGCAGTTGGGTCATCTCCTCCTTGCAAAGCATCTGCTTGGAATTCTGCTCTGAGATGTGGTGGTTGTGGCAGCTGGTAAGGAGGCCGAGTTCCTCGTCGTCGTCGTCGTCACCAAAAGCATTCTCTTCTTCGCCATCGTCGTCAGCAGCAGTTCGAGCAGCTCTGTTTCGCTGCGGTCCACTCGTTGCCGACCTGGAACTCTCTGCACACTCATCCAGCTCCCGATTCAATCGCTCAACCTTGGATTGAAAGCCAGAGAGCTCCTTTACTCCCTCTTGGATTGCCTTGCTGAGGGCCTTCTCAGCTTGCTCGATCTCTATCGCCTTGGCGATCAGTAGCTTCGGCTGCTTTGGGTAGAAGGAGGAGGCGTCGGGACCCAACAGCGTCCCGGCCTTATAGCTCAAGAATTTGTCGCATTCCTCAAACCTGTGGAGACGGGCGGTCATCTGCTGGCCGCCCAGCACGAGGTTCTTGGCGTCTTTGTGGGGATTGCTGCTGTCGAAGTTGATACTCTGCCACCCGTCGTCGATGATCAGAAACCTCGGCTGCACGCCTCCCTCCGCGAACTCCTGGAGCCCGTGTCACATGCTGACAGGCTCCACACTCAGGTAAAAGGCGTCCCAAGTGCACCATCCAAACCTGTCGATAATGGGCGGCAGAGATTTCTCCTCCAATAGCCGGAACGTGTCAAGGTGGACTCTGGCGGCGGCAAAAGCTTCCTTCATCAGGTTGTAAGGATTGTCTGAGACATGCAGATACGCGATGGCATGGAAGGACGTCGAGGAGGAGCCATTGGGTTTCCATCTGCAGCTCGGAGCCGCTGTTCCCGACCCACATCGTCGACTACCAGTTCTTGAACCTGAAGACGCTGAGGAAGCTCCGGCCATGGAAGCTGCCCAGCGAGTTGGTGTGCCGATCGGAGGCGGGCTCCTCCTTGCTGAAGCCGAGGAAGGCGCCCTTGGATGACCGGGACTGAACTTGGTGGAACAGGGAAAGCGGGGCATCCGAAGAGCAGCAGACGGAGGAGAAGCTCTTTGACGGATATTGCAGATGCTCTGCCTTTCTACTACCGGGAACCTCGTCTTCAGTGGCTCTGGAGACAAGATCATATGCGTGTGGTGAAAGGATGGAGGGTCCCATTCTTGCCTTTCCATGCTGAATGGGCACATGTGGCCGGTGAAGTGCTTGGCGGTGGAGGAAGACCGAGAATCCTCCGAGGAGGACCGGAGGTGGATCGTCTATAGTGGCAGTCTGGACAAATTGGTGGAAATGTGGAAGGTGTCAGATTGCGCAGCGGACGTGCAGATTTCGCGGCAACAGCAGCAGGTGGGGCCAGAAAAACAAGCATTGAGTTGAGAAGGGTGGGTCGTCGGCGCATTCTATCTTGAAGCACGTGCCGCAGCTCAGCCCGTTGTTGAAGAGGGCAGTGCTGAGAGCTGTCGTGTTCACGCCGTAGCCCCGGCTGTAGAGGTTGCCGTACTTGCGCGCCCCCGCCCATAATACCAGAAGCGTCGCTCCCACCATAGAAGGTGGCATGGGCGATTGGGGGATTGGGTTCTTCTGGGAAGTGTCGGCGACCTTGGTTCTCTACTGGTTCTCCATTTTTATTTTATTTTATTTTATTTTATTTATTTATTTATTTATTTATTTATTTATTTATTTTATGAAAAATTATATTGGTCCATGCTCAAAATATATCTCATCAAATGCCCCCTCAGGAATTATGCCGTCATGGGCTACTTGTAAAGGCGTGATTCCTGACATGTTGTTTGGCAGGCTTTTCTTGACTCATGTTGTTGTGAGGATGATTTTTTTTTTTTTTTTTTGAACTTGATATATATATTTTTGCAGGTAATGTCTTCTCCAGAATTTCCTATTCTTTCACCACGAGAGAAATCAGTGGTGAAAAAGAAGCGTTCTTCTTTTGAGGAGCCAAAGGGTAGCGCGACTCCTTTTTCCAAAGTGGCTTCAATTGCGATGCCTCCAACGTCACCCTCTTTTGTGAAGAAGCGTAAGGCTGTTGCACATGCCCGTGGGGAGTTTTCTTCAAAGAAAAATAAGAAAAGTTCTCCCGACGAAATAATGACATCTAAGAAAAAGCAGCGTGTTCCGAAAAAGAAAACTGCACAGAGCGCCAAGAAGTACGATCTTTTCTTCGGTCGCCCTTGTGGAGGCTGTTCTTCTTATTTCGGGTGGTATCCTGCTTTAGCAAGCCGTGAATGCTTTGAATGTTCACATGGGCCCTCTCACTTCAGCCCAATGCGTTGCCACCTTATGGAGGACATTAACGGTCGGTCTACTCGGATCTTTATGATTCCAGAGAAGATTTTTAGTGAACGTTTGTATTGTCAAGAAGGGTATATCTTTGGAAAAGGTGTTGCTGCGACCGATCCCCGCAAGATCTTTTCTGGTTGCTTTTTACTCCCGACCAGGGCATTAGGCAATCCCCATAATTTCATCGTAGAGACTCCTCGCTGGTTGCAAAAAGAATTAGAAGACTATTCTTTTATATGCAAGGAAGGTGCTAATGTCTACCGTGGCTGCTTAGGTAACATCCCGGGCTTTAATCGATGGGGACAACATCTGGTCTCTCGTCATGAAGCAGTACTTACAGCCGCTGGTGTGAAAGATGCAATCTTAGCCACCGGAGAAGGCTTTTGGAAAGATAACAACATTATCAATGCTTTTGTAAGTTTCTGGTCACCGGCGACTAACTCCTTCATATTTCCATTTGGAGAGATGAGCGTTACTTTGTGGGATCTAAAGGGGATATGCGGTCTCCCTGTATGTGGATTGCCCTTTGATGAGTGTACCCCTCCAAACTTTTCCTTCAACAAGAATCCGATTGCTTCAAAGGTCATAGATCTTCTTGACGAATTATATCAAACGACCAAGAAAGAAAAGTTCACAGCAAGAGACTGGGTGACATTATTCTCAAGGATTTCTGACCAACAGGTATCTAATGACAACTGGCCTTCTAACATTGTTGAGTTTCATGCTAGTGGGCAAGGCGGCCTGTGGCTTCCCCTTGAGTGCCTTCAACAAGTACAGCCTGAGGTCGAGCTTATCCTCTTTTTGTGGCTTTGGACCTCCGTGGTCATTTGTCCCTCCTCTTCGGCCTATGGTCTCGTAAAATGGTCATGCCTTTATGTGGCTTGCGAGATGGCTCAAGGCAAGCGCTTTGCTCTGGCACCACGAGTATTATGTGATATTTATAAAGGTTTAAATCAGATTGTATATAATGAGAAAGGCCCCGGGCGTGCCATTTCTTATTTTCCGGCTCATTTTCTCCTTGGCTGGCTTGGTTTTTATTTCCCAGAGATTTATGGAGTCGAGGAAGTTACCCAGTTTCCTTCTCAGGGTTTGATATTGAAGAAATTTGCCAAGCGTAACTTAGCCAGCTATAATTTTGAAGACATGACCGGGCTCTTCATCCAAGCTGGTTATTTTGAAGAGAGGTTCTTTCGTATGGTTGCCCCCTGCGAGTGGTCAACAAAATCTTCCTCCGATGGACTGACCCTTGATGAAAAAGACTTTGCGTTGTCGCTTCAACCAGGTCTCTTGGCTTACAGGGATGGTCCTCGTTTTGAAGTTGAGCCGTATTATCCTCACAGGTTTGCTCGTCAGTTCGGCTTTGATCAGGATGTTCCTGCATATCTTCCTCGCATCCCGAGATACCAAAGGGAAGTTGGGGTCGGACCTCTTCACTGGCTCGCGGTATGCTCGCGCTTTGAGGGAGTTAAGTTCTCCTGTGAGCTGAAATTTCCTTCGTTTGACCGTCGAGTCCGGGCAACTCAAGATTATGTTCATTGGTATGGCATCTGTGCGGTGAAAGTTGTCGAGCAAGTTGCGCCTAAATCTCGCTTTTGGGCCTTTAAACCCCTTGACTTGACCACCAGTTGGGGTGAAATGGGCTTGGTGATGCCCTTTGGAATTAGACGCTTCAAGGAACCAGACGTGGAGGAGACTGAGGCTGTTTGTGTCCAACACATCGATTCCTTCAAGGCCTACCCTGGGATCGTCGGTTGTAGCTTTCACTGCACTGACTGGGTTGCGGAAGGAAAAGAGTATATTCGTCGTGACACCGAGCCAGCCAAGAAGACTTTATGGGAGTTAGCTGCTGAAAAGGCAGCTTCTAAAAAGGACGAGAAACCTATGGAGACTTGGAGTATGTTTCTTTTTTCTTTTCCCCCTTTTTTTTATGCTTTTATCCTTAACTATCCCTCTTTTTTTTTTTTTTTTTTTTTTTTTTTAGAATACAATGTCAAGCTTCCCGAGGTTGTATATCCGCCAAAGCCAATCAGTCGCTTTTGGTTTCCCAATCGTCCCACCAACTTAGAGGCTCAGAGTCATTGGCAATGCATGACACTTGTGGTAAGAAGCGAAAAATTCGAAAAACGAGGGATTCGTCTCCAATTGATGGACTTTCAGATCCTTCACAAGGGAAAGGTTCCTTATCGCAAGAAGAAGCTGTGAGACCTTCAGAAGAGTCTGATAGAAGGTCATACCCCATTTCCAAGCTACCCGAACCATCTGAGGAAGGGGTCGTTGTAGCAGAGCCGAATGTCGCCATAAACCCTTCTAATGACCACGAAGAAATGCGTGCCGAGGCGCAGAACAACTCCCCTGTGCTACCGAACTCCAGCGACCGTGTTCTGAGTGATCTCTTGGGCTTCCGTGTAGATCTAAACATGGGTCAGATCGACCAACCGATGCGGTCTTGTGATAGTGGGCCTATATTTTCTGATAACATCTTCATGAGGGATTTTCTGGGGGTTCGGACTCCCGAGGCATGTCAATCTCCTCCTTCTATAGCCCAAGATATTCTTGTGAAGGCAGCTTCTCATTCGGGGTCTGGTTCGGGAGGGGAAATCCGCTCGGAGGCTCCACGTAATCACCCAGAAGGCGCGGGTATGAATTTTGAAGGTAAACCCCCCCTTTTTTTTGTTGCTTTCTTCTCTTACATTTTTTTTTTTGATAGCTGTCTTAGTTGTCGAAGTATCTGATGACGATGCTCATGGCGGGGAGAATTTGATACCGATAAAGCCGTTACCTGCTCCTCCTATGTCACCAGGTATTTGTATTTTGGCTTTTCGCCTGATTAACTTGCTGTTCTAACATCTCGACTCATACTTTTCAGCCTTAGGACCTGGTTGCTCAGGTGGTCCTCACTTTAGTTCAACCGGTCCTAGTACTGGCGCGAGCTCAAGCGGTGCCCTTCAGCTTCCTGATGTCAAAGATCGTTTCTTGGGTCCCTTGCGTCATTTCTTTTCAACTTTCAAGGTGATTGGGGCGGAGCAATTAGAGCAGCGGGATCTCAAACGCTTGAGGCGCGCAATAGCGCAATTCAAGGGATGCATCGTTTCTTCTATGGGGGACCTGAACTCTCCTGATGATATTACCGATGTGCTGGATATTTGTGAAGATTTTTCCATCGTCCTGGATAAGCTGCAACTTTGCGTTTCTGGTTTTGGTGATGTCATACTCTCGCTCGAGAAGTTGCGTGCCCATTGGCGCGAGCTCGAGGCTGCTGCACGACCCCTGGTCTCTGCAGAAGATCTAACGTCCGCTGAGGTCGACCTTGGCAAATGTAGAGACAGTCTTGCTCAACTTAAGGAACGTAACCTTCAAGTCGCAAAGGAGATGGAAGGTAAGAAGATGATTGCCGATGAGATTCGAGCATCCATAGCAGCCAAACAGGCCGAGGTTCGTCGTATTGTTACTTCTATCTTTGTGGATAAAAGTAGGCTCAATTCGTTGACTTTTACCTCCAACAAACTTCAAGCCGAAGTCGACCTCTTCAAAGTAAGAATTGATTCAGAGGGTCGGGACATTTCTACTATGGAGGCTAAAGTCGAAGAGCTGCGGGCTTATACAGTCCCTCCTGCTGATGTAGTGAACTCCATTCGAGTCTTGAGGGAGTCCCTTCCTTCTACAAGGGAGGCTGTAGAGATTCTCTTGCAAAACTTTGATGTATGACTCCCTTTGTAACTTTATGGATAGTATGGTTTCTTTTCCGCAATTAACAACTTCATATGTGCCATTGCCATGGTCCCTCTCAATAATGTTAGGCCCTTCCCATTTAGGCTCGAATTTGCTTGTAAGTTTGCCCCCAGCCATAAGCTCTGGGCGTAGCACCAAATCTTCTCTTTTGAATGAGCGATGCCTCACGACTTTATTATATGCTTCGACCATTCGAGCTTGACCTTCCATCTTCTCACTCTTTGAGAATACGTCTGTGCTTACCGGGGCAGGGGGAAGCCTGAGATTCCTCCTGCCGTCCTTCTAGTGTGGTTGGTTCTTCTGAGCAATAGTAATTGTAAACTTCGGGGACCAGTTGTCATCCAGGAATTTACATGCTTGAATAATTTGATCTAGTCCATTTGGTCAGGCTTTCCTTGACTCATGAGGGGTTTTTTTTTTTTTTTTTTTTATGGGCTATATATATCACGATTCTTTTTCTCAGGCAAAGCACAGAGAAGAAACTGAGGGGCTTCTGGGAGCTTTGACTGAATGATTTCGAATATCTTATCGACCCTAACAGTAGGTAGAGCACACCTAGATTGAGGATTCTCTTCAAAGTAATCAAATGGTTCTGCAATGACAATGCCTTTCATCACACTACACTTGTGCAGATTATGAGCAAGAGATCAAACATCGCATCGCAGCGAGTAGAAAAGTTCATAATAGCCCATCTCTCTTTTTTTTTTTTTTTTTTTTTGTGAAATTCCATCGACCATTTCTAGGAAAGAATTCATCATTGCCAACTTTTAACTTCAGTGCGTTCAAGACACGACCTTCTTCTTGAGTGAAGTTACCATTGATCGAAATACCGCATGCCTTCAGCATTTCATCAGCACCATAGTTGCTGCTTATTACTTAAAGTTTGCAACCCTTCTTGTGGTTTCTGTCGTGATTTTTCAACCAGTGATGATCTTCGCAAAGTTGACAGAGATTTAGTATACCTTTGCAATGAAACCAGAGAGCAGAGCTTGTCAGGATAGTAAGTGGGGCGTTTTGGCTTTATGGCATATTTGTAGAAAACCTAAGCTCAATGTGTCGATAGTCAATGGTTTGAGACGGGTTATTGCCTCTTTCCATTTTTTTGCTTCACAGTAAACATTTGCTGGTTGCATGGAAGCTCCCTTAGCCCTACAACTTTAAATTCCATATTTGAGGGTCTTGTTTTCACCCTCAGATTCTTCAGAGTTCTCTTTGCCTTTCCCTAATGATTTCTAACATTTTGATTAGCCGTCAGAAATTCATCAACAGGGCCAGGCCTTATAATCGTTGTAGTAGACACATCAATATTTAGAGACAAGCCCCCTTGGCTGGTTTGGAAGCTTAGAATGAAATCCACGACAACCCAAAACTTCACCTCCACTATCAAAAATGATTGTCGGACCAGAAGGCAACCCTGCTTTGCAGCATGCTGCCTTAGGATTATATATAGAACCCTTAAGGCTTCTTGAGAACTCTAGGAATCGTATCCTCGTAGAGCGTTTGCAATAGCTTTCATTGGAATTTTGGCAGCAAAACGTATCTCAACCTTGAAAGTCTTGGTCTGATACGAACGCCTTTGCCTTTTCCGATCTCCCTCCCCAGGGCTGTCATTACCATGAGGACTACTATTCCCACTAACTTTGTTTGAGGACACGTCTTCAAGCACAACACTGCATTCAATATTTTGTTGTGGAAGAGCCCCTACTGTAAACAAGTTCTCCTCACCATCATTAGTGAAGTACTTTCCCTGAAAGTCACCAATATAAGTCTGGTGAACTCTATCCACGATATTTCTTCGATACCTTTGCCATCAATAGGTTTACCATCTTCATAAGACAGAGAAACCTTTCCGCCCAGTGCCAAACCTTGCCACTGGAACTCGATTCATTGAGACTTTTCTTTTCTTTTCTTTTTTTCTCTTTTTTTTTTTTTTTTTTTGCTTGGGGGTATGACGGGTGGGGGTGGTGGTAAAGTTTTCTCCTCAGCTTCCGCTTCAATCTCTGGGGGATAAGGCCTGTTGATTGTCGTTGTAGGGACTCCAGTGAGTTGAGGTGCCTGTCGACGAAGGCATTTGGCCACAAGATGATGTACCATCTCCTTCTGTGCAATAAACCTGGGTGGAGACCCCATGGGTGTGTTTACCCGCGCGTCTTGCGTTCGAGGGGTATTGATACGCAGGTTATTGAACTGCAGAAAGCCTTGCTCCCAATCTGCATTTTCATCTTCTTCGGTCTGCTGCCTAATTGGTTTCTCGGGCTGATGGACTGATTGACGGTTCCTTGGTGATGGTGGTTGATGGGAACCTGATGTCTTGTTGCCTTGAGTTTCCATAGCCCGTTTCATACTCTTAATCTCCTCCCGGAGGTCATGAATGAGCTGAGACTTGGGTGTAAGAACCTCTTCTTCTTCGCCCACCATGTGAGAGGCTTCAAATTGACCTCTTGGGAGGGCGGCCCTGATCCCTTCAGGATGAGAGAGGCTACAGAATGGCGGCGTAATGGGCATTGCGGCTGCCCTTGACCGGGTTAACATCTCCGATGCTTTGGAAGTGCTTGGCTGGGTGAGGTCCACCATGTTGACTTCTGTCGTCTGGAGGAGACGTCTCCTCCTTTTAGCTTCTCTCTTGGGGTGCGGCATCCGGTGCTTTTCTCGAGACGGGGCCACGACAGGCGCATAAGTCATATCCTCCCTCAGTCTGATCAATGAGGCGAATTGATTTTTGTGTATAAAATCAGGGATCAGCCTGAGCACCAAACGTGGATACGTCGTATGGCGCCTCTGGGGATACTGCCACCCGCTAAAGAGTCTTGGCTTTTGGGACGCTCTTAATTTGTGAGCGCTCTGCAGTGGCTTCTTCTGCGGCCTACCCCTTTGTCGGGGGTGTGAAAATAGCCTATACCTTGGTCCTGGCGGCAGTGGTGGCGAAGCCTTCAAGTTTAACCGGGAAGTTATTTTCCCGAACTGCTTTTTCTGCTGCGCTTTTCTCCTTGGTTTCCTTGATGCATGATGAGGAACCGTCACTATGTTGGCAGTCTCATAGTGACCTGGAGATTTGACTCTAGCTCGTGAGCTAGATGGAGCATTTGTTGACTGATGGGACGAATGCGTCGGATCAGGGATGACGAATTGCAATGTGCCTAAACCGGATCGGACAATAATAGGTCCTTGCGGCTTGAATTGGTCGTCCCCTCCATCGGCCAATGGAGCCTCCAGCTGAGAAAACTTGGTTTGTCTTCTTGACTCCTTCCGCTCTTGGGTGTCACTTTGGTTAAGTCGGGGGGCTAGGTCAACAACCCTTGAGGCAGCCCGACCAAATTGGCGAGTGATGGTGCATCGAACAGGATTTGGCACAGTTTTGCCCCCTTTTCGGGGGACATTGGCTTCTAGTCGGCTAGTTGGCGCTAGCCGGGTTGCAGTAGATTGTCTCGCAGACTTTTTCATGGAACGGGACTGCAAAACAGGTTGTCTTGCAGGCTGTTGTGCTACTGGTTGGGCTGATGCAGCAAACCGACGGGCGGACTTTTTGGCATAGTCCGACTGTCGAGCAGGCGGGCCCATTTGGATTGGCGCCTGCAGAGACTTTGTTGGTTGAATAGGAGTGGTCTTCGAGCCTTGAGCAATAAGAGGCTCCTTGAGTAGTGCAGATCGATCTCTTCTTTACTTTATCGCTGCAGGAGAGTAGTCGACGTGTCGATAGACACGGTGCTCCGGCTTCTCTGGTATGCGAATAAAGTGATGTGGGATAGCCGCATCCATGTGATCTGGCTCAGAAATAACAAAACCGCCATTAGGCAGGAATCCGAAAGCCATCGAATGCGCCATGAAATCTGCAAAGGAGCATTTCAAAGTGTTTAACAGCGAAAAATTAAATAAGCATATAAAGACCATAGTTTTCAGCTCTTAAAGATGAAGGGAGAATGTTTCACGTCGGGTTCACCATTTGTTCCGGCCTCGTGAGAAATAAATTTCATATACTTGGTTAAAGATAAAATTGTTTCCCTGTGGCTTTGAGAATAAATGCTTAATTAATTCCCCAGCAAAATTTTAAAGCATCCAATTCTTTAACCGAGTCCAAAAAGTATATCACAGAAATATTTTGCATTGTGTTCCACATTCTGATTTTACATCTCCAACGAGAAAACCCTTGATTAAAAGAGCTGAATACAATGGTCCATAAAAAAAATGCTTAACAATAATGAAGTGCGTAGAAGATCCTTCTACGTCTTTACAAGTGCACGAAAAATCGTGTCTAACAGAAATATAAAGATAAATGAGTACACTTCGCCCCGCGCCGTGACTCGAATGTGAGGTATATGACGCCACGCGCCGTATCTTAAATATGAAGTACATGACGCCGCGCGCCATGACTTAAATGTGAGGTACATGACGCCACACGCCATGTCTTAAATGTGAGTTTACGCTTAGCCCGTCGACCAGCGATGACTCGGTTTTGGGAACTAGTGAGGGGCCCGTCGGCTACACTAGTAACCTTACACAGCAAACTAAGTGCGCTCTTAGCTTCTGGATTTACACAGCAGACCAGCGTGTCCCGCTTTCAGCTTCAGTATTTATACAAGAAACCAGCGTCTCCCGCTTTCAGCCTCTGGATTGAACAATTGGGTGGTTTTACCAAGAAATGGATTCAACCGGATTTAAAAAGTATGTTTGGGTCATTTTTGACCAATTAAAAAGGTTTGGGCCCAACTGGGCTTGCTGAAAAGAGTTTGGGCCATCTTGGGCTTTTTGGAGATTTTTGAGCCATCTTGGTTTTTTTTGAAAAGTTTTTGGGCCATCATGGGCTTTTTAGAGAGTTTTGAGCCATCATGGGCTTTTTGGAGAGTTTTGGGCCATTATGGGCTTTTTGGAGATTTTTGAGCCAGCTTGGGCTTTTTGAAAAGGTTTTGAGCCATCTTGGGCTCTTTGGAGAGTTTTGAGCCATCTTGGGCTTTTTAAAGGGTTTTGGGTCATCTTGGGCTTTTTGGAGAGTTTTAGGCCATCTTGGGCTCTTTTGAGAGTTTTGAGCCATCTTGGGCTTTTTAAAGGGTTTTGGGCCATCTTGGGCTTTTTGGAGGGTTTTAAGCCATCTTGGGCTTTTTGAAGGGTTTTTGGGCCATTATGGGCTTTTTGGAAATTTTTGAGCCAGCTTGGGCTTTTTTGAAAAGGTTTTGAGCCATCTTGGGCTCTTTGGAGAGTTTTGAGCCATCTTGGGCTTTTTAAAGGGTTTTGGGCCATCTTGGGCTTTTTGGAGAGTTTTAGGCCATCATGGGCTTTTTTTGAAAAGTTTTTGGGCCTTCATGGGCTTTTTGAAGGGTTTTTAGCCATCATTTTGAAAGTCTAAAAATATATATATATATATTTTTTGGGGCCCATGGGGCAAATACATATATATTTTTTTGAAGGCCCGTGGGACAAAATATTCATTTTTGGAAGCCCGCGGGTCATTTATATAATTTTAGAAATCAAAATCTTTGTTTTTTTTTTTTTTTATGCCATTGAATATAAATGTGTATTTTGATATATTTTTATAGAAAATACTTATATATTTATTTTTATTTTTAAAGGAGGAAATATACTTAATCCGTGTGTCAATTCAACCCGCCAGTCGGGGAGTATCCACGTTAGGAAAAGTAGTTTTTGAAAATAATGTATATGTATATATTTATATATTTATATATTTATATATTTATATAATATACATATATATTTTTATTTTATTTTTAAAAGGGGAAAATATACTTAACCCGTGTGTCAATTCAACCCGCCAGTCGGGGAGTATCCACGTTAGGAAAAGTAGTTTTTTTGAAAATAATATATATGTATATATATATATATTTATATAATATACACATATATATTTTTATTTTATTTTTAAAAGAGAAAATATACTTAACCCGTGTGTCAATTCAACCCGCCAGTCGGGGAGTATCCACGTTGGGAAAAGTAGTTTTTGAAAATAATATATATGTATATATATATAATATAACACATATATATTTTTATTTTATTTTTAAAAGAGAAAATATAGTTAACCCGTGTGTCAATTCAACCCGCCAGTCGGGGAGTATCCACGTTAGGAAAAGTAGTTTTTTTGAAAATAATATATATGTATATATATATATTTATTTAATATACACATATATATTTTTATTTTATTTTTAAAAGAGAAAATATACTTAACCCGTGTGTCAATTCAACCCGCCAGTCGGGGAGTATCCACGTTGGGAAAAGTAGTTTTTGAAAATAATATATATGTATATATATATATATATAATATAACACATATATATTTTTATTTTATTTTTAAAAGAGAAAATATACTTAACCCGTGTGTCAATTCAACCCGCCAGTCGGGGAGTATCCACGTTGGGAAAAGTAGTTTTTGAAAATAATATATATGTATGTATTTATATATATATATATAATATACACATATATATTTTTATTTTATTTTCAAAAGGGGAAAATATACTTAACCCGTGTGTCAATTCAACCCGCCAGTCGGGGAGTATCCACGTTGGGAAAAGTAGTTTTTTTGAAAATAATATATGTATATATATATATACATATAATATATAAAGAAGAAACTCTCTCTCTCTCTCTCTTTTTTTAACTGAAAGAAAAGAAAAAAAAAAAAAAAAAAAAAAAGAAAAATCTGGAGAACTTCGTTGAGCTTTCTGCTCCAAGTTCTCCTCCCTCTCGTTGCTGTCGTTCCCCCCTCTTCGCTTTTGCCGAATGCGGCTATTTATAGGCTTTTGCCGGGTCCGGGATGGGTTCAGCGGCTGTGGATGCAAGCTCACGCGGAACCGTCTTCCCGCGGAACTGCCTTCCCGCGGAATCGCCTTCCCCGCGGAATTGTACGCGGAACTGCACCGGAAATGCTTTCCCGCGGAACTGTCTTCACGCGGAATTTCACTTACGTATAGTGACGAAATCTGACCGTTGGTCCCCTGATATATCTTGTGCATGCAAACACGCTACTTCCTGCAATTCCTATTTCCGCTGATCTCATAAACAACTTTCCATGAGCAGCCCTGTCATGAAGCAATTTCATCCACTGTTATCGACGAGGTGAGGACCGGCGCCTGTTGCCAACGACTTTGCTCGCGGCCGAGTGCTTGTCTGCCGCGGAACCACCCAGCCTAAACAGGTTAATCGTCTTCAACGCCGATCCCTTGTCCGTCTTAGTGGTGCGGCACCCTAGGAAGCTTTCCTGCGGCAGCGGCCCGGATCTGGTCTTGATCAGATTCAATCCCAGCGACGCAGCGACCATTGGCAAGGCGTCCTTCATCTCCAGCGGGTCCTTCCGTATCTTAGAGGTTGACGAAGGAGATCCAAGTCCGGAAGGGGAATCCACCGGCTGCGGTTGCAGCTGCTCTGTTGCTCTATTGGTTTGGCGCTGCGCTTCAACTCCTAAGCTCGAATTGGTTCCAGCTTCTTCTTGTTCGCATAGAGAACTGCTTGCTCTTCGTGCAAGTGATACAGGTCAGCATCTTTCTCTCTCTCTTTCTTTCTCTCTCTTTTCCGCATACACAGAGGTACCAGATTTTCCCATCCTCCTCCTGCGGCCATTTCTCCGTTCAAACTCGCACAAGAAATGCACGCCGAACGGTCGGAACAGCTCCAGAACCGACGGTGTCCTTCGCTACGGAAGTGCTCGATCCAGGACCCGACTCGTCCTGGCCAGGCCTTTCGCGGCTAGCGACGCCCCTCGAACTCTGCCATTATCCCGCTATTGATCCTGTTTCCGTCGCCGATCTGCTTGATCCGGTCCATCTTCGTATGGCCAGGGGAGACGTCTGGGGCAGGGCATATCTTGAACATCTTTCCTGCGTTGAGCGCACTGGCGGCGTCAGCAGTGTCCCTGGCTTCCTTGATCAGCTCCTGGGTGTCCATCATGTATAGCTCCCCCACCAGCCAGCCAAGGTATGCGGTGTAGGCCCACCTATAGCCCTTGCAGACCAAGACCTCATCCCTAAGAGGGACCATCGTGCTGCTTTCTATGATCCTGTCTATGTTCCGCTCCGCAACTGTCACGGCGCGTTCGGCCATCACTACCTGTGTTGCGGTCCCTATCGATGCCTGTGCCACTGCCCCTACGAGTGCCGAAGCGCTAGACATGACGAGCTGGTGGAGTCTCTCGACGTCCGACTTCCCCATTGCGATCCTCTTGTCCTTCAAGTCGAACGTCACCAACCCTTGCATGATTCTGACGTGGACCCCCCCAGCACCGCCTTCATGTGCCGGGCTTCGTTGTTCAGGTCCTTGAAAATGCTCAGAAGATTCAGCTGGTTTGAACCCACTTGGATTTCTTCCTGCAGCTCCTTGATCCGGTCCAAGAGCTCCTTCATGTAGTCGATGGTGTCGCCAAGGATTAGCGTTCTATCCATCTTGCTGATCTTTGGGACGACTGATCTGAGCATGGAGAGGCGGTCATTCGAGCGCTTGCGCCGTCGCCTCTCGGCCATAAGGTTCTTGGACGGCTGGCCCTCGGCTTTCTTGGAACGGTTCTTGCGGACCAAGCAGGCGCCAACGTTGAAGATTGGAGTTTCCTCGGGCAGTTGGGTCATCTCCTCCTTGCAAAGCATCTGCTTGGAATTCTGCTCTGAGATGTGGTGGTTGTGGCAGCTGGTAAGGAGGCCGAGTTCCTCGTCGTCGTCGTCGTCACCAAAAGCATTCTCTTCTTCGCCATCGTCGTCAGCAGCAGTTCGAGCAGCTCTGTTTCGCTGCGGTCCACTCGTTGCCGACCTGGAACTCTCTGCACACTCATCCAGCTCCCGATTCAATCGCTCAACCTTGGATTGAAAGCCAGAGAGCTCCTTTACTCCCTCTTGGATTGCCTTGCTGAGGGCCTTCTCAGCTTGCTCGATCTCTATCGCCTTGGCGATCAGTAGCTTCGGCTGCTTTGGGTAGAAGGAGGAGGCGTCGGGACCCAACAGCGTCCCGGCCTTATAGCTCAAGAATTTGTCGCATTCCTCAAACCTGTGGAGACGGGCGGTCATCTGCTGGCCGCCCAGCACGAGGTTCTTGGCGTCTTTGTGGGGATTGCCGCTGTCGAAGTTGATACTCTGCCACCCGTCGTCGATGATCAGAAACCTCGGCTGCACGCCTCCCTCCGCGAACTCCTGGAGCCCGTGTCACATGCTGACAGGCTCCACACTCAGGTAAAAGGCGTCCCAAGTGCACCATCCAAACCTGTCGATAATGGGCGGCAGAGATTTCTCCTCCAATAGCCGGAACGTGTCAAGGTGGACTCTGGCGGCGGCAAAAGCTTCCTTCATCAGGTTGTAAGGATTGTCTGAGACATGCAGATACGCGATGGCATGGAAGGACGTCGAGGAGGAGCCATTGGGTTTCCATCTGCAGCTCGGAGCCGCTGTTCCCGACCCACATCGTCGACTACCAGTTCTTGAACCTGAAGACGCTGAGGAAGCTCCGGCCATGGAAGCTGCCCAGCGAGTTGGTGTGCCGATCGGAGGCGGGCTCCTCCTTGCTGAAGCCGAGGAAGGCGCCCTTGGATGACCGGGACTGAACTTGGTGGAACAGGGAAAGCGGGGCATCCGAAGAGCAGCAGACGGAGGAGAAGCTCTTTGACGGATATTGCAGATGCTCTGCCTTTCTACTACCGGGAACCTCGTCTTCAGTGGCTCTGGAGACAAGATCATATGCGTGTGGTGAAAGGATGGAGGGTCCCATTCTTGCCTTTCCATGCTGAATGGGCACATGTGGCCGGTGAAGTGCTTGGCGGTGGAGGAAGACCGAGAATCCTCCGAGGAGGACCGGAGGTGGATCGTCTATAGTGGCAGTCTGGACAAATTGGTGGAAATGTGGAAGGTGTCAGATTGCGCAGCGGACGTGCAGATTTCGCGGCAACAGCAGCAGGTGGGGCCAGAAAAACAAGCATTGAGTTGAGAAGGGTGGGTCGTCGGCGCATTCTATCTTGAAGCACGTGCCGCAGCTCAGCCCGTTGTTGAAGAGGGCAGTGCTGAGAGCTGTCGTGTTCACGCCGTAGCCCCGGCTGTAGAGGTTGCCGTACTTGCGCGCCCCCGCCCATAATACCAGAAGCGTCGCTCCCACCATAGAAGGTGGCATGGGCGATTGGGGGATTGGGTTCTTCTGGGAAGTGTCGGCGACCTTGGTTCTCTACTGGTTCTCCATTTTTATTTTATTTTATTTTATTTTATTTATTTATTTATTTATTTATTTATTTTATGAAAAATTATATTGGTCCATGCTCAAAATATATCTCATCACTAGCATTCACCCTTACAAGGCTGCAGCAATTCACATTCGAACTCGCGAGTGGGGCTTTTGTCAATATTTTAATTCATATCTTTTACCGACAAAAGCTCTAGTTGCAAGTTCAAAGAAGCATGATTGCAGCCATATAAGAGCATATAAGGGTTAGAATCAAAGCTAGTGTGGGGATTTTGGTGGAAGGTATTAGAAATATGAAGGATTGTCATCTATTTAGAACTGAAAACTATTGTGCTCATATACATATAAAAAAAACTGTTGTGCTCATAATATAGCCAAATGAGTGCTTTCATGGGAGAGGGGATGGTGAAAATTGGCAGGTGACATGCAGGCATGCATTAGGGATGCATTTTGTAAGGATAATGATCCATTCGTTGCATAGAATGTTTGGTGGGGCAATCTTTCCACTTGATTTCTTTCCTCCTGTATAACCGAGGGGATGTGAGAGCCTTTTCCTCTGTTAATAATAGATCAAACATCATAACTTATAACTATTCATAATGGCTTAAAAATCAATATTGCAAACCCTACATAGAGAACTAATTCGAGCAACTTTTTACCAGCTTTTCTAGAACAATATACAAGCGCATGCCTCATGCATCATAATTAAAAAAATTCAGATGCTAGTTAAATATTCATCAACTTCAAACGTTATAACATATGAATTATATTCCGATCTGATGTGGGGTGCGTGAAATTACTTGGACGTAGAAGCAAGAACTAGAATGTACTAAAATAGGAGAAAAGATCATTCATTATTCGAATATCAACAACAGCTGAATATCATTAATTATTCGAATATCAACAATAGTTCAAGAACATTAATTATCTAATTTAGATAGATAGTCAAATCCTTATTACATATTTTATAGATAGCATCCTGGTCATTAACCATTTTCACCGTAGAAAAATGAGTAGCCAAGACGACCAAACTTGCCAATTCCAAAACCTATAGCTTCTTAACAGTGTTTGTTAGTGGTATTAAATCCAGCTTTATGTAGCTTATACTCTTTGTTGTCATCTTCCCTGACAAGTGCGCCAGAAATATAGGTTGATACTCCAACTAAGACTTCTGATGGATAGTGCCCATTTCCCATTGGGCATCCTTGATTGTGTGATGTAAGGGCCACGTCTCCTCCCTAGTTGATTAGCTCTGAAACCCTTAAATAGAGCAGCTGGCCAGTATCTCACTGCTACGTCAAAGTATTTCACCCACTAATTATTTGACTATCGGTCTTGCACTCACGCCCGCACGCACACATGTAAATACGTTTATAGATGCATTTTAGTCGCTAGATCGAATAAATTCATTTGATGAAACAACAACAATAATTATATACTTAATTACTATTACTGTGCTCAAGGCAAACTAAAAAAATATTACTCTTTTACGTTAATTACCAGGTAAATCGTGATTTTGAATTCAACTTGAAAACCATGAAAGGTTGAAGTTTGTTTGAAGACAGCTCCCACATAGAGTCTTGAGTTTATATGAACGAATCCCAGACAATCAAGGTTATAACAGCCAGAATTTTGTGCCTATACACCATGACGATAATACATTAATAGATTTTTAAAAAATTAGTCCTAATATTTTATTCGCAAAGCCATATATACCTCTCATTCTAAAATGATTAGTTGTAAGATCAAGTACCAAAAATTATGGGCATATTCGGCAATGAAGAAAATATTTTTTTTCTCCACAACTACCCTATTTTTCAATTTTTTTCACATCTTCCATACGACTATTCTATTTTCAATTATATCTTTAAAATTATCCATACAACTAACTTAATTATTTTAACTTTATTACTTATCATTACCCCTATCATATCACATCATTTTATTCCAATTCAAAAACTTTGAAAAATTTTCGTCTAAAAGTTTTAACATTTTCCAAACATACCCTATATTTTTTATAATTTGTCTTTTCCATTTCTTTTAGAAGAGCAGCGTATGCATATATGTATTCAATCACTTTGAAGGGCATAATTCAAAAATAAATATGATTAGTCATGTTAAAGTTAAGGGAGCATTTAAATGAAAAATAAAATAAAAATATAAGTACTTCCTAATAAAAATATTATTAATGAAATAATATACATTAAATATAAAAAAATATTATAAAAAAGTGAGAATAAAGAAAAAATAGATAGAAAAAATGTGTGGGAAAATATGAGAAAATAATTAGAAATATATGAAAAAGCGGTTGGAACATAAAGGCGAAATTAGAAAAAAGCAAAGTAACCAAGTGTTCTAATTTTACTTTTGCATCTTCTCTAGTGCAACCTAAATGCAAAATATGTTTACTACAATTTTTTCATATTTAAAATTAGCAAACCGCCAAACCCATATCAAATCTCTTCACACTCAAAGATGGAGAGTTTACAGATCTTCGTCAATATAATTCAACAGTGTTAGCGTAATAGAGGAATTAATTACCTAAAAATTAAAAAAGTGAGTATATGTACTTGGTGATGCAGTGGCTAGGAATTAAGTATCTGAGAAAGTTTAATAATAACAACAACAATATAAATGATATCATTTACCATATTAAAAGAGAAACTTACCAACCAAAATATAGTAAATCTTGTTTTCTGGTCTCCATATAGCTGTTCATTAACCTGAAAAATATTTAAAAATCATGTTATGCGTAAATAAAATCAGTGCATGATAACGAAAATACATCCTCTCTAATTATGATTTTGCTTAATTGTAAATTATACCCCCCATCCGGCCCAAAAAAAGATGTTGAGGAATTTAGAACTAAGAAGGATGTAACCGAAGCTCTTGTCTTAGGGCCCAACTTCATTCAAATCCCAAACATTTAAATAGCCTGAAGCTCCATAAAAGCGGCCTTGAGACACGTACATGACGTTCTATATATCATGAAAGTCAAAGTAACAAGAATTAAGCGCTAAGATTAAGGAATTAATCAAGATGATTAATTTGTATTTTATATTTTAGTTTTTGTTTTTATACATACGTGATCCCAATGTTGTCAGAACCGAACCGGTGATTGAACCGGTAAAGGAACTGGTCTGGTTCGAACCGGTTCGACCGGTTAATCAAACCGGTTCGAACCGGTGACGTCAGCATGACATATTTATGACATCATAAATATTAAATTTTTTTAAATTTTAAATAAATATATTGATAAACTTATGTTTTTATAAATCCTAAATATATATGTTGGATTTTAATGACCACAATATAAGAACAAAACATGCAGGAAAAAAATTAATAGCGAGTTTTAAAAAATTAAGTACATTAATTGACCTGAAAGACTTAAACTTATAATAAGCTACGACCGTTGTTGCTTGGTTGTTGGTTCTTGAATTCTTCCTCTTTATCTCGGTACCTTGATGAATTGCTATAAACATACCTGAAAAAATAAGAAATAAAACAGATCAGTAAGTGTTCAAAATTTGTATAATTAATAATATGAAAATTAAGAACATCTCTTATGTTTAGCAAAAAATAAAAATTTAGAAGTTTATAAACCATTAAATGCATCATTCTCATCAAACATAAATTTTAAAAGTATACAAATTCTTCATTTCAACCAAATATAACATTTTAAAAGTCTAACAATACATCATTCCCACCAAACATAAAATTTTAAAAGTCTACAAACATTCAAACACACATTCTTGTCTGAAAATCCACCATTTACATCATTACAAATATTAAAAGAAAAGGCTTCAATTTTCTTCTTCATCAAGCTCAACAACGACATCTTCACCTTGCCTGCCAATCAGAGTTCCTAAATTAAAATGCAAAAAATGAAAACATTAGTTACATACTACCATTTTTCTTATGAAGGCATTACTTTGACATAATTAAATAAAAACTATAGTATAATACCAAAGTCTTCAACTTCTTTTGTTTCTCTCCTACTGTTTGGTTGATCTATTTGCAACCAAGAGTCAACATCTTCATTTGTCAATAGTGGAGACTCATCTTCTACCACCCACTCCTCTAATATATCAATATCCTCTAAAGAAATTGGATCGTAATATTGATATTTCTTCTTCTTCCTATAAAAAAAAGATACAAGAAGTTACTTGGAATAAAACGTGGATAATTTGCATTTCTTAAAAAAAGCAACGAGAGTTTATATTTTATACCTATCAAACAATCGTAAATTGTATTGAGCATATACAAGATCACATAACCTTTGATGTTCTAGTCGATTCCTCTTTTTTGTATGAATGCGTTCGAAAACACTCCAATTGCGTTCGCATCCAGATGAACTGCATGTTTGACTCAAAATCTTCACAGCAACTTTTTGCAAATTAGGAGTGCCACATCCATGAGCTTGCCACCAAATAACTACAACAAATGAGCCACCATTAGGATACTAATTAAGTATTCATAAGTAAATAACTAATTCATAAGGGTTATGAGTTAATACATATACCTGGGGATAGAGTATAACGAGAATGAAGAGCAATTGGGCTTCCAAAATCATCATGCGCGTAATGGAACGAATCAATCTCATGAATAATACTTGTTTGGATATTAACATCGCCATGAGTCAACCGATGGATAGTTTGAAGCAGCCCTTGCATTGTCATTGTCTTTGTCATTTCATCCATGTGGTAGTGAAATTGTGGATTAAGATAATGACCAGCTAAATGAAGAGGCCGACCAAGTTGATTTTCCCATCGATTATCCACAATTGCGAGGTAGGGATCACAAGGCATCTTAAATTTCTTTAAAGTCTTCTGCATTGCATTTTTAGCTTTACGCATTGCCTCATAAATGTATCCCATTGCAGGCCTTTCATCACTATCTACCATTCGTAACACACGAACAAGTGGTTCAAATGCTTTCACAACAATTTCACATCTTTCCCAAAAGGAAGAACTCAAAACATAGTTAGAAGCAGTTCTTCCCTTTTGAGAATTTTTCCATTTACAATCCACCCATTCTTTACAAGTGAACATTGCCCGTAGTTCATTCATGCAGTTCAACATACTTTGCAATGCTATAAAATTTGTTGCAAAACGAGTTATAGCAGGACGAATAATTTCCTTTCCACCGGTAAATTTTCTCATCAAGCACAAAACAAAGTCATGATTATAAATAAATGTTGAAATAGAACGAGCTTCCTCTATCACCTCTTCCATCTTTGCAATATCTTCTAGCATCAAATCAATACTATGTGCAGCACATGGTGTCCAGACAATGGATGGATATTTATCATTTAGTAAATGACCCGCAAGTCGATAGTTAGATGCATTATCAGTTACTACTTGCACAACATTTCTAGGTCCAACTTCCTCCACAACTGTGACGAATAATTCAGAAAGCATTTGACCAGTTTTTGAGAATTCGGAAGCATCAACAGACTTTAAAAATACAGTTCCTTTAGGACAATATACTAGAAAATTTATCAAAGTTCTTCCCTTTTGATCTGTCCATCCGTCGGCCATTATGGAGCAACCAAATTCTTTCCACATTCCCTTAAATGATTCAATCTGATCCCTTACTTCTTTCACATTCTTTTTCAATAAGAAACCTCTTAAATCATGATATGTTGGAACTTTAAATCCATATCCAATTGAGCATGCATGATCAAACATAGATTGAAAGTGCACAGAGTTTGCAGCATTACATGGAATACATGAAGCATAAAACCACTTTGCAATTTCTGAATGTGCCCTTTCAATTGCATCCTTACCAGCCATAACACTCTTAATGGATGGTTGCACACTCCCACTAGGTCCCTTCATTTTCTTTAAACTACCCTCTGTGTTTCTTTTCAAACTAGGGCCCACAACAACATCTTCTTCTTCATCAATAACTTGGTAGTCAGAAAATGGGCTACTTTTGGGAAGAAGAGGTTTTTTACTAGTGGTTGCAGATGTACCACTAGTTGCAAGATCATTTTTCATGTCCAAAAGTACATTAGGTGGGACCTTTTTACATACAGCTACATCACCCTTTATATTTGCCAAATGCTTTTTCACCCTGTGAATTCCTCCTCCTGAGAAAATCTTCCCACAATACAAACATTTGTATTTATTTTTTTCTAATTCTACTACATGATTCCATGCAATATTAGTCCTCCCCCGAGTGGGTTTTGACCCAGAATCTGTTGTACTACCAGCTACCGGTGTTGCATTTGATCCAGTATTAAAAGACTGGTTTCCGCTTTCAGATGGGTTTGATGACGACATGATGATTAAATAATTACCTAAAATTGTAAAATGAAAAATTCATTTAACATAATTTTCACAAATAGACAATTAAATTAATTTTTCCACGATTAGCATATAAACAATCAACAATAACATGTAAATCATGTGATGAATTTCACAAATCAATGCTATAAGTGTTATAAGTGAAGCTCATAAACACAAGAAATCAATGCTAAGTTGCCAACACCTTTAAAAAGAGTCTCTTATTTTTTCAATATTTATAATCAACCATTGTATATAATTAGAATACAAGAAAGCAATGCAAGAGTGCATCAACCATACAGTTATATTTGCAATGTCTAAAACATCATGGATTGTGAAATCTGGTATTTTAAAAATATATTTGGTATTTTATATTTTTATTTTGATTTTTTGTCTTCTAATTTTTTAAAACTAAGAATACAAGTGCCAACTCAAGTGATCAACTACCCTTCAAAAACTAAAATTCAAGTAGTTACCAAGATCTGAAATATGAAAATTAGATAAACAGATAGATACAAACCTTATGATCAATGTGGGCTCCCAAGGGACAAATCCTATAAGGGGAGAGCACAACCTTTACGTTCTTGGGACTTTGTTTGCTCAAACCAGCCACAATCTTCTTAATATCTTCCAACTGCGGTGAAAACCAAAATCAAATAACAATCAACTAGTAAAACTCCTGACTACTACAAGAACATATCAAATTAACATGCCAAAGGTGACCCATCAAAAAAAAGTCCAGGAACGTCCACCATTACGCGTGATAAAATCACTATTCACTGAAAACCTCAAAGCCGGAAGAGGTCCAAAACTCAGTGGAACAAGCAAGTTTACAATTGGGCAGCCACAACCCCAACTAATTTTCTGTCATCCAGGATTTTCAGATCTGGTTACCAATGCCGCAATGAGAGGCATCCATTCAGCTCAATATCTTCATCTAAACTGTCTCGCCAAGCACGCTGTACTTCCTCATCCTGCACAGCGACAAAAAATTTCTGTTGCTGTTTTGCGCTGCTCACCGGAGAGACGGCGACAGGGAGACGGAGACCGGAGCAAACAGAGGCAGAGACGGCGGGCGGAAGTTTGAGACTGGAGCAACCTGACGACTGACGAGTGCCCACGGACGAGCTGACGAGCAAACAGAGGCAGATTGGCAGAGTCGCCGATGGACTAAGCTGGCAGCAGCGCGTCCAGTGCCCGGCGCTGCAGATGTGAACGACGACGAATATCGGAAGACGATGGCACGGCGATTGCAGCCTGGCGACGAAGACGATGACAGACGGACGAGTCAGCGGCAGCGCATGTAGCTCCCGGCGACGAAGAAGACGACTGATGAGGCGCCCGGATGGCAGCGACTGCAGCAGACGGCGACGAGGAACGGCGACGAGGAAGAAAGACGGCGTCGGCTAGGTTTCCACTTTCCAGTAAGGGGAAGAAAAGAGATTAGGCGTCGGCTTGCTGAATCGGCTGATCGATTCAATCGGGCGATCCTTCGTTTTTTTTTTAAATATATATATTTAATATTAGTTTATTACCGAACCGGTCGAACCCGGTTGAACCGGTCATGCCGGTTCGACCGTCGGTTTACCGGTTCGGACGGTTTTTTCCTTTTGAACCGAACCGTATAGATTCGAACCGGATTTCGGACCGGTTCCTGGTCGAACCGGCCGGTCCGGTCCGGTTTTAATAACATTGCGTGATCCCCATCTATATCTTTTTTGAGATAAAAATGGTGCCCCGTCCCCCTCCAGTGCTTCTTCCACACTCACTAAGAGAAGAAAAAGAGGGGAGAGGAAGGCAGCCGTACATTTTAACAAACAAGAACCATCTTTAGATAGCATACCCAAATGCAATATGGTGGATGTTCCCACCGCACCCAAGCATTTCTAGCCAAATGATTACCAATTTTAACGGGAGAAAGATATGTGGGGCTTGCATTGTGAAACCCTGACCCACATAGGATTCATGTATGATTTGATTGAATTATGAATGGATTATTTGCAATATTGATGATTTATGGCAATTAGGTCAGAAGTTATGAATGATGATTAAATCAATCATTATAAGTCGATATGGGTCCATATGATTAAAGTGGTCTAATGAAGATTGAAAAGTATTAGTGTGCTATGAAAAATTAATTTAATTTTCATAATATGATTAATAGAAATTAAGAGGCTAATTATAGAGCTAAGTTGAAAAATGTTAGAAAATTCACAACTTGACGCCTATAAGGCGGATTAAGATGAAAATTGAAAGGGAAGCACATAATTTCGCACTTAATCTTATGGAAATGATGGATTATGAAAATTTTGATGGGATTAGGGCGAAAATTCATCATTACCGTCCAAAATCCAATGATAACTTCAAATGATCATAACTTGAGCTAGAAAAATCAGATTGAGACGAAATTTGAAATGTACGGTTAAAATTATGAGATTAATGCAATGAGAGGATTGGATTAAGCTAAGTGATTTGGAGATTATGCTTGCATGAAAAAGGTGGAGCACTTTTGACTTTTGCACCTTAAAGCAACTAGCATTTAAGTTAAAGTTAAAGAAATTTATTGAATGATTAAAGGTAAAAATGAGGTGTCAAAAGGAGGTAATTACAAGTGGATTTTATGAATTTCCTAAAATAACAAAATCCATGAAAAAATCCCCTGCATTGAAAAGGGAATTAAGGAGCTAATGGCTAGCTTAAAGGAGATACATAGAGATGGCATAGAGTGGACGACTATGAGCTCGAAAAAGTGGATTTTTTTGATTTTTTATTTATAAAATCCACGCCTAAGTTAGGTAGGGAATCAAGATAAGTAAATGATCATTTAAAATGGGTAGAAAATCATGGCCAAAGATGTCAAATCAAGGCCATATGCATGTGATCATCAAGTCGACAGCAATGGAGCAAGGGAGAGAGGTGGACGTCCAAGGTAGCTTTTGGATTTTTTTGTGATTTTTTATTTATGTTAAATAGACCCTTAAGTATGTTATTATCTAGGATAATTAAATGAACATTTAATAAAGCTGCATTTTGTGGAAAAAAAATTACAAAAGGTAGCTGCATATGGACGTCTCTATGTGGACAGCTAGGTGGGCTAAAAATTAGTTATGATTTGATAATTTTTACAAAAGATAATTACATAATTTACTTGGAGCATATTGTGCCATGTAAGCAATGGGATAAAAATGCCTTAATTACCCTCTAAATCAGGTGGCAAGTGGGCCAAAAAATCTGAAAAATCAAGGGCTTACATAAGGGTGGACGACCACATGGGTATGAGGTGTTTGTGAAAAAATTTTCAAGGAGCAAACCCGCCAAACTCCAGCAGCTGCACATCCCATATTCCAGCAAGGGAAAAGAGCAAGAAAAGGAGAGAAAAAGAGGAAGAAAAATGGTAAAGAAAGCAAGGAAATTAAGGTAGAGAAGCTAAGTTCAAGGTTGATTTAATTCAAGTAAGTGTATCCTTAAGTTTTGAATCATTTAAACTTAGCTTTCTAACTCAATTTATGAGTCATGAATATGATTCATAAGGAACCCTTAAAGAATGATTCATGATGCCCTTGATTAGGGTATCGAATGGGGATTTAATGACAAGTATGCAATTAAGGGTTCGAGAGGAAGAAAATGGTGATTAAGGTTGGATATGAGTTAATAAACTTAGTTGAAATTTACTTAAATTCATATATGATATTTATTTTTTAATGTATTATTATGATTACATGATGATTCATGACTAGATAAATTATATATGTTGATTTAGGCTTAAGTTATGAATTTTAGAAAGAATATGAATTAGGGTTACATATATGACCCAATTTCCATGTTTCTATGTTAAAAATGATATATGAATTAGCCTAAATGATTTATGGATGATTAGTAGGGTAAAATACTCTAAACCTAGGGTAATTTGGACTTTCAAAATGGGTTAGAAAGGATTGCCCTAAATCTAATTTTTGGGGACATACATGTGGACGTCCAAAATGGTGCAAGAAAGGTACCCTACATGCATGTAAAGTTGCTGTTTTGAAAGCAAATAATATATGGACTTTAAATATGTGATAATACCCTAAATTTGTGTAAAGAAAAGTCTGATTAGTTGCTGGAATTAAGTGATTAGAAATCTGTTTTGATATAAGAATCAAAAGGGACATTGAAAGTGTATAAAACGGGTCCCAAAGTTGCTGTTTTGGAACCCTATGATTAGTATATTAAAATCCCATAAAAATACACTAAGTGAAGTGTTAATTAAGGAGTATAATCACGCTGAATTGGGAAACAAGTTGTTGATTTGAAGAATTTTATGAAATACATGATTTATGTGTTGTGAAATGGACATATACGAAGAGATAACATGAATAAATGATGAATGATTTATGTGAGATATTAAAATGAAAAAATGCATGAAAATATGATGAAACATGTGGATTATGTTGCTATTTTGGTAAATAATGATAATCTCAGATTTTGAGATTAATATATGAGGTTTAAGATATAAACTAAGTGCTTAAGAATGAGCACAATGTGTGAATTATGAAAAATATGTGAAAAATGATAAGTGGGAGTAATAAACTTCTATATGATGTCTAGTGAATGACTAATGAATGTGTTATGATATACATGAATGTTACCCTAAAAATGGGTATTGATCATGTGGTGAAATGAATGGTATGATACATAAGTTGTGCTGTGTATGTATACCGGACTTGGAATTCAAGTGGGTTGTAAGTGTTAAGGAAAATAAGTTGGAAAACTAAGTTGAATGCAAGCAAATGGAAATTATATGAATGCTATGTCATTCTTACATGTATAGGCAAAGACAAACAAAAGGTTGAACCGGAAAGCTCACGTGACCAAGGTAAGCAAACAAATTTTTAAATGATTTTTGCTTTTCAACTTGTTTTACAAGTATGCAAATGATGTTCTAACTTCTTTGCTATGTTTAGCAAATAATATTTGAAATTTTTTCTAAAGTATTTAAGGATGACCATTCCTTTATCCTGATGTGTATTAAAATGTTATTTCAAATATGACAAGTAATTTGCTTACTGTTTCACAATTATGTATGAAATGCGATGAAACATGAATTTAAACAATATTTCATTGAAATAATGTTTAAAAGGGATGGCGCAAAGAATTCTCTACATGAGAATGCTAATTTTTCATGTGTAAGAGGTATATAATGCCGAGGTGACGAAAGTCATGCATGGAATGAAAATCAAGTAGGCTAGTCAAGGCAGAAAGCAGAACAAAGAGTCCGCTCTTGACATTGCCAAGTCAGAAGGTCTGGTGCCAAAGATGGAAATGATCATGTCAGGAAAGAATGTTTCCCAAGCTAGCGTACCATCACATGAAGGTTAATGTGTCATGAATGGAAATGATGCATTTTCACATCCAATGTTGATGAAATGTTTATGAAAAAGTTTCTGCTCCGCAGGTAGTTGATCACTTGCTAAGTGTCTCCTACCGAATTGAGAGAAATGCTTTTAAACGAGGTTGCTTTCAAAAATGAATTGCCTGAAAAATATACAGCTTGCTTATTGATTTTTCGACTTATATTTTGTTTTCCAAACCCATAGACATGTGAAGGAATGAAGATGACCAAGGAGCATGAATTGGACATGGAAGAATGGAAAACTTAACGATTCCTGTCGCTTATGACGAATGGTTGTATAATGACTTGATACTTGTTATTTTGATGATCATATGTGATCTATTTTATGACTTGTATTTTATGAACAAGTATCAATGGTTGATGAGCATGATATGAGATTTCTACAATTTTATATGACAAAAAATATGTATATCAGGGCAAAGATAACCTGAATAGGCACTTGATGAAATATAACACAAAAATTAACTCTTAAAGAGTAATGGCTAAATGGATAAATATCCAACAAACCGTCATGTGACAGGGTAACAATCCTGATCGCGTTTATCAGTCGATAGATCCCGAGGTAAGGATGTGACGCTCGGGCTGGGGTGCCACATGCATATGTATAAAAAAATGGATGTAAACATATTTTCCCCTGTGATCAGGCCCATTTAATTACCTAGTTTTTAAATTTATAAAATTAAGATCCACTTACCTGAATAAAGGATCTAAGAGTAGCATTTTCTATGACCATATCATCATTGTTCCTTGTTCTCAAAATTGGAATGGTTCCTTGTGGACAATCTCCGATGTTCAGTTCCTTTAGTTTTGTCGATGATGCATTACTTGCCAAGTCTATATTTTGATGATTAACAAATCAATTTGAGTAAGTTTTGGTTACTAACATATTTGTGAAAGTGATTAAAGGATATACAAATGAAGAAAATGAAGCATAACAGGTCAAGTCGAATTCCAAGTCGATTCAGGCATCGACTTAGGCCAAGTCGATCCCCAAGTCAACTCCAGCAGCGACTTCAAAACGTCATTTCTGTCCAGAGTTGAAATCGAAGACAAGAGCTGCCGAAGTCGCATCCCAAGTCGACTCCGCATGCTACTTGGGTGAAGTCGCAGACCAAGTCGACTCCGACATTGACTTCAAACTTGATTTTCTGTCCAGAGTTGAAATCGAGAACAAGAGCTGCCGAAGTTGCATTTCGAGTCGACTTGACATGCGACTTGGGTGAAGTTGCAGGCCAAGTCGACTCCGGCTTTGACTTCAGTGCGGAACTTGCAGAACGAGTCGACTCAATGCTAGACTCAAGTGAAGATGAAGGCCAAGTCGACTCAAACACTTGACTTTGATCAAATAAAGATCAAATGAAGTTCAGAACAAATAAAGCTGCATATTTTCATGGAGGATCGAGATCACACATGCATTCCAAGACTCAAGACTCAAGACATGGAGTCAAATATTTTTAAGATAGAAGAATTATAAAGAGTTTTAAGTAAAATAGGGGAAGAACAATCAAACATGAAGAAATTCAAGCAAGCAAGTCATTCCAAAGAATTTCAAGTTCAACTAGCAAGCTGAGGAAGTGAAGTCGCACCCGAAGTTGACTTCACCTGCGACTTGGGTCAAGTCGAGGACCAAGTCTACCTAGACTGGAACTTGAAGAAGTTATGAACAGCCGAAGTTGCACCCGAAGTCGACTCCACCTGCTACTTGGGTCGCAACGGTCAAAAATTTTTGAACGTTGGCACATTAAATGCGTGCCACCTACTTCCAAACATTCGGATTCCCTCAGCATTTATAAAAGACATTCAATATGAACGAGAGGTGTAGCTAAGAAATCATTGATTGAGCACAACTCCCATCTCTAAGAGCATTAAGTGATTAAGCCATCATATAGAAGCAGAACTCCGATTTCAAACTGCCAAGAGCTACTTGTTGAATCATTAATACTGCTGTACAAGTTCTTCTCTGTGTCAAATCTTCCTCTACACATCAGTAACGTGTAGAAACTTTCCTTTAATTTCTTTTGTTGTATTGAACTTGATTTAGTTTGGATAACTAAGATCAAGTGTAAGCAAAGTAGTGTGAGATTGGAGTGGAACTCGTCACCTACTTTTGATATGACATCCTAATTTACTTCCGTTTCCGCATTTGCCAAAGGCCAATCTTTTACTAGACTACCATTGTTTGATGGGAACAATTTCGGCTATTGGAAGCTACATATGAAACAACTCATCATGGCTACAGATATGGACTCTTGGATTGCAATTCAAGACCGTGTAACTTTGCCTACTGATGAAAGAGCTTCCAAATAGACCAATGAGGAAGTAAAAACTATTAAGAGCAACACTAAAGCTATGAACTCACTGTTTTGTGCTCTTACCACTTCCAAATATGATAAAGTATCCTCTTGTTTAACTGCAAAAGAGATATGGGATACATTAACATCTATCTATGAAAGAACTTCTCAAGTCCAAGGGACAAGGAGAAACATTTTGATTGGAGAATTGGAAAGCTTTAAAATGCTAGAAACAGAAAATATTTCTGAAATATTTGCTAGATTCTCGAAAATTACTAATGCTTTGAAAGGTCTTAAAAAAGCTATTTCTGAATTTGAACAGGTCATGAAATCTTAAGAGCTCTACCGGAATTTTGGACTCCAAAGATTACTGCAATAGAAGAAGCCAAAGACCTAAACAAATTGAAGCTAGAAGACCTTATTAGCTCATTAATGTCACATGAGCTAATTAAGAAAAGAAATGAAGATCACCACAAAGGAAAAAGAGCAATTGCACTAAAAGTCACCCACAACTCGGATGAGTTCACCTCCTCATCTCACAACGATAATGAAGACATTGCTCTACTTACTCGCAGATTTCAAAAGTTTGTGAGAAAAGAAAAGAACTTCAAAGATTTCAAAGAGAGACCTCGAAGGCGACAAAGTGTTATAGATCTAGCGGTATGGGACATATGCAAGTTCAATGTCCTACACCGGAAGAAAGATCAAAGGATCATCAAGAAATGAAGGAAAGATATGAAAGCCAAAAATTTCAAAGGCCCAAGAGAAGAGGAATGTACGTGAATGAGGAAACTTCATCAACAAGTAGCTCCTCAATCGATGATTTTGAAGCGGCTAATTAAGCGAGAATATGCTGCATGGCGCGGATTGAGCAAGAAGAAACTTTGAACACAACGGAAGTTTTGGAAGAGCAAACCACCTCAACAAAATGCACAAGTAATGAAGAGGTAACTTCCAAATTTTGCTATTCTCAATCTACTCATTCTTCTATTCAAGAATTTCTCAAATGTGCTGAATTAGAGGAATTACAACATGCATATGATTCATTATATGAGGAAATAAAAAAAACTAGGAAACAAGTTATCATTAAAGAGACAACGATGTAATTTCATTATTATTGTAAATGGAAAACTAGCAGAAAGAACAACAAAACTGAAAGAAGAAAATGAACTGCTATTGAAAGAAGTGGAAAAATGGAAAAAGGATAATGAATCCTTAAATGAATCATTAACTAAGTTCTCTAATCCAGGAGAAAGTGTGAAAATGTTTTTAAACATGACCTCTCAAAACAATAGAAGAGGTCTTGGATACTCCACATTTGAGTAAGGAGAAAGTAGTAAATCAAGTGTGCCAAAACTTTTAAAAAATCAAGCTAAAGCTGCACCTATTTACAAATTCAAAGGAAAACAAGTTGTTTGGACTAAAAGGCCAACTTTTGAACCATTACATGTTTGGAGGCCTACTCCTAGACTACCGATGACTTGCAACTTTTGCAATAAGATGAGTCACAAAATCTATAAATGCAACTTTAAGAAACTATATGACTATGGTGCAAAATTAGTTTAGATTTCAAGAAACACAAGATTTGGTCTTTCAAGAATAGAACAACAAAGATTAAATCAATTTACTAACCTAAATTGACCCATAAAATGGGTACCAAAGAGATAAGATTTATTTGCTCATTTTTCAAGTATGTTTCAAAGCAAAGGCAAACAACATTTGGTTCATGGATAGTGGTTGCTCAAGGCATATGACTGGAGAAAAAAATTTATTTCATAAACTCAAGCCTTGCAACGATGGAACTGTCGCCTTTGGAAACAACAAGAAAGGTAAAATTAAAGGTAAAGGAAACATTTATAGTATTTCAAATGCATGTATGGAGGATGTATTGTTTATTGAAAGACTCAAGCACAATCTAATGAGTATTAACCAATTATGTGACAAAGGATACAAGGTTGTGTTTGAATCTCTATATCAATGTATTTGATGGAAAACATATCATGTTTAGCGGAAAAAGACGTGGAAATGTATATTTGGTTTCGCTTGATGAACTTGATGGTCAATGTCTAATGGCCATTGATAATGATCCATGGGTTTGGCATAAGAGGCTTGGGCATGTAAACATGTCAAACATCAATACCCTATGGAAAAATAATTTGGTAGAAAGATTGCCAAAATTAAAATATGACAAAGATAAAATTTGTAAGGAATGTCAACTATCAAAATAACCTAAAATGTCTTTCTCTACCAAAAAGAAAATTTCCACTATTAGACCACTTGAATTACTATATATGGATCTATATGGGCCATCTGACATTTTAACCATTGGTGGAAAGAAGTATGTGTTTGTAATAGTTGATGACTTTTCAAGATTCACATGGGTAATTCTCTCAACTAGCAAAGATGAAGCCTTCTCGATATTTACAACTTTTGTAAACCTAGTGCAAAATGAAAAACAAAGTACTATTATGACCATTAGAAGTGATCATGGTAGTGAATTTGAAAATAAACGTTTTATAGAATTATGTAATGAAAAAGGAATTCACCACACATTTTCTGCATCAAGAACTCCACAACAAAATGGAGTGGTTGAAAGGAAAAATAGAACCATACAAGAGATGACTAGAATAATGCTAAATTAGAGTAAATTATCCAAGAAATTTTGGTGTGAAGCTGTAAGTACAGCTTGTCATGTGTTGAACCGAGTTACCATTAGAGCAATCTTGAAAAAGATTCCATATGAGCTATGGAAAGGTAGAAAACTAAATATTTTATATTTTCATGTCTTTGGTTGCACATGTTATGTTTTGAACAATGGAAAAACCAACTTGGAAAAACTGGATGCTAAAAGTGATGAAGCAATATTCATTAGCTACTCATCAAATAGCAAAGCATATAGAGTTTTCAATAAACGAAACGAAGTTGTAGAAGAGTCAATACATGTTGTTTTTGATGAATTTAATCCATGCTCCAAAAGAAAAGATGATTTAAGTGATGCAGATGATGTCGCAAGTAATCTGGAAAAACTGCACGCGGAAAAGTGAGAAGAATCCACGAAGGAAAAGGTGAGTGAATGTAATAATTCCTATAAACTTCCAACTGAATTAAAATTCAGAAATGCCCATCCAATTGAGCAAGTTATAGGGAATATCTATGAAGGTGTAAAGACTAGAAGGTCAAAACAAAATATTTGTGGATAATACGCCTTCGTATCCAAAATTGAACCAACCACTATTGATCAAGCTCTTGATGATGAAAACTGGATCATAGCAATGCAAGAAGAGCTAAATCAATTTGAAAGAAACCAAGTTTGGCATCTTGTTCCAAGACCAAAAGACTGTATTGTCATTGGCACAAAATAGGTCTCTAGGAACAAATTAGATGAAAATGGACTTGTGGTGAGAAACAAAACTAGATTTGTGGCAAAAGGATACTCACAAGAAGAAGGAATAGACTTTGAGGAATCCTATGCTCCGGTTGCTAGATTAAAAGTCATTTGCATTTTACTAGCCTTTGCATCTCATATGAACTTTAAGTTGTTTCAAATGGATGTCAAAAGTGCATTTTTGAATGGATATATAAATGAAGAGGTCTATGTTGAACAACCACCTAGATTCGAAGAGAAAGATCAATCCAAATTTGTATACAAATTAACCAAAGCACTATATGGATTAAAACAAGCTCCAAGGACTTGGTATGAAATATTGAGCAAATTTTTTATTGATCATGACTTCCAAAAGGGAAATGTAGACATCACTTTGCTTATCAAGTATAAAGGAAAAGATATTTTGATTATTCAAATTTATATAGATGATATTATTTTTTATGCTACTAATGAGATCCTTTGTCAAGAATTCTCTAAGCTTACGCAGAAAGAATTTGAGATAAACATGATGGGGGAGCTAAATTTCTTCCTTAGATTACAAATTAAGCAACTAAGTTAAGGGGCAAACACGCCTATGAGCTCAACCATTAAAATTGACAAAGACGAGAAAGGCAAACCAGTTGATTTAAAGTTATTTAGAAGCATGATAGGTTCTTTATTATATTTAACTGCTTCTAGACCCAATATACTGTTTAGTGTTTGTATGTGCTCTAGATTTCAATCATGTCCAAAACAATCACACTTGGTAGCTGTAAAAAGAATTTTCAGATATTTAGTAGATACTACCAACATAGGACTTTGATATCCAAAGGGTTCTAATTTCGATTTAATCGGCTACTCGGATGCGGATTTTGCCGGTTACAAGGTAGATAAAAAAAGCACTAGTGGAACATGTTAGTTTCTTTGGAACATGTTGGTTTCATGATTTTCAAGAAAACAAACTAGTGTTGCTCTATCCACCGTGGAAGCCGAATATGTTGCCGCCGGGAGCTGTTGTGCCCAACTGCTTTGGATGAAACAACAACTTAGGGATTATGACATGGATTTTAAAGATATACCTATTAGATGTGATAATACTAGTGCAATATGTTTGACTAAAAATCCAGTCTTGCATTCTAGGACCAAGCATATAGACCTAAGACATCATTTTATCAGAGAACATGTAGAAAATCATGATATATATTTGGAATATATGAAAACAAAAGACCAAATTGTAGATATATTTACCAAACCTCTAGCAAAAGAACCATTTTATAAAATTAGAAATGATATGGGAATGATTGAATTAACTTAGAAAAGCACAAGCTGAAGGGGAGCATAGGTTCAGGGGGAGCAAGCCCGCCATTCTCAAAGGATTAATCTGCTCCATCTCTATTTTTTTGATCAATTGACAAAAAGGGGGAGAAAAGATCGGGATTTGAGTCTCGGTCTTAAAAGCTTGTATGAATGGTTCTAACTTGTGATTTATTGAAAATGAAATATGTATGTTAAACTTCGAAATGCAAAAAAAGTATGTTTTAAAGACCTTGAAATGTATACACTCAAATCGGTTTTGTCAATCATCAAAAATGGGGAGATTGTTGGAAACATGTAGAAAATAAGCCAAGTCTATGTTTTGATGATTAACAAATCAATTTGAGTAAGTTTTGGTTACTAACATGTTTATGAAAATGATTAAAGGATATACAAATGAAGAAAATGAAGCATGACAAGTCAAGTCGAATTTCAAGTCAACTCAGGCATCGATTTAAGCCAAGTCGATCCCCAAGTCGACTCAGCAGTGACTTCAAAATGTCATTTCTGTCCAGAGTTGAAATCGGGGACGAGAGCTGCCGAAGTCGCATCCCAAGTCAACTTTGCATGCGACTTGGGTGAAATCGCAGACCGAGTCGACTCCGACATCGACTTCAAACTTGATTTTTTGTCTAAAGTTGAAATCGAGAACGAGAGCCGCTGAAGTCACATCCCAAGTCGACTCCGCATGCGACTTGGGTGAAGTCGCAGACCAAGTCGACTCCAGCTTGGACTTCAGTACGGAACTTGCAGAACAAGTCGACTCAATGCTAGACTCAAGTGAAGATGAAGGCCAAGTCAACTCAAACACTTGACTTGGATCAAATGAAGATCAAATAAAGTCCAGAACAAATAAAGCTGCATATTTTCATGGAGGATACATCAACAACTAACTTGCCCAAACATGCCATAGTAGAATGGAGTGATAGAAAAAAGAATCGGCACTTGGCAAAGATATATAGAAGTATGCTGCATACAAAGAATGTGTCACCCAAATTTGGGACAAATGCATGAAGACTATTGCCCATGTTATAAATAGGTTTCCTCAACCCAGACTTGGATATATTTCTCCTTTTGAGAAGTTGTGGAGCATCAAACCAATCTTGAGTCACTTCTCTGTGTCTGGATATGTTTGCTATGTATTTATTCCTGACTACCTCCATAATAAATTCAACAGAAAGGTCATTCATTGCATATTTGTTGACTATGATAGCCAAAGAAAAGGTTGGAGATATGTGATCCAACCATAGGTTGATGCTATGTCTCAAGAAATATAATTTTCGACAAAGTGTCATCTTGGTGGTCATTACAGGCAGTCTTATTACCTGATTTCAGTGAAATAGATGAATGGTTAAATGAAAGACTACAGTAGCAGCTCGAGCCAGGCCAAACTCAGTTAAAAGAAGAGCCGATTGAAGAGGACAATCTCTCACAAGTTAGAGAGGAGTCCAGATCCAAGTCATCAAAAAAGTCAAAAAGTTTGTGGCAAATAAGGGTACATCACAGGAGTATTGAAGAAAAAAGACCAAGTCAGGTCAATAGTTTGATAAACAAGAAGAAGTAAGACCTCTTCCACGATGATCGAGTAGACAATGGAAGCCGAATCCAAAATATGCTAGTGAACAGTCATAGAAACAACTGAAGAAGTGGAACCAGCTACATACTAGAAAGCATCCCAAAGTTTAAAGAGAGTCAACCCATGGGAAGCACTTCCTCCGATTTTCTCATGGGAAGTGCTATATCTACTGTCTATTTTCAATCGACGGTAAATAATGGACTGGGCACTTTCGGTATAAAAAATTTTCTGAAAGGGGGCATCATCCAGGGCTGCCTCACACGCACTGGTCTCTTCCATCTCTTTCTTAGGGTTTCGACGATGCTCTCCCCATTATGTCTGCCTCCCTGCAATCTGGATTCGTCCCTCACATTTATTTCTCTACCTTTTGGGATCGCCTCACCGGAGTCACTCGAGCTCCTCTCCGTTGCATCTCCCTCCTCCTTACTGTCCTACCCCTCACCCTCCTTGCCCTCACCTTCCTCTTCATATGGCGCGGTGGCCTCGACGCTCCCACCTCGTGATGGCCCAATGACACCGCCCAAAAGTTCCCCGGCATGGGTGGCGATAGCCCTACTGCTAGCACCCCTGTCCACACATCTCACACCTCCTGCTGCATCGCGCTGCTTGGCCATGGTGCCTGTCCTTCCTTTCCTTACTGTGGCATTGAAAGTTCAATGTCAAAAATGGATCTGCATCCCAAGGTGAGGTCTAACAATGTCGGCTTAGATTCTCTTGAAGTCTTTTTCCTTGATTGAAATCTCTTAGCATGGACTCGAATTAGGAGATCCAGTTTGGATGGTTGGTAAGGGGCAAGTGCTGCTTGCATTTCAAAAATTGGGTTTTAGAGTCGTCATTTCTCTGCCATTTTACATGTGTCTAAAGCTCTCATTGCTTCAACGCTAGGTATTTGGAAGAAATCAAAATTTTTTAGCATCAATTGGAAAAAGCAGCTTATTGGGATTGGTGGGATTTTTCAAATTTGAGGATGCCGATATTATATTGTCTATTTAGCAAATTTGTTTTATACATCACAAATTTTAACTGGTCAGGAAGATGGGCCTCCCATGGTTCTCGCGCTCCTGGGAAGGCCGTGTCAGCCATGTGGGTATAAAATCGACTGATCCCGCTTATTCTTTCAGAATCCGAATAAATCTGAGAGAGGTTTCTACATGCAATTATACTTTTGTAGTTTTCCAGAAGCCATGGCCATCTTCCTAGTAAAAATGCTGATCAGCCTGCCGACTTTCTCCTTGTAAATCCCTCCCTAGATGAGCTTTTCACCTCCTCTTCAAGACTAAAAGACGATGAGGATTAAAGTCTCCGGCCCTGTAACGCCAGGCCAGGTGATCAATTCCCTATTCCTCGAATTCTACCTTTTTGAACTATTTCGCAAAAAATAAAATAAAATAAAATAAAATTCAATCGTCATGCTCGCTTATATTCTTTGGATTTCCTGATCTCGTCTGTTTACTCACCTATTTTTTCAAAGAACTCTCATTATCGACCTAGTCCTTGAGAAATCTTGCTACCTAATTTCATTTTTTTAATCTTTTTTACTGTTTTGGAACTATTCATTCAATGCTCACTGACTGAATGGTTTGGAGTTTCGATTGTCAGATATGTGTTTTCTTGTTGCATTGGGTGGTAAAATTTGACTGGAAGGGTTGTGCTGCATCAGTGAAAAATTATAAGCCTGTGGGAGAATTAGATGCACGCACATGCATAGTTCATCCCTGTACCAGAATATCCTGCAGGTTATTGAATCTTCGTCTAATTGCTGATTCTAGCACCCATGAAACTATCTTATTTTTTTAGTGCACGTTTCATTAGAGAGCATGATGTTGTTCTTGTCCTCAAGTAGTGGTTGCAACTAATGATCTTATCCTATATGCAAACTTTAGTTTCAGTTATACTATTTTGTTGTTGTTATTATTATTTCTACTATTTGTTGATCACTAGCATGGCCAGCACAACTTTGAATTTTCAATGTTTCACTTGTTTTGGTGTAAAATTTGGATAGCTTATGTTGTTTATAATATCTCGTGCGAGATGTGTAATGAGACAAGCATGGATTTGTCTCATGAAGTTTTCCACAAAAATTGAATGACTATGTGTTGACTGTTTTTCTTTAGTTCTTTTTCTCGCTTTGAATTTGCTCTATTTTGGTTCTGTGGCTGGTAGTGTACAAGCATGAAAGCGTTGGGTTCACACTTTATTCTACACTGACTCCCAAAATACTATGCTTACAGGTGTCATTTTTTCTAGGGATCATCCCAGTGCTTGTTGGATGGGCTTATTCCGAATTTTTAGAACACAAACGAAATTCAACTTCTAGGAAGACATGAGTTTAAGTTCACTTCCAAGTGCATAATTCTTTGAGCTGCTTCTGCTCTTAGCCTTATCAGAATACTATTCATAGAAAACTAATACTGAGCCTGTTGTATATGTCTTTTTGTAGCAATCACTTGGATTCTTTGTTTCTATTTTAATGTAGTACTTGGTCTCTTTTTAGTGGCAAAGATTCTGACATCAATCTGTTAGAGTTGGGACATAACGCAATCAATGAAGATGATAGAGCTGCCTTGTTGGAGGATGGTACCCAATCCAAACCTCCTAAGGTTCAGCATCCATCCGTTACATCACAGCTATTCAGGTTTGCATCAGATAGCAGTTCTCTTCCTCATACAGACTTTGGAGCTTTTCTCTTCTATCCTTGCTATCTGAATTTCATCTACTTGTATAATTCTAGGGTCTTTCAGGTTTCTTCTGATAGATGATTCATTCTTACTCGAGAATCGGTTGATATCGAGGGCCACGTAAGTGAAACCATCATCAGCATTTGGTATAAGCGCTTGTAAAGATATGTTGAAGAATTGAAAATTTTTACTTTCAGATCTGAATTCGGAGTTATTCTGGCCTACTTCTATGTCTGTAACCGCACAGATTTCTTCGGAGAATCCACAAAGGTGCCATATGATCCTTTTGCTTAATATACTCTACAAGAGGCCATGTTGCAGTCCATATTGAGTTATAAGAAAATGTTAAAGTGTGGCCAGAAGAAACTTTACCAAATATAGTAATCTTTAATGAAAACAAAGTAAAAATCATGTACATATTACTTCCGAGTCTAGAAAACTTGGAGCAATTTTCCCACTTTACATGTTTGTTAATAACGGAATATGTGCAGATGTCCCAAGATAAGATTCTCTCTCTTCCTTATTTTTGGTGTTCAACAAGTGTTTTCTTATGCTTGGGGATTAGAAGGGGATTCTTATGTCCCATGTTATAAAGTGATCTGCGTGTGCAGTCCGATTTAGGGGCTTTGCCATGGCATTGTCCTTAACCAATATTTTTTCCTGTTCGGTGATCAATTGCACTGCATTTACAGGGCTAAAGGATGGATGAGAACTGAACTAAGTGCACATATGTTAGTTTGAGTAGATTGGAGCATTAACAAATGTAAATTAATGGCAAAGAGAAGAATGTTGGATTGCATACGTGGAATTTGTTTTTGGATATAAACCACCAAAAACAAATTGACATCTTGTTTAGCCTCATATATTTTCATTTACATTAGGCATAAAGAGTGGTGTTTATGTCAACCTTTTTCCCTTTTGCAGAGTTACAATCGGGATCTTTTCCTCTTTTTGTACTTCCTTCTCATCATTGTTTCAGCTATCACCTCCTTCAAAACCCACCACGGCAAATCACCATTCTCAAGAAAGTCCATTCTATATCTGAATAGAGCACCAGACTGAGGAATGGAGGGGATGGATGCAGGTTAGTCTTTTTGTGAAGGGTTTGCCTGGTCATCGCTGGGATGGGATGTGGAATGAGATGAAAAAAGTGTTCTTGTGTATTGAGAATGAGAGAAGTTATATGAAAAATGAGAAAATTGTATTAGAAATAAAAAAAGGTGGTTATTTTTTGATAATGAGAAAAGTGTTTTTTGGGAATGGAAAATTTTATCCCATCCCATGCCATTCATGAAAACGTTATTCATAGGCTGCGTTTTTCTATCTCTAGTTAAGCAATCGTGGACAGGGCATTAGAGAGCTTTCTCACAGTGCACCAAACATTCCCCACTTTTGCTTTTGCACTCACAAGCTTTTGTTTGAAGGAAGCTAGTTATTCATCCTCTGCTACTTCTGCTAAATTAACTTCAGATGCAGAATATCATATATATAACTTATTTTTTATTTAATTTAAAAATTAATAAACTAATATATCATAATTATATCATGCTAATAAAATGGTTTGAACATATGGTTGAGCTGATTTGAACTGAAGCAGACATAAAAACAGTTTGGTTATTAAAATATTAAATTTTCTAACCAAAACTACAAAAAATTTTCCTTCTCTCTTTCTATGCACATCTAGCTTAAGTTTTGAGGATTCAGTTCTGCTCCCTTCTACCATCTAGAAAAAGGATTCACAATGCATACATGGTGGATTTCTTTCGATTCATCTAATGTCTAAACCCTAGAAAAATTGATTATTTTTTGCTGGATCAGCTGCTGTGGTGCTTTATAACTAGTCAACAGTAGAGCTCTTGATTTCTTATGTCTACTGTATCACATCGCACATCCCCACTTTTGCACATTGAATCGCAACAATTTTCTGCTATAGTGAAAATGACAAGGAGGCTTGTTGAGGTTTTGTCCACTTCAAAGTTCGAATCATGGCTATGCTTTGAAATGCAATTTTTATAATATTATATTTGGTGAGATACTTGTGGTTATTGAAGAATGAGATCTTGTGAGTTAAATAACATTAGTGGAGCAAGGCTAGGAATAAGTTTTTTATGTTGGTAGACCACTATTACTGCTGGATTTGGAGAAGCAAATTTGTTTATCTGACAGTATTAGTTGATTTACTAGTCTATTAGGGCCTGAATTTTGGTCTCCCTAAATTTGTCCAGCAACCATTTATTTGATCCTAGCCATGTGCTTCTATGACAAATGATTCTAACATTGACCAGATCTGGGAGAGCCAATTCACCTTGAACTAACGAATTAGAGGTTCACCAATATGTATATATCCATGGTTATTGTGCCTTATTTTCTTCTATCCGCAAATATTCTTCCAAATTTGCAAGTCTTATCTTAAAAATTATCTGTTTTATTCTAAAGTTTGTGACTGAGAATGTTGGCTATCAAGATTTCTTATGGAAAAATTTTAACCATGTTTTCGGGTTAACTTTTGACCACATGATTGGCATGTGATGAATGTTTGAGTTCTTTTTAATTCTGTAGTGATGATGCTGCACTAGTTGTCTCGCTAACAATATTATGCTTATGGCTCCTACTAATTCTTATCTGTCATGTGATGCCCGCATGTCTATTTTAAAGTGAATTTGAGTTGTTGTCACCCAGTTTGGAATACATTGCAACTTCTGATAACAATTCTCCTGTTGGACTATGGACTGCTGATTCTTTGTGCTCCATCTTGGAAATACTTTCATGCAAGTGGACTTGTTTGCTTCTATGGCAGGTTCAGCATGGATGGCACTTTCTCACTCTTTTGTCGATTACTGCATTTGGGGTTGGAGTAACCTGCCATGAACTGTTCTGATGTACTATTCAAATTTTCTTTCCTCACTTGAAGGCTACTTCCATACTGTCATCTGTAATGCCAAAGAGTTCATCAACACGACTGTTAACATGACCTACACTTCATATCTTAGGACAACCCCCCTAAGCAGTATCCTCACTTCCTCACCATTAATGATTTTTCAAGCATGATTGAAAGTAGCTTGCCATTTGCCAGGAAATTCTGTGCAGATGATCTAGTGCCGGACAGGATAGATACAGATCTCCTCCACCGCCACCCTGGTATGCTTGTTCTCAGGCGCTGGTCAGCACCAACCTCTGCTCTGTCATGGGCAACACAACGGCCCTGAGGCCTGGCCCTGGCGCCAAGAAGCGGAGAGCCTAGTCGCTGAGCTATTTTCAGATCATCTGTGATTGTGTTGAACGAATCCTGTATCTCAATTTCTGCTTCCAACAGCTCCTAAATGGATAGAAATGTGGATAGTATGCTTTGTATGCTTTGAAACAAATAGGATTGTTGACATGTAATGTCTTGAATAAAAATATGATTTTTTCAGTTTGTAGCAGCATGAATGCAACAATGTATTACATTCCAATTCGATTTAATGAATTTAGTTATTAATAAATCTACTACAAGTTTTGTTATGCGAATTTTGGAATAGGTACATTGTGTTAGAAAAATTAAAATATGTGTGTTAAATTGGATGCTATTCATGTCAATCATATTTTAACATAATGGAATGGAATAGAAAACTGAGAATGTGCTCTCTCCATGCCATCATTGTCTTTTTCTTTTCCAAATAGATTCAAAATCGCGACAATAAAACAAATAATGAGAAGTAACAAACTGATACTGATAATTAAATTTGAATGTGTAAATTTGAAAGGAGAAAATTCATAAATTTTTATTTTTATTTTTAAATTTATTAATCTAGTAACAATAAATCACAATTAGTATATTAATACGTTAAATTTGTAATATAACCTGTAATAATATTATTAAATAATTTTAATAAATTTTATTATAAAATTTATATTAAATATAGTTGTTTACTAAATTGATATATATTTATTTAAATTTTATTTTATTCAATTTAAATTAATTACACATTTAATTGAAATAATAATTTATTATTATTTTGTAAAATAAAATTCAATAGTCGATATGTTTTAAATTAACATAGTGAATTTATTACATATATAATTTAAAGTTTAAAGTATAATGAACAATGGAAAAGATGAGTGAACTCTTAGAGCTTTAGAAGACTTAGAGTGTGTTTGGTTGGAGGTAAAACTTTTGATGAAAAGTTTTGGGAGTAGAAGTTGTCAAATTGATAGAAAATGATGAGATATGATAGGGGTAATGATGAGGAGTAAAGAGAATAAAGTTAAAAGAGATAGGTTAGTTGTATGGGTAGTTATGTAGAAATGATTGAAAAGTAGGGTTGTTTGTATAGAAAAATGTGAAAAAATAATTAAAAAATAGAGTAGTTATGGAGAGTGAAAAGTTTTGAGTTGAAAAGTTTTAGTTGACATATTTTGGCCCCAAACAAACACACCCTTAGCTTACTAGGTTCGCAAAATAAATCAAAATAATAAATTTATTACATTTATAATTAATTAATTGATTTAATTTTTATTTTAATTATAAATAATTTATTTTTATTATTATACTTAATTATTAATTTTGGTACATATGAGTAAATAATCATTTAAAATAAATATTTTGTACCAACCTAAGTTTTGGGACAATTTAAATTATAATTTTGGGATTACTATGAAAATTAGAATTATACATAAAGTTTACAGTTAGATATAGCTATTAACATAGTAATGCGAATACGAGAGCAGGTTTGAGCATTAATTTATCTTTTCTATGCTTGACCAATGTGGGTTTCTTAGTAGCTATATAAATGAAACAATTTATGTATAATTTGAAATTTTATTTTTAATATTTTATTTATTTAAATAGTTTTAAAATTATTTCGACATCAAATAAATTATTAAGTATATATATTTTGCAAAATACACAGATTAAGTAAAATATTCAAAAATTATAAAAAATTAGATGTTATTAGATTATAAAAAATTATTTGAAATAAATAATTTATCATCATTAAAAAATATTTATTTTGCAAGATATATATTTTAATTAATACTTTTCATATGGATTTAAATTAATTTTCAATTTTATTTAAATTAGATTAACTTTGGTTGAATTTGATTTAACCTTATTTTGTTACAATGTTGGGACATATAATTAAAACATTATTTACTTAAATATTAATATTGAGATGCAGAATTAAATAATGATTTAAATTAAGTATTTTTTACCAATTTAAGTTTTGGCATAGTTTTAATTACAGTTTTGGAACATATAATTTGTCTATAAATTTTGTATAAATTTTTTATTCAATGTAAATATTCATTAATTTTGCAAAGTACATAAACTTATATAAAATATTAAAATTAGATGTTATTAGATGCAATTAAAATACTTGATTTTACAAATCTTAAATAAATATATAATAAATATTATTACTTATTTAGATTCAATTGCAAATCAACTAACATGTGATAAGCATTCACTCAAAATATTTTAAAAATCAAAACACTTATAATTAGTTAAATTTTTAAATAAATTTTTTTCTAAAATATATACATGTCTCGCGGGCGTCTAAAAAATGAATATTTTATTTTTCTAAAATATATATGTGTCCCCGTGGGCCTCCAAAAATGAATATTTTGTTTTCTAAAAATATATATGTGTCCTACGGGCCTCCAAAAATAAATATTTTATTTTCTAAAAATATATATGTGTCACGCGGGCCTCCAAAAATGAATATTTTGTTTTCTAAAAATATATATGTGTCCTACGGGCCTCCAAAAATAAATATTTTATTTTCTAAAAATATATATGTGTCACGCGGGCCTCCAAAAATGAATATTTTATTTTCTAAATATATATGTGTCCCGCGAGCCTCTGAATATGAATTTTTTTTTTCTAAAATATATACATGTCCCGCGGGCCTCCAAAAATGAATATTTTATTTTCTAAATGTATATATGTCCCGCGGGCCTCTAAAAATGAATATTTTATTTTCTAAAAATATATATGTGTTCTGCGGGCCTACAGAAATGAATATTTTATTTTCTAAAAAAATATATGTGTCCTGTGGGCCTCCAAAAATGAATATTTTATTTTCTAAAAAAATATATGTCCCGCGGGCCTCCAAAAATGAATATTTTATTTTCTAAAATATATACATGTCCCGCGAGCCTCCGAAAATGAATATTTTGTTTTCTAAAATGTATATATATGTCCCGCGGGCGTCCAAAAATGAATATTTTATTTTCTAAAATATATACATGTCCCGCGGGCATCCAAAAATGAATATTTTATTTTCTAAAATATATATATGTCCCGCGGGCCTCCAAAAATGAATATTTTATTTTCTAAAAATATATGTGTCCTGCGAGCCTCCATCCATGAATGTTTTCTTTTCTAAATATATATATGTGTCCCGCGGGTCTCCAAAAATGAATATTTTATTTTCTAAAATATATATGTGTCTTGCGGACCTCCATCCATGAATTTTTTTTTAATTATATACATGTCCCGCAAGCCTCTAAAAATGAATATTTTGTTTTCTAAAATATATATATGTTTTCCGCGGGCCTCCAAAAATGAATATTTTGTCTTCTAAAAATATATATGTGTCCCGCGAGCCTCCATCTATAAATGTTTTGTTTTCTAAATATATATATGTGTTATGTGTCCCGCGAGCCTCCATCCATAAATGTTTTGTTTTCTAAATATATATATGTGTCCCGCGGGCCTCCAAAAATGAATATTTTGTTTTCTAAAATATATAGGATTATTTATCCACATAAAAATGATGTTTAAAATAATCTTTAATATAACTTTAAAATTGATATATTAAATAAACAATCTACTAATCGTTGTAATAATATTATTTTATAATTTTAAGAAATTTTGTTATAAAATTTCTATTAAATATAGTTATATGCCAAAATTGATCATTTAACCAATCCCAAAAAGTAACATATATTTACATATTAAATCTAAGTAACAGTTATCTATAATTTATCTAAATTTTGGTTCTACAACGTCATATATATAATATTTTTTACTGTTTCATATCTTTAAGTAAATTTTTATTTCATTTAATCAAGTGGAGTTGAATTTTTAATTAACTTTATACATTTATTTAGTTCCAAAATTATTTAGACCTCGAATAAATCGTATTATTTAGACACGGTTAGACGCGGTTAGACACAGTTAGATTATGATTATTTTATTAAATCATATTATTTGGGTTTCAAATTTGATTGTTAACATATAAATGGCCTTATAAGGACCCTAGGATCATATTACAAGTGTTAAATTATGATTAAATTATTAATTTCAAAAATTAGATACGATTAGACACAGTTAGACGCGGTTAGACTCGGTTAGACACGGTTAGACTCGGTTAGACACGGTTAGACTTAGTTAGACACGGTTAGACACAGTTAGATTATGGTGATTAATTAAATCATATTATTTGGGTTTCAAATTTGGTTGTTAAGATATAAATGACTTTATAAGGGCCATAAGATCATATTACAGGTGTTAAATTAGGATTAAATTATTAAATTCAAAAATTAGACACGGTTAGACACGATTACACTCGGTTAGACACGATTAGACGCTGTTAGACACGGTTAGATTCTATTACATTCAGAAAATAAAAAAAATATTAATAAACTTTCAAAAAATCAAGAAAAATATAAGAAATTGTTATTATTGAGAGTACCTTAATTACATTAACTTTAAATAATATAACATAACTCCTAATAAAAATTATATTTTCCAAATGAATGGAATAGATTGAGATTTTGTATGTATATAATACAAAATTTATCAAAAAACCAAACATACTCACGTTTTTAAAAAAATATACTCACAATGTAAAATTACCATAATACCCCTGCTTCCTTTTTCTCATGGGAAGTGCTTCTCATGGGTTGGCCCTCAAGTTTAAAATAGGGGAACGTTACGGAAGAAGAAATTCAAGCCTTGAAGCAAAATGAGACATGGGACCTGGTGCCAAAATCGAGAGATGTACAACCCCTATCATGGAAATGAGTGTACAAGTTGAAGATGCGGCTTGACAGATCAATAGAAAGACATAAAGGTAGACTAATAGCTTGCCGGTTTTCTCAAAAGTATGGGCTAAGGAGACTTTTAGCTTAGTGGTAAAAATTACAACAATTCGTGTATTATTAGTGCTTGTAGCTAGCAAGTCATGGAAGCTCTAGTAAATGGATGTCAAGAATGCATTTCTCCATGGCGAGCTAGATCGAAAAATACATATGATGTAACCTAAAGGGTTTGAGAACACGTTCCATCCAGAGTATGTCTGCAAGCCAAAAAAGGCCTTATATGGACTAAAGCAAGCATCGAGAGCGTGATATGGTAAGATATTTGAATTCTTGCTACAAAGTGGTTATTCTGTTGCACCAGCCAATTCAAGTCTATTTGTGAAAAATAAAAATGAAAAGTTAGCAATAGTGCCAAAAAATCCACTTGTGGCATGAGAGGTACAAGCTTTTAGTCCAAGGTGTGTTTGGCTAGCATTAAAATTTTTCCATCTAAAATTTTTTATTCTCCTCAACTATCCTATTTCTTTAATCATTTTTTACATCTTTCTATACAACTGTATATTTTATTTTTAGTTATTTATAGATAACTATCTGTACAATTAACATATCTATTTTAACTTTATTCTCTTTACTCTTTATCATTATTCTATCATATCACATCATTTTTTCTTTATTTAAAATTTTTACACTAAAAATTTTTCTTCAAAAGTTTTATAGCTTATGATACACACTGTTAGTAGGAATGTTTATCTTCTATTTTACTTAATTATTGAAGCCAAAAATTGCAATATGTATTTGGATTGAGTTGTAAATACAAATGAAGACCATAATTGGATTACATTACTATTAATGGCCATAAAAATGGAAGAGGTGCATGACAATTTCGAATTGAAATAATTATCATGTATCAAATCATAAATTTATGAATGTGTGGGAATCGAATGTAGGTAGTAAAAGCATGTGATATCATCTCCTTGAGGTCTTTCTTTTTCTTTTGATAGTGTTTCATCGTAAACCTTATAATATCTTATTTTTCTTTCTTACTTTACAAATATTTGTTTTTTTATTTTACAAATTAGTATGTTATGCATGTTATTTGTAGATAGCAGGGTTCTAATAGATGTAATTAGAAAAAGACTAAATTTGGAATTGAATAGGTGGATAGATGCCTTAAAATAATAATGAGAACTTGAATGAGGAACTAATTAATATTTTAAATCAAGTAGTGAAAATAACTAATCACTTTTGGTATTTAAGTTCTTCTGTTCAAGAGAACAAGAAAATTGAAAAAAATTAAAAATATTATAAATTACTGAAAATTTAGTTTCACGTCTCAAAAATAGTGCAATATGGTCATGGAAAATGACTTAGGATGATAATGAACAATGCAATATGGCCAAACTGATCTACGTCCCTACCAAAAATGGTTATAAAAATCAAGCTCTGGCCAGTTCGTGGTGCATTCACTAGCCAATAATAGCAGAGGAGCATGCAGCAAATCATCATGGGCATTAGGGGCCTGTGCAGCAGCAGCGTCAGTAGCCTCCTCAGCCACCCTGAGATCCTTGTAGCTATTGCATGTTTCCTCTTCCTTCGCACCTTTACAAGCCACTAGATGAAAAAGGCCCCTCTAATCAATCGGCCCCTCCTTGGCATGCTTCCCCAAGTCTTCCTCAACATCCACCGGCTGCATGATTGGCCCACCCATATTCTCCGACTAAGTGGTTGCACCATCGTCTTCCATGGCCCATGCTTCGCCGACATGGACATTTTGGGCACATGCGATGCAGCCGACGTCCGCCACATCATGTGCCCCAACTTTTCCAACTATCCCTAAGGCCCGAAGTTGGCCAGAATTTTAGATGTTTTCGGAGATGGGATCATCACCATCGATTTCAACTTGTGGAAGCTTCAAAGGAAAATGGGTCATTCCATTATGCACGTCGTGGACTTGTGCCGCTTGGTGGCGAAGAGCGGCCGCGAGAACACAAATCCGTCGTCCATTTTCTATCAATTGCCAAGCACATCCCTAATTTAAACCATTTTAAGCGAAGCTTTCTCTTCTCCTATATATAGTTACCGTTTTTCTCTTGATGAAACCGTAGTAGTTATAATACTAACTAATAGTAGAAGTTAAATTCGAAGGATGGATTTTAAAGAATAAAGTAAATTTCAATGGGTGATTTGTAAATATATTCATTTAATTTGTTATAATTGCAAATATATCCACATAGTTTCATAAATTGCAAATAATTTCGACATGGTTTGACTATAATTGCAAATTTACTCACATCATTATGATATTGTTACATTGTTACAGCATAAGTATATTTGCAAAGATATACAAACTTGATGGGTATATAGGCAACTACAAAAATTAAATTGACATATTTAGCTTTTACAAATATATATGTAGTTTGAATATTTTTGCAACCGGCATGCAGCCTTGCCTCTTCTACGCAACTGTCTCTCCTAACCAACTCTACCCGCCATTACATCACCTTTGGATGGCACGTGCTCTTCTCCCTCCTCTCCCACCATTACAAATTTCTCCCTGCTCTCTCTCTGCTCTCCCAACTCTCGCTCCCAGCTCTCCCAGCCCTCGCACCCTGTTCTCCCTGCTCTCTCTGCACTCCCAACTGAAATGGCAAGCGCCCCAAGCGACTCCCTCTCTGATGCGCTTCAATTCCTCAGTCCCGTCTGGAAAAAGAGATTGCTCATAACAGCAGTTACCAGTATATTTGTAGTAGTATTTTTGTCAATATTTTTATTTTTGCACAAAAAATGGCGCCTTGCACGCCGGTTAGCAAAAGTATATCCTATAGATGATCCTGCTCCACCTCTTCCTGATCATGGTTTGTAAGGAAGAGGGAATAGACTAAGTAGTAGTTTGTATGTTTTCTATGATGACAGTAGTGCATTAAGTAGTAGTTTGTATGCAGGAGCAATTTGAATAATCAATCCGTTTGAAATTTGAACGTTCAGTATCCCATATGAACGTCCCACGATTGGCCACATTGCAAACCCCTGTATGAATGTTTGGTATCCGTAGACAAACTCTCAGAATCTTGCACAATTGGTCCCACTGCAGCAAAAAATAAAAAGGAAAAAAACGCTAAAAGGAACATTACAATCCAAAGTTGGGCGCATCAACAGGCGTGGTCTTTCCATTTAAATTGGTGCTAGACAGACAATAGAACTGCTTCCTTGAAAACAACTCAGTTTTGGTTTTTCTAAAAAGCACTTATGATACACTAGTACCGGATTTAACTCAGCTGGAAGAACATTAGTATCAAGTTGAGGATACAATACTACCAGCCAGAAAACTCGCCCACTCTTTGACAGTGGCACGGGTGATGGCTCTGTTAATCACTGTTTAAATTTTAGCATACCACTCTCATTTATTACTTTCAAGACGCCTGTTGCATTCATTATTTTTTCCTTTAATGGCCGTGAGAAGTAAAATTTCAATGATGCTGAGATAATGTGTTTTAAAATATAATTAAATTTCATGACCAAAAATCTAAATTGAATTTTTTTGTAAGGAAAGATGTCTGATTGAAAAACTATTCCATCCTATTCTTAGGACTTGGATGGAATGGCAAACGAGAGTGCATCTATCTTTTATTCAAATATAGAGAATTCATACAAACATGTTGTAACCGATGGCAGCCAACGAGGTTCGTCTTAGGCAGGGAAAACTTCCGGGAATGCATAGTCACAAATTTACAGGATTTTTATACAGACTTCCTTCATCCGCATTTATGTAATTCCCGTTGCTCCTTACAGTGCTTGCCTCTTCCACGCAATTGTCTCTCCTAACCAACTCTACCCGCCATTACATCACCTTTGGATGGCACGTGCTCTTCACCCTCCTCTCCCACCATTACAAATTTCTCCCTGCTCTCTCTCTCTGCTCTCCCAACTCTCGCTCCCAGCTCTCCCAGCCCTCGCACCCTGTTCTCCCTGCTCTCTCTGCACTCCCAGCTCTCCCGGCTCTCGCTGTTCTTTTTGCTTTCCCAGCTCTCCCAGCTCTCCCTTCTTTCTCTGCTCCCCTTCTTCTCGCTTCCAGCTCTCTCAGTTCTCCCAGCTCACCCAGCTCTCCCGGCTCTCCGCTCAAAATGATGATGGCCATGCTACTTGCCGCTTTCTTACATGTTCTGCCGCTTAGTATATTCTCTCTCTCTACCCTTTTTGATTTTAACTGCTGTTATGAGCGGTCTCTTTTTCCAGACGGGACTGAGGGATCGAAGCGCATCGGGGAGGGAGTCGCTTGGGGTGCTTGCCATTTCAGTTGTCATACCTGCGTTAGCTATGGAAGTGGGGAGGAAAAAGTTAGACGAAATTTTTAGTCATTGGCTATATGCACTACTTTTATTCACAATAGCTAACGCAGGTATGACAACTGAAATGGCAAGCGCCCCAAGCGACTCCCTCCCCGATGCGCTTCAATCCCTCAGTCCCGTCTGGAAAAAGAGACTGCTCATAACAGCAGTTAAAGTCAAAAAGGGTAGAGAGAGAGAATATACTAAGCGGCGGAGAGCCGGGAGAGCTGGGTGAGCTGGGAGAACTGAGAGAGCTGGAAGCGAGAAGAAGGGGAGCAGAGAAAGAAGGGAGAGCTGGGAGAGCTGGGAGTGCAGAGAGGGCAGGGAGAACAGGGTGCGAGGGCTGGGAGAGCTGGGAGCGAGAGTTGGGAGAGCAGAGAGAGAGAGCAGGGAGAAATTTGTAATGGTGAGAGAGGAGGGAGAAGAGCACGTGCCATCCAAAGGTGATGTAATGGCGGGTAGAGTTGGTTAGGAGAGAGAGTTGCGTGGAAGAGGCAAGCACTGTAAGGATATCGTGACTATGCCATCGGCGTCGATCCGTTACCACCTTTCCTACGGTTTTTCTCATTACAATCAAATGGGGTATGAAATTCGGCCGGTTTACTCTCACGCAACCTTTCTTTCATGCGATGTTTTGGTTTGTTTTGCGTTTGAACTTTGAAGACCAGACGATGACCTGGCTTGCGTTAGAACTTACGAGATGGAGTACCATCTTTTGGTGCTCCGCTTGCGCAAATAAATCCTGTACATATGCACCGGTAACCAAATGAGCTCCTTAGGCCGAATAAATAACTTTGTATATTTCAGGTTTTGAAAATTCCTTGCATATATAACGAAAGATACAAGATAATTTTCCTATAACTATAAATTTTAAATACTTTTAAATAATATAAAATTTTATATTATATTTTATTTCTCGAAAATGTAAAAGAAAACTTAATATTCAAAATTTTTAAATTTTTCTTAAAATTTAGTTTTACAAAAGTAAAAAAGACCAATTTTTAATATTAATTTTTATGAAAATTTTCAAGAAACCAAAGTAGTTTAACAAATATTCTTTGAAACTTAAAATTATCTTTCTTATAGTTTTCTATTAGTTGGAAATTTGCCGCAAATAAAAATATGAAAAATTAATTATCAAAATAATACGAAAATTTAAAATGAAGCTTGGCATTAAATTATTTCACGATTTTTCATGCATTACTATATATTTATTATATCTTCTATTGCATATTAAAAAATTACTTTTTAATATTAATTCCAAATATGACAATGACTTATACCTATATTTATGGGTATGACCACACATTTATAAAATGGCATAGATAATTACATATTTATTTTTAATTTCAAATATCTTCACCGTAGTTGAAGTTAAAAGTGTTTGAAATTACCAAATTGTCCATGGTAAAAGTAAAGAAGAAGTTATTCTAGTAGATATTATTAAAAAAATTTAGTAAAATAATAATATTGGTGATTTCTTATTAGGAATTAGGGATAAAATATGTAGAATGTACGCCATTTTATAAATATATTATTAAGTTATGGCTATATTTGGAAGTATTATTTATAATGAAAATTTCAGAAAATAAAAAGCATGGATTAATATATTTAATTTAAGAAATCTCTTGAAAAGTAAAAGGTACGTATGCAGCAATGGTGATAATTTTTTTTTGTTTTTTTATAAATGTGTTGGTTCTATCTAGATTTTGAAGTCAACAAAATGAGTATTGATACATTAAACATACCAAATAAATTTAAATAATTATGAAATCCCAAAAACATGAGATGGACAACAAGATGCGCCTCGCTCGGCCAAACGTCCATTTGATGACTTATATGTAATTATGTATATAAATAATTTTTTCTCTTTTCTCATTTACTAACTTTATATGCATTCTAGAGATTTTTAATATAAAGGTTTTTTTACTTTCTATAACTACTCATTTTTCACATATTCTTATATAATTATCCTAACTTTTTAATTATTTTTATACAACTAACTTATCGATTTTAACTTTATTCTTTTTACTTTTCATCATTGTCCTTATCATATCACATTATTTCTACCAATTCAAAAAATTTTACATTAAAAATTTTATTACTTTCCAAACACGCTCCAAATTAATGCAAAAAATGTACTAAATCCATGTCAATAAACCTGCTAGCATATCCTACTTATATATATATATGTGTATTTTCACAATATGAATGAATATCTGTATATATAAGCATGAATATTTGGTGCCATTAATTACACATTATAACAATATCACGAACTTAAAAGTATATTTTTTCATAAAAAAAAAGTATATCTTTGGTTGCCAAACATGCTTTTTCCTTTACTGATAATGAAACTTAATTTTATCACAATGAGATTGCCTAATGATGGCTGGGGAGAGACTAGAGATCCAATCAATAACTCTAGTCTCCTGTGCTCGAATTTTTAAAGACTTCAGCGATCCCTTGCCCGATGACAACGAACGGCAGCATGCCGCTCTACTGTAATAATAATGATACAACCAAAAGGCCGTAGCTGTGTAGGCCTAAAGGAAGCCCACTGCCCGAGACACTTGAAGCCTCTAGACCAGCAAAATGAGGCCCGAAATAGTAAGTAATCATCTTGTTCACTTTTTTATTTGTGAATTGTAAGTGAGATTAATGGACTCAAATTTGATACAGTAGGTATACTTAGCTTAAGTGCACCTAAGTGTATAATCCTTTTTTTAATTTTTTTAATTTTTTCGAAATTCTTATATAAGCCTAAGCATGAATACCTCACATATATAGTTTTATATTTTTCATGTTCTAAATATTTCATTTGAATTTAAAATTCTAAAAAATGAAATGCCTTGTTTTTAATTTAAAATTCAAAATAAAATATTATAAATAATGAAGAATGTGCAAAAATTATATACACACGACATTCATGCTCGGGCCCATATAAACATATGAAAATATTTTTAAAAATAAATCGTGTATTGCACTTAGTGCAATAAAGCTAAGCGCATCTAAGTGCACTAAATCATTTTCTAAAATTAATTCATCTGTAATGCGTACACTAGTAATGGACGCAAGAGATAAAAATATGGAAGTTGGGCAAATGAAGTAAATATAAGGAAATAAAATAACCATACCAATAACTAAAATAAACCAAATAAGATCACATAAGAATGCTTCTATGAAAATTATTTTCTATATATTTTCTTTTATTTTTAGGATGTGTTTGAAAATTGATAAAACTTTTAATGATAAGTATTTGAAATGTGGTGGTGCTCGTCTGGTCATCGGCTGCGGAACGGGATTTCTGTTCCCAGCGGATGTGTGGTTCGAATCCCACGTGGGATTCTAAACCCAAATATGGGTGGGGGCATGTGCTCCCCCTTTATACTTTGATGGGAGCTAGTGGTCTCCCCACTTGATGTATGGAAGTTTGTTGTCGTCTTCCATTGTAAGTTTGTTAGAATTGTCTCAGGGTTTGAATGTAATATGAATTGAGATATGATGTAAAATATCCTCCAATCAAAAAAAAAAAGTATTTGAAATGTGAAAAAAAAAATGTAATGTAATAGGTATCATGATGAGGAGTAAAAAGAATAAAGTTAAAATATATATGATAAATGTATAGGTAGTTATATACAAGCAATTGAAAAATAGGGTTATTTTGTATAAAGGAGTAAAGAAATATTTAAAAATAGAATAATTATGGAGAGAGAAAATTTTTATATTGAAAACTTATAATTTCAAAAGTTTTAGGTGTTAACAAATACACTATTAATATCTTAATAATTAATTAAAATTTACTCAATTTATTATATTTAGCATCATCATTTGTACTATTATTGACTTTCTTTTATTTATCTCGTATCACTATGGCCTCATCAACAAATGTACAAAGTCAACGTAATAAAATAATTTTATACTAAATATTAATTTTAAAATAATATTTTAAATGTCTAAGCAATCTAAGATATCAGTATTATATGAATAAATAATTTTATAAAGTATTATCACATTCTAATACATATCTAAATTAACCTAAGAATTGTTTTAATTTATACATGAATAATATATATATTTTTGAGCAAATATAGCCCATGCACATATTTAATTAGGATGACATTTAGTTTCCTAACTAAAAAGTAATGTCAAATATAATAAATGGATTTAATTTTAAATTAATTATCAACATCTTAAAAATCTAGAGATTATATGGAATTGTTGAGAGCTCAAAATCAAACATCTAAACTTTTTAGATGTAACAAATGAAAATAATAATTAAAACAATAGAATAATGACAAGAAAAGCACATTAACTAAGATTATCAAGATAGTTACAACTCACATCAGTCAAAAATGAAAAGAAAAGAAAAGAAAAAATAATTTAGCATCTCTTTGTAACTATTTTTCAAAGAAGCTGCTCTATTTCGTATTCCAGAAAAAATTCTATTGTTTGTCTATTGTTTGTCTAGTACCTATTTAAAATAAATGATCCCGTTAGTTCGAGCGAAGCAAATATTCCGCTTAGCTCACTTCAAAAAACTCATTTTCAACAATTTTTTTGCTTTTATCTATGTATACTTATTTATTTAATTGTATTTAACATATAAACCAAGTTTTATCATTTTTTGATATATGTATATATTTTTTAGATTTTTAAAATAAGGATATTTTAAATTCATATATACACATAGATGTTTAAAAATCTAAAAAAAAATCAACATTTTTAAAGATTTTTAAAATAAGAATATTTTAAATACATATGTACACATAGATGTTTAAAAATCTCAAAAAAATATAAACATATAGCCAAAAATAGTAAAACTTAGTTTATACATTAAATACACTTAGATAAACAACGAAGAAAAAAGTAAAAAAAAATTATTGTAAATAGATTTTTAAAGTGGGCTAAGCTGAGGATTTGCTTCCTTATTTAAATAGCACACCTGATGATGCGCCCTGCTCTTTTTTTCTTTTCTTTTTTTTGCAATGGGACCAATTGTGCAAGATTTTGTAATTAGTCTATGGATACCGGACATTGATATAATAGTTTGCAATCACGCCAATTGTGGGAGGACTGCATATTCAAACTGCGCCTGCATATGCGACTAAGATTCAACATTTAAATACTTCAAAGAAAAAAAATTCAACATTTAATACTTGTATGGCTTTGAATTTGTAATTATCTTTCAAATGTCTATGAATTTGTAGTCATATTCGGAATTAATCCTATTTATTACAATATTATTTTACAATATAGTAAATAATAATAATAATCGATATATGTAAATGGCATTGTTAGAATAAAAAACATTACACAGTTTGTACCATAAGCGAGTTCAACTTGTGTGGCCATATTACGTACCTTTGAGGCCATCTGGTTCATTTGACGATGTTGGTTGCATTTTGCCATGTTTACACTGCTAGAATTGTATTTTGCACTATATGTTTTAATTAGAGGTAAAAATTATATCAATTTGAGTTATATGAAGGCTTTATCTTCTAAAAATGTATAAATTTAAAAATCGCGTACATCCACATACTAAAGTTTTATAATGTTATAAAATCATATAAAACTATTAATCTAAGAGTAAAATAGTATAAAATTATTAATATAAGTAGGATAAATATTTTAAATAATTTAGATATTGAATTGAGACCTCATAGATTCTTTATTATACAAATCATTTTAATTGATTTAAAGACACTCTCAATTGATTGTTAATTTTGACATTGCTGTAAGTTATGGATTGTAATCATTTTTATCTCAAAAAAATAATTCTAAACCAATGAATAGATTAGATTTTAAAAAATCATTAAGATTGCCCCAAATTAGACTTTAGTAGGGAAGTAAATTGGTACAGCCCCGGTGAACATGCTCATGTTATGTGTAACTGTCCAGTTCATATGTTGCAGCCAGTAGGTGTCCCCTCCCTACTTGCATGATTCACTTAGGTGTCACTCACCAGCAACATCAGAACGACCCAAAAGATTTTCTTTTTTATTTTTTAAAAAATTTACAAATATATTAATCTAATTAATCTAGATGTATCTTTCTACTAAATACAAAATTTACCATTTTTTAATATTATATATTTACTTTAGATTTCTAAAAATATAGGTATTTAAGTTATTAGAAATTATATTTAAATATTTTTTTCCCTGGCCTTACACAAACAAGGCAGCAGCATCGCACTTCCAGTACACCCGCTACCTGTTTGGACAGAGTCCTACAGTTAACAGCGGAAGGCAGCCACTGGGATGGGGATAGCCCTTTCTTTGTTTTTAGCTTTCTCTTTTAATTTTTATGTATTATGTACTAATGTAAGACTATTTATTAATAATTTATTATATTATATATTAATATATGAAATCGGGTCGGGTTGACAATCGTCCAATCCAAAACAACCCATTTTTTAAAATTGAATTGGTTCAAATCGGGTTATATAATTTATATTTTTTTCAAAATGGCTAACTCAACTCTATTGTAAATCGAGTTAGGTTAGCCAACTTTGGTTAAACCAATCCTAGTTAGACCGCTACAGGCAGCCGTACATTTTCATCCAGCAACGGATCACCAAAGTCTATAAAATCTACAGCACAAGAGACTAGCATTATTGGTTGGATCTCTAGTCTCTCCCCAGCTATCATTAGGCAAACTCACTGTCATACAATTAAGTTTCACTATCAGTTAAGGAAAAAGCATGTGTAGTAACCAAAAATATATTTTTGTATTGATATTGTTATAATGATTAATTAATGGCAACAAACTTTCGTCTTTAGATTCAGCAATGGTGAATTTTCCATTAGTCATTAATGTGATAATAAATAGTGTCACCTGAAACTTTTTTAATAAATAATTTTTTGTATCTTATTAAAACCCATTCATAGGCAGGACTAGTAAATTGAAAAAGAAAAAAAAAGCTCCCATATGTCATTCATATGACGAAAATACACATATAGAAGTAAGATATGCTAACAGGTTTGTTGACGTGGATTTTTGTAGATACACCATTGTGTCGTTTTTTATTTTATTTTATTATTCACATGTTAATAATTTACCAATTATGAGGGTGCATTTTGGGCATTCCTGTAAACTAAAGGGCTATTTTGTCATTTCTAAAGTTGGTATTATTATGTAATTCTCGAAAGCTCATATTTTAGGCGGAGAGGTAGGATTCATTAATTTCATCAGTGGGGCCCACCATGAAGGTTTCTTGCAACATCCTCTACTTTTGAATTCCCAACTGTCGATCTCGATCAGTTTGCATTTCGCTTTTTTCTTCTTAAAACTAGGTTGAATAGCATCTGCTTAAAGAGCATCGACCTTTCGTTTTTGGTCAACTATAAGCCTTATATTTCCTTTTCCTCTATTCTGGGGCCTTCCTATGAGAGAAAAAAGGAACTAGAGGCATTGTAGTAATTTGACAGTATGAGTATATTTGTTTGAAATGTAAATATATTTGGTATTTTGATAAAATTTGTATTAAATGTACATAAAATCTCAATCTTTTCCATTTATTTGGTACATCAATCACTAAAATATATGCGGACATATTTTTCATTATTTGACATTTTTGTAAAAATATTTATGTAGAAAATATTAATTTTTACTAAGATTTTATTATATTTGGTAAAGTTAGAAAATATATTTTATATAAAAAATTATATTATATTATTTAAAGATCATATAAATAACATACTCTCAAAAATAACAATTTCAATATTTATTTATGAATTTTTAAAATTTTAATAATATTTTTTATTTTTCGAATATAATAGAATCTAACTATATCTAACAACATCTAACTCAATCTAACTGCATCTAACCAGATGTAACTTTTGATATTAATAAGTTAATCCTAATTTAACATTTGTAATATGATTCTAGGCCCCTTATAAGGTCATTTATGCCTTATTATATACATTAAAATTCAGATAATAGAATTTAATGAAATCATCTGAATCTAATCATATCTAACAGCATCTAATCAAATCTAACTTTTTATATTAATAAGTTAATCATAATTTAATACTTGTAATATGATCTTAAGCCCCTTATAAGGTCATTTATACCTTAGCTACGGAAATTAAAACTCAAATAATAGGATTTATTAAAATCTACCTAACTTTAACAACATCTAATAGCATCTAACTGGATCTAACTACATCTATCCGAATTTAATACATCTAACTGAATTTAACTTTTGATATTTAATAAGGTAATTCTAGTTTAACACTTGTAATATGATCCTAAATCCCTTATATGGTCATTTATACCTTAATTACAGAAATCAAAACTCAGATAATAACATTTAATGAAATCCACCTAAATTTAATGACATTTAATCGGATCTAACAATATCTAACTAGATCTAACATCATCACCGGTAATATGATCCTAAGTCCCTTATAATGTCATTTATATTTTAATTATAAAAATTAAAACTTAGATAATAGAATTTAATAGAATCCGCCTAAATTTAATGACATCTAACCAGATCTAACTGCACGTAGGGGTGGGAATCGGGGCGGGTCGACCCGTGACCCGCCCCGCCCGACCCTGTTTTAATACCGGGGCGGGTCAGGGGTGTGTACCCGGCGGGGCGGGGCGGGTCGGGATTTTCGGGTTTTCAAAGAAATACGGGTCGGGGCGGGTCGGGGCAAAATGCGAATTTTCACAGGGTGGCGGGGCGGGTCAAGGCGGGTCGGGGCGGGTCAACCTGCTGACCCGTTTTCTGATATTTTACATTAAAAAGAAAAACCACGTTTAATGCTAATATTCATGTTTTATTTAATTATTTATATTTACTTTGATTGATTAATAATAGATTCAAGCATATAGTAATTAAATTTAATATAAATTTGTCTTTATACTTGATAGTTTTATAAATTTTTAAAAATTTCTTACTTGACCCGCAATTTTTTACCCGACCCGTTGACCCGATACCGACCCGAATTTTGTCCCGAGACCTTGTAGAAAAAAGTAAGGGTCAAACCGACCTTGTCCCGACCCGGTATAAAATAAGGGTCAAACAAGATTTTTGAAAAGGAGGGTCAGGGTTGGGCACACCCTGACCCGCCCCGACCCGCCCCGATTCCCACCCCTAACTGCACGTAACTGAATCTAACTAGATTTAACTTTTGATATTAAAACTTAATCCTAATTTAACAACTGTAATATGATCCTAAACCTATTATGAGATCATTTATACCTTAATTAGAAAAATTAAAACTCAGGATTTAATGAAATCCACATAAATCTAACGACATCTAATAACATCTAACAATATTTAACTGCATCTAACTAGATCTAACTTTTGATATTAAGAAGTTAATCCTAATTAAACACATGTAATATGATCCTAAGCCTCTTATAAGATCATTTATACCTTAATTACGAAAAGTAAAACTCAGATAATAGGATTTAATGAAATTCACCTACATCTAATAACATCTAACAGCATCCGACTACATCTAACAGCTTCTAACCGGATCTAACTGCATCTAACTGGATCTGACTTTTGATATTAATAAGCAATCTTAATTAACACTTGTAATATAATCCTAAGCCTCTTATAAGGTCATTTATATCTTATAAAAAAATTAAAATTTAGATAATAGGATTTAATGAAATCCACATAAATCTAACGACATCTAACAATATCTAACTGCATTTAACCACATCTAACTGGATCTAAATTTTGATATTAATAAGTTAATCCTAATTTAACACGTATAATATGATCCAAAGCCTCTTATAAGTTCATTTATACCTTAATTATGAAAATTAAAACTCAAATAATAGGATTTAATGAAATCCATCTAAATCTAACATCATCTAACTGCTTCTAACTATCTAACTGCATTGGACAACATCTAACTTTAATATTTTCTAAAATATTTTAAATAAATTTATGTATTCTGAAAAAGATATATACTTAATAATTCATTATAGAACTATACAAACCTTGAATCTGTATTAAATTTAAAAACTAAATAAATATATGATGGTAAAATTTTAAAAAATTAATTAATTTAAACTAAAAGAAATAAAAATTTAAATAAATATCTAAAAATGTAATAATTATTATATATGAATTTTTTTTAATAAAATTGTATAAATTATATTTATTTAAAATAGATAAATTTATAATTTAGATTTAATAATATAAGTGTAAATGACTTTTTGGGGGACACTGGTTCAATGCACTCAATGCACCCGGGTGTACTTCACCTATTTTTTTCTTTTTTTGAAATTTTTTTCTGTTAATTTAAGTGTATTTAATATGTATATATATTTTTACCAATTTTAAAGATTTTTAGATATTTTTTCTGATTTTTTAAAATCAGTGGCATTTTTAATAATTTTAAATTACTGAAAATGCCACTGATTTTAAAAATACAAAAAAATATAAAAATCTTCAAAAATGATAAAAATTTATACAATGTTAAATACACTTAGATTAACAATTGTGAAAAAAAATTCAAAAAAATAAAAAATGGGTGAAGTACACTCGGGTGCATTGAGGCGGTGCATTGAACCAGCGCCCCTTTTTGGGACTGGTTTAATAATTAAGTATTTTTAGATGTTTAACTAACAAAATAATAGTTTAAACTAAATAAATATATATAACTTTTTAGAAATGGTTTAATTATACATTCCAAATTTTAACTTAAATTGCCCCGAAACTTAGATTAGTTGAAAATACTAAATTTAAATGATTATTTAATTATGTCCCAAATTCAATAATTAGGTATAATGAAGTTTTTATTACATGTCTCAAAACCGTAATTTATTTTTAAATACTTTAATCGTAGTAATTAATATCTAGTATTCTTACAATTCACATGAAAAATTTAAAACATATCTAGTTCATGCATAGGATGAACTTGTACATTTTTAAGCTTGTGAACCAGCCACCTCAAGGGAAAATGAAACAAGCTTGTGAACTAGTCCCTTTCAAGTTGACAATGATGACATTCACACATAATTAATAGAACACCATGACCTTTTCAAGTAAATTATTGAATTTCATAAATATAATTACAATATTACAAATATTTTATCAATTACAAAGTGAGGAACACATTTTACAGCTCAACCGTAAATTTTACATGCCATGAGTTACAAACAATAGAATTTTACTTAACATGGGCATTCCTGTGATGATAAAACTGTTTCCCTAATATAAAATACAAAATCTAGGCTATTCCATTAAAAGCTTATTTAGGTTCTCCTGCACATCTCCATCCCACTTGAGGCTTGATGGACCTATCCTTTTTCTCTCTGGTGTGATGCTTGAGCTACAAGTTAAATATTCGTGTGCCTAAAATTGAAAACATAGAGCATGATAAAAATGATGGTATAATGGCCTCAAAAGAAATTTTGTATTTATATCTAGCGGTCATCAAGAGTAAACTAAGAACTCATTTGAGGAATAATAATGAGCAAAATTGAAAAATAGAATATTTCAACAAGCATTATTCTCGCAGAGATCAACAAACATATTTATAAATATAATAAATTTTGATTGGATAAAAATATGGACACTGAATGCAAGCTTGTAAATTGAAACCGCTAACACAATTTATTTAATGTCCAAACAAACCCATACTCCACACAACCTGTTTGGTATGTAGAAATCTCATGATTTATCAAAATATTTCAAGCAATAAAAATTTAATACTCAAGAAACCTATATAAAATAGCCAAATAGAAATTGATATCCAAACAAACTATTTAAAATATCTCAAGCAAACAATTAATATCCAAACAACCTGTTTATAATGAAAGGAATGTGCTCGCACACACATACTCTCTCTCTCTCTCTTTTTCTTTTGCATTCGATTTTATTACTTCTATTTTAACTGAACATTGAATATGTGTCTAAATTTGGTTTGAATGAAACTTATTTTGTGATTAAACATATAATTTAAAATTCAATGTGTAAGGTGAGTACCATGTAATCATTGACGTGAGTTTTCTAGACAAATAAATCATTATAAATTCAATGAGCAATAAGGCTATCATATAATAATCAAACATTACTAAACATAAACTAACCAACATATATCGGTTGGCTAGGGACTTTTTTCCTGCGCAAGTGGATTCTCACGTATTCTATTTGGAATAATTAGATGGAAAAAGAAAAGATGATTGTATGAATAAAATAATAAAAAACGATTAAACATAATAAAAAGATACAAAAGAAAAAATTGCATGTGATCAAAGCAAAGAAAAGATGAAAATAAAAAAGAAAGAAAACGTCAAAAATACTTAATTTGAACGAAAGAAAAAGCAGAAAAACCTAAATAAAAACAACCGACAAACAAAAAAAATGAAAAGGAAAACTCAAAAATTTTAAAAAAAGAAATGAGTAAAATACAGATGAACAAACCAAAAAAACCAATTGGTCGAATGAAAAAGAGAATGTCTTTCTACTACCGTCCTACGTATCATTAATGAACCATATCATGTTGCATTACATCACCATCTCCTCGTGCCTTGTTGTAGTGGCACGTTTAATGCAAAACAGATTGTGTAGTTAATATAGGCTTAATATGCAATATAAAAATATCATAGTGTACAATATACAATACCAATAAAAAAATTTGCACAACTTCAGCAGCCGTCTATACACAGTGATGACAATAAATTAATAAATAAAAAATTAATCAGGGTATTTTATTTGCATAGCCATACCTGTCATTCTACAATTCTTGTATGCGTAAGTTTCAGTTTTACATTACACAGTCCGTTGTATAAGAGTAAAAACAATAATAATAATAATAATAATAATAATAATAATAATAATAAAGGAAAATTACGCCATTATTATAAATAAAATAAAAAAAGCTACGCCATGATTCAAATTTTATTAAGCAAAACATGAACGGATGCTAAAAATGAAGCTTAAGTGGTCAAACCTAATCTACAGCTATCTTGTAGATCACCATTTCAGGTGGAAAAAATGCCACAATTTTCAATACTCTCTCTTTAAGCAGACAAATAGGCATATTGCCACAGTTTGTAAAAATTGTTAGAAAAATTGTATATTTAATAACGATTATTTAAAGTTTTCATTACTTTAATAATTTACAGCGATGAAAATAGGAAATGGTTACTAAAAAATCAATTAAATAGTTATAAGTCATTAAAGCTATTGATAGAATTTGAAAATTTATACTTGGTCATATTGAATTTTAAACATACTATGTGATAATGGAAAATTTATAAATGATATTTAATGCCTTAATTTGATTATATTACAACTAAAAATACATCGAAATATTTTACAACAAAATACATTTTTTAAAATATAAAGATTTAAAATATTCTTAAAATAGATTTAAAATTTTATTCAATCGCTTTGAAGGGCATAATTCAAAAATAAATATGATTAGTTATGTTAAAGTTAAGGGAGCATTTAAATGAAAAATAAAATAAAAATATAAGTACTTCGTAATAAAAATATTATTAATGAAATAATATACATTAAATATCAAAAAATTGAAGTGAAATTCATTTTTATTAATTTATATTTAAATATCTTTTAATCTAACTACATTATTTATTTATTTACAAAAATTAAATTAAAACTAAAATAAAATTATAAGTATTTCATAATAAAAAATATTATTAATGAAATAGTATACAGTAAATATCAAAAAATTGAATTAAAACTCCATTTCGATTATTTTACATTTAAATATCTGTGAACCTAAATACATGATGTATTTATCTACAAAATTAAATTCAAAATTAATTTTGGTCAATTACCTTCAATATTTTTAATCAAATAAGCTATGATAAGAAAGGTAATGATTTAATATATACATATATGTTGAGCTTAAATATGCATAAGTGTTTTTGAAGTTTTTAAAATTTTATTTTCATGTGAGCCTCAAATAATCTTTATATAAGTATATTTAAAATTGTTGAATTTTTATGTATACTTCTCGATGCTTTCAAAAATTAATATTTTATCAATTTTCATCAGACGGAGAGTTAGATAGGTGGAACATTTTTTTAAAAGCGCGCCAGGATACAAGGACCGAATATGTTAAAGGAGATTGGTATGATACGTGATCAGTTTTTGATTTTTTGAATTGTAGAATGTTGCAGCAATTGTCCAATTCAGAATACGTATATTTCAAAGCTAAAATTCAATCTACACGATTCATTGACTAAAAAAGTTATTTATCTAGAAAATCAACTTCCCCAAAATCAAAAATTTGCACAACCCCAGCAGCAGTCTACCCACCATGTTGATAATAAATCAATAAATAAAAAATTAATCAGGGTCATCCTACAATTCTTGTATGCCCAAGTTTTAGTTTAACATTAAAAAGTCTATTGTATAAGAGTGTTAAAAAAATGCCATTATTATTATAAAAAAAAAAAAAAAAAGCTACGCTATAATTCAAATTTTATTAGGCAAGTACAAGAACATAAATGCTAAAAATGAAGCTTAAGCGGTTATTTTATTTAGTTGATCTTAGTTATTGGTATGGTTAGTTCCTCATTTTTACTTCTTTTGCCCAACTTCCACATTTTCATCTCTTCCTGCTCTCGCTTCCTGTTCTCTCACCTCTCGCTCCCAGCTCTCCCAGTTCTCCCAGCTCTAGCTGTTCTCCGTCTTCTAAGGCAAGCCAGGCCACGGCTCCGTTTTCAAACGAAAAGCCAGGCCATGGCTCCATTGTTGGGTGCCATCGGTTAAATAATATGAAATTTTATATTATAATTTATTTCTCATTGCAATCAAATACTGTTAAATAATATGAAATTTTATATTGTAATTTATTTCTCAAAATGTAAAAGAAAATTTAATATTAATTTTTTAAATATTTCTTAGAATTTATTTTCATAAAACTAAAAAGACCAATTTTAATATTAATTTTTATGAAAACTTTCAAGACACCAAAGTAGTTTAAAAAATATTCTTTGAAACTTAAATTTATCTTTCTTATATTTTTCTATTAGTTGAAAATATGCCACACATAAAAATGAGAAAAATTAATTATCAAAATAATACGAAAATTTAAAACGAAGACTAGACATTAAATTATTTCATGATTTTTCATTCATGACTATATATTTATTATATCTTCTATTGCATACTAGAAAATTACCTTTTAATATTATTTGGGGTTAATTCCTAATACGACAATTACTTCTACCTATGTTTACAGGTATGACATCACACTTATAAAATGGCATAGATAATTACATATTTATTTTTAATTTCAAATATCTTAACCATAGCTCAAGTTAAAAGTGTTTCAAACTACAAGATTACTCATGGTAAAAATAAAGAAGAAGTTATTCTAATAGATATTATTTAAAAAATTTAGTGAAATAATAATATTGGTGATTTCATATTGAGAATTAGGGATACAATATGTAGTTTCTATGTCATTTTATAAATATATGGTCATATTTATTTACTTGTGGTTATATTTGAAAATATTATTTACAATGAAAATTTGAAAATAAAAAACACCAAGTAATATATTTAATTTAAGAAATCTCTTGAAAAGTAAAGGATACGTCTGTAGCAATGTTTGTAATTTTTTTTTCTTTTTAATAAATGTGTAGCTTCTCTCTAGAAATGAGTATTGATACACTAAAAATACCAAATAAATTCAAATAATTATGAAATTTCACAAACATGAGATGGGCAGCAAGGCATGCAGGATGCGCCTCCTTTGGCCAAACATCCACTTGGTGGCTTGTATGTATATACATAAATTTTCTCTTTTCTCACTTACTAACCTTATATGCATTAGGGATTTTATGAAGCTATAAAACTTTTTAATCTAAAGGTTTTCGATTTCTCGAACTACTCATTTTTCATATTTTCTTATATAATTACCCTATTTTTTAATTATTTTTATATAACTAACCTATCTATTTTAACTTTAACTTCTTTACTTTTCATCATTACATCTATTATACTACGTCGTTTTCTACCAATTCAAAAACTTTCATATGAAAAATTTTATGACTTCCCAAACATATCAAAACATGACAAGTATGGAATATTCAATGGGTCTATGGTCTATAACACAAATCAATTTTCTTTTCAACTATTTGGTTTTTGCCCTCTCAAAATTTTGTTTACTCATTTTTTTGAATGGAAAACAATATATCATGAATGGAAAACAATATATCATGCATAGACAATTTCTTCCTTTCTCAGTGCTCTTTCAACATTCTATGTAGAAGCATTACATAAGTAGTGATTATAAGCATCCTAACACCACACCTTTTGTTCATTTCTCATCTCTTTTTGCTTTGCCCTTATGGTCTACACCTGAGGGTAGATTTCATGACATGACTACATGACATTGTCTTCTTTAAAAATGTCTTACCATTCAATGTCAATCAGTGTAGGGTTGTAAGAGGAAATATTCCGAATTGAAAAATAAAAGAAATACACATGGTATGAAAATCAGCAGCACTGCCTCTCTCTCATAATCTGAATTTTTCCGGATGCAAAAATCACCGACAAATCTAGCTAGAAATTTCCAAAAATGCGGCTGCCTTGGATGGATATTTCGGCACCAATTTAAGTATCAAAGCTATTGGAATTTTCCATTCGTTAATCTAACTAAAATTGATGAATTTTCAGCCATCACATTAAATGCTTGTGGTGGTGAAATGAGGCTATAAATAGAGCAGCACCCTTCCCCGTACTGATTTGTGAGTGCAGGGAGAGTTTAGAGCAGCACCCTTCCCCGTACTGATTTGTGAGTGCAGGGAGAGTTAGCTTGGTGTTGTGTGTGAGACATGAGTTGGGTGGAGTGTGTGTGAGAGCATAATGGTTAAGAAAAAGAGAGGGGTAAAGTGTGGGTAGTGTTAGTATTATTCATGGGAACTTACAAGTTGTAAAGTGTGGGTGTCTAAATTATTTTTTCATGTATTATTATTTTGATATTTTATAAATAATATTTTCTTTTGAGCATCCTATTCTCAACCAGTGGTATCAGGGCCAAAGGTCGGGGACCATGGTTCATTGAGGCTTTGCCAACCAGAGAAGTACAAGGAGATTCTGCACGTGTGCAGTCTGGGACCAAGATTACAGGCATAACAAGTCATGATGGTGAATATTTTTATCTTAGTAAGCACCATTGAGAAATTAAATTATAACAACTATAATACTTAGTATCTACGTATGTAGTATTACCTGCTTGGTCAAGATTCGAGGGATATAATTAGCGGCAATAATACCGCGTCACCCACATATGACAAAGAATCAAAGAGGTGGAAGGTAAAAGCTGGCAAAACTATGTACATACTAGTAGTAACCATTGAGAACTAGTTGCTGCAAAAAATTAAGGATACTAAAACACCCAAGAAGGTGTGGGACACCCTAGCTACATTATTCACAAGAAAAAATGATGCAAAGCTTCAGCAATTGAAAAATGAGTTGTTGTCCGTCTCGCAGCAAAACATAATGATGAGTGAATATTTCTCCAAAGTTAAATTTCTTTGTGGAGATATTTCAAAATTAGACCGAGAAAATTTGATCTCCGAAACTAGGATGAGGAGGATTATCATTCATTGCTTAAAGCCAGATTACCACGTGATTATCATTGTTAACCGTGGATGGACCAAAGAACCAACTTTAACTAAGTTGGAAAATATTTTGGCCGACCAAGAAGCTTCAGACAAGCAAATGTCTAAAGTTTCACTAAAGGATGAGGAGAATGCTCTCTTTAGTAAAAAAAAGAATTTCAAAGCAGAGATCAAGCAGCTGTCAGGATGAATAGAGGCAACACAAGAAAGTAAGAGGATGGTTGGCAAAGGAGGCAGCAAGGACAGAGCTCGAAGAAAGGGAGAGCTGGTCAAGGTGGCAATAAAAAAGAGAAGAGATCTTAACGGCAGAAGGACCAAAGTTGCAATTGTGGCAAAAGAGGCCACTTCGCCCTAAATTGCTAGTTCAAGCGGGCAGAGGGTAATGTTGTAACCTCTACCCATAACAAAGAGGAATGAGATTTTCAAACATCCCTTGCAGTAGAAGAGCCTTATGATATGACAACCTCTTGCATCGCTGAGACAGAAGAGGAATCGGCTCTCATATTTGTAAGTGAAAAATTAATCAACTATAATGATGATTAGATTATCGATTCTGGTTGTTCCAATCATATGACAGGAGACTATGAGAAGATGACCAGTACGTCCGAGTACAAAGCAAGATGAGTAGTTGTGATAGCAAACAACTCAAGACTGCTCATCACCCACATCGGCAAGACAATGATTACCCTTCGATTCAGCTCATGGAATGTACAATTGGAAAATGTGTTCTATGTACTAGGTATAAGGAAAATTTTATTATCTGTCTCACAAATCATTGCTTCTAGCAATTATGTGATATTCGGCCCAAACAAAGTAAGGTTATATCCAAAGATAAAAATAATAAATCAGCCAATCATGGAAGGGCATCAGCTTGAGTCCGTCTACGTAATATTTGCACAGACAGCATACATAGATAGGATAAGGAGAAACGAAATTGCAGATTTGTGACATGCTCAACTTGGGCACGTAAGCTATCACAAGCTGAAGCAGATGATAAAGAAATCTATGCTCGGAAGTCTTCCCAGCTAAAAGTCCAAGAAGACGTGGTATGTGTTAGTTGTTAATTTGGTAAGGCATATCTACTACCATATGAAGAATCAAAATTCCAGACCAAGGCGCCTCTTGAGGCAGTCCACTCAGTTCTATTTGGATGAGTAAAACAGTAATTTATCAGCGGCTACCAGTACATGATAACCTTCATCGATGACTATTCACGGTACATTTGGGTTAATTTTATGAAAGAAAAATCTAAGGCGTTAAATAAATTTAAGGAATTCATGCAAAAAGTGGAAAGTGAAGTAGGTCAAAAAATGCAGCACCTATGCACAGACAGTGGGGGAAAGTATACGTCAGCTAAATTCTCGAAATATCTATATAGGTGTAAGATACATCAACAACTAACTTGCCCAAACATGTCATAGTAGAACGGAATGACAGAAAGAAAGAATCGGCACTTGGCAAAGATATACAGAAGTACGTTGCATACCAAGAATGTGTCACCCAAATTTGGGACAAATGCATGAAGACTGTTGCCCATGTTATAAATAGATTTTCTCAACCCATACTTGGGTATATTTCTTCTTTTGAGAAGTTGTGGATCATCAAACCAACCGTGAGTCACTTCTGTGTGTCTGGATACATTTGCTATGTATTTATTCCTGACTACCTCCATAGTAAATTCGACAAAAAGGTCAATCGTTGCATATTTGTTGGTTATGATAACCAAAGAAAAGGTTGGAGATATTTTGATCCAACCATAGGTCGATGCTATGTATCACGAAATATAATTTTCGACGAACCGTCATCTTGGTGGTCATTACAGGCAGTCTTATTACCTGATTTCAGTAAAATAGAGGAACGATTAAAGGAAAGACTACAGTAGCAACTCGAGCCAGGCCAAACTCAGTTAAAAGAAGAGCTGATTGAAGAGGACAATCTCTCACAAGTTAAAGAGAAGTCCAGACCCAAGTCATCGAAAAAGTCAAAAAGTCGGTGGCAAATAGAGGTACATCACAGGAGTCTTGAAGAAAAAAGATCGAGTCAGATCAATAGTTTGATGAGCAAGAAGAAATAAGACCTTGTCCATGACAATCGAGTAAACAACGGAAGCTGAATCCAAAATATGCTAATGCAACAATCATAGAAACAACTGAAGAGGTGGAACTAGCCACATACGAGGAAGCATCCCAAATTTTAAAATGGGGGAACGTTATGGAAGAAGAAATTCAAGCCTTGAAGCAAAATGAGACATAGGACCTGGTGCCAAAATCGAGAGATGTACAACCCATATCATGGAAATGAGTGTACAAGTTGAAGATGCAGCCTGACAGATCAATAGAAAGACATAAAGCTCGACTCATAGCTTGCCGGTTTTCTCAAAAGAATGGGCTAGACTATGAGGAGACTTTTAGCTTAGTGGCAAAAATTACAACAGTTCGTCTATTATTAGTGCTTGCAGCTACCAAGTCATCGAAGCTTTGGCAAATGGACGTCAAGAATGCATTTCTCCATGGCAAGCTAGATCAAAAAATATATATGATGTAACCTAAAGGGTTTGAGAACACATTTCATCCAGAGTATGTCTGCAAGCCAAAAAAGGCCTTATATGGACTAAAGCAAGCATCGAGAGCGTGATATGGTAAGATAGTTGAATTTTTGCTACAAAGTGGTTATTCTGTTGCACCAGCCGAATCAAGTTTATTTGTGAAAAATAAAAATGGAAAGCTAGCAATATCCACTTGTGTCATGGGAGGTACAAGCTTTTAGTCCAAGGTGTGTTTGCTAGCATCAAAAAATTTTCAACAAAAATTTTTCCATCTAAAATTTTTGTTCTCCTTAACTATCCTATTTTTTAATCTTTTTTTACATCTTTCTATACAACTATATATTCTATTTTTTAGTTATTTATAGACAACTATCTGTACAATTGGCATATCTATTTTAACTTTATTCTCTTTACTTTTTATCATTATTCTATCATATCGCATCATTTTTTCTTTATTTAAATTTTTTACACTAAAAATTTTTCTTCAAAAGTTTTATCGCTTCTGTTACACACTGTTGGTAGGAATGTTTATCTTCTATTTTACTTAATTATTGAAGCCAAAAATTAATATATGTATTTGGATTGAGTTGTAAATACAAATGAAGACCATAATTGGATTACATCACTATTAATGGCCATAAAAAAAGAAGAGGTGCACTACAATTTCAAATCGAAATAGTTATCATGTATCAAATTATAAATTTTATTTCTTTTATAAGCATAGAAACGAACATCGGTGATTTATCTTTTCTTCATCTTTCACCGATCTTAGAATCTTAGAATTAAAAAACATGCACTTCACATGAAGTGCTAAAACCGTCTGTCAACTGCTCAGCGTTGCTAAGTTTTCGCTTTATACTAATTTTAAATATACATATTATGTTTTAAAAATTTTAAATATATTTATTACATTTACATTCAATCCAAAATTACTCATTCCTTTAAGGTTCGTTAAGTAACTTAATGGATAAATACACATTCTTTAAAGTATCTTTAAGTAACTTGAAGGATATCTATTTAAATACCGGTGATATTTTCATAAATGCCTAAAATACCTCTACTATAAAATAATAAAGAAGAAATGAAATGGAACAAGAATGAAAAATTAGGGCATTACATATAAAGCTCTTGTGCAATTAGGATAATACTGAATTATGATAATCAAATCTCTCAATACAATTCTAAAGTTGATGAATATATTGATAATTTCACATATAAACTAACGATACACGTTAACATTTGTAATGAAATGAGCATTTTTGAAATCAGAGTCAAATATAATTGGTATATTTAGAAAAACCCCTCAAAAAAGAGCCATTTGGGTGTTTTATATTTGATATTTTTTTTTATTTAGATACAAACTCTGAATCATATTTTTATTTATAAATATCTCCGAGAAATGAAAAAACGTTCCAATTGGATTGATGTATAATTGATTACAAACGGAAATGTATCAAGATTTCTTAAAACCATATTTTGAAGATTGTATAACTAAATATAATGCATGATTTGGATATATAAGAAAAGATTTAAAAAGTTAAAAAATAGAATGAGTTACAAGTTGTAATTAGGTACATATATGGGGGAAAAATACAGTAAAAATAGAAATCTTAACATTGTTTAATATCATTGGTCAATCATATGACCAAAAGACGTATGTTTAGAAAAGATATATGGGGCCATTGTGGATGACGGGATGTGATCTCCTGCACCCGGGAGCAGGCAGTGTTGCCTGCTCCCGGGTGCACACACCTATTTTTTTTATTTTTTTTTGAAAATTTTTTCATAAACTTGTTAGCCCAAGTGTATTGAACATGTATATAAATTTTTACCATTTTTGGAGATTTTTAGATATTTATTTTTTATTTTTGAAAATCAGTGGCATTTTAGTAATTTAAAATTACCTAAAATGTCACTGATTTTCAAAAATCACAAAAAAATATCTAAAATACTCCAAAAATGGTAAAAATTTATACACATATTAAATACGCCTATATTAACACTTTAATAGAAAAAATTTCAAAAAAAATAGGTGTGTGCACCCGGGAGCAGGCAGCCTGCTCCCGGGTGCAGGAGATTGCATCCCGTGGAAGACAGGGGATTCGACGTTGTCTTAAGGAATGATAGGGGCCTCTTAGTTGGGTGGTTATCCTCTTATAAGACAGAAAATTCATTGTAGAGGAGATCAAAAGTAGGAAGATTAAAATGGCTAGCGTTGTACACACGTGTATTAAGTGAGGCAACAAGCCTGCTCATGGGATCACCGACATGGACATTTTGGGCACATGCGATCTAGCCAACGTCCGCCACGTCATGCGCACCAACTTCTCCAACTATCCCAAAGGCCCGAAGTTGGCCAGAATTTTAGATGTTTTCGGAGATGGGATCATCACCACGGATTCCGACTTGTGGAAGCTTAGAAGGAAAATGGGATTTCGATTGCATGCGCTCGGGAGCATGCAGCGCACGTACTCTTATTTTTTAAAAAAAAAAATTTTTTTATAAAACTGTTAATCTAAGTGTATTTAACATGTGTATAAATTTTTACCATTTTTGAAGTATTTTAGATTTTTATTTTTTATTTTTAAAAATCAGTGGCATTTAGGTAATTTAATCTTTAGTTTTATGATATAAGTATAAATTGTTAATCTTGTGCGTGTGCATTAGTCCTGTAGCATCAACTACTTTTTTTTTTTTTTTTTGTGTGTGAAGGTACTTAATTGGTGAATGGTGGAGGCCTTGGGCGCATGCACGCATTCATTTTCCATGGATAATGAAATGGTCGTCAGTTTCCCTCATAGATCCTTGAGGCTTCCATCCCAGATAAGGCCTTCATAAATATTACAGGACTCGTGAGTTTCCTTACAGAGCTAACGAGTTAATTAATGAACTCATGCTGGATATGCATCTTTTCTTGTCCTATGAAACTCCTGGGTTTCCTTATAGAGCTAGCTAGTTAGTTAATGAACTCCAGCTGATTTATGGGCGCCGATCTGCCAGCTCCCCAGTGCACACACTTATTTTTTTATATTTTTTCTTGAAATTTTTTTTCTAAAAATGTTAATATAAGTGTATTTAACATGTGTATAAATTTTTATCATTTTTGGAGTCTTTTAGATATTTATTTTTTATTTTTGAAAATCAGTAGCATTTTAGGTAATTTTAAATTACTAAAATGCCACTGATTTTCAAAAATCAAAAATAAATATCTAAAAATCTCCAAAAATGGTAAAAATTTATACACATGTTAAATACACTTGGGCTAACAAGTTTATAAAAAAAATTTCAAAAAAAAATAGGTGTGTGCACCCGGGAGCAGGCACTCCCGGGTGCAGGAGGTAGGCGCTCCTGATTTAGTACATACATCTTTTCTTCTCCTAAGCAACACAAATCGTGCTGGAAGACCAATTGCTTTGTTAATTTTATGATGTGCAATTATGAATATATTATTTATTTCTTTTTTCTTGAAAAATTTCTTTTAGCTTGATTTGCTCAAGTGTGTTAACACCTTTCATTTCATTGGCTAACCAGGATCATTAATGTAGTGGATTAAACCTTCATGATTTGGTTTTGGATGTGTGTACATATATACATATAAAGCTCTGCTTTTATATAAACGAGTTACATTTTATGCTTGTAATTTCGTGCTACTGTCATTTCGTGGAATTTCGATTCTTCGGATAATTTTGCTGAGTACGTGGAGAGGTAATATGAATGGTTGGGATCCCGCACGCAAGGTAACATACGTGCTTGGAAGCCTACGTATATATGTACAGAATCATCCGAAACTGATAATATGCGCGGAGATGGTTATTCGAAATTGGGCCGACTAAATTATAAGGCTCCAACTTTATGCTGTACTTGCACGTGACGTGGATATACTTCATACAGGTTCTGTGACTTCAAAGTACCTCAAAAATGGTTTGATTTTTTTAAATTTAAAAAATATATAGATATTTTTGTAAATTTTGATATATAAATTAAATATATTTACAATAATATTTTTCATAGAAACATACATTGGCCCGAGTTTCCCATTATGTAACTTTCCAATAATATCTACTTTTCATCTCGAGGTTAATCTGGATCGTCCGATGAGTTAGAAAGTGAGCCGTTGCCGTTGGACAAGGGAGGAAGCGACACTGAAAATGGCAGTGATCGTCGGCAAAAAGTTAAAAGAGCGGAGAATGCAAAGCAGGTGATCGTGTGTTTGTTTGAGGGCAAAAAAGTATCACCTTTAAATTTTTCAATCTAAAACTTTTCACTTTCCATAATTATTCTATTTTTTAATTATTTTTTCACATTTTCTATACAAACTACCATACTTTTCAATCATTTCTACACAATTACCCATACAACTAATCAGTCTATTTTAACTTTATTCTCTTTACACCTCATCATTATCCCTATTATATCACATCATTTTCTATTGATTTGACAACTTCTACTTCAACAACTTTTCATCAAAAGTTTTACTTCCAACCAACCATACCCTTAACTTATGTATTTAGTTTCAAGATTTTTTGGGATTTAGTCATTTGAAAGTAGCTGAAATCCCTCTTATTTTAAAAAATTAATATATATATATATATATCTCCAAAAATAGTAAAACTTAACTTATAAATTAAATGCATCTAGATTAACGGTTTTATTAAAATATTTTTCGAAAAAAATTTAAAAAGTAGTGTTTTTACCTTAATGCATTGAAACATTCCTTTTTTACAATTAGAGTACAAATATGAGTATGATTTATCTCTGGCTTCCAAACTTACTTAAGTTGCACCTTTAGTGATAACTGAACCGAAGTAGGATGAAAAGCAAGGTAGGTCAAGGTGGAGTAGGTTGTGCTCAACCCTTACTCTTAAAATCCAGTCAGTTCCTACTTTTTATATTAGATCCGGAGATAACTGGTCAACTTGAAAAGGTGGGTCAAAGTGCAATAATTTTAAAATTTTAAATTCATATTAATATAAAGTCGCATATTACTACAAAAATCAGTAATACCTTAATTATTGGCATGCTTTTTTAAAAAAATATTGTTACTCACCTGAGTGCTATTTAAGCTAAGTATTAGCGGAACCCTTTAAAAAAATCCCATAGAGTATGGATATATTTTGCATTTAAACTTTATCTTGAAAAAATTGTAAATATGTGTATATTTAACTTATGTATTAAGTTTTATGATTTTTGAAGATATATTTCTTTTATTCTTTAAAAAAGGTGTATTTTAGTCATTCGAAAATGGCTAAAACCTCCTCATTTTAAAAAATTTAAAAATATATATACACATTCCAAAATTAATAAAACTTAATTTATAAATTAAATGCAACTGTATTAACAATTTCCTAATAAGTTTCTCAAAAATAATTTTTACATCGTGATACATTAAAACATTCATTTCCACAAAATAGGATACAGGTATGGATGGTAAACCATTACTCAATCCCAACCGACCCAAGTTGCACCCCCACTGATAAACCAACCAAGACTACGAGTGAAAATTGAAATAAGGATAGATCGGGACGAAGTATTGTGTTCTCAATCCTTACTCTTAAAGTCTAATCTCTCTCTTCTTTTTAGTCTAATCTATCTCTGCTTTTTATATCGCGGCAAGACAAAGTTCGGTTGACCCACGCATTTTTATAATAGGTGTTGAGACGAAATTCGGATTAGACGAAATTCAGGTTAGTTTAGGAAAAATGGGTCAATTTGAAAAGGCAAATCAAAGTGCAATAATTTTCAAAATTTTAATGCATATGAATAGAAAGTCACATATTTTAATGCATATGAATAGAAAGCCACATATTGCCAAAAAAAACATCACTAATACCTTAATTATTGTCGTTTTTTTTTTTTTCAAGTTGTTGTATGCTCGCCTTAGCACTACTTAAGCTAAGTGCTAGCCGAACCCTTTTTAAAAAAATCCCATAGAGCGCATTATGCATATATTTTGCAGTTAAACGTTATGGACATGATTGTTTATATGACACTTCGTAGTGGCTTATTACAAAATTTTGTACCCTACTTTTGTTTGGCATCATGAGATGAATTCTGAACATGTGGCTATTTTAAGTTGTGGTAGTCACGGGTTTAATCTACAATATTTATCATCACTTGCCTATCAACGATTTGCATTATCATAACTTACATGGAGTATTTTTTGTAAGTTGCTTCTACTATTCCTTACCAGGAATTCCAATTTTTTAATGGTAGGATTTCCGATTACAAAATTCATGCTAAAATGTGAGCCCCACCCTCATGACTAACTCTTGTGACAGTTGTATTAAATGATTTGAATATGCAAAAGAAGTTATTGAATGTGAAAGGAGATCGTTATAGCAATAGCTAGTAATTCATCTGAGCCTGGTGTAATCTAAAACAAGCTTACCAATTTTTTTTGTGATAAAAACAAGCTTATCAAGTAAGATCTACTATATGATGCATATGATTGATGAATACTTAATGAGTTCGAAGAAACAATATTCTAGCACGGAAACCTTTGATATCTTTCTTCCCTTCCTCCTATCTCTGACTTATTATTTCTCTGTTCATTTTCATTTTTGTGGATTGCAATGCCTAACATATTTCTTGCCTAGACCATTTGCATAGGATCCTTGAATTTTCCAAATGTTTGCAAAATAAATCCCAACACGCATTCAATAAATAACCTGTTTACCCAAATGAAATACAAAAGCATACTACAATTTTGCCATTTTACGAGTTGTGACTGCATATCACTTCTTACAGCATGCCCATTTCACTAAAAAAAAAATGAAAAGAAAGATCTTGAATTCATAGTCAAATGTATTCCACAGTCAGAATTGGTTTGTGACTACATATTCTAGCATTCCTATCTCATTAAAAAAAAATGAAAAGAAAAGGTATTGAATTGACTGGTTAGAAGTCTGATTCTCCCTTTCCTTATTTTTAGAAGATCTAGTTTCAAGAAGTTCCTCAACCCATCAGTCAGAAGTTCTGCAACACCAAGGAATCACAAAACCATAACATTTGCATCAATTGAGACTCGAAAGGAACCAGGTAAGCAAAACTATATAAATATATCATGCAGTGGAGTGACATGTATGGCAGAAAAAATAAGCTAGATGAAAATCGAATAAAATATTATTCATCAGCGAATATGATAACAAAGAAATGAGGCCCTTTAAATCTTGTTGCGACTTTCTGCATGCATTAAATAGAAAAGTCAAGTTGACAACACTTTGTTCTTGCATCTGTCAGCTGAACTTGCTGAATGCATGAAACATAATAGGAAAATAGAATGATTTAAGGTTTCATATATCAAAACATTCCATAAGAAACATATACTCCTCATAGAATGGTTTAAGGTTTCATATAACAAAACATTCCATAAGAAATACGTACTCCCAAAATCAAACTATAATTGAGTCAAACTATGATCTAGCCTCACTCATATAAAGTACCTGGATTCCACTGGTACAATGATAATAGCACAAGACATACAACAGAGTTGTTAAACTTAGAAACCACCAAACGTAACCGAAATGCTGCCAAACCCAGGCAGCTACATTTGGAAACTATCTTGTTCTCCAAACCCAACAGAAATCAGATCAACATAATATTACGTAAACCAATTTTCATGTTACTCTAGGACCAAAATGCTGCCAAACCAAGGCAGCTACATTTGGAAACTACCTTATTCTCCAAACCCAACAGAAATCAAATCAACATAATATTATGTAAACCAATTTTCATGTTACTCTAGGAATAGATATAGATTAATCTGGAATCCTTGAAAAAAGAAAAAAGACAAGTATCTTTTTATACGATTAACAAATAAGGGTGTGTTTGTTTAACGACAAAACGTTTTAAACTAACGGCGTGTTTGAGAAGTAGTAAAACTTTTAAATGAAAATTTTTTGATATAGAAGTCTTTGAATTAAGAGAAAATAATGTAATATGATAGTCGTAATGATGAATGAGTAAAGAGAATAAGGTTAATATAGAAGTGTTAGTTGTATGTATACTTGCATAAAAATGATTGAAAAGTAACGTAATTATATAAGAAGATATGAAAAATAATTAAAAAATAAGATAGTTATGGAGATTGAAAAGTTTTAAGGTTAAACAAAAATGCCCTAAAACTTCTCAATCTAAAACTTTTCACTATACGCAACTACCTTATTTTTTCACATCTTTCCACATAGCTACCCAACTTTTTTTATTATCTCTAACTTTTTGTATTAGCAAAAAATACACGTACACGGTAGCTTATTAACCAAATATCCAAATCATAGTTTATCATTTCTACATATGTTAACAGATCATATTAGGAAGAAAACATCAAAAATCAATTAATATGCCCAATACCAAGACATTCCGAAACGTTCACTAAACACTGTTGAAATGGGATCAATTCAATCCACTATGGCGTAATGTTCATGTAGCAAAACATTACATAAGAAACATATACTCTCCAAATCAGACCATAATTGAATCAACTTATAATCTAGCCTCACTAAAATCGCTGGAGTCCATCTGTACACTGATAACAACAAAACATACAACAAAACTATCGAACCTGGAAACCACATAACTTAACCGAAATGCTGCTAATCTGGGGCAGCTGCATTTGAAAAATACCATTTTCTTTCACACTCAACGAAAATCAAATCAACTTTATATTACTTAAACCATCTTCATGTTACTCTAGGAATAGATGCATCCATCGGTTGATCAAATCAGCAACACAGAATAATCTGGAATCCTAAAAAAGGAAAGTATTTTTTATACAATAAACAATAAAAATTTTCCAGCTTTTCATATTAGCAAAACACATGTAAATCGTAGCTTATTAATCAAACATCAAAGTCAATAGCTTTTCATTTCTACATATGTTACAGGCCACGTTAGGAAGAAAACGCTGGACATCAGTTAATATGCCTAATAACGGAACTTCTCAAAACTCCCACAAAAGAAGTGTTGAAATGGGATCAGTCCAAACCACACCATTACACCACTGCAACCGAGCTAGAATAATGAGCTGAAATCAATGAAAGAAATTGGAAACAAGCTGGCAAAATTAGCTACATTCTGTTAGAGATAAACGAGCTGAGTCTTCTGTTGATTTTGCCAACTCAGAAACAAATTAAATGCATCAATTTGGACAAAGTAAACTATGTTGATACATAAAAGTGGAAATCACTGTCCTACAAGATCATTCAGGACCAGTGGATCACAAGACCTGAAATATAAGAGCTTTGAAACTAGAGGGTGTCCATCGGATCGCACACCTACAAACGCATGTCACGCATTTGCTAATTTCAATGTATCACCATTTTCACTCTCAGTTACAATCTCCAAAACAACAGAAGCATTATAGGAGCACAGTCTAGCTGAAGAACAGTTTTCGAATAGTATGAAAATGGTGGAATTGGATTAGTGGAGACGTTGAGCGAGCAGTAGTGGAGGGAGTAGAAGTCCCTGTTCCACACCTAGAGGGTGAGATCTAAGGCAATATCATCATATTTTTTTCTGTAAATACATGATATAAACAAAAAATTCATTTTAACTTCATTAGAAACTACAAGAGCCTCAATTATGCAATTCTCATTATGAAAAGGACCAAAGCAGAAGTTCGCAAGGCAGCAAAGCCAAACATGGGAATCTCCTTACCATGCCTGTATATGTTCCAATGCGAATAAAAAACTATGAGATGCCAGTCATTTGCCTCCTAGTACAGAAAAAAAGGCACACAAGACCAAATATCTGAAATTGCTATAGCTTATGATAATGTTGAGCGCTGACAATTCAATTTCATCAGAACTCGACCGTCAGTAAGCACATCTAAGATGTTCAAAAGTATAGAATATAATCCAACCATGTGCCTTTAAGAAAGAAAACAAGAAAGATTACTTGCAGACGAATGTAGTTTGATCTAATTTGGTTGATCTAGCAAACCTAGAAATTGCAACAAAGCATCAAGAATGAACACTTTGGTACAGAGTGCATTTGCCATCTCCTGTGCAAACCAATGCAAAACCCTGCCACCAAAAGCACGATGAAAAGGGAGAGATGAGAATTGGAGATTTATCAACCTTATGAGGACATGAAAAATCAGGGTCTCAGAATCAGGCAAGTGATTCTGGAGTAGTTGTTGCAAATTTTTATTTTTATTTTTAATCTTTCAGTTGCCAAGACCATGGGACAGTGGTCAGATCCAGGAAAGAAGATTACTTGCGTTTCAAGATGGAGGGGGCTTTAGAGGGAAAAAAAATCAAATCACATCAAAAAACAAGAGAGGGGCTTACATAGAGATAAAGTCGAAAATAGGGTTAGGAAGAAACAAGAAGAGGAGGGAAGCACTGTGTCAAGATGTGGAAGCGAATGGAAATCAATTGGGCTTATACATAGTGCTAGGGTTTGGAGTTAGAGGAATAAGAATGGTATCTAATCGCCTGGCCAAAGTATAAGAACTAAAACCAGGGCTTCTACCAAGCGCTCTCATGGAAAGGCCCAACGGCCCCAACCTATGCCTATACTCATATAATAAAAATTTGGCCTATCGTGCTTTTACTTTAGCACAATTGCAGATTGACAATTGTATTTTAGACCCAATATGTATTTAAAAAAATAATTATACAATAGTATAGGATCCCTTCAACTTATGGAGACTAATAGAGATTACAGGTGCAAAAATAGCAAGCTGTAGTTGAAGGAGTAGAAGTCCTTGTTCCCCCAGAGGGTGAGATCTAAGGCAATATCATGATATGTTTTTTGTAAATACATTATATATAAAAAAAAAAAAAATTTAACTTCATTAAAAACCAAAAAGCTCCAATTATGAAAGTCTCATCGTCAAAAAAGGATCAAAGTAGATGTTCCCACAATAACAAAGCCAAACAGGGTAATCTCTCTAACCAGCCTGTATAAGTTCTAGAGCAAATAAAAAACTGTGAGATGCCAGCCATTCACCTCCTAACATAGAAATAAGAGGCACACAAGACCAGATATCAGAAATTGCTATAGCTTATGATAATGTTGAGTGCTGACAATTGAATTTCATCAGAACTCGACCGTCAATAAGCACATCTAAGATGTTCAAATGTATAGATTATAATCCAACCGTGTCTGTAAGAAAGAATACAAGAAAGATCACTTACAAATGAATGTATTGGATCTAATTTGGTTTGATCTAGCAAACGTAGAAATTGCCCTAAAGCATCAAGAAAGAAGGCTTTGGGACAGAGTGCATTTGCCATCTCCTATACAAACTGGTGCATCTTACCACCAAAAGCATGACGACAAGGGAGAGACAAGAATCAGAGATTTACCATCCTTACAAGGGCTTGAAAAATCAAAGTTTCAGAATCAAGAGAGTGAGTCTGGACCAGCTGCTGTAAGCTTTTATCTTTTGGTAGCCTTGACCGTGGGGAAATGGTTAGGTCCAGGCAAGAAGCTTACTTGCATTTCAAGACAGGAGGGGCTCAAAAAAAAAAAAAAAAAACCAAATCACCTCAAATAACAAGAAAAGGGCTGAAACACGGAGAGGAGGGAATCTCCATATGCAGAAGGGAATGGAAAACAATTGAGTTTATATATAAAGCTAGGGTTTGCAGTTAGAGGCAACCTGAGCGGTTTCTAATGGGCTAGCTAAAGTATGAGAACTTGGACCAAGGCCTCTACCAGACACTCATTAAAAGGCCCAACGGCCCTAACCTATGTCTGTACTTACATAATAAAAGTTTGTTCTACCTTGCTTTTAATTTAGCATGATTGCTGATTAACTAGTGTATTTTAGACTCGATATATTAAATAAATTTTATTTAATTATAAGTGTGTTTGGGAAGTTATAGAACTTTTGGATAAAAAAATGTTTAGTATAAAAATTGTTAAATTGAAAGAAAATGATGTAATATGGTAGGGATAATGATGAAAAGTAAAAAGAATAAAGTTAAAATAGACAAATTAAGTATGTGAGTAGCAATGTAAAAATACTTGAAAAATAGGATAGTTATATAGGAAGATGAGAAAAATTAATTAAAAATAGGACAATTATAAAGAGTGAAAAGTTTTAGCTTGACATTTACTATTCACCAAACACACCCTATACCATACTATGGGATCAACTTATGGAGTCCAATAGAGATTAGGGGGATGTTTGAGAATATGAAAGTTGTGGGAAATGTGGTATTTGGTGGGAATAGAAAATGGAATATTTTGAAAATTGTGCATTGATTGAAATAATAGGGGTAAAGTTGGAATAAATAGGTTTGTTGGAAGATAGTTGATAGGGAAAATGATTAGAATATAGGGGTAAAAGTGAAAAAATATAATGATTAGTTATGAAATGATGGATCTCGAAATTCGTGCCACCACATTTTCCCTCCCACATTTCCCACGCCACATTCCCAAACGTCCCCTAGGAGTGCCAAAAAAGGGATTAATGGTGAAATTTGGGTCAGTTTACCTTGAATCCGACTTGGTGAGAGGGGGAAGAAGTGTATAAGTTGCTTTTTTATGCATGAAGGACCCAAACCCAATTTTCTTGCTTACATTTAATGTAGATTATGTTATATATAATTTGAAGAGGCCCAGATCCCATGCGGCCGGCCACATGTGACCCCCTTGAGTCCGGCCATGGGGACCCATTCTTTTATTTTTTTTATAAACATGTAAAGTTACTTATGCTTAGTCTATAACCAAATTTTACTAATTTTTGATGTATTTAAGTAATTTTTTTATTTTTGAACAAAGTGGCATTTTTGTAATTTTCTACTTGTAAAAATTACAAAAATGTCACTCTGTTTGAAAATGAAAAAAAATACTTAAACACATCCAAAATTAGTAAAACTTGGCTTATAGATTAAGCACAACTAACTTTATATGTTTATGAAAAAATCAAAAAAATAATTATGGGGGGTCCCACGGCCGGACGCATGGGATCACCCCTCTAATTTGAATTGCATTTTTACACATTTTAATTATATTTGGTATGTTTCGACATACACTTGTCATGTTGAAATTGTATTCTAAGTAAATTATATTATTGTGTATACACTTTTCATTTTTCCTCCATTATCTTGTTTTAGAAGTAAATTCTTTCCTAAAATATACAATATATGTGACTGTAACTTTCATACATTTAAATATGGTACATCCTTTTCATTAACATAATTTGTTACTTATTGTACACTTACATGAATTTCAAATTCTTCACTCTCAACGCAAACGGAAAGCAACAAACATAACGTAAAACCAAAATCAAGAACAGAAGAAGTGCGAGATAGCAATCAAGCTCTCACCTTTATTGGTAAACTGATAAAAAGCAGTCCAAGCTTCCCATTAATCTCTGAAACAGCATCCTCAAGCAGGAAAAACGCATCATGAAGAATCTCCGCCCCATCAAACTGCAGTGTAGCTTCAACACAGTACAAGCCTCAAGCTCAAATCTAGCTGTCTACAGATTTCATGAGCCCAAAGTCCTTCGAGCCACAGTGGAAGAAGTAGAGGTCCTTGTTCCACACCCAGAGGGTGAGATCTAAGGCAATATTATCATATTTTTCTGTAAATAAGTTATATAAAACCAAAAAATAATTTTAACTTCATAAAAACTACAAAAGCCCCAATTATGAAATTCTTATTGTGAAAAGGATCAAAGAAAACATTCCTACGGTAGCAAAGCCAAACATGGAAAATCTCTCTACCAAGCATGTATATGTTCCAATGCAAATAAAAAATCCAGCCATTTGCCTACTAATATAGAAATAATGGGCACACGAGACTAAATATCTGAAATTGCTATAGCTTATGATCATGTTGAGAGATGACGATTGAATTTCATCAGAACTCAACCGTCAATAAATACATCTAAGATGTTCAAACATATAGAATATGATCCAATCGTGTGTCTGTAAGACAGAATACAGTCAAGATTGCTTACAGACGAATGTATTGGATCTAATCAGGTTTGATCTAGCAAACATAGAAATTGCCACGGAGCATCGAGAATGAAGGCTTTGGGACAGAATGCGTTTGCCATCTCCTATGCAAAACCATGCCTCTTGCCACCAAAAACACAACAAAAAGGAGAGATGAGAATTGGAGATTTACCAGACTTAAAAGGGCCTGAAAAATCAGAGTTTCAGAATCAGGCGAGTGAGTCTGGACTAACTGTTGCAAGTTTTTTATCATTTGGTTGCCTGAACCGTGGGGCAGTGGTCAGATCCAAGCAAGAAGCTGACTTGCATTTCAAGATGGCTAGGAAGAAACAGGAAGCAGAGGAGGGAAGCTCCATGCCGAGATGCGCAAGGGAACGGAAATCGATTAGGTTTTCTCAACCCTAACCCTGTTTATAAAATCTCAAGCGAAGCCTACTTTCAATGCTATTTTTCAAACCTCCACTCAACCCTAAAATAACCCTATAGAAATCAGTTCAGTTTGGGTTGGACATCAGGTTAATCGATTGTGCAATTTACTAAAGCATATATGCCATTACAAATTTAAAATACATAAACTCGCACCAGCATTAAGAGATAAATTCAACGCAGCTAAATTCAACAGCGCATTCAACAGATAAATTCAACAGCTTTCACACACACACACACACACACATATTCCACTTTCCGGAAATATATAAACAGTTTATAAGATGCCAAGACAACATTAGGTTCAGAAGGTTAAAAAAATTTTAACTATCATTGTTGAAGGTAGAACAACGAAAAAACCTTATTGTTTTTTGCAGCAAAGACGCATAAGTTTCGTACACTCCTAGTAGTAGAGAAACCAAACAAAATTAAAGAAAACGCAAGCAAACAAACCAAGTAATGGAATAAATACAACTTAAAGATGCTTAAGCTTATAATCCAAGGACAATTCCAAAAGTGGGAAAACATGCCCCCACGATAATCGAGATGGGAATTTAGCAAATTAAAAAAAAAAAATGAACTCCCTCAAAACATTGGATTAATTCTCAATATAAAAAATTCAAGGCATTACCCTTCAATCTTCAACATCAATAACAGACTTCTTTGCTTCCTCATTCTCCCCGATACTGCCTTCCCCGCTGCAGCACCTTCCTCCGCTGGAGATGTAGAGAGCCGCAAGAGATGAAGGGCCGGATGGCAAGGTAGAGAACGGCGCTAGGGAGACAGGAGAAAGAGCCGGAGGTAGGAAGGCGAAGGAGAAGGCGAAGAGAAAGAGGAGGAAGGAAGAAGCAAAAAAGAAAGAGAGAGGGACTGAGTGAGAGAAGGAGGAAGGGGAGGGAGGCGGGGAGGGAAAAAGGGCGAGCTGGCGGCGGTGGCAGCCATGCGAAATTGAGGGAGGGGGAGAAACCCTAGCAGGCAGGGAGGCGACGAGAGAAGTGAGCCGGTGCTGTAAGGGAAAAGATGAAAGACCTAAGGGTGATAACTTGTATACACTACCAAAATCAAGCCACTTGTCCAAAAGGTGTGATACCATCCCCTAGGGGTGCAACTTGGGCTAATGAAACTCAAGTTTACCTTAACCCTAACCCTAATTCTATTTTTAAAACTTCAACTCTAACCCTAACCCTAACCCTAACCTTATTTATAAACCTCAACCCTAATCCTAGTTTTGAAATTCGGGCTCGGGTTGAGTTTCGGGTTGCCATTCTCCTATTAACGTGTCTTTGTTACTCATCCTATATATAATTTTTATTACAAACTTATTGTATAAAAATGTTTTAAAAAAATTTATTATATAAAACTAAGAAAAATTCAAATACCGCTTAAGAGTAAAAAGAAAAAAACTTGTTTTGAGCCTTCTCTTTGCATCAAGTAGAACAATAACTGTATTTTGGAGAACGTAGAAGTACAACCGTTTTCCATTCTGCAATTTAACATCAATATCACAACTATGTACATGTTGAAATGATCACCTAAATATCACTTTTTTAACATATATAAAAAAAATTAGAAATTGTCCATGTGAACTTTAATAGTTCTACTCATTTCAGAGCAATAACAAACTAATTCAAAAATCAAAATATTAACCAATGCATATCAAGTTATCAACAACTAACATAAACACAAACAAATGAAATAATTTTTCGAGATTGCAAAAATATTTGAAATGCAAGCATTCAAGCTATAGGAATACTTGTTCAAAAAAATGCAAAACAAGTACATCTGATTCTGCATGCTAAGTAAAAATAGACATTTCTAAATTACCATTTAAACAATTTCCATTTACTTTATTTTTAACAATTAATTCTTAGATAATTAATGTTGTTTTCATTTGTTTATTTCTAAAAATTTATTCTACCTATATATAATCCCATTACATAAATTTTTCCCCTCTCTTTTGCTCCATTTACTTTATTTTTAACAATTAATTCTTAGATAATTAATGCTGTTTTCATTTGTTTATTTCTAAAAATTTATTCTACCTATATATAATCCCATTACATAAATTTTCCCCCTCTCTTTTGCTCTCATTTTCAAATAAGGTTTCACTGCACCAGTTTTCAATAATTAATCATGTACTGTTAATTTCTATATTAAATAATAAGCAAAGATATTTTCAAAAAAAATATTAAGAAACTGTTACTGGCGCGCAATTTTGTTGTTGCCTGTCGGCGCGTTTGGACCAGAAGCAATGAAGCAGATGGCCGGCGCAGGGATGCAAGGACAGGGACGGGCGCTATCGGGCTAGGGACAGGGGCAAGGACCGAAGCAGTGATAGGGAATGACGCTGGCGCAGGGAGCTAGAGACTGGGATGGACGCTGTTTGTCGGAAACGCAGAAAAGCAGAGAGCCAACTTCGTCTGTTCAACGCAGAAACACAGATTGGTCGAGAGTTGAGACGGCGACGCGAGAGGAGGAAAATGGTGGCATCGGCGAGTTGAGAGAGGCGGACGGACTAGGAGGTTGCATGCACGGATTACCGGAACTCAGAAGTCATATTCAAATTTCAAAAGTGAGAAGCGGAGAAAAGGCTGATTGGCTGAAACGTGAAAGCGGAAAGCCTGAAAACCGAAAATCCAAACGCGCGCGAAACGTGAGAGCAGGAAAGTCTGGACGCGTAAAGGAAAGTTGGGGGCAGTGGGGCTGGCCTGGCACTCTGGCAGAGCTGAGCTGTGATGTTGATGTATAACATAAAATAATAATATTTTCAAATATAACCTCGGGTTCGATTTACAGGTTTCGGGTTCACCTGAACCCGAAACCGAGAGTTGTTTAAATTCGGTCCGAGTTCGGGCTGAAAAATGCAGAGTTTCAGCACTACTCCCAGCTGGGTTCGGGCCGAACCCAGCCCAAGTTGCACCCCTACCCAAAACATGAATGCACTTGTCAAAAGCGTTTGGCCGATGAGGCAGCGGCGCATCCATCCCAACCGTCCTATTCCAAAAGTGCATAGATGTGGCATTTTGAGCTGAGTCGCCTCGTGAGTTTGGGCACGTTTGGGAACGTGGATGGGGAGAAATTGTAGGATAAGGGAATGGAAATATTTTGGTAATCGTATAATCGATTTGAAAAAAAAAGATACAATTGAAATAAATAAGGCAATTTAAAAGAAAAATGATTAAAATATATGAATAAAGTTAAAAAAAGGATGATTTAATTGTAAAATTAATTGTTAAAAAACAAGTTTATTATGTCATACTATTTCATCTCACACTTGTCGAATGCCAAACATATCCTCCATGTCTTTCATTTTGATAAATTCTTATTTAGCTTCTCACTTCTATAATACTTGCATTCCTACAAGTTACTTTGTCAAGTTGTCTTGACAAAAAAATTCTGATTTTGAATTGACTAAGCTCGGCCCAAGTGGCAACCTTAGAAACTTGTTATCATTCCGGTATCTGAAACTACAACCCTTGTTAGCTTTATGTAAAAAACTATTTTTTTATTTTTAATATTCCTAGACTATCATGTTAGGAAAAAATAAAGAAAACACTATGTGCATTTGTTTTCTCTTAATCGCAAGTTCACTCAAAATCTCTATAGTTTATTGCATTATTATAAACGTGCTAATCACTAATCACTATCATTTAATTAGCGACCAATCTTATTATTTACTTTCTATTATTTTTACTTTTTTAGCATTCTTGCATTTTAATGCCATAATATTAACAATTAACTCTTCATACTCACTCGTATTATACTAATTTACTAACCTACTAACTCGCATCATACTAACTACTAGCCTACTAAATCACATTTTGTATTTAGTTTCTACTATTGTATGTACGTGCGTCATATTTCATTTCAGTAAGATGATCAGTTACAATTGAGATACCATCTATGATTGGTTATAATACACATTTTAATACTTTTTGAAAAAATTTAAGAAAATTAATTAATTTAAATGTGTATTATCTATAATCTAAGTTTTACTAATGTTACAAAAATCGAATTAGGTCAACTAGTTATCAATCACCTAGCCCATCCGATTCTCTCCGACTACCAACGAGGGAAATTAAGCTAGTATATACCGATTTAACTAGCCTGGTTCCAATTTTCTACTTTTTCGATCAAAGAGATTTGTAGCCACATGTATATTGGAAAAAACCTCTCTTAATTTCCTCGCCCATGCAAACAGTACTAGCCCACTCTTCACTTCCATTTTTGCCTTTCTTTAATTACAAGTAGTAGTTCTTCTTTCCTCCATATCAATATGTTTTTCCAACGCCAATGATTGAGTTGCACTTATGGTCATCCTCAATCAATAGCATCTTCCCTTCACATTTGCAATTGTTCGCTTTGGCAATAACTATCACCTTCATCCCTCCTTCACTAACATGACAACAACAAACCTTCAAGTCTCCAATCACATCATCAAAGCTCCAACAACATAATAGCACTTGCCTTCTTCAAGGTCAGTGGATGTCATTTCTCCCTACTAAACACACATACGTACAATCATAAATAATAAAAAAATTTACACACACAGATTTCATGTAAATTTTATCTTTATAATTCCTATTACATGAATCATTTGGGTAGGATCCTCATCCTTCGCTCAAACAAGAGTCGCCTAGCCTCTTGTTTTTCAATTAACTTTTAACTTTTTAACTTTATCAAATAACCCCTAACATTTTTTTGTTTCATTCGATATTTTACCCAAGGTAAAATCAACAATAAGTAAATTAAATCCTATCACTTAATTTACTTACTTTCTATCATAGTCCATTCTTCAACTTCTTAAGAATGGATATTATTCAATGAAAATTAATTAAGTTCTACACAGGCATAGAGCAATTAAAGCACTTAGAGAACCATGAGACATATTAAATAGGGCCCTGTCTCAATAAATCCTCTAGCTTTAGCTCACCCTATACCTTCTAAATATTAAATTTATAAGTAGACATATCATGTTTCATCCCTTTCATATTTTTTTTTAACTAAGCAAGAGCAGTTTTATTCTTTTCTTATTTTTAAAATTCCTACATACTTTTCACCACTCTTGCTCTGATACCACTTCTGTAGTGCCCCTGACCCGCGGGCGCGCCACACCGCTTAGTCGCGGAACCTTACTCCAGGATCTTTTCAAGTGGTGAAACTCGTGAATGAAACCGAAGTTTCATTGCTTACATGAGCGGAAGCTTTTCCTAATTTGTCGAGAAATTAGCTTGAATTTTTTCTTTTCTTTTCTTCTGAACCTACATTGATTCTATTTTCTTAACTAAAATCCGACAGCATGTCGTCTATAGTTAAGACATTTGGGCGATTACAAAACCTGATAGACATTACATAATCTAGCATTCTCTATTACATTCATTCACAACTACTTAAATTCATCTAATCTCACTCTTATAAAATCATACTTCACATAGGAAGCTAATTATTACATTTAACATCCATATAAAACAATTCAAATATAATACACTCACATTCATAATAATTACAATCTCATGAATCCAAATTCATCAAAAACATTAAAAATCATACCTTCACTGCTCAACTAGCAGTAAAGGCCCTTCCATCAAATCTGCATCATCTGCACTCACTAATTAGTTGAAATCAATGAGTATAAAATACTCAGTAAGCAAGCATTTAAAAATACGTACTGTTCAAAACCTGTGGCATTAACCAAAATCATAAAACTCTTAAAATCTCATTATGCATGTGTGACGATGAGATGAATGCACACACATGCATCCTTCCATGACTTATCCATCGTTTGGCAGATGACACTTATCAAGTGATCACCCGCCCCATACGTCGGACGCACCGACCAGGCAATGCCAAGGACGGACTACCTGTCCAATTACAACCTTGACAAAACCTCATGCATGAGTTCCATTCACACGTGCAACATATGCATTTATGACATGAATTGAGTTTCGCCAACTCAACATGATAGCAGGGTTTGTACATGAAAATCACGTTGAAAACAAATCTTTCAAGTACACATTATTGTTGTAAAACCTATGCACAGGGTAATGGCCATCCCTAAGTACCTTTTCAATGCATGTCAATTTAAAGAAACATTTAAATAAAACATACTCACTTGAAATAAAAAGGCAAGAACAGATTTTTCTTATCATAAAATTCTTTTGAACAAAAAGAATTTTGAAGAGCTTGCTTACCTCTTTCCTTTAGCATTCCTTCATTTTTCCTTTATACTTTCCTTCATCTTTTCTTTACCCCTTCCTATTATAACCAACAAAGAATACATCTAAGCATTATTTCACCCATCACAAATACTTATTCCATGATTAATTATGCATTTAACTACATATTTTTTTCAAGACTTTTGGACATGGAGTTCAAGTATTCATGAACTTGAAATCTCCTTATCCAAAGTTTCTAACTTCCTTTTACTTTAACCACTCTTTCAATTGGATGAACCATAGCTTACAAGTTAACTACCCTTGAAATACCCTTTCCACCTAAACTTGAACTGAATATGAAATTTCTTACTTTCCAAGTTATTTAAACCTTTATACCATCCCAAATTTAACACGGATTTGAAAAAGCTTATAAATTGCATTAGCTTTGCATTTAATACTTAACTAATAATAATAATTCAAATCTTAACTTTATACATAACACAATATATAAGCTCAATATAGCTTCTACCACTATTTATACAACTTAAAATTCAGTATATTTCATTTTCATTTTATTTTCATAAAACTCATATCATCAAACAGTAAATTCATCTACTGCAACTTAAATCTCATTTACACATAATAGGGTTACCCACATTGACACATTCATTGGGTTCCCTATTACTTACATTTCTTTCTTTAAAACCTCAATCATATAATTCAGTTTAACTATTTAATAACAATTAAGATCATTTGACATATTAACTAATAACCTTATTTTACCCAAAAATATATCTTACTTCCTTCCATTTTATTTAAAATCCTGGTTTAGTCCTTTCAATATGACTTACACACATCAAAGAATCATCCCACACTTGGGCAAACATCTTACTTCATTTAAAACATCAATCAATGAAATTCAATACCATGACGTCATAAAAATTAAGTTAATCTTAATCTTATAGATCTTTCATACTTAGAATTTATAAACTTTAAACTGTATTATATCTGAAATTTCATGTATTATAGGCTATTAAAGCCTCTTCATCATTGTGTGTTCAAAAATACACTTAGATAACTCATATATGTATAAACTTTGCATTTAGTATATAAATTAAGACATATGTAATAATAGACATTTTTCTCGATATATAAATGGCATTTTCATATTGTAAGGCCATTTAAACTTAAGATAACCTTTACGGCCCTTTTTTTTTTTCCAGTTCCCTTCAAAACATAACCATTAAATCTTAAATACTCATTGAAAAATAACTTAACTAACTTGACATTTTAAATTACCCAACATGCTCCTCAATTTCATAATTCATTTCATTTTACTCTTATTTAACTCTCTCACTTGCTTAAAATGCATCATTTCTTTCACTCTGTTTCAATTTATTTCATTTCTACATAAAGCATATGAGTTGATCTAATAAATTTCTCTTCATAGCCAAACAACCCATTAACTAGGTTATTTCACTTAAATCTCAACACCCGTAGCTTAACATACAATGCTTCATCATCAAATCTTTAAACTAATCATAAATATATAAATACAATAATTAAATGCCTAAAAATTAATATCCATGCTCATAATTCTCAATTTAATAGCTGGATTTTCCCCACTTCCCTTTACTTCCATTTATCTAACTTATAGTTTATCATTCCATCATCATTCATATGTACTATACTTTTTAATATAATAATTATAAACCACCATATATCATAACCAAATTCATCATATATGCTCCCATCTAAATTTCACCTTCATTTAGGCTTATTTGAAATTCTTAAGTATATATAGTTAATAATTACAACTTTGCTTAACCACAACCCATTTGTTATAAATAAATTATATATCATGCTCCTAAAATTAAAATTAATCATTTAGGAGCCACTTTTAAACTCAAATTCATCACCTATACATTGCCCAACTTTGGCAAATTAGATGAGAGGGTTTTAAGCTTTAAAATTAAGGGATTTTACTCCCTTTCATTTTCACATGATTTACATACAACAAGTTTAACATTTTTTTAACCCTCCAACCATTCATGTACATGTCATATGACTGTTACCCAATCATTAATTTTTATTTTTATTTTTTTTTTACATCTATTTGACACCAAAGTGATATAAAATTCACCCCGTACATATTTACTTAAAACAAAACTCATACCTCCATGTAAATTTCCTAACTACCCAATTTCATTTAGCATATATGTCTACATTTTGGCTTTAATATACACATTTTGATCTAAATCCATGTCCATATATTATTAAATTACTAAACTTATTATTTACAAGCAACAAGACAAACCCGTAACATATATACCCACCTATCTCATTTTTTTTCCACCCATTTACACATCCGAACGGGTTCAAAATTATTTATAAATCATCCCATACATAAATAATATAAAAGCCCTATGCTTAGCCCACGTTTTTAGGGCGTCCCCATGTTCAAGGTATGATAGAAATTTTTAATTTCCTTTCCAACCCAAGATTATACGTGTAATTTTACAAATAATACATCCCAACATCATTTAAATACATTATATAGCAATTTGGAGCAACAATATTAAAGCTTTTCAACTCTTGAAATTTCGAATCCATGCACGGGATTCAATTTTCACATTCCATATACATTATTTGGCTCCCAAAATGAAGATCTACATGAATCTACAAAAACCCCCCTGATTCCTACCCATTTTAGGTAGAAATTTCAAAACCCCAAGTCACCGTAGCTATGGATTCGAATTTCCTCCTCCTTTCTTACAATTTCTCCATTCATTCTTATAGATCTACCCATATTAAACAAAAGCCCCATGATTTTTTTCATGATTGGAAAGAAATTTCGAAAATAAACAAAAACCCATCTTTCTCTCTTACCTCCGGTCACCGGCGACAGTTGGACGGCGACGACGGTGGCAGCGGTGGCGGGCAGCAACGGCGGCCGGCTCCTCCTCTTCTCTCCCTCCTCTCCTTCCCTTCTCTTCTCCTCTCCTTCTTCTCCTTCTCTTCTCCTCCTCTTTCTTTCTTCTCTCTCCTCTCCCCTCTCTCGTTTTCTCCCTCTGTTTGCGCGTGGGAGAAAAGTTGCTGCCTTTTGGTGGCCCCTCTTAAGGTAGTCCGCACGTACACACGTGCGGCTACCCCTCATACTATATTTTTTTATTTTTTTATTTTTTAAATATCCATATTAAATATATGTCATAAATCATGATATTTTATATTTTATAATTTATACCCACCACATGCATTTAAACCATTAAATCATAGTTATTCACTAATTTAAGCAATTTAAATCCATGAATCACTTAAATTAAACCATTTGACTGAAATTCATTAATTAATCTAAAATTAAATAATACATTTTATTATTATTCCATTCAACATTAACACACTAACACATCATTATTTATTTATTAATTCTCCATTTTCTTACTTTATAATTTTAGGTCATTAATAAAATTCTAATTTTATTAATTTCATGGCCCAAAATTTTCATTTATATATGCCACGTACTTATGGGTTGCAATATAAACATTGCGGGTATTACAATGACGCCACGCACCATGACTTAAATGTGAGGTACACGACGCCAAGCGCCATGACTTGAATATGAGGTACATGATGTCACGCGCCATGACTTGAATATGAGATACACGACGCCACGCGCCATGACTTAAATGTGAGTTTACGCTTAGCCCGTCTGTTGGTCCCGAGTTAATGGCAATTACCCAAGAGGGGAGGGGTGAATTGGGTATTTAAAAATTTATAACTTAAACAGAAACTTTCCCCCAGATTAATCTATTCCCCTTTATGAAGAAACAAAATGGAAAGAATATAATGTAAAGAGCAGAAATATAAATCAAGCACAAAGATTTTTATAGTGGTTCGGGCAACCTCCCTACTCCACTCTTCCAAGCTCACACTCCTTGTGACTTGGGTTCCACTATTGTATTCTTCAAATACAATTAGAGACACTGCTCTCTTCTAGATTCCAGCTCTAGGGGGCTTCAACACAACATAGCACAGGTAGGTGATGAGTTCCACTCCAATCACACACTACCTTGCTTACACTTGATCTTAGTTTCTCAAACTAAATCAAGTTCAATACAAACAAAGAAATAATAAAAGAAGTCTACACCTTACAGATGTGTAGAAGCAATTTGGCGCAGTGAAGAACTCGTAGTATTGGCTTTGAAGATTCAAAAGTTGGGCTCTTGCAGTTTGAAGCAAAGTTCTTCTTCTTTGAGTGGCTTGATCTCTTTAAAGCTCTTGTAGATGGGAGTTAAGCACACTTAAAGATTCTCAGCTACTTCCCTCGTCCACAATGAATGCCTTTTATAATTTTGGAGGGAATCCGAACGTTAGAAGGTAGGTGGCGCGCATTAAATGCGCCAACGTTCGAATAAATTCCGACCGTTGCGACCCAAGTCGCAGGCGGAGTCGACTTCGGATGCGACTTCGCCCAAGTCGCAGATGGAGTCGACTTCGGGTGCGACTTCGCCTTCTGTTCGCGACTTCAAGTTCCAGGTTGGGTCGACTTGGGTATCGACTTGACCCAAGTCGCAAGTGGAGTCGACTTCGGTGTGCGACTTCACTTCGTCAGTTGTCTTGATGAGCTTGAATAATTCCGGGATGCTTGGTTCCTTCATGCCTTTATTTCTTTTGCATCTTTCATGTCTTTTCTTTTGAATTATTGTCTTCATTTTAGCTTGCTTTTGTTTGCTCCATGTTGTAAACCTTGAATCTTTGTAGTCTTGAATCATATGATCTTGAGTAACTTTTTGGTCAAGCTTATGCATCTTGTTTTGAACTTGGATTGGTCTTCATAGCTTGAATTTCTTTATCTTGAAATATGCTTGGAGCTTTGTCTTGGACTTGAGAAATCAAGTTGACTCTTGGAATGAGCTTGAAACTACATCTTTGATCTTTGAAAAACGTCAAGTCGAACTTGGGGTCGACTTCGTCTACGACTTTGCCCAAGTCGCAACTGGAGTCGACTTCGTTTGCGACTTCGGCATTCTTCTGTCCCAAATTCAGCTCTGGAGTGATTTTCTCGTCTGAAGTCGATGCTGGAGTCGACTTCGTTTGCGACTTGACTTCCCAAGTCGCAAGTGGAGTTGACTTGGCCTGCGACTTCACCTGCTCTTCTCCCAATTTTATCTCTGGAGTGTTTTGGCACTTTGAAGTCGATCTTGGAGTCGACTTGGGGAACGACTTGGCCTTCCATGCTTCATTTTCTTCAAATGTATATCCCTTAAACATTTTCACAAACGTGTTAGTAGCCAAGACTTACACAAATTGATCTGTTAATCATCAAAATGTAGATTTAGCTTGTTTTCCACATATTTCCAACACCGTCGACCATCGATGACTCAGTTTGGGAACTAGTGAGGGGCCCGTCGGCTACACCAGTGACCCTACACAGCAAACTAAGTGCGCTCTTAGCTTCTGGATTTACACAGCAGACCAGCGTGTCCCGCTTTCAGCTTCTATATAAGAAACCAGCGTCTCCCGCATTCAGTCTCTGTATTGAATAATTGGGTGGTTTTACCAAGAAATGGATTAACCGATTTTTAAAGTATTTTTGGGTCAACTTTGACCATTTGAGGAGGTTGAGGCCTAATTGGGCTTGTTGAGGGATTTCGGCTCAAGAGGACTTGTTGAAGGATTTTAAGTCATCTTGGGCTTGCTGGAAGTTCTAGGCCTATTAAGGCTCAGGTTGAAGAATTTTGGGGCCGGGTTGGCTTATTGGAGATTTTTGAGCCATCTTGGGCTTTTTCGGAGAGTTTGGAGCTATCTTGGGCTTTTTTAAGGGTTTTGAGCCCAAATGACTTGTTGAGGAATTTTGGACCCAAGTGATTTTTGAGCCGTCTTGGGCTTACTGGAGGTTTTAGGTCTATTAAGGCTCGGATCTCACCAAAGAGGTCATTCACCCGTGTATCAACTTAGCTCACTTCCCGGAGAGTATTTACTCGGGGAGAAATACATAATTATATATATATATATTTGAAAGTCTTCTAAGATGTATGTGTATATAAAAAATATATATATTTTTTGGGCCCGTAGGACAAATATATATATATATATTTTTGAAGGTCCGCGAGACATATATATTTTTGGAAAATAAAATATTCATTTTTGGAGGCCCGCGGGGCATATATGTTTTTAGAAAACAAAATCTTAATTTTTGGATGCCCGCGGGTCATCTATATATTTTTAGAAATCAAAATCTTAATTTTTGGATGCCCGCGGGACATCTATGTAATTTTAAAAATCAAAATCTTAATTTTTGGATGCCCGCGGGACATCTATATAATTTTAGAAATCAAAATCTTAATTTTTGGATGCCCGCGGGACATCTATGTAATTTTAAAAATTAAAATCTTAATTTTCGGATGCCCGCGGGACATCTATATAATTTTAGAAATCAAAATCTTAATTTTTGGATGCCCGCGGGACATCTATGTAATTTTAAAAATTAAAAATTTAATTTTTGGATGCCCGCGGGTCATCTATATAATTTTAGAAATCAAAATCTTAATTTTTGGATGCCCGCGAGACATCTATATAATTTTAGAAATCAAAATCTTAATATTTGGATGCTCGCGGGACATCTATGTAATTTTAAAAATCTAAATCTTAATCTTTGGATGCCCGCGGAACATCTATATAATTTTAGAAATCAAAATCTTAATTTTTGGATGCCCGCGGGTCATCTATATAATTTTAAAAATCAAAATCTTAATTTTTGGATGCCCGCAGGACATCTATATAATTTTAGAAATTAAAATTTTAATTTTTGGATGCCCGCGGGACATCTATGTAATTTCAAAAATTAAAATCTTAATTTTTGGATGCCCGCGGGACATCTATATAATTTTAGAAATCAAAATATTAATTTTTGGATGCCCGTGGGACATCTATGTAATGTTAAAAATGAAAATCTTAATTTTCGGATGCCCGCGGGTCATCTATATAATTTTAGAAATCAAAATCTTAATTTTTAGATGCCCGCGGGACATCTATATAATTTTAGAAATCAAAATTTTAATTTTTGGATGCCCGCGGGACATCTATGTAATTTTAGAAATCAAAATCATAATTTTTGGATGCCCGCGGGACATCTATATAATTTTAGAAATCAAAATCTTAATTTTTAGATGCCCGCGGGACATCTATATAATTTTAGAAATCAAAATTTTAATTTTTGGATGCCCGCGGGACATCTATGTAATTTTAGAAATCAAAATCATAATTTTTGGATGCCCGCGGGACATCTATGTAATTTTAAAAATTAAAATCTTAATTTTCGGATGCCCGCGGGACATCTATATAATTTTAGAAATCAAAATCATAATTTTTGGATGCCCGCGGGACATCTATGTAATTTTAGAAATCAAAATCTTAATTTTTGGATGCCCGCGGGACATCTACGTAATTTTAGAAATCAAAATCTTAATTTTTGGATGTCCGCGGGACATCTATGTAATTTTAGAAATCAAAATCTTAATTTTTGGATGTCCGCGGGACATCTATGTAATTTCAAAAATCAAAATCTGAATTTTTAGATGCCCGCGGGACATCTATATAATTTTAAAAATCAAAATCTTAATTTTTGGATGCCCGCGGGACATCTATCTAATTTTAGAAATCAAACTCTTAATTTTTAGATGCCCGCGGGACATCTATATAATTTTAGAAATCAAAATTTTAATTTTTGGATGCCCGCGGGACATCTATGTAATTTTAGAAATCAAAATCATAATTTTTGGATGCCCGCGGGACATCTATGTAATTTTAAAAATTAAAATCTTAATTTTCGGATGCCCGCGGGACATCTATATAATTTTAGAAATCAAAATCATAATTTTTGGATGCCCGCGGGACATCTATGTAATTTTAGAAATCAAAATCTTAATTTTTGGATGCCCGCGGGACATCTATGTAATTTTAGAAATCAAAATCTTAATTTTTGGATGTCCGCGGGACATCTATGTAATTTCAAAAATCAAAATCTGAATTTTTAGATGCCCGCGGGACATCTATGTAATTTTAGAAATCAAAATCTTAATTTTTGGATGCCCGCGAGACATCTATATAATTTTAAAAATCAAAATCTTAATTTTTGGATGCCCGCGGGACATCTATCTAATTTTAGAAATCAAAATCTTAATTTTTGGATGCCCGCGGGACATCTATGTAATTTTAAAAATCAAAATCTGAATTTTTGGATGCCCGCGGGTCATCTATATATTTTTAGAAATCAAAATCTTAATTTTTGGATGCCCGCGGAACATCTATGTAATTTTAGAAATCAAAATCTTAATTTTTGGATGCCCGTGAGACATCTATGTAATTTTAGAAATCAAAATCTTAATTTTTGGATGCCCGCGGAACATCTATGTAATTTTAGAAATCAAAATCTTAATTTTTGGATGCCCGCGAGACATCTATATAATTTTAAAAATCAAAATCTTAATTTTTGGATGCCCGCGGGACATCTATGTAATTTTAAAAATCAAAATCTTAATTTTTGGATGCCCGCGGGACATCTATGTAATTTTAAAAATCAAAATCTTAATTTTTGGATGCCCGCGGGTCATCTATATATTTTTAGAAATCAAAATCTTAATTTTTGGATGCCCGCGGAACATCTATGTAATTTTAGAAATCAAAATCTGAATTTTTGGATGCCCGCGGGACATCTATGTAATTTCAAAAATTAAAATCTAAATTTTTGGATGCCCGCGGGACATCTATGTAATTTTAGAAATCAAAATCTTAATTTTTGGATGCCCGCGAGACATCTATATAATTTTAGAAATCAAAATCTTAATTTTTGGATGCCCGCGGGACATCTATATAATTTTAGAAATTAAAATCTTAATTTTTGGATGCCCGCGGGACATCTATGTAATTTTAAAAATGAAAATCTTAATTTTTGGATGCCCGCGGAACATCTATGTAATTTTAAAAATCAAAATCTGAATTTTTGGATGCCCGCCGGACATCTATGTTATTTTAGAAATCAAAATCTTAATTTTTGGATGCCCGCGGGACATCTAAGTAATTTCAAAAATCAAAATCTGAATTTTTGGATGCCCGCGGGACATCTATGTAATTTGAGAAATCAAAATCTTAATTTTTGGATGCCCGCGAGACATCTATATAATTTTAGAAATCAAAATCTTAATTTTTGGATGCCCGCGGGACATCTATGTAATTTTAAAAATGAAAATCTTAATTTTTGGATGCCCGCGGGACATCTATGTAATTTTAAAAATCAAAATCTTAATTTTTGAATGCCCGCGGGACATCTATATAATTTTGGAAATCAAAATCTTAATTTTTGGATGCCTGCGGGTCACCTATATAATTTTGAAAATCATAATCTTAATTTTTGGATGCCGGCGGGACATCTATATAATTTTAGAAATCAAAATCCTAATTTTTGGACACTCGCGGGACATCTATATAATTTTGGATAATAAAATATTGATTTTTGGAATGGTCTTTTAATATATATATATATATATATATATATATTTGGAAGCCTTTTAATATATATGTATAATATATACGTTTTTCGAGGCTTGTATATATATATGTGGCACGCCCGTGTGATGCCGGGTTCCCGGGGTCTTCATATATATATATATATGTGTGTATCCGTATGGCGCGCGCACGTGTGTGCGTGGCGTGCCTAATGGGATCCCGGGACCCCGGGCCCTTATATATATATTGTTATATATATATATATATTTTTTTTTTTTATCATGAAAATTCGTAGTTATATATATATGTGTACATATATATACGACGGCCCGTGAAATCCCGAGACTCCAGGCCCTTTTATATATATTGTTATATATATCTATTTTATAATAAAAATACGTAGCTTTATGTATATATATAAATATATATATACATATATTTTACGGCCACCCGTGAAATCCCGGGACCCCAGGCTCATGTATGATTTCTACGTCTGCGGCTCGACAATAGGAACGGGTGGTTTCTGCCGTGGAGGTCAGAGGGCAGAGCAGCTCGCTCCTCTTCAAGCGGGAGTACAATCCAGCCATGCATTGCTAGGTGCCCTCTTTACTTATTCCTCGGGTTGGACCGATTATTATTATTATTATTTTATTTTATTTTATTTTTTTATTACAAAAAAGAAAAACTTAGCTTCATATTTATATATATTGTATGACCCACCCTGTGCGCGGAAAAATATATATATATTTTGAAATAATATACATGTATTTGCGTATATATGTATAGAAAATATACATATATATATTTTTTTATTTTATTTTTAAGGAGAAAAATACTTATCCCGTGTGTCAATTCAACCCGCCAGTCGGGGAGTATCCACGTTGGGAAAAGTAATTTTTGAAAATAATATGTATATATGTATATATATATATTTATATATAGAAAATACACACACATATATATATTTATTTTATTTTTAAGGGAGAAAAATACTTAACCCGCGTATCAATTCAACCCGCCAGTCGGGGAGTATCCATGTTGGGAAAAGTAGTTTTTGAAAATAATATATATGTATGAACGTATATATAATTTATATATAGAAAATACACACATATATATATATTTTTTATTTTATTTTTGAGGAGAAAAATACTTATCCCGTGTGTCAATTCAACCCGCCAGTCGGGGAGTATCCACGTTGGGAAAAGTAATTTTTGAAAATAATATGTATATATGTATATATATATTTTTATACATAGAAAATACACATATATATATTTATTTTATTTTTAAAGGAGAAAAATACTTAACCCGCGTGTCAATTCAACCCGCCAGTCGGGGAGTATCCACGTTGGGAAAAGTAATTTTTAAAAATAATATATATATATATTTTTATATATAGGAAATACACACATATATATTTTTATTTTATTTTTAAAGGAGAAAAATACTTAACCCGCGTGTCAATTCAACCCGCCAGTCGGGGAGTATCCACGTTGGGAAAAGTAATTTTTGAAAATAATATATATATATATATATATATATATTATAAGAAAGAAACCTTTTTTTTATTTAAAAAAAAAATCTAAAAAAAAAAACTTACTCTTTCAGCGTGAGCTCTTGGGTTTTCTCTCGCCGTTCTCAAGTTTTCTCTCCTCGTTGTAGTTGCCTTGAAATGGATGCCTACTCCTTTATTTATAGGCTTAGCGATACAGTTCCGCGTGGCCTTGTTGTTCTTACAGTGATTCCGCGGAATGTTGATTCCGCGGAACCTTTTCATGAATCTCGCATGTGGCCGCGGGTTATCATTCCCGCGGAACATTAGCTTCAGCGGAACCTTTTCACGAATCTCGCATGTGGGCGCGGGTTATCATTCCCGCGGAACATTAGCTTCAGCGTGTTTTTTTTTTTTTTCTGCGGCACGTCTCGTCTTCAGAGCAGCTATTGCTGCAAACCTGTTATCTTTCACCAACGGGGTTGTACTGTCGCTCTGAAACGGATTTCGTGTCTGTCACTAGACTTTCTTCATCCTCTGCCACTACTGCAGCCTTCTTAAGGCTCGCCGGCTGCTCCACGGCTTGCAAATCATCCCAATCCTCGAAGAGAGCTCGCTGCTTTGAAGCCCTTGCTTGCTGAAAAAAAAACGACAAGTGTGGTTCCAGAAGCAGAGCGATCTTCCGGGCCGAGGCCTCTTTTCTAGCGCGACAGCTATTGCTCGTAAAATGAATAAAGGAAGAAGGCATTAGCATAAAAAAAAATCCCGGGAAGAGCTTCAAAAATGGATGCACGCCAACACTAGCAACGACTTTTCAGCTGGCCCCCCCTTGATTGAATCTGACAACCCGGCCTTTTTCTGCGCTGGCTTATAAGGCTCAAACACCAATCAATCCGACAACCCGGCCTTGCTCCTCTGATGCTGCTTGAAATCCATAATGTCACCTTCCCATCGTGTTAAGGCCTGATTCTCACACACCCATATCTCCTAAGCCACCTCGTTAATAAGCCTGAAATCATAGCTGACAAGGACCATTCCTCCATCCCACTCATTCAAAGCCTCTATCAATGAGTCTATTGTTTCAATGTCCAGATGGTTGGTTGGCTCGTCTAGTAACAACAAATGAGATTGTCTCCATGCCAACCAAGCAAAGATGACTCCGCTTCTTTGTCCATCTGACAGGTTCTTCATCACTTGCGCCTTGCTTGCTCGTAGTTTTTTTTTTTTTTTTTAACAACGTCTCTTTGTTTTAATGGCTGTTGCTGCTGCTGATTCGAGGTTGGAGTCGTTATTTCCATCGCAGAGATTGTGAGACCAATTTTTTTTTTTAATATATATATATTTTTTATTATATATATATATGTAGGGGTGCAACTCGGGCTCATGAAACACGGGTTCATCTCAACCCTAACCCTAACCCTATTTGTAAAACTTCAACCCTAACCCTATTTGTAAACCTCAATCCTAACCCTATTTTTGAAATTCGGGCTTGGGTTGAGTTTCGGGTTGACATATTCTATTAATGTCTTTGTTACTCATCTTATATATAATTTTTTATCACAAATCTATTATATAAAAAAGTTTAAAAAATAATTTATTGTATGAAATTAAGAAAAATTCAAATACCGCTTAAGAGTAGAAAGAAAGAAATTTGTTTTGAGCATTCTCTTTGTATCAAGTAGAATATGGATTATGTGTAAACGTTGTCAATAAAATTGTATTATTAATCATTAATTGTATTTTTTTACTCCTCTATTGTTTTAAGCTTATTTTACAACTATAATTTTAAAGTTCTCATAAATTTTCCTGTTGGAAAAAAAGATCTCAAAAAAATTTAATATTTAGTATCACAGGATTTCGTTGGTCAAAAGGCTTCAGTAGAAAAGGCGTGAAGAGTAATTTTTTTAAAAAAAACTGTTGGACCTATATCGTAATGTAAATTGGGAATAAGTATTTTGTTGAAATCACTTAAGATGTTAGATTGTCATGGCGATGAGCTGTCCATGCCTGCCATGCCGTACTCCTGTTGTCCATCATCAATCCATGAGTAATATGTTATTATTATAATATGTTATTATTACAATATAAATTATATATTTTTTATAAATGCAAATTCGGGTTCGGGCTTGCCTGAACCCGAAACCGAGCCCTATTTGAATTCGGGTTCGGGTTCAAAAATCGGGTTCAGGTTGAAAAGCTTAGAGTTTCAACACTGTATTTTTTCGGGTTCGGCGGGCCGGGTTCGGGCTGAACCCGGCCCAAGTTGCACCCCTATATATATGTATATTTTTCTTTCTCTTTTTTTTTTCTTCTCTTTTTTTTTTAAAATAAAAGTACTTTCACAATGGTGGCAATAGCTGCAGAGCGGGAAAAAAAAAATTGTCCAGGGTATATTATTATTATTATTATTATATATTTGCTTTTGGGCTAACCATCGCCATAAAACCCGGTAGATTTCGAGTTGGCACCATCTCCCATTGAAATTTTCTCATTGGATGGCCAAAGCTTACGCCCCCACCTCTTCTTCTTTTTTTTTTCTTTTTTTTATAACCTCTTTTTTTTCTCTTTTTTTTGTGTTTAAATTTGCCGGCCTATAAACCCCTTTTTTTTTTAAAAAAAAAAATTGACTATGTGAGATTTCTTATTATTATTATTTTTTTCTTCTCTCTCTCTCTTTTTTTTTTATGGCCATCAATTTCTCGTTTGTTGTGATTTTTTTTTTCTTTCGTAGTAGACCTACGGTTCAAAATATACCTCAACAATTTCCTCCAATTTTTATGAAAATTCTTCCAAATTTATAACTTCTATATTAGGAAAGTAGTTGCTTGTAAGGATTCTTTGTTGATTAGATTTTCTCCTTAACAAGAATGGCATCTGCCTTTACAGCCGCCAGAGGAAATGCCCTATGCTATCTTCATCCTATTCCTCTTAAAATGATTCTCTTTTTTATTTCTTAAAAATGGTTTAAATCTCTCCCTCTTGTCAGATGAAAGCATTCACCAAGGAATGAATTAATTGAAGTCTAATCTAATGGAATGAAAATGGGAAAATTTGATATCAATATAAGGATTTGAAATATATAGATTATAATTGGGAAAGTAAGATGATGAAGCATTGTAAGAAAAATCAAGCCACATGTATGCTTTCAGCATTCTCTCTCATTTAGTGAATGAAAAAGAAGAAGAAAGGCATTTGAAAGAGCATGGGCTATACTCTAGCAGCACTAAAGCTATTCTGCAAATATGGACAATGTTATATTCTAATTCGCTAATTGTTTTTTGTAACTTAACGATATTGTCATTTGTTGTCGAAAAAATGATATTGTCATTTGTTAATCTTTCAAAATTGTGTAGGCACATTATTTTATTATTCTTAAAATTCACAACATGTACTACTTAACCGTGTATATTAAATACATGATCATCCTTGCTTTTTTAAAAAAAATTTATTTCACAAGCATTAAATTTTATTATATATTAAATTAGAGTGACAATATAAAAGGATCCAAAATTAATAAGGCTTTGTCTAATTTTTGAGGTAAGTACACCATTAGGGTTGCTATAACTAGGATGAGATGATCTTAAAATGAAATATCTCATTTCTTAAAGAGGGGTATTTTTTGTGTTCGCTCGTCGTGTGCCGTTAGATTAGGCAGGATGCATCCCGACCATGCGAGGTAAGAGGGAGACATTTTGCAAAAACGTCCCTGTAAAATTACTGCAAATAAGATAAAAAAATGCAAATCGCAACGGTGACTCCTATCACACCCTTTCTTTCCTTGATGCTTCTGTCTCTCTCCCTCATCGACCCGGCTTCAACGACAACCCTACTTGATCTCCCTCGCAAGCAGCTCCACATATCCCACATCCCACCCAAACTCCTCTTCTTTTCTCATCCTGCTCAAATCCTCCTGCAACGCCCTTTCTTACTTCCCGCGATAAATCTTCTTCTCTCCTCCATCAACCCGCCTCTTGTGTCTTCGCTCTTGCTATGCTCCATATCTTCTCTCAATCTCCCCCTTTCCATCTCGCCTTAATCCATAACTCGAAGATAACTCTCAAGTACTATTCTTCGGTGATGGGTACGACATTAACGTCCGTGTCGATAGCCTATCTCTCTTCTCTTCTCTGACAACAAGTGGCTTTCATTCCGATTTCCTAATCTAACTTCACTGGACATCCAGATCTAGCTTTGTCGGAGTCAAGTAAAACCCTCCCATGGTGTATCTTCTTCTCGATGCAGTTTCTGAATTTTTGAAATTTCCAAAACCTCTCAAATGCTCAAGAGAATTCTTGGTTTCAATATTAACAAGATTTTATCCAAAAGCATTACATTTTTTTCCAAGCAGAGCATTGTATTATGTAATATTTTGATATTTCTGCCATGCTATGTCATGTTGTGTTAGTAATTTCACTATTTTTGTTAGTAATTTTTTAGATTTTGTTGGTTGTGGGGAATGTATTTCTATTTTTGGTGAAATTTGTTGTAGGACAATGCAAAAATTTGCAAAAATTATTGTTAGTGAATAAGGATATTGATTTGGTGATGAAATTTATTATAAGAAAGTATTAAAATGATTTAGTTTCTATTTTGAAATCAATGGGTTATGTGCATGTAGCATTTTGGATTTAAGTCTCCTTTGCTATAGCTAGCTAAGTTTTAAGATAACTGATCTACCTATAGTCATACTGAGGAATAACCTTTACTGTGAAAGTAGCTGCATGACTGAAAGAGATCAGTAAACTAAAATGTGTTTTAAATGAGAGATACTTTGTTTTAATTTTTGGTGTTGTTTCTAGCTTATCCATCATTAAGCCTTATCTTTGAAATTGGTAGTTAGTGTCAGAAAAATCTTTTCTTTAGTATGGAAGAGCATAAGGAGAAAATGAAAGCAATGACTTTGGCATAATGTTACCTGATCAATGAATGACTTTGGCACAATGCTACATGATCCAATGACTGTCTTTTTTTGGTGTCACATTAATAAATCATGCACATAAAGGTGATGTAGCTTTTAGAGATGGTTTGGTGGATTTGACAGATGGGAATGGAGCATCTAGTGAAGAAGAAGTCATCCCTAGTGGTGTGCATAATATAGATCGGTTGTTTCTAGTTGATGTTACAATTGAATTGAAGCCAAAAATTGGGATGGAGTTTGTGTCTCTAGAAGAAGCTTTCAATTTTTACAACACTTATGCTTGACATTGTAGATTTATTGTTAGAAAGGATAGTACTCATAACTTGAAGTCCGGTGCCTTTTCAAGGCATGTTTTGAGGTGCTTTAAAGCTGGTATGGTAAAGAAAAAAAATGTAGAAATGAAGATTCAAGAAAATAGAAGACCACTTTCATAAGTCATTGCTCATGTCATGCTAAGCTATATGTGAATTTGAACATGAAGAAAAATATATGTCATGTATCACAATTCATAGTCTCATAATCATGTACTATGCACTTCTACGAACACTCATAAATTGCAGTCACACAAGAAGTTGACAGAGAATGATCTAAATTTAATCACATCTTTAAAAGCATCCGGAGTTGGTGTGGCCAAGTCTGTTGACTTTATGATGAATGAAGTAGGTGGTTCTTCTCATCTGCAGTATCAGCAAGGGACGCTAAGAATGTTATATGAAGAAAGAGACAAATCATGTATGGGAATTATGCAAATACCCTATTACACATGTTTCAAATAAAGAGTCGTGATGATAGTCATTTTTCCTATTAAATCTAGGTTGATGAGGACATGAGATTGACCTCATGTTTTTGGATAGATGGAAAATCAAAGGAATATTATTTGGTATTTTGTGATGTAATGTGTTTCAACACCACATATAAGACAAATGAGTGTGACATGTCATTCGGTCCTTTTGTTGGTGTTAATCACCATAAGCAGACATGTTTATTCGGTGTATGTTTGCTTTTTGAAGAGACAACAGAAGACTTTAAATGGTTATTCCAAAGATGGGTAGATGCAATGGGTGGATCCCATCCTATAACCATCATCATGGATCAAGATGCAGCTATTGGGGCAGCAATTGCAGCAGTATTTCTGAACACTAATCATCTCTTATGCTAGTGGATATGAATAAAAAATTGCCAAAGAAATTATCTCATATCATTCACCAGCATTCTACATTTAAGGCAAAATGGAACTATTGTCTGTTTAGCATCAATAGCGATGAGAAATTTGAAAGTAGTTGGAGTGCAATGATAGAAGAGTTTGAATTGCAAGATAATACATGATTGCAACACATGTATGATATTCGCCATATATGGATTCCTGCTTATACAAAGAAGTTATTCTCGGCTGGGTTGAGAACTATCCAATATAGTGAGAGTATAAATGCCTTTTTTTATGGATTTGTTTCGCGAAATTCAAATTTAATCGATTTTTCAAATGGCTATGACAAAACACTTGCGCAAATATGTGAAGCTGAAGCAGATGCTGATTTCAAGACCTTCTATGTCAATCCTAAGTTGAAAACTAACTGCAGTATTGAAGGTCATATGATAAAAGTGCATACTAGGAATATCTTCTTAGAGTCTCAAACAGAAGTAGGTGGATGTATGTACTATATTGCAGAGAAAATCACTGATGGGGGAGCAATGCAATAGAGGAAACTATTCTTATTAGACAGAGAAGATAAGAACAAGCAAAAAATCATAACATGGAATACGGAGAAAATGATGACAAAATGCCCATGCTGAAATTTGAGTCATCTGGTATTGTTTGCAAGCATATTATTACATTGTTACGTTTTCTAAAAATGAAAACCATCCCTCCGTTACATATTCTACCATGATGGACACGAGATGCTAAATCTCAATTTAAATGTTCGTCCACAATGAGTGACAAGGAAGCCACACAATCCCTTGTTAATCGTAGTCATACATTATCAAAATGATGGTCTTATATTAGAAGCGAGGCCCTGCACAACCCGGATGCCTATGAAATTGTTAGAGAAAATGTGAAAAAGATGACTGCTGCATTGTCGGCATTGCCTAAGCCTCCATGTGCAGAGACAGTCGAGACTGATAAAACTGCTCCAAGAGAAAATCCTACTGGGATGTCAAGCGATAACTTCAATCTTATGAGCATAGGACTAAATGTGGATTTGGGTAATGATGCAGGGGGCTCTTGTAAAACAATAGCATCACAAAGTTCTCAAGCTTATGCCATCTTCCCTGCAGATGTTTCAGTAACAAAAGGAGGGTCTTCAAAACGCATGAAATAACCTTTAGAACAGCCATGAGGTGGAACAAGATTTTGTTGTGGTTGTAAAATATTGTTGTAGGTTATGACAAAATGGAATTGCCCTACTTTCAAGGTCCCAAGCTCGACTGATGCATCCACTTCGATAGGTGATGATTATTGCACTTCTATGAGTCGAGGTCGTTGTATCTTCAAAATCTTTATCTTATATTGTAGATTTTTCTTCCTCCTCATTTTAACTCCAATTATTGGTTTCCTCAACTTTTCGACTTATTATTGTTTCCTTATCTTGTTAAACAGGTGGGCACAAGTGAAATGACATCTTCAGGTGAAAGAACTAGGTTGCATGGAAGTAAGACTTCTGTATGCTCATGTAGTCTACCGGCAGACACTAAATCAGGGTCAGCAGTTCCTTCGATGTCCACAATTTCGTGTAAGTCCTATGTTATTTGCATAAATCTCGATTTTAGAATTGCATTGCATACTACATGAGTAATTTATTTTAATATTTTTTACATTTTTGCAGGATGCATCACTGACATGTAAGTTTTTTAGATAGGTGGACGAGTGTCATTTTTCAAAAAGCGAGATTATTTCGAACCATGATCTTGAAGCTGATAGCTGATACCAAACCCAAGTCTCGGCCATCAATCAAGACCAAATAGTGGTGGATATGGGAGAATTAATCCACTGTGTTGATGATTTGAGGGAGAGGCACATGACAGACATACATCAACTGAAGCAAATAATAGAGATGAGAGACCTCGTGATGAGAGAAACAAATGAAAAGAGAGACAAGAGAGAGATGGAGCTGGCTAACAACATTAAGAGAAATGAAGTCCTACTCATTACTCTATGTGGTATTGTTCTTGTCATTATCATTTACTTAGTATTGTGAAATAGTAATAGAATGGAAGATCTTATGTTTGTATGGAGTATGTATGCATGGAATAGCTTGGATTTGGACTTATTTTGTTTTTATGTAGTACAATGTTCAAGGTTGCTCGAATCCTGTAGGAATAGAATGTTGTATGCATGGAATAGTTTGGATTTGGACTTGTTTTATTTCTATATAATACAATGTTCAAGGTTGCTTGAATCCTGTAGGAATGAAATGTTGAATGTTATAGGTTATTTATATTTAATGGATTAGAATGTTGAATGTTATAGGTTATTTATATTTAATGGATTGGAATGTTGAATGTTATAGGTTACTTATATTTATGAAATTTTTTTAATGAAAGAAGCCTTTATAGAGTTAGATGTTGAGTTTTTTTAGAATGGCTAAATGGAATAAATGGCTAGCTAACACGGTTGTAAATGGAATCAATAATATAGTTGTAGATTTGTGGATGTGGTTATAAATTTGAAATGGTTTTGAAAGATAGTTATAAACAAGACAAATAGCAGTTTTTCCAATCTATTTCTTTTGGAACAAATTTTATGTTTGTATCTCAAATACCATGGAACCTGATCCTATGCTCCTGGGAGCATGCAGTGCTACATGCTCCCGGACGCATACACCTATTTTTTTTTTTTGAAAAATTTTTTATGAACTTGTTAACCTAAATGTATTTAACATATGTATCAATTTTTACCATTTTTGGAGATTTTTAGATATTTATTTCAGATTTTTAAAAATCAGTGGCATTTTAGTAATTTAAAATTACCTAAAATGCCATTGATTTTCAAAAATCCGAAATAAATATCCAAAATACATAAAAAATGGTAAAAATTTATACACATATTAAATACATATAGATTAACACTATGGTAAAAAATTTTAAAAAGATAAAAAAATAGGTGTATGCGCCCGGGAGCATGCAACACTGCATGCTCCCGAGAGCATAGGATCAGGTTCCAAATACCACACCTTGTTTCTCCATCACAGTTTTGTAAGGACCAAGTATTTTATTTTATTTTCATTATGACTCTTCTCTATTTATGAAGTAATTTATGAACATGCTACTAGGAATTTACGATATTAATGGATGCATAACATTTATGGACATGATATCTAAGGGACGTATAGTATATATATGCATGTATTATGATCTTAGAACATTGAGTATAAATTTAAAGGTGTATGTTTAGCGTGTCATTGTTGAGTACTATTACTATTTTCCATCTCGCAGAATAGGTACGAGGTTCGACCTGCCCAATCGGATTGCGGGGTCAAGGGGTGTAGTATCCGTAATTTTTAAGTTTGCAATCCATAAGTACGTGACATATATAAATAAAAATTTTGGGTCATAGAATTAATAAAATTAGAATTTTACTAATGACCTAAAATTATAAAGTAAGAAAAGAGAGAATTAATAAATAATAAATAAGTAATGATGAGTTTAAATGCTATTATTGAATAAAAAATGGAAAAGTATGTTAATTAATTTTGGTTAAATGATCCTATTTAAATAATTTAATTGGTTTAAATTATTTAAATTAATGAATGACCATGATTTAATGATTTTAAATAGGTATTATGAATTCAAATCGTAAGATTTAAAATAACTTGATTTACGACATATAGTTAATATGGATATTTACAATAAATAAATAAAAAATACATATAGAGGGGTAGCCGCATGTTTATACATGCGGACTACCAAAAAAAAAGGGGAACGAAAGGGGTTTTAACCCCTTTCCATCACGCGCACAGAGAGGGAGGGGGAGAAAAAAACGAGAGAAAGAGAGAGAAAGAGGGATGAAGGAAGAAGGAAGAAGGAAGAAGGAAGAAGGAGAAGGGAGAAGGAAGAGGAAGAGGAGGCTGCTCATCGTCCACTCACACGTCGTTGTCACCGCCGCTGTCGTCCAACCCATCGCCGGTGACCGAAGGTAAGGAAGATGGATTTTTGTTTATTTTCGAAATTTTCTTTCTAAGCATGGGAAAATTATGGGGCTATTGTTGAATATGGATATATGTATAAAAATGAAGAAAGAAATTACAGAAAATGGGATGAAAATTCGGATTTGTGGTTAGGGTGACTAAGGTTTTGAAATTTCTTCCTAAAATAGGTAGGAATCATGGGGGTTTTCGTAGATTCATGTAGATCTTTATTTTGGGAGCCGAATAATGTATATGGAATGTGAAAAATTGAATCCTATTCATGAATTCGAAATTTCAAGAGTTGAAAGTTTTAATATTTTTGCCCTAAATTGCTATATAATTATTTAAATGATGTTGGGATGTATTATTTGTAAAATTACATGTATAATCTTGGATAGGAAAGAAAATTCAAAATTTCCATCATACCTTGAACGTGGGGATGCCATAAAAACATGGGCTAAGCATAAGGCTTTCATACTATTTTATGTATGGGGTGATTTATAAATAATTTTGAATTCGTTTGGATGTGGAAATGGGTGGAAAAAAAATAGGAGCAGGTGGATATATATGTTACGGATATGTGTTGTTGCTTGTAAATATTTAATTTAATATGAACATGAATTTATATCAAAATGTGCAAATCTTGAAATCAAAATCTAGGCATATATGATAAATGGAATTGGGTAGTTAGGAAATTTGTATGGAGGAATGCGATTTCTTTTAACTAAATGTGCATGAGGTGAATTTTATATAATTTTGGTATCAAACGAATATAAAAAAAATGAATAAATAAGTGACAATTGTATGACATATATATGAATAATTTGAGGGTCAAAAATATTAAAGTTATTGTATATAAATCATGTGAAAATGAAAGGGAGTAAAATTCCTTAATTTTAAAGGTTAAAACCCTCTCATCTAATCGGCTAAAGTTGGGCAATGTATGGGTGATGAATTTGAGTTTAAAGATGACTCCTAAATGATTAATTTTAATTTTAGAAACATGATATATAATTTATTTGTGATAAATGGGTGGTTAAGCAAAATTATAATTATTAAAAATATATATGTATATAAGAATTTCAAGTAAGCCTAAATGAAGGTTAAATTTAGGCAGGAACATATATGATGAATTTGGCTATAGTAAGTGGATTATAATTATTATTTTAAAAAAAATATAATACATATGAATGTTGATGGAATGATAAATTATAAGTTAGATAAATGGAAGTAAAAGGGAAGTTGGGGAAAACCTAACTATTAAATTGAGTTATGAGCTTGGATATTAATTTTTAGACATTTAATTATTGTATTTATATAATTATAATTAGTTTAATGATTAGATGATGAAGTATTATATGTTAAGCTATGAATGTTAAAGATTTAAGTGAAATAACCTAGTTAATAGGTTGTATGGCCATGAAAATAAACTTATTAGATTAACTAATATGCTTTATGTAGGAAGAAAATAAAATTGAAACGAAGCAAAATAAATGATGCATTTTAAGCAAGTGAGAGAGTTAAATAAGAGTAAAATGAAATGAATTATGAAATTGAGGAGCATGTTGGGTAATTTAAAATATCAAGTTACTTAAATTATTTTTCGATGGGTAATTAAGATTTGATGGTTACGTTTTGAAGGGAAGTGGAAAAAAAAAGTTGTATAGGCTATCTTAAGTTCAAATGACCTTACAATATGAAAATATCATTTATATATCGAGTAAAAGATCTATTATTACATATGTCTTAATTTATATATTAAATGCAAAGTTTATGCATATCTGAGTTATTTAAGTGTATTTTTAAATACAAAATGATGAAGAGACTTTAATAACCTGTAATATATAAAATTTCAGATATGATATAGTTTAAAATTTATAAATTCTAAGTATGAAAGATCTATAGATTAAGATTAACTTAATCTTTATGATGTTACTATGTTGAATTTCATGTATTGATATCTTAAATGAGGATAAGGTGTTTGCCCAAGTGGGGAATAATTATTTGATGTGTGTAAGTCACATTGAAAGGATTAAAACCAAGATTTTAAATAAAATGGAAGGAAATAATATGTATTTTTGGATAGAATAAGGTTATGAGTTAGTATGTCAAATGATCTTAGTTGTTGTTAGATAGTTAAACTGAATTAAATGATTGAGATTTTAAAAAAAGAAATGTAAGTAATAGGGAACCCAATGAATATGTTAACGTGAGTAACCCTATTATGTATAAATGAGATCTAACTTGCGGTAGATGAATTTACTGTTTGATAATATAAGTTTTTATGAAAACAAAATGAAAATGGAATATACTAACTTTTAAGTTGTATAAATAGTGTTAGAAGCTATACTAAGTTTATATGTTCATTATGAGTTATGTATAAAGTTAAAACTTGCATTGTAATTATTAGTTAAGTATTAAATGCAAAGTTAATGCAATTTATAAGCTTATTCAAATGTAGGTTAAATGCTTGATGGTATAAAGGTTTGAATAGCTTGGAAAGTAAGAAATTTCAAATTCAGTTCAAGTTTAGGTGTAAATGGTGTTTCAATGGTAGTTAACTTATAAGGTTATGGTTCATCTAATTTGAAAGTGTGGTTAAAGTAAAAGGAAGTTAGGAACTTTAGATAAAGAGATTTCAAGTTCATAAATACTTGAACTCCATGTCCAAAGGTCTTGAAAAAGTATGTAGTTAGATGTATAATTAATTATGGAATAAGTATGTGTGATGGGTGAAATAAATACTTATATGTATTCTTTGTTGGCTATGATAGAAAGGGGTAAAGGAAAGATGAAGGAAAGTATAAAGGAAAAATGGAGGAATGCTAAAGGGAAGATGTAAGCAAGCTCTTCGAGATTCTTTTTGTTCAAAAGAATTTTATAGCAAGAAAAATATGTTCTAACTTTTTTTTATTTTAAGTGAGTATATTTTATTTAAATGTTTCTTTAAATTGACGTGCATTGAAAAAGTACTTAGGGATGACCATTACCCTGTGCATAGGTTTTTACAACTAGAATGTGTAGTTGAAAGATTTTTACGACTTTATTTTCATGTACAAACCCTGTTATCATGTTGAGTTGGCAAAACTCAATTCATGACATAAATGCATATGATGCACATGTGAATGAAACTCATGCATGAGGCTTTGTCAAGGTTGTAATTGGACAGGTAGTCCGTCTTTGACGTTGCTTGGTCGGTGCGTCCGACGTATGGGCAGGTGATCTCTTGATAAATGTAATCTGCCAAACGAGGAATAAGTCATGGAATGATGCATGTGTGTGCATTCATCTCATTATCACACATGCATAATGAAATTTTAAGAGTTTTATAATTTCAGTTAATGCCACGAGTTTTGAATGGTTCATATTTTTAGATGTTTGCTTACTGAGTATTTTATACTCATTGTTTTCAACTAATCAGGGAGTGCAGATGTTGTAGATTTGATAGAAGAGGCTTCACTGCTAGTTGAGCAGTGAAGGTATGATTTTTAATATTTTTGATGAATATGGATTCATGGAATTATAACTATTATAATTGTGAGTATGTATTATATTTGAATGTTTTATGTTATTATTAAACGTAGTAGTTAGCCTCTCATGTGAAATATGATTGTATAAGAAATATATTAGTTTGAATTGAAGTAAATGTGCGTGAATTAGTAGAAAATGTTGAAATTGTATTGACTATCAGGTTTTTGTATTACCCAAACATCCTAAGTATAGTCGAAATGCTGCGAGATTTTAGTTAAGGAAATGAAACCAATATAGGTTTTAAAGAGAAGAAAAGAAAAAAAAATTCAGGCTGATTTCTTGACAATTAGAAAAAGCTTCCACTAGTATAAGCAATGAAACTTTCGGTTTTATTCATAAGTTTCACCACCTAAAAAGATCCTGAAGTAAGGTACCACGACGCGGTGTGGCGTGCCCGCGTGTCAGGGTGCTACGAGGGTGGCAGCACCCCTGGATAAAATTTTAATTATTAAGTCGTAGTAGTGGGAAAATAAATTACTAATGCGATTAGACCCGACCCATGCCCCGACACCGGCTCAACTCGATGGGGGGTTTTAGTTGATAAGGGGAGCCCATGCGCGCTAGGGTTTCATTTTCATCTCACACCCGACTGCCTTTCCTCTTCTTCTCTTCCCGTTCTCTGCTTCTTCTCTTCTTTCCATTTCATTCAGTTCGATCTAGCCGTAGATCTCTTCGAGAAAGCTCTACCGACTGCCTTGAAGATCATCGATTTCAATCAAGAAAGCTCCGAATCTTTGCAATTCAAGTCTAGAATCGCTGTTTTGGGAGAAAATCATTATCAAGGTAAGTAGATGTCGCCTCTTCTTGATTCAGTGATAAAATTCCATGTTAAATATGATATAAGACTGGTGTGAATGTGTAGCGCCTAACAACTTCATGGTATGGGGCGTAGGGTTCGTAACAGTTAGCGTAAGCCGGGTTCATGAGGAATTTGCAATGAATGTGCGATTTCTATGAAGTAAAAGACTTGTTAGCAGTTTTCTTTTTTTGATAAAAGGAAAAATACTCTATTCCGACCCCCTAACAATTTGGTAAGGGTTCGGGGTAGAGTCTTCTCCACAAATCCTAGCCAAAAAATTGTCCTTTTCAGATTTTGTCAATAATATCTTGAGGAAGGTTTCCCCACCAAGTCACCTGTTCAAAAAAAGAATTACAAACAACTCAGCAAGAGAATGGGCCACCATATTTCCTTGCCTAAGGACATGATGGACAGAGAAGTGAGGGTTTGCATGGAGAATATTACGGATATCAGAAATAACATGTCCCACCGGAGATGATATGAGTTCATTGTTGGACAGATATGTGCAAAGAAGCAAAGAGTCAGATTCAATCTGAACACATCCACGATTTAGATGAAGGGCCCACTTAGCTCCCAAAAGGAACGCGGTAGCTTCCATAAGAAGTGCCTCCCCAACGCCCTGCCGTCTCCATCCCATCGCTTCGATAAAAGACCCATGAGAATCCCTGATGACAGCAGCACACCCAATAACGCCCGAATCATGCACGCACCGTGCGTCAACATTCATCTTAAGAGCACCGACCGGAGGCCTTGTCCATCTAGGCACAAGGGTTGGGTCGAAAACATTTGCTTGGTCCAAAAGTTTGGCCTTACCCAAATGCTGCAGATACTCCCGGCACCATGGGAGAATAACGTCAAAGACTGGTTGAACTCCCTCCATCTTAAGCTTGTTTCGTAAAAACCAGACTCGCCAGCAAAATACCATGAAGAAAGTCAAGTCTGCAGTCCTATTCCTAGCAGCAAGGTTTATAAGGATGGCCCTGACCGACGGCGCCGGGGGCCACGCTGGTACAACTTTTCGAGCATGGCAGGCAGTATGAGCACACCATAGAAACAAGTGGTCAGCATCCCCGACAACATTTTTGCAAAAAACACACAACGTATCCACCACCGCAATGCCCCTCCGGGATAGGTTGAGGGACGTTGGTAGAGCATCCTTTATTAGCCGCCACCCGAAGATTTGCACCTTACTTGGAAGATTGGTTCGCCAGATAGCCTTAAAAGAACCTGACAGATGAGGATTTTTGGTGTCCCCCTTAAGCATCCTGTGTGCCGACTTAACAGAGAAAAGGCCCCTCGGTTCGTGATTCCAGAAGATGTTGTCATTAGCGGAACAGCTAGGAAGTGGTACCCTGTTAACAACCTGCCACCCAGGCTCCCCCACAGCTGCCACCACTCTATCTTTGTTCCACCCCTTTGTCACTGGATCAATGAAGTGGGCAACCGTAACATCCTCCGGTATGGTAAGCGGAAGAGGACCCGCCTTGCACAGTTCAGAATCAAGCCATGAATCTTTGAAAAATCTAACCCAATTCCCATCACCAATCCGCCATTTACACCCGGGGTGAATGACATCACGCGCCTTGAGGATACTCTTCCGTGTGTAAGAATCAGACGGCTTCGACTTACAACTCCAAACGTCAGTATTAGGGAAGTATTTGGCTTTTAAAACCCTGAAGCAGAGAGATGCCGAGTCCCGAGACAACCTCCAAATCTGCTTCGCGAGAAGGGCATAGTTGAAGGCATGAAGGTCACGAAATCCCAAACCACCTGCCCGTTTAGTCTTACACTTGTTAGCAGTTTTCATATTGTTGAAATGTGACGTTAATTGATTCGGCTCAAACGAGAGTATGAATTGAAGGCTCTCTTATTTCACACCTATCATGTGTTTGGTAAAATGCTTGTGTGACAGTTTTATATGTCGAATTTAAAGTAAACTTTGTTGATGTTGTATATGCAGTTTGTGACATTTATCCTTGTCTGTTGTGTATGATATGTTATTTAAAATGGTTGGTTGTAAAAGGGTTGTTCATGACCCCTGATTGACGTGAGGAGAGAGTTGTTCATGACCCTTGATAGACATGAGTAGAGGATTGTTTGTGTCCTTCTATTTATACGTGGTTATATGCATACGATCTTGGGAGTGGGTATTGGACCCATATGTGTTATCTTGATTGCTACATGTGTATCCATCATTTTACTTATTTCCACTTTGTGCTAACCATTATCTACTTACTGAGTCTATTTAGACTCATATGGTTTGTTATTTTGCCTTTAGATTACAGACCAGATGGGAAACCTCAAGATGAGATAAGTTGAAGATCAAGTCTTGGAGACCATTAGCGCAATATCTTAAATTACAGTTATTTTAGAATTTGTGTCTTTTGATATTTGTGCATGTAGACGATTACTGAGACAGATTCACTTGACAAACATATTATATTTGGTATTTTGAATTGGATTATAATCTTCGTGGATGCATATATATATAATCATTTAGTTTGTTTGTTGTGTAAGGATAACATTCAATAATTTTTCTTTTATATGAATATCCTTATTATATGAAAATACAAGTGAATAAATATAGGATTGAATATTACATTTTGAAATGAAATTGAAATGTCTATGAATATCATGTCGTATATTCCGTACTACCCCTCATATATTATGGGGAGATGCTGTTGAATTTTTCTTAAGTTATATAATACCCATTGACTAGTTATTGAGTATATCTAGAAATGGGGCGTTACAAGTTTCCACCACGGTCTAACAAAAGATTAGAAACAAGTTTTACATGTCCATCACATTTTCCATCATAATTTTATAATAGATTAGAAAGAAGCACAAACATTTTATCGATGCAATACCATCAGATAATAATGAGAATTATTCAAACGCAAATTTCATATCATTGAGATTCTCTCAAATTCAAATTTACAATACAAAATCATTAGTTACAATGAGTTCAATTAGGAATTATTCACAGTACAACTAAAACAATCCATGTCTAAGCAATCCACAAGGTGTCGTCTATCATTTGAATGAATTCAAACAAATTTCCCCTTATCCTTGCACAAGTAGAGGTCACTAGCAAGACGCACGAATGGAGCATTTTGGGCTTCCATATGTAGTTGATAGTCTACATCAAGTTGATGACGATCGAAACTCCCAACTATATACAATGCTCCAAGGTTTGGACCTGCCATAATATGTTGCCATCCACACCTTCCTGCCACTCTCACACCTTGCTTCCACTCTTGAGCAAGAGAGAAGTATAATAAGAAATTAAAAAATGTCAACTATTGATTGATAGAGAAGTATAATGAGAAATTCTATTAATCCCTAATGTATAGAAGACAATAGCCATTGCAAACAGAAAATATTGTCATCCACATCTTCCTGCAACTCTTGAGCAAGAGAGAAGTATAATGAGAAATTTAAAAATGCAAACTCTTGAGCAACAAAGAAGTATAATGAAAATTTCCATTAATTTAAGAAGTATAGAAGAAAATTGCCAATGAAAACAAAAAATATGATACTTAAAAATTCCAATTCCATTAATTCATTAAAAATTTCAATTCAATTCCATTAATTCATGACTAATCAAACATAAAATCGGGCGTTAATCAGTCAACAACAGAAAAATGCACATATGGCATGATTCTGAATACATCTATGGATGACATGATTTTGAATGCATCTATGGATAGCATGTTTGAATTTACAAAAGCTTCCAGCGTTGCAATGGGTAGAAGTCCAAACGCAAGAAAAGCAGCTCATATGCCCATCATTCCAAATTGCGAGAACCATCATTCCAAAAGCAAGCCTAAAAAATTCAAATTGCGAGAACCATCATTCCAAGTTGCAGCAATTATTTTTCTTAAAAAAATCCCTGACAGAGATAGAGTATTACCTAGCGGAAGGGAAGGAAAAAAAAAAGCTACCCGAAAGTGCATCCCCAGTCATGGACAACGATGTGCATCTCCTTACATTAGTTCGAGCTAATGGCCTACCTCTATGCCTACCTGAAAGTAGCGAGGACGACGATAGGGTTCACGAGGGGGTGGGTCTATGCGGGAAGAGGACAAATCGTCGAGGGAGGAAGAGGTTCGCGAGGCAGATCAAGCAGCAAGAGAGGTGCTAGGGGTGCCGTTAGAGGGGGGTTGATGAAGGAGAGAAGAAGAGGAGTTCGGGCGGGATGTGAGATCTATGAAGCTGTTTGCGAGGGAGATCAAGTAGGGCTGTCGTTGAAGCCAGACCGACGAGTAAGAGAGGAAGATGCATCCAGGGAAGAAAGGGCGGGATAGGAGTCGCTGCTGCGATTTGCATTTTTTGTCTTATTTGCAGTAATTTTATAAAAGGGTGGGAATAGGGGTGGGTCAGGGTGTGCCCAACCCTGACCCTACCTTTCAAAAATTTAGTTTGACTCTTATTTTTTTTCACTAGGTCTCGGGACAAAATTCGGGTCGGGACGACGGGTCGGGTAAAAACTATGGGTCAAGTAAGAAATTTTTAATAATTTATGAACCTATCAAGTATAAAGACAAATCTATATTAAATTTAACTACTATATACTTCAATCTATTACTAATCAGTCAAAGTAAAATATAAATACTTAAATAAAACATAAAATTTATTCACTTATATAAGAACAAGTTAATGAAACATATTTCATTCAAAATTCTGGTCACAATTTGAATATTGAATCATTAATTGTTTGCACTCATTCTATGTCTTTTGTTTTTTACCTTCAACAAAAATAATAATGATGTCACAATTAGAATTAAAATGATAACTATTTAAGTATGTAGCAGGAGACATAAAAAATTATCTGGAGTACATGTCAATAGTTTGGTAAAGACATAAAAATTATATCATAAGCTTTTTTTAATGCATACGCATCTATCTTCATTCCCAACCTAGTTGCTCCCATATGAGCACAAGCTGGGAGCACATTACTCGATGTGAAACAATCAGACGCATTACCACTCCCTCTAATTTCATTAAACAATTCAATTGCTTCATTTAGCTTCTTATTTTTGGCATACCTGTTAGGCAAAAGAAAAAGATAATAAGACTATGAAAATGAATGACTCCCCCTTTAATCAATGCATTTTACCTAAGCGCATCTTCCCTCGGCATTGTATAAAAGATTTCTCTTGCAGACTCTTCATACCTCTCATGCAAGTAAATCAACAGCTACTTGCTCTGAAGTTATGTTGTTGTTTTTCCACCAAGCTTGGAAATAGAACTCATCACACCTACAAGAGATGCAAGGTCAGCACGCATGCAGCCTTGTCCTAAAGAAATTCTATTGCCACAAAGGTTGAAGATAACTTTTTTGAAAAAAAATCAATGCGGAGGAAATAGATATTCTAGAGTTTGTATGCACGCTACGCTGGGATGCGGTGATGAATGATGAAACAATCGTCCATGTGTTCGACTGAACATGCCGGTAGAAGATAAGTTTATTTATATAATAATAAAACAGGGGACAAACTCGGCAGAAATTATCGCTAGGCGGAATGAAGAATGCAAACTGAGAATGCCAGCTAGCGTGTGATGGGCGGGCAGAGTAACAGGGGCAAGCTTACAAAATGCCTTTTCGTGTGGATTTTGAGAAGAACGGGGGTGGTGGCTACCTTCAGTTGGACTGGCGATCAGTGACGTTGGTCGGATTTGCAGTCGGATTCGATCTATTCACTGGAATCGATGCGGTAGTGGATGATCATGGCTGCCGCTGGATTTGGATTTGGCCTGCGGGAGGAAACGACCACGGCAGACGGTAGATGACTGCTGCTTGAGTGGGAATGGTGACGGCGACGGCGACGACAAATGGCTGCTGCTCGAGCGGGAATGGCGACGGCGATGGCAGACGGCTACGGCTCGAGTGGGGATGGCGAGGGGATGTCGACGGTGACTGATTTGGGTGGGACTGTTGCGGGAAGCCGAGACGGGAACGAATGAAGGTAGGGTTTGTTTTTCAGGTTTGAACTCTAAGGTATATGAGTTCGGGTAGAGCAACGGGTCAGCAGGTCGGGATGGGTAAACGGTATAAGCGGACCGGGATCCACTAGGTCCGCCCCGACCCACCCTTTTTAGAAAAACTCAAAAATTCGACCCGCCCCGATTCCCACCCTTATTTTATAGGGACATTTTTGCAAAATGTCTCCCTCTTACCTCGCACGGTCGGGATGCATCCTGCCTAATCTGACAGCGCACGATGAGCGAACACAGGAAAATGCCTGTTAGCTCGGTCGCAAAAAATCACCCATCTTTCTTAAAAATACTTTTCTTATTTTTAAAAAATAATAGCTTATTTTCATTTTCAATTTAACTTTTCTCAATTTTAATACGCCTTTTCCTATGCCCAATATACTTCGATCCCAAATTCTCATTTTATCCAAATTCCAAATAGTTCATAAGTTCTTTAAAATATAATTAAATCTATATTAATTTTAAACTTTCAAATGGTAAGTTTTTACTAGTATATCGGTTCAAACCAGTTTTTAAAAATAGTTCAATCGGTTGAATCAGAATCAATATCTTAACCTATTTAGTTTTGACAATATTGAGTTTTATTAATTTTGGGGATGTGTATATATTTATTTTACATTTTTAAACATAAGAGTATTGTGGTCATTTTCACCTTGTGAAAGTTATCACAATACTCCTGTATTTACAAAATAAATATATACATATATTCAAAAATGGTAAATTTTGGATTATAGATAATACACACTTAGATAAATAATTTTATTAAAAATTTTCAATTAAATATTAAAAAGGGTATTATGACCAATTATAGATGATCACAACTCTTATTTTCAATACTCATAATACATGCATTTCATGTTTATTTTCCAACTCTGCCTTTGCATGAATTCTCAGCAATCGACATATATTAATTTTATTTTATTTTATTTTTAGGGAATTAATTATTAGAATGTGTGAATTAGATCCATATGTAAATTAAGAAAAATAAATTATGCGTAAATTGGAGAAAATACTTCGATCTATCTACGTATTAAAATATAATAATGTTTTATAGAATCATTTATCTATATAGTAATGATATTTTAGATGTTTAGATGTTAAAAAATATTACTTTAAAATTAAGTTATTTTATTACGTCCATTTTATGCATTTATAGATGAACCCGTTTACAATGATACTAAATTAATAAAAGAGTTTTATGATAACATAATGATGTTAAATAATGATGTTAAGTATAGTAGATAAAGTAGAATTTTTTTTTTTATTCACTATCAAGCAGTGGTATTAGAACCGGGCTGGACCAGTTAGACCGGGAACTGGCTCAAGATCCGATTCATATCATCATATGGAGTCGGTCCGGTCTCATGCATTCAAACCGCCTGAACTGAAAGAAATGCAGTTGAACTGCTGCTGACGGCAGAACCATGCTTGCCCATTTGACAAAAAAAACCTAAAGTTAAAATCAGCTGCTCGCCCTCCCCCAAATCGATTTTGTATTTTCATTTTGCTTGCAGCAAACCTGCCTTCTCCATTTTACCGCCCGAACTCTCTGCTCTAATGCTCCCACCGCCTATTTCGCTACCCTCCTCGGCCTATTTCGCCCGCAGCAAGCACCGATAGACAACGACCAACTCCCTGCTTCTCCTTCTCCACCCATCGCTGCTTTTCCTTGCCTAATTCAAAGTTAACTCTTGAACCAGAGGCAAAGCCCGTTTCAAAGCATAAGTTGGACTCTGTTGTAGAGCAGCCTGCTCAAGTCACAGTAGGTGTGATTCATATGAGTGTCCTATGCCACATATGCAGAAGGAATATGGGTCCACAGGCTACATGTTGAGGCCAAGAGATCGACTTAAGAGGCCAGGTCGTTTTACTGCGTAGCTGAGTTGGGAGTTGCGTGGTCCACTCTTCTGCTTGGATATACCAATGAGTTCTCATCTATAAATAGGGTGGCAAGGACACATGGCTCTCTCTATTGATTGTTGTCTGAAAGTCTTTCCGATTTTCCATTTTCAGTTTTCCTTTTGTAAACATCAGTGTAAAACTCCCTTTCAATTCAATAAAATTCCTTTCATTACTTCAGTTAGATCTCCAGATCTAACATATGATTGCATGGTTCTCTCAAACTGGGGATGGGATTTGAGGATGGTTTGGGAGGGTAACAGAGATGAGGGCAGGGAATGGTGGGAATGGTTTCCTGAAATTTCAAAATTTTCAGCGAATGTTTGGATACGACAAAAACTATGGTGACATGTTTACAGCGTAGAGCACTGTCTGCGTTAATTGCTCTCCACGTTGTTGCATGTCCACACGTCTTTTTGTGCACCTGCATTAATTGCCCTTACGTTGTGACCTGCTTATGCGGCTTATGTGCAACTGCTGCATTCACTTGAATTTTTCAGTGGCATCATTCTCCTCTGCACCGCACAGAAGAGCTCAGTTTAAAATGATGAAATGACAAGTTTTCGTATTTACCAAACAGACCTTAAATACAAGGGCTGTGTTTTCTTGAATGAAAACTTGTTGACATTTTTTTTTATGTTAAAAGGTGTGTTTGGGAATAGATAAAATTTTTAATGAATAGTTTTGGAGAGTAAAAATTGTCAAATGATGTGATATAATAGGGGTAATGATGAGGAGTAAAGAAGATAAATTTAAAATAGATAGGTTAGTTGTGTAGGTACTTGTGTAGAAATAATTGAAAAGTAGGGTAGTTGTATAGGAAAATGTGAAAAAGTAATTAAAAAATATAATATTTGTGGAGAGTGAAAAGTTTTAGATTGAAAAGTTTTAACTTGACATTTTCTTCACATTGCCAAACACATCCAAAAAAACGTCAACCATCCGAATTGTATCAATGTCGCCGGTGTGTACATTAAAGGCATCATTCATTCTCAATATACGTTTGATCGAAGTATGGTGCAGAAAGTGCTGATACACAGGCATTGATGCAAACACAATGAACTAGTTATGCAAGCGCCTTAATCAATGCAGCTACTAAGAGAACGTGAATGCATAGCAGACATGACGACCGAGTACTTCTCATTCGTCACCGTCCCTAATAATGGGTACTGAAGCAACTGTACAAGCAGCGGTAGCATTGTTGACGACGGATGACCAGTTGAAATGACGGGTTTTTGCTGTTTCAACCCTGGCGTGAAAAGTTTTGTAAAAAAATATAAGTTTTTGCAATTGCCAAACAGACCCTCCATATATCAATAATTTTATAAAAATATTTTACAAATTAAAAGTGAAGTTTGCACCCTGTGAACATTCCTCATTGCCTACGCTATTCTACCCATTTTCGGTCGTTAATATTGTGTACAACATTTTATAAAAAAAGGTAAATTTCATATATACCCACATAGTTTCATCGATATTACAGATATACCCACGTAGTTTCACAAATTGCATATTACCCCCACTTAGTTTCACCGAAATTGTGTATTACCCCCACGCCGTTAATCGTCGTTAATATCTGCCGTTATATTTTCAAAAATGACGAAAATGCCCTCATCTTCATGGGTGTGAAACTATGGATGAGGGCATTTTCGTCATTTTTCAAAAATATAATGGCGGATATTAGCGGCAGTTAATGGCGTGGGGGTAATACACAATTTCGGTGAAACTATATTGGGGTAATATGCAATTTATGAAACTATATAGGTATATCTGCAATATGGATGAAACTAAGTGGGTATATATGAAATTTATCCCAAAAAAACAAAAAATTGTACCCGACATCTGGTCCAGCGCTCCAGCCTCTGCATCTGGCTGTCGACTAAAGAGGGAGTTGCCGACGACTGAGGGTTGCCGGTTGCTGCCTCTGCCTTCATTCAAGCTTCCATTCTCCGTTCTCGTCTTCTTCGATTCTTCCTCTGTGATTCTTCGTTCCTCTGCTGTTTAGCTTCGAATCTTCTTCTTCTTCGTTTCTCTGCTGCCTATTTCTGTTGCTTTCTTTTTCCCCTTTTTCTTTTTCTCCCTTTTTTCTTTTTCTCTTTCCGATTCCTCTTCTTCCTATTTTTCCCCATTTTCCCCCCTTTCTTCTTTTCTGTTCAGTTTTCATTCCTATTTTTCCCCCCTTTACTCTTCTGCTTCTCTGTTTGGTCTTTTTTCTTCTTATTTTTGCTTCATCGGCTGCTGCAACTTCCATTCTATCGCACGTCCCTAATTTTACATTTTTTTTTATCTTGATGGTTGGCAGTCCCGCTCGTCCCTGCCGAAACGTCCTTTTTTTTTTTCCCTTTCTCCCCATTTTTTCTTCTTCGTCTGCTGTACCTTCCATTCCACCGGACGTCCCTGTTTTTACATTTTTTTTTTTAAATCTTGGTTGCTGGCAGTTCTGCACGTCCCTGCTGCTTTCTTAATTCATCAAATGAATTAGAATAATATAGCTACTGCAAATTGTTGCAAATTATATATACTATCGTGAATGGTTGCTAAAATTATGTATGCTACTATAAATTGTTTCTGAAATTGTATATGCTGTTGTGAATTGTTGCTTGCTTATATATTCATTACTGCTATGAATTGGGATTTCTAAATGCTTAGTTGCTCATATATTTAACTTAATGACTTTTTACTTATTTGTGAATGATGACCTTGGATTTTATGATTTGAATTATGTTTTTAGTTTTTACTTTTTTTACTCTTGATAATTGTAGTAGATGTGCAACTATTGACTCTTGAGTTTGAATACTAACTTTTAATCAATAGTTTTAGAGTTTTAGGTACTATAAATTTTTTTTGACAATTTTGATATAATGTGCGCCTTTCTTTAGTTAGGCCCTTGCTTTGAAAGTGCGCCTTGTGCCTAAGCTCTAGGATCCCTTTTGTGCCTTGGTGCACTTTGCACCTCTAATAACTATGACCCGACCCATTACCCATAGGGTCGGTTCTGGTTCTTGTTTCAAATCGGTTTCTTAAATACCTAAATCTAATATATTTAAAGAATATTTTTACTGTTTTAAATAATATAAAGAGGTACTCATTTACATTTTAAAATCTTATTAATGTCTACATCATTACATGAACTAAATACATAGTATAGACCATCACAACTAATCATTAAAACTATTGTTATATTATAAACACAATTTACAAACCTATTTATAAAAGGGCTTTAGAAGTCGATAACATATATATAAAAAAATTAACGTGGTTGATTGCTTCAAACATGGTCCATGACTCTACAAGGCACATGATTCTTTTCTTTTGAATTTAAGTTAGTTAAGTTGGGTGTTCACATGTGATGTCACAGACAGATCACAACACGTACTATAATATATATTTATATACACAATTAATCATCCATATGAGTACCCCACACGGGTTGGTTATGGGTACACAGCGAATCTCCCTTAACCGTGCCCTGTTTGGGTATGGTAGTAAATACTACCCATGGGTATAGGTAGGATACAAATTATTTCATTTCTTTCCAAATATTATACGGATAAAGTAGATATGTTATGCATTTAGAATTGACCCACATGAATACTCATATAGGTAATTAATTATGTATATAAGTATATATTGTATAATATATATATGACAGTATGTGTTATGGTTTGTCTATGACTTCGTGTGTGCACATCTATCGTAACTAATTTAAATCCAAAAGAATCATGTGCCTTGTAGAGTGGACTGTGAAGCTAGAAACTGTTTCAATTTTTCATATGTATGTCGTTGACTTATGAAGATCTTTTATAAATAGGCTTGTGAATTGTGATTATAATATATCAATAGTTTTAATTATTAGTTGTGATAGTCTATACTATATATTTTGTTTATGCAATGATTTAGACAAAAATATATGTAAATGATAGGCCTATGATTTTAAAATGTAAATGAATATTATTTTATATTATTTAAGACAACATAATTCTTTAAAAATATTATATTTAAGTATTAAAGGAATCTTACTTCAAAAAAAAGTATCAAAGGAACTAATTTAGAATCGGAGTCGCAATCGACCCTACAAGTAATAGATAGGGTAGGATACACTAGGAACTAAATCGATAAATGGGTAAGATAGGATAGGGTAGGGTAGACTTTTTACAAATAGGATATGGGTAAGGTAGACTGCTATTCGAAATCGACCCGAGTTGCACCCCCAGTGACAACCAATCGAGTCATTGAGACTAGGGGGTGAAAATTAGGGTAGGTTGGGGTGGATTAGGGTGTGCTCAACTTTGACTCTACTATTTTAAAGTCCACCTTGTCCCTACTTTTTATACCGGGTTAACACAAGGTTGGTTTCACCTACACATTTTTATAATAGGTCTTGTGACAATAGTCAAATTGATTTCAAGATAATAGGTCGAGTTGAAAAGTCATGTTAAAGTGCGATAATTTAAAAAATTTAAATGCATATCAATATAAAGTCATATGTATAATAAATTTAAAGATTGAATACTTCAACATTTTGGTATTTAGTAAAAGTAAAACACAATTATTGTGACAAAGCATTAGTAAAACATTTCTTTTTGATAATTTCATTTTGCAACTTGACTATGATAGGTGTGTATATTGTGACAGCACACATTCTGTCTGGTTGTTGCTGTTTTTTTTTTTTAAAAATTTTTTAATTTTATCTTTATGCTGCTGTTATGCTGCATTGCTGCTATATCATTATGCTACTGTTTTAATTTAATTTAATTACTTGCTGCTACTATGTGCCTGTTGGAAATGGAATTGTTGTTTAAACTTTATTAAATGTTGTTGCTGCTAAGTGCCTGTTGAAGGTAATTGTAAGGATGCATTTATTTGACTCTTAGAATGTTAATACTATTTCTTTACTCCCTAGTTTTAGGCACTATTATTTTTTACATAAATTTTATAAAAGGTGCACCTTGCTTTAGTCAGTCCCGAGCCTTGAAAGTCCGCTCTGCGCCTAGGCTACCAGGACCCTCTTGCGCCGTAGCGTGCCATTCATGAAGTTAAATGCACATTAACATAGACCATATCTACATTAACTAGTCATAAAGTTAAACACATATCCAACAAAACTATATTCACACAAACAGGTTATAAGATTTATTAAAATATTTTCCACTTATGCTGGCTGGGGTGTTTCTAGATAGTTCAGGACATGGTTGACCTGCTTCATTCTTAAACTGAAAAATGGCTCTCAAATCCTAACCCACCTCACCTCACCATTTCAAAATCCCTGCTCGACCTTATGTAAAATTTAGATAGTCAGAGTGAGTCATGGCTCATCCCTCCTCTATTTTTCACCCCTAGTCTGGGACAACTTTATGGACTTTTGACCAAAGTCTCGACTCATTACAAACAGCCTAGATATTCAATACACAGTATTACCTTCTTTACAACCAAAAATCCTCCCAATCAATGAAAATAAAAACCTGTGATTTCCATTTGACAGCTTTGATTCGACATCATTTGTTCAGAACATGAGATTTTTTGTCTACTTACTTTCATGGCAGGGTAGAAGCCATAAATTAAATAGAGACTTGGAACTCGGAAGTGTGTTTGTTTTTTATCCCACGAACCAAAAGTCTGCAGCAAGCATCGCATCTCCTCCTTCTACCCTCCCGGTGCAAGCTAGCAAAAACACCTACACGACTGCTTGGATGATGGAGAGGTGTGCGCTTCTTAGATCCTTATCATGTGCTGCTTTTGGCAGAAGGCTTTTGGAGTCTACCTTTGGTTCCACGGCCATCATATCCACCGCCATCAAGCAAAACCCCCAAAGTAGGTTTCCCAATCATCCATTTCACATTCTCAAAAGGGCTTTCTCTCTTCTTCCTCTGTCCGTGGTGACGATTTCTCCAAGCTGTGCAACCTCAGGTTTTCCCCCTTTTTGATTTCAATTTTTGGCTTCCTTGCTGTCTTCAATTGAAAAGGAAAAAAAATCAATTGCAATTTGATTGACTATGATTCCATTTTTATACTTTCATATGTAGGAACAATATTCCCTCCTGATTGCAATGATGTTTAGATGCTAATCCCTTAAACAATTTAGGTTGATTTTGTCTGATTCTCAACCCCATTTCAGTTGTCACCTGCTTCTCTGATAAAGTTTCTGATAACAGTCAGTTCTAAGATGAGTGGATGTCATGCTCTCACCAAGAACTTCTTCAGTTCTATATATTATGGGTCCTTGATATGCATCATTCCTAGGTCATTACCTCGCTAAGAATGTTTTGTATTTTGTGTGTCATGCATGAATGCATTTTTGGATGCATGCATATGGCTTAAATCATCCACTGCAGAGTTGCATTTGTGTTTTTCTGACATTTGTGAGTTCGTGTGGTTATGGGGAAAGACAGAAGTTGCTGTTAAATGCAATCCACTGTTTCTGTTCCCTTCTCACATCTTTTGCATCTAAGTGTGGGCCAAAATTTCAAATCGAGGATCTTTCATGTCCAGAAGGTTCTCTGGAATTGCCCACAAATAATTTTTCATAGCACAGTGATTTCCTAAATAATCAACACGTGCTGGCCATTTTATCTCCCTAAGTTTGTCCCTTTGTTTGGGAAGGAAGAAAAGAGGGCAAAAATGTTTTCACTCCTTTCGTCTCCTCATTTGACATCTTTTAATGTTTATCAACATCTTGACTATCTAATAATATTACTTTTCTCCATTATAACTATCTAACATCAGCGCTTTTATCCATCTTTGCCAACAATTTTTTTTATTTTTTTATTTTCTATCTATCATGCAAAAAATCTATTTTGTCTTTATTTACTTTTATTTATAATCATTAGTCATTATCTCCTTACATAATTCTATTCTTTCCCTCGACTTGTCCATATTTCTGTTCCTATCCCCACCACCAACCCTGGCCCCTTCTTTTCTTATTCCCAAACGTTTTGACCAAATTTAAGTGTGAGAGTACTATTTTTTCAAATGTAGGATGTGTTTGGGAAGTGATAAAAATTTTGGATGAAAAGTTTTTAAAGTTTTTGAAATGACAGAAAAATTATGTGATATGATGGAGGTAATGATGAAGAGTAAAGAGTATAAAGTTAAAATGGATAGTTTAGTTGTATGAGTAATTGTGTAGAAATGATTTAAAAATAGAGTAGTTTTATAGGAATATGTAGAAAAATAATTAAAAAGTAGAGTAGTTGTGAAGAGAAAAAAGTTTTGGTTTGAAAATTTTTGGGTGAAAACAAACACACCCTTAGTCATCTCAAGTCTGTTGCAATTGCATCTTATAACCTCAATAAGCAGTTTGTTTGCTTAACCTTTCTTTTACACAAATATTTGGTCATTTGTTTGATTAACCTTTTTTTTTTACACAAATATTTGGTAAGCGTTTAAGTTAGAGTAGTGTATATTTGCCCTTTTTTTCTATTTTACTTCAATGGGCACTTATCTTGTTATGTTGCAAGCAGCTATAGATTGCATTCCTTCCACTGCAATTGGCATTCGAAATAGGCGCTTATTCAGTGCGGATGCATCTCAACTTCCTGTCATAACTGACCCTGATGTACAGCGGGCATTCAAAGACTTAATGGCTGCAAGTTGGGATGAAATACCAGAAGGTGCTATCCATTCTGTCAAAGAGGCATTGTCTAAAACTACAGAAGATAAGGCTGGCCAGGAAGCTTTAGTGAATGTCTTCCGTGCAGCTGAGGCTGTTGAGCATTTTGCTGGGGTCTTGGTATCTCTTAAAATGGAACTTGATGATAGCATTGGATTAAGTGGCGAGGTATGTGAATTGCACTAGTTTTTCTTTGATCATAGAACCCAGGAAGAAAGGAGAATTTGTCAAACTGACTCAGTTGGATTTAAGCTAATGCAAGAAAAGGCAGTCTATGTCTGCTGCAAATGGTCATTTTGGATCAACTGCAGGCTGCATTGCTGCCACCTTACCTTTTTTTATTTTTATTTTTTATTACTCATGTCTAATGGCAAAATGGCATATGGTTAAACGCTATGTCTTTTAGTTTTCCACATGTTCCAATTAGGTTCCAGATATTGATGTCGATTTATTTTGCAGAAATCAGGTTATCTGGCAAACAACCTTGATGATGCTTTGCGCGCTGCTTATAAACGTTATAAGGTGTACTTGGATGCATTTGGCCCTGATGAAACCTACTTGCGCAAGAAAGTCGAGGTGGAATTAGGGGCAAAGATGATACACCTGAAGATGAGGTGCAGTGGCCTTGAACCTGAATGGGGAAAGGTAAAGTAATGTCTGAAGGATACTTATTTCATTGTTGAACAAATCCGAGGCAGCTTTTTTTTTGACTTTGCAATTGCATGATAGGTGTTGGCCTTTTCCTCTAGTCTTTCTTTTATATGGTTTGTGTAAGATTTCTTGGTCAGGATTAGGGATTAAGGCTAGAGTAAGGTGCTGAGATGTCACAGAAGAGAGATCTTAATCTTCATCTTCAATTAGGGGATGTGGTCATATGCTCCCGGGAGCATTGCAACATTGAGGCAATGCTCCCGGGTGCATACACCCATTTTTTTTAAATTTTTTTTGAAGCTTCATTAAGGAAATTGATAATCTAAGTGTATTTAACATGTGTATCAATTTTTACCATTTTTGGAGATTTTTAGATATTTTTTTCGGATTTGAAAAAATCAAATTACTAAAATGCCACTAATTTTTAAAAATCCGAAAAAATCTGTGTTTCCAAAAATGATAAAAATTGATACACATGTTAAATACACTTAGATTAACAGTTGTATATAAAAAAAAAGGTATATGCACCTCAATGCTCCCGGGAGCATACGACCACATCGCCTCCAATTAGAGACACTTTGATGGGTAGAACCATGCCAGATAGTGTATGTATCTTACTCTTTTCACAAAGGTCCATTGATTCTATCCATATCTCACATGTACAGGATTTCCATATTAGGATAGCAATGAGCAGAGGCTGGCCAAGGAAACTGTTGCCTGAGCCTCATGCCTGCCAATTTCCTGGCCTACTTACTAGAAGATAGACCTATTCATAGTTCTCTAATGAAACACAAGATATTACTGCTGCGTAAGCTATTATTGATAAACTACCCACGCTTTTGCTTTTCTGGATTACAGATTACAGTCTTGGGGACATCTGGGCTATCTGGATCTTATGTTGAACAACGAGCTTCATGATGCCATTTACAACTTCTTCTGGAAGATGTATTCAGATTATCTTCCTGGCTGTGAGTCGTTTGTATTTTCCCCACTAGATTGGGATGCATGCTATTTCCAATAAATTAAGGTAGTCAGGCGTATTCTCCTCCTCAAGGGAATCTTTAGGATTTGGGGCTAATGTTTGGAAAAAAGTCCACAATCCGTTATCACAAAGCATGAACATCATTTTCTATCTCGACCTCTATTCATTCAGGCATTTTTTTTTTCCAGTAATATCGCATGGGTTTAATGCTTCCTCTGTTTTTTCGGACTGTATGGAGAGAACCTGAATGTGGATTTGGAGTCTTGTGGGCGCCTTGTCTTCTGAATTCATTTTCGTAAAACTTGTGTGTTCTAGGGTTGGGAATTGAGGTGGGTCGGGATAGGTCAGGGTGTGCTTAACCCTAACTTTACATTTAAAAATCGTGTTTGACATTTGTTTTTATACTGGGTTGCGACAAGGTTAGTTTGACCCTTACTTTTTTTAATAGGTCTTGGTATATACTTTGGGTCGGCATCGAGACAGCGAGTGGGGCTAAAAACGTGGGCCAAGTATGATGGTTTTAAAAATTTATGAACATATCAAGTAACGTATAAAATATCACTGCTTAAATAAAAATGAATATTAGAACAAGTTAACGAAACATACCTCATTTAAATTTTATTTACAACTTAAAGAACCAATAATTTTTTCAACGCATTCAATGCCCTTTGTAGTTTATCTTTAAAAAAATAATATAGATGTCAAATTTGGAATTAAAATAAAAATTATTTAAACATGTAATATGATTGCAGTTATACCTGAAAAGTGCAAAGAACATTGAAAGTACTTTTTGTTTTGTTTTGAAATCCTATGGAATTCATAGCCCGAATAATATCCATGCAAATGCAATCAATAAAACAAAATTATATACTTATAATTCTTTCCATTACAATCGGGAACACATATATACACCTAATAAACAAAAATTACAACCAATTTAACCATTAGCATAAGTCATTCATCAATCATCAAAGGAAATTTCATGTTTAATAGTTGTCCAATCCATCAAATTTAAACAACTCGATTTCTATCGTTCATCATAAAAAAGAAGTTAATTTTCTTCATTGTCATCTTTTCGCAAGTTCATCCATTGATAACAATTCTCTTTCCCTCAAAATACAAATATTTGGTTATTCGTATATATGATAGCATAGCAAGTTAGGAGAAAAAAAGAGAAAGTGTAAGTTCTTAAAAAATTAATGTATATAACCTTTGTATTTGTAGGATGACGAGGAGGATGGTCACTATCTTCTCCAATTTCATCTTTAATGACTGCAACATATAAAACACAAATTAATTAATAAAAGACAATATTCATTTTACGTTAAAAAAAAGTTAGATATGGAACTAGGTAAATTACCTGTACTGTCTGCAATAAGTTCTTCTGCATCCTCTTTAAATTCATCTACTTTTAGCATTGATTTCATCCAATCTTAAGCACAACTTAAGCATTCCACAGGTCTTGGAGATAAGAAACTCCTATATGAATCAAGCACACACCCATAGTATTAAAAATTGATTACGAAGCAACAGTGGACACGGGAATAACCAATAAATCATGTGCTATATGAAACAATACTTGTAAGCATTTACTTTCCACTTTGTCAAGATGTCAAAACCATCATCCTCCACCACAATATGCACTTTTAAGTAATTATTAATTTATGTTTTCTCATTTTTTGTCTCATCCATTGCCAAAAATTTCAAATATGCTGCTCTTGAAGGTGCTTTCGCCTTTGCTTGTGTTGGGAGTTCTACTTTTGTCTTGCTTGAAATGGAGAATTTAGCCTCATAAACCTTAAACATGGTTTCAAATTCAATTCTCACACTATTAATGATTTCCTTAACCTTGTCAACATCATACGCTTGTGAATAGAAAAATTTAGAAACTTCAACTTACATCTTGGATCCAAAACATTTACAATCAATAACTACATGTTTATTTTATCAAAGTTGCTCCAATACTTATCAAATTTCTCTTTCATCTTTCTGGACATGTCTCTAAGGATTAGATCTTCTAAAGTAGAAAATTCAAATAACAACATTTCAATCTTATGAACCTCATCTAAAGTAAAGAGAGAAAGTAACATATGAGGTTCCAGATAATGTATTTGTAACTTCATAAAAATATTGTAAAAAAGAACACATAACTTTACCAATTCTCTAATCACCATTGGAAGGAGTATCTTCTTTTTCAAATGCGGCATCATACAATACAAGATAGCCAAAAACTTTTTGATACTTTAAAGCCTTTTCCAACATTGAATAAGTAGAATTTCACATTGTAGGTACATCTATGCACAACCCAAGCTTGGAATTAATTCTTTCCTTTTCATAACATACTTTAAAACTGTGTTCGCTTTGTGAGGAGCCTCTTACAAATCTAACACACTTTCAAATTCTGCTAATTAATTCATTAACTTCATTTAGTCCTTGCATGATCAAGTTAATAATGTGACGTACATGAAAATTGTCACCCTCACCTGCTAGAAACCCTGTTTTTACTAACATTCTCATTAGAATTTTCAATGTAACATTGTTGGCAAATGCAGTATCTATAGTCAAAGTGGTGATTCTATTTAACTCCCAACTTAATAAACAATCTTCAACTACTTGAGCAATGACATCACTGGTATGCGGAGGTGAGAGCATAAAAAGCTAATTATTTTTTTGCATAACTTTCATTCATCATCAATGTAGTGTGCTGTGAGAAACATATAACCATCATTTGAAATAGAAGTCTACAAGTCTATAGTCAAACTCACCCTTTGAACTTTATCTTCAAAGATCTTCTTTAATTTCTTCTTTTCGGCTTTCATAAATTGCAACATAATCACTAGCTATAGTTTTTCTAGTTACCCATTTAAATTGTGGCTGTAGCATGCTAACCTATCTCTTAAGTCCCTCATGCTTTACAATCTTAAATGATTTTTCATCAATGATAATTATTTCAATAAATCCTCGTTTGCATTTAACTTGATCAAATTCTCATGTATCAATATACCGTTCTTCATTGGAGTTGGGCTGCGGTGAAGAGAATGTCAATAGCTTTTGCCTCTCCTTTTGCCCACGCTTTGGAAAAACTTTGCATCTTTTGAAAATGACTCGAAAGCGAACTAGTACCATACTTACTAGTACATTTAAAAGGCTTCTTACAATAATTATATGAGGCGGTTGGTTTTTTTCCTAGTTTCTTTTCATTTTTGGTAAAATGCTTCCAAACTGAAGAGGTAAGTTTGTAATTGGTATCTGGATCACCCTCCTCATTTGTAGTCTTTTCGGTAGCAACCGGAGTAATATTCTTTGTCTACATTAACCACTTGCTTCTAATCTATATTCTTATTTTCATTTTCATCCACATTGGAACTCATATTTTTATCTTCTGTCGTATCCAATATAATTCCTAAAAATAATTCCAATAACAAGTAATCAAAATTCAAACATATCCAATTGAAGTAATCAAGCAAATAATAAGATTATGTGAACATAGAATCTGAATAATTCCAATAGCAAATAATTAAAATTCGAACACAAAGCATTCATAGCTTCACATTCATGACAATAAATCATTCACAACAATATTATAAAATACTTATATTTTAACATTCAAAAATTACCTACTCACAGCAAAATACAAACTCCACAGAAGAAGCTGCCTACCCAAAATCACCGTTGAAAATCATTGTTGGAAAATCGCTGTTGGAATCGTTGCAGGAATTGCTATCGAAATCATTGCTGGAAATCCCTGTTGTAACCGGAAACAGGGGAGATGAATAAAAATTGATAAAGGGGGAAGGAAAAATTGAAATAGAAAAGGGGGAAATGGAAATACCTGTCGGAGATGGAGACTGACAACATGGAGACGACGGAGAAGCCAGGCACACTAGCGTCGGAGATGAGAGGCAAACTGCATGCCATTGTCGGATACAGGAGGTTGACTACATGCCTACACTAGGGAAGCAAGGCACGCCAGCGCTGGAGATGAGAGGCAAACTGCACACCAATTCTGGAGATAGGAGGCTGACTAGCCTGAGATGACATTGAAGCAGGTGGTTGTTGACGCGAGAGAGAGCGGTTGTGGCGCGAATGCGATGGAAGAATGGGGAATGATCGACTAGGTTAGCTAGTTAGGGCTTTTGGACTTTCTACTTATAGGCGGGTCATATGGGTCGGGCAGGTACAAGGAGGTTTGGGAACTGGCCAGTCCGCCCCAACACGAAGTTTCAAAAAATTTTCACAACCTCGACCCGACCCTCCTCGCCACGTACATATCCCTGCCCAGCCTCGGTACAAATCAGAGGGAGAAAAATGAGATATTGTAAAAGATGATTCCAGAATAGAATAATAAAAAAAATTTCCAAAATAAAGTGATTTTTGGTATTATAAATGTATACATGTTAGTTTATATTTTACAAGGTTCAGATACGGAAAACCATTTAAGGAAAATTCAAGTGGCTTAAAATTGAAATAACAGCCATTTGTATAAATTATTCCATGCAAACGTTTGCAAGGAATCATTTCTCCTCTCTCTCCTCCTTAATCATCGCCTGTCTTGATTAACCTGTAACCTAGGGCACCGGAATGAAAGAGAAGTGAGAGTTGTATTTGATGAGATTGCAATGAAGAAAAGTATAATCTTCTAGGGTATACGTTTTTTTTTTTTGTAATTTTTTTTATACGAGTGCTAATCTAAGTGTATTTAACATGTATATCAATTTTTATCATTTTGGAGATTTTTAAATATTTTTAAAATTTTTTAAAAATAGTGACATTTTAGTAATTTAAGCACTTGTGTAAAAAAATTTCAAAAAAAAAGAAAAAGAAAAAAAGGAACATTGAGCCGGAGCATGGAACCGGGACTCGAAAAATTTCACATCGATTAGCGAGGGTAAGGCCACTAGCGCAGTGGTGACACCGTTGCCGCCGAATGGATAGACAGGTGTTCAACTCTTTTCTCCTTTGGCGTCCAATCTGTGCAATGTTCATCGTAAAGCCCTTGAGAGCTGATGGAATTCGCTAGAAGAAAACCTTTGCCTGCTCAAATGTCACGATTATGATGATGATGATACAATTTATTATTAGACATGTATTGTTGAAATTTTGTATACATATATATTAATTATATATATGCTATCATAAATCGTGTCTCAATTTTTAAAGTGATCTTATAAGGTTTTATGGGCTTAAATCATCTAATAAAGTATTGAATCTCCTATGCGTAGAAACTCTACATCCTAATTTTTAATTTCTATTTTCATGATAGGCTAAATTAGAAATACGAAAAATAAGCTTCTTATATAAACGGTTGTGGTCCCCAAGTTATGCACCGATTAGAGTTTTTTCTCAGACATTCCATCATTGAAAAAGAGAAGTCACATTCTCCATAAAACCCTAGGAAATTAACTTGGAAGACCAGAAAATCTCCGGAATTAACAACAACAACTCTTATGGATTCAGGAATGCATCTGCTTATGATTATTTTTTTTATAGTAATTTGGCATAGAGGATTGTGGGATGATTATGAATTTAATCAATAAGGTTTTTCCAATAAGTGGTATCAGAGCACTTCCATGTTGAATCGTTAAGAAATTTTTGTTAGCTTATATGTTGATTATATGTGGATTCAAATAGCTGTTTGGATTTAATTCTTGGATTGAAGGAGTTTGCTTAGAATCCGGATTTGAAGTATGCCAATACATGTTAATGATGCATTGAAATTTTTGTTGTTGTACATTCATGTTCGGGATCTAATTTTAGTTCGTCACAATGTCTCTGTTATTGGCATGATGACAGAATAGTTCTTTTCGGTTTTTTTTTATCGAATAAAAAGGGGTTCTGGTTGTATGAAATTTCATGCTTGACCGTCATATATGACTGGGAATCTCTATTTTCACGGATTTGGCTTCAGGGCTTATTGGTTTAAGCTAATTTTTATTAAAAAAAGGAGAAGGGATTCAGACGGTATATCACGCTGCCGGTGATGAATGGATGCCTGGACGCTGGTGACGGGCAGCTGTGTGGTGGCGGTGGCATGTTGGGTATGGCAGCTAGAGTTTCACAGTTTAGAGGAAGAAGATGAGAGGTTTTGCACAGAACTCCCTGGCCAGCAAGAAATTACAAAACCCTTGGCCAAATGAGTTTTTGCTAAGAGGCCCTACTCTCACGAACTGGGTTTGGGCTTGTGCCCAAGTCCGTGGGCTTCAGTCTCTAGTGGGCCCATAGCTAGCATCTTTGCTTCTGGGCGGACCTGCTTCACAGGCTTAGGCGGAGGTCCCCAAACCCAAGCCTGTTCCCCTAGAAGCTCAACTTTAGCCCAAGTCCAATTAGGCCTAGTTAACTCTCGCCTTTATTCTTGCCTGGGCTTACCTCAAGCCCGTCCGTGGCCCAAACAATAAGACCCATTTTTTTAAAGTCCAAGAGGGTCCAGTGCAGCCCAGCTCGTCCAATAACAAGACACGTGCATGCTTATAACCGTCCAAATTGAATTTACCATATTTTAGAATGCCGTTATCCGATTTTGGACTATCAAATAGTAATTTTTTATGTTTTTGGACATTTTGGATCAAATGGAAGGGTCTGATTAAGCCAAATAGGTCTAGAAATATCAGTTTTATGAATTTTATGTAAATGCATGCAATTTTTGAATTATATGTGCAATTAATTCATATGGTTAGTTTATGAAAATTTAGAAAGCAATTGTGACTAATTTTTCATGTATTCATGATTTGTTGCTTTCTATTAAAAATTTTAAATTAACCTATTGTCATGCAAAATTTAATTTTAGATTTTTTAGAATTTAAAATTCAAATAATGGTACAAATATTCTTTATTAATGTTTGATGTTTTAAAATAAATTAATTAAAACAATATGCTACCAAAGTAGCCTCTCTTGTGTAGGTTAATTTATTTTTGAAACATTAAGATGATTATGTGAGTGTAATTCATGCAAATTTTAATCGGCCCAAAGGAAGGTTAATTTTCGGCCGAATTGCATGCACACATGTGGTAATAAATATGTGATAATTATTTGGCTTTCCATGTGAATAGTAAGTCGGTCCAAAGAAAAATTTATTATTTGACAGAACTTTATTATATTTGATTACTACAACAAAAGTACCACTTACAAGTTAATATTTCTGTCTAAAGAATAGATATTAATATTGTGCTAGGTATCTTCTGACGGGCTCTACTATTATTTGAATTTTACTAAGTTTTAATATGAAACTTATGTGAATATGTTGTTTTGTTTTAGTTTCAGCTAATACATTTGCTTCTACGATATCTGACAACATCAATTTATTCTCATGCCGAACAAAACCAATTTCAAGTAATGGAAAGAGAATGTTATGATCATTCTTGGCCATATGGATATCGACCTCGCGTTAAGGGTTAAACAACCCACCCCTCTTACGGTTGCAAGTTCCATTGAGGAAAAATGGGACTTTGAGAGTGAGATCGTTCAAATTGCATGAGTCTCATGATCATACGCAAAACAATTCTAGAAGCTTTGAGGGGTGGTGTATCTGAACAAGATACTACTGCCAAGGATTTCCTTGATGAAATCGAAAAGAGCTTTGAAAAAAGCAATAAGGCTAAAACAAGTTCGACTCTATCAAGCTTGGTTTCAATGGGGTATAAGGACAAAGGAAACAAAAGGGAGTACATCATCGAGATGTCTCATTTTGCTTCAAAACTAAAGGTACTTAGGTTATAACTATCTGATGATTTGCTGATGCATTTAGTTTTGATCTCTCTTCCTGCATAATTTAATTAGCTTAAGATTAACTATAACTGTCAGAAAGATAAATGGTCTCTTAATTAGCTTATTTCACACTGTGTGGAAGAAGAAGAAAGAATGAAGTGAGACAGACCCGAAAGTGCACACTTGGCAAGTACTTTTAAGAAAAAGACCAAGAAAAGAAAAAGGGATAAGGAAGCTGCAGGTGGGATGAGAAATAAGAAACAACAAAAGAAATCAACTAAGAAATCAGGTTGTTACTTCTGTCACACTCTTGGACACCAAAAGAAGGATTGTATCAAATATCATGCTTGACCTGTAAAGAAAGGTATGCTTCTAACTTTGGTTTGTTCAGAGGTTAATTTAGCTTATGTATCTGGACATACTTGGTGGATAGATTTTGGTGTTACTACTCACATAAGTATGTCTATGCAGAGTTGCCTGAGCTACCGAAAGCCAAATGATGCTGAAAGATTCATTTACATGAGTGATGACAAATTAGTTGAAATTAAGGCAATAGACATATTTTGGTTATTATTAAAGACTTGTTTTTATTTGGATTTGAAAGAGACATATATTGTACTGTCTTTAGACGAAATTTGGTTTCTATTTCTGTATTAGACAAATCTGGTTATTTTTGTTCATGTGAAAATAGTTAGTTTAATCTTTCTTTAAATTCAAATATTGTGGGTACTGGCTCTTCATCTTGTTAAATTCAAACATTATAGGTACCGGCTCTTTAAATTCAAATACTGATGAGAATTTTGCTTCACTCCGGTACAAATGTTTAGGACATATTTCTAAACGAAGAATAGAGAGACTTGTGTCAGATGAAATTCTCAATCCTCTTGACTTGTCAGATTTACAAGTCTGTGTTAATTGTATTAAGGAGAAACAGACAAACATGAAAAGATTCGGTGCCAACAGGTCTTCAGACGTCTTAGAACTAATACATACGGACATTTGTGGGTCATTCCCTACGACTTCTTGGAATGGTTAGCAATATTTTATTACGTTCATAGATGATTTCTCTCATTATGGCTACCTATATCTCATTCATGAGAAGCCTCAATCACTGGATGTGTTTAAAATTTTTAAAGCTGAAGTTGAAAAATAACTTAACAAAAGAATTAAGGTCGTTAGATCTGATTGTGGTGGTGAATGCTACGGTAGATTTGACGGATCAGGTGAACAACATCCAGGGCCTTTTGCTAAATTCTTAGAAGAGTGCAGTATCGTCCCACAGTACACCATGCCAAGAAGTTCTACAATGAATGGTGTTGCTGAAAGACAAAATAAAACTTTAAAGGACATGGTAAGGAGTATGATCAGTCGTACTATTTTACGAGACTCGCTCTGGGAGAGACATTAAAGACTGCAACTTATATCCTTAACAAAATATCAACGAAGGCAGCCGCTAAAACCCCTTATGAATTATGGATGGGCAAAAAACCTGTCATAAAATATTTATGTATTTGGGGTTGTCTAGCTGAGGCAAGGTCTTATAGGCCAAATGAAAAGAAACTGGACTCAAGAACAATTAGCAGCTATTTCGTTGGATATTCTGAATGTTTCCGGGGGTATAAATTTTATGATCCCACATTCAGATCCTTTTTTGAAATGAAAAATGCCAAGTTCTTTGAGGATATTGAGCTTGAAGGGGGGATAAGGTTAGAGACTATATCTTTGAGGAAGAATTGGTAACTTTTCCAACGATTGTTGTTCATGACATGGTTTAAGCAATAATACTAGAACCACAAGACATTGTTGTCAACTTCCCTGATCAACGTCAACAGGATATTTTTGCTGATCAACCTCAACGACTTAAAGAACTAATGCCATTAAGGAGATCCACTAGAGAAAGGAGAAATGCAATTTCTAATGATTTTATTATCTTTCTCTAAGAACATCAGGATGACATTACAATGATGGAAGATGATCCTATCAACTCTTAAGTAATGTAAAGTAAAGCAAAAATTCTCAAAGTAGATTAATGTCATAGATGAAGAGATTAAGCCCATGAGAGACGATGACGTTTGGAAACTCGTCCCATTGCCTGAAGGTGCCATTGGTTGTAAATGGATATTTAAAACCAAAATGGATTCAAAAGGTAATGTGAAAAGGTATAAGACTCGTCTTGTTGCAAATGAATTTACTGAAAAGGAAGACATTGATTATAAAGAGATTTTCTCTTCAGTTTCATCAAAAGACTCTTTCAAGGCAATAATGACTTTAGTCACACATTTTGACCTTGAGCTACATTAGATGGACATAAATACTGTATTTCTCAATGGTGACATTGATGAGACCATTTATATAGTATAACCAGAAAATTTTGTGTCAAGAGATGCAAAATGAATGGTTTGTAAACTAAAGAAATCTATCTATGGGCTCAAGCAAGCTTCCTGTCAATGATATTATAAATTTCATCAAGTTGTCATCTCATTCGATTTCAAGATGAATATGGTTGATGACTGTGTATACCACAAGTTCTGTAGGAGTAAGCACATTTTTTTGGTCTTATATGTCGATGACATACTGCTTGCCAGTAATGATATAAGTTTATTGCATGAAACTAAGAAATTTCTATCAAATAAATTTCAGATGAAAGATCTTGGTCAAGCAACTTTTGTATTAGGAATTCAGATACATCGGGATCATTCTCCAGGTATTCTTGGATTATCACAAAAGGCCTATATTGAAAGAGTACTTAAAAGATTTGACATGCAGGATTGTAAATCAGGAGATACCTCTGTTGCCAAGGAAGACAAATTCAGTCTCGATCAGTGCCTTAAGGATGATTTTGAATATAAGGAAATGCAGAAGATCCCTTATGCTTCAGCAGTGGGAAGTTTGATATATGCCCAAGTTTGTACACATCCAAATATAGCATTCATTGTTCAGATGTTGGGCAGATACTTGAGTAATCAGGGAATGGATTATTGGAAAGCAGTCAAAAGAGTTTTAAGATACCCGTAGAGAATAAAATACTATGTGCTCACAAACAGGAGGTCGGATAACATAAAGATTATTGGATATTCGAATTCCGACCATACAGGATGCCAAGATACTCTTAGACCCACTTCGGGCTATACTTATCTGCTTGTTGGAGGAGCTGTCTCTTGGAGGAGTGCGAAACATACACTCATTGCTCCTTCCACTATGATAGCTGAATTTATAGCATGTTTTGAGACATCCAATTAGGCCATATGACTGTGAAATTTTATCACGAGACTACGAATAATGGATAGAATTGAAAGACCACTCAAGTTATTTTGTAACAATAACTCAGCAGTCTTATATTCTAACAACAACAGGAGCTCAACAAAATTAAAATTCATTGATCTCAAGTTTCTAGTTGTTAAGTAAAGAATTTAGGAAGGTCAAGTGTCTATAAAGCACATAGGAGCAAACTAGTGGAATCCCACATCGGTTAGGACGAGGGGGGGAGCCTGAGCTGTAAGTGGAGGTACTGGTTGTCCTGTCGAGGGCCCTTTTGGGGAAGGACAGACACGTGAACCCAGAAGGACAAAACCGTGTGGGCGAGGCCTAAAGCGGACAATACCAAGATAATGAGGCCAGTGCGTGACAAAACTCTATGATTGTGGATCCGCTGACTAAGGGACTACTACCCAAGGTCTTTTATGAGCATACTGTTCACATAGGTGTTGTATCACTTGATGATACTCTGGTTTAGTGGTAGTTTGTATCTTGTGTTTTTTCTGGTTGACACACATTTTGTATATTACAGTTATGGATATTTTCTGTAGAAATAAAGTTTTCAGTATTTTGGTTTTGGTTTAATCTCAATAAATAAGTTGGACCAGTTTGAAATAGGTATGTTAGATCACATTACGTGTAATTTCCATGCTACGCATCCATGCTTGATTGATGTCGTTTGGTTATGTTTAATATAAGTGACCATAGATGCGTTTAGTTACGATGAATGTGACAAAGACCGTTTGATCCTATGTTGGCATAACTAATGAACAAGATTGTTCGGAAATGATTTTGTAATGATAGCAAAAGGTTCAGAGTTCATAAGGTTATATATATAATTATAAAATATATGTAGTCTAAGTGGGAGATTGTTGGAATTTTAGACACACATATATATTAATTATATATATGCTATCATAAATAACAGTCAAATTTTTAAAGTGATCCTATAAGTTTTTATGGGCCTAAATCATTTAATAAAGTATGAGTCTATTATGTGTAGAAATCCTATAGCCTAATTTCTAATTTCTATTTTTATGATGGGCTAAATTAAAAATACGAAAGATAGACTTCCTATATAAACGGTTATGTTTCCTAGGTTATGTACCTATTAGGTTTTCTTTTCTGACATCCCATAATTGGAAAAGAGGAACCACATTATCCAAAAAACCCTAGGGCATTAACTTGGAAGATCAGAAAACCTCCGGATTCAACAACTACTCTTATGGATTCAGGTACGCTTCTACTTATAATTTATTTTTCTTAGTAATTTGTCATGAAGGATCCTGGGGTGATTATGGATTTAATCAATAAAGTTTTCACAACACGTATAACTCGCATGGTGTGACTAATAAAACAAGGATCTTGAATTCCGCTCAAATTACTACTCCATGTTAGGCTTGCCGTGTAGAATTCAACAAATCCAGCCCGCTGCTTCAATGTTGTGTAAGGCCTTCAAATAATTTTAATGCATGCATTTGGGCGCAAAGAGTTTTCTTCCTCTTTATTTCGCAATTTACGTTTCTTAATAACTTTATTTTTTTTTTCTAATCGTTAACTAGAGCTGTCGTATCTTTGCTTGAATAACTAAATGGTTGATGTAAAATGAAAGGTGTAGAGTTCAAAAGTTGAGTAGAGATATTTACTTAATTATTGTAACTCTAGAATTGTCTTCCGTTAGCTCCATTGCCATTTTGATTATTTAATCAATATATTATCTTAACGTAAATTTTAATTTTGTGACATCATTTCCTTTATATTTCACTCTTAGCTTTTTTTTTTTTTTTTGGCGCTCATTTTTTTGCATTTTTTGGTGAAGCTTCCTTTTTTATATTTTACTTTTTCCTCGTTTCTACAAACGGACTCCAAGACCGGCACTCCTTTAGCCACAGATTTTCCCAGCTCAATCAGCACATGATTATCTGTTCTCCAGGTCGCCTTGGATAAAAGAAAAAAATTCAACAAGTTCCGCCAGAAGCAGCCAAACAATATGTATTTACATGTATACAGGAGATGTTATCTTGTGCATTTACGGAGCGCTGTTGTATGCGCCTGGGAGCATGCAGCGCTCCGTGCTCCCGGGCGCATACAATCATTTTTTTTACAATATTATTAATCTATCTGTATTTAATATGTGTGTAAATTTTTACCATTTTAAAAGTATTTTAGATATTTATTTTTGATTTTTGAAAATCAGTGCCATTGTATAAAAATTTTAAAAAAAATAAAAAAAATAGTTGTATGCGCCTGGAGCACGGAGCGTTGCATGCTCTCGGGCGCATACAACAGCGCTCCTGCATTTACATGCATCATAAATTACTGTACATTGGCTCAAAATGAACCCTACATGAATTTAAATATATTAATACTTTATACCATAATGTATCCATATGTAAATTATATCTTGGGTAGTTTATATGTTGAAAAAATAACTTTAAAATTTGTATTTACATTAAACAATTTTATTATGTCAATTTTATGTCAATTTTTAGATAGGGCATATGCACATACCTAATTTGGGTAAAAATTTGTACGCTAATAAAACAAACAATTGTAAGTACAATGGGTGGAGTAGAGGTACATTTTATGATCATGTGGGGCCCATTTTAAGTCAAATGTATTATAACTTATGGTGCAGATAACTTTTATGTATGTATATATGTATACATATGTATATATGTACGTATATAAAAAAATATGGTGCAGTTTGTTGTAAAATGGGGCTCACTGGATCATGACACATATATCCACCATTGTATTTATAATTATTAACTTTAATAACATATTAATTTTTATCCAAATCAAGTATGTGTATGAGTCTTATATTAAAATGGTACAAAATCAACATAATGAACAACTTTAACATAGATATCAACTTTAAAGTTGTATTTTCTAAACCATCCCAAGTATAATTGTTATATGAATATTTTATAAAGTATTATAGCATTCTAAAATATATGGTATTTTAGTGTAGGTGTTGAAAAATTATTTTAAAATTAATATTTTAGTATTAAACTATTTTATTATGTTGATTTTACATATTTATAGATGAGTCTCATATATAATGAAACTAAACAAATGAAAAAATTTCCATGATAATATAAATGATACTAAATATTATGGATGAATTATAATAAAGTCCTGAGACATTTTCATGACTTTGCATGCAATGTTCTAACAAATATTAAACAATATTACTATTTTTTCCACAGTAATATCCTATAGGTGGACACTCTTATGAAACAGAACTGCCACCACAATTTACTTGCATAGGCACAACAGTGAGATTTCATCGCTTGTTGGGAGGGTAAGAAGCCGATTACCTGGCCATTTAAACTCGGTCGGTTATTTATTTTGTTTAGTATCATCATGTATGACTCCATGTATACATATATAAAATCAATGTATTAAAATAATTTAACATTAAATATCAATTTTAAAATAGTATTTTCAACATCTAAACCATCTATAATATCATTTCTACATGGATAAATGATTTTATAAAATATTGTTACATTCTGATATATATGTGAATAAATTTAAGTATTTTTCTCAATTTACACATGAATATAGAGTTACATAGAAGCGGGCCCCGTGTTATGTATATCTAACCAACTAAACGAATCAATATATTATATCATTTTTAAGCCAATATGACCCATCACAGCTCAGATTATGGTAAATTATAACAGTTAAATAACAATCTCGCGTGTATATATATTTTACTATTTTAAGTCAGCATTTGATTCATATATCAAAATTTACCCTTTTAAATTCTTTTTTCTATATATTACAAGTTTCAAACAATGAAAAAATTAACATTTTTCAGTTGCATCTTTCTCCTCTAATCAATATAATTTTTTTCTTTTTTGAAGTAATAATCACATAATTTTGGGCCCAGAATAAAAGTAACAATGTCCAGAAATATGAATAGTTTTTTTTTCATGTAAAGTTATAACTTTTATTAGTTCATCATTACTTAATGGAAAATTCGAAATAGACTCTGCCCATGGTTACACGAAAATCTTCAATGTGAGTTGGGTGAGACAGGACCAAAAATTGAAGGACCATAATTATATACACTATAATGTATTTTAAGCTAAAATATAGCATTTGTTTATTTTATTTTATTTTTCTTCATAAACATGTTTTTCTTAGTGTTGTCGATCTATATACTAAGTTTTTCCATTTTGGAATACTTTTACATATTTATTTTTTATTTTTAAAAATTATCAATTTCAGCAGCATTTAAGTCATTTTTCACCCTTTAAAAACCTTGATTTTCAAAAATAAAAATAAAAATGTAAAACTATTCTAAAATAACAAAACTTGGAATATAGATTAAATACACTAAGGAAATATGTTTATGAAGAAAAATTCAAAAAAATATAACTAATTGTAAAAATAAATGAATATGGTATTTTAACTTAAAATACATCATATAATCAGGCTTCAAAATTAAAAGATCTGTTTATAAAGAAAGAAGTTGATTAATGAATTTACACAGTTGGATACTAATTTTACCGACAGGCTTTTTGCCTGGCTTTAGGAATTTCTGCTCTATCACTTGGGCAATCATGCACTGTGCATAAGTTGGTCAAGAAATGTAAAATTAAATTTCCATCTTAACTGTTATTAATTTGTCGGTAAAGCCATGCACTATTTCTTAGCGCCAATAATATAATTCGTCCGCAAAAATTTAGAATAGCAACAAAGCATCTTTATTGTCGCTACTTTATACTTTTTTGCAACAAAATATTCTCATGTGGCAGTAATATTGTCCTAATAGTCACTTCTCTTATAATCATTTAATTAACATGGCCAATCCCTAGCCACATAAGTACGGCTAAATTCGACGCAAACCAAATTTATGCGTGCGCAATCGACGAGCATACATATGGAGGAGTGGTGGTGAATGACCAGTTATTGTATATTTTTAGTAACTGAGTGGTTTAGATTTTAATAAAATATTTTTAAAACATAGGAAATTACCAGAAGTTCTGTATAATCAAATCTCTTTTGAAAAATGAATCGCATAATTTACATAGTTGTTGATTATTAATTTTGAGAGAAAAATGTCGAATCTAAAATCTTTAGAACTAAATTATTATGAAAATAATAATTTTTGGCATATTTCTATAATTATTTTGTAGGCATGATAAGTTTGGTTGTTTAATTTTTTTTCCTAATTTAAACTTTACATACCTTAGAGATATGATTATATACACTATATTGTACATACATTTAAATTACAATATTCTTTTTTAATTTTAATTTTATTTATTTTTAATTTTTTCTTCATCAATATGTTTTTCTAAGTGTATTTAACTTGTATACTAAGTTTCACTTTTTTACAATACTTTTGCATATTTATTTTTTGTTTTTAAAAATTAAGTTTTTTAAGGGGTGAAAAATGACTTAAGACTCTAAAATTGATGTTTTTAAAAATAAAAATAAATATGTAAAAGTATTATAAAATGTCAAAAATTGGTATATGGATTAATTGTGAATGAAGAAGATACATGTTAGGGGCTACAAGTAAAGTTTTTTAAAAATTCCAAAAGCTAAACAGATTTAAATATAAATATGACTATTTATAATCAAACTTACAATTGAAAATAAGGTGGTGTATTCCATTGAAAAAAATCAGGTGGTATCAATTAACAAAATAGAATTAAAAATTTTCAACCGTAAATATACTTTTGATTGAAAGCAGTGTATATGATATAATTTATATGATCTAGATTTATTTTTATCTAGATGAGTCTAAAAATGTACTTCCATGCCGTTGAAATTATGTCATGCCATTTTTGTGTGAACACGTTTTTTTTCGTGAATTACCAACCGAGAGCGAATGCCCAACTTCCTTCTTTCGTGAATTACCAACCGAGAGCGAATGCCCAACTTCCTTCTTTCGTGAATTACCAACCGAGAGCGAACACCCAACTGACAAAAGCTGACGTGCTTGACGCCTTCGACCCCTGCATTATATGTATGGCCACAATCAGACCATCTTTGCCCCGTCGTCATTTATGTTTGTTTCACCAAAAAACTTCTCAAACAAAGACTTTTGGCTCTTCACTATTATCCAATTTTAAAATTATTTTTCACATGTTTCCATACAACAATTTTACCTTTTAATCATTTTACAAAATTATTTATACAACTAGCCTATCTATTTTAACTTTATTCTCTTTACTCCTCATCATTATCCATATTATATCATATTATTTTTTTCTAAATTTAAAATTTTTTACACTAAAATCTCTTCATTAAAAAATTTTACTACTTCCTTTATAATGGCGAGAGAGTTTAATTTTGAGTAGACATTGTAGCTGTTGTTGAAGATGGAGATCCTCTCACCCAGACTCAGTAAGCTCCTCTATATACTTAATTTTACATCAAGAAGTAGTTAATTTTTTTGATTTTTTTTGGGGTCAACTTTCATGCAAAGTTGGAAAACTTGTTATTACAATTTCAGGCTTTGATATGAATTGGATTTTGCTTCAGCAAAATATTCAATTTTATTTTCAGTTGAATTTTGGAATTAATTTTAAGTGCGACTCAAAGCTACGATGTAATCGGGTCTTCTTGTAATGTAATAATAATAAAAGAAACTTTAAAGCAGTAGGTTTATATATCTAGAAAGGACTTGCAGCTACTTGTTATGAATTCAACTCTTTGTTACATCTGCATCCTAGTCACTGAATCAATCAGTAATTCATGTTTCTCAAAACTGTGATCTTGATGCTATGAAAATTATCTTGATGTTTCAAATGTTTCATTTCTTAAAGATCCTGTACAAAATGTATATTATCCGAAAATACATGCATTCGATAAGGTATTTGGACAATAAATTTAATCACTTTTGGATATAAGAAGTGAACATCACTCTTCATTATATATATATATTTTGTTTACAATAATATTGTCATGTTTTACAAATTATACGATGTGTTATTATCTTTTTTATACTTGTATCCTGATACTTGCTTATGTTGTCCATATCTATCATTTATGTAATGCTTAAAAAAAAAAAAACCTAATTTCCCATCTTGGTTTTATCATCATCTTCCTTGAAGTTTTCTCTTAGGAAGTAATAATGCTATAAGTTCCCTTCATCCATTTCACCTAAGCTCTATGCAATATACTGACACTTTGTTTCTTTACATCTAGAATTCATGGCTATGATTGTCTTTCTCTTCTTCCTTATTATCACTGAAACAGCGATAGCTGAAGGTACGGTTTTTCCTCTTGCATAACATTTTATTTACTAGCTATCGCTTCTCCGTTTAGGGCTTGTTCTGCCAACTTAATCTTTATTACCAGCTGATAGAAACAAAAATAGGATTAATCTGGCAGAATAAACTCAGCATTTAGGTTTCATTTTTATTTTTTCTTTGTTAATTATGTACATTGTAATATATATGATGCAAAATTAATAATAAACAGAGATCAAAGGTACATACATTAATCTATATTTAAGGCCAAATTATATCAATTAATCAGCAAGACGCTTGAATTGGGGTGAACAAAAAAAAAAGAAAAAGAAAATTTTCTTATCCACTTACCTCAAACGAAAAAGAAATCACCAATAAGAACCTACAATCTCAACCCTTTTTGAAATCATCTCTACAATAATGCAATAGCAAATATCCTTTCTTTTATGAAGAATAATTCTCTCCCCCAATCCCCCAATCTCCACCTTTGTCTTGGCTTAATAAGTCATTTCTCATGTTTGGTAAAATAAAATTCTTAAGAGAAGAAAAAATATAATAAAAATAAAAAAATCGCTTGTATGGGTACTCGAACCCATATCTGTTCTGTGCTAAATCTATTTCTTGCCACATGGATAACTAACTTTTTAGAATAAAACTTAGTTATTATTTTCTAACTCCTTTTTGCCAATGTCAAAATTTTGATGGTTAAAGGTCCACCCAACACATAGGCTTCCACATATTAAAAATACACTTTTGAAAAGTGTATATTACAGGACCCAAATGCAAGCAATACCCCATTTTGAATATCTTTAGAGCACATAAATTTTATTTAAGATAATTTTGTACTTTGATTACTAGATTAATAGTAGTAAGAGTTTTAATTTTAATTTAATAAAGGTATCATTAGAAATTGAAATGCAAAGGGTGCATGGGGTAAGCCGTTACTTGCAGAAGAACCTTTCTTTCTGACCTAGCTAATGGTGAACTACGCTTGCGGTTTCCCACAAGTTTGTTAATTTGGAGCATAACCAAAAGCTGACTTGCGGCCAACTTGAATTAATATTTTAAAGTTTTTTTATGAATATGCATGCTCTACAAAAATCGGTTAGTATGTAAATTTTTACTTTTTGATTTTTAAATATTTTTTCTAATTTTTGAAAATAAAAATGGGCATAGATATATGCATGTTTATATAATAACATGATTCCTGATATTACAATTAAGCATATATTAATATTCATATAATAATATGAATATTCGTGGATGAGAGAGGAATTTTCAAAAATTCATGGGCATAAGTTGATTATTCATATAATTCATATAATAATATGAATAATATGAATATTCGTGGATTTTTAGTTCGTTGCTTATTTCGTTTCATTTGCATCATATATAACAACGAGTAGATTCCATAGGCAGCAAAAAAATTCGTTGCTATTAGTGGTAGTGAGGCCAATGTTTGTTCGCAGCTGACTCGTTCACATGTTGCATTTTTCTGGCAGTGGTGGTCCTTTACGGTACGTGTCTGTAGTATTTTTACTCACTGAGGCAGGCCAAGATTTAATTAATTCAAGAGATTTGCTGCATACGTTAAAAGAACGAAAGCAGAAATGCTTGTGCTTTTCGTTGGATAAAATCTAAAATCTCACACTTAATAAATATTTCTGCGATGGCCTAAAACAGAATGAAATTGTGGAGAAATGCATTTGCTTCAATATTATTCATACAATTACAATAAATAAACTAAACTTCTGTCCGTCTCCTTCTTCTTCTTCAGTAAAAAAAAAACACTACTTTCCATCTCCCAGAGGCAGAGGAGGACGTGAACGGGCATCATAGCCAGACGGATTGCACTGACCAAACGGCGCTCATTCCGCCATTTCCTATACAAAAATAAAATTATCGCTACAAAAATGAGTAATAAAACGATGCCTAGCGCTACCGAAAGCTCTATCTCATCCGCTCTCCACTTCCAGGAGGAACTGGGAGATGTATACGAATTCGGCAATGGGCGTACCGGAGCCGTGGGCATCATGTTCATAGATACGCTGCCTGTGTTATGTGGGGAAAGAAAAAAGGAAGATTAAAAATATTTACATGTATATGGTTAATTTGATTATTTCAAAGCAAAAGTTGTCTTTTCGTATAAAAAGTTATTTATTTTATTTATAATCGCAAAAAAGATCAAATAAAGGAAACATTATGTCGATTTTTTTTATATGTCGATTTAAGCACAAGGGCATTCATTCATTTTTCTAAGACATATAGTCCAATTAAACAAATGATTAGTGACATTTAACAAATATGTCAGTTAAAGAATTAGATTGTTGTGAAATTCCAAATGGATCATTGAGGTGTGAATGTATTAGCAACAAAAGAAAAGCGTGCTATATAATGCAAAAAAGTTTGGCCTTAATTAAACGACTCCACATGAAATTATCAGTCAATTTCAGAAGTTGGAAATTAAGAATATGTTTAGCGATAGAAAACTAGGTTGATCTGATTGGCTAAATTGTCCTTGCGTATGTTGTAATTAAGCTAAATACAAGTACGTCAAAGAAGAGCGATTGAAATAAATTAGAAACTGAACCGTACAAGTGTAGAAACAAAACAAGAGCAATAAACTATATTTTTTGTACTTTGGCTATATGCCCTTTAGTCATAATTTTCTCTGAAAAATAGGAGAAAAGTTTTAAATTCTTGCCTTATCCTGTTAAATTAAGGTGCATGCTAAGTTAGAAGATTTAAAACGGGTTAATCCTAAGGTTTTTTTTTTTTTTTTTTTTTTTTTTTTTTTTTTTACACTAGAAGTTATCTCAAAGATAATAAGTGTATTTGTGGAATTTATAATTCCTAGTAATAAAAATATGAAATTGATCGAGGACACGAAATAATATTTTTAAGAAATCCAATCTTATGAAAATTGGGATATATTATACATGGAACGCATGAATGGTTTTGATTTCAAAGTTTAGTCTTTAGAATTGCACCTTAATTAATTTGGTTACGCCCAATTCAAAATATATTTAGCTTTATGTCAATAAATGAAAGAAAGAAAATTTGGGATTATTATAAGTGTAGATCACGTAGACTATTTTGACCTTAAATTTTAAAAATGAATAAGATTTAAATCATGATTTAAAATAAATTTAAATTTAATAATACCCTTATATATAGTGGGTCATTGTTTTGAGGGTTGAATGATATAATATATATAAATGATTATGTACATTTACATGTATCATAAGTTATAATACATACGGCTCGAAATGAGTCTTACAAAATATATTAATATTTTATACAATCATTTATCGATGTATAAATTATATCTTAGATAGTTTATATGTTGAAAAATTTTAAAATTATTATTTACGTCAAACTATTTTATTACATTAATTCTATACCTTTCTTAGATGGCGCCCATGTACATATGAAATATGAATTAAAATTGGTATGCTAATAAAATAAATAATTCTAAATATAATGAGTGAAATAGATTATAATCTTATCATCATATATAACCCATTTTGAACCAAAATTTTGAAAACCGCATAGCGCACTTTTAAGATTAAGATTAACTTCGTCTGAAGTGTAATGAAAGATCGGAACCGTTTATTATATTAGACATGCTTTTCATACAAAAATGAAGCTATGGAAAATACATGTATTACATATGAAGGAATCCAAATTTTAAAACCGCATAGTGCACTTTTAAGATTAAGATTAACTTCGTCTGAAGTGCAATGAAAGATCGGAACCGTTTATTATATTAGACATGCTTTTCATACAAAAATGAAGCTATGGAAAATACATGTATTACATATGTGTATAATCATTTGCAACTAGCATCAAGAAATTAAATAAGATTTAAGGTTAAATGCATATCCGCTTCTTTTTATGATATGAATCACTTATTCTTAAAATTAAATCCATACAATGATGTTCAACACAATAAAATATGCTCTTAGCTAAAGACTCTGTTTAGTTATTGTAATAACAGTACGTAGATGTCCTAAAATACCACCTAAGCTCCTTATAATAACAGCAATATTTATCTAGTAAACATGTTTTTTTATAGTTCTTATAATTTTTTTTTAAAAAGGAGAACCCTTAATTATTTTATTTCCATGCAAATTAGCGAGATTTGTGGTGGGCATTTATTATAATCTGCGCCTATGAAATATATCTTCTACGTAAAATTTACCGAACACAAGACGTTGCCCGATGGAATTGCAGTTATGGGCACCATCGTTTAACGGCGCAAGAATCATAAGACGCCATCATCTAACGGTACATGAACCATCAAACGCATGAAGAAGAGTCATATTCTTCGGCGTCCATTTCTCCGTGGACGCTACACCGACGCCCGCTCGCCCGCCCACCCGCAATAGCTTCTTCATTTCCCTGCTCATTGGACGTTTAAGAATGTGTTTTATTTTGTGACTGTGGGTTGGAAATACTTTGAAATTTCTGTAATTGGTATAAAATGATATGGGTAAAGTCGTAGAAATCAGGTTGTTAAAGTGTCTCACTTGAACATTTCATCTCAAAAAAAAAAAAAAAAAGGGGTAGTTGAATGGTAAATTTATTGAAATATAGTGGCAAAATTGAAAAAAATAAAGTTGTTAAAATATTAAATGATTTTTGAGGAAATAAGAAGGATAGGACATTTCCACCCCTCTGCGTCCCATCCCACCCACATGATGAGTAACAAACGTCCGTTTTGTTAGGTCGTTACAGCAGCATTTGTGCGTTTGACATGACACGATGGAGGTGCGTGAGAAAAATATGATGAAGCAGTTGGATGGTGTTCCGTACGACGTCGCGCAATGGAGGAGGTGAGAAAAATGTGATGAAGCAGTTGGATGGTGTTCTTTACATGTTCACGTAAATAATTAGGAGATAGACATAAGTAATAAAGAATTTTATGGTGAAATTTGACGAAAATAAGTGAAAAATATTAAAACGCGTGTCACAGCCAAATTAATCGACACTTTCCTGACTTTATTCACATTTAATCATTGAATGAAAAAAATGTACTATATATTTTTCTCATGTCCGTGACAATTTTTTTGAGATTAATGAAAATTTAGAATTTTGAAAACTTAGCTAGTATATTTGAGATAAACGATAATAGTTTTCAACCACACGAAGTTCTGCAATTTATTTTTTCATCTTTTTTTAATAAAATACTCTAAATCAGATGATCTATTTTTCATAAATTGGGCAGAGAACAATGTACGTGTGTAATATATGAACAACATAAGTAGCGCTTGGAAAATTTTCAAACAAAGTGGGTGTTAACTGCAACCTCACGCGCGTAAAATATGATATGTATACTTGTAAAGAAATCATATTTTTGAAAACTTTATTATTCGATTAATTAGAGTCCACTACTTAATGCAATTTAGCGTCAAGAATATTAATATAAGTGTCATTTGTATTTAATTACTTTTAAATACTAAAAATGTGCGAAGTGATTACTCAACGAGTTGGCTACATTTTCATTTTACAAAATGGTAAATAATTTAACACAGCCGAGATATCATGCAGCCCTTTTTTCTAATTTATTGAACTTATGATGGTTATTCGTATCCATTGATTTATAATTTCAAAAATTATATGTATTGAGAACTTTCGTATATTATAGATTATTTATTTACTTTAAAATGTTAAGTTCATACTAAGTATAAGCTTTCAATAAAAGTAAATTTGAGAACAATAAAAGTAAATAAATATTTTGTAATTGTATAAAAATTTGGAAATTAATTAAAAAGCAGAAAATTTACGTAATTAATATGTCATATCATACAAAAAAGGTATAGAGATTAGAGAGTAGAAAACGAGTTGCGGAAGCTTTTTCCATTTTTCTTCCTGGAACATGTACAAGTAAAAGTGAGAAACTGGTAATAAAAGAAATTTAAAAATTATGTGATATATAAGGATAATGATTACTTGTCCCTATTTTTCAGGTCACTAAATTTTTTAGAAGGGAGGGCATGGACATTAATAAAAAATTGATAGCTCTCATAATTAAAATTTTGGATGAAGTGAATCTGGAGGTGAATCTGTGGCGGTGACTTTGAAAAAGGATTCATAAACGCAAAGTTATTTGCAAGCTCAAGATCTTCGTCTGTAAGAGCTGTTGGATGAGAGGCTGCGAAAGTTAAAAGGTAAGGTAGTAAATTACAAGTAAAAAATATAAAGATAAATAAATATTATATCAATATGAAAATTTGTTTTCTGAAGTTGATTTGATACAGCGAATAAGCTTCTGCGAATGTTCATTGTTGTCCATAAGATAAGTTTATTAACGTTAAATACCTTTAAAATTTATATGTTTGATTAAGAACAAAATCTTGTTCTAAGTAGTCGCATACCATATGATATTTAAGTTTTAATCTTTTAGACAAAGAAAAAAATGTTTTGAAGGATGAAAAGATGTAAAATGGTCTTTAAAAAATTATAAGCATTAAGTAACCAATTCAAAGTTCTTTTTTTAAAAAAAAATTTTAATTGGTTTAATGTTGTAATGGCTTACTCGTATCAGAAGCATTTTTTAATTTATGTTAAATTTGGTCTTTTTTAAAAAGATTTTTATATTTAAAATACGAAAATGCAACTATGCCTGCTGGGAAAAGGAACCCAAATTTTAAAACGCCACAGAGTAATTTTAAAATTAATCTGTCGTGAGGTGCAATGAAAGATCGGAACCGTTTATTAGACATGTTCTTCCTACAAAATTGAAGAAATGGAAAATAAATATATTGAATATGTATATTCTCGGTTTTTCCTAGGGTCAAGAAATTACATAAGATTTCAAGTTAAATTCATATTTACCTCTTTTTATAATATGAATTACTTAGTTCTTAAATTAAATCCATACAATTATGTTCAACACAATAAAATACGCTCTTCGCTGATGACTCTATTTAGTTATTGTAATGAGAGCGCGTAGACGTCCTAAAATACCACCCAATATCAGCAATGTTTATCTGGTGAACATGTTTTTTATAATTCCAAAATTTAGAAAAAAAAAAAAAAAAACAAAACAAAGGAGAACTATTAATTATTTTATTTTCATGCTACTTAGCCAGGTTTGTGCTGTCAATTACCGTCTGCGGCCGAAAAAAAGACGTCGCCTGTTGGCATTGTGGTTATGGGGCCCATCATTTAACGGTCCAACAATCATCAACATCGCATGAGGGAAAACCTTCTAGAATCATTTCTCGGATATTTTATTTCTATAAATCTCTCATATTCTTCCACAACGGCAACATCACTCTCTCGCTCTCGTCTCCCCCATATCCTACCGTCTACCGATCTCTCGTCGCATCGCCGCTGCCTGCCTGCATCTCTCTCACCGTCTCCCTCACTCTCCCCACTTTCCACGCCCCTTGCAACTTTCATTACTAGTTTGGGAGGTGCAATATATGTTCAACTTCCATTACATTTTTATTTTTATACATTTTAAAACCTTATAGCAGTTGTGATCATGTTATCCGTTTTCGCTGCATGATCTGTTTTGGTTTTGTACCGTTTATCAGTTGAATTTTTGAGAAATATTACAATTTCTGACAATTTGAGTAACTCATTTTTAGGAGATGTTGCAATGTTACCGTTCTGTTGTATACCTTTTATACGTTTTTGTTGCATTATCTGTTTTTGGTTGTATATCGTTTAGCAGTTGAATTTTTGAGAAATATTACAATTTCTTATGGCTTGAATAGCTGATTCTTAGGAGATATTACAAACGTTGCTGTTTTGTTGAAATTGGGATTAGTTATTTAGTTATTAGTACTGATGTTGAAACGTATGACTCGTTGAAGATTTGGGCCTGTTCCACCTTCATTTGACCTCACTTTGATGATTATTGTTTCATATAATTTGTTTTATTATAATATTAAAAATCATTTTAATAAAAGTCTTGAGTGGGTCATCTTTGCTTTAAAATATATATTTTTCACATGTAAATTAAGAAAATTACTTAGATACATTCATCTATGATTAAAATATTATAACACGTTATAGAATTAGAATAATTTATTTTTACAATCAGTGATGTTTTAGATGTTCAATTAACAACTTTAAATTGATATATAAGTTCAATGTTTATTATGCTGATTTAAATGCAATGACGGAAATATTTTGATTTAATTATCAAACTGGCCACAAATGGAGTTCGCACACTAAAATCTTCAATGGTACGTATACTATTAGAATATGTTCCCTTTTGTAGGTTTTTGTTTTTAGAATTTATTCTTAAATTTTTTGTACAGGGGACTGATCGTATGCTGCTTGCCGCAATTGGCGCGTCTACAGCAAATCATACTTTTAATTTGTAATCTTTTTATAAACATATTATTGTAATTTATTAATTCAGAAATTAATTTTTTCAATTAAATATACTTAGGATAACAAAAGTAGTTTTAAAAAAATAATAATTAAGAAAAGGGAGTCATGTGACCAGAAGCAATTGAAGGTGAACTACGATCGGCTGCATATGATCGACCCAGTTATACATGCATTAAAATATCATGATGCTGGGAAGTATTTAAGTACATAGGGATAGTTGTTTTAGATGGATTGGACATTAACGAAATTGATATATAAATCAAATAATTTTGCTATTTCAATTTGAAACTTTAAATAAGAACTATACTCAGCAACCATTCACATCTTATAGTTTAAACATATAATTTAAAAAAAAAACAAGTAGCATAACTTTACATTTTCATTCATAAATTTAAATAGATGTTATGATTGCTGTTTTAAAATTCATAAACCTATAAAAATAAAATAAAAAGTTTAAATTCAAAGCAAGATAGATTCATAAATATTTTTGCATTTGTTTGAGAAAGAAAGAATTACCAATCCAAGATATGATTTAGATAAAAAAATTTAAAAGTAGATCTTATTCTGTTATATCAAAGATCTTACCAAATGAATTTCACTTTTTTATTAAAAGCCTCATACGGCCCAATGAATTACAGAGTCAATCTTAAAAAATATTATTAAATTAAATTTTATTTATACATTATATATGTTATTATGATGTATTTATTTTAAGAATATGTTTTGTGAAACTTGTCGCAACTGATATTTTGTGGATAATTAGTCGTAGATACGATTTGGATAAAAAAATCAAAAATAAAAATTTTATTTTGTAACAACTAACATCTTGCTAAATGAATTGCCTAATTGATTTTAAAAATTATATTTGTATATTTAATTATTGCAATAATTTTTTTAGTTTTATATTTTATGAAATCAGTATCAACCAATATTTTGAAAAATAAATTTTTAATGAATATTTTTAAAAATAATTAATCTTAGACATTATTGAATAAAAATATTTGATATCTTGCGAAATGAATTAGATAGCTAATTTACGTAACATATTATTAAGTAAAATAATATTTATAATTTTCTAAGTTCATATTTTTCAATACCCATCTAACTAATATTTGATAATAATTAATTTTGTGATATGAATTTAAAAATAAATTTTATTTTGTAACATTTAATATCTTCTCAAATTGTTATTTTATTGTTTAGATTACTATATAGTTTAATTATGAGATATTTTCATTGATATATTGAATGAGTATTATTAAGAAAATAGTAGTCATATAAAATAAATCTAAATTTATGAAAATAATGTTAAGGCGTATATCTAAACACTTTGAAATCACCTAATATTTTAAATTTTATTTTCTTAAATTTAAAAAACTAGTTATGATAAATTTAAAGGTAAATACTTTGCCTTTTGTTGAGGGTGGATTTTATGCTATTAATTGCATGCTGTGCTCCATATAATATATTTTTAACTTTAAAATTCTCTTTATAAATTTCTAATGTGTATTTAACTCATATCAAGTTTTACAATTTCTTAATATTTTGCGTATTTATTTTTGTTTTTAAGAATCATCAATTTCATGTGTATTTTAGACAATTAAACCATTTAAAAAATTAATTTTTAAGATAAAATTAAATACATCAAAATCAGTAGAATGATAAATTTGGTATATGAATTAAGTATATTTTAAAAATATTTTCATGAAGAAAAATAAAAAATAAGTATTGTGTGGAGGGTTGACGTGAGCTAATTAACCCGTCAGAGACTCACGCTTTCTCTGTCTTGCCTCAGCTTCAATTCCCCGAACCCACCGCCCGCGAGTGGAGAAGAACGGTGGACATGGCCGCTTGCAGAAAACTCCCATCTCCGGCTGTTCTTCTCGGATCTTTGCCTCCTCTCTCTTCCTCCCAACCACCCAGCTCTTGTAAATCGGTAAATGATAAATAGATAATCTAATTAGTTAATTAAATATGCTTAAAATAATTTTGCAATAAAATTAAGATTTCCAGTCAAGTAAGAATATTGTCTGCTTTATATATGTAATTAGCATGCGTATCCAATGCTCCTTATAGAATTAACCATTATCCTTTTTTCTCTCTACATAGGTGTAAGTAACAGGATGACAATGCTGATTCTAGTCCTTTCTACTCTCTCTTTCCTCCACCTCCTCTTCCACGGTAAGAACATTCTATTCATGATAGCATACAACCATATATTACAGTTTTTTTTTTAATCTTTTTCAAAATGGGTAAAAATAACGGATATAACGGATATAACGGATTATATCCGTTATTTTTACCCATTTTGAAAAAGATTAAAAAAAAAACTGTAATATATGGTTGTATGCTATCATGAATAGAATGTTCTTACCGTGGAAGAGGAGGTGGAGGAAAGAGAGAGTAGAAAGGACTAGAATCAGCATTGTCATCCTGTTACTTACACCTATGTAGAGAGAAAAAAGGATAATGGTTAATTCTATAAGGAGCATTGGATACGCATGCTAATTACATATATAAAGCAGACAATATTCTTACTTGACTGGAAATCTTAATTTTATTGCAAAATTATTTTAAGCATATTTAATTAACTAATTAGATTATCTATTTATCATTTACCGATTTACAAGAGCTGGGTGGTTGGGAGGAAGAGAGAGGAGGCAAAGATCCGAGAAGAACAGCCGGAGATGGGAGTTTTCTGCAAGCGGCCATGTCCACCGTTCTTCTCCACTCGCGGGCGGTGGGTTCGGGGAATTGAAGCTGAGGCAAGACAGAGAAAGCGTGAGTCTCTGACGGGTTAATTAGCTCACGTCAACCCTCCACACAATACTTATTTTTTATTTTTCTTCATGAAAATATTTTTAAAATATACTTAATTCATATACCAAATTTATCATTCTACTGATTTTGATGTATTTAATTTTATCTTAAAAATTAATTTTTTAAATGGTTTAATTGTCTAAAATACACATGAAATTGATGATTCTTAAAAACAAAAATAAATACGCAAAATATTAAGAAATTGTAAAACTTGATATGAGTTAAATACACATTAGAAATTTATAAAGAGAATTTTAAAGTTAAAAATATATTATATGGAGCACAGCATGCAATTAATAGCATAAAATCCACCCTCAACAAAAGGCAAAGTATTTACCTTTAAATTTATCATAACTAGTTTTTTAAATTTAAGAAAATAAAATTTAAAATATTAGGTGATTTCAAAGTGTTTAGATATACGCCTTAACATTATTTTCATAAATTTAGATTTATTTTATATGACTACTATTTTCTTAATAATACTCATTCAATATATCAATGAAAATATCTCATAATTAAACTATATAGTAATCTAAACAATAAAATAACAATTTGAGAAGATATTAAATGTTACAAAATAAAATTTATTTTTAAATTCATATCACAAAATTAATTATTATCAAATATTAGTTAGATGGGTATTGAAAAATATGAACTTAGAAAATTATAAATATTATTTTACTTAATAATATGTTACGTAAATTAGCTATCTAATTCATTTCGCAAGATATCAAATATTTTTATTCAATAATGTCTAAGATTAATTATTTTTAAAAATATTCATTAAAAATTTATTTTTCAAAATATTGGTTGATACTGATTTCATAAAATATAAAACTAAAAAAATTATTGCAATAATTAAATATACAAATATAATTTTTAAAATCAATTAGGCAATTCATTTAGCAAGATGTTAGTTGTTACAAAATAAAATTTTTATTTTTGATTTTTTTATCCAAATCGTATCTACGACTAATTATCCACAAAATATCAGTTGCGACAAGTTTCACAAAACATATTCTTAAAATAAATACATCATAATAACATATATAATGTATAAATAAAATTTAATTTAATAATATTTTTTAAGATTGACTCTGTAATTCATTGGGCCGTATGAGGCTTTTAATAAAAAAGTGAAATTCATTTGGTAAGATCTTTGATATAACAGAATAAGATCTACTTTTAAATTTTTTTATCTAAATCATATCTTGGATTGGTAATTCTTTCTTTCTCAAACAAATGCAAAAATATTTATGAATCTATCTTGCTTTGAATTTAAACTTTTTATTTTATTTTTATAGGTTTATGAATTTTAAAACAGCAATCATAACATCTATTTAAATTTATGAATGAAAATGTAAAGTTATGCTACTTGTTTTTTTTTTAAATTATATGTTTAAACTATAAGATGTGAATGGTTGCTGAGTATAGTTCTTATTTAAAGTTTCAAATTGAAATAGCAAAATTATTTGATTTATATATCAATTTCGTTAATGTCCAATCCATCTAAAACAACTATCCCTATGTACTTAAATACTTCCCAGCATCATGATATTTTAATGCATGTATAACTGGGTCGATCATATGCAGCCGATCGTAGTTCACCTTCAATTGCTTCTGGTCACATGACTCCCTTTTCTTAATTATTATTTTTTTAAAACTACTTTTGTTATCCTAAGTATATTTAATTGAAAAAATTAATTTCTGAATTAATAAATTACAATAATATGTTTATAAAAAGATTACAAATTAAAAGTATGATTTGCTGTAGACGCGCCAATTGCGGCAAGCAGCATACGATCAGTCCCCTGTACAAAAAATTTAAGAATAAATTCTAAAAACAAAAACCTACAAAAGGGAACATATTCTAATAGTATACGTACCATTGAAGATTTTAGTGTGCGAACTCCATTTGTGGCCAGTTTGATAATTAAATCAAAATATTTCCGTCATTGCATTTAAATCAGCATAATAAACATTGAACTTATATATCAATTTAAAGTTGTTAATTGAACATCTAAAACATCACTGATTGTAAAAATAAATTATTCTAATTCTATAACGTGTTATAATATTTTAATCATAGATGAATGTATCTAAGTAATTTTCTTAATTTACATGTGAAAAATATATATTTTAAAGCAAAGATGACCCACTCAAGACTTTTATTAAAATGATTTTTAATATTATAATAAAACAAATTATATGAAACAATAATCATCAAAGTGAGGTCAAATGAAGGTGGAACAGGCCCAAATCTTCAACGAGTCATACGTTTCAACATCAGTACTAATAACTAAATAACTAATCCCAATTTCAACAAAACAGCAACGTTTGTAATATCTCCTAAGAATCAGCTATTCAAGCCATAAGAAATTGTAATATTTCTCAAAAATTCAACTGCTAAACGATATACAACCAAAAACAGATAATGCAACAAAAACGTATAAAAGGTATACAACAGAACGGTAACATTGCAACATCTCCTAAAAATGAGTTACTCAAATTGTCAGAAATTGTAATATTTCTCAAAAATTCAACTGATAAACGGTACAAAACCAAAACAGATCATGCAGCGAAAACGGATAACATGATCACAACTGCTATAAGGTTTTAAAATGTATAAAAATAAAAATGTAATGGAAGTTGAACATATATTGCACCTCCCAAACTAGTAATGAAAGTTGCAAGGGGCGTGGAAAGTGGGGAGAGTGAGGGAGACGGTGAGAGAGATGCAGGCAGGCAGCGGCGATGCGACGAGAGATCGGTAGACGGTAGGATATGGGGGAGACGAGAGCGAGAGAGTGATGTTGCCGTTGTGGAAGAATATGAGAGATTTATAGAAATAAAATATCCGAGAAATGATTCTAGAAGGTTTTCCCTCATGCGATGTTGATGATTGTTGGACCGTTAAATGATGGGCCCCATAACCACAATGCCAACAGGCGACGTCTTTTTTTCGGTCGATGATACATAGAAGATATTTCGTAGCCGCAGACGGTAATTGACAGCACAAACCTGGCTAAGTAGCATGAAAATAAAATAATTAATAGTTCTCCTTTGTTTTTTTTTTTTTTTTTTTTTTTCTAAATTTTGAAATTATAAAAAACATGTTCACCAGATAAACATTGCTGATATTGGGTGGTATTTTAGGACGTCTACGTGCTATCATTACAATAACTAAATAGAGTCATCAGCGAAGAGCGTATTTTATTGTGTTGAACATAATTGTATGGATTTAATTTAAGAACTAAGTAATTCATATTATAAAAAGAGGTAAATATGAATTTAACTTGAAATCTTATGTAATTTCTTGACCCTAGCAAAAACCGAGAATATACATATTCAATACATTTATTTTCCATTTCTTCAATTTTGTAGGAAGAACATGTCTAATAAACGGTTCCGATCTTTCATTGCACCTCACGACAGATTAATTTTAAAATTACTCTGTGGCGTTTTAAAATTTGGGTTCCTTTTCCCAGCAGGCATAGTTGCATTTTCGTATTTTAAATATAAAAATCTTTTTAAAAAAGACCAAATTTAACATAAATTAAAAATTGCTTCTGATACGAGTAAGCCATTACAACATTAAACCAATTAAAATTTTTTTTTTAAAAAAAGAACTTTGAATTGGTTACTTAATGCTTATAATTTTTTAAAGACCATTTTACATCTTTTCATCCTTCAAAACATTTTTTTTCTTTGTCTAAAAGATTAAAACTTAAATATCATATGGTATGCGACTACTTAGAACAAGATTTTGTTCTTAATCAAACATATAAATTTTAAAGGTATTTAACGTTAATAAACTTATCTTATGGACAACAATGAACATTCGCAGAAGCTTATTCGCTGTATCAAATCAACTTCAGAAAATAAATTTTCATATTGATATAATATTTATTTATCTTTATATTTTTTACTTGTAATTTACTACCTTACCTTTTAACTTTCGCAGCCTCTCATCCAACAGCTCTTACAGACGAAGATCTTGAGCTTGCAAATAACTTTGCGTTTATGAATCCTTTTTCAAAGTCACCGCCACAGATTCACTTCATCCAAAATTTTAATTATGAGAGCTATCAATTTTTGATTAATGTCCATGCCCTACCTTTTAAAAAATTTAGTGACCTGAAAAACAGGGACACTATTTCCACTTATTTTCTCATAATTTATGTAAGATTTGATTATTTAACTATCGAACTATTCTACGTTTTCTTTTAACATCTCTGCATTGTCATCTTTTGTTGCATTTTTCATATAATTATCCTATTTATTTTAACTTTATTTGCTTTACAAGTAATCATTATCCTTATATATCACATAATTTTTAAATTTCTTTTATTACCAGTTTCTCACTTTTAGTTGTACACGTTCCAGGAAGAAAAATGGAAAAAGCTTCCGCAACTCGTTTTCTACTCTCTATACCTTTTTTGTATGATACGACATATTAATTACGTAAATTTTCTGCTTTTTAATTAATTTCCAAATTTTTATACAATTACAAAATGTTTATTTACTTTTATTGTTCTCAAATTTACTTTTATTGAAAGCTTATACTTAGTATGAACTTAACGTTTTAAAGGAAATAAATAATCTATAATATACGAAAGTTCTCAATACATATAATTTTTGAAATTATAATTCAATGGATACGAATAACCATCATAAGTTCAATAAATTAGAAAAAAGGCTGCATGATATCTCGGCTGTGTTAAATTATTTACCATTTTGTAAAATGAAAATGTAGCCAACTCGTTGAGTAATCACTTCGCACATTTTTAGTATTTAAAAGTAATTAAATACAAATGACACTTATATTAATATTCTTGACGCTAAATTGCATTAAGTAGTGGACTCTAATTAATCGAATAATAAAGTTTTCAAAAATATGATTTCTTTACAAGTATACATATCATATTTTACGCGCGTGGGGTTGCAGTTAACACCCACTTTGTTTGAAAATTTTCCAAACGCTACTTATGTTGTTCATATATTACACACGTACATTGTTCTCTGCCCAATTTATGAAAAATAGATCATCTGATTTAGAGTATTTTATTAAAAAAAGATGAAAAAATAAATTGCAGAACTTCATGTGGTTGAAAACTATTATCGTTTATCTCAAATATACTAGCTAAGTTTTCAAAATTCTAAATTTTCATTAATCTCAAAAAAATTGTCACGGACATGAGAAAAATATATAGTACATTTTTTTCATTCAATGATTAAATGTGAATAAAGTCAGGAAAGTGTCGATTAATTTGGCTGTGACACGCGTTTTAATATTTTTCACTTATTTTCGTCAAATTTCACCATAAAATTCTTTATTACTTATGTCTATCTCCTAATTATTTACGTGAACATGTAAAGAACACCATCCAACTGCTTCATCACATTTTTCTCACCTCCTCCATTGCGCAACGTCGTACGGAACACCATCCAACTGCTTCAGCATATTTTTCTCACGCACCTCCATCGTGTCATGTCAAACGCACAAATGCTGCTGTAACGACCTAACAAAACGGACGTTTGTTACTCATCATGTGGGTGGGATGGGACGCAGAGGGGTGGAAATGTCCTATCCTTCTTATTTCCTCAAAAATCATTTAATATTTTAACAACTTTATTCTTTTCAATTTTGCCACTACATTTCAATAAATTTACCTTTCAACTACTTTTTTTTTTTTTTAAAATGAAATGATCAAGTGAGACACTTTAACAACCTTATTTCTACGACTTTACCCATATCATTTTATACCAATCGCATAAATTTCAACGTATTTCCAACCCACAGTCACAAAATAAAACACATTCTTAAACGTCCAATGAGCAGGGAAATGAAGAAGCTATTGCGGGTGGGCGTCGGTGTAGATATATTTCATAGGCGCAGATAATAATAAATGCCCAGCATAAATCTCGCTAATTTGCATGGAAATAAAATAATTAAGGGTTCTCCTTTTTTAAAAAAATTATAAGAACTATAAAAAAACATGTTTACTAGATAAATATTGCTGTTATTATAAGGAGCTTAGGTGGTATTTTAGGACATCTACGTACTGTTATTACAATAACTAAACAGAGTCTTTAGCTAAGAGCATATTTTATTGTGTTGAACATCATTGTATGGATTTAATTTTAAGAATAAGTGATTCATATCATAAAAAGAAGCGGATATGCATTTAACCTTAAATCTTATTTAATTTCTTGATGCTAGTTGCAAATGATTATACATATATGTAATACATGTATTTTCCATAGCTTCATTTTTGTATGAAAAGCATGTCTAATATAATAAACGGTTCCGATCTTTCATTACACTTCAGACGAAGTTAATCTTAATCTTAAAAGTGCTCTATGCGGTTTTAAAATTTGGATTCCTTTTCGTGTGTGGGAGCGGGTCTTCCGTATGATGGGCTTAATCTATAAGAATTTATGGACTTAATTTGTAAAACAATTTGCAAAGATTTATGTGTTTGATTAGTAAAATTAGATGGGAAATGAAAGAGTGAAAAGTAAAATTTCAAATGCAACAACAGAAAACAAAAGTTTAATGTATCTACATTACAAAAAGTTGCTTCTTATTCCATCTAATAACAGTAATTCAAAATAGAATTTGAATTGGTTGTTTAACATTTATAATTTTTAAAGACTATTTTTACATCATTGTAATCCTTCAAAACATTTTTCTCTTTATCTAAAAGATTAAAACTTAAATATCATATGGTATAAGACTACGTAGACCAAGATTTTGTTCTTAACAAACGTGTTAACTGTTCGAGGTATTTAACATTTTTTTAATGTTAATAAACTTGTCTTATGGACAAAATTCTCGTTCGCAGAACCTTATGCTCTGTACCAAATCATATTCTGAAAATAAATTTAGGGACCCTTTGTTAAGATTAAAAAAAGTTATCTATCCTTTATAATTTAAAATATCGACTACTTAACCATCTTATGTTCTTTACTATTATCCCTACATTCAAATCATTTTTTCAATTTTTTATATTAATATACATTTATTTTATCTTTATAATTTTTACTGCTAATTCTTACCTTACTTTTCATTTTTTCAGCTCCCATCAAACAGACCTTAAAGCCAAAGATTTTGAGTTTGCAAAAACCTTGCGTTTATGCATTTTTTTTCAAATTCAACCTACAGATTTACTCCGTTCAATCTTTTAATTATGAGAGATATGATTTTTGATTAGTGTCCATGCCCTCTTTTTAAAAATTTAGGGAACATTTAGTAGGGACAAAATTTCCGCTTTTTCCTGCCTAACTTTTATAAGATTTATCAACTTAATTATCTAATTATTTTACTTTTTCTTTTATCATCTCTATATTTGCATCTTTTTATATTTATCATATAATTATTTTCAATTTTTTTTTACGTTAATCCTAATCATTATGTTTATTATATTACATCATTTTAAAAAAAATTTCCATCACTGCGTTCTCACTTTTACTTTTACATCTTTCAAAGAAAAAATGAAAAAGAAATTTCCCACAAGTTGTTTTCAATTCTCTACATCTTTTTGTATTATATAACATATTAATTACCTAATTATTTCCATGCTTTTATATGATTAAAAAATTTATTGTACTGTTATTATCTTTTTCTTAATCATTACTTCATCCTACTACATCACTATCTCAATTATTTTCTGGTCGTCGCATCGTCCAACCGCCCCCAGCAATTTTTTTTTCCAAAGTCAAACTGTTTATGATATTTTCACACATTGTTTAAACATGTTCTAAATAAACCATTTTTGTTGAAACCTTATACTTCCTAAAAACTTAACGTTTTAGAGTAAATATAAAAAATCAATTTTAGAGCCATGTAATCCCCTCATTTTTAAGATTTTGATCAGTGATGAAAAATCTAATCCATAAATTATATTTAACATTATTTGTTTATTTAGGAGATTAAGTTTCATCTTGATCGAGTATATTTACAGACTATTTGTTGAAGAATATATTTTCATATGTAAATTACGAAAACGTTTGATTCATTTGCATAAAATAAAATGTATTTATACTTTTTAGAATCATTTATCCATGTTGAAATAATATTTTAGACAGTTCAAAGGTTAAAAATATAATTTTAAATTGGTATTTAATATTAAATTATTTACTACATTAATTTTCAATGGGGTCATGCACAGTGATATTAGATAAATAAAATGGTTTTTTAAGATACTATAAATTATGCTAAACACAATAAATGAAATAGATTTTTCATAAAAGCAAGACCGATATATAATTTTGAAATTCAGAATTTTAACCTTAATGAATATAGTTAGAATTTATTTAATGAAGAAATTGAAAGTTTTAGAAAATGAAAATGATTAAATTATATGCTTTTGATTGAGATGAATAGGATTAGTGCAACCAATTAAGCAAGGTTATTAAGTTAATCACTTTTGCTTAAGTGTGTACAAGATGACAAAAACCACTAAAAAACAAAAGTGAAATAGAGAATGGTGAGGTGGTATGCTAATTAATGCCCCATGTTCATTTTAATTGTTGATTAATTATTTGATTAATTCATATCTTATAATACATAAGTTGGATTGGGATGAAATTTGAAATGAAAGTCAAAGTTGACACGTCCTACATAATAAACAATTTGGATTATCGAAATTATAAATGAAAATGGGTAGAATGTAGAATTACGTGATATTTCATGAATTCATTCCATTTAATAAATATCTTATGATATATTCATCATTTGAAGATGAAATTTTTTATAAATAGCTAAATTGAAGTGTTTTTATAATATGAATGGATTTGATCATATCAAATCTAGTTAGAAAATACTAAACCACACATGGTAAATTCTCATTGACTTTTAATTTTCAAAATGGTAATTTGCAATTAATGAAAAACTAAGGTAATTAATGAAAAGTCAAGTAACCCTTCACTTCCTTCAAAGGTTAACATAAGGTGTTAATGAGAGGTATTTTGAGCTGATTTTTTTGAAAAAAATGAAAAAAAATACATAAAATACAGCTGGTCTAGGGGATGTTTCTTGGACAGCAAGATACGAAAAAAAGGAAGGGTAGCAGCAAGGACGTCCAAGCCAGAGAGAGAGAGAGAGAGAGAGAGAGAGAGAGAGAGAGAGAGAGAGAGAGAGAGAGAGAGAGAGAGAGAGAGAGAGAGAGAGAGAGAGAGAGGAGAGACGCCCAAAATTCAGCAAGTTTAAGACCTTATAAATTCAACTACGCCTACGCTTTTAGGTAGGTGGCGATGTCCTATGTCAATGTTCATTTATAAATTTCAAGTTGTCGATTTACAGCCCACGTTATGCTAGGTCAATGTCCAAACTAGATGCTAATAGAAAATTTTTCTGTTTACTCCAATTGATTCTATGACAAAGCAAAATTCTAAGTTCTTGAATTAATTTTATAATTAAATAGAGGATATATATTGAGTTTAAGAATTAAGAACTAACGATTAAGGGTTTTAGATGTATATTGAATTAAGATGCAAGTGTGGGTGCAAAACTTAGTAGAAATGGAACAGAAATCCAAAGTATAAAAGAAATAGTAAATGAACAACTTTTAGCATGAAAATCTATGTAAGAACTCATGATATGATGATTAAGGAATGACCCAACTTTATGTTTGAAATATTCATGAGGTAGTGAATTAAAAATTAGAGAAGATCAACTTAGACATGGTAGAATGGTGGTCATGATTAGCTGCACTAATTAATTTTTAGTAATTTTTATACAAGGAATTTTGTCATGAAAATTTTATATGGTATAGAAGACATCCTGAATATCACTCAATGAAAATAAAAACTAATTTTTGGAGGATATATATGTCTAATAATTAACTTGATTTGACCCGTCCCAAAATTGATATTTCTAACTAGTAGAGTAAAAATACCTAAATAAATATAAATACTTAATATTTTGTGCTAAAATTGTTTATTTTGGTTAATTCATATAATTATTAATGCATAAGACTTAAATACCTTGATTTTATTATAAATAAAAAATTAGATAAATTAATGTGTCTGATTTCAGCAAACATGGAGAGATTGAGGAATAATTAAAATAAAAGTTAAATTCCAGATTTTTGGAATAGAATTTAACTTGCAATAGGATGTAAACAAGTACAATAAGTAATTATGAGAATTTAATCTACTAGAGGTGGATTTTGAAAGGAGTGAGAAAACAATCACTAAAATACTGAGGTAAAAATATATAAATATTAGAAAGTTAGATGTGAACTTGAGAAACCTTACTTGAATTTAGATTACAATTTGAAGTATCTTAAAGGATTGAAAAAAATAAATGCCTTAAATTGGGGATATTGAGTAAAATAAAATGAATATATGTGACTTAAGAGATGAGAGTATTCATCTCCAAGAAAAAATGGAATACAGTTGAAATACTAAGAGTCACATATAAAATGAAACTATAAAAAGGGTTAGGGTTAAGTAAGGTATGTACATGAGTTAATAAAAGACAAAACATGCAAATATATAATTTTATACATGTATATATAAAATGATTGTTTTCACTTGTCTAGATAAAGACCAAAGGCGTGAGTTGATCACCACAAATAAGCAAGTGAAACTTTTCAAAATATTATCTTATTGGCAAATATCGAAATGATATGAACTTACTTTATGAAGATATTTTCAAGATTTCTTACAAGGTAAGCAAGCAAAACTTTTCAAAATGTTATTTTATCAAAACATAATAAAGTGATATGAACTTGTTTTATCAAGGTGTTTCTAAGATTGCTTACAAGATAAGCAAGCAAACTTTCAAGAATAATAATTTTATTTTAAATATTGAAATAACTTGGTAATGTCTATATTGATGATTTTAAAATTGCTTACAGAGTAAGCAAGCTCAGTTCTTGAAAATATGATTTTATTCTTTACTATTGACATGATTCAGAATAGTTTCATTATAAGTAAGTTCTTAGAAATGTCATTTCAAAAGAATTATATGATGAGAGAGTTTTGACTCTTCTACAAAATAATATTTGAAATAAGTTTTAGAAATTCTAAGGTTTTGTGAAAAAAATTTGTGATTCTTCATATAATGATATTTGTAAATAAATAAAGCTTTTGAAATGATTTATTTAGATGCTTTGAAATGATCTATTGAAATATTTTAAGTTTCTTTGAAAGTTGAAATACTTTGAAAATGTTTTGTATTAATATTTTCAAAAGGTTTTAAGGATGACCCACTTAATAAATTAATTATATAAAGTGATTTGATGATTGTTTTGTTTAAATGAAGTTCAAAAGATTATGTAAACTCTTCTCTACATAAGAACATCAAGGATATTGCGTGGACAAGGTATATCATGTCCATATAAATGGACAAGAATGTGATCTTTATTCTTAAAAAGCCCAGAAATGGGAATAAAAATATTTGTAAGAAAAACCAAATTTTCTCGAATACTAAAATGTTTTCAAATTTTTTATAATGAGAATTCTAAAATTGTTTATCAACAAACAAGCATTAATTTTTAAATACTGCAAATATTTTAAGTAAAATTGATTTACTAAAATGGTTCCAAAATTCTTTAAGGTTGACCATCTTAACATTATGATTTGAAAATGATTTATAAAAATATTTTATTTTTAAAATGATTATGCCTAGTTCTCAATTCGAGGAGGGCTCAATCTGAGGACTGCGATGTATTATGTTATATCAAGTTTTGATTTAAAAATGGCAAGGTTTGAGGAGTGTGTGGAATTTATGACATCATGCTAGCATGATAATGTGAGTATAAACGAGTATGCACAAGGATCATATACTAGGTCCATAGTAAAGGTAGTTGCAGACCAGGGCCCACCTCTACATGTGGCCGAGTCGCTAAGGGGAGGCCGGAGGCTGGTGACACATTCTTTGAAATGGGAGCAGGATCATGGACGACCGCCTAGTGCAGCGGTGCTGTCATATAAAAGGTTTTTTTTTTCTATGGAAGGATGATCACTTGGTAAGTGCCACATACTAAAGGGTTAAAGATGTATATACATATACTGTGTTTTAAAAAACCCTAGACGGGGACATGAAAATATTTTAGGATATGAAAATTTCCATGGGAAACAATGTTTATATGAAATTATTTTAGGACATAACAATGTCCACAAGAAATAATGTTTACATGAAATTATTTTAGAACATGACAATGTCCACAGAAAATAATATTTACATGAAAATATTTTAGGACATGAAAATGTCTATACTGATAAAAGTTTATATGCTTATGCCTTACTTTTGAAAAGCCTAGAATTTGGGATATAAAAATGTTTACATGAAAATGTTTTATGACATACAATTTTCCTAAAAAAAAAAGGTTTATATGAAAATTTTTTAGGATATATAATTGTCTTCATAAGCCGAAAAGGTTTATATGAAAACGTATTATGATATATAATTATCCTCACGAAAAAAAAAGTTTATATGAAAATGTTTTACGACATATAATTTCCTCATGAAAAAAAGTATATATGAAAATGTTTTAGGACATAAAATTGTCCTCATGAAAAAATTTTTATGAAAGATTTTCATGAAAGGTTTATTCTTGTTGGTACTTGATTACTTGATAAGTGTCTCCTATCGAATGACGAAAATGCGTTTATATGAAAATAAAAAATGCTTGTTTACTGAGTTCATCACTCACGATTTTATTCTCCCAACCCCTGATAGGTTCAAGAAAGCTCAAAAGGAGAAAAGGACCTGATAAATTGAAGGGAAATATGAACTGGTATTCTTTATTGTATTAACAAATTGTTAGCTACCATGTAAGAATTGATATGTTCAGAATGATTGAATGCTTGTGTTAATCATGAAATTATTACGTCATGTATGGATTGATGATTGGAAATGATATATATAGTTAACTTTAGGCATATATTGCTTGAAAAATGATAAAGGAAATGGATACACCCTCAATTAAAAAGTTTTAACTTGACATGTTTTTTTAATTGCCAAACACACCCTCAATTGATAAAAGTTTGTTTTAAAAGGAGAAGAATTTTCAATTTTAAAAATAGGGGAGACTGGTAGAAAAGTTAGCAATATTGAAAAGAATAGAAATAAAAGATTATTTCAAAGCAAAAGATATTAATTTGATGTTCAAATGATGAAGAATTTGAATTTGATATATAATTTAATGAGAATAGTGATTTATATAAAATGCATAAACTACATGGGAAAGATGTAAGCTATGTATTTAGACTTTCCAGCAAATTGCGGAAGTTCTGCATAATGAGAATGCATAGCAATAGAGAGAAACAAAGCTATTGGGTTGTGATTTAAAAGAAATCTTGCGAGATTTTCAGATCTGTTACAATAAATTTCTCTGTGGGTACGCAAAATAAGTAAGTGAATATTTTCATGCTTTGTTGTTAAAGATTTGATTAGAATTTTAAGTTTTATAATTCATCTACTTTTTTCAAACTCTATAAATTCATAAAATTGAAAGTATTAGACGAATCTATATGAAATCAGGAACCTAAATATATGCTCTAGAGAAAAATCAGAACTCATTTGGGTAGTTTCCACAATTGCCGAATCCATACAAAGAGGGGGAAATGGAGAGAAGAATGAGGAAGAAAACTATTACAATTTCAATTTTGATGAAAATTTTACATAAAACCACCATGAATTTGTGATTTTACAAAAAGTACTTATTTTGAACAAATTATAGAAAAACCTAAATTTTGCTAAAAATTAATAAGAGATATTTCTAAAAGGAGTATTACATAATACTCTCTAATTGTGAAGGAATTTTATAAGAGAAGTTTCAGAAAATTATAAAAAGTCCCCTCAAGAATAAAATAGTTTACAGAAATGCCTTATTTTGGCTAAAAATTCATAAAATAATCTCTGACAATTGCTCATACCGGCAATATATGGGGGCCATGAACTGTTAAAATTATTTTTTGAAATATATTTTTAGGCTAATGTCTGATTTCGATGATCCAACTATCAATTTCTATATTTTTTAACATTCTGAGCTCACTGGATGGGTTGAACTATCTACAAAAGGTTATTACTAGAAGTTATTGATAGGAAATTTTTTAATGGTGGAGATTTGATTTGATTAAAACCTATTAAGATGATAGTAGGGATTTTTAAGTGTTAAGCTTATCATTTAACACTTGATCCTATTGAGATAAACTTTTAAAGTTGATGTAAGTGAAATAATTAAATTTAGAGGATTATTATTACCTCTTTAGTGAAGCAAAGATTTATCAAATCTCAAATTGGCAAATAAGCATGAAGTATGAGGTAAGTAGGATCTTTTTTATTTATAAATAAGGATTTTGAATTAAGTTTTCCATGTTTGTAATGGGTTGTGTCGATGTATGTTGATAGATTTTAGTTTGGCGGATTTTATATGGTTTATGTGAGCAGATTTTATATGGTTTATGTAATATTTATTTGCAAAGAAATTTCAGTTTATAATTTTAAATTGTTTTTAAGAAAGTATGGTTTAGCATGCCATGAGCATAATGTTTTAATACATGAGAATAAAATGAGAAAGATGACTTAATTTAAAGTCACTATTAAAGGCTTAATAGATGCTTCACTTTTGTGAGCCATTAAGCTAAAAGAGGAAGTTAAATTAAATAATTAAATGCATAAGCATTAGTGGTTGTATTGAAGTATGAGCATGAGAATTGGATCATCTCTCTAAGGTATTTTTCTTCCCTATACAATTCAACATATCATCCATATCTCATGAATTCACATAATCAACTAAATATATTTTTTCATCCTCAAAAATCATCCTATTATTTTCAATCCTTATCCATAAAATCAAAGATCTACATTAGTTTAATTATATCAACTTTGGCTCAAGCTTCCATTATAACTCCTCTTGTATAATTTAATGATTGTGGTTCCATCCAACCATTCTCAGTTTTGCTCTGATATTATTCTATCACGCTCCAATCGCTGACCTCCACACTTAGCAAACAGTCGTTAAATTTCACTGAAAATCTGGCAACACATCCCCAAAATCATAATGTTGAAGAGTAAGATGGAATCACCATTTACAAGAATTTTCATGTCACACTATCCATTGTAATACATGCATAAAAATATAAAAATGAACAAAATAAATATATTCAAATCTCATCCAATTTATCTTGAGAAACAACCACATATCAACTCCATAATCAAATAAACTTTACAAGAAGTCTTTTTGCATCATTCATTTACGTAAAAAGACTTTAATTTGAACTTTCATACTAATTAGAATAATAATTCACATATACTTTAATGGACTAGGATCTCTTCTCATTCCTGTCAAGCGCCAACACTATATCTAAAACATTAAGATAAGAAACCATGAGTTTTGGCCAACTTAGTAAATAAGATATTGACAAAACACTCAAATATTAAACCAAACAAATATCATTTTCACAAAATAACTCAAACATAAAAAATCTCTAAAATTTATATATTACATCCGTATTATGATCATGTAAGCACTCATGCTCTAAATGCTCATGAAATGCAAATGTTCATCCTCAACATCACATCTATGTCACACAGCGCAACAGATAAACTCATCATCAACCCTCTTGCACGACTATACCAAAATATACTGTAACTCCTATTTTTCGGCTTACCGGAGAATCATAATATGTCATGCTCAATATGTAATGATGCACTCATAGATCATAACCATGCTCATATGCTCATTTTAAACATATCCATCAAACTCAAATAATTTACTTGCTACAAAATTTTATAAATCCATCATTAACTCAAAATACCCTTTTTCATACTCCTCAACTCAATTAAACAATTATAGCCAAGAAAATCACATATCTTAAGAAAGAATATTTTATAAAAATCCAAAAAAAATTCAGCTCATCACAAAACATCCACGTTTGAAAAATAAACGCCTATCAACATTCATAAGCATTCAAATAAAAGCAGAAAACTTCTACTTACATTTTATACAACTTTTCAAATCTCCAACTTTGGGCTTTACAATATTCTAATATCTTTTCACTATAATCTACATCAAAATAATAATAATATTCATAAATAATATTTCAAAAATAATTTTCTTTGATTTCATCTTCAAATACCATATTTTTTCCTCATTCTTAAATTCCAAACTCATTAACTAAAGACACCCATCACCTACATCATTCAAATTTTCTAAAACAGTTATTATATTTGGTGATAAATATTATTCTAAAATTATTCCTTTAGGTTCCATTCTCATATTTTATCTCCATAAAAAAAATTCTTTCCTCTAGCCTATTAAGGTTTAAAATTTCTAACCTTTCCATCTCAATTTCATGCCAAATTTCTTCCATATTATCACAATATGTTAAATAATCCAATAAACAAGAAAAACAAAGAAGGATTGAAAAGAAATTACTTAACTCAATTTCCACAAATTTTCCCCAATTCTCCAACTTTAAACCATACCCAAAAATTCAAATTCGGTAACTCTCTCCTTCTTCTTGTCCTCCTCCTCCTCACTCTCTTCTCTTCTCTTTCTTCCATTTTCCTATTTTCATGCATTTTTTCCTCTTTCATCGCCGCTGGAATATGGTAGGATAATTTAGGTTATTAGATGGTTTTTGTGATATTTTCAAAATAGACCCCGAATTTTATATATTTTTTAGTATAGGCCCTTCATTCAAAAATCTATACATAAATATATTTTTGGGTTTTACAATGCTACGAGGGTGTTTGTTAATGGTTAAAACTTTTCAACCTAAAATTTTTCACTCTCAACGACTACCCTATTTTTAATTATTTTTCACTTCTTTCTATATAACAACCCTCCTTTTCAATTATTTCTATCCAACTATCTATAATTGTAACCTATTTATTTTATCTTTATTCTCTCTAATTCCTATTATTACCCATTTCATATCACATCACTTTCTCACATTTCAAAGACTTTTACATCAAAATTTTTCATCAAAAGTTTTATCACTTCCCAAACCGCCCACATTTAATACATTGGTGGATTATAGGGTGAAATACAAAACCCTTCCATTGTAGTTGGGACCTTTGATGGATTGATTTGAAAAGTGTCACGTGTGTAATACATTGACTCATGATTGAGCATTAACATGTGCTTCATAAGAATTTAAGCCTTATTTGGATTTATGATGTTACTTATTTTCATTAACCATATGCATACTGTTTATTCAAGTTCTAACGATTTATGTTTATATTTTTTTGTTATTAAATTTTCCTGGACTCCGCTCTATTCTCTTCTAATCGCAGATGGTAGGCCCATGAGTATAGATTACCGTAGGGATGGTGGATCAACAAGAACAAGTAAATAGATTTAGAAGGACTTCATTTCTTAAACTTTGTTGATCTCTTTTTAGAACGAATATGTATGTATCTAAAATTTGGAGTTGAATATGTATGTATATTGATCTTTTTGGTTATATATAAGACATTAGCTTTATTTTGGCACCTGTGATTGCTTTCCCTTTACTATTTATTCTGGGTATTAGCATTGGGTCCCTTGGCAGCTTGTGACACACATGTGGGCCTTTTCATCTTGATCACTGAGACTATATCATTGCAGTGGTGTAGGATGTAGTTGTCCCTCATCATTGCCAAGGGATCACCAAAGTCTTACAAATTAGAACATAAGTGAATTAATGCTAGTGAACAGTTGGTTTCACATTCACGCATACCTACCTATCGCCAATGGTTTGAACTTAGTGAGGAGCATTTTCTCTCCTTCAATGATGTAATATAAGGAATTTTTGTAAATATACCTATAAAGTTTAACCAATATTACATCTATATTCCTACATTTACAAATATTACAAATATGTTTATAAAATTTTCTTCTTATCCCTTCTATTAGGGTTTCATCTTATTCCATTAAAATTTTTTACAAAATGACTAAAATGTCATTCATCTCCATTGTAATCGCATCACTATCAATGTTTTAAAAGCCGGACTGGACCGTGAACCTCCAGGAGTACAGTTCGGTTTGGCTCCAGTTTTCCATTTTTGAAGAAAACCATGCAAATCATTTGAACTGGGAGGTTGGACCTTAAAAATCGGTCCGACTGTGGTTCGATTCACCACTATTTTAAAAAAAATTAATAAATAAAAATATAAAAGGAAACTTATCTTGCGGGCCCCGCTGCAGACGCCCATTCGGTTGTTCATTATCTTCGTTTCGCAGCAACGACTAGGGTTTGCTGTGGACCCATCATCGCCATTTGCGGCAAGGGATCCAGGTCGTTCAGCCGGCCGAATTCGACATCTGGCAACAGTCACCAGCATCTGATCATCATCTATTTCTCCGACAACTCCTTACAGCAAGCTCCACCACAATTTCAAGCTCCAAACTTCTGGTTCCAGCAACTGCCGACGTCGATTAGAGCTTCTGCGTTTTCTTCTCGGTCATCCTCTTCGGTTCCGGCAACCATCATGGAGATCGATTTCCCACAGCAGAACCAGCATCTTTGAAAAAACTCTATTTTTGTCGACCCTAGCATCCGGCGACCATCGATTCCGTGCTTTTGGCACATCCGAGCTTCGTGCCATAGAATCCGAGCTGGCTAGCAGGTAGCAAGGTCTGGCAACCATCGATTCCAAGCTTCTGGCAGAAAGGCAGCAAGGTTCAGTTTTCCGAGCTTAAATCCATAGCATTCGAGTTGGTAGGCTAGCAAGGTCAGGTGATTTCCATCTTTCAAACTCCAGCCTTTGCAGATGGTAGTTTTTTTTGCAAATGGCAGTGTGTTGCCTGTGTGTGTGCGTGGGATCTTTCAAACTCCACTGTGGGCCACAGTCCGCCTATCATTGTAATTTTAATTTTATATTATGTAATTTTTTAAAATCATGCAATAATTTGCCATGTCATGGATTAATTGATGAATATACATTTTTTATATAGTTAGAACAATGATTTATACAATAATTTAGAATTTTTATTTAAATATTTTAATTATAAGATGTGCATGCATGATAAAATGTTGTTTATAATTTGACTTGTAGGTTTAAAAAAATGTTAGAATCCCAATCAAATCCCTCATCTACTGAGCCAGCGACTGTCCAAAATATGAATAGTAGTTCCGTATCAGTTGCTTTTGAATCTCATGCATTAAGAGGTAGAAATGATACAGGTTGGAATTACGTAACAGTGGTTGGAAAAGAAAAGTATAAATGTTTATATCGTGGGAGAGTATTTAGTGGCGGAGGAATTCATCGTATGAAAAAACACTTAGCGAAGGTAAAAGGTGATGTAGCAGTTTGCAAGGAGGTGCCATACCATATTCAACAACAAATAAAAATTAATTTAGATGGCATTACTTCTCAAAAAACTCATAAGCAACCTTTCAATGCCACAGAAGAAAGTTCATTTGTATTATTACATGTCATTGATGAAGAAGTTGAGGAAGTAAGAGAAGTTAATCAAAATGTAACAAAGAAGTTAAAAAGGATTTTAAAGTTCTTTCCAGTTCAAGCTAAAGGAAGAGTTCAACCTTCTATAAAATGAGTTATGGTTGGAAAAGATGCTATTGATCGAGCTCATGCTTCTATTGGTCGATGATTTTTCCATTCTTGCATCCCTTTCAATGCAGTGAATTCTCCATAGTTTCAAGAGATGGTAGACAACATTATTACCATTGGTCATGGATTTAAAGTTCCTACATATCATGATATGCGTGGTTTTATTTTGAAAAAAAATTATCAGGAAATTCAACAAGTTGTCAATTCCTACAAAGAAAAATGAAAACAATATGGATGCACCATTATGGTTGATGGTTGGATAGATCGGAAGAAAAGAACTTTGATTAATTTTCTTGTTTATTGTTCTAAAGGTAAATTTTTTCTTAAATCTGTTGATGCATCTATAGAGATAAAAATTGCAAATATGCTTTGTGATTTGTTTAAAAAAGTTATAGAAGAAGCGGGTTCATAGCATGTTGTTCAATTGGTAACTGATAATGCATCAGATTATAAGTTGGCTAGAGAAATGTTGAAATACACATACCACATATTGTTTGGGCACCATGTGTAGCACATTATTTGGATTTAATGTTGGAAGATATTACAAAAATTGACGTTGTAAGTACGGTGATTGATGATGCACATTTCATTTCTACTTTTATATACAACAACAGTTTTGCACTTGCATTGATGAGAAAATACACATATAGAAAGGAGTTAATTCGGCCCGCAATGACGCGGTTTGCAACTTACTTTTTGGCAATTCAAAGTCTCTTGACATGCAAAGATAAATTAAGAGTCATAGTTGTTAATAAGGGATGGGATGATAGAAAGTGGTGTCGTAATCAAAAGGTGAAGATAATAACCGATCTAATACTTTGTTCTACATTTTGGGAATGATGTGAGATTATTGTATCAACATTTGAGCCACTTGTTCATTTACTATGATTAGTTGATAGTGATGAAAGACCTTCAATGGGATATATTTTTGAAAGCATGCGAAGGGCAAAGAAAGCAATAGAGAAAACTTTCAAAAAAATCAATATGGATACATGGTCTAGAGTACTTGAAGCAATTGAGAGACTAAATCGTGACGACATGGAAGCACAAGTTAGTACCAGTGAAGATGTAAAATTATATCGAGATGTTGTAGGAGACTTTGGGAGGCCAGCGGCTATAGTAGCACGTTATACATTGGATCTAGGTATTCAAAAGTTAGATTATAATATTTTTTTTTGAAAATTTAACTACATTACTTTTCTATATAATATTGCAACTCTTTGGTGGGAGTCCTATGGGTGCAGTGCTCCAAAACTACAAGCCGTTGCTATTAAAGTCTTGAGCCAAACTTGTAGCTCATCTGGTTGCGAGCGAAATTAGTCTGTATTTGAACGTATACACACAAAAAAGAGAAACAGATTGGAGCATGGAAGATTGAATGATCTTGTTTATGTTCAATATAATTTACATTTTCTTGAGAGGTATGATTAAATTCAATGTATTTTGTGATTAATTTATTTTTTATATGTTCTCTTTAACTTCTATTCTCATTATGTAGAAAAAAAAGGAAGGTTGGCTTCGATCCTATATCTTTAGATAACATAGATATTTTGGAATAATGGACCATGGAGTCTGAAGACTCTGAAGATCTATTTACTGAAGAAGATGTTGAGACTTGGATGCAAATGGACCAACCACAAGCTGCAATTGCTACTGCAGAAATTGAACATTTTGGTAATATTTTATAAACTTCTTTTTTAATTATTTAGTTTTTTTACTTTCATAACAATTTATTTCAAAGACTAATATTTGATTGTAATATCCATTAATAGGGTCAATGCTAATCCAAGAAGATCAGGAACAAAATAGAGAAAGTTGATGAAATTCATGAAGATGCAATTGTGGAGATGCTTCTTTTTGGATATTTTGAAGATATCAACTTTGAATTTTTTTTGAATTATATATCTCAAATATATTTCTATTCAGTAGTGTTTTGTACTCACTTTAGACCAAAATCGTAGTTAAACTTTGCTCAAAATTGAACAATGATGAGTGATTTGAACATTTTCAATTACAGTACAATTTTAAATATTTTTTTCTTATTTTTAGGTGGTTAATTTCTTCAAGTAAATTAAAATTAATTTTTTCTAAATATCTTATATCCTTCCATTAATATTTTAAATTTCATTGGAAATATTCTAATCAATCATATAGGAACAAAAAAAGATAAAAAAAATTGCACCTATTTCAGGTCAGTACACTCTTATTTTTTTCTTGATTTGCATAATAATTTTAATATGATGTACTCGAATGTATTGTTGATGCCAAGTGTAATTTTTATATTACATAGCATTTATATATTTAATTTAATTTTGAAATAATTAAAATAAATTAAATATAATTATTACGTCATAATTATGTCATGCTGACGTCACAGTTCAAAACGGTTTGAACCACGGTTGAACCAGTTGGACCTGAATTGGAAATAAAAACGGTTCAGTTCCCGGTTCAGTTTTTAAAACATTGATCACTGTTGGAATAGTTGCAATGACATATTGTATTTGGATTTTGTAATTTCCTAATTTTAAGCATTAAAAATTGCAATTTCACCAAAATTTAAACTGCAGAAGATTATAATTTGCATGTAATTAGAAAAGAAAAAAGATTGCTATTTGCATCTATCAAAATCTAAGTTGCAGAATATGCAAGATGATATATGTGGCAACATAAACGCATAGCCAAATAAATGTATTTTTGCTAGCAGAAGATCATAATCGTGATGGAAAACCCATTGACGGGTGTAATTACAACGAAAGTACATGTTGTAAAATGGCATTATAAGCTGTTGATTTTCAATTTCGCTATAATTTTTATTGCCAAAATTGTTAATTTCTTCTTGTAAAAATAGTAATGTATAGGGCAGGAGCATTGTTGGATTTTGGCTTGGGGTGCCCACCATTAGCTATACGATGAATTTTGCTGAGAGTGCCGTTGAGATTTATGGTGTGTAGTGGGATTGGAAGGAGGTTTCCACATCACTAAAATTATGGAAGAAGGCTGCAAATGATCATCGGTATTGGCAATTGTAAAAGGTAGATGCTGGCTGCTAGATTAAGAGATGCTGCTACATTTGTGGTATTTTGTTGTTGGACACGAAGAGGGCAGCTAGGCAATGGCTATTTCTCATGATCTAGGTCATCAAATGGAGAGATTCTAATGCACTTCATCACCTTCACAGGAGAGAGTTGTCATTTCACAGAAAAATTTAATGGTGGAAGATTTCCTTATAAACTGCAGCATAGAATTATATCAAGAGAGTGGATAAAATGAAAACGTTTTTATTTTTCCTATAAACACAAATGCAGGCAATATGGTCATTTCTTACATGTGAGTATGATTGAAAGTAACCTGTGAGTATGGGTAGGTAAGACAGCTTATAGTAATTTGTGGTGTATTTTCTTTTATAAGCAACCATCTGCTTTTAATAAACCAATATTAATCATAAATGATCTTAGACATCTAATATGTGTAACATAATTATCATAAATGATGATATAAAATGTAGTCTCAAAATATGAAACAGTGCATTAGATTTGTAAAAAAATATAACTAAATGATCAAAGTAATTTAGCTTGTTTTATGATTTTTACAGTTTTTATGAATTTTCCATGGAAAATAAGTTGTATAGATTATCTATCTTCGTTTTATCCCGTAAAATGTATTTTACAAGTTATTTAAATACAGTAGAAAGTGTCTATACGTAATTGATAGTTTTGGTTATTTTATGAATTTTACAAAATAGATGATTTTTTATAGTCGTTTAATGATACATGGTTTACATTTTTGACACAGATTTTACAATAATGCTATAAAATCACAAACTTATATCTTCATATTTTATGATTTTTATGGATTATTCAAATTCAAATGACTTGATTTTATGAGTTTTACAGATTACTCAAATTCCTTTGAACCGATTTGATGAATTCAATAGATTATTCATATAATCTGTGTTGAACATATTATTTGTCAAATAATACTAAATTTTTTAAAATATTAAATAACACGTTTTAAAAGCATATTAAAAATCGATTATTTACCTTTTTATCGCATAACCTGATTAAGGTATTAACATATAATTTTAATTTACTTTGTTATTTATTTAATAGGTATAAAATAAATATTAAAAGTTATAATTGTTTAGAATAAATTCATACAAATAACCCATCATTTCGGGAATATGAGTTGATATGCACTATTTAAAAAAATAATAATAATTGGCGCCTAAAATTTTAAGGATTGAATATCGATAATGAGATGCATGTTGCGAATATTGTTCTCAGCCCGTGCTATAAACTATGAAATAATGGTATCCCCAAAAATTATATTGTGCATCGACTAAATTATTTGTATAAATTGTATCAATATACAAAGTTAACAAGTTCAAAATTATAAGAAGAATCAAGTGTCGTGCACTTTTTTCAGTATGATTGATGGCAAAAATTTTAATCATTGAGCACTGATAACAAAGTGCAGTTTGCACTTTTTTTCAGTTGTACTAAAGACCAAAAAATTATTTGTACTTCCTAAAATATTAGAATATCCAATCGAGAGTTAATTAAATAATTTTCTTTGTTGATATAAAGATTATTAAGAATTAAAAAAAATTACTTATATAAGTTATATTTATTAAATCCTCTTCTGCGTTGAATAAATTAATGTGATCACAATTTTTTTGGACCTTGTGACATGTAAGCAATTTGAACCAAGATAAATATAGTATTTATGTGAGAACATTATAATGCTAATAATTTGGACCAAGTCACAAAAATAAATTCATTTTGTAACGTAGTTAGATATGAGATAAATTACATGCAGAAATTGTTATTCGATACCTAGTAAAATTTACTCAAAATAATTATAATCAAGATGAAAAAGGCTCACATGAAAATGTCATTTAACAGGAAATTTCAATTGTTTGTCACAAAAATAATTTTTTTTAATAAGCTTGACTTTGAAGTTATGAAGCCCAAACAAAATATGTTCACAATTTTATTTAGAACGCGTAATGTTGACCCAAAAATAAGTACATTTTATTATTAAAATTTATTACACTGGAATGCCCAAACCTCAAACAATGTGCAAATTTTAACTGTTCATTATACACATAAATTTATTTTTATTGAGGGTGGCTTAAATATCAATTAAGATCAAGTAAATTATTTGCAAAAAAATATTTAGCACCATAGATCTATGCAATTATCACATGAGAATTTTAAATATGAAAATAAATTAAACTAGGGCAACCAAGCCTTAAGCAATGGATAATTTTAAATGTTCGTTATACATATAATTTTTTTTTTATGAAGGGTGGCTTAAATATTATGAAAGATGAACTAAATTAGTTGCAAAAAAAATTTTGGTACCATGTATCGTTAACCAATAATATTTGTCAAATGAAAATTTTAATTAATACTTAAATTTAAATAGTTGTCATAGAAGCAATTTTATTTGCATGTCCAATAAATAATCTTTACAGATTATATTTGGTAGCCCATAATATTCAGTGCCTAAATTTTATTTGGCAATCGTACCAGAAAAGAAATGTAATGCTAAATAAATTAATTTGTGTGATTTAACTGCTCTGCTCAATAATCGGTTGGTAGTAATAAAAAATTGGACGATAAAATGGTGTCTGTGGTTAATAGTAAAATGCTTAAAAAATTTTTTTATCTTTCCAATGCCTGAGATATACGTATATGCTGCTTTGAAATAACTATTCTATGGCTGCCCGGTCATTCGCATGTTTTATCTCGGTCAGTATTCTTCTTCCTCGCAAGCATTTTCAGCCGGTCTCTTTTCCGGATTGCTTTCCAATAGGGGTGCAACTTGGGTCGGGTAGGTCCGGGTATGGGTGGAACCTACCCTTACCCATTTTTTGAAAACTTCTACCCTACCCTATTTTAGGCCGAGTCGGTCCGGAGTCTACCCTACCCAATTTTTCTGAAGAGCAGGTCGGTTCCGGTTCGGTTCCAAATCGGTTCCTAAAGAAGTCATGCATTCAAAACTGTTTACACATGAATCACTACAAAATATGTAATCTTGTTACATGCAATTAATTGTCTAGACATTGCAAAATAAATAATCAATTACATGTAATCTTCTGCAATCATCAAACCAAAATGAATAATCAATTGCATCCAAAATGAAGGGGCAATGTGGAATAGAATTTGACTTTTTCACTAATGAAAATATCTCATGCTTTGTCCTGACTCATGACACTCGAAAATATCTTCAAATAACATGCAACATTCCTTATATATTAGATTTCCTCTATTTTATTGCATTATGGAAGTTTGTTTCTCTATGCCCCATAGAAGCCTTCCAGAATTTCTGGCCAAGTGCACATCAAATAAAATGCCCTAAAAAGAAACACAGTCTACAATGAAAAATAATGTTATAAAAATTGCATAATCCAAGAACATTATGCGCACTATCATTAGTAACGTAATGAAACACACTAACGAAAACAATTCAGGAATTGATATTTCCTTTTGTTCCAACAGCTGTGTGTGTTGAAAAGATAAGTGCAAGATAACAAATACAGAGTTGCAGATTTGCACCTTCCATTCAACTTAAAGTTAAAATTTTTAGGAGCTTGCAAAGGAAGTAACTTGAGGCTGAACGAAGGACTGCAACTTTTTTTACTTCAGCTTTACCTAATATAGCGTGGAATGGTGTCAGCCCTGGACTAAAGGGAGGGATCCGACCCGTTCTTGTCGAGGAAAGCAAGAAAAGCATCCGGAAGCGGCAACTGACAATGTGATTCCTTCTGAATCAGTGTAAAAGCACTGTCCTCCACCGAACCCATGCATAACATGAAAAATTCATATAGGTCAGAATCAAAGACGGGCTGATAAAATTGACTCTAGTTATGGCAAAATAAACTCTGTCGTCTGCCGTGTTGGGTTTTTTCATGGATTTGGCACAAATTCCATCGTGCCGAGAGAGCGGGGAGGAGAGCGAGAGGGAGAGGAGAGACGCTAGAACCTCAGTAGTTCAGCCCAAACTATATTTGAAACCCGTCCACCAAGCGCTCTTATCGGATCCACCTGTCGCCTAAGTCGGCCGTCGACAGGAGGAGCTGCGCGTCAAGGGCAGAGGGTTAGGGGGGAGAGAGAGAGGAGCACTGGAGCAGGCGAGTAAGGATCGACAGGAGAAGTTGTACCTCTGCACATCGGGCCATCGGCCGTTGATGGGAGGAGTTGTGCCGTAGCTGCAGCTACGCGTCGACTCGTTGAGGGTGGAGGCAGCAGAGTTGCAAAGGTTGGTTATGAAATCAAAATAAAATCAAACGGGACGACGAGAATCGGGATGAGATTTGGGAATTAGGGTTGCATGTTATTACAGGTATATATATATTAAGATGAAATCCGGGTCGGTTCCGAGTACCCAGCACTGGAACCGACCCTACCCGAATTTGAAAAGGGTATTTAATCTACTGAACCGAACCTACCCAATGGGTAGATTCTATGGAACTGAACCGACCCTATTTTGGGTACCCAACGGATCAACCCGCGGGTACCCGGACCAAATTGCACCCCTACTTTCCAAGCCAAGCATTTTCAGCCAGTCCCCTTTTCGTATTGCTTTCCAAGTCAATCGATTTATGCATCTAAGAGATTTTCAGCCAGTTTAAACATTCCAGCTAATCTCTTTATGCGTCTAAGCAATTTCAGCTGGATTGCTTTGGAAGCCCATCTCGTCGCGTGTCTCATATTTTCTGGTTTCTCAGTGTCTCATAACTTCTTTACCATGTTTTTTCGCAAATAGGTTATCCTCTTTGTGTTGCATGCACCACATTTCAAATGAGCATGACTATTCACCATGATGTATTTTAAACTAAAATAAAATTCATTTATTTTATTTGATTTTTATTTGATTTTTCTTCATTAATATGCTTGCCTAATTGCATTTAGGCCTCGGTTGGCCATGCTTATAAATTTCAGCTTTTTTAAAAAGTTCGATTATAAATCAAACTTTTATAAAAAGTGCGATAATATAAAGTTCTCTTTGTTTCCAACTTGTTATATAAATATGTGAATTAGCCTTTAGCTACGTTTCCCTTTATGAAAGGTGGAAAAAGTCAGACAGATTCAATCAAATAGTATAAATTGTTTCTTAGAGGAAGAAAGAGATTGGAAAAATCAAAGAAGAGGACTTTTTACCTAAAGAATATCAAAGTGTGGTCAATTGCAGATATTTTTCACCCAGCAATAGATTTCCTTCCTACAGCAGCGATAAGCCAAATATTCAGCATTTTATTAATTAGGCACTAGTTTGCATTTACACATGTGTTTTTTAGTGGCAGTTGAAAGAGAGAAAAGGGGGGTTCCTAAAATTGACAAGTGACTATGAAGACAAAAGAAAACAAGAATTGCACAAAGTTGTCTATCACATAGACAGGTAAACTATCAAAGTTGAACATTATTGAAATTATAGCAACTTTCAATGAAAAATTATAAATAGTTAGGAAGATAGTCCAATGTATTAGCATTAAGATCTTCAAGTTGGTTTGATGAAAATTAAAACAATTTAATGATTTTTACTGAAGTAAAAGGGTTACTGGAACTAACTTAAGAAGAACTTATAAATTTGTTAAGTGTGAAATTAAATTTATTTATTTATTAAATTAACATAACATCCAAACTATGGCAAGAAAGTAAATAAAAATGTGAGTCATAAGGCTTCATAACCAACAACAATGAATATAGGTAAGTTTTAGAAAGCAATTTAGCAGCAACTGTTATGGTTTGTTTGATGAACTAAAAAAAACAAGGAAAAAATAGGTGAATACAGTCCTGCCTAAAAGATAGGTATATATATTACAGATGGATGTACTCTAAATTAATGATGTAAACTTTCTAAACTAGTTCATGGGAATATTGAACATGGGCTCCAAAAGACCTGCCCAAATAAGCAAGTTCAAACATTTCCAATATTGGTTTGAGCAGCATGATTGGATGGTCAAGTGGTCTTCCCAGATTATGCAAATTAGCATGATTGTGGCATAACGCATAGCCTTTGAACTCTAATCATTAGCTTTAAAAAATTTAAGTGCTAGGTTGAATTTTAAAGGTTCATAGTTGCTGTAATAGTTGTGTCAAAAGGAGCAGTTTCCAAATTTGGATATAAATACAAGTTTTTAAACATATACACCCCTCTAAATTAATGATGTAAACTTTCTAAACTTATTCATGGGAATGTTGAACATGGGCTACAAAAGATCTGCCCAAATAAGCAAATTCAAACATTTCCAATATTGGTTTGAGCAACATGATTGGATGGTCAGGTAGCCTTCCCAAATTATGCAATTTAGCATGATTGTAGCCTAATGCATTGCCTTTGAACTCGAATCATTAGCTTCAAAAAATTCAAGTGCTAGTTTTAATTTTAAACCCTTGAAATTGTTGCAACAATTGTGTCTAAAGGAGTAGTTTCCAACTTTTGATACGAAATTATGAAAATGAATAGTGTGGTGTCTTTTAGCTATTTTCCCAAACTAGATATATCAAATGAGATGTGTGGGTAATGGAGGTTTGTGAGAAATAATGGAATTTTGAAAACCAACTTTTATACCCCCTCAGAAATAAAGACGAGTTGTGAAACATAGGATCATTATAATATGACTAGGTAAACTATTCCCAACTAAGCAATTAAGCAAGCTACATGTGCCTAATGAAAATTGTAATAAGTGCAAAAACTGAAGAAATTAAATTACTTGTCAAAATAAAATTTTCAAAGCAGTGGAAATGGACAATTTTTTCCATCCAAGTCCTATTTTGAAATATGGTGCAAATTGATGTCAAGCAAGTATGTACTTAATGTAAAGTTGTGTAAATTATTAAGTTGAAGGAATTGGATTTACAAAAATTTATATTTCATAACCTTGAAAATGACTTTAAAAAGTGAGATATTAGGGTTAAATCTCAAAATAAAAAGTACTAATGTAAAGTGACCATTGTCATATATTATTTAGGCTAAATAAGATGATAAGTGTCATCTAAAAAAAGAATTATCAATTATAGAATTTTATATGTTGTAGCCTTCGAAGAGCATTTTTAAGTAAAACTTTAATTGCTTTCGTTCATGAATTTAAATGGTTAGCTGAAATCCAAATAATCTAACAATTATCAAAAAGTAAGATGCATGTATGTACTTTAATATAGTGAAACTAATTAATCAAAACATAACTAGCACGCCATTAAAAAATGCTACTCAATAAGAGATATCAAAGAAAATTCAGTAGGATGTGTGAAGTATTTAATAAACTCAAAAAATTGTGAAACTTGGTATGTTTAAATTCCTATATATGGACAATTCATAACTCAAGTTTCATGACAATTCGAATTGAAAAGACATTTGAACAAGCATGCCAAGATAATTACACAACTAATATCAAATCTATGTTCAAATTGAAATTTGGACTTTTGAACCATTTATATGCATTATCCTAACTATATATGAACTCAGACATACTACACTATATAAACTACATATAACTGACAACAATAACTATAAAAGAATAAAGTCTTCATACACAGATATCTTCTAAATTTAAATAGAATGATTAGATAATCATTAGACAGATATATTCATTAGACATCACCAAAATGAACAAATTCAATTTACTTTCAAATAAAGTTAGCATTTAGGAGTTAATTGTTCCTATTAGTTAAAGCCAAACCATCAGGCAACTTAAGGGAACATTATTGTTATGTATATGCTACATTGCATAAATAATCATCAAATTTATTAGGTCATCATTAACGGCGCGCAAATAACTGGTCATCGAGCAATAGCTCTAATTGAGACTTTAACCAAAATTTAAGTAGCCAATAATAGAAATAAAAAAATTCCAATTTTTCAAATTTATACATGCATGGATTTAAGTAGCAAATGGTAGAAATAAAAAACCCTAATTTTTTTCAACTTATACATGCATAGATTTAAGTATGGAATGAAAGAAATAAAAAAACCCTAATTTTTTTTCTAACCTATACATGCACGGATTAAGTAGGGAATGGAAGAAATCAATAAACTAACAGAAATCAAAATTGAAAATGGAAAAACGAACCCCATTAAGCCAAAGATGCTAAAAATGGGGTATTCATCCCAAGATGGCTATAAAATCAAACATAATTCATCAAAGAAAAGTTGGAAACAATTGACATTAGATATAAGACGAAACAAAAGACAATTTAATAGAATAAAAAATCAATAAAAATAAAAAGAGATCCTACGATTTTATTCCTGGATAATGAAGATTAGCTTATTCCATGTTGATTTTAAAAATAAAAATAAACTCTAGATTCCATGGCTACATGATCAATCAAAACAGAGGAAAACAAGCATGGATCATGAGGAGATTCCAATGTAGAGGATAGAGAATGAAGACGCCCGCACGCAATTTGATTGCACCCCAAATCGTGGTCTGCATGCATAGATTTAAATGAGAAATGAAATAAAGCAAAAATTCAACTTTTTCAAGCTCACCTTCGTCGACGCAAAATCCGGTAGCTCTTCCTAGCTTCTCCTCTTCTTTGTTGATCGTGCGATTGGTAGCGTCAAATGGACATGCAGCTTCTCCTCTTGGCTTCTCCTCTTCTATCTCCCTCGTTTGCTCCCTCCTCTCAGTCACTCTCTCTATCTCGTCGATGCAAAATTAGGCAACTCTTACCAGCTTCTCCTCTTCTCCAGTGACTGTGCGACAGGCAACTCCTCCTCTTGGCTTTTCCTCTTCTATCTCCCTCGTTTGCTCCATTCTCTCAGTCACTTCTTTATCCCGTCGAAAGAGGCAGCTTCCACCTATACAACACTAGTGCTACCCACAATTTACCCACAAGTATAGCCCTCTCACCATACTCAACTTTTCTCACAACAGACACACCATACTTCACGTTACATCGCATGCAAAGTGGGCTAGCCTATTTATAGATGTGATTCACAGCCATGCATTAAAATGAATTTAGTCGACAGCCATAAATTTTGAAAAATGCTCCAGCCATTAGCTGCAAATTCGGAAAAATCTTTCCTGCTAGTTGGTATTTTTTTTTTTATTGCATCTGGAATATTCAAGAATCCGGATAGGCAGTGCTTGTTCTTTTACTTACAAGTTTTTCTCTATTTTAATAATTTTGAATATTTCCCACATAGTTTTGCCTAAAATTTCATTTATATCTATGCTAATTTACGAAATGAAGAATATGTCCAAGGCTTACTTATAATTCTATGATTAAAACTTTACATTCAAATGATATACGATTCTATTATTGTAAAGGTTTAATTGTACTCACACATTTTTAATGGTTAACCATTTAGATCAAATATCATCTTGAGAGATGATCTTTAACGCTCACGCGCAAATGCCCAGGCTTTTCGACCACCTCATCTTACCATTGGTTCATAGCTCATAACATCTCAGCTGTTCAATATTTAAAATTCCCACTACAGAGTTAACGTACATTTATTGCATGAAAATTTTATCTATAGGCCCCTCTGCCAACTAATGAAAATTTACACAACAATACCCCTGCAGTTGCTTTTGAGTTTTGGCCCTCTCCCTCCAGTTATATCCCATTCCATTCTCTCATCCTCTCTCTCGTCTTGTCCTCTTCTCCATCACTACACGACGCCATCGCCACTACATTCTGCTATTCCCTCCCCCTCCTACATGCCCTTCTCTCTCCCTTTCGCCACTGCCTCTTGATTCATGGCCCTTTTCTCTCTCTTGCATGTGGTTGCACTAGGTCGTCCTCTCTTCCATCCCCTCGTCTTTCTTACCTGCGATCTTTTTCTTCTCCTTCGACGACAATGGTTCGTCAGCTAGCTGCATCAATAAATTTCATGCTTTCTATAAGATTTTAGTTTCAAAGATGGGATTTTGGGTTTATTTCGAAGGGTCAATTACAGCAGACAGATTTAATGTCGTCATTGGATGTTTGCTGTCATGCCCTAGCTTGGTTTTGTAGATGAAATTTTGTATTTTTTAAAAATAAAAAAAAATTGTGGTAGAATGGTTCAAGCTTGAAAAGAAACGCCTTGCCTCTTGATTCATAGCCCTCTTTTTCTCTTGGTTGAAAACAGGCTAGTTGCGTATGCCAAAACCTGCATTTTTTCAAAAAATTGGTAATAAATGATGAGAATTTGATCATTTTTAGGTCAATGGCCAGTGATTACTTAAAATGATGTGGCGAATTCTATTTGATTGGATATGCGTGCAAGATGTGGTTTGATCGAATGAAATTATTTTCAAGTGGGAGGCTGAAGGATTGACTAAAGATCTAATCATTCAAACACTTGAGCCAGCCATGTTAATTGGGATTTTCCTCATTACGAGTGGGAGGCTGAAGGATGTGCTTATGTAATCTTGGATATCGATGAACCAGATCAGGTTAATGTTAGTGTTGTAAGGATAACAAATGAATCCCACCTTGTACAAACAAAGAAGTCTAAGGATAACAAATGTAGATTACAGTTTCTACAAATTACAAATTTTTTAGTCATTGACTTCCATTGATTTATTGATAGTTTCATAGAAATAAGATACGATAGCCCTTTAAAAGCTCTAAAGATATAAAAAGAGCACTATTTAGTAGAACATGTTATGGTGAGAAATGCATATAAGTGTTGAAACAAAATTGTTTAGCAATGATTGGTTAAAAAATTTAGTCAGTTCACTAAAACCACAATCAACTCTTTAGCTGACTAATGTTGCTCGTATTTTTATTTTTAATCAAATGCAAGAATGTTAGCATGCAATTTATGCAATATTTATGCCTTAGTTATGGATAGAAATGAAGACAAATGCATAAACAAATGTGTTTAGTGATGAATAGTTAAAAAATTTAGCCAGTTACAGGAAATATGTAAAGTTTCTTTCCATTTAATGGCTCAAGTCATGAAATATGTTGTCTTTTTTATTGACTTTGGATTATTTTTGGTAAGCCTCTAAGCACCTTTAACTTTGTAATGACTGGTAATATACAATTTCAATGCTAATTTTTTATAATCTAGGGTAGTGGTTTGAAGAAACACTTGAAGAGGCTCAATGCACGGAAGCAAGAGATACTTCACAAACTTAGGGGTGCAATTGTCATGGGTGGAGAGTTTTCATTTGCTTGGTCCTTCAGTGGCTTTACCAACTCAGCTGGTATATATTATTGAAGCTTGGCATGGATACAATGGAAAAAATTTTTTAAATTGGTCCAACAGATGTAACAAATATCACAGTTTGTGAAATCAGTCTAAGCATCCAACAAATGTGACAAATATTGTGTCATACTTGTATATGCTTGCTAGAAATTTGGGATAGTGGTAATGTATTTTGGAATTTTGTTTCTATAACTAGAAGCTTGTTGTAGTTAACTCCCTTAGACTTATTCATAACCGGTTCTCTTCAAATCAACCCAACTATTATTTTCAATGCTACTGCGATCCAATTCAAATCCAATTGCAATCCAACCAAAACATTTTAAACAACTTGGATTCAGAAACGCAAAAAAAGAAAATACATGGCTAGATCCATTCATTCAGTTCTAAACACATATACATATTCATTTTTTTTTCCAAATAGCATTCCCATTATATTTGATACAAGTTTTCATTTGTGCTTATTAATGGTAAACATATAATATAAGCTATCCTTTAAGAGCATTTTCAACACAAATGCACCAATTCTCTTACAATAACAACTATAAAAACACAAGAACTCAATACAATATGTTTGTATCTCTTGCTAAAGATGAACTCAATGTACTTGTATCACTTGGCTAAACAATGTGCTTGTATCTCTTGCGAAAAAATCAGATTCAACATGGCTGGCTCGAGTATTTGAATGAGAAAAAATCTCTTGTATCTCTTGACATGGCTGGCTTGAGTGTTTGTATGATTAGATCTTCAGTCCATTCTTCACCCTCCCACTTGCAAATAATCTCACTAAATCAAACCACATTGTAAACACAAATCTAATCAAATAGAATTTTCCATCCCATCTGAAGTAATCACTAGCCCCACCATGACCACTGGCCCAAAAATGATCTAATTCTCATAATTTTCTCCAAATTTTTGAAACGAATGAAGGTTCCGGAGCATTTATTTGTAAGCTTGAAACACTCTCCCGCAGCTTTCTTTTCCATTTTAAAAAATATAAAACTTCATCTACAAAACCAAGCTAAGGGCGTGACAACACACATCCAACGATGGCAGTAAATCTGTTTGCTATATAATTGGCTTAGCGAAATAAACCCAAAATCCCATCTTTGAAATCGAAATTTTATAAAAAAAAATATGGAATTTAACGATGTAACTAGCTGAAGAACCATCATCATTGAAGGAGTAGATAGACCACAGGCAGAAGAGGAGAGGGGATGTAAGAGAGGATGACCTAGGGCGGCCACATGCAAGAGAGAGAAAGGGCAGTGAATCGAGAGGCAACAGCAAAAAGGAGAGAGAATTTTATAATAAATTTTATTATAAAATTTCTATTAAATGTAGTTGTTTACTAAATTGATTATTTAATTAATCCCAAAAAGTAACACATATTTATATATTAAATCTAAATTAGAGATATATATATATATAATTTATTACAATTTTAGTTTTACAGCGTCATATATATAATAATTTTTACAGTTTTATATATTTATGTAAAATTTGATTTTATTTAATTTAAATTAGTTAACATTTGTAATTATAAATTTATATATTTATTTAGTTTTAAAATTATTTAAAGGTTTGCGTAGTTTTGAAATGCATTATTAATTATATATCTTTTGCAAAATACACAAATTATGTAAAATATTTATAAAATATCAAAAATTAGATGCGGCTTGATGCGGTTAGATGCTGTTAGATTAAGGTGGATTTCATCAAATCGTATTATCTAGGTTTCAAATTTCTTAATTATGTGTAAATGACCTTATAAGGGGCCTAGGACCATATTATAGGTGTTAAATTAGGATTAACTTATTAATTTCAAAAATTAGATACGGTTAGATGCATTTAGATGCTGTTAAATGCTGTTAGATGATGTTCGATGCGGTTAGATGCGGTTAAAGATTAAGGTGAATTTCATTAAATCATATTATCTTGATTTCAAATTCCGTAATTAAGGTGTAAATGACCTTATAAAGGGCCTAGGATCATTTTACAGGTGTTAAATTATGATTAACTTATTAATTTTAAAAATTAGATGTAGTTAGACGTAGTTAATCACGTTAAATCGTATTATTTGGGTTTCAAATTCCGTAATTAATGTGTAAATGACCTTATAATGGGCCTAAGATCATATTATAGATATTAAATTAGGATTAACTTATTAATTTCAAAAATTAGATGCGGTTAGACGCGGTTAGACGCTATTAGATTAAAGTGATTTCATTAAATCATATTATTTAGGTTTCAAATTTCACAATTAATGTATAAATGATGTTATAAGGGGCCTATGATGATATTACTGTTGTTAAATTATGATTAACTTAATAATTTCAAAAATTCGATGCAGTTAGATGCTATTAGATCTAGTTAGATATGGTTAGATGCGGTTAGATTCTATTATATTAGGAAAATAAAAAAATATTAATAAATTTTCAAAAAATCAAAAAAATAAAAGAAATTGTTTTTTTTAGAGTACCTTAATTATATTAACTTTAAATAATATAAAATAACTCCTAATAAAAATTATATTTTCCAACTTTACCAATTATAATGAAATCTTTTTAAAAAATACATTTTTGTACACAAATGTTAGACGCTATTAGATTAAAGTGATTTCATTAAATCATATTATTTAGGTTTCAAATTCCACAATTAATTTATAAATGATGTTATAAGGGGTCTACGATGATATTACTGGTGTTAAATTATGATTAACTTAATAATTTCAAAAATTCGATGCAGTTAGATGCTATTAGATCTAGTTAGATATGGTTAGATGCGGTTAGATTCTATTATATTAGGAAAATAAAAAAATATTAATAAATTTTCAAAAAATCAAAAAAATAAAAGAAATTGTTTTTTTTAGAGTACCTTAATTATATTAACTTTAAATAATATAAAAATAACTCCTAATAAAAATTATATTTTCCAACTTTACAAATTATAATGAAATCTTTTTAAAAAATACATTTTTGTACACAAATGTTTTTAGAAATTGTCAAATAATAAAAAATTATGTCTACATACATTTTAGTAGTTGATCCAGCAGATGAATGGAATAGATTGAGATTTCGTAGATATATAATACAAATTTTATCAAAAAACCACACATACTCATGTTTTTAAACAAATATACTCACGCTGTAAAATTACCTCAATACCCTACTTCCATTTTTTCTGGTAGAGAAGGCTCCCCATGAGTTGGGCCTCATTCCTCCCAAGCATTTTCAGCCGGTCTCTTTTTCGGATTGCTTTCCAAGCCAAGCATTTTCAGCCGGTCCCCTTTTCGTATTGCTTTCCAAGTCAATCGATTTATGCATCCAAGAGATTTTCAGCCAGTTTAAACATTCCAGCTAATCTCTTTATGCGTCTAAGCAATTTCAGCCGGATTGCTTTGGAAGCCCATCTCTTGGTGCGTCTCATGTTTTCTGGTTTCTCAGTGCATCTCCCAGTCATGAATCGGCAAAGCAATGTATTGGGGCTGTGATGTTCATGCAATGATAAGCGTCGGGAGGATTTAACGGAAGAAGAATGGATCAAAATATTCGTCTTCTACAAGAAGAAGTGTCTTATATCCAGGAAACCGTCCAGGTAGAAATACTCTTGTATCGTCTTATCTCTCTAAGGAATTCATGCTCAAGGGTATAAGCATGCTAAGTATCTAGCTAACATGGACACACTCATGTCCCACTGACGGTTGGACCATTCTTCTTAAGTGTTTATATTCTTTATGTTGAAATGGAAAATGGCGAATCATGCATTGAATATTCTTTTGGAATATGTTATGCTAGATTTCACGTGGCGCCGAATTTATCTTCTTTACCATGTTCTTTGGGCAAATAGGTTATCCTCTTAGTGTTGCATGCACCAAATTTCATATGAGCATGACTATTCACCGTGATGAATTTTAAACTAAAATATAATTCAATTATTTTATTTGATTTTTATTTGATTTTTCTTCATTAATATGCTTGCCTAATTGCATTTAGGCTTCAGTTGGCCATGCTTATAAATTTCAGCTTTTTAAAAAAGTTCGATTTGGAAAGCGCTTTTAGTAAAATTTGGAAGAATAATTTTCTTAATAAAAGATGTTTCTTACATACCTCCATGAAGAGACTTTAAACTAATTTTTAAAGTCTGTGAAAGAGCAGGAAAAAAATTATTTCATTTTTTCTAAAATAACATTTATTTCTTTAAACTATCACTTTCATATAGATAAAAAATTTAGAATCTTAAGTAATTTTAAACAAATTTTAAAATAAAATTTGTGATTTTTATAATATAATTTTTACGCTAACTATGTGCATGAATTTTTTCTATTAAAACATGTTGTTTTATTGAAATAAACAATAGTAAATATATAACATAAATAACCTATTTCTTATGCTGCATTGTTATTAGGTAGTCTTTTACTTTTCAACTTCACTTGGAACGTAAGAAAAACAATAGAAGTAAGAAAGATAAAAATATTTTATATAAATATATTATCTGATGAGATATGTTATGACCTTATGATTAATTTGGAAGTACTAGCAACATGAAAATCCTATTTGACATTCGACTTATTATTTAAAAATTTTTAAAAATTCCTAATAAGCCGTCAAAATGGAATTGACGTAAATAAATTTATGAAATATTTTCAACCTATAAAATGTTGTAAATATAAAAATATGATGTACAAATTCATCTTCAATTTATGCTCATCTATTAGAGCTATTTTTGCCATTAGCTTCCACGATATGGAGAAGCTTGAAATTGAAAAACATCTAGAATCATGATTTTTAAACAATTGCGATTTACGATCATAATTTTAAGACTCAGAAATACGCATTTGGGAGTTATCAAATCCACAATTCTGTGGAAAAAAGCATAAACAAATCTTATGCAAATGTTGTCACTTAAGTGTTATCACCCCTTTCAAAACTTTATTTTAAAAAGCATAAACAAAAATATAAAATTAACATAAAATAGTAAAACTTTGTATATAGATTAAACACACTTAAGAAAATATTTTATATAAAAAAACAAATTCCATGAAAATTTTGTCCTTTATAAAAATATTATGCAAATGTTGTATTTTAGATGTTCTATCTACTACATTCACCGCAACTCCTCCTCGCAGTAAAAAATATCCTGATCTATTCATTCCTTATTGCCCAAATACGTCTCACGACAATTGGTGTTGGGCATGAATTCTTTGAAGTGCATTCACATTGAATTTCAGTCTTTACATAAAGTCTAACATAAATTTTTGATCAATTGAATCGGTTGTAACGTAATAAAATCAATCTCACTGGTTGGTTGCAATAAACAGACTATAAAAGTCAAATGAGGTTTTTGATGTAAAACTATTATGTATTTAGCTACTGCATTCTGTTTTGATTTTTTTCTTACTAATGTGTTACATTTCCTTTATTGATATGATATACCAGGCACAATATGAGCAATTGGAAAATGGGATTCGTAGGGATGTAGCGGCTGGAAAGGAGTTAAATGTAAGGCACCGCAATGCACATTTTCTTGTTGATAGGATATATAATTACATGGTACCTACAAAGAAATCCTTCTAATGTCTTCATCATGAATCAGCAATTACTTGATTAGGCAAAAATCAAAAGTTAAGCAGTTGGATGAGTTGCACACGAAGGATTGTGTGGAGTTAAGGTCTCCCAACATGCAATCAAAATTATTTTATAGCATTCCTGAAATTTGGCCTGGCTCCGGTAGCACACTAATTCCCGCAGGGAGGAAATCAACTAACGTTGGAGACTCACCGTTGGTGTTGATATCGGCAGGCCATGAACATGATACTATTGCAAATATTCGTAGAATTCTTGATAAAGTATACACATATACCATTCAAAGTTACACAGATACCATTCAAAGTTGCATGTATTAATCTAGAAAATAACAATGGATGTTGTTTTGGACATATTACAAATGCAGGAGAAAGATGCAGAGTCTTGCATTCATAGAAAACCCATGAGAATACGTGTGTCATGTCCAACAGTTGAGGATTCCATAACTGAGCAATGGGCCCTCACACCAGGTGTAGGCCTTGATGAGCACAAACTATTAAGTTAGATTTTGTGACAGTCATGAGGGCTGATATTCGTTCAATTGAAACCCCGTGCCTCCATCCATATTGGGTTCCACATCTTATTTTTATGATTACTTGCATAATATTTCAACTTGAAAATTTGCTACCACATTGTTTGTGGAAATAGCTACTCAATGCTTACATGTAGGTCTTGAATTTTCAACAAAGAGAATTCGACTATCCCAGGCAGAGACACTACTTTAATACATCTCTCGCAGTTAGTACCATATCTTAATATTGTTCATTCATTGATTGTACTACATATACAAACATACAGGTTGCTAACTGCCTGTCCAACTTGTTATATAAATATGTAAATCTGCCTTTAGCTACGCTTCCCCTTATGAATAGCAGAAAAAGTCAGACAGATTCAATCAAATAGCATAAATTGTTTCTTAGAGGAAGAAAGATATTGAGAAAATAAAAAAAGAGAATTTTTTTACCTAAAGAATATTAGTGTGTGGGGTCAATGGAAGATTTTTTTACCCAACAACAGATTCCCTTTCTGCAGCAATGATAAGCCAAATGTTTAGCATTTCATCAATAGGCACTAGGCTGTATTTACAAATATATTTTTTAGTGGTAGTTGAAAGAGAAAAAGAGAGGAATTCTTGAAATTGACAAGCGACTATAAAAAATGAAAGAAAGCAAGGATTGCACAAAGTTGTCTGTCATATGGGCAGGTAAACTATCAAAGTTGAACATTATTGAAATATCAAAGCTGAACATTATTGAAATTATAACAACTTTTGATGAAAAATTATGAATAGTTAGGAAGATAGTCTAATGTATTAGCCTTAAGATCTTCAAGCTGGTTTGATGAAAATTAAAGCAATTTGATGATTTTTACTAAGGTAAAAGGGCTACTGGCACTAACTTAAGAAGAACATATAAATTCATCAAGTGTGAAACAAAATTTATTTATTTAGTAATATAACATTATAATTGCGGTAAGTTATTTAAGCCTAAAATGATATATCAAAGTCAAGAAAGTAAAGAAAAATATGAGTTGTAAGGTTTCATAACCAACAACCATGAAAATAGATAAGTTTTAGAAAGTAGTTCAGCAACAATGTTTATGCGTTGTTTGTTGAACTAAAAGAAAACCCAAAATAGGTGGAATTTAGTCCTGCATGAAAGATAGATGTATGTTCACTAAATTAATGATAATAAATTTTCTAAACTCGTTCATGAGAATATTGAACATGGGTTGCAAATGACCTGCCCAAAGTGCATTTTAATCCAAACATTTTCAATGTTTGTTTGAGCAGCATGATTCGATGGTCAGGTGGCATCCCAAAAATCCTCAAATTAGCATGATTTTAGCATAACACATAGCCTTTGAATTCTAGTCATTAGCTTCAAAAGATTCAAGTGCAAGGTTGAATTTTAACATCTACAAGTTGCTACATTAGCTGAGTCAAAAGTAGTTTCCAACTTTCAATATGAGTATATGAAAATGAATTGTATTGGGGTGACATGAAACTCCTAATCAACATTCCACCAAGTGGGTTCATTTTGCATTGGGCCTCTTAGCTTTGGACTAATTCCCTTCAAAACCAACGAGGGTTTGGACTGTGTAAATATAAATGGAATGAAATATGAAACCATAATCAAGTCTCTTATCTTGGGAAGGGTTTCTAACAAGTTGCGTACATGATTAGTACAGATATACAAATTCTAACTGTCTGTCCAACTTGTTATATAAATATGTGAATTGGCTTTTGGCTACGTTTCCCTTTATGAAGGGTGGAAAAAGTCAGACATATTCAATCAAATAGCATAAATTGTTTCTTAGAGGAAGAAAGAGATTGGAAAAATCAAAGAAGAGGACTTTTTACCTAAAGAATATCAAAGTGTGGTCAATGACAGATATTTTTCACCCAGCAGTAGATTTCCTTCCCACAGCAATGATAAGCCAAATATTCAGCATTTTATTAATTAGGCACTAGTTTACATTTACAAATGTGTTTTTTAGTGGCAGTTGAAAGAGAAAGAGGGGGGTTCCTAAAATTAATAAGTGACTATGAAGATAAAAGAAAGCAAGGATTGCACAAAGTTGTCTATCACATGGACAAGTGAACTATTGAAGTTGAACATTATTGAAATTATAGAAACTTTCAATGAAAAATTATAAATAGTTAGGAATACAGTCTAATGTATTAGCATTAAGATTTTCAAGTTGGTTTGATGAAAATTAAAATAATTTAATGATTTTTACTAAGGAAAAAGGGCTACTGGAGCTAACTTAAGAAGAGTTGGAGATAAAAGAAAGGGAGACAAGAAGCTAAAAGAAATTATAATTAACTAACAACTTAATTAAAACTATTCTAAGAAAGCAATAAAAGCTATGAAATTCAACTATTAAAACAGGAAAGAGAATTACATTAAATTTAATCTAAAAATTACAAAACATAAAATAAAACAGTAAATCTAATCTAAAAATTAAAACTACAAATTAAAGATTACCAACTACGAAGCACTACAAACCATAAAGCAACAAAATAAAATTTACATCACCCAAATATGAAGAGCAAATCTCCACCTAATGAAAATTTTATTGCTTGGCCCCACCTCCTTGCTACGAGTCCCACAAAATGGGTCCCACCCAAGGGAGAGGATTGCTTGTTGATATATGTGGGTCCTTCTAGGCAAGATGGACCCATCTTTTTATGCTTGTGGAGCACCCCCTCTTGAGCTTTGAGAATCCGATGTGGGATTCCATCTTCAACGTCACTGTTGCTACCATTTGCCTTGGATCTCTTCTGCTTTAGCCTGCCTGTTTCGCACCTTCCTTCTCACGTTGTCTGCCCAATTCGAGAAACAGGACCAACGAAGCTGCCCAAAATTGCATCCATCTTCCTTCATACTTCCTTCATATATTTGGCAATAGCAAATCCATTCCAAACTTCATTGACCCAACAACAGAAGAACCCAGTATTGGCCACATCTTCAAGTCGGTGGCAACTCAAATCACCAGCCAGCAACACTGCTGCTGACGGATGGCTGGATTTTCGTGGTGCTGAAATGGTTTTCGGAGTTACAGAGGAAGGAGGCTGATCAGACGTAGAAAGAGGGCCAACTGGTAACTTGGTTTGGTCTAGTGGAAAAGGGATGGAAACAGATCACCAATCTGAGGAGAAAATTGCAGACATGGAGGAATTTGGGCACTGCTCTATTTGCTGCCAATTTTAATTTCTAGTTGGATTTTAATGGCTGCCTGCTACTTCTAGGTGCTTGGATTTTTTCTATTTGGGGCTTTTGAAACTAACGGTGCAGGTTTGGATTAGAGGAGATGCAGCCGAGCTTGGGGAAAATGGAGCTGGAAGGCAAGGAAAGGGCTGCCATAATCGGTGGAGTTGCTGTCGGTGAGATTGGGAAAATGGATGGTTGCAAATCAAATCCTAATTCGTGCTGCCTGCATTGCCTGATTTTCCTCGCTGATTGAGGAGGTAATAGGCTGCTGTTATGAAATCGGTGGCGAGTACTACCAAAAATGGGTGCCGTGGGTTTTCTGTCGCTGGTGACGTGCTGCCCAAATGGTCGTCATCTTCTTGGGAGACGATCACGTTCAAGTGCTGGTGCTGATTCATGGCATAGCTTGGTTCGGTCAGGTGGAAAAGGGATGGGAGTAGGAAGGCCGTGAGAGCTGGGAGCTACTGACGATAGGCGAGAAGGAAGATAGGCAGAAGGGAGACTGAGAGGGATGTGGTGAGGATGTGAGGGCTAACGATGACCGCCGAGCAGGGAGAGGAGGAGGCTGAGAGGGGAAAATGGAAAGACCGCAAGGGCTGACGACGACCAGCTAGCAGCAAGACAGGGAAGCCGGAGAAGTTGCTGATGACGGCAAAGAGGAAGAGAGGGAAGGCGAAGAGGTGCAAGCAGGCAGGGCATGGGTGTCATGGCTGCAGATTTGGATTTGAAGCCCGAGAAGATGATAATGTCATCGGTCTTTAAGGTTTTCTTCCACCTCTCGATCCGCGACTCCGATCAACCAATCCTTGCACTTGTTGCTGGATCTGAAGAAGAAATGAGAGGCACCACCATTGTCAGATGTGCTCACTAGTCGGGGAAGATGCGACCATGACCGAAGCTTGGAGAAGATGGGATGCTTGCTGCCGTTGGAATTGTATGGGGCTGATCTGCTGCAAGAGCTCGTCTTCAAGACTGCCGGAGAAGAGGAAGTGCTACCATAAAAATGGGTGCCGGTTTGCCTGGACAGTCGTTGCTGCCATGGCTGCAGATTTGGGGAGAATGGTGGAGTACCGAACCGGTGCTCCAACGGTGTGCGGTCGCGTGTACTCATGCAGAAAACGAAAACTTGGATTTAAACATTTAATTTTTTGTCAAAATAGTTTTAATAAGATCGCAGAGATTTTTTAATTTACTTTTTAGCCCCTTTTGAATTTATTTTATGAAATTTTAAGATTTTACAACAATTTACTCTGCACCCATATTTCAAAGTTAGCCTATTTAATCCCTTTTAGCATGTCTAATTATTTTTATAATTTTATATTTTCCAAAATATTGCAAAATGACCCGTTTTATAGTAAAATTAAAGATTCTATCAAAAATATGATTTTCATGAAATTCCACTTAAAACATGCATTTAATTAATGTTCTAATATTTAAGCTGTAAATTTAATATGAAATTAAATGAAAATTTTTAGACTTATCTGGAAGGTCAAGTGGTCTTCCCAAATTATGCAAATTAGCATGATTGTAGCTTAACACATAGCCTTTGAACTCTAATAATTAGCTTCAAAAAATTCAAGTGCTAGGTTGAATCTTAAAGTCTCAAAGTTGCTGAATAGTTGTGCAAAAGGAGTAGCCTCCAACTTTGGATATGAAATTATGAAAATGAACGGTATGGTGCCTTTTAGCTATTTTCCTAAGCTAGCTATATCAAATAGGATGTGTGGGTAATAAAGGTCTGTAAGAAATCATGGAATTTCGAAAACCCACTTTTATACCCCTTGAAAATAAAGACAAGTTTTTAAATATATGCACCCCTCTAAATTAATGATGTGAACATTCTAAACTCATTCATGGGAATATTGAACATGGGCTCCAAAAGATCTGCCCAAATAAGCAAGTTCAAACATTTCTAATATTGGTTTGAGCAGCATGATTGGATGGTCAAGTAGCCTTCCCAAATTATGCAAATTAGCATGATTGTTGCCTAATGCATTGCCTTTGAACTCTAATGATTAGCTTCAAAAAATTCAAGTGCTAGGTTGAATTCTAAAGTCTTGAAGTTGCTGCAATAGTTGTGTTGAAAGGAGTAGTTTCCAACTTTGGATATGAAATTATGAAAATGAATAGTATGGTGTCTTTTAGCTATTTTCCAAGCTAGATATATCAAATGGGATGTGTGGGTAATGGAGGTTTGTGAGAAATAATGGAATTTCGAAAACCTGCTTTTATACCCCTCAGAAATAAAGATGAGTTGTCAAACATAGGATCATTATAATATGATCGGGTAAACTATTCCCAAGTAAGCAATTAAGCAAGCTACATGTGCCTAATGAAAATTGTAAAAAGTGCAAAAATTGAAGAAATTAAATTACTTGTCAAAATACAATTTTCATAGCAATGGAAATGGACAATTTTGTCCATCCAAGTCGTATTTTAAAAAATGGTGTAAATTGATGTCAAGCGAGTATATACTTAATGTAAAGTTGTGTAAATTATCAAGTTGAAGGAATTCTATGATTTACAAAAATTTATATTTCATAGCCTTGAAAATGATTTTAAAAAGTGAGATATTAGGGTCAAATCTCAAAATAATAAGTAATAATGCAAAGTGACCATTGTCACATATTATTTAGGTTAAATAAGACGATAAGTGTCATCCAAAAAAAGAACTATCAGTTATAGAATTTTATATGTTGTAGCCTTCAAAGAGCATTTTCAAGTAAAACTTTAGTTGCTTTCGTTCATGAATTAAAATGTTAGATGAAATTCAAATAATCTAACAATGATCAAAAAGTAAGATGCATGTATGTACTTTAATATGGTGAAACTAATTAATCAAAACAGAACTAGCACGCCATTAAAAAATGCTACTCAATAAAAGATATCAAAGATAATTCAGTAGGATGTGTGAAGTATTTAGTAAACTCGAAAAATTGTGAAACTTGGCATGCTTAAATTCCTATATATGAAAAATTTGTAACCCAAGTTTCATGACAATTCGAATTGAAAAAGACATTCGAACAAGCATGCCCAGATAAGTCCACAACTAATATCAAATCTATGTTCAAATTGAAATTTGGACTTTTGAACCATTTATATACATTATTCTAACTATATATGAACTGATGTAGGATAAGTAGAGAAGAAAATAGAAGAAAGAAGAAGAAACCTCTAAAGAGATGAGAATAGAAGAAGGAAGGTAAAAGGAGTAGAAGAACAAGGAGAAAGATAAAGAAAAGAGGAGCAGAAGAGAAAAAACCAAGAAACACTTCTTTATAATGCTCAAAACCAATGTCCCTTTAGAGCTTACAAGGATTGTATTTATAGGTGAACATACCACCTAATCTTAGCAAATGAAATCCTTTTAGAAAAAGAAACTGTATATTTTAAGTAAACTTCTTAAGGAAGTAAACTTAAAATAGATACATACTTATTTTAAACAGATTCTAAAATAATCTAGGAAAATCCTTCTAGAAAAGGAAATTATATATTTTAAGTAAACTTAAAATAGATAGATGCTTATTTTAAACAGATTCTAAAATATCATAGGAATCTTCTAATATCTTTAAAAAATAGCAAAATAAAATCTTTCTAAAATATCTTAGAATTATTTTCCTTTTACAAAATTCTTGCTCCTAGAATAGACAAATTTGAAAAATTTCTTTCTATTTTCATCAATTCTTTCTGGTTTCGAAAAACTCGCCACTGGAGAGTTCAGACTTTGATATTGCTCAAGAATATTTGGATCCAAGTGACGTAGGTCATCTCCAGTAACCCATGTAACATCAGAATCAAGCTTATTTTTCCACTTGACAAGAAATCTGTGCATAATGCCCGATCCAGTAGTGGCAAGTTCATCTTGTAGGATATTTTCTATATGATCTGAAAAAGTAGATGGTACTCGTGGAAGTATAAGCACATGTGGTGACGTTGAACTATTATCTATTGAAATTCCTACAAAAAAATTGGAGGCTCAAAAGTACCTCGGTAAGAAAACAAATCCTCTATATTGAAAGTAAAACTAATTCCTATATCTGAAGGTAAATCAAGTTCATATGCATTAGATCCTAATTTTCTTAAAACACGAAAGGAGCCATTGGCTCGTGCATGCAATTTCTTAAAAGAATTTTTCAGATATCTTTCTGGATGTACACAAGCCATGACATATTCTCCAACATCAGATTCATGTTTTCTTTTATGAACAGCTGTGGTAAGCTTATAATTTTCATTGCTTAGAGTAATCTTTCTTCTAATATCAACATGAACATCTCGAATGTGTTGAGCAAAAGATTCAGCAGTAGCAGATGAACGGGTATCAATGGATAAAGGAATTAAATCAATGGGAGCTCGAAGAATCCATAAAAATTTTATTAGCTGATACCATAAATCCTAAGAAAATCACATGATTTGTCAAAAATAACATTATTTGAGGTTTACAAAGAACTTTTCAGATCAAAGCATCTCAAGAACAATTTTTAAATATTGCAAGTGTTCTTCCTTAGAACAGCTATAAATGAGAATATCATCAAAATAGACTACCGTAAACTTTTCAATGAAAGGTTGAAATACTTGGTTCATGATTCCCATAAATGTATTTGGGGCATTTGATAGTCTAAAAGGCATAACCAACCATTCAAACAATCCATCTTGAGTTTTAAAGGCAGTTTTTCATTCATCCCCGTTCTAATTAGGAATTGATGGTATCCACTTCTAAGATCTATCTTAGAGAACCATTGTATACAAGTCAAAATATCTAACATATCATCAAGTCTTGGTATAGGAAATCTATATTTTATGGTAATTTTTTTGATCGCACGACTATCAACACACATTCTCCACAATCCATCTTTTTTAGGAGTTAATAGAGTTGGTACAGCACATGGGCTAAGACTTTCACGAATAAACCCCTTATGAAGTAGTTCAGTTACCTGCCTTATTAATTCAGCATGCTCATTAGGGTTCATACAAAAATGAGGCAAATTTGATAATTGAGATCTTGATATAAGATCAATAGTGTGTTGAATATCCCTCATAGGTGGAAGCTCATTTGGTAATTCATCAGGAATCACATCTTTGTATTCTTTCATTAATGCTTGGATTTCAGGTAATGCTACATTAGTCTCATGAAAAATAGTATTTATTTCCTCTTTGGTTACTATAGCTATAATGAGTCCTGAATCTTGTCCTTCTTTTTCAAATTATTTTCTTGTAAGAATATGCAAATGTCGTTTTTTAGATAAATCAACTTGAGACTCTTTGTGGGATCTATCACTTTCTTTAGGTTTAGCAGGATAATATAGGTGTTTGGTTGCCCATAATGGATTACTTTAAGTCATATAGCTATGGACGACGAAGAAAAATATGAGCCACATCCATGGGTAGCACGTCACACCAAATATGCTCAGAATAATCACCCATCGATATAGGAACTAAGCATCTTTCATTAACAGAAAGTGTAGTTTTGTCTACCCATGTTACACGATATGGATGAGGATGTGATTCAATTTTCAAATTTAATCTGGCTATGGCTGATTTGGCAATCACATTCATGGAACTACCTCCATCTATAACAATCTTGCAGACTGTATTCCCACATTTAAAAAATTGAGGAAATATATTTGTACGTCTCCAATCACTATTTGAAAAAGAAGTAGTTAAAATGCAAAGCACAACATTTAATTGTGAGTCCTCATTATAGCTATAGTCTCCATCAAGTTCATAATCCGATGGTTCCTCAAAAGTTTCAACAACTTGATCAACGACCACATCTTTATGATCTTCTACATGATTAATTGTGAGTATGTGCTGAGGACATTGTGATGCAATATGAACTTTACTCCCACAACGAAAACTTGGACCATTAACCCGCTTACTAATGGCATCAAATCGAGAAACTGGATTACTCTTTTCCCTACTTGTGTATTGCTCAGGCAATGATTTAGTTGTTCTTTGAAAAGACGTTAGATTAGAAGTTAATTTGGATACCCTTGTCCCTTTAGTTTGTGGAATCAAATGTTTGTTAGTGAAAGATTTTTGAAAATTTTCCAATTCTAGAGCTTTATAACATGCGTCTTCCACAGAAATAAGTGAATGCAATTTCAACAAAATTTCAATTTCTGGTTTCAGGTCATTGATAAACTTTATTCGTGTAACCCAAGGATCTTCTTGTATTCCACATTTCATTTTTAAATCTTCAAACTTATTATGATAGATAGTTACACTTAATGATCCTTGTCTCAAGTTAACCAATTGTTCCATTAGTTGAATTTGATGATATTCAGGAAGGTACTTCTCTTTCAATTTAGCTTTCATTTCAGCCCATGTAGTGATAGGTACTCCTGCGCATTGACTTTCATTTAGAATCTCTTGCCAATAGCGTTTGGCAGAGTCAATAAGTTTCATTTTTGTAAATCTCAATCATTGGGCATCATCCATATCATACCAATAAAAAAAATCTTCCATATCCGCCAACCAATCTAAGAAAGCATTAGGGTCTAGACGACCGTCATAACTAGGAGCATCTACCTTGACTTGTTTTGTCACCCAAAAATTGCCAGTTACAAGTCATTGTTGTTATGGAAAAGGTATATTATAATTTCTTTGGCGGTTCCTATGTCTAAGATTATTTGCAAAACCAATTTCATAAAAAATATTGTCATCTTCATCATTTTTCGAATTTGTATGCATTTCTGGAATGTGTGAATGCTCTGGATTATGATGACCTCTAGCATGCATGTTTGGATTTTGGAGAAGGCCAATTATAATAGGAGAGCTACTAGAAGCATGAGTATTGTGTGATTGACCATTTCAAAATGATTACCAGTCTCAATCATAGGTCGTTTTCCAACCATTTTAATCAACCTCTTTACTGAGGAAACGAGAGATTGAATGGAAGAGGTGATTTCTTTTTAAAATCTTCTTACTTTTGGGCCAAGGTATCACAAAGGGTTGTTAAATATTTAAATCAATTATCAATAGAATTAGATAAAGATTCAAGTTCGGCATTTAATTTAGCATTAGTAGGCATAGAAACTCAAAATTCAACTTATGCTGATATAGGAAAGACTTATTACTAAGAATGATTTTTTTTTTGTCTTTCTCTCTCTCTTTTTAAAGGTTCAAAAGCAAAGAACTTAACTGAAATAGATATGAATTAAGCACTTTCAATTAGAGAAAATGTACCTATTGAGGTTCAATCTTGCCAAGTTTAGCAGTATCTTCGCGACGACCAACAGGTTGTTGTAATGGCAGCAGTAGGTAGCATCAAACAGCTACAGAATGGACAACAATGATAGCACCAGTTCGTGGACAACAAAATGACAATAGGAATTGGGCGAAAGTAGTACCAGGTTTGGCTTTGATACCAATTGATGTAGGATAGGTAGAAAAGAAAATAGAAGAAAGACGAAGGAACCTCTAAAGAGATGAGAATAGAAGAAAGAAGGTAGAAGGAGTAGAAGAACCAGGAGAAAGATAAAGAAAAGAGCAGCAGAAGGAAAAAACCACGAAACGCTTCTTTATAATTCTCAAAACTGATGTCCCTTTAGAACTTACAAGGGCTGTATTTATAGGTGAACATATCACCTAATCATAGCAAATGGAATCCTTCTAGAAAAAGAAATTGTATATTTTAAGTAAACTTCTTAAGGAAGTAAACTTAAAATAGATACATGCTTATTTTAATTAGATTCTAAAATATTCTGAGAAAATCCTTCTAGAAAAGGAAATTGTATATTTTAAGTAAACTTCTTAAGGGAGTAAACTTAAAATAGATACATGATTATTTTAAACAGATTCTAAAATATCCTAGAAATCTTCTAATATCTTTCAAAAATAGCAAAATAAAATCTTTATACCTTGGATTATTTCCTTTTTACAAAATTCTTAAGCCTAGAATATACATATTTGAAAATTTTCTTTCTATTTTCATCATGGACTCAGACATACTTCACTATATAAACTACATATAACTGACAACAATAACTGTAAAAGAATAAAGTCTCCATACACAAATATCTTCTAAATTTAAATAGAATGATTAGATAATCAATTTATTAGACATCACAAAAATGAACAAATTCAATTTACTTTCAAATAAAGTTAGTATTTAGGAGTTAATTGTTCCTATTAGTTAAAGCCAAACCATCAGGCAACTTGAGGGAACATTGTTGTTATGTATATGCTAAATTGCATAAATAATCATCAAATTTATTAGATCATCATTAATAGCTGGCAAACATGCTGGTCATCAAGCAATAGCTCTAATTAAGACTCTAACCAGTACATGCACAAATTTAAGTAGCCAATAATAGAAATAAAAGAAACTCCAATTTTTCAAACTTATACATACACGGATTTAAGTAGCAAATGGAAGAAATAAAAAACCCTATTTTTTTTCTAACTTATACATGCACGGATTAAGTAGGGAATGAAAGAAATTAATAAATTAACAGAAATCAAAATAGAAAATGGAAAAATGAACCCCATTAAGCCAAAGATGCTTTCAGACGAACAATGGAGTATTCATCCCAAGATGGCTATAAAACCAAACATAAATCAACAAAGAAAAGCTAGAAACAACTGACATCAGATATAAGACAGAACAAAAGATAATTTAATAGAATCCGAAATCAACAAAAATAAAAAGAGATCATGCGATTTATTCCTGGCCAATGAAGATTAGCTTATTCCATATCGATTTTAAAAATAAAAATAAACTCTACATTACATAGCTGCATAGTCAATCAAAATAGAGGAAAACAAGCATGAATCATCAGGAGATTCCAATGTAGAGGATAGAGAATGAAGACGCCCGCATGCAATTTGATTTCATCCCAAATCGTGGTCTACATGCATAGATTTAAATGAGAAATGAAATAAATCAAAAATTAAACTTTTTCAAGTTCATCTTCTTCAACGCAAAATCCGGTAGCTCTTCCCGGCTTCTCCTCTTCTCTGGTGATGGTGCGACTGGCAACGTCAAATGGACAGGCAGCTACTCCTCTTGGCTTCTCCTCTTCTATCTCCCTCGTTTGCTCCCTCCTCTCGGTCACTCTCTCTATCTTGTCGACGCAAAATTTGGCAACTCTTCCCGGCTTCTCCTCTTCTCTGGTGATGGTGCGACAGGCAGCTCATCTTGGCTTTTCCTCTTCTATCTCCCTCATTTGCTCCCTTCTCTCGGCCACTCTCTCTATCTTGTCGAAACAGGAAACTTTCGGAGGAAGCTAATGGGCATTAGTAAGTCATACACGTGATCGTACATGCAACTGTGGAAACCTACTTTCCAATTTTTCCCCTTCCAATATGAACCGTACGTTTGAAATGGGTTGCAGATGTGGTGTTTGCATTTTTGGTGAGCGTGAAAATGTTTTCACTGAAATTGGTCCCTTTTATCAATGGTGAGAAAGATGAAGGCAAGCAACAATGATCCATGGTATTTTGTTGTTAGACACGAAGAGGGTAACTAGACAATGGCTATTTCTCATGATCTAGGTCATCGAATGGAGAGATTCTAATGCACTTCATCACCTTTTATGTTGAAATAATGAATCATACCTAATGAATGGATTAGACCATTCAATAAATGGCCATTAAAAATCATCTTTTATTTATCAAAGGAATAACTCTACCCCGACCCCCCCCCCACAGTTTGAAAAGGGTTCGGGATAGAGTAATCCGCAGAGTTCATTGCCAAAAAATTATCAGTACAAATTTTCTCAACAATAGCTTGTGGGGGGTTTCCCCACCAAGACATATAATCCATTGTAGAAACAGAAATCAGGTCTGCAAAAGTATGGGCAACCGTGTTCCCCTGTCTCAGAACATGGTGGACCGAGAGATGAACATTAACTTTGCGAGTTGATCTAATCTCAGAAATAATGTGACCCACAGGTGAGCAGATGTGGCTGTCGTTTGTCAGGTATTTGCACAGAATAAGAGAGTCGGACTCAATCTGGACAATGCAGAGCTTGAGGTAGAGAGCCCACAAAATACCTAGACGAAAAGCGTTTGCTTCCATTATAAGAGGCTCCCCCCCGCCCATCCGTCTCCAGCCACATGCAGCAATGAAGTGCCCACGAGAATCCCTAGTAACGGCAGCAAGGCGCGAGACTCCCCGATCCGCTAAACATCGGGCATCCACATTGATCTTGAAGACGCCGCCTGGTGGTTTGGTCCATCTGGGTATAAGGGGAATATCCAGAGCGTTCGCCTGATCAAGAAGCTTGACTAGCCTCAATTGTTCGATATAATCCAGGCACCACGGGAGGATGTCAGCTAGCATGGGTTGAGCCCCCTCAGCCTTCAGTTTGTTTCGCAAAAACCAGACTTTCCCACAATACACGATGAAGAGGGCCAACTCATCACACCTATTTTTAGATGTTAAGAACATGAAAATTTCCTGCACCGAGATCACCGAAGGTCGTGCAGGAACAACTTGCCGAGATATACTTGTAGTACTGGCATAATTCAAAAATAAGTGATGGGCGTCCTCAATCTCCCCCAAGCAAAAAACACAGTGGGGATCCCAATCAATACCCCTATTAGAGAGGTTGCACAGAGTTGGGAGGGCATCCTTGAATAAGCGCCACCCAAAAATCAGAATCTTGCTTGGAAGCTTTGTCCTCCAAATGGCCCTGTAACAGCTTGAAAGAGGAGGGCTTTGACTCACCGCCTTGAGCCATCTATGAGCCGACTTAACAGAAAACTGGCTGTTCACCGTGTTTCAAGAAGATACAATCTGCTTCAGGATGACGAGGGAGGGGAACAAGGCTGATAGCCTGCCACCCATCCTCCCCGACAGCAGCCATAACCCTGTCTTTGTTCCATCCGTTGGTCCCATCATCAATAAAATGACTTACCGATTCGTCCTCCGGGATGGATAGTGGAAGTGGTCTCGCCTTGCTCACCCCAGCATCCAACCAAACATCCTTGAAGAAACGAACTCTTCTCCCATCACCAATCCTCCACTTACATCCAGAATGAATCATGTCACGCGCCTTAAGAATACTTTTCCAAGTGTACGAATCAGACTGCTTCGACACACAACCCCAAATGTCAGAGTTGGAGAAATATTTGGCTTTTAAAACCTTGTAGCAAAAGGATGCGGTGCACATTGATAGTCTCCAAACCTGTTTGGCTAGAAGGGCATAATTGAACTCGTGGAGGTCTCTGAACCCCATCCCTCCCGCACATTTGGTCATACACATATCCTTCTAGGCCACCCAGCTCATCTTACGCTTATCCCCCTGTTCCCCCCACCAAAACTTGCTCAACATCCCATTGATACCCTGACAGAACGACCATGGGAGCAGAAAAATATTCATAACGTAGGATGGGATTGCTTGTGCCACTGCTTTGATTAACACCTCTTTCCCTCCCCAAGACAGTAGCCGCCCCTTCCACCCTTGGATTTTGTGTCAAATGCGCTCCTTGATACCCTTGAACATTCTGCCCTTTGATCTCCCAAGCCACGCCGGGAGGCCAAGATAGTGATGGGCTTCCTGCCCCGAAGACCCCAGCCAGTTAGACCACGCCTCCCTTTCACTTCCATTCATATTTGAACTGAAGAATAACGATGTTTTATCCACATTCACCATCTGTCCAGAGGAAGCAGAATAGATCCTGATAATTTCCATGAATTGCCTGATATCCATGTCATCCGCCCTGAGAAAGATAAGAGCATCATCGGCAAATAAAAGGTGAGTAAGCTGAGGCCCCTGAGGATTTATTCTGATCCCATGCAGTGATCCTTGGGCCGCCGCAGAAGAGATAAGCGCTGAAAGTCCCTCCGCACAAAGAAGGAATAGGTAAGGAGACAACGGATCCCCCTGCCATAGCCCCCTCTGAGGTTGGAAGAACCTGGATTTGAAACCGTTAACGTTAACGCGATAGCTGACAGTGGTTATGCAGCTCAACATCCAGTTGATCCACACCGGACAGAAATTCATGGCCACCATAATCTATTTCAAGAAACTCCACTCAACACGATCATAGGCCTTGGACATGTCTAACTTAATAGCCATATCACGTCTTCTACCCCCCTTGCGCCTCCTGAGAGAATGAATTGCTTTATATGCAATCAACATATTGTCCGTGATAAGCCGACCCGAGACAAAGGCGCTTTGTTGCAGCCCGATGACCTCATTGAGAGTAGCTTTTAGCTTATTTGCCAGAACCTTTGCCAAGATTTTATAAACAACATTGCATAGACTGATTGGCTGAAACTGCGACAATTCCTGGGCACCCGCCTTCTTCGGAATCAACACCAAGGTGGTTGCGTTTGCCTCCTAAATATGCCTTGCCATGTGAACGTGGTCTCTCTCCTCCATAAACGATTTGCACCACTGGAAAATATCCCGACCTACAATTCCAATGCTTCTGAAAGAACCCCGGGGACAGCCCATCTGGCCCTAGAGCTTTTGAAGGTCGCATACCCTTTACGGCTTTCTCCACTTCAGCCATATGGCATAATCAGATCCCCCCTTTGGATATCAGAGATTTTCCTTGAAATGAGGCTAGAAACCCAGTTTGCCTCCTGTAGGTTAGAGGATGTGTATATTTCAGAGAAATGTGAAACAGACAAATTTAGCAATTCATCTTGGTCCCTAACCCATTTCCCGTCTTTGTCTCTGAGCACCTCTATGAAGTTTGTCCATCTCTGATTGGAAGCCATCCGATGGAAGAAATCCGTGTTTCTGTCCCCCTCCATAAGCCAATGAGCTTTAGCCCGAATGCTCCATAGCTGCTCCTCATCCTCCAATAAGAGATTAATTTGATATTTGAGTTTCCTCATTGCGTCGTTACGTGCATCGGTTGGGAGATGATCCTTCAATTCGGAGAGCTCCCTCTGTTTCCGTTCAATAGTATGTCTAAGGTTTCCCTTCTTCAATCTGCTTCATTTGGATAGCTTCGTACCGTATCTCCATAGTTTCCAGCTCAATAGATCATAAACAGCTACTCCCCTGTGAAGATTGGACTCCCAAACGTTTTTGATGATTTTGGTTGCCTCAGAATCACGTGCCCAGAATAACTCGTATTTGAACTCTTTAGGGGGCCTCCTCTTGCCATTCTTGGAATCGAGCAATAACAATAGTGGGCAATGATCGGATGAGGCCGCCGAGAGGTGGACAATCCTAGCGAAGGGAAACAAATTGGTCCATGAAGGGGTTGAAAGCCCTCTATCAAGCCTTGCCTCCACCCTTTGAGAACCCCTCCTATTATTGCTCCATGTCAGGGACGCACCGGCATATCCGAGATCCTGCAAATTGCACATGTCAATAGTATTACAAAATAGGTACATTGGGTTTGATTGCGGGTCCTCGAACTGATATAACCATTTGGACCTGTCACTTCATTGAAGTCGCCCATTACCAGCCATGGAGAATCATTATCGTCTGCCAGCTGATTGAGGGTGTGCCAGGAAAGGAGGCGACAATGAGTTTCGGGGTGACCATAGAACCCCGTGAAGCGCCAACCCAAAAAATCAACGTCAATATGATGTGCCGAGAAACTCCGAACAAACGCAGGACGGTCATTATTCCAAAACATAGCCAAACCGCCACTCCTAGCCACGGATTCCACGACAAAGCATGAATCAAACCGTAGCTTCCGCCTAATCCGCTTCATCTCCTTCTTATTGCATTTAGTTTCGCATAAGAAAACTAATTTGGGTGCTTGTTTCCTAACTAGGTCAAAAAGATTTCGAATTGCATGTGGGTTCCCAAGCCCATGGCAATTCCACGACAAAATGGTCATATCACTTGAGGTGTGGCTGGGGCAACCCCCTAGCCTCCACCTCCCCATACAAAACCTTACCCATCTCCTTCGCCCGCTTCCTCTTGATCACCTTTTCATCCGACTCCCCCTCCCACCCTCTTTTAGCCATTCCTAGTGCCAACTTTGTATCAGTTCTAATCAACTCCATACCCTCCACTTGCCTAGCTCTCCTTCTCCATCCGCCTTTACCATCCAGTGTTTGTTTGAGCTCCAGTTCAGAAGTCGTCCCACGATCCCCCCCAAACTTCCACGATCTTTAAGCCATTAGCCATGTCGTGTGTGAAATCAGTTTGGGAAAGATGGAGCACTGGATGCTGGTGCTTTGCTGAATTTTTAATTTATGCACATGCGGTCCCAAAGGGTTTTTTTGTCATTCACAGGAAAATTTAAGCGTGCAAGATGAAACCCTAACAGAAGGGACAAAATGCAATTTTGGGAAAATATTGCAGGCATATTTGCAATATTGGCAAATATATGGACATGAATGCAATATTGGTCAAACTTTATCGATATATTTACAAAAATCCTAAAAAGATTATATTTGTTGGCTCTCTTACTTGCCATCACTACGTAGCCTCATTGCAAGAAAATTAAGTTCTGCCTACCATTGTTAGGAAAAGGAAAAAAATATGTTTAGCAACCAAAAATATACCTTTGAATACATGATAATATGATGTCATATAGTGATTAACTGAATAACTAATATTTAACAGCAAACATTCATCCTTAGTAGCTATTAACCAGTGGTGGATTAGGATCTTTGTAGAGTGGGGCAACTTGACACAAAAGTATTAATTTATTATTTGAGAGGATGCAATCATGTTAAAATAAATAGTGTTTTGAAATATTTTTTTAAAAAATTTAAATAAAACTATATAATTTTAAAAATTTTAGTAGCCATATTTCATCGATAGATTTAGGAACTTTCAGGAGTAGGGGCAATTCGACATGAAATGATCAAGTTATTGTTTTATAGGAGCATTTGTATCAAAATAAATAATATTTTAAAATATTTCTTAAAATTTTAAGAAAAATTATATATTTTTTAAAATCTTGCTGGGAACCATTTGCGCGCTATCTATATTTCCACATAGGCGGCATTTGTTCCTAGCTAGGATAGAGTTGAAGCTCTTTAAGAAGTGCATCATGTAATATATTTTTAATATCCATATCATTAGTTGCATTCCCCATAAAAATTGTAGGTTGAATTCTAGTTAAAATTTAATACTATAACATAAAATTTTAATTATTTATAAGTTTTAAGAATTAAATTCCTTAGAATAATATTTGTAAATTGATTTTAGTTTGATGAATCCTATATTATTATAAATTCTGTTTGTATGTTATTATTTTGAACATAACGTACGGATCCCATCGGAAAACGAGTAATTAATATTGTAAAAAGCAAGAGGCGGGTCCCATCGGAAAACGAGTAATTAATATTGTAAAAAGCAAGAGGCGGGTTCAAATGCAAACGTTTATACTTTTGCATAAAATGCAAATGAGGGCAAAAAGGTAATTTCATAGCATGAGAGTAGAAATCTGGGTAAACCGTGAGTAGGATTAGGTGAATTAAATTATAACACTTTGAGGTGCATGTATTTTTATGATTATTCACATGATTTTAATAAATTAGTATAGATGATGAGTGATCCCCAACGTTAAATTGAATGATATTCATTCCAAATTATAATCTGTAATGTAGGACTGAAATTATAAAATTAAGAATAATTTTATTTAAAGAAATAAATTTGAACGACTGATATAATTTAGCTTGTTTGACCGTTGTTACAAATTTTACAGATTTTACGGATTTTACAGTTTTTATGAAATTCATGGAAATGATGTGTTCCACTGGTAATCTTATATTCATTTTTCCAATGAAATAAATTTTACAGGTTATTCGAGTATCACGGATACAACGCATATGCAATTGATAAATTTTATATAGTTTACGAGTTTTATAGATTATATGATTTTGATACATATTCGTTTGATAAGATAAACCAGTTATACAGTTTTAACAGCTAAAATAAGATTGATGACATTTCATGTTCACCAATTAGATAGACAATACAGATTTTACAAGAATTATGCAAAATCGTAAATTAATATATACATGATTTATGAATTTTATAGAGTAATCAATTTGTAATGTATTGATATAATGGATTTGATGAATTTTATAGATTGTTCATAAAATTTATATGAAATATATTATCCGTAAATGTAATACGAAAGATGCTAATAATATTAAATAATAAAATATAAATTCTTATTAAATTTTAAATAAATCCAATAATTGAATCCTTTATCTAATTAATATATTTAATAAATCAATAATAATTATTTACACTTTTATTTACTGGAAAGGTAGAAATTTGTATATGTTATAAATTTTTATAATATAATAGGCACGTATATTAATTATAGTTAGCATAAAACCCGTCCCCATGCTCATTATGCACCTATTTTTTTAACACCATATTGTGACTAAAAATGAACAAATACTATAATACTTGTGTGATTATTTATAAGTATCATTGATTTTTATTATTTCTCATAAGAAGAATTTAATTTGTAATAGGTGGTCTTAAAAAAGTAAATTAATGAACGTACTATTAAACTTAGAATAAAATTGCACAAATTTTAAACAATTTACTTTGGTTGACTAGAAAAATTGTAAATTTTGAGACCACCCGTTATTTACTTTTTCATTCATTTACGATTTACTTTTATTGAAAATAATTTACTTTGATTTAATTACTTTTTTGTTTAAATCATATAAAATTTACAACGACATAAAAGTGAATAAATGAACATAAAGTAAAGAATAAATTAACATCACGAATTTACAACGGAATAAAAGTAAATAAATGAAATAAATCAAAAAATAAATTAACGGCATAAATAACTACAGGTGATATTCTCTTCGAATATGGTTCTTCCGCAAGCACTCGCATAGTAGCACCAGTTTCCACAAACTAAACTGACAAGAAAACGAAACCGGCCTTTGTTGGCTTCCGTTGGATTTTTTATGAATGCCTTGCCAAGTAAACGCTGCAGCGACTGCGTCTGAGTGGGCCACCACGATGATGTATGCGGCCAGGAAACCCAACACTCTCTTTTCGTCAAGCATGCACTAACACTACCAGGTCTTGTCATTTTCGTCGCATTAACACATGCTTCATTCAGCCCCTTTCTCCCTGATTAACGGTTCATAATCTTTGGACATTGATAACTTTTGGCCCCTTCCTCCCTGCTCACAAAACAGCTCGGGATCATTCGGTCTTTGACAACTTCTTCTGGTTCTTCTTTCTTCAATGTCTGCCGAGAGATGACAAGATTCGTTGGCAATTTCCCACGAAATAAAAAATTGTCTTCAAGAGCATCTGATGCTTTTCTATTTCCCTAAAAATGAGACAGAGCAACAACTTGGAAAAAATAATAATAATAATAATAAAAGAAAGAAAAAGCAGTGAGAGTGACTGCCACAACAAGCACATTTGCAACCAATGGCCCAACAGTCAACCACCGAAAAAAAAGAGGACTCTCAGGCTCTCTTTTTCATTTTTTTTAATCCTCTAGCAAAACAAAAAAGAGAAGGACAGACGCCATATATCTGAAATCCCATGTCGCTGAATTTACAACCTCTGTTACAATATTTACATTTAATCTTATTTTTATGTGTTCCAAATTTGCGGAGCTGATTTTTCACCCCGCTAGCTTGACAGATCGGACGACCTTGTAGCACCGTTCATGGATCTGGGCTGCCGTAGAAGATTGAGAAGTGCCTCTGCCTGCAACCAAAATTCACAAACAAACGTACGTATTAGACCATTGATAAGCCCTGCGCAAAAATTCCTACACTGAACCAGGTCAATTTCAGAATTTCTATCCAGCAGTGCGAATTCAGTCATTTTGAGTGTGGCCCACCACATTAATTACATGATTTCATCCATGCACGTTGTGGACCATACACGAACAACGGTCCTCGATTTCTCAGTAAGCGGAAATTTTTTAAAAGTGATAATAAACAACAAGAACAGCAAAAACAAAGAACGGGATAAAAAAAAGAGGAAATTAAAATATACGCCTGCAGCGGACAAAACAGATGCCGTCGTTCTCCCGCGACGGAAAGGCCGGACTAAAACGGTAAACCAGAAATGGTAACGAAAAACTGGAAATGCGAGACTCACCTTCTGCTTCGCGCGTGTCGTGCCGGACTGTGTGAGAGCAACCAAGGCGGAATCGCGCCTTCCCGTGTCACCAACGACCGATACGCAGCACTCTCCTCGCAGACCTGCAGCAAAATCAGCACGGAAATCTCCCACTGCCGCTGCGAACCCACCTCCACGATCTCCACCAGCACTGGAATACCGCCTTCGTCCACCAAAATGCTTTTCCCTTCCGGAACTGAAACCAGTTGATTTACGACGTACGCCGCCTTATCCACCATCCCCGACTCGAAATCCGCCATCAGTTCCACCAGCGGTTTCATAATACTGGCCTGGATTGCCTTCATCTTGTTTTCTTTCACCTCGCAGAGAGAGAAGATTGTCGTCGAGGCGTCCTTCCTCCCGCGGACCCCACCGTTCTCCAGCAGATCCACGAGCGGCGGGATTGCCCCCGCCCGCCCAATCAGGGTCTTGTTCTCTACGATCTCCGCCAGCCGCAGCAGAGCGATTGCTGCGTTCTCCTTTACCGTCGAAGTCCCGAATCGAAGCGCTCTAACAAGCGGCTTGATCGCGCCGGCGGCAACGATCAGGTCCTTGGTCTCGCTGCATATGGAAATGTTGAGGATCGCCGTGACGCCGTACTCCTAGAGCTGGAGATCGGAGGACTGGATAAGAGAAATGAGGGGCTTCACGGCGCCGGCACGGGCAATTTTGAGGCGATTCTCTGTCTTGTTCTTGGCGAGGAGGTGGAGCTCGAGGGCGGCCTGGCGCTGGGAGTCGATGGAGCAGGAGTCGAGATCGGCCACAAGCTGGCGGATGAGGTCGTCAGAAGAGTTCTCGGAGACGGAGGCGAGGAAGAGGAGGCGGTTCTGGGCGGAGGTGCTAGAGAACTCGCCGGATCGGTCGCTGTTACAATCACTAAAGGCGGAGGATGAGGAATCGTCGCCCGTGTACGGCCGGCCCATGTAGGTATAGAGCACCGGTGCTTCTTCCCCCATAGGCACCGATCGGTCACAGCATGCAGGGATCAAGCTGCCGGAGACAGCACCACGTCAGGCTTCCAGCAAGAACCAGTAGAAATCGACGGCCTCCGGTAAGAATTTCCGAGGATTCTCTTCTCGTAGGGTGGTTCAGTGCGTCAGATCTTCGAGAGTTTCGATTGCGATCTGGAATTCATCGAGGAAGCTATGCATAAGATTCGTCATTCAAGGGAGAAACGGGGATAGAAGTCGACAACTACACGCGTGTACATGTCAGTCCATACCATTTTTGCCCTTTGAAATCTCAGCCGCAAGTTTTTCATGGACGACAGATTAGGCATTTTCACGTTCATTTCAAATACAAACGTTTTCACCGAAACCGGACTCAAAAAGCAAACCATATGCATTTAACGTACAAATAACTGACCTCATGTCTGCACGTTATTTATAATGGATTATACACATATAAAATACATTTAATTTTTGGCGTACTTATTTTATATGAGAAGCATAACCCATAAACGGTCTGGATGTTTCATTCGACGCTACAAAATGTATTTTTAAAAAGACTCATCCGCCTTTAGAATTCGAGTTCCACTTGCCTCTACTGAATCCTATGCAGCTTATATTGCTGGACTGATCCAGGGGGACGAAAAATGTCCCCAAAGTATGAAATTAGCTAGATGCAGAAGCAAGAATACAATGTACTACAATAGTGAAAGATCATTAATTATCAAAAAAATAATAGTTGAACATCATTAATTATTCAATATATATAGTAATTGAGTTATTAATTTACATATTTTTTAGATAGCATCCTTGTCATTGACCATTTCCATCATAATAAAATGAGTAGCCAGGACGACCGAACTTTCCCATTCCAACACTTATACCTTCGTAGCACTTTTTACTGGTGATATGAAATCCGCCTCCATCTAGCTCATACTCTTTATTGTCATATCCCCTGTAAAGAGAACCAAAAATATAGGTCGATACTCCAGATAAACCTTCTGATGGGTAGTGCCCATTTCCCATTGGGCATGGTTGATATATCGATGTCAGGGCCACCTCTCCTCCCCAGTTGATGGCCTCTGCTACTTTGAAATCATCAAAAAGAGAAGCTGGCCAGTATCCCATTGGTGTGTAGAAATATTTCAGAAACTAGTTGTTTGATTGTCTATCCTGTATGCATAAATTTTTATATGCATGATAGTCAATATAAATGAATCCATTTGATGGGGCAGCAACAGCTATATATAATTACTAACTAATGTGTTTAGGGGTTGTATGTTAATTACCATGTAAATGGTGACTTTGAATTCGGCTTGAAAACCGCCAAATGTTGAAGTTCATTCAAAGAGAGCTACCAAATACAGTCTTGAGTTTGTCTGAACAAACCCTGGGCAATTGAGGTTATAACATCCAGTATTCCGAAAACCAGCCACCTACAAACCATGATTATAATAAATTAATGAATAAAGAATTATTCACGCTATTCTATTTTGCATAGTTATATTTGTCATTTTAAACTTCTTATATACATATACACACACATACAAGTTTCAATTTTACATTAGACAATAGTTCAATGCATAAGAGTACGCTTACATATATGTGTGTATGTATGTATAATTGTTGCTCTTATATATTGATTAAGAGACTAAAAAAAAGGAGGTTTAAAGTTTTCTTAGAAGTAAGTCAATTTTTACCTAAAGCATGATTTTAAAAATATCGTGGTGAATATTATTATTTTCTATAAAATTTAGTTATTTATTAAGTTTAAGAATTTTTTGAGTTAATTTATCCAAGCGTGGGCATGATTATTTTAAAATATTTTAAATCATGTTAAGCAATAAATTTAAGTGATGCATTGGTCATAATATATGAGCTTGATAAATATCTGCATATTAGGCTTGCCACCAAGCTATAAAGCAATATGGTAGTACTTGGATAACAACCTCGAGACTACAAAAAAAAATAATAATTCAAGTATGTGTAGCATGGTTACAAGCGAGCACAAGCAGATGACAATATCTACAATGCGAATGCATGTTTTTGAGTTAGCATATGCATGCACAAGCATAAAGGTATTTAACCTTTATTGATTAGAGTTTGTTGAGCCCAAAAGACAACATAGATGTTATTTATTTTCAAAAAATCTAAATAATTACAAAAGAATCTATTTACTAAATTCTTAGCTCATATGGTTTTATTTTAGGTAGAAAAACAGGAATATAATGCTGGACTAAAGTCATCGTGAACATAGAAAAAAGCTAAAATTAGCAGAGAAAATGACAAAGAAGTTTAGATTTTATTAAAGTTAACTTAAAATGCTTATTTGTATTAATGATGGACATTAAATATGTATAATGAATCAATGAGTAAATTAGTCAAATTTATATGGTTTTACATATCAGTATCTTATGGGAGATTTTATGTATCATGATATTTTCAGTTGTAATCCAATATATCCTATTTGTGGCACCTCAAGTGTAGGATGTTACACTATAGTTCCTATCATTAGTCTCTCACACAAACGAGGGCCACATGCTTGTTCAAACTCTAGTTGGCCGGAATGTACCATCATCCTACCAACCAAACAACACCCATTTGGATCCCTGATACAATTTAAATGCCAAAATATATTGCTTACAATTTGCATATTTAAAACATTGAGCCACAAAACTCACATCAAAGCTCTTCGCAATTAGTCGGTTCGAACATAATTAAATACAGAGCGCTTGTAGATCTTCATCGATGTATTTAGCGATGCTTAATCAATCATTCGAATTAATATTTAACCTAGGTTAGAATTATTTATTTAAGTATTATATTAATTTTCATTTAAATTTGACATGTGTATGCCCCTCGTCTGAAAACAACAAAAAATTAATATAATAAGATAATTTCGTTGAAATATTAAATTTAAAGTTGTATTTTCAATATCTACAACATCTAAAATATAATTTTTATATGGATAAATAATTATATAAAATATAAGGACAATTTTAGTATATGTGGTTGCAATTTAATTGCACATGAACAAATCTCCTTTAATACGACTATTGTATCTATTTTAACTTTATTTGTTAATGATTTTCCTTATTGTATCATATCATCTCTTACTTTTCGATTTTTTTATATTTTTACTTTCTAATTTTACTTTTTATTTATATTATGTACATTGTGATAATTGATATTATAAATCAGGTACATTTACGATCTTAACATTTTAAAAGAACATCCTATAAATAACTCGCACTTAGGAGGGACACTTTTAAATATCCCCAAACTGGAAGACAATTTTACACTCCCATGAAGGAGAGGTTCGTACGTGGTGACTAATATCCTTAACCAGTGGGTTACACTTCCACTGGCCCTAATTTTACTTTTATATCTTTATTAATACGACCTAAATGCGAAATAAGATTACTTGCAATTTGCATATTTAAAAATAGCCAACCACCAAACTCGCATCAAAGATTTTCACGCTCATAGAGAGTTTGTAGGTCTTCTTCAACATAATCCAAGAGTGTTAGTTTATGAGGAATTAAGTGACGTTTACATAATTAAAGATAGAGATGCAGCACCCAGCAATTAACTGAGAAAGTTTAATAATAATAATAATAATAACAATATAAAGTAATGTCATTTACCAAATTAGAAGCGATACTTACCCACCAATATGTAGTAAATCTTGTTTTTTGGTCTCCATATATTGGTTTATTAACCTGAAAAATATTTAACAATCATGTTATGCGAAAATAAAATTAGTGCATATTAATTGAAATAAATCTTCTTCAGTTATAATTTTGCATAATCGTAAATTGTACCTCCCATCCGGCCAAAATAATGTTGACTCCACGTTTGGGAGATTCAGTAGCAAGAAGGGTGTAACCACTACTCCTGTCATCCGCCGGTACGTCCTTCAAATCCCAAACATTTAGATAGCCTGAAGCTCCATAAACGTGGCCTCAACGCACATACAGTACACCCTATATATCATGAATTAGTCCAAGAAACAAGAATTAACATTAAAATCTAGGAATTAATAGAGATGATTAGTTTATATTTAGTTTTTATTTTTATAGATATGCAAGCGCCACCTATATTTTACTTCCTTGCATTTCGGAAATTTCTCAATTTTATTTGTTATTTTATTTCTCATTTTCAAAAATGAAAATAAAATACTAAAATATTCAAAAAAATTACTAGTTTAATGGGAAGAAAGATACAGGTGGGGGTGTGCAGGAGCACATACACGCATATATGTAAAGATACAATCTAGTGCAGAGCTGCAAAACGGGAGCGCAATTCAGTGCACCCGGGTGCATTCAGCCTCAACGCACCCGGGTGCACTGCACCTATTTTTTTTATTTTTTTTTTAAATTTTTTTTATGAAGCTGTTAATATAGGTTTATTTAACATATGTATCAATTTTTACTATTTTTGGACATTTTTAGATATTTTTTTTAGATTTTTAAAAATCAGTGGCATTTTTCGTAATTTTAAATTACCGAAAATGCCACTGATTTTAAAAATTTAAAAAAAATATCTAAAAATCTCCAAAAATAGTAAAAATTGATACATATGTTAAATAAACCTATATTAACCATTGTATAAAAAAAATTTCAAAAAAAATAAAAAAAAATAGGTGCAGTGCACCCGGGTGCGTTGAGGCTGAATGCACCCGGGTGCACTGAATTGCGCTCCAGCAAAACGGGCTTCACGTGTATTAAAATATAATAATACTTTATACAATAATTTATTCATATCAAAATTATGCTTTGGACGGTTTAGATGTTGAAGATATCACTTTAAAGTTGATATTTATACTAAACTATTTTATTATGTTGATATTGTACCATTTTAAGAAGGGGCGCATACATATGTTGGATTAAGATGAAAATTGATATGCTAATAAAGTGAATAATTCTAAAATCATGGGTGAGATAGATGTTTATTTCATGATCAAATGGAGCCCATTTCCTGCAGATTACACAGTAATTACTGTGCAGAACTTCTGCACTTGATCAAAATTCACAATCTTAATACACACACACACACACGGTAGAAAAGAGTCAGGCCCATTTAACTAAAAACCGATACTTTACTTAAAAAAAAAAAAAAAAAAAACCGATGCTAGCACGTAGGGTACATTCTTAAATTTATAAAATTAAGATTCACTTACATCATGATCCCATCTAGTGGTAGCATTTTCTTTGACCATATCATTGTTCCTTGTTCTTAAAATTGGGATGGTTCCTTTTGGACAATCTCCAACATTCAGTTGTCTTTTTTTTATGTGTATATTTATATACATTTCAACACATATTACACTGAAGCTCTAAGACATTCATACAAATCAGGAGACACAGCTCCCCTAGAAAAATCGAGAGACACAGCTTGTGCCGATGATGCTATGGACGAAGATGGTGATGATGCATTTCTTGCGCTTGCCAACTGTTCGATGTGGTCGCTGGGCTTCATCTAGAATTGTAATAAAAAATTTTATAATTGACGAGCTACTATTGATTAAAAGTGTATAGGGCATTAAAAAAATTCTCGATTTTGGCAACCAAAATTTTCTTTCAGAAAATTAAAATTTTGTCACTGAAAAAAGTTTTAGTCACCAATAGTTGATGCCTTGATGGTATATGCTATATAGCAATTACTAACAAACATTTGGTTGCCACTACCTCTTGCTCTTTATACTTCACAACCAAAATTTTTAAAATAAAATTGTAGCATAAATATGAAAATTTTGTCCTCGCTAATAAAGACTTTTTGATTCTTGACAAGACTTGTGAAATACTATCATTTAAATATGCTCGTACATATTGATATATTGAATTTTTTATAGAGCACGGAGGAGAATAAGAACCTGAATGGTGTGATTTACGAGTTGAGGGTTATCAAATGCAGGCTGCTTGTATATGTCAACGCAGTCAATAATGTCTCCATCCTCTATCTATTGTACCAATAGTTAGATGATAGAAATTAGCTTAATTAATGAGCAGTGAGCTGGAATTAAAGTACCCAATCATGAGTAATCACCTGAATGGTTTTGATAGTTGCTTTAGGCTTCTTTAATGATTTCACAAGCCTCATCTTTCTGGAAACTAAATTTGCCCTACCATTTACTGCAGCTCCATCAATGATAAAAAGAATACTCACAATAGCCACTTGAAGCCAAATGTTTCTTCCATCATGTGCTCTTGTTGTTGCCATTTTCATGTTCATAGCCGCTGGTGGAAATCGACAAGGAATGAAGTGATCAGTGGTTAGAACCAGAACAATTAATATTAGGGAATAATGAAATTTAGATATAAAATAGATTAAAATAAAATGAGTGGTAGACAGAAAGTAATTAAGAAGAGAAATAATAATTAATTGATATGTGCCAGCACATGAAAATTAATTACTTTTTTGATTTTGAAATTCAAGTTAAAATATTAAAAAATATATGTAAAATTAATTGGTAATACGAGCACAAGCATTGAGCTTCAATGCACATATAAAATTGAAATATACCCATGGACAAATTGAAATCTATCAAAAACTATGATAAATAGTTCAGATTTGAGAAAAAATTAAATTAAAAATCTGAGTCTATTTTGATCATTCCATTATTGGTTTCTTTTTTAATTATGTCAAAAATATGTGGCATGTTTATCAGATTTGTCATAGCTATATTTTAGCTTGTTGCATGATGGTAAATTCAACCACTCATTACATCTAGAATCATTTTATAGCTATCTAATCCAAATGGAAATTGTACAACGCTCATTTAATAAATGTTTAAAATCAACAGGCTTTTTTATAGATCTCAACCTACAAAATTTCACTAATATTGTATCTATGTTCCTAAGATTGAAAAACTAGAAATGTGCATACAAATTAACTTATGCCATTTTTAGGATTCACAACTTATGCCATTTTTGCTGACTTATCCTTTCGGTCACAGGTCGTCCCTTTGTATGTCTTTTGAAATGAGGTACAACGGGATCGCTAGGGTTGATAAGCAATTTTCGTAGTTTTGAATTTCAGCGGACAAAGACATTTTTATGTGAAAGGAAACACCTGCGAAAATGCTTCACGCCTGTAGGCATTGCAATCTTTGTATAGATGCAATACTGGTATACATTTGTAGGCATATCTGTACATAGCCCTAAATCAATATAATAAAATTATTTGATTTATGTATCAATTTCATATCAAAATATTCATTTTTTTAAGTATATAAATGAATCGAAATGTTTTTTCATAATTTATACATAATTATTGACAATTTTTTAAATAATAGGGCCAACCTAAAATTTAAATTGAAATGATTTTGGCAAGACGTAAAACAAATAATTCTAAACAAGGTGAATGGTTGAATGAATGTGTGAAAATATTCAGAAATAGGAGTAAATTTTTTTCATTCAACATAAATGCCGAATGACATGAATACATGCAAAGAAGGAATTGAAGAGGAGCTTCATGATGACATTTTATATTGCTATGTTACAGAGAGCACATTTGCATATTTTCCGGCCATCCAGATTTGCCTGCCAAAAGAGTGGCAGGATAGAAGGACCTAATATTCTGAAGGAGATTGGCATGATATGCGATCAGTTTTTGAATTTTGAATTATAGAACGCAGCAGCTATTGACCGATTCAGAATACATAGTCAACAAGTGGACGTTGATGCAGACAACAGGGCAAGGAAAAATAATTTTTTTTTTTTTAAAAAAAAAAAAGGATTTGATGGGAAACTATATAGAAGACATAAAAAAAAAAAAGAAAAAAAGAAAAACGTCCATGGCCCCATCTTTAAAATGTATTAATGAACAGCCTTGATTCTAGGCGGTCCGATGCGTGAAAGTTTCCATGCCTGTGGCCCATTTACTAATTAAATTTTTTTATAGAACTTTAAGCGTAATTAACTTATATACCATGTTTCCTCATTTTTTGAAGATGTATTTATTTTTTTATTTCAAGCATTGGGATAGTTCAGTCATTTTCATCTATATTTTTAACTCAACATCATATATTACTATTTTTGAAAAAATATATATTTTTAAATTTCAACCTCTTATGTTTAAAATTAAAAATATATATTCCGAAATGGTAAAAATTGATATATAAATTCATTACACTTAAAATAACAATTTTATAAAATAAAATTTGTAAAGATGGATAAACGAGCCGAACACATGGAAATTTCCATGCATCCGACCGCATCAGTGATTTTTTTATTATTCTTTTATTTACGGCTCAACCTAAGTACATAATCAAATCTAAGATCCGGGAATGTAAATCTAACAATGTTGGTATCTAAATAATCTTAAATGAACATATTGAATGATTTATTTTGCATATCAATTTTAAAGTTTTGTATTCAACATTTCAAATATCTAAAGCATCATATCTATTAAAGATATCATAAATTATTATTACATTTTATCATATTAATAAATCAAGCTAAATTCTTCATAATTTACACATGTTTAGGCAATCCAAAATATTGATTAAATTGATTTTAGTTAATTTTATTAATGTTAAAAAATGAATGAATACAAGTTTTATTCAATCATTGAGATCATGCAACTAGTGTAGCTGGCAAGAGTCTTACCTTAGGTATGGGACATCGGGCTTAAGTTTTGGCTTTGAGAGTTCATCTTTCATTATTTTAGAACAATGTCTTCATAACTACTTGGTTAGCAATATTATTAGATTTATATGTTGAAGCTCAAATTGAAAATATCTATTTGGGTTGTAAATACAAGCATAAAAAAAAAAAAAGCGAGCTCAAAATAAGAGTCACATGAGGTGGTACCAACACATTGAAGTATTTCCCTTCAATAAATTTGTATTAAGGAAAATATTTACATAATGCTCATAAAAATGAAGGCCTCAATGTTTTCGCCCTATCTTGGTCACAGCTTATGATTAAACTAAAAGTCACTATGCTCACTGCAATCAAAATAACTTGTTTAATCCAAAATCAAGTATTTGTGTGGACTCGGTGATTGAGAAAGAAGCCCATCATCATTACCATTTTAGAAGATTCAACACTTATTTAGAACTCTGCATTACCATATGCATGGATGAGGCCTTAGCCAATGCTCTTATGAGAGCCAAGCCAATGGTTTCTTGAGTTCTCTATATATTGTAGGCCTATAAATATTATATTAGTATATTGTATGTCTATAAATATTATATTTATAGGTTCTTGAGTTCTCTATGTATTTTATGTCTATAAATGTTACATTATGTAAGTTCTTGAGTTCTGTATATATTTTATGTCTATAAATGTTAAATTATGTAATTTGCAACTTGTATGGACGTATTTGCTTGTTCGTAAAAATGGATGATTCGATGCATGTAGATGTATTGAAACCTCAATTCATATTGGTGATTACATTTCTTAATTTTATTTACTTTTTTTTCTTTTTATTTATGTAAGCCCATATGTAAACTTCATATACCAAAATTTAAGAATGCACGCTAGGTGAGGTTTTCATTGCCTGGGACTTGGTAGCTATGTCGACCACGTATATTTAGATCTAGGTAGAATTTGATACCAAACTTTATCCGATTAATTCCGGCTCAGGTTCCAGTGAGTTCGAACTGGGTTAGAAAATAGATTTTTTTTCAAATTAATTCATAAAAAATATTTATGAAGTAATACTTACAAATAAAAATCAGGAAGCCTAAAAACGGAAGCAATATAGAAGGGAAATCCAACGTACATGCAACACCGTCCATTTTTTCCCCACCTTTATAAATTTCCAACCCACTTACCTATTTTATTATTATAAGACTTATGTCATTTATTTAATTTCATTCGACATAGTTTCATCAGAAAATATATAAAATCAATGTAACCTCTATATCTTAAGATGTTGATTTTAAGGTTCAAATTTCATTAAAAGTAAAAGTTATATGAAAATAGAATTTTCAGTGAATTCCATAATAAAACCTTTATTTAATTGAAATTTTTATTTTAAAAAAATGTAATATTAATATAAAATATATGAAAATTTCACGAATTATTAGCCATCCGCACTGTTCCAGCTGTTTCTTGGCTATCAAGAAAAATACAAAGCAATGCTTTATTTAACATGCATTCAGTGTATCGAGCAGATGAGTACGAATTGATTGGGATTGACGGATACTTCTCCGATGAACGTGATGGATCTTTGACAGAAATCCATATAACTTCTCCAGTCGATCTGTTTTGTTAATTGATGGCGGCCGGGTTTTCGCTGTAGGGGAAGATTGGTTTTGTAACGCCCCGACCCATGACATATTCATACATAAGTTTGTCATAGAATTTCGTGCTAAGAATCTTTTGAAAAGTGGTGAAGTTCATACCTTGACTTACGTTTATGCACTAAGCACAAATAAAGTGCTATAAATTTTTTTTTCATACCTATAAAAATTTCGGCAGCATCCCGTCTGTAACTAGGACGTTTTCTAAATACAAACATTCACCATATAATCCTTTACATCAAAAATAACCTGTATTACATTCATCATAACCACAAACAACCCATTTTCTTCACATCATAAACACAAACACCTCCTTTTCTTCACAACTTCATCGAAATCATACCATGCTTTCCATACTCCCATATTTTCATCCCATACTCCCATATATCCATACAATTTACACAAATATAAAAAAATTAATATTACAAGTATCTTTCACACCATATATGCAAAATATATACATATATATATATATATATTTTTCAGTACGCATATTTCACAACCTAAGGAAAATCTAGCACTTCTATGTTTTAACATATTAGAAAATGAGTCAAATATCCTGAAGAGTCTCACATGACTCCTCACTTCACTGCCTTTCTACCCAGTGAAGTCTCCATAGCTCTTGAAGTCAATACATTCTGCAACTGTTTAGTAAAATCGATAAGTTCAAAGAACCCAGTAAGCAAGCGTATTTTTTTTTAAAAAGAAAACACGAACGTCTTCATAAAATATCATGTATGCATGAAGATGAAATGCAATCACGACATGCATTATTCAATGACATAATCTTTTTTTTTTCTTTGGTAAGTGACACTTATCAAGTGATCACTTACACTCATACGTCGGGCACACCGACTAGGCAACACAAGGATGGACTGCCTGTCCGATTACAACCTTGGCGAAACCTTTCATTTATTCCCATGCATGAGTCGCATCCACACAAATGGTCAAGTGCATTTATGTCATAAAAAGGTTTGCTTGGTTAATCATAAAAAGAAGGATCGTTTCCAAAGTCAAACCTGAAACATGTCTTAATACGATAAATGTATATATAAGGGGAAAATATAGGGTAATGGCCATTCCCAAGGATTTGTTTAATGTTCGCATAAAAATTTATTAAAATACCTATGGAAATAACTTGGTTTGCACATATTTCTAGGGAAATAAATAAATACATGACATGAACATTTATTGTAAACATCTTTTTTCAAAATAAATAACAAAATAGACACTTGATCACAATAAATCATTGAATTTGAAAAGCTTGCTTATCTTACGGTCTCAAGTTGTATCTTGCATCTTCTCTTTTCCTTTTCCTATCAAAATTAGCAATTTTGGCTAAGCATTGACTTAAATCACCATATATTGCATTCTAATTTTAATGACAACGGATGCATTGATTTGAAAGCTAATAATAATTAATTAATTTTTCATTAAGTGTCTACTTAAAATACATATGTAGGCATTAAAATTTATCAATCATTCTTATGCTATGTGAATTCATTACCCACTAATTTCACATAAATTTTTGACACCCGTACCCTACCCACAACCTAGCATAACCTCTCCATAAATTTTTCTTTTATATTTTTAACACTCCAAATATTTTAAAATTTATCCATAAATACTGTTTAAATCAAATACTCCAAAAGCCCCATGTTTTACCCACGTTTTTGGGGCTGCCCAATTTCCACGGGTCACGACAAATTCCAATTTTTCTCCTTTTTACCTAAAATTGGGCATATTAATTTGTAACTAATACATCCTAATAGCATTTGCAACTACTATATCATGATTTGGAACAAGAAAATTGGATATACCCTCGCTTGAATTTTTGATTTCACACTTGGCTTGATTTTTAACCTTCCATTTTCATGATTTGGGTTCCAAATATACTCCTATTCACGAGTTTATCAAAAGCCCCATGATTTTCCTATTATTTTCTTGGAAATAAAATCAAAATCCTATCCATTTCAACTCTTGGATCCTTAAATACCCAAATCTACTACTCAAATTGGTATAATTTACTTCCATACATGTTTATCTAAGGTATTTTAGTAAAACCCCTATGTTTATTGCATGATTTGGGATAAAAATTGAAAAACCTAACAAAATCAATCATCTCTTCCTTACCTCCGGCGACCCGGCAGCGACAGCGGCGTGAATAGTGACGTGGACGGCGGCGTGGATGCAAGCTCTCTCTCCTCTCTTCTTCCTTCTCCTTCTCTTTCTTCCTTTCTTCTTCTTCTTTCTTCCACTTTCTCCTTTCTGTTTTTTTTTTCTATTTTTCGGCTCTGTTTCGAGAGCTTGCCCAAGCTCTCTCTTTTACACCCCTTTTTTGTTTGGTGCTCTGCACGTGCACCAAAAACGTGGTGCACATGCAGCAGCATATTTTTTTTAATGACCGGGCCCTACATTCTTCCCCCCTTAAAAAGGGTTTCGTCCCGAAATCCTTTAATCATCCAAAATTAATTGGGGATATTTTCTTTCCACCTCTTCTCGCAATTCCCACGTAGCTTCATTGTCTGGATATCGGTTCCACTGAACTTTAACATATTCAATTATTCTGTTCCTCAATTTCTGCTACTTATAATCTACAATCTTCAAGGGTCTCTCTTCATAGTTCAAATGATCTTGAATCGGAAGTGATTTAGCGGCAAAAATATGACTGGAGTCAGCTACATATTTCCGAAGCATTGATATATGAAACACATTATGTACTGTGGCCAGAGCTGGTGGCAGTGCTATTCTATAAGCCAAATTTCCAGTCTTTTCTAACACTTCAAAAGGACCAATATACCGGGGACTCAATTTTCCCTTCTTTCCAAATCTGGTAACCCCTTTCATCGGAGTAACTTTGATGAATACATGATCTCATACTTGAATATTCAGATCTTTCCTTTTGCAGTCTACATAACTTTTCTGTCTACTTTGCGCTGTCCTCATACATTGGCGAATTACTTGGACTTTCTCTGCCATTCTTTGAGATATATCAGGGGCTAAACTTCTTACACCCACTTCATCCCAATTTAGAGGTGTTCTACACCTTCTTCCATACAGCGCTTCAAATGGAGCCATTTGAATACTTGCTTGATAGCTATTATTATATGCAAATTCTGCAATAGATAAATATTCATCCCATGCTCCTCCAAATTCCAATGTACACATTCTTAACATATCTTCTAAAATTTGATTGACTCTTTCTGTCTGTCCGTCCGTTTGTGGATGAAACGCAGTGCTAAACTTTAATTGTGTACCCATTGTCTTTTGTAAACTCTTCCAAAATTTAGAAGTAAAGGTGGAATCTCTATCCGACACAATAGTCTTAGGTACCCCATGCAATCACACAATTTCTCTATAGTAAATTCGAGCCAATCTTTCAGCTGTAAAACTTGATTTAATGGGAGGAAATGTGTCACCTTTGATAATCGATCAACAATTACCCATATAGAATTATGTCCGCCTTGGGTCCTTGGCAATCCTTCTATAAAGTCCATGGTAATATCATCCCACTTCCACTCGGGTACTTCTAAAGACTGTAATTTTTCAGACATTTTTTGATAATCCACTTTAACTTTTTGACAAGTTAAACACTTTGAAACATATTCTGCAATTTCTTTCTTCATATTATTCCACAAATATCCTTGCTTAATATCTCTATACATTTTTGTGCTGCCTGGATGCATCGAAAAAGAGGAAAAATGAGCTTCTTTCAATAATAAATCTTTCACTTCCGTTGAATTTGGAATACAAAGGCGACCCTTATACCTATAAATTCCTTGCTCATCAGCAGTATAATCTGGGTTTCTCTTATTTTTCATACGATTCATCAATTCTTGCAATTTTGTATCTTTTTGTTGTTCAATTTTAATTTGTTCAAATAAAGTTGACTGCAGCTGCAATTGACATACTCACACTGGCAATCCTGGCATACTGGCAATTAAATCCATTTGCCTCATTTCACGAAGTATTCCTTCTTCTGATGTAAGTAAATGAGCCAGGCTCACATTCCGACTTAAGGCATCTGCAACCACATTAGCCTTTCCGGGATGATAGTGAATGGTTAAATCATAATCCTTCAATAGTTCCAACCATCTTCTCTGTCTCATATTTAATTCCTTTTGTGTGAAAATATATTTGAGACTCTTGTGGTCTGTATATATTTCACATTTCTCACCATATAAGTAATGTCTCCAAATTTCGAGAGCAAATACTATAGCTGCTAATTCCAGATCATGTATTGGATAATTTAGTTCATTGGGTTTCAGTTGCCTGGAAGCATACGCAATCACCCTACCTTTCTGCATTAACACACACCCCAACCCTTGATGAGATGCATCACTATAAATCACAAAATTTCCACTACTATCCGGAATTGTTAACACTGGTGCTTGAATCAACCTTTGTTTAAGTTCTAGGAAACTTGACTCGCAATCATCGGTCCATTTATATTTAACTCCTTTTCGAGTTAACTTAGTGAGTGGTGCGGATAATTTAGAAAATCCCTCAACAAATCTCCGATAATAACCAACTAATCCCAGAAAACTCCGTACTTCAGTTACTATGGTTGGCCTTGGCCATTTCATTACGGCTTCTGTTTTCTGTGGGTCCACTTTGATTCCTTCAGCAGAGATAATATGCCCCAAAAATGTAACTTGCGTTAGCTAAAAATCATACTTCCTTAATTTAGCATACAACTTTTCTGTCCTTAGCCGATTTAATACAATCCGCAAATGCTCACAGTGTTCTTCTTTTGACTTAGAATAAATTAATATATCATCAATGAACACCACCACAAATATATCTAAATATTCTCGAAATACTCTGTTCATGAGATCCATAAATACAGCAGGGGCATTTGTTAACCCAAAAGGCATCACCAAAAATTCATAATGTCCGTATCTTGTCCTGAACGCTGTCTTCGAGATGTCCTGCGAGCTCACTCTAAGCTGATGATAACCCGATTGCAAGTCAATTTTGGAAAACACCATGGCCCCATTAAGCTGATCAAACAAATCATCTATTCTTGGCAATGGATACTTATTCTTGACGGTTACCTTATTCAGTTCCCGATAATCGATACATAACTGAAAAATCCCGTCTTTCTTCCGTACAAATAATACCGGTGCACCCCATGGAGACACACTTGGACGTATAAACCCTTTATCTAATAATTCTTGCAATTGTACTTTCAATTCAGCCATCTCAGCAGGCGCCATACGATAGGGTACCTTAGAAATCGGTGCGGTGCCCAGTAAATTTCAATAGTCATATCAACTTCTCTTTTTGGAGGCGACCCCGGTAACTCTTCTGGAAATACATCTGGAAATTCGCAAACCACAGGAATTTTTCCCAACATAGACTGATTCCCCATAACTAATTGCACCGAGACCAAGAAAGTCGTACATTGTTGACGTACTAACTTAGCGGCCGTCATTGTAGAAATCAATATTGTAGGCTCCTTCGATTTCTTCAATTTCTCAATAGAAATTTCTTCCCCTGGTGTTGTGGAAAAAGAAACTTTTCGTTGTTTGCAATTTATAGTGGCGCCCCATCGACTTAACCAGTTCATTTCCAATATGACATCAAATTCAGTCATGGGAAGTAGTATCAAGTCTGCTTCCAAGATGCATGATCCTATCCTAATAGGACAAGATTTACATTCTTGATTAACACTGGCTAGTCTATATATAGGGGATTCTACATGTACAACGGTATCGGTTTCATGTACAATTAAGTTATGTGTAGCTACAAATTGACATGATATAAATGAATGTGTTTCACCTGAATCAAACAACGCTATTGCAGGGAATCCAAAAATAAAAATTGTACCTGTCACCACTTTTTCCTCTTATTCTTTTGATTCATTTTGAGTAAGCGCATGCACCTGAGTTTGGATTCCTTGCCGACTCAAGGTTGATGTCGGTTTCTGTTGACTAGTCTTTTCTCGAATATTCGGGTTGCCTTGACTTAAGTTTGGACATTCGGCCATCCTATGACCAGGTTTGTTACACCAAAAACACCTGGGACCGATTTCTTGAATGGGACGTCTTACTTCTTGAATAGCACCACAATTCTTAGCTTGATGACCAGTTTGTCCACATTTATAACATTGAAAGGTCCCCTTTAAACACTCTCCTTTATGCTTCTTTTGACATTTAGGGCATATGGGGAGTTCCTTTCTCTCCTTTTTCTCTTTCTTGCCCTTTTCAAGCATCATCTGCTTAAATTTTTGTCCTCGATTATCTTTCTCCTTTAAATTTGAATCTGTTCGCTTCCGATTTTGCTGAATCTCGTAAGTTCTTTGCTCTGCAGCTTCTAAGGCTCTTGCTCTTTCCAATGCGGTAGCATAATCGACCAATAAAAAGGGAGCCAAACTCTCCCTTAAATGAGTCCTCAATCCATCCTGAAAGCGACGTACTTTTTGTGCAGGAGACTTCGCAATCCACGGCACATATCTTACCAAGGCATTAAATTTAGTAGCATACTCCGTCACACTCATCTTGCCTTGATATAGTCTCTCAAATTCAAATATTTTCTTATCCATTAGGGTACTTTAAAAATATTCCTTTTTGAATTCTTCCACAAACTGCATCCATATTACCTCATTAGGATTCTCCATCGTACTTGACAAGGTCGTCCACCATTCCTCAGCTTCATCAGTTAATAAGTGGACAGCACAATCTACCTTCTGTGTGATATCCTAAATAATTTTTCTATCTCGTTCAACCATCGTTCTGCTAGTGCTGGATTCGGCGCACTTGCAAATTTGGGGGGATGATGTGCTAAAAATGCTGAAATAGCTTTACGATTAGCCTCCATCTGTTCCTCCTCAGCTATTCTTGTCTTACCCAATCCTGTACCAGCTCTATTGAAATCTACGTTTACTGGGTTCACCCTTCCTTGACTTGGTTCAGGAATACTTTGAAAATTTTCTCTACCTATTGTCCCCAAACCCATGTTTATCAAACCCTTTGGTTGCGTAGATCCAACACCAGTATTTATGTTTATGCGCATTTGTTCTTCCCTATCCCTTTGATAGCGCATAAAGTTCTCCATCATGTCAGCTTGTCGGGCCACCCATCGTTGATCCATAGCATCCATAGCTTGAGCTATTGCTTCATGTACTACCTCATGTATTCTTTTATCTAAAATTTGCATAGGATGTTCTGACGATGATGACACCGACTCTGCTCTCGCAGGTGAGTGGGAGACTCCCTCCTCTGGTGGTCTGGTCTCTTGTTGGTTTTTCTCTTGCATTTGAATCTCAGCCACTTTTTGTTTCTTAGGACATCCAGGTTTTCGTCCTTCCACCATCTCTACTTACTAATATAAAAAGATTTAAATTTTTAAACACACGTATCATAATTATGATATCCAAATTAGCTAATGAAATTTCATGTCAATATACTAAGTCAACAAAAAATATATATATATTTCATTATCTTAATAATGTACATCGTTTACATTCATGTATACATGCATGACACATGTGTGATCCTCGTCTATTGAAAAAAAAAGTCATACATGTATAACATTCAAAAAAATGTATTACTTTTCACTTTTGTAAATATTTACACTTCCAAAAAGAAATGTGCAATAATAATTTTAAAACACCTATTATTGCATCAAAAAGAATTGTATAGATCATTTTGTCCTAGAGCTCCTTTTTCTTTAGCCAACACTAAGATTCTTCAGAATCACTAGCAAGTGGAGCCTCCTCCCCAACATCAATAACTACGGCCTGTTCCTCGGCATCTTCCTCCTCGTCTAGCTCGATCTCCTCAAAACCATCAAAATTTTCCTCATCATCAATCCCGGGTTCCTCGTGGGGCTCTTCATGGTCCCCCACTTCAGGCTCTTCAGGGTCACTTTCATCATTATGCTCAATTGGATCATTTTCATCATCATACTTAATTGGATCATTTTCATCATCTGAAAGAGGGTGATCCGGTTCCTGTCCATTTGCAATGACATTTTCATCATTATTCACCTCTTGAACCGGTCCGTCAACCAAAATGAGAATTTCGGTGTCCCCATCCTCATCTTGTAATTCAACTTCTTCGCCCCTCGCCTGCCTTTCCGCTAATTGTTGCGTCAATCTTCCTTCATTAAATGAGATTTCCGCAACAGTCGCTCCATGGACAAACCTATAGAGCCCGTGCTCTAATTTATACCTAGCCCCTTGCTCGGGATCCTCAGGATTTGGAATTTCTTCCCAATATTTTGCCAGTTGCCTTTCTTGTAGCCTATTTAGTATCATAGGAGGGTTCCTTATAGGAGGCATTATATTCTGGGCTAAAAACATTAAGTCTTCACCGTGTCCCACTTCTAGTGGAGGGGCAGGTTGTTCAGGTTGCACTAGTTCCTCTTGGCCATGGAACCAGCGTCTTATCCTTTCGTCTTGTAATCGACGTCTTTCTGCCGCCTCCTGTTCCACTTGCCTTGGCATCGGGAACACCGGCTCTGGGTCTTGTCCCGCCATCTTATCTATTTATAAAAATGTTAAAACATAGGACAAGAAATGTAATATTATATTCCTTAACCCGCAATCTTAAAATTAAACTTAAAAATTAAATCATAATATAAAATTAAAAGAAAATTTAAAAATTTTACCACTTCACCACTCTGGCTCTGATACCACTTCTGTAACGCCCCGACCTATGACATATTCATACATAAGTTTGTCATAGGATTTCGTGCCAGGAATCTTTTGAAAAGTGGTGAAGTCCATACCTTGACTTACATTTATGCACTAAGCACAAACAAAGTGCTCTAAAATTTTTTTTCATACCTATAAAAATTTTGGCAGCATCTCGTCTGTAATTGGGACGTTTTCTAAATACAAACATTCACCATATAATCCTTTACATCAAAAATAACCTATATTACATTCATCATAACCACAAACAACCCATTTTCTTCACATCATAAATACAAATAACTCATTTCTTCACATCATAAACACAAACACCTCCTTTTCTTCACAACTTCATCGAAATCATACCATGCTTTCCATACTCCCATATTTTCATCCCATACTCCCATATATCCATACAATTTACACAAATATAAAAGAATTAATATTACAAGTATCTTTCACACCATACATGCAAAATAGATACATATATTTTTTTTTCAGTACGCATATTTCACAACCTAAGGAAAATCTAGCACTTCTATGTTTTAACATATTAGAAAATGAGTCAAATATCCTGAAGAGTCTCACATGACTCCTCACTTCACTGCCTTTCTACCTAGTGAAGTCTTCATAGCTCTTGAAGTCAATACATTCTGCAACTGTTTAGTAAAATCGGTGAGTTCAAAGAACCCAGTAAGCAAGCGTATTTTCTTTTTTAAAAAGAAAACACGAACGTCTTCATAAAATATCATGTATGCATGAAGATGAAATGCAATCACGACATGCGTTATTCAATGACATAATTCTTTTTTTTCTTTGGTAAGTGACACTTATCAAGTGATCACTTACACTCATACGTCGGGCACACCGACTAGGCAACGTCAAGGATGGACTGCCTGTCCGATTACAACCTTGGCGAAACCTTTCATTTATTCCCATGCATGAGTCGCATCCACACAAATGGTCAAGTGCATTTATGTCATAAAAAGGTTTGCTTGGTTAATCATAAAAAGAAGGATCATTTTCAAAATCAAACCTGAAACTTGTCTTAATACGATAAATGTATATATAAGGGAAAAAAATAGGGTAATGGCCATTCCAAAGGATTTGTTTAATGTTTGTATAAAAATTTATTAAAATACCTATGGAAATAACTTGGTTTGCACATATTTCTAGGGAAATAAATAAATACATGACATGAACATTTATTGCAAACATATTTTTTCAAAATAAATAACAAAATAGACACTTGATCACAATAAATCATTGAATTTGAAAAGCTTGCTTACCTTACAGTCTCAAGTTGTATCTTGCACCTTCTCTTTTCCTTTTCTTATCAAAATTAGCAATTTTGGCTAAGCATTGACTTAAATCACCATATATTGCATTCTAATTTTAATGACTACGGATGCATTGATTTGAAAGCTAATAATAATTAATTAATTTTTCATTAAGTGTCTACTTAAAATACATATGTAGGCATTAAAATTTATCAATCGTTCTTATGCTATGTGAATTCGTTACCCACTAATTTCACATAAATTTTCGACACTCGTACCCTACCCACAACCTAGCATAACCTCTCCATAAATTTTTCTTTTATATTTTTAACACTCCAAATATTTAAAAATTTATCCATAAATATTGTTTAAATCAAATACTCCAAAAGCCCCATGTTTTACCCACGTTTTTGGGGCTGCCCAATTTCCACGGGTCACGAAAAATTCCAATTTTTCTCCTTTTTACCTAAAATTGGGCATATTAATTTGTAACTAATACATCCTAATAGCATTTGCAACTACTATATCATGATTTGGAACAAGAAAATTGGATATACCCTCTCTTGAATTTTTGATTTCACACTTGGCTTGATTTTTAACCTTCCATTTTCATGATTTGGGTTCCAAATATACTCCTATTCACGAGTTTATCAAAAGCCCCATGAATTTTCTATTATTTTCTTGGAAATAAAATCAAAATCCTATCCATTTCAACTCTTGGATCCTTAAATACCCAAATTTACTACTCAAATTGGTATAATTTACTTCCATACATGTTTATCTAAGGTATTTTAGCAAAACCCCTATGTTTATTGCATGATTTGGGATAAAAATTGAAAAACCCAACAAAATCAATCATCTCTTCCTTACCTCCGGCGACCCGGCAGCAACGGCGGCGTGAATAGTGACGTAGACGGCGGCGTAGATGCAAGTTCCCTCTCCTCTCTTCTTCCTTCTCCTTCTCTTTCTTCCTTTCTTCTTCTTCTTTCTTCCTCTTTCTCCTTTCCATTTTTTTTTCTGTTTTTCGGCTCTGTTTCGAGAGCTTGCCCGAGCTCTCTCTTTTACACCCCTTTTTTGTTTGGTGCTCTGCACGTGCACCAAAAACGTGGTGCACATGCAGTAGCATTTTTTTTTAATGACCGGGCCCTACAGGTTTGGATTGGTATCGGTTGATGGCTGCGGATGGTTTTGAATGTATGTATCAAATTCGTGGATAGGAAGAATAATGTCACTGTTGATTTATTACTGGTGAATGGTGTCGGATATGCCACCATCAATTTTCGCTGCAATTAGTCTCGGATTGCAGCCATCGCTGTTCGCTGATGGCATGTGAATAATGAGCACTCTGAATCCAACAGTCATTTATCGGCAAAGTTGTAATTTCAATTAGTTGATAAGATGTTAATGCTAACGGAAAGACTTGTAAAAGGTACTGATGCATTTGCTAAACGGCTGGGATTAAATGTCATAAATCCCACCGTTACTTGCATGACCTATAAATTTCATCCTTTTTTTTAATAACGGATGAAAATGGACGGTTGTTATAGTGTGAGAGTTGAATTGCAAAGAATTAAGTAAGGAGAAGAAATTAGAAAGAAGGATGATGTGTTACAAAAAAAGGGCAAGTGTGAAGGTAGATTGTAGAGTAATATTGACTAATGAATCTATACAATTAGTTGAAGGAAAAGGTCCTTTTGAAATTCAGCACGAACGATTAGGAGAGCTGTTATGTCAATTTAGTGATGCTTTTGCTGAGCTCGTAGAACTACCTCCTAAAAGGGGGCTGGAGCACAAAATTGATCTAATCCTAGGATCAATTCCAGCAATAGTGAGGCTCACTGTTACCCTTTGTGCAAAAAACCGAAATCGAGAAATAAGTGCAGCAATTACTCGATAAGGGGCAATTCGGGAGAGTACAAGTCCCTTCTCTACACCGGTTTTGTTAATTAGAAAGAGAGATGGCAACTGGAGAATGCGTGTTGATTATCGGGCTTTGAATGCCATTATAGTCAAAGATAAAATTCCCATACTTATATAGATGAGTTATTGGATGAGCTCAAAGGAGCCCAGATATTCTCTAAGCTAGATCTGAAATCTGGAAATCACCAGATTTTGATGAGGCAAGAAGATATTTCCAAGACTGCTTTCAGGACCCATTGTGGTCAATATGAATTTCTAGTTATGCATTTTGACTTGACAAATGCTTTTGCCACATTCCAAGCCTTAATGAATTGAATTTTCAAGTCTTATTTGAGGAAGTTCATGCTTGTATTTTTTTGATGATATATTAGTTTACAATAGGACTTGGGATGCTCATATTCAACATCTTCAATGGGTATTAAATGTACTCAGGAGTCATACTCTATTTGCCAATAAGGCAAAGTGTAAATTTGCTAAATTTCAGATTCAGTATTTGGGTCATACTATTTTCTTTGAGGGAGGACGGGCTGAGGCAAGTAAGTTAGAAGCTATTCAGACTTAGAAGAGACTGAATTTGTCAAACAATTATGGTCATTCTTGGGATTATCTGGGTATTACCGTAAATTTATACCGGGGTATGGTGAGGTGGCTTATCCCTTGACTCAATTTCTGAAGAGAGACAAATTCCAGTGGGGTGCAGAAGCTGAGCTTATCAATTGAAGATAGCTCTGAGGAGGCCACCTGTGCTGCAGTTACCAGATTTTTCAAAACCCTTTACCATTGAATATGATACATCCGGTGTGGGAGTAGGAGCCATCTTGTTGCAGGAGAATAAGCTCATTGCTTATTTCAGCAAGGCATTGTCATCTGGGTTTCATGATACATCTGCTTATGAGCCGGAGCTGATGGCATTTGTTTTAGCCATAAAGAAGTGGAGACCTTGTCTGATTGGTAAGCTTTTTGTTGTTAAGACTGAATCAAATAGCTTAAAGTATTTGTTGTAGCAAAATGTTTTAACACCTTGGCAACAGAAATGGATAACTAAATTGGTGGGGTATGATTTTAAAGTAAAGTATAAAAAGGGAGCATCTAGTAAGGGGGTTGATGCTCTTTTAAGACAGATGGAGGTTTCGGTAATGACAATTATCAAACAAGAATCTCTTTTGTATGAGAAAATACGCAGAGATTGTTTGTAGAGTGATGAGTTGCATGTGCTGAGGAAGAAGTTGGAAGATATACCTAATGTTTTTCCTCAAATACACAATCTGGAAGGGCTAATTTAGAAAGATGGGAGGCTCTTCATTTCCACTAATAATCTTTATATTCCTTCCTTATTCTTTTAGTTTCATGACTCCTGTTCGAGAGGTCATTCAGGAGTGTTACACACTTATTTGTGTATTAAAGAGCATTATGTGTGGCATGGGATGAAGAAGTGTATCAAAAAATATGTTTCAAAGTGTGAAGTTTGTAGTCAAGCCAAATATGATGTCCAAAAACCAGCATGGTTGATGCAACCCTTGTCCATTCCTCTACAGATTTGGGAAGACCTTTCTATGGACTTTATATCCAGATTGCCTAACTCCAAGGGTAAGACAATACTCTGGTTATCGTGGAGAGATTGACAATGGGTGGTCATTTTCAACAGGATGTGGTTAAATTGCATGGATTGCCGAAATCAATCGTCTCTGATAGGATTCCATTTTTTTGAGTGCATTCTGGAAAGCAATGTTACAGGAACAACAACTTGATTTATCTTAAATTCTTCTTATCATCCCCAATCGGATGGACAAAGAAAAGTTGTTAATCGAATTTTGGAGACTTATTTGCGCAGCTTTTGCATGAATCGGCCCCACCATTGGGTTGATTGGCTACCTTGGGCTAAGCTGTGGTGTAACTCAAAGTACCAAGCTAGTATTAACATGACTCCATTTCAGGCGATGTATAGATGAGCTCCTTCCATTGTACCTTATGAGATGGGATCTAGTAATGTAGCAAAAGTTGATGCTTGTTTGCAAGACTAGGATAGGGTATTAGTGACTCTGCTTGATTCCCTTTAGGTTGCTGAAGATTACATGCAGATATATGCTAATAAGCGTCACCGATTTGTTGAGTTTGAGGTGGGCCAATTGGTGTATTTGAAGTTACAACCTGTCCGTCAGCAAACTGCTAGCTCTAGCAAGTTTCATAAGCTGGAAGCTTGATACTATAGGCCATTTCTTATCATAGAACGTGTGGGATCCGTGGCTTATAGGTTACAATTGCCTGAGAGGGTTCGAATTCATTCAGTATTTGATATTTCTTTGCTTAAAAAAGCTCCTTATGAGCAGTTGATTGCTTCTAAATTGCCCTCATTGATGAGTACGGGTGTCCTTCTGATGTAACTGAGGTGCGACAACAGTTGTATGCTAGCAAACTTAAGCAAGAAGTTCGTATGAGATGGTTGGGTCTTCCCCCTTGCGATGATACTTAGGAAGAGGTGTCTAATTTCCACCTTCCTTTTCCTGATTTTCGACTCCTAGCGGTAGTTGTCTCTCAGGCACAGGGGGATGATAGGATCTCTCCTCCTAACACTGGTTATACAAATATTCCTGCAGCAACTCAATGGGAGCATGAACAATCGGCTGAAGGAAGTCTTGCTGAGGAGGAATTGATGGAGGCAACCGGGACCAAACAGTATGGGCTTAGGCCGAGAGAGAAGCTGAAACCTCCTAATCGGTATTTGGAGGCTTAGCTCTCTCACGTAGTAAATACACGTGCAAGGGGTCATCAGAGGCTAGCTAGACATCAGCGAGATGATTGGTTTGGCTGATGATGCAAATATAAAAGGCAGAGCACTTTACCGTCATGCTTCTTCAGCAAGAAGAAACTATTGTTGCTATCTCATTCTCTGTCTACTTCTTTGCATCTTCTTTTCCTTCTCTATACTCTCTTTTCTAATTGTCTCTATTTTTGGCATACGATAGTGAGAAATGGTTCATTCATTTTAAAAAAATTTCCTAGATTCCTCTTTCTTCAATTATAATTCTATCAATATAATAAAATAATCTATAATAGAAAGATTAAGATAATATAACATCCATGGAGCTAATATTTTAATTATTAAAAACTCATATAAATAATTTAAATTTAATTACAATGTTAAAATTTAAATAAAATGTAATTAATAATTTAGATATTAAAAACAAATTTTATATAATAAGCTTTTTCAAGTGCAACATAATATAACTAGTGCACCATACGAACCTTTGTAGATATGACTCCGCTTGTTCAATGCAAGGCAATGCATGGGTAAAGAGAACAATGGGACAGTGCATTGGGTTTGGCAAGATACGTTGAGACAAACTATGTTGACATGAATCCCATCAAAATTTATCCCAAAAAGTCACAATTTTAAAAAAATCCAAAAATTTGGGCTCAGTTCGAGCCTAAATGCATATAATCAGGCTCCTTTCTTTTCCGGTAATGCTTTAACCTAACTGTTAATCTAAATACATTTAATGAAATTAACATATGTATTTTAGTAACTTCATTAAATATACTAAATTAATAGTTATGTAAAAAAAATTCAAAAAAATTTAAAAAAGGGATAAATGCACCCAGGTGCAACAAGCCTAAGTGCACCCAGGTGCATAAAATCAGACTTTTTCTTTTCCATGCAAAGAAATAAACATCCTTGCTTTTTTTTATAAATGTCTAACAACCTTGCTTTAAATAACGTATTAATATCTTAAACTTTTAAATATTCCTGTAACACCCCACCTTTTGAGTTGTTACGAATAATGTCTACTATATCAAATTTGAGAATAAAATCTCCCAAGATGGAAATAGATATCAAGATGCAAAATCATAAAACTTTTAACTATTACATCTCAAGTTTGCTCATTTTGAAGTCATTATACATATTTAGTGTCTATAATCAAAACTAGTAAATATTATAAAATAATGTCTATAAAATCTAAACTTCATTGTCCTTTGCTCTGTTAGTTTCACCTTTTTCTCATATTGATGAAATCTTTAATTTATCATTGAATTCCTGTGTTTTCACTGAAAACAAAACTATGTGAGCTGAAAGCTCAATAAGTAAAAAAATATATTTTTGCAATTACTTTGATTTTTTTAAAAAAAATACAACATCTATATTGTCTTTTATGCACGACAAACTCTAATTAATAAAAATATCTTGATACATGTGTACACATATGTCAATTTTAAATCATGCATTCACACTATACGTATTGCTATCTATTTGTGCTCGCATGCAGTCGTGTTATACATTCGTGAGCAAATTCATTTTCTTTAGTAGTCCTGAGGTCGCTACTCAGGTACTACCATATTATTTTACTCCTTGGCGGCAAACCCAATATGTAATTATGCATCATGCTCATGTACTGTGATTAATGCACCACTTAAATTCACTACTTAACCTAATTTTGAAATAAAAATGCTTATATTTGAATAAACCAACTTGAAAGAAAATTTCAATTTAAATAAATAATCACATTTTATAGAAAATCATAATATTCAAATAATAATTTCAAAGTCACGATTTGGTAAAAGTTTACTTACCTTTAAGTAGACTTTAAAACTCCTCTTTTCCAATTTTTAGTAGTAGCCTCTAGTCTCTTTTCCTAATTTTCATCACAATATGTTCATTATTTTACTCTAATTTTTATAAATATTATTTAAAATTTCATTTATGACTTTCCCAAAACTTCTCATAATTTTAATCGGTCAAAAATTATATTTTCTCCTATTTATTCTTATATTATTCCACTTTTAAATAAATTTATTTCATATATATATATAAATAAATTTGGACTCATACTTCTTTAAATACTTACTTTAAATTTTTCATTTTTTGTAATTTTTCATAATTTATTTATTTATTTTTATAGCATCACACTTTTTAAATATTTTCATTTTTTATAAAAATTATAAGTTTAAACTCATTTAAACTTGTAAATATTGACTTTAATTTTCTAGATATTTTTCATAATTTTATGTATTTTTTCTAATTTTTCTATATTTATTTTGAATTTTTTTCCGGCCGGTAGTTGGCCGCCGATGGGCTGCTCTGGTGGGCCAAACCTATGCTGGGCCGACACAAGTGGGCTGGGTCCTTTGCTTGGAAGTTGGGTCAAGTTGCTTATGTGGGCTAGACTTTGTTTTTGTGGGCTTAAAACTAGTGGACTTGATTTTGGGCTTTTTAATTCACTAAGCTCGTCTAAATTTTATAATCTGGATGGTCCATTTCTCAAAATAACATCTCTATCATCAGATTTGACATAAAGTAATAAAGGGTTAAAATTAAACATTACTTCAAATAGCTATGTAAATTAATTTTTAACAAAATGAATTCATCATATATACTGTAAAATATCTCAAATAATGTTTGTAACTTGTCAGATTATTATTTTTGCTTCTGTATTTTCTTGTAATTATTTTTTTTGTGTTTTATCCCTAAAATACATATTCACCACTCTAAATCTTTATAAAAATTATTATATCTAAAAATCTAAAAATCTGATCATGTTGAAATTTTGTAGGCAAGCTAAACATATGATTATCTTGTTATTGTATAGTCAAAATTCTCTGATTATGCCCAGAAGTATGTTTATTTCATCATATAGCATTTTTTATCTTGTATTTGATACTTCTCATTGAAATAAGTAAAATTTCAACATCCAACATTTCAAAACGAGTTGCATATATTGCGAGAAACATCGTGAATGGTTTAGATCACCAAAATGAGTTGCATATATTTTAAAATTAATGAGATTAACCAAAAAGTTGTTCTACTCAACTTACCTGCACAAAAACTTTTTCTTCTTCCTTCGTCTTTGTTGCTGTCTTTTGCGCGACCTCTCCTTCAATAGCTAAAGCCCACTTCATATCTCCCCATTTTGTACTAATCCATTCGTTAAATGGCTAAGATTAAGACCGTTAATTTCCATCGTTTTCTGCAAGGTCATAAGTCTCATCTATTTCTTAAAAACGGGTGGTTGTTACATTCTCCCCCCTTACAAAAAGTTTAGTCCTCGAAACTTAATTAAACAAATATGGATATTTCTGTTTGATATCTTCTTCAAGCTCCCACATAGCCTCCAATTTTCCATGATTACTCCATTGCTCTTTAAGATACCTTATCATCCTTCTTCTCAAATGTTGTTCTTTAGAATCTATTATTTTGATTGGGTTTTCCTCATATAGTAACTTATCCGAAATTGGCAACTGATCTGTTGTAAGTAAATGAGAAGGATCTGACACATATTTTCTCAACATAGAAATATGAAACACATTATGTACTGTTGCCAATGAGGTGGTAGTACTATTCAATAAGCCATGTTATAATTTTCTGTAAAACTTCATATGGTCCAAGATAACGAGGACTGAGCTTTTTCTTTTTACCAAATCTCATAACCTCTTTCATAAGTGATACTTTTACAAACACCTTGTCGCCTACGGAAAATTCTAATTCTCTCCGCTTTAGATCTGCATAACTTTCCTATCTACTTTGGGCAGTAACCAATCTTTTTCTTATTAGCTTCACTTTATCTGCAGTTTCTTGTACAATATCTGGCCCAATCATCCTTCTTTCTCTAACTTCATCTTAATTTAATGGTATTCTGCAAGGTTTCACATACAAAGATTCATAAGGAAATATTTTAATGCTAGCTTGATAACTGTTATTATATGCAAACTCCACCAAAGTCATATATTTATCCCAACAATTTCCAAAATCTATTATACACATTCTCAGCATATCCTCAACTACTTGATTTATTCTTTCAGTCTATCCATCTGTTTGTAGATGAAATGTTGTGCTAAATTTCAAGCTCGTCTCCATTATTTGATGTATACTACGCTAAAACTTTGAAGTAAATATAGTATTTGGGTTAGAAATAATTGTCTTAGGAATCTATGCAATCGAACTATCTATTTACAATACAGGTTGACTAATTTTTTTGCAGAATAACAGGTCTTGATTGATAAGAAATGTGCAACCTTTGTTAATTTATCCACAATCGCCCAAATAGAATTATTTCCTGCAACAGTCCTGGGTAACCCCTCAATAAAATACATAGTAATTTCATCCCACTTCCATTCTAGTATTTCCATTTGCGGTAGTAATTCTACCGACTTTTGATGTTGTGCTTTCACCTATTAGCATGTTAGGCATTATGCTACACACTATACTATCATCTTCTTCATACCCATTCACCAAAAATTTCTTTTAAGATCTTCATATATTTTTCTACTCTCCAAGTGTATTGTGTAGGGTAAATAATGAGCTTCTTCTAAAATTTGATTTCTTAGTTCTGTTGCATCAGGTATGCATAGTTTCACTTGTATTTGATATAACTAATACAATTATTCTTCGGGGCAAACTTCTAATGACAATTTATGTATGTTATCGACTAACTTCTCCTTATCTGTTATTAAAGTAGCTAAATTGTTATTTGACTTTCTACTTACAGCATCAACTACAATATTTGTTTTCCCAAGGTAATATTGGATATTTAAATCATAATCTTTCAGTAATTTCAACTATCTTCTTTGTCTCATATTCAACTCTTTTTGAGTGAAAACGTATTTTAAACTCTTGTGATCTGTATATACATCACATTATTCTCCATAAAGATAATCTCTCCAAATTTTCAAAGCAAACGCTATTGCGGTTAGCTCCAAATCATGAGTGGGATAATTCCTTTTATAAGGTTTTAACTGTCGTGAGGCATATACAATTACCTTCCCATTTTGCATCAATAAACAACCAAGACCTTTTTGAGAAGCATCGTTGTAAATAACAAATCATCCACCACTTGTAGGAGTACTTGAAACCGGTGTCTTCACTAATCTTTGCTTAAGTTCTTAAAAACTATATTCACAATCATCAGTCCATTGAAATTTTACCCCCTTTCTTATTAACCTTATGAGATGAGTGCATATCCGAGAGAAAGCTATGTATCTCTGTGACATTTGTCGGCCTTAACCAATTCACCACTACCTCTACCTTAGCGGGAACCACCATAATACCTTCTGCTGTGACAATATACCCCAAAAATGGAACACTATGAATTCAAAACTCACACTTCTTCAATTTTTTATATAATTTATTCTCCTTCAAAGTTTGCAATACCATTCTAAGGTGTTCGACATGATAATCCTTTGTTTTTAATAAATGAGAATGTCATCTATAAATATGACCACAAATTTATCCAAATATGGTCTGGACACTCTTTGCATTAAATCCATAAATGCAGCTGGTGCATTTATTAATCCGAATGACATTACCAAAAATTCATGATGTCCATACTGAGTTCGAAAAGCAGTTTTCTGTATATCTTCCTCTTTAATCCTTAATTGATGATATGCCGACTGCAAATCCATTTTAGAAAAGATAGTCGTCCCTTGTAGTTGATCAAACAAATCATCTATTTGAGGTAAAGGGTATTTACTTTTGATAGTCACCTTGTTTAGTTCTTTATAATCAATATATAATCTCAAACTACCATTTTTCTTTTTCACAAATAGAATTAGCGCTCCCCAAGATGACATACTTACCTGTATAAAACCCTTATCTAATAATTCTTCCAGCTGTGTTTTTAATTCTGTCATTTCTGTTAGAGCTATTCTGTAAGGTTGTTTAGAAATTGGAAGTACCCCAAGTAATATATCTATTGCAAATTCTATCTCTCTCTGAGGGGGTAATCCCGACAACTCAACAAGAAAAACATCAGAAAATTTTTCACTATTGGTATCTCCTTAAGGGATAAATTTTCTTTATTTATATCAAATACTGAAGCTAAGTATGCCCGACATCCTTTGTTTATCTACTCTACAACTTTCATAACAGAAATAATTTTCACCTACTGAGATTTATCTGCAACCACCTCTATCAACTTGGACATTTTAAAAATAATTTTTCGATCACCACAATCTATTATTGCTTTCCACTTAGATAACCAGTCCATTCCCAATATCACATCAAAATCATGCATAGGAAACAATATCAAGTTTGCTTCTAAATTCATTTCTCCTATTTTGATTAGGCAGACTTTGCAAATTCTATTTGTATTTGCTAGCCGATAAACCAGAGATTCTATATTCACAATCATATCCATGTTTTCATGCGCTATTGCATATTTTGCAGTAAATGCACAAGAGATAAATGAATACATAGCACCAGAATCAAATAATACTTTGGCAAGATAAGAGTGAATAAGCAATATACCAATACGAACATCGTTGTGTGTGGTTTGAGCTTCTGCATTGGTCATAGCATGCACCCTAGCATTCGTCCTCTACCTCTTTTGTTCTGGGCCACGAAATGGTGGTGCTAGTGGCCTCATTTGTAATGCTGGACGCTCCCCAGTTTGTTTATTTTCAACTTTTTGTGTGCAGTCTTTTGCTCGATGCCCAGGTTGTCTACATTTATAGCATGTGATCTCACCTTTGCACTCCTAAATTGAATGACCAGTTTTTCCACACTTCCAGCACTTCCATGCTTTCTAACATTCTCCTCGGTGATTTTTACTACAAGTAGGACATGAGGGAATTGACTGCTTCATTTCCACCTTTCTTTCATCATATTGTATCTTACCTTTCTCATGTGGTTTTGTCCTATTATCAGATGTAGAATCCCCACGCCTTTTCCCTTGGCGAAAAGCTTGAATTGCATTATCTTCCATTTTCACCATTCTTTCTCAATCCATAATATCAGAATATTAGTGAAAATGGTGACTGGCTAGATGCTATCGTATAAAAGGACATAACCTCATTCTGAACTTGCGAATTTTAAGGGTAGGGTTCGTCAATACCCATGGAGCAAATCTGGAGAGGGCAATGAATTTCGCTGCATACTCTGCCACTGATGGTTTTCCTTGGTATAATTGTTCAAATCTAGCAACTTCTGTAGTCTAACTGACTCAAGATAGTATACCTCATTGAAGTGCAACAGAAAGTCCTCCCAGTTCATTTGTTGCCAAGTAGGGATGCTTAATTTTACTGTATTCTACCACTTAGCTGCATTACCTTTCAACATATGAGTGGCAAATTGGACTTTTTGTTGTTCACTATATTGAAGCAATTAAAAAATCTTTTCTAGTTCTTCTATCCATTCTTCAGCACTGTTAGGGTCAGGATTTTCTCAATAAAGTAGAGGTCACATGTTTAGAAAATCATTCATGACCCTCCTATGGGTATCAGCTTCCCTAACATTCCTTAGCGCATTACCTCAAGCTAGAGAGTTTTCTAAAACTTATTGGGCTGTCATTTGTTCCATAGTTTGCAATGCTCTGAGTATTGCGTCCATCACTTGAGCGTTGAGGTCTATAGCCCCTTGTGCCTGCCCTGCATTTGATGTCCCAACATCATCATTTCTAGGATCGTTCTCCCCTAAAACTTCATTATATCAATCATTTATGTGTGCCGAAGAAGAATTCTTACTGACTAACACACTTCCCACCAATCTACGAGTCCTTTTTCTTACCAATCGAGATAGTGGTTCATTCATCACCACTTGCTTTCCCTTATCCTTCTTAAGCGGCATCTCTTTCCTACATCATACCATTAATCTTAAGTATATTTGCATAACTTCTAAATAATTTCTTATTTATGATAAATTAAAAGAGAATACTATCTAAAGCATCGAATCATTATAATGTTCTTGGAAAAAAACTTTTAAAGCTAAAGGTACATCATTATCACTAGAAGAGTCATAAAGCTTAGGACCACTAAGTTTCATTTCTATTGGTTTATGCTCTATTTCTAGGAGTTCAACCTCATCATCATCATCATCTTCAGTGATTTGAATCTCAAGTTCATCATTTTTATTATTTTCTTGACTTTCTTGCGAGTCATCTCCTGAATTTTCTTTAGAATCTGTTACAAGTTCTTCTTCATATTCTTTATCAGAATATTCTATTAGTTCCTCCTCTACTCGTTTCTTTTTATTCATCTGAAATGCTCACATTCTTCAATAAACATTTCTTCTCACTTTTGCTTCAGCACTAGTTGCACAGTTTCATATTTCAATCTTGCCGCTGATACCACTTGTAACACTCCACCTTTTGAGGTGTTACAAATAAGGTCTACTATGTCAAATCTAAGAATAAAATCTCCCAAGATGGAAATAGATACCAAGATGCAAAATCATAAAATTTTTAACTGTCCTTTTCTCTGCTAGTTTCGCCTTTTTCATGTTGATGAAGACTTTAATTTATCATTGTATCCCTGTGTTTTCACTGAAATCAAAACTATGTGAGCTGAAAGCTCAGTAAGTAAAAATATATTTTTACAAAATTCATTCTACAATTACTTTGATTTTTCAAAAACAAACACAACATCTATATTGTCCTTTATGCACAACAAACTCTAATTAATAAAAACATCTTGATACATGTGTATACATATGTCAATTTTAAATCATGCATTCACACTGTAGGTATTGTCATCTACTTGTGTTGCGTGCAGCCATGTTACACATTCGTGAGCAAATTTGTCTTCTTTAGTAGTCCCGAAGTCGCTACCTAGGTACTACCATACTACTTTACTCCTTGGCGGCAAACCCAATATGCAATTATGTATCACATTCATGTACTGTGATTAATGCACCACTTAAATTTACTACTTAACATGATTTTGAAATAAAATGCTCATATTTGAATAAACCAACTTCAAAGAAATTTTCAATTTAAATAAATAATCACATTTCATAGCAAATCACTATATTTAAATAATATTTTCAAAATCACGATTTGGTAAAAATTTACTTACCTTTAAGTAAACTTTAAAACTCCTCTTTTCCATTTCTCGTTGTAACTTCAAGTCTCTTTCCCTAATTTTGCCATAATATGTTCATTATTTTACTCTAATTTTCATAAATATTATTTAAAATTTCATTCATGACTTTCCCAAAATTTCTCATAATTTTAATCGGTCAAAAATTCTATTTTCTCCTATTTATTCTCATATTATTTCACTTTTAAACAAATTTATTTCATATATATAAATAAATTTGGACTAATACTTCTTTAAATACTTACTTTAAATTTTTCATATTTTTTATAATTTATTTATTTATTTTTATAGCATCACACATTTTAAATAATTTCATTTTTTATAAAATTATAAGTTTAGACTCATTTAAGCTTGTAAATATTGACTTTAATTTTCTAGGTATTTTTCATAATTTTGTGTATTTTTTCTAATTTTTCTATATTTATTTTGAATTTTTTCAGTCGGCCGGCTGGTCGTCGGCGCCTGCAGTTGGCCGCCGGTGGGCTGTTCTGGTGGGCCAGCACAGGTGGGCTGGGTGTGCTTGGAAGTTGGGTTAGGTTGCTTATGTGGGCTAGGCTTTATTTCTGTGGGCTTGAGACTAATGGACTTGATTCTGGGCTCTCTGGTTCTCAAGGCTCGTCCAGATGGGCTTAGCCCACCGGTCCAGAAGCTTTTTAGTTATTTATTTATTTCGACAGTCTATATTCTCTGAATATAATAACTTATATCTCTTAATATCAATTTCTGTTTGATCTGAAGTTTTAGGAGTAAACTTATAAAATTATGTTTTATAATCTGGACGGTCTATTTCTCAAAATAACATCTCTATCATCAGATTTGACATACAGGGTTAAAATTGAACATCACTTCAAATAGCTATGTAAATTAATTTTTTAAAAAATTAATTCATCATATATACAGTAAAATATCTCAAATAATGTTTATAACTGGTCAGATTATTATTTTTTCTTCTGTATTTTCCTGTAATTATTTTTTTGTGTTTTATCCTTAAAATACATATTCACCACTCTAAATCTTCATAAAAATTATTATATCTAGAAATCTATAAGTCTAATCATATTGAAATGTTGTAAGAAAGATAAACTTATGATTATCTTGTTATTGTATAGTCAAAATTCTCCGATTATGCCTAGAAGTATGTTTATTTCATCATATAGCATTTTCTATCCTTTATTTGATACTTCTCATTGAAATAAGTAAAATTTCAGCATCCGACATTTCAATAATACTCAGATGACTAATTAGCCATGCTAGAAACATCGTGAATGGTTTAGATCTACCAAAATGAGTTACATATATTGTAAAATTGATGAGATTAACCGAAAAGTTGTTCTACTCAACTTACCTACACAAAAACATTTTCTTCTTCCTTCGTCTCTATTCTTGTCTCCTGCACGACCTCTCCTTCAATGGCTAAAACCCACCTCCTATCTTCCCCTTTTATACTAATCCATTCGTTAAAAGGCTGTAATTAAGGTCATTAATCTCCACCATTTTCTGCATGGCCATAAATCCTATCCGTTTCTTAAAAATGGATGGCTGTTATAATTCCCCTTTTAAGATTGACGATTGTGATCAACTAGCTGACGGACGAAATATTCAAATGTAGAAACTTCCGTTGGCAATGTATTTGCACATTCACCTGATAGAAGAAGAGCAAAACAAAAGGAGATGAGATCCAGTTAGGCCAACCAAAGTATTTAGGTGATGAGGTATATTTTTAACCATGGGTCTACGATGATTATATGATTTATATGATTTTTCATCTAAGAAAAAGAAGAAGAAGAAAAGAAAAGAGAAAAGAGAAAATAAAAAAAGAAAGAGAAAAATTAGAATAAAAAGAAAATTGATGGCAAAAAGTAAAAAGGAAAATGATATATATATATATATATGAAATCATGCATAAGCTTCCACAAAAGGACAAAAACAACACTTTTCAGCACACTAATGTATGAAAGATCAGTGCGCTCCCTTTGTCCATTAAAATGTATTAAGGAATATAGATATCCCGATATTGTCAAAAGTGGTGGGCCCTACATAAGATTTCAAAAAAAATGCTTAGATTAATTTGCATAATTTTGAAAGGGGGTATTTTGACGGGCATGATATGGACCCTGGGCCCACTGCAAGATCATGAAATTGCATCATATGATTACAAGGCCGAGTAAAAAAAAGAGAGAAAGAGGTGAAGCTGATGCTGAGGAAATACGTTGAGGAGTCTATTGATGCTAAAAAATTGAATGTGAGCCGTCAAGGGAGCCGTAGCGTGAGCGTGACTGCTCTAGAAGCGACAAAATTAATGCTTGTACAGCAGCAGCAAAATTTCGTGGAGCTCCAAGGCTAGCTTATGCACACCATCATGGACTCTACTGGCTTTAGACATTTGCTCTGTCTTAATGGCATGGAAGGTGAAGGCAGCTCCGAATTCATTACCGGCCATCAAATCATGGACTTGTGGAACTGAATCTGCACTAGCCTAAGTGGAACTGAATCTGCACTAGCCTAAGAGCAAGGAAAGTGAGATTGAGTGACACAGCAAAGAAGAGAACGATGGAGCTGAGATTGATCCATGGCATCGACCACAGTGAGCCATGGTTCGGACACTAGGGCCACCAGTTTGGCAGGGGGAGCTATGGCGTTACCTAACAAACATTTCACAAAACCATCTAAGCCCTTTGAGCATCTCACTGTGGATGCTCAGCTCGATCCTTCCAAATATCTCTGCAATTCTTCTCCAATACCAAAGCATGTCAGGATACTCCTTGCAAATGCCAGGAAATCTCTTCCACTTCATTCTTGAGCTCCGTGGCCACGTCCCTCTCCATAGCCTCACCAACACGGAGGCAACTGATCCGCCACATCACGGAATCATGGCTACGGACATCAACAGCTGCAGGTGGTCTTCAAAGTGGGTAGAGATGGCTATTCGGGTGGTCGCAAAGCCTGGCGGAACTTGAGGAAAGTAGGAATAGATTCTGGGCCAACGCAACCGCGAAATTCTCCGCCAAACATAAAAGGCAAAACGTGGCTAGCGAAGTGCATGAAGACCAATTGGGGTTCCGCGGAGATGTGGTTCCGCGTGAATCCAATTCCGCGATAATACCTTTAGCCGCGGAACCCGTTCGGAGCCGGCAAAAATCTTATAAATAGCCCAGCTGAGATCAAAAAAAAAAAAAGAGAGAACTTCAGCACAACAACGAGAACCGGGAGAAGCTCTCTCACCCTGAAAGAAAAGAGAACGTAAGATTTTTTTCTTTTAGTTAAAAAAAGTTTCTTTCTTAAATATATATATATATATATACATGTATATATATTATTTTCAAAAAAATACTTTTCCCAATGTGGATACTCCCCAACCAGCGGGTTGAATTGACACACTTGTTAAGTATATATATATATTTTTTTAATATATATGTTTTAGTATATAAATATATACATGTATATATATTATTTTCAAAAAAAATACTTTTCCAACATAGATACTCCTCGACTGGCGGGTTGAATTGACACGCGGATTAGGTATATTTTTTATTAAAAGTATATATATACATATATATTATTTTCAAAAAAATATATATACTTTTCCCAACGTGGATATTCCTCGACTGGTGGGTTGAGTTGACACACGGGTTAAGTATTTTTCTCCTTTAAAAAAAAAATATATATATATATGTATATTCTCTATATATAAAAATATATCTATACATATATATTATTTTAAAAAAAAACTACTTTTCCCAACGTAGATACTCCCCAGCTGACGGGTTGAATTGACACACGGATAAAGTATTTTTCTCCTTCAAAAGAAATATATATATATATTCTATATATAAATATATATATATATATACATATATACATATATATTATTTTCAAAAACTACTTTTACCAACATGGATACTCCCCGACTGGCGGGTTGAATTGACACGTGGGTTAAGTATTTTTCTCTTTCAAAAAAAAATGTATGTATATTTTCTATATATAAAAATATATATACACAAATACATATATATTATTTTCAAAAAAAAGCATTTTTCCTGCGCAGGGTGGGTCATATATAATATATATATATAGCTAAGTATTTTTTTATGATAAAAATGTAATAATATATATATAAAAAGGCCCGGGGTCCCGAGATCTCACGGGCCGCCATATATGTGTATATATACATATGAGGGCTGTTCCGGTGCAGCATCACTACATCGGAACAGCGGTGCAGTGGGACCAAAATGGGCCCCACATGATCATGAAATCATGATCTACTCTACCGATTGTATTTAGAATAATGTATTCTATTACCATACCAATTTTCATCCCAATCAGATACTTTAAAGTTGTTATTTACATCAAACTATTTTATTACGTTGGATTTATACCATTTTCAGATGGGGGCCATATACATATTTGATTGGGATGAAAATTAGTATGGTAATAGAATGCATTATTCTAAATACAATGAGTGGAGTAGATCATGATTTCATGATCATGTGGGGTCCATTTCAGCGATGCTACACAGGAATATATTCCTATACATATATATATAAAGGTAAGTATTTTTGATGATAAAAATATATATAATAATATATATATATAAAAAGGCCCGGGGTCCCAGGATCCCACCGGGCGCACCACACATATGTATATATATAACTAAGTATTTTTGGAATATATTCAGGTGCAGCATCGCTGAAATGGGCCCCACATGATCATGAAATCATAATCTACTCCGCCCATTGCGTTTAGAATAATGTATTCTATTACCATACCAATTTTCATCCCAATCAGATACTTTAAAGTTGTTATTTACATTAAACTATTTTATTACGTTGGATTTGTACCGTTTTCAGATGGGGCCCATATACATATCTGATTGGGATAAAAATTGGTATGATAATAGAATACATTATTCTAAATACAATGGGTGGAGTAGATCATGATTTCATGATCATGTGGGCCCATTTTTGGGCAACTGCACCGCTGTTTCGGTGTAGTGACGCTGCACCGGAACAGCTCCCAGTATTTTTCATGATATACATATAAAAAAAAGATAATATATATATATATATATGAAGGCCTGGGGTCCCAGGATCTCACCGAGCATGCCATATACATATGCATATATATATATATATATAAATATAAAGCTAAGTATTTTTTTATGATAAAAATATATATAATAATATAAAGAAAAAGGCCCGGGGTCTCCGACTGGGCGCGCTAAAGATTCGATCATTTGTCGGTATATAAATAGAGAAGGCATGCTCGTAGATGTGTATCCTATGGTGGTTATAGTATGTATATTCACTTTATATAGATCTGAAATGGGTTCTACAACTATAGGATCTGAACCTAGAATTGGAAACCTCGACTCCGAGGTGTGTAAGTGCTTAGGCAACGAAAAAAGAAATTTGAAGAAGGCACAGCTAGTGAACCAATGACAAAGACTTTATCCCCATCTCTCTCTGATTCATATGTCGGGAGTTTTAATATGTGTCAAAATAAATATAATATATATATATAAAGCTAAGTATTTTTTATGATAAAAAAATTATATATATGTAAAAAAAAGCCCGGGGTCCCGGGATCTCATGGGCATCAAAAAAAAAATTTTGTTTTCTAAAATATATATATGAGTCCCGCGGGTCTTCAAAAATGAATATTTTAATTTTTATGCCTGCATCATGTATTTTCACAAATAATTTGACATTTTAATTATTTAATAATTTTATTTTTTAAATCTTATTCTTTATTTGAATCATTTTTCATAATTATTTTTATTTTATTTTATCCTTACAATATCATAGTGTTCATGCACTTTTTAATATATTTCATTTTTAGATACACATAATTTACTGTCGTAAATATGTTGGGTATGTTTCAAACTATATAAGATTTCTAAATTGAATCTCCATTTTTCAAATTAATTTTTCAATTTTTAAACAGTTTTTTTAATTTTTAACACAATTTTATCCATTATCAATATTAATACCATAATTGGATTACATTACTATCAATGACTAGAAAAACATATGACATGCATGACAATTTTCTAATTGCAATAGTTATCATTTATCAAATCATGATTCAGGAATGCAAGCAAAGCCTAGGCAGTTGGTAAAACATGTAATATCATCCTGCGGCACTTTTTTTACTGTTCTATTTGAAATGTTAATTACAATATTTAATTTTGTTTTATTATTTTATAAATTAAGTTTATAAATCGTTATAAAATTGGTATGACCGGCTAATACCATCAGATTAGATCCCAAACTAGCCGGAGCCAACCAGGCTCGCCATCTACAACGACCAGAAGGAGCAATTAATGACAACAGTTAGTACATGGATCGGAGGCACCAAGTGGAAAAATAAATAATAATCAAGTTATTTTCAAATATACTTATTATTTTTTACCATAATTGTAAATGCTAACTATATTTTCAAAATACCAAATATACTCACTGCATTTGTATTTAACCTCAAAAATGCTCATTCCGTGTGGCGCCCCGATCCGAGGTGCCTAGAAGCCTTACTTCGGGATCGTTTTGATTGGTAAACGTGACTCAGGATTGTTGCCCTGATCACACGACAGGATTCTTTTTTTTTCATCAATACATGGAAAATTCTCATCATTCAGCCAATTTGAAATATATTTCACATAACACAGTTATGATCAAAAACTATTCCATAAACATTTTCATTGGAATAAAAATATTCCTTTCTATCTCAAAATTATCATTGTTGACTTTACATAAAGTTTACATAAAAATCATTTATATCAAAAACTACATAACACTTGGCATGCTGCTTTCATCATCATTTCCTGTCTGTTGTTGAAAAAGCATGGGTGAGTAATGATACTCAGTAAGCAAGCTATACATAATTTTTCAATCATTTTCATGCATTTCATAAAATGCAAATGCAATGCATACATAACATTCATGACATTCCTTTGGATGCGACGCTAGCTAGACGCCCAATCCCATACATGCTCCCATTTTAGGGAGGTCGCCGCCGGCCTGGGCCTATTAAGCGACTTGGCAATAGCGAGGGGGACATCCGGTCCGCTTACTAGGGGTGCAAGTCGGTCCGGGTACCCCCGGGTAGGGGTGGAACCTACCCTTACCCGTTTTTTAAAAACGTCTACCCTACCCTATTTTAGACCGGGTCGGTCCGGAGTCTACCCTACCCAATTTTTTCAGGTGCGGGTCGGTTCCGGTTCGGTTCCAAATCGGTTCCTAAAGACATCATACATCCAAACTGGCTCCAAATACAGAAATACTATATTATGAATAGAATTTTCTAATGAAACAGAAATGTCAATAAGAAATGTCAAGTTGGAGACATTGATACATGTTGAATTTTCCTAATATCGAATGATCAGAACTGTTTTCAATAGGTATGGTTTGCTAAATTAACACAACCACATTTTTCTTGTAACTGGTATGTAATGTAAACACAGCTACTCACCTTTGATTTAAAATTTTTCAGGGATAACTTCTTTGCTATGAAACTGGGCAGATGGTACCATGTGGCATTTATTACTGCTAATTGGTGCATTTAGCTGTTTGTACCTGACATAAACAAATAAACTAACATAAACAAATAAACTATTGAAGATGGCTGTTTGTACCTAACATAAACAAATAAACTATAAAAATATAAAAGAAACTGAAAAGTATGTTAGCATGATCAATATATGAAAATAAGTTGTAAACTAGTATTGAAATATATGAAGCTGTGAACAACAAACTAATGTTAACGTATATGAAGCTATGAAGACTATTTGTTAAATAGATAAGTCTTTAATGATTTGGGGAGGTTATTACAATTGTTTGAGTAGAAATAAGGGAAGACATGGTTAAAAGAGGCTTTAGTCTCTAATTTGTAGTATAAACAATAATGGCTCTGCAATTATGATAAATTGCGGATAAGAGATTAAGTTTGAACAGAAATGAATATCTTATTGGATCCTGTCTGATTGCAAAAGCCACTGGGAACTAACTCAATGTCTTGCTTGTTATCATTGTAACTCAAGTCCTATACAAATATACAATCAAACACTGAATTAGTTATTTAATTGGAGAAATGAATAAAATAGACTCAACGAGTCCATGATCTGATGATGAATTTATGAGGACAACTGTCTGCTTAAACTGGAAATGAAATCAAATTGCTCGGATATTGATGACACAATTATCACAATCTGAAAAAAAATGACAGAATTGGAGCACGAAACCGAAACTAAGATCAAACATGTGAGAGAATCAAAGAATTAAACAATTTATCACGAACAGGAAGCAAACGAAAAAAACAAGGACAGCAATCAGGACTACAAAGATAAAAATCAGACACGAAATGGAGATCCAATATAAAAAGAGTAAGAAACAAATCCCTGACGCGTTTGACGGCTGGCCGGCTGGGAGTGACAGATCACAGGCGACGCCGACGAGCTGTGCTTCTGCCGTCGAGGGGAGGATCGGAGGACCTGAGCGCCGAGCACTCGAGTCTGGAACAGCGAGGATGTCGATGGGAGGAGCTGCGCCGCTGCGCGTCCGGCCATCGACCGTCGAGGGAGGATCTGCGTTGCGCGCCGACAGTCGATTGCCGAGTGCCGAGGGCAGAGGGTCGGGGGGGAGAGAGAGAGAGAGAGAGAGACATTGACTCTCGAGGGGGGAGAAGTTGTGCCGGCGAGAGAGAGAGGCATTGAAGGCTGCGGGCTGCCGCTGTGCGCCTTGCTGTCGGAGGGGAGAAGCTGTGCCGGCGAGGTGCTGTTTTCCGGCGGGGAGAATGGCCGCGAACAGGAAAGAGGAAGTTAGGGTCTCTGCGTCGCAGCGTCGGGACGGGAATGAGGGAATCTGGAATCGCCGAATCGGGATTTAGGGTATTATATTATAAATGTTATATAGTATAGGAAATCCGGGTCGGTTCCGGGTACCCAGCACCGGAACCGACCCCTAACCGATTTTGAACGGGTATTTCACCCGTGGAACCGAACCGACCCGGTGGTCAGTTCCTATGGAACCGAACCGACCCTAATTCGGGTACCCAGCGGGTCGACCCGTGGGTACCCGAACCGACTTGCACCCCTACCGCTTACTACCTCGACTAAGGCCTATTCCTCGTGCACATGCTCATTTTCATACACATGCTGGCATGATATTTGCAAATCATAAACAATTTCATAAAAATCATTTAATAAATAATTTCACAAAATGAACTTCAGTTCATGTAAAGCAGTTATAGGTATGGCCAACCTTAAATAAATTTCATAAAGCAACTTGCAAATAATTTCAAGCATTTTGGAAATAATTTACAAAACATATAACTTGCTTACCTTCTTAGGAGGCGTCTTCGACCTTCTCTTTTCCTTTTCCTATTCAAGGAGAAATGATATTTTCATTTCTTCTATTCAAGCTGCTTCCCATGCATGCTCTATATTATTTGGGCATTATTTCTTTATGTGGATATTTTTATCCATAGGTTCTTCAAAAATTTCATCCTTATAATTAAATATTAATCTCAAATTTTCTTCAAAATCACGCTGTTTACTGTAGCAGATCACTGTAGAAAATTAATGTTCATCCTAGTTACAGTTCACAGAGACGTGGTTACTGTTCATGGGTTCCAAAAATTGATATTTTTTTCCAAAAATAAAAAATACCATGACATACCTTATGCCTAGTATATCGTAGGACGTTCAATACATTTTGAATTTATCATCATTTACTTGGTGAAAAAAATTATTTTCTCCATATACTAAAAATCAACATAAATTCACTTAAGCATAATCCTTAATTCCAAAAATCATGAAATTAATATATCATTATTATAACATCATATTTATCATAATCATACATCTTAAGTCATAATTTATCAATTTTGGAGAATTATTTTCACATATCATATGCTATTTTCCCAAATATCCTATCTTTGCTCCAAATTTTTGATGTTTTAGAATAATTCCATTTAAAAATTATATCTATACTTATTTTCTCATGCTTGGGTATTATCTAAGCATGTTTTTACCATACTTAACATCCAAAATAAATTTGGGTAGAAATCACTTACCCGAAGTGGAGATACGCCTCTTTTTCTCACACTTTCTCTCTCCAACCTTCTATTCTTCAAGGCTAAAACGTATGGGGATGGAAAATGAAGTTTCTCAAGTGATTTTTGAGCTGGGATGGCTGTGAATTTCGTCCATGGTCTGCTCCTCTATTTATAGGGGTTCATTTTTCATGAATTTGCAATTTACCCCCTCTAGCTTAGGGTGTAAACTTGCAAATGTGTTTTTTTCTAATTCCTCAAAGGTGATTAGATCCTTGTGCAGCCTCCCTACCTTGCTCCAGAAGCCCTATTTTTTAGGCCTATTTTTCCTATTTATTATTTTTTTATTTAATTAATTTTAAGCTAATTAAATATAAACCCTTGATTTTTGATTTGGATGAATTTGGACCATTGATCAAAGTCAAATGGTAATAAATTCCCCTGCTCATTCCCCCTTCCCTTGCTTCTTTTCATTAAATTTTTCTTTTTTTATTTTTTTATTATTAAAAAAAGTCAAAAGTAGCATTTAATAAAAGTTAAGCTACTTTTTGAGTTTTTTCATTTGACGTTTTATCTTGACCTTTGATTTGTGATTTTTATCACATCTTAATCCATTCATTATGTTCATCATGAATTTTTAACCAACCATAAAAAAATTTCATCGAATTTTGACTTTCGGATTGCAACTTATGAATTTTTTTCTATTTTTCCACAAAAATCCAGATTTGAATTAAAATATACAAAAGAATTGCTATTTTGTCTTGTAGTGATTAAATCTCCATTTTGTCTTTTTGTGATTAAGTTAATCCAAGTGATTAACTCTTAATCACGTGTCTTAGTCCCCAGTACTATTCACGTCGTATATCTATCAATATAATTCATAAATTTTCATTTATTCATAAAATAATTACAAAATTACAAATATCGAAATGACACGTATACGGTCGAAATGACGCGCGTACGGTCGGGGTTTCACATTCCGTCAAAAACTATCAATTAAGTTTTTTTAAAATACCTAAAATACATCTGTTGTAAAATAAGAAATGATGAAATGAATAAGAAGAAAATAAAATTAAGGTGCTTTAAATTTAGAATTTATGTACAATTAGTGTATTAGTGAGTTATTATATTCAATTTTACCATCATGTCCTAAATTTAAAGAACATATTAGTAATTTCACATATTTTCTAGCCGCATTAACTCATGGAATAGACATTTTTAGAATTAAAAGACAAAAGGTAGTGAGTATATTTGACAATAACCCTGAATAATGTTATGGCATCCCTCCTAAAAATTGCTACAAAACCAAGCTCTGGCCAGTTCGATCGTGGTGCATTCGCAAGCCAGAAATAGTAGAGCAGTATGCAGCTAAGCATCATGGGCATTAGAAGCCTGTGCAACAGCCTCCTCAGCCGCCCTGAGATCCTTGTTGCTATTTCATGTTTTCTCTTCCTTCGCACCTTGACAAACCACAAGATGAAAAAGGAACCTCTAATCAATTGGCCCTCCTTGGCATGCTTCCCCAAAGTCTTCCTCAACATCTGAAGGCTGCATGATTGGACCACCCATATTTTCCGACTGAGTCGCTGCACACCGTCTTTCGTGGCCCATGCTTCGCCGACATGGACATTTTGGGCACATGCGATCCAGCCAACATCCGCCCACATCATGTGCACCAACTTCTCCAACTATCCCAAAGGTCCGCAGTTGACCAGAATTTTAGATGTTTTCGGAGAAGGGATCATCACCACCAATTCCGACCTGCGGAAGCTTCAAAGGAAGATGGGCCCTTCCGTTATTCACTGCGTGGACTTTCACCGCTTGGTGGTGAAGAGCGACCGTGAGAAGGTAGAGAAGGGGTTCCCGCCTGTTCTCCACCACATGCTTCAACACAGGGAAGCCTTCGATCTACAGGCCTGTTTCAAAGATTCACATTAGACATCACGTGCATCTTCGTCTTTGGCCACGAACCAGTCTCTCTTTCCTTGAGCCTTCCCGATGTCCCATTCTCCAAGGCAATGGACGATGCTATGGAAGCTGCTCTACTCGGCCATGCGGCCAGAGAGCTGGTGGATGCTGCTACGATGGCTGAACGTTGGACCTGAGAAGAAATTGGCGGAAGCTAAGAAAACCATCGACTGTTTCGTCCACCAGCAAATTTCAAAAACGAGAGAAGCATTGAGCTGATGCAAAAGCGAGACGAAAGAGACGAAGACAGAAGCATATATGACCGGCAGCATAATACCAACTTACATCAATTACTGATGTGCACCAAGTGCTTGTCGTTAAGAGCACTGTGATCACCAGTTTAATTAAAATTAACCGAAATACATTAAAGCTACCACTATACGGGTGATAGTGTAGAATAACGGTGAGTCGGGTCGAATCCACAGAGAGGCGATGTAGTTTTGAATTATTTTAAGAGAAAGAGAGGGTATAGAGAAGAGAGAGAAAGAAATTAAAGAAAAAGAAAAGAAATTAGAGAGAAAGGAGAAGAAATGAGAGAGATAAGAAAGAAGAGAGATAAAGAGACGTTAGAGAGACAAGAAAAGAGAAAATGGAAGAAATTAGAGAGAGAGAGAGAAAGGAGAAAGAAAGAGTCGTTAAAAAGAGAAGAAAAGAAAAAAAAGAAATTAGAGAGAAAGAGAGAGAGAGAGAGAGAGAGAAAGAGATAGAAAAAGGAAAGGAAAAATTATTATTCTTTTTCTTCTTCCCCTCACCATATTTCAGGGTATCTAGGGATTTTCTCTTTTTTTTTTTTTACTAACAGCTATCAATTGCAATGATATTAAATGTTACTTGTTTGGATGAGAGAGAAAAATTATATTATTATGATGCCCACAAAGTTCATTGGCATGTAAGTACAATCAGTGCTAATAAAAATTTTAAAAACATCATGAAAATATTTTTACAAATACGACTAATTACAGTTTTCTTCTTCACTTACTACCAAGAATAGCAAGTATAATTTGATTTATCTTCCTCTATATATATATATTTTAATTAGTATTATTATTATTATTATTTTAATATCTTTGTATATATATTTTTAACAATTTTTTTATGCATATATATTTTTTTATTTTTTATTTTTATTTATCAAGTTAAACAAATCAGACCCCCCAACTTAAATATTGCCATACAAAATATAATTTTATGAAACAAACATATATGGAAAATATTGGGTTGCCTCCCAATCAGCGCTAAGTTTAACGTCTTCAGCTAGACGTTGTGAAGTTTCGATCAATGTGGGTCAATCAGTCTAACCTTGTCAATAATCTTATTATCAGAGATGTCGTCAATATATGGTTTAAGTCGTTGACCATTTACTGTAAAAATATTTCCACTCTTCGTGTCACGAATTTTCACAGCACCATAAGGAAATACTTTATCGATAATGAAAGGTCCATCCCAACGAGATCTTAATTTTCCAGGAAATAGACGTAATTTTGAATTAAATAGTCATACTTTTTGATTGGGCTCGAAAGTTTTTCTAGATATATGTTTGTCATGAAATGTTTTCATTTTGCTTTTATAAATTTGAGAATTTTCATACGCTTCTTTGCGTAATTCTTCCAACTCATTTAATTGCAGCTTTCGATGTGAGCCTGCAGTTTTTAAATCCAAATTGTATTGCTTGATAGCCCAGTAAGCTTTATGTTCTAATTCCACTGGGAGATGACAAGCTTTTCCATACACTAACCTGAAAGGAGACATTCCAATAGGTGTTTTAAACGCTATTCTATAGGCCCATAATGCATCATCTAATCTATCTGATCAATCTTTACGATCGGGCCTAACAGTCTTTTGCAATATATTTTTGATTTCCCTATTAGAAACTTCTACTTGACCACTGGTTTGAGGATGGTAAGCTGTGGCTATCTTATGGGTGATTCCATATTTCTTTAGCAGGGCTCTAAACTGGTAGTTGGTAAAGTGTGTTCCTCCATCGCTAATGATAGCCCTAGGAAAACTAAATCGAGAAAAAATATTCTTTTGAATGAATTTAAAACTACCTTGTGATCATTAGTCCTAGTTGCGGCAGCCTCAATCCATTTAGATACATAGTCTACTGCCACAAAGATGTACTCATATCCATAAGATGGTGGAAATGGTCCCATAAAATCTATTCCCCATACATCAAATATTTCAACGACAAGAATATGGTTCAAAGGCATCATATTTCTTTTTGTAATATTTCCTATTGCTTGACATTTAATGCAAGATTGGCTAAAACTGTAGGCATCTTTGAAAAGAGTCGACCAATAAAAACCGCATTGCAATACCTTAGCTGCCATTTTCTTTCCTGAAAAGTGTCCTCCACATTCGAGATTGTGGCAAAAATTCAAAATACTTTGTTGTTCATTTTCTGGAACACATCTGCGAATAATATTATCAGAACAAATTTTAAAAAGTTCTAGATCTTCCCAAATATAATATTTATCTTGAGCAAAGAATCTATCTCTTTCTTGCTTTGTCCAATCTTTTGGAATCTGCCCTACTGCTTTATCTTGGCGATTGCTGCGTTCTCCTTTACCGTCGAAGTCCCGAATCGAAGCGCTCTAACAAGTGGCTTGATCGCGCCGGCGGCGACGATCAGGTCCTTGGTCTCGCTGCATATGGAAATGTTGAGGATCGCCGTGACGTCGTACTCCTGGAGCTGGTGATCGGAGGACTGGATAAGGGAAATGAGGGGCTTCACGGCGCCGGCACGGGCGATTTTGAGGCGATTCTCTGTCTTGTTCTTGGCGAGGAGGTGGAGCTCGAGGGCGGCCTGGCGCTGGGAGTCGATGGAGCAGGAGTCGAGATCGGCCACAAGCTGGCGGATGAGGTCGTCAGAAGAGTTCTCGGAGACGGAGGCGAGGAAGAGGAGGCGGTTCTGGGCGGAGGTGCTAGAGAACTCGCCGGATCGGTCGCTGTTACAATCACTGAAGGCGGAGGATGAGGAATCGTCGCCCGTGTACGGCCGGCCCATGTAGGTATAGAGCACCGGTGCTTCTTCCCCCATAGGCACCGATCGGTCACAGCATGCAGGGATCAAGCTGCCGGAGACAGCACCGCGTCAGGCTTCCAGCAAGAACCAGTAGAAATCGACGGCCTCCGGTAAGAATTTTCGAGGATTCTCTTCTCGTACGGTGGTTCAGTGCGTCAGATCTTGGAGAGTTTCGATTGCGATCTGGAATTCATCAAGGAAGCTATGCATAAGATTCGTCATTCAAGGGAGAAACGGGGATTGAAGTCGACAACTACACGCGTGTACATGTCAGTCCATACCATTTTTGCCCTTTGAAATCTCAGCCGCAAGTTTTTCATGGACGGCAGATTAGGCATTTTCACGTTCATTTCAAATACAAACGTTTTCACCGAAACCGGACTCAAAAAGCAAACCATATGCATTTAACGTACAAATAACAGACCTCATGTCTGCACGTTATTTATAATGGATTATACACATATAAAATACATTTAATTTTTGGCGTACTTATTTTATATGAGAAGCATAACCCATAAACGGTCTGGATGTTTCATTCGACGCTACAAAATGTATTTTTAAAAAGACTCATCCGCCTTTAGAATCCGAGTTCCACTTGCCTCTACTGAATCCTATGCAGCTTATATTGCTGGACTGATCCAGGGGGACGAAAAATGTCCCCAAAGTACGAAATTAGCTAGATGCAGAAGCAAGAATACAATGTACTACAAGAGTGAAAGATCATTAATTATCAAAAAAATAATAGTTGAACATCATTAATTATTCAATATATATAGTAATTGAGTTATTAATTTACATATTTTTTAGATAGCATCCTTGTCATTGACCATTTCCATCATAATAAAATGAGTAGCCAGGACGACCAAACTTTCCCATTGCAACACTTATACCTTCGTAGCACTTTTTACTAGTGATATGAAATCCGCCTCCATCTGGCTCATACTCTTTATTGTCATATCCCCTGTAAAGAGCACCAAAAATATAGGTCGATACTCCAGATAAACCTTCTGATGGGTAGTGCCCATTTCCCATTGGGCATGGTTGATATATCGATGTCAGGGCCACCTCTCCTCCCCAGTTGATGGCCTCTGCTACTTTGAAATCATCAAAAAGAGAAGCTGGCCAGTATCCCATTGGTGTGTAGAAATATTTCAGAAACTAGTTGTTTGATTGTCTATCCTGTATGCATAAATTTTTATATGCATGATAGTCAATATAAATGAATCCATTTGATGGGGCAGCAACAGCTATATATAATTACTAACTAATGTGTTTAGGGGTTGTATGTTAATTACCATGTAAATGGTGACTTTGAATTCGGCTTGAAAACCACCAAATGTTGAAGTTCATTCAAAGAGAGCTACCAAATACAGTCTTGAGTTTGTCTGAACAAACCCTGGGCAATTGAGGTTATAACATCCAGTATTCCGAAAACCAGCCACCTACAAACCATGATTATAATAAATTAATGAATAAAGAATTATTCACGCTATTCTATTTTGCATAGTTATATTTGTCATTTTAAACTTCTTATATACATATACACACACATACAAGTTTCAATTTTACATTAGACAATAGTTCAATGCATAAGAGTACGCTTACATATATGTGTGTGTGTATGTATAATTGTTGCTCTTATATATTGATTAAGAGACTAAAAAAAAGGAGGTTTAAAGTTTTCTTAGAAGTAAGTCAATTTTTACCTAAAGCATGATTTTAAAAATATCGTGGTGAATATTATTATTTTCTATAAAATTTAGTTATTTATTAAGTTTAAGAATTTTTTGAGTTAATTTATCCAAGCGTGGGCATGATTATTTTAAAATATTTTAAATCATGTTAAGCAATAAATTTAAGTGATGCATTGGTCATAATATATGAGCTTGATAAATATCTGCATATTAGGCTTGCCACCAAGCTATAAAGCAATATGGTAGTACTTGGATAACAACCTCGAGACTACAAAAAAAAATAATAATTCAAGTATGTGTAGCATGGTTACAAGCGAGCACAAGCAGATGACAATATCTACAATGCGAATGCATGTTTTTGAGTTAGCATATGCATGCACAAGCATAAAGGTATTTAACCTTTATTGATTAGAGTTTGTTGAGCCCAAAAGACAACATAGATGTTATTTATTTTCAAAAAATCTAAATAATTACAAAAGAATCTATTTACTAAATTCTTAGCTCATATGGTTTTATTTTAGGTAGAAAAACAGGAATATAATGCTGGACTAAAGTCATCGTGAACATAGAAAAAAGCTAAAATTAGCAAAGAAAATGACAAAGAAGTTTAGATTTTATTAAAGTTAACTTAAAATGCTTATTTGTATTAATGATGGACATTAAATATGTATAATGAATCAATGAGTAAATTAGTCAAATTTATATGGTTTTACATATCAGTATCTTATGGGAGATTTTATGTATCATGATATTTTCAGTTGTAATCCAGTATATCCTATTTGTGGAACCTCAAGTGTAGGATGTTACACTATAGTTCCTATCATTAGTCTCTCACACAAACGAGGGCCACATGTCTAGTTGGCCGGAATGTACCATCATCCTACCAACCAAACAACACCCATTTGGATCCCTGATACAATTTAAATGCCAAAATATATTGCTTACAATTTGCATATTTAAAACATTGAGCCACAAAACTCACATCAAAGCTCTTCACAATTAGTCGGTTCGAACATAATTAAATACAGAGCGCTTGTAGATCTTCATCGATGTATTTAGCGATGCTTAATCAATCATTCGAATTAATATTTAACCTAGGTTAGAATTATTTATTTAAGTATTATATTAATTTTCATTTAAATTTGACATGTGTATGCCCCTCGTCTGAAAACAACAAAAAATTAATATAATAAGATAATTTCATTGAAATATTAAATTTAAAGTTGTATTTTCAATATCTACAACATCTAAAATATAATTTTTATATGGATAAATAATTATATAAAATATAAGGACAATTTTAGTATATGTGGTTGCAATTTAATTGCACATGAACAAATCTCCTTTAATACGACTATTGTATCTATTTTAACTTTATTTGTTAATGATTTTCCTTATTGTATCATATCATCTCTTACTTTTCGATTTTTTTATATTTTTACTTTCTAATTTTACTTTTTATTTATATTATGTACATTGTGATAATTGATATTATAAATCAGGTACATTTACGATCTTAACATTTTAAAAGAACATCCTATAAATAACTCGCACTTAGGAGGGACACTTTTAAATATCCCCAAACTGGAAGACAATTTTACACTCCCATGAAGGAGAGGTTCGTACGTGGTGACTAATATCCTTAACCAGTGGGTTACACTTCCACTGGCCCTAATTTTACTTTTATATCTTTATTAATACGACCTAAATGCGAAATAAGATTACTTGCAATTTGCATATTTAAAAATAGCCAACCACCAAACTCGCATCAAAGATTTTCACGCTCATAGAGAGTTTGTAGGTCTTCTTCAACATAATCCAAGAGTGTTAGTTTATGAGGAATTAAGTGACGTTTACATAATTAAAGATAGAGATGCAGCACCCAGCAATTAACTGAGAAAGTTTAATAATAATAATAATAATAACAATATAAAGTAATGTCATTTACCAAATTAGAAGCGATACTTACCCACCAATATGTAGTAAATCTTGTTTTTTGGTCTCCATATATTGGTTTATTAACCTGAAAAATATTTAACAATCATGTTATGCGAAAATAAAATTAGTGCATATTAATTGAAATAAATCTTCTTCAGTTATAATTTTGCATAATCGTAAATTGTACCTCCCATCCGGCCAAAATAATGTTGACTCCACGTTTGGGAGATTCAGTAGCAAGAAGGGTGTAACCACTACTCCTGTCATCCGCCGGTACGTCCTTCAAATCCCAAACATTTAGATAGCCTGAAGCTCCATAAACGTGGCCTCAACGCACATACAGTACACCCTATATATCATGAATTAGTCCAAGAAACAAGAATTAACATTAAAATCTAGGAATTAATAGAGATGATTAGTTTATATTTAGTTTTTATTTTTATAGATATGCAAGCGCCACCTATATTTTACTTCCTTGCATTTCGGAAATTTCTCAATTTTATTTGTTATTTTATTTCTCATTTTCAAAAATGAAAATAAAATACTAAAATATTCAAAAAAATTACTAGTTTAATGGGAAGAAAGATACAGGTGGGGGTGTGCAGGAGCACATACACGCATATATGTAAAGATACAATCTAGTGCAGAGCTGCAAAACGGGAGCGCAATTCAGTGCACCCGGGTGCATTCAGCCTCAACGCACCCGGGTGCACTGCACCTATTTTTTTTATTTTTTTTTTAAATTTTTTTTATGAAGCTGTTAATATAGGTTTATTTAACATATGTATCAATTTTTACTATTTTTGGACATTTTTAGATATTTTTTTTAGATTTTTAAAAATCAGTGGCATTTTTCGTAATTTTAAATTACCGAAAATGCCACTGATTTTAAAAATTTAAAAAAAATATCTAAAAATCTCCAAAAATAGTAAAAATTGATACATATGTTAAATAAACCTATATTAACCATTGTATAAAAAAAATTTCAAAAAAAAATAAAAAAAAATAGGTGCAGTGCACCCGGGTGCGTTGAGGCTGAATGCACCCGGGTGCACTGAATTGCGCTCCAGCAAAACGGGCTTCACGTGTATTAAAATATAATAATACTTTATACAATAATTTATTCATATCAAAATTATGCTTTGGACGGTTTAGATGTTGAAGATATCACTTTAAAGTTGATATTTATACTAAACTATTTTATTATGTTGATATTGTACCATTTTAAGAAGGGGCGCATACATATGTTGGATTAAGATGAAAATTGATATGCTAATAAAGTGAATAATTCTAAAATCATGGGTGAGATAGATGTTTATTTCATGATCAAATGGAGCCCATTTCCTGCAGATTACACAGTAATTACTGTGCAGAACTTCTGCACTTGATCAAAATTCACAATCTTAATACACACACACACACACGGTAGAAAAGAGTCAGGCCCATTTAACTAAAAACCGATACTTTACTTAAAAAAAAAAAAAAAAAAAACCGATGCTAGCACGTAGGGTACATTCTTAAATTTATAAAATTAAGATTCACTTACATCATGATCCCATCTAGTGGTAGCATTTTCTTTGACCATATCATTGTTCCTTGTTCTTAAAATTGGGATGGTTCCTTTTGGACAATCTCCAACATTCAGTTGTCTTTTTTTTATGTGTATATTTATATACATTTCAACACATATTACACTGAAGCTCTAAGACATTCATACAAATCAGGAGACACAGCTCCCCTAGAAAAATCGAGAGACACAGCTTGTGCCGATGATGCTATGGACGAAGATGGTGATGATGCATTTCTTGCGCTTGCCAACTGTTCGATGTGGTCGCTGGGCTTCATCTAGAATTGTAATAAAAAATTTTATAATTGACGAGCTACTATTGATTAAAAGTGTATAGGGCATTAAAAAAATTCTCGATTTTGGCAACCAAAATTTTCTTTCAGAAAATTAAAATTTTGTCACTGAAAAAAGTTTTAGTCACCAATAGTTGATGCCTTGATGGTATATGCTATATAGCAATTACTAACAAACATTTGGTTGCCACTACCTCTTGCTCTTTATACTTCACAACCAAAATTTTTAAAATAAAATTGTAGCATAAATATGAAAATTTTGTCCTCGCTAATAAAGACTTTTTGATTCTTGACAAGACTTGTGAAATACTATCATTTAAATATGCTCGTACATATTGATATATTGAATTTTTTATAGAGCACGGAGGAGAATAAGAACCTGAATGGTGTGATTTACGAGTTGAGGGTTATCAAATGCAGGCTGCTTGTATATGTCAACGCAGTCAATAATGTCTCCATCCTCTATCTATTGTACCAATAGTTAGATGATAGAAATTAGCTTAATTAATGAGCAGTGAGCTGGAATTAAAGTACCCAATCATGAGTAATCACCTGAATGGTTTTGATAGTTGCTTTAGGCTTCTTTAATGATTTCACAAGCCTCATCTTTCTGGAAACTAAATTTGCCCTACCATTTACTGCAGCTCCATCAATGATAAAAAGAATACTCACAATAGCCACTTGAAGCCAAATGTTTCTTCCATCATGTGCTCTTGTTGTTGCCATTTTCATGTTCATAGCCGCTGGTGGAAATCGACAAGGAATGAAGTGATCAGTGGTTAGAACCAGAACAATTAATATTAGGGAATAATGAAATTTAGATATAAAATAGATTAAAATAAAATGAGTGGTAGACAGAAAGTAATTAAGAAGAGAAATAATAATTAATTGATATGTGCCAGCACATGAAAATTAATTACTTTTTTGATTTTGAAATTCAAGTTAAAATATTAAAAAATATATGTAAAATTAATTGGTAATACGAGCACAAGCATTGAGCTTCAATGCACATATAAAATTGAAATATACCCATGGACAAATTGAAATCTATCAAAAACTATGATAAATAGTTCAGATTTGAGAAAAAATTAAATTAAAAATCTGAGTCTATTTTGATCATTCCATTATTGGTTTCTTTTTTAATTATGTCAAAAATATGTGGCATGTTTATCAGATTTGTCATAGCTATATTTTAGCTTGTTGCATGATGGTAAATTCAACCACTCATTACATCTAGAATCATTTTATAGCTATCTAATCCAAATGGAAATTGTACAACGCTCATTTAATAAATGTTTAAAATCAACAGGCTTTTTTATAGATCTCAACCTACAAAATTTCACTAATATTGTATCTATGTTCCTAAGATTGAAAAACTAGAAATGTGCATACAAATTAACTTATGCCATTTTTAGGATTCACAACTTATGCCATTTTTGCTGACTTATCCTTTCGGTCACAGGTCGTCCCTTTGTATGTCTTTTGAAATGAGGTACAACGGGATCGCTAGGGTTGATAAGCAATTTTCGTAGTTTTGAATTTCAGCGGACAAAGACATTTTTATGTGAAAGGAAACACCTGCGAAAATGCTTCACGCCTGTAGGCATTGCAATCTTTGTATAGATGCAATACTGGTATACATTTGTAGGCATATCTGTACATAGCCCTAAATCAATATAATAAAATTATTTGATTTATGTATCAATTTCATATCAAAATATTCATTTTTTTAAGTATATAAATGAATCGAAATGTTTTTTCATAATTTATACATAATTATTGACAATTTTTTAAATAATAGGGCCAACCTAAAATTTAAATTGAAATGATTTTGGCAAGACGTAAAACAAATAATTCTAAACAAGGTGAATGGTTGAATGAATGTGTGAAAATATTCAGAAATAGGAGTAAATTTTTTTCATTCAACATAAATGCCGAATGACATGAATACATGCAAAGAAGGAATTGAAGAGGAGCTTCATGATGACATTTTATATTGCTATGTTACAGAGAGCACATTTGCATATTTTCCGGCCATCCAGATTTGCCTGCCAAAAGAGTGGCAGGATAGAAGGACCTAATATTCTGAAGGAGATTGGCATGATATGCGATCAGTTTTTGAATTTTGAATTATAGAACGCAGCAGCTATTGACCGATTCAGAATACATAGTCAACAAGTGGACGTTGATGCAGACAACAGGGCAAGGAAAAATAATTTTTTTTTTTAAAAAAAAAAAAAAGGATTTGATGGGAAACTATATAGAAGACATAAAAAAAAAAAAGAAAAAAAGAAAAACGTCCATGGCCCCATCTTTAAAATGTATTAATGAACAGCCTTGATTCTAGGCGGTCCGATGCGTGAAAGTTTCCATGCCTGTGGCCCATTTACTAATTAAATTTTTTTATAGAACTTTAAGCGTAATTAACTTATATACCATGTTTCCTCATTTTTTGAAGATGTATTTATTTTTTTATTTCAAGCATTGGGATAGTTCAGTCATTTTCATCTATATTTTTAACTCAACATCATATATTACTATTTTTGAAAAAATATATATTTTTAAATTTCAACCTCTTATGTTTAAAATTAAAAATATATATTCCGAAATGGTAAAAATTGATATATAAATTCATTACACTTAAAATAACAATTTTATAAAATAAAATTTGTAAAGATGGATAAACGAGCCGAACACATGGAAATTTCCATGCATCCGACCGCATCAGTGATTTTTTTATTATTCTTTTATTTACGGCTCAACCTAAGTACATAATCAAATCTAAGATCCGGGAATGTAAATCTAACAATGTTGGTATCTAAATAATCTTAAATGAACATATTGAATGATTTATTTTGCATATCAATTTTAAAGTTTTGTATTCAACATTTCAAATATCTAAAGCATCATATCTATTAAAGATATCATAAATTATTATTACATTTTATCATATTAATAAATCAAGCTAAATTCTTCATAATTTACACATGTTTAGGCAATCCAAAATATTGATTAAATTGATTTTAGTTAATTTTATTAATGTTAAAAAATGAATGAATACAAGTTTTATTCAATCATTGAGATCATGCAACTAGTGTAGCTGGCAAGAGTCTTACCTTAGGTATGGGACATCGGGCTTAAGTTTTGGCTTTGAGAGTTCATCTTTCATTATTTTAGAACAATGTCTTCATAACTACTTGGTTAGCAATATTATTAGATTTATATGTTGAAGCTCAAATTGAAAATATCTATTTGGGTTGTAAATACAAGCATAAAAAAAAAAAAAAAAAAGCGAGCTCAAAATAAGAGTCACATGAGGTGGTACCAACACATTGAAGTATTTCCCTTCAATAAATTTGTATTAAGGAAAATATTTACATAATGCTCATAAAAATGAAGGCCTCAATGTTTTCGCCCTATCTTGGTCACAGCTTATGATTAAACTAAAAGTCACTATGCTCACTGCAATCAAAATAACTTGTTTAATCCAAAATCAAGTATTTGTGTGGACTCGGTGATTGAGAAAGAAGCCCATCATCATTACCATTTTAGAAGATTCAACACTTATTTAGAACTCTGCATTACCATATGCATGGATGAGGCCTTAGCCAATGCTCTTATGAGAGCCAAGCCAATGGTTTCTTGAGTTCTCTATATATTGTAGGCCTATAAATATTATATTAGTATATTGTATGTCTATAAATATTATATTTATAGGTTCTTGAGTTCTCTATGTATTTTATGTCTATAAATGTTACATTATGTAAGTTCTTGAGTTCTGTATATATTTTATGTCTATAAATGTTAAATTATGTAATTTGCAACTTGTATGGACGTATTTGCTTGTTCGTAAAAATGGATGATTCGATGCATGTAGATGTATTGAAACCTCAATTCATGTTGGTGATTACATTTCTTAATTTTATTTACTTTTTTTTCTTTTTATTTATGTAAGCCCATATGTAAACTTCATATACCAAAATTTAAGAATGCACGCTAGGTGAGGTTTTCATTGTCTGGGACTTGGTAGCTATGTCGACCTCGTATATTTAGATCTAGGTAGAATTTGATACCAAACTTTGTCCGATTAATTCCGGCTCAGGTTCCAGTGAGTTCGAACTGGGTTAGAAAATAGAATTTTTTTCAAATTAATTCATAAAAAATATTTATGAAGTAATACTTACAAATAAAAATCAGGAAGCCTAAAAACGGAAGCAATATAGAAGGGAAATCCAACGTACATGCAACACCGTCCATTTTTTCCCCACCTTTATAAATTTCCAACCCACTTACCTATTTTATTATTATAAGACTTATGTCATTTATTTAATTTCATTCGATATAGTTTCATCAGAAAATATATAAAATCAATGTAATTTAATACTAAATATCAATTTTAAAGTGTTATTTTCATTATCTAAACTTTGTATAATATTTTATTATTATGAAGTAAGATATGTTAATAGGTTCATTGATATGATTTTTTCCATGTTAATTAAACATATACGAGGTCATGTAAATGAGAAATAATTAACAATTACATATTATAAGCTACTGAGTGGGCGTCCAGCCAAACCGGTTTATCCTATATTACTTTAGTTCCGATAGGTTGCAACCAGACCATACTATATTTTTTTTCAAGGTCAGTTCTAGTTCCCATTTTAGGGTGTGTTTGTTTGGGATACAAATATGTCAACCAAAACTTTTCCATCTAAAACTTTTCACTCTCCATAACTACTCTATTTTTTAATTATTTTTTCACATTTTCCTATACAAACTACCCTACTTTTCAATCATTTCTACACAACTATCTATACAACTAACCTATCTATTTTAACTTTATTCTCTTTATTTCTCATCATTACTCCTATTATATCACATCATTTTCTATCAATGTGACAACTTCTACCTCAAAAACTTTTCATCAAAAGTTTTACCCCCAACCAAACACACCCTTAGATTAGTTTTTTTAAAATAAAAGTTATATATCTTTTTGATGAGAAAATATAGAGGTTATATTATATTTGAAAGCTATAATTTTACTATAAGTCTTACTTATAATCAATATAATAATAATAATAATAATAATATAATTTTAAATATATTTATGTCCTTCACTATAAAAAAAATATTTCATAAAATGCATCAAACATATACTTTAAGAATTTTGGTTGGTTTTCAATACTCCACGTTGGAACCTATCTTTTCATAATTGAATCTGAGCATTTTTTTTACTTGAAACTTAGGGTGTGTTTGTTTGGGACATAAACATGTCAACCAAAACTTTTCAATCTAAAACTTTTCACTCTCCATAACTACTCTATTTTTTAATTATTTTTTCACATTTTTCTACACAAACTAACCTATTTTTCAATCATTTCTACACAACTATCAAAACAACTAACCTATCTATTTTAACTTTATTCTCTTTACTCCTCATCATTACCCCTATTATATTACATCATTTTTTATTAATGTGACAACTTCTACTTCAAAAACTTTTCATCAAAAGTTTTACCCCCAACCAAACACACCCTTAACGTGCTCTATGGGTAAAAAAGTAGAAACCCTCTGCTGCCTGGACAAAGGACGGTGCGGACGTAGCCTGCTGCCTGCTGCCTGCTGCCTGCTGCCTGGATTAATGATCAGTGTCGGTGATGATATTCTCTCCGATTAGCATCGGTATGTTCGTACTCTGGCGCCATGGATTCCCTCGATTTCGGTAAGATGGAGCACCATAACTAGTGCCCCACGGGTGCATACGAAATCTGTGTACATGTGAACCTACATATAAATAATTTATATCATTAAAGTAGTATGTAAAAATAATTAAACAGGCTAAAAAATGCTTTCGAATCATTTCAGCCCCCTTGATTCTATCATATTTATTTTATTTCAAAATTTAAACATATATTTCTATAATATATTATTGCCAATTTTATACTTCATATCAAATATACACATATATGTATGTGTTGATTTACTTCATCAATTAATTTAACGGACTAATAAATATTTAATTTATTTTTAAGCTTATTTTAATTCCACTCATTTTATTAAAATAAATGATATCATTTTAATTACTTGCAAGATAATCAATTCATGTCTCATATCTTAAGATGTTGATTTTAAGGTTCAAATTTATTAAAAGTAAAAGTTATATGAAAATAGAATTTTCAGTGAATTCCATAATAAAACCTTTATTTAATTGAAATTTTTATTTTAAAAAAATGTAATATTAATATAAAATATATGAAAATTTCACGAATTATTAGCCATCCGCACTGTTCCAGCTGTTTCTTGGCTATCAAGAAAAATACAAAGCAATGCTTTATTTAACATGCATTCAGTGTATCGAGCAGATGAGTACGAATTGATTGGGATTGACGGATACTTCTCCGATGAACGTGATGGATCTTTGACAGAAATCCATATAACTTCTCCAATCGATCTGTTTTGTTAATTGATGGCGGCCGGGTTTTCGCTGTAGGGGAAGATTGGTTTTGTAACGCCCCGACCTATGACATATTCATACATAAGTTTGTCATAGAATTTCGTGCCAAGAATCTTTTGAAAAGTGGTAAAGTTCATACCTTGACTTACGTTTATGCACTAAGCACAAATAAAGTCCTATAAAAAAAATTTTCATACCTATAAAAATTTCGGCAGCATCCCGTCTGTAACTAGGACGTTTTCTAAATACAAACATTCACCATATAATCCTTTACATCAAAAATAACCTGTATTACATTCATCATAACCACAAACAACCCATTTTCTTCACATCATAAACACAAACACCTCCTTTTCTTCACAACTTCATCGAAATCATACCATGCTTTCCATACTCCCATATTTTCATCCCATACTCCCATATATCCATACAATTTACACAAATAAAAAAGAATTAATATTACAAGTATCTTTCACACCATACATGCAAAATATATACATATATATATATTTTTTTTTCAGTACGCATATTTCACAACCTAAGGAAAATCTAGCACTTCTATGTTTTAACATATTAGAAAATGAGTCAAATATCCTGAAGAGTCTCACATGACTCCTCACTTCACAGCCTTTCTACCCAGTGAAGTCTCCATAGCTCTTGAAGTCAATACATTCTGCAACTGTTTAGTAAAATCGGTAAGTTCAAAGAACCCAGTAAGCAAGCGTATTTTTTTTAAAAAAGAAAACACGAACGTCTTCATAAAATATCATGTATGCATGAAGATGAAATGCAATCACGACATGCATTATTCAATGACATAATCCTTTTTTTTTCTTTGGTAAGTGACACTTATCAAGTGATCACTTACACTCATACGTCGGGCACACCGACTAGGCATCACAAGGATGGACTGCCTGTCCGATTACAACCTTGGCGAAACCTTTCATTTATTCCCATGCATGAGTCGCATCCACACAAATGGTCAAGTGCATTTATGTCATAAAAAGGTTTGCTTGGTTAATCATAAAAAGAAGGATCGTTTCCAAAGTCAAACCTGAAACATGTCTTAATACGATAAATGTATATATAAGGGAAAAATATAGGGTAATGGCCATTCCCAAGGATTTGTTTAATGTTCGCATAAAAATTTATTAAAATACCTATAGAAATAACTTGGTTTGCACATATTTCTAGGGAAATAAATAAATACATGACATGAACATTTATTGCAAACATCTTTTTTCAAAATAAATAACAAAATAGACACTTGATCACAATAAATCATTGAATTTGAAAAGCTTGCTTATCTTACAGTCTCAAGTTGTATCTTGCATCTTCTCTTTTCCTTTTCCTATCAAAATTAGCAATTTTGGCTAAGCATTGACTTAAATCACCATATATTGCATTCTAATTTTAATGACTACGGATGCATTGATTTGAAAGCTAATAATAATTAATTAATTTTTCATTAAGTGTCTACTTAAAATACATATGTAGGCATTAAAATTTATCAATCATTCTTATGCTATGTATCCAATTGAGACATGGAAGTGCATGGGAGATGTAGGTGCAACATGGTTAACAAATCTTTTTAACAAGATTATAAAAACGAAGTTAATGCCAAGTGAATGGAGGAAAAGCATTATAGTTCCAATTTATAAAAATAAGGGAGATATTCAAAATTGTGCAAATTATCGTGGAATAAAATTAATGAGTCATACTATGAAATTGTGGGAAAGAGTAATTGAACATAGACTAAGACGGGAAACTAATATATCTGAAAATCAATTTGGTTTTATGCCAGGAAGATCAACTATTGAAGCTATTTTCTTACTTAGACAACTATTTGAAAAGTATAGGGAGAAGAAAAAGAACTTATACATGATTTTTATTGATTTAGAAAAAGCTTATGATCGAGTACCAAGAAAGTTAATATGGCAAGTGATGAGGAAAAAAGGAATTAATGACAGATACATTGATATTATTAAAGATATGTATGAGGGGGCTGTTACAAATGTGAGAACCATTAGTGGAGATACTAATGTCTTCCCAGTTAAAATAGGTTTACATCAAGGCTCAGGCTTGAGTCCTTACCTTTTTACCTTAGTAATAGATGAAATTACTAGACATCTCCAAGAAGAAGTCCCTTGGTGTATGTTATTTGCAGATGACATTGTTCTAATAGATGAAAGTAAAGAATGACTAAATTTAAAATTGAATAGGTGGGTAGATGCTCTAGAATCTAATGGTTTTAGAATTAGTCGCACAAAAACTGAATATATGAAATGCAATTTTAATAATAGTGAGAACCCGGATGATGAACCAATTAAGATTTTAGATCAAACGGTAACAAAAACTAATCACTTTCGGTACTTAGGATCAATAGTTCAAGAGAACGGGGAAATCGAGAAAGATATAATACATAGAATTCAAGCAGGATGGAAGAAATGGAGAAGTGCGTCAGGAATTTTATGTGACCGTCGAGTTCCAGTCAAATTAAAAGGAAAATTTTATAAGACTGCGATTAGACCTGCTATGCTTTATGGGGCAGAATGTTGGGCAGTTAAAGAGCAACATATACAAAAAATGAGCGTAGCGGAAATGAGAATGTTAAGGTGGATGAGTGGTAAAACAAGAAAAGATAAAATTAGGAATGAAATAATTCGAGAAAACTTAAAAGTGAGACCAATTAATGATAAAATGAGAGAAAATAGATTAAGATGGTTTGGTCATGTTAAAAGGAGGCCTGAAGTAGCACCGGTTAGGAAAACAGAGTTTATCCAAGTAGAAGGTGGTAGAAGAATGAGAGGAAGACCCAAAAAAACATGGATGGAAGTAATTAAACAAGATTTAAAAATATTACATATTACTGAAAATTTAGTCTTAAATCGCCAAGAATGGCGTAACAGAATCCATGCAGCCGACCCCACATAGGTGGGAAATGGCTTATGATGATGATGATGATGATGATTCTTATGCTATGTGAATTCGTTACCCACTAATTTCACATAAATTTTTGACACCCGTACCCTACCCACAACCTAGCATAACCTCTCAATAAATTTTTCTTTTATATTTTTAACACTCCAAATATTTTAAAATTTATCCATAAATATTGTTTAAATCAAATACTCCAAAAGCCCCATGTTTTACCCACGTTTTTGGGGCTGCCCAATTTCCACGGGTCACGAAAAATTCCAATTTTTCTCCTTTTTACCTAAAATTGGGCATATTAATTTGTAACTAATACATCCTAATAGCATTTGCAACTACTATATCATGATTTGGAACAAAAAAATTGGATATACCCTCTCTTGAATTTTTGATTTCACACTTGGCTTGATTTTTAACCTTCCATTTTCATGATTTGGGTTCCAAATATACTCCTATTCACGAGTTTATCAAAAGCCCCATGATTTTCCTATTATTTTCTTGGAAATAAAATCAAAATCCTATCCATTTCAACTCTTGGATCCTTAAATACCCAAATCTACTACTCAAATTGGTATAATTTACTTCCATACATGTTTATCTAAGGTATTTTAGTAAAACCTCTATGTTTATTGCATGATTTGGGATAAAAATTGAAAAACCCAACAAAATCAATCATCTCTTCCTTACCTCCGGCGACCCGGCAGCGACAGCGGCGTGAATAGTGACGTGGACGGCGGCGTGGATGCAAGCTCTCTCTCCTCTCTTCTTCCTTCTCCTTCTCTTTCTTCCTTTCTTCTTCTTCTTTCTTCCACTTTCTCCTTTCCGTTTTTTTTTTCTATTTTTCGGCTCTGTTTCGAGAGCTTGCCCAAGCTCTCTCTTTTACACCCCTTTTTTGTTTGGTGCTCTGCACGTGCACCAAAAACGTGGTGCACATGCAACAGCATATTTGTTTAATGACCGGGCCCTACATTCTTCCCCCCTTAAAAAGGGTTTCGTCCCAAAATCCTTTAATCATCCAAAATTAATTGGGGATATTTTCTTTCCACCTCTTCTCGCAATTCCCACGTAGCTTCATTGTCTGGATATCGGTTCCACTGAACTTTAACATATTCAATTATTCTGTTCCTCAATTTCTGCTACTTATAATCTACAATCTTCAAGGGTCTCTCTTCATAGTTCAAATGATCTTGAATCGGAAGTGATTTAGCAACAAAAATATGACTGGAGTCAGCTACATATTTCCGAAGCATTGATATATGAAACACATTATGTACTGCGGCCAGAGCTGGTGGCAGTGCTATTCTATAAGCCAAATTTTCAGTCTTTTCTAACACTTCAAAAGGACCAATATACCGGGGACTCAATTTTCCCTTCTTTCCAAATCTGGTAACCCCTTTCATGGGAGTAACTTTGATGAATACATGATCTCATACTTGAATATTCAGATCTTTCCTTTTGCAGTCTACATAACTTTTCTGTCTACTTTGCGCTGTCCTCATACATTGGCGAATTACTTGGACTTTCTCTGCCATTCTTTGAGATAAATCAGGGGCTAAACTTCTTACACCCACTTCATCCCAATTTAGAGGTGTTCTACACCTTCTTCCATACAGCGCTTCAAATGGAGCCATTTGAATACTTGCTTGATAGCTATTATTATATGCAAATTCTGCAATAGATAAATATTCATCCCATGCTCCTCCAAATTCCAATGTACACATTCTTAACATATCTTCTAAAATTTGATTGACTCTTTCTGTCTGTCCGTCCGTTTGTGGATGAAACGCAGTGCTAAATTTTAATTGTGTACCCATTGTCTTTTGTAAACTCTTCCAAAATTTAGAAGTAAAGGTGGAATCTCTATCCGACACAATAGTCTTAGGTACCCCATGCAATCACACAATTTCTCTATAGTAAATTCGAGCCAATCTTTCAGCTGTAAAACTTGATTTAATGGGAGGAAATGTGTCACCTTTGATAATCGATCAACAATTACCCATATAGAATTATGTCCGCCTTGGGTCCTTGGCAATCCTTCTATAAAGTCCATGGTAATATCATCCCACTTCCACTCGGGTACTTCTAAAGACTGTAATTTTTCAGACATTTTTTGATAATCCACTTTAACTTTTTGACAAGTTAAACACTTTGAAACATATTCTGCAATTTCTTTCTTCATATTATTCCACAAATATCCTTGCTTAATATCTCTATACATTTTTGTGCTGCCTGGATGCATCGAAAAAGAGGAAAAATGAGCTTCTTTCAATAATAAATCTTTCACTTCCCTTGAATTTGGAATACAAAGGCGACCCTTATACCTATAAATTCCTTGCTCATCAGCAGTATAATCTGGGTTTCTCTTATTTTTCATACGATTCATCAATTCTTGCAATTTTGTATCTTTTTGTTGTTCAATTTTAATTTGTTCAAATAAAGTTGGCTGCAACTGCAATTGACATACTCACACTGGCAATCCTGGCATACTGGAAATTAAATCCATTTGCCTCATTTCACGAAGTATTCCTTCTTCTGATGTAAGTAAATGAGCCAGGCTCACATTCCGACTTAAGGCATCTGCAACCACATTAGCCTTTCCGGGATGATAGTGAATGGTTAAATCATAATCCTTCAATAGTTCCAACCATCTTCTCTGTCTCATATTTAATTCCTTTTGTGTGAAAATATATTTGAGACTCTTGTGGTCTGTATATATTTCACATTTCTCACCATATAAGTAATGTCTCCAAATTTTGAGAGCAAATACTATAGCTGCTAATTCCAGATCATGTATTGGATAATTTAGTTCATTGGGTTTCAGTTGCCTGGAAGCATACGCAATCACCCTACCTTTCTGCATTAACACACACCCCAACCCTTGATGAGATGCATCACTATAAATCACAAAATTTCCACTACTATCCGGAATTGTTAACACTGGTGCTTGAATCAACCTTTGTTTAAGTTCTAGGAAACTTGACTCGCAATCATCGGTCCATTTATATTTAACTCCTTTTCGAGTTAACTTAGTGAGTGGTGCGGATAATTTAGAAAATCCCTCAACAAATCTCCGATAATAACCAGCTAATCCCAGAAAACTCCGTACTTCAGTTACTATGGTTGGCCTTGACCATTTCATTACGGCTTCTGTTTTCTGTGGGTCCACTTTGATTCCTTCAGCAGAGATAATATGCCCCAAAAATGTAACTTGCGTTAGCTAAAAATCATACTTCCTTAATTTAGCATACAACTTTTCTGTCCTTAGCCGATTTAATACGATCCGCAAATGCTCACAGTGTTCTTCTTTTGACTTAGAATAAATTAATATATCATCAATGAACACCACCACAAATATATCTAAATATTCTCGAAATACTCTGTTCATGAGATCCATAAATACGGCAGGGGCATTTGTTAACCCAAAAGGCATCACCAAAAATTCATAATGTCCGTATCTTGTCCTGAACGCTGTCTTCGAGATGTCCTGCGAGCTCACTCTAAGCTGATGATAACCCGATTGCAAGTCAATTTTGGAAAACACCATGGCCCCATTAAGCTGATCAAAAAATCATCTATTCTTGGCAATGGATACTTATTCTTGACGGTTACCTTATTCAGTTCCCGATAATCGATACATAACTGAAAAATCCCGTCTTTCTTCCGTACAAATAATACCGGTGCACCCCATGGAGACACACTTGGACGTATAATCTCAGCAGGCGCCATACGATAGGGTACCTTAGAAATCGGTGCGGTGCCCAGTAAATTTCAATAGTCATATCAACTTCTCTTTTTGGAGGCAACCCCGGTAACTCTTCTGGAAATACATCTGGAAATTAGCAAACCACAGGAATTTTTCCCAACATAGACTGATTCCCCTTAACTAATTGCACCGAGACCAAGAAAGTCGTACATTGTTGACGTACTAACTTAGCGGCCGTCATTGTAGAAATCAATATTGTAGGCTCTTTCGATTTCTTCAATTTCTCAATAGAAATTTCTTCCCCTGGTGTTGTGGAAAAAGAAACTTTTCGTTGTTTGCAATTTATAGTGGCGCCCCATCGACTTAACCAGTTCATTTCCAATATGACATCAAATTCAGTCATGGGAAGCAGTATCAAGTCTGCTTCCAAGATGCATGATCCTATCCTAATAGGACAAGATTTACATTCTTGATTAACACTGGCTAGTCTATATACAGGGGATTCTACATGTACAACGGTATCGGTTTCATGTACAATTAAGTTATGTGTAGCTACAAATTGACATGATATAAATGAATGTGTTTCACCTGAATCAAACAACGCTATTGCAGGGAATCCAAAAATAAAAATTGTACCTGTCACCACTTTTTCCTCTTATTCTTTTGATTCATTTTGAGTAAGCGCATGCACCTGAGTTTGGATTCCTTGCCGACTCGAGGTTGATGTCGGTTTCTGTTGACTAGTCTTTTCTCGAATATTCGGGTTGCCTTGACTTAAGTTTGGACATTCGGTCATCCTATGACCAGGTTTGTTACACCAAAAACACCTGGGACCGATTTCTTGAATGGGACGTCTTACTTCTTGAACAGCACCACAATTCTTAGCTTGATGACCAGTTTGTCCACATTTATAACATTGAAAGGTCCCCTTTAAACACTCTCCTTTATGCTTCTTTTGACATTTAGGGCATATGGGGAGTTCCTTTCTCTCCTTTTTCTCTTTCTTGCCCTTTTCAAGCATCATCTGCTTAAATTTTTGTCCTCAATTATCTTTCTCCTTTAAATTTGAATCTGTTCGCTTCCGATTTTGCTGAATCTCGTAAGTTCTTTGCTCTGCAGCTTCTAAGGCTCTTGCTCTTTCCAATGCGGTAGCATAATCGACCAATAAAAAGGGAGCCAAACTCTCCCTTAAATGAGTCATCAATCCATCCTGAAAGCGACGTACTTTTTGTGCAGGAGACTTCGCAATCCACGGCACATATCTTACCAAGGCATTAAATTTAGTAGCATACTCCGTCACACTCATCTTGCCTTGATATAGTCTCTCAAATTCAAATATTTTCTTATCCATTAGGGTACTTGAAAAATATTCCTTTTTGAATTCTTCCACAAACTGCATCCATATTACCTCATTAGGATTCTCCATCGTACTTGACAAGGTCGTCCACCATTCCTCAGCTTCATCAGTTAATAAGTGGACAGCACAATCTACCTTCTGTGTATCTGTGCATGGTGATATCCTAAATAATTTTTCTATCTCGTTCAACCATCGTTCTGCTAGTGCTGGATTCGGCGCACTTGCAAATTTGGGGGGATGATGTGCTAAAAATGTTGAAATAGCTTTACGATTAGCCTCCATCTGTTCCTCCTCAGCTATTCTTGTCTTACCCAATCCTGTACCAGCTCTATTGAAATCTACGTTTACTGGGTTCACCCTTCCTTGACTTGGTTCAGGAATACTTTGAAAATTTTCTCTATCTATTGTCCCCAAACCCATGTTTATCAAACCCTTTAGTTGCGTAGATCCAACACCAGTATTTATGTTTATGCGCATTTGTTCTTCCCTATCCCTTTGATAGCGCATAAAGTTCTCCATCATGTCAGCTTATCGGGCCACCCATCGTTGATCCATAGCATCCATAGCTTGAGCTATTGCTTCATGTACTACCTCATGTATTCTTTTATCTAAAATTTGCATAGGATCTTCTGACGATGATGACACCGACTCTGCTCTCGCAGGTGAGTGGGAGACTCCCTCCTCTGGTGGTCTGGTCTCTTGTTGGTTTTTCTCTTGCATTTGAATCTCAGCCACTTTTCGTTTCTTAGGACGTCCAGGTTTTCGTCCTTCCACCATCTCTACTTGCTAATATAAAAAGATTTAAATTTTTAAACACACGTATCATAATTATGATATCCAAATTAGCTAATGAAATTTCATGTCAATATACTAAGTCAACAAAAAATATATATATATATATTTCATTATCTTAATAATGTACATCGTTTACATTCATGTATACATGCATGACACATGTGTGATCCTCGTCTATTAAAAAAAAAAAGTCATACATGTATAACATTCAAAAAAATGTATTACTTTTCACTTTTGTAAATATTTACACTTCCAAAAAGAAATGTGCAATAATAATTTTAAAACACCTATTATTGCATCAAAAAGAATTGTATAGATCATTTTGTCCTAGAGCTCCTTTTTCTTTAGCCAACACTAAGATTCTTCAGAATCACTAGCAAGTGGAGCCTCCTCCCCAACATCAATAACTACGGCCTGTTCCTCGGCATCTTCCTCCTCGTCTAGCTCGATCTCCTCAAAACCATCAAAATTTTCCTCATCATCAATCCCGGGTTCCTCGTGGGGCTCTTCATGGTCCCCCACTTCAGGCTCTTCAGGGCCACTTTCATCATTATGCTCAATTGGATCATTTTCATCATCATACTTAATTGGATCATTTTCATCATCTGAAAGAGGGTGATCCGGTTCCTGTCCATTTGCAATGACATTTTCATCATTATTCACCTCTTGAACCGGTCCGTCAACTAAAATGAGAATTTCGGTGTCCCCATCCTCATCTTGTAATTCAACTTCTTCGCCCCTCGCCTGCCTTTCCACTAATTGTTGCGTCAATCTTCCTTCATTAAATGAGATTTCCGCAACAGTCGCTCCATGGCCAAACCTATAGAGCCCGTGCTCTAATTTATACCTAGCCCCTTGCTCGGGATCCTCAGGATTTGGAATTCCTTCCCAATATTTTGTCAGTTGCCTTTCTTGTAGCCTATTTAGTATCATAGGAGGGTTCCTTATAGGAGGCATTATATTCTGGGCTAAAAACATTAAGTCTTCACCGTGTCCCACTTCTAGTGGAGGGGCAGGTTGTTCAGGTTACACTAGTTCCTCTTGGCCATGGAACCAGCGTCTTATCCTTTCGTCTTGCAATCGACGTCTTTCCGCCGCCTCCTGTTCCACTTGCCTTGGCATCGGGAACACCGGCTCTGGGTCTTGTCCCGCCATCTTATCTATTTATAAAAATGTCAAAACATAGGACAAGAAATGTAATATTATATTCCTTAACCCGCAATCTTAAAATTAAACTTAAAAATTAAACCATAATATAAAATTAAAAGAAAATTTAAAAATTTTACCACTTCACCACTCTGGCTCTGATACCACTTCTGTAATACCCCGACCTATAACATATTCATACATAAGTTTGTCATAGGATTTCGTGCCAGGAATCTTTTGAAAAGTGGTGAAGTCCATACCTTGACTAACATTTATGCACTAAGCACAAACAAAGTGCTCTAAAATTTTTTTTCATACCTATAAAAATTTCGGCAGCATCTCGCCTGTAACTGGGACGTTTTCTAAATACAAACATTCACCATATAATCCTTTATATAAAAAATAACCTGTATTACATTCATCATAACCACAAACAACCCATTTTCTTCACATCATAAATACAAATAACCCATTTCTTCACATCATAAACACAAACACCTCCTTTTCTTCACAACTTCATCGAAATCATACCATGCTTTCCATACTCCCATATTTTCATCCCATACTCCCATATATCCATACAATTTACACAAATATAAAAGAATTAATATTACAAGTATCTTTCAAACCATACATGCAAAATATATACATATATTTTTTTTCAGTACGCATATTTCACAACCTAAGGAAAATCTAGCACTTCTATGTTTTAACATATTAGAAAATGAGTCAAATATCCTGGAGAGTCTCACATGACTCCTCACTTCACTGCCTTTCTACCTAGTGAAGTCTTCATAGCTCTTGAAGTCAATACATTCTGCAACTGTTTAGTAAAATCGGTGAGTTCAAAGAACCCAGTAAGCAAGCGTATTTTTTTTTTTAAAAAGAAAACACGAACGTCTTCATAAAATATCATGTATGCATGAAGATGAAATGCAATCACGACATGCGTTATTCAATGACATAATTCTTTTTTTTCTTTGGTAAGTGACACTTATCAAGTGATCACTTACACTCATACGTCGGGCACACCGACTAGGCAACGTCAAGGATGGACTGCCTGTCCGATTACAACCTTGGCGAAACCTTTCATTTATTCCAATGCATGAGTCGTATCCACACAAATGGTCAAGTGCATTTATGTCATAAAAAGGTTTGATTAGTTAATCATAAAAAGAAGGATCGTTTTCAAAATCAAACCTGAAACATGTCTTAATACGATAAATGTATATATAAGGGAAAAAAATAGGGTAATGGCCATTCCAAAGGATTTGTTTAATGTTTGTATAAAAATTTATTAAAATACCTATGGAAATAACTTGGTTTGCACATATTTCTAGGGAAATAAATAAATACATGACATGAACATTTATTGCAAACATCTTTTTTCAAAATAAATAACAAAATAGACACTTGATCACAATAAATCATTGAATTTGAAAAGCTTGCTTACCTTACAGTCTCAAGTTGTATCTTGCACCTTCTCTTTTCCTTTTCTTATCAAAATTAGCAATTTTGGCTAAGCATTGACTTAAATCAACATATATTGCATTCTAATTTTAATGACTACGGATGCATTGATTTGAAAGCTAATAATAATTAATTAATTTTTCATTAAGTGTCTACTTAAAATACATATGTAGGCATTAAAATTTATCAATCGTTCTTATGCTATGTGAATTCGTTACCCACTAATTTCACATAAATTTTCGACACTCGTACCCTACCCACAACCTAGCATAACCTCTCCATAAATTTTTCTTTTATATTTTTAACACTCCAAATATTTTAAAATTTATCCATAAATATTGTTTAAATCAAATACTCCAAAAGCCCCATGTTTTACCCACATTTTTGGGGCTGCCCAATTTCCACGGGTCACGAAAAATTCCAATTTTTCTCCTTTTTACCTAAAATTGGGCATATTAATTTGTAACTAATACATCCTAATAGCATTTGCAACTACTATATCATGATTTGGAACAAAAAAATTGGATATACCCTCTCTTGAATTTTTGATTTCACACTTGGCTTGATTTTTAACCTTCCATTTTCATGATTTGGGTTTCAAATATACTCCTATTCACGAGTTTATCAAAAGCCCCATGATTTTTCTATTATTTTCTTGGAAATAAAATCAAAATCCTATCCATTTCAACTCTTGGATCCTTAAATACCCAAATTTACTACTCAAATTGGTATAATTTACTTCCATACATGTTTATCTAAGGTATTTTAGCAAAACCCCTGTGTTTATTGCATGATTTGGGATAAAAATTGAAAAACCCAACAAAATCAATCATCTCTTCCTTACCTCCGGCGACCCGGCAGCGACGGCGGCGTGAATAGTGACGTAGACGGTGGCGTCGATGCAAGTTCCCTCTCCTCTCTTCTTCCTTCTCCTTCTCTTTCTTCCTTTCTTCTTCTTCTTTCTTCCTCTTTCTCCTTTCCCTTTTTTTTTCTGTTTTTCGGCTCTGTTTCGAGAGCTTGCCCGAGCTCTCTCTTTTACACCCCTTTTTTGTTTGGTGCTCTGCACGTGCACCAAAAAAGTGGTGCACATGCAGTAGCATTTTTTTTTAATGACCGAGCCCTACAGGTTTGGATTGGTATCGGTTGATGGCTGCGGATGGTTTTGAATGTATGTATCAAATTCGTGGATAGGAAGAATAATGTCACTGTTGATTTATTACTGGTGAATGGTGTCGGATATGCCACCATCAATTTTCGCTGCAATTAGTCTCGGATTGCAGCCATCGCTGTTCGCTGATGGCATGTGAATAATGAGCACTCTGAATCCAACAGTCATTTATCGGCAAAGTTGTAATTTCAATTAGTTGATAAGATGTTAATGCTAACGGAAAGACTTGTAAAAGGTACTGATGCATTTGCTAAACGGCTGGGATTAAATGTCATAAATCCCACCGTTACTTGCATGACCTATAAATTTCATCCTTTTTTTTAAAAACGGATGAAAATGGACGGTTGTTATAGTGTGAGAGTTGAATTGCAAAGAATTAAGTAAGGAGAAGAAATTAGAAAGAAGGATGATGTGTTACAAAAAAAGGGCAAGTGTGAAGGTAGATTGTAGAGTAATATTGACTAATGAATCTATACAATTAGTTGAAGGAAAAGGTCCTTTTGAAATTCAGCACGAACGATTAGGAGAGCTGTTATGTCAATTTAGTGATGCTTTTGCTGAGCTCGTAGAACTACCTCCTAAAAGGGGGCTGGAGCACAAAATTGATCTAATCCTAGGATCAATTCCAGCAATAGTGAGGCTCACTGTTACCCTTTGTGCAAAAAACCGAAATCGAGAAATAAGTGCAGCAATTACTCGATAAGGGGCTATTCGGGAGAGTACAAGTCCCTTCTCTACACCGGTTTTGTTAATTAGAAAGAGAGATGGCAACTGGAGAATGCGTGTTGATTATCGGGCTTTGAACGCCATTATAGTCAAAGATAAAATTCCCATACTTATATAGATGAGTTATTGGATGAGCTCAAAGGAGCCCAGATATTCTCTAAGCTAGATCTGAAATATGGAAATCACCAGATTTTGATGAGGCAAGAAGATATTTCCAAGACTGCTTTCAGGACCCATTGTGGTCAATATGAATTTCTAGTTATGCATTTTGACTTGACAAATGCTTTTGCCACATTCCAAGCCTTAATGAATTGAATTTTCAAGTCTTATTTGAGGAAGTTCATGCTTGTATTTTTTTGATGATATATTAGTTTACAATAGGACTTGGGATGCTCATATTCAACATCTTCAATGGGTATTAAATGTACTCAGGAGTCATACTCTATTTGCCAATAAGGCAAAGTGTAAATTTGCTAAATTTCAGATTCAGTATTTGGGTCATACTATTTTCTTTGAGGGAGGACGGGCTGAGGCAAGTAAGTTAGAAGCTGGAGTGATGAGTTGCATGTGCTGAGGAAGAAGTTGGAAGATATACCTAATGTTTTTCCTCAAATACACAATCTGGAAGGGCTAATTTAGAAAGATGGGAGGCTCTTCATTTCCACTAATAATCTTTATATTCCTTCCTTATTCTTTTAGTTTCATGACTCCTGTTCGAGAGGTCATTCAGGAGTGTTACACACTTGTTTGTGTATTAAAGAGCATTATGTGTGGCATGGGATGAAGAAGTGTATCAAAAAATATGTTTCAAAGTGTGAAGTTTGTAGTCAAGCCAAATATGATGTCCAAAAACCAGCATGGTTGATGCAACCCTTGTCCATTCCTCTACAGATTTGGGAAGACCTTTCTATGGACTTTATATCCAGATTGCCTAACTCCAAGGGTAAGACAATACTCTGGTTATCGTGGAGAGATTGACAATGGGTGGTCATTTTCAACAGGATGTGGTTAAATTGCATGGATTGCCGAAATCAATCGTCTCTAATAGGATTCCATTTTTTTGAGTGCATTCTGGAAAGCAATGTTACAGGAACAACAACTTGATTTATCTTAAATTCTTCTTATCATCCGCAATCGGATGGACAAAGAAAAGTTGTTAATCGAATTTTGGAGACTTATTTGCGCAGCTTTTGCATGAATCGGCCACACCATTGGGTTGATTGGCTACCTTGGGCTAAGCTGTGGTGTAACTCAAAGTACCAAGCTAGTATTAACATGACTCCATTTCAGGCGATGTATAGATGAGCTCCTTCCATTGTACCTTATGAGATGGGATCTAGTAATGTAGCAAAAGTTGATGCTTGTTTGCAAGACTAGGATAGGGTATTAGTGACTCTGCTTGATTCCCTTTAGGTTGCTGAAGATTACATGCAGATATATGCTAATAAGCGTCACCGATTTGTTGAGTTTGAGGTGGGCCAATTGGTGTATTTGAAGTTACAACCTGTCCGTCAGCAAACTGCTAGCTCTAGCAAGTTTCATAAGCTGGAAGCTTGATACTATAGGCCATTTCTTATCATAGAACGTGTGGGATCCGTGGCTTATAGGTTACAATTGCCTGAGAGGGTTCGAATTCATTCAGTATTTGATATTTCTTTGCTTAAAAAAGCTCCTTATGAGCAGTTGATTGCTTCTAAATTGCCCTCATTGATGAGTACGGGTGTCCTTCTGATGTAACTGAGGTGCGACAACAGTTGTATGCTAGCAAACTTAAGCAAGAAGTTCGTATGAGATGGTTGGGTCTTCCCCCTTGCGATGATACTTAGGAAGAGGTGTCTAATTTCCACCTTCCTTTTCCTGATTTTCGACTCCTAGCGGTAGTTGTCTCTCAGGCACAGGGGGATGATAGGATCTCTCCTCCTAACACTGGTTATACAAATATTCCTGCAGCAACTCAATGGGAGCATGAACAATCGGCTGAAGGAAGTCTTGCTGAGGAGGAATTGATGGAGGCAACCGGGACCAAACAGTATGGGCTTAGGCCGAGAGAGAAGCTGAAACCTCCTAATCGGTATTTGGAGGCTTAGCTCTCTCACGTAGTAAATACACGTGCAAGGGGTCATCGGAGGCTAGCTAGACATCAGCGAGATGATTGGTTTGGCTGATGATGCAAATATAAAAGGCAGAGCACTTTACCGTCATGCTTCTTCAGCAAGAAGAAACTATTGTTGCTATCTCATTCTCTGTCTACTTCTTTGCATCTTCTTTTCCTTCTCTATACTCTCTTTTCTAATTGTCTCTATTTTTGGCATACGATAGTGAGAAATGGTTCATTCATTTTAAAAAAATTTCCTAGATTCCTCTTTCTTCAATTATAATTCTATCAATATAATAAAATAATCTATAATAGAAAGATTAAGATAATATAACATCCATGGAGCTAATATTTTAATTATTAAAAACTCATATAAATAATTTAAATTTAATTACAATGTTAAAATTTAAATAAAATGTAATTAATAATTTAGATATTAAAAACAAATTTTATATAATAAGCTTTTTCAAGTGCAACATAATATAACTAGTGCACCATACGAACCTTTGTAGATATGACTCCGCTTGTTCAATGCAAGGCAATGCATGGGTAAAGAGAACAATGGGACAGTGCATTGGGTTTGGCAAGATACGTTGAGACAAACTATGTTGACATGAATCCCATCAAAATTTATCCCAAAAAGTCACAATTTTAAAAAAATCCAAAAATTTGGGCTCAGTTCGAGCCTAAATGCATATAATCAGGCTCCTTTCTTTTCCGGTAATGCTTTAACCTAACTGTTAATCTAAATACATTTAATGAAATTAACATATGTATTTTAGTAACTTCATTAAATATACTAAATTAATAGTTATGTAAAAAAAATTCAAAAAAATTTAAAAAAGGGATAAATGCACCCAGGTGCAACAAGCCTAAGTGCACCCAGGTGCATAAAATCAGACTTTTTCTTTTCCATGCAAAGAAATAAACATCCTTGCTTTTTTTTATAAATGTCTAACAACCTTGCTTTAAATAACGTATTAATATCTTAAACTTTTAAATATTCCTGTAACACCCCACCTTTTGAGTTGTTACGAATAATGTCTACTATATCAAATTTGAGAATAAAATCTCCCAAGATGGAAATAGATATCAAGATGCAAAATCATAAAACTTTTAACTATTACATCTCAAGTTTGCTCATTTTGAAGTCATTATACATATTTAGTGTCTATAATCAAAACTAGTAAATATTATAAAATAATGTCTATAAAATCTAAACTTCATTGTCCTTTGCTCTGTTAGTTTCACCTTTTTCTCATATTGATGAAATCTTTAATTTATCATTGAATTCCTGTGTTTTCACTGAAAACAAAACTATGTGAGCTGAAAGCTTAATAAGTAAAAAAATATATTTTTGCAATTACTTTGATTTTTAAAAAAAAAATACAACATCTATATTGTCTTTTATGCACGACAAACTCTAATTAATAAAAACATCTTGATACATGTGTACGCATATGTCAATTTTAAATCATGCATTCACACTATACGTATTGCTATCTATTTGTGCTCGCATGCAGTCGTGTTATACATTCGTGAGCAAATTCATTTTCTTTAGTAGTCCTGAGGTCGCTACTCAGGTACTACCATATTACTTTACTCCTTGGCGGCAAACCCAATATGTAATTATGCATCATGCTCATGTACTGTGATTAATGCACCACTTAAATTCACTACTTAACCTAATTTTGAAATAAAAATGCTTATATTTGAATAAACCAACTTGAAAGAAAATTTCAATTTAAATAAATAATCACATTTTATAGAAAATCATAATATTCAAATAATAATTTCAAAGTCACGATTTGGTAAAAGTTTACTTACCTTTAAGTAGACTTTAAAACTCCTCTTTTCCAATTTTTAGTAGTAGCCTCTAGTCTCTTTTCCTAATTTTCATCACAATATGTTCATTATTTTACTCTAATTTTTATAAATATTATTTAAAATTTCATTTATGACTTTCCCAAAACTTCTCATAATTTTAATCGGTCAAAAATTATATTTTCTCCTATTTATTCTTCTATTATTCCACTTTTAAATAAATTTATTTCATATATATATAAAAATAAATTTGGACTCATACTTCTTTAAATACTTACTTTAAATTTTTCATTTTTTGTAATTTTTCATAATTTATTTATTTATTTTTATAGCATCACACTTTTTAAATATTTTCATTTTTTATAAAAATTATAAGTTTAAACTCATTTAAACTTGTAAATATTGACTTTAATTTTCTAGATATTTTTCATAATTTTATGTATTTTTTCTAATTTTTCTATATTTATTTTGAATTTTTTTCCGGCCGGTAGTTGGCCGCCGATGGGCTGCTCTGGTGGGCCAAACCTATGCTGGGCCGACACAAGTGGGCTGGGTCCTTTGCTTGGAAGTTGGGTCAGGTTGCTTATGTGGGCTAGACTTTGTTTTTGTGGGCTTAAAACTAGTGGACTTGATTCTGGGCTTTTTAGTTCACTAAGCTCGTCTAAATTTTATAATCTGGATGGTCCATTTCTCAAAATAACATCTCTATCATCAGATTTGACATAAAGTAATAAAGGGTTAAAATTAAACATTACTTCAAATAGCTATGTAAATTAATTTTTAACAAAATGAATTCATCATATATACTGTAAAATATCTCAAATAATGTTTGTAACTTGTCAGATTATTATTTTTGCTTCTGTATTTTCTTGTAATTATTTTTTTTGTGTTTTATCCCTAAAATACATATTCACCACTCTAAATCTTTATAAAAATTATTATATCTAAAAATCTAAAAATCTGATCATGTTGAAATTTTGTAGGCAAGCTAAACATATGATTATCTTGTTATTGTATAGTCAAAATTCTCTGATTATGCCCAGAAGTATGTTTATTTCATCATATAGCATTTTTTATTCTGTATTTGATACTTCTCATTGAAATAAGTAAAATTTCAACATCCAACATTTCAAAACGAGTTGCATATATTGCGAGAAACATCGTGAATGGTTTAGATCACCAAAATGAGTTGCATATATTTTAAAATTAATGAGATTAACCAAAAAGTTGTTCTACTCAACTTACCTGCACAAAAACTTTTTCTTCTTCCTTCGTCTTTGTTGCTGTCTTCTGCGCGACCTCTCCTTCAATAGCTAAAGCCCACTTCATATCTCCCCATTTTGTACTAATCCATTCGTTAAATGGCTAAGATTAAGACTGTTAATTTCCATCGTTTTTTGCAAGGTCATAAGTCTCATCTATTTCTTAAAAACGGATGGTTGTTACATTCTCCCCCCTTACAAAAAGTTTCGTCCTCGAAACTTAATTAAACAAATATGGATATTTCTGTTTGATATCTTCTTCAAGCTCCCACATAGCCTCCAATTTTCCATGATTACTCCATTGCTCTTTAAGATACCTTATCATCCTTCTTCTCAAATGTTATTCTTTAGAATCTATTATCTTGATTGGGTTTTCCTCATATAGTAACTTATCCGAAATTGGCAACTGATCTGTTGTAAGTAAATGGGAAGGATCTGACACATATTTTCTCAACATAGAAATATGAAACACATTATGTACTGTTGCCAATGAGGTGGTAGTACTATTCAATAAGCCATGTTATAATTTTCTGTAAAACTTCATATGGTCCAAGATAACGAGGACTGAGCTTTTTCTTTTTACCAAATCTCATAACCTCTTTCATAAGTGATACTTTTACAAACACCTTGTCGCCTACGGAAAATTCTAATTCTCTCCGCTTTAGATCTGCATAACTTTCCTATCTACTTTGGGCAGTAACCAATCTTTTTCTTATTAGCTTCACTTTATCTGCAGTTTCTTGTACAATATCTGGCCCAATCATCCTTCTTTCTCTAACTTCATCTTAATTTAATGGTATTTTGCAAGGTTTCACATACAAAGATTCATAAGGAAACATTTTAATGCTAGCTTGATAACTGTTATTATATGCAAACTCCACCAAAGTCATATATTTATCCCAACAATTTCCAAAATCTATTATACACATTCTCAGTATATCCTCAACTACTTGATTTACTCTTTCAGTCTATCCATCTGTTTGTAGATGAAATGTTGGCTAAATTTCAAGCTCGTCTCCATTATTTGATGTATACTGCGCTAAAACTTTGAAGTAAATATAGTATTTGGGTTAGAAATAATTGTCTTAGGAATCTATGCAATCGAACTATCTATTTACAATACAGGTTGACTAATTTTTTTGCAGAATAACGGGTCTTGATTGATAAGAAATGTGCAACCTTTGTTAATTTATCCACAATCGCCCAAATAGAATTATTTCCTGCAACAGTCCTGGGTAACCCCTCAATAAAATACATAGTAATTTCATCCCACTTCCATTCTAGTATTTCCATTTGCGGTAGTAATTCTACCGACTTTTGATGTTGTGCTTTCACCTATTAGCATGTTAGGCATTATGCTACACACTATACTATCATCTTCTTCATACCCATTCACCAAAAATTTCTTTTAAGATCTTCATATATTTTTCTACTCTCCAAGTGTATTGTGTAGGGTAAATAATGAGCTTCTTCTAAAATTTGATTTCTTAGTTCTGTTGCATCAGGTATGCATAGTTTCACTTGTATTTGATATAACTAATACAATTATTCTTTGGGGCAAACTTCTAATGACAATTTATGTATGTTATCGACTAACTTCTCCTTATCTGTTATTAAAGTAGCTAAATTGTTATTTGACTTTCTACTTACAGCATCAACTACAATATTTGTTTTCCCAAGGTAATATTGGATATTTAAATCATAATCTTTCAGTAATTTCAACTATCTTCTTTGTCTCATATTCAACTCTTTTTGAGTGAAAACGTATTTTAAACTCTTGTGATCTGTATATACATCACATTATTCTCCATAAAGATAATCTCTCCAAATTTTCAAAGCAAACGCTATTGCGGTTAGCTCCAAATCATGAGTGGGATAATTCCTTTTATAAGGTTTTAACTGTCGTGAGGCATATACAATTACCTTCCCATTTTGCATCAATAAACAACCAAGACCTTTTTGAGAAGCATCGTTGTAAATAACAAATCATCCACCACTTGTAGGAGTACTTGAAACCGGTGTCTTCACTAATCTTTGCTTAAGTTCTTAAAAACTATATTCACAATCATCAGTCCATTGAAATTTTACCCCCTTTCTTATTAACCTTATGAGATGAGTGCATATCCGAGAGAAAGCTACGTATCTCTGTGACATTTGTCGGCCTTAACCAATTCACTACTACCTCTACCTTAGCGGGAACCACCATAATACCTTCTGCTGTGACAATATACCCCAAAAATGGAACACTATGAATCCAAAACTCACACTTCTTCAATTTTTTATATAATTTATTCTCCTTCAAAGTTTGCAATACCATTCTAAGGTTTTCGACATGATAATCCTTTGTTTTTAATAAATGAGAATGTCATCTATAAATATGACCACAAATTTATCCAAATATGGTCTGGACACTCTTTGCATTAAATCCATAAATGCAGCTGGTGCATTTATTAATCCGAATGACATTACCAAAAATTCATGATGTCCATACTGAGTTCGAAAAGCAGTTTTCTGTATATCTTCCTCTTTAATCCTTAATTGATGATACGCCGACTGCAAATCCATTTTAGAAAAGATAGTCGTCCCTTGTAGTTGATCAAACAAATCATCTATTTGAGGTAAAGGGTATTTACTTTTGATAGTCACCTTGTTTAGTTCTTTATAATCAATATATAATCTCAAACTACCATTTTTCTTTTTCACAAATAGAATTAGCGCTCCCCAAGGTGACATACTTACCTGTATAAAACCCTTATCTAATAATTCTTCCAGCTGTGTTTTTAATTCTGTCATTTCTGTTAGAGCTATTCTGTAAGGTTGTTTAGAAATTGGAAGTACCCCAAGTAATATATCTATTGCAAATTCTATCTCTCTCTGAGGGGGTAATCCCGACAACTCAACAAGAAAAACATCAGAAAATTTTTCACTATTGGTATCTCCTTAAGGGATAAATTTTCTTTATTTATATCAAATACTGAAGCTAAATATGCCCGACATCCTTTGTTTATCTACTCTACAACTTTCATAACAGAAATAATTTTCACCTACTGAGATTTATCTGCAACCACCTCTATCAACTTGGACATTTTAAAAATAATTTTTCGATCACCACAATCTATTATTGCTTTCCACTTAGATAACCAGTCCATTCCCAATATCACATCAAAATCATGCATAGGAAACAATATCAAGTTTGCTTCTAAATTCATTTCTCCTATTTTGATTAGGCAGACTTTGCAAATTCTATCTGTATTTGCTAGCCGATAAACCGGAGATTCTATATTCACAATCGTATCCATGTTTTCATGCGCTATTGCATATTTTGCAGTAAATGCACAAGAGATAAATGAATACATAGCACCAGAATCAAATAATACTTTGGCAAGATAAGAGTGAATAACCAATATACCAATAAGAACATCGTTGTGTGTGGTTTGAGCTTCTGCATTGGTCATAGCATGCACCCTAGCATTCGTCCTCTACCTCTTTTGTTCTGGGCCACGAAATGGTGGTGCTAGTGGCCTCATTTGTAATGCTGGACGCTCCCCAGTTTGTTTATTTTCAACTTTTTGTGTGCAGTCTTTTGCTCGATGCCCAGGTTGTCTACATTTATAGCATGTGATCTCACCTTTGCACTCCTAAATTGAATGACCAGTTTTTCCACACTTCCAGCACTTCCATGCTTTCTAACATTCTCCTCGGTGATTTTTACTACAAGTAGGACATGAGGGAATTGACTGCTTCATTTCCACCTTTCTTTCATCATATTGTATCTTACCTTTCTCATGTGGTTTTGTCCTATTATCAGATGTAGAATCCCCACGCCTTTTCCCTTGGCGAAAAGCTTGAATTGCATTATCTTCCATTTTCACCATTCTTTCTCAATCCATAATATCAGAATATTAGTGAAAATGGTGACTGGCTAGATGCTATCGTATAAAAGGACATAACCTCATTCTGAACTTGCGAATTTTAAGGGTAGGGTTCGTCAATACCCATGGAGCAAATCTGGAGAGGGCAATGAATTTCGTTGCATACTCTGCCACTGATGGTTTTCCTTGGTATAATTGTTCAAATCTAGCAACTTCTGTAGTCTAACTGACTCAAGATAGTATACCTCATTGAAGTGCAACAGAAAGTCCTCCCAGTTCATTTGTTGCCAAGTAGGGATGCTTAATTTCACTGTATTCTACCACTTAGCTGCATTACCTTTCAACATATGAGTGGCAAATTGGACTTTTTGTTGTTCACTATATTGAAGCAATTCAAAAATCTTTTCTAGTTCTTCTATCCATTCTTCAGCACTGTTAGGGTCAGGATTTCCTCGATAAAGTAGAGGTCACATGTTTAGAAAATCATTCATGACCCTCGTATGGGTATCAGCTTCCCTAACATTCCTTAGAGCATTACCTCAAGCTAGAGAGTTTTCTAAAACTTATTGGGCTGTCATTTGTTCCATAGTTTGCAATGCTCTGAGTATTGCGTCCATCACTTGAGCGTTGAGGTTATAGCCCCTTGTGCCTGCCCTGCATTTGATGTCCCAACATCATCATTTCTAGGATCGTTCTCCCCTAAAACTTCATTATATCAATCATTTATGTGTGCCGAAGAAGAATTCTTACTGACTAACACACTTCCCACCAATCTACGAGTCCTTTTTCTTACCAATCGAGATAGTGGTTCATTCGTCACCACTTGCTTTCCCTTATCCTTCTTAAGCGGCATCTCTTTCCTACATCATACCATTAATCTTAAGTTTATTTGCATAACTTCTAAATAATTTCTTATTTATGATAAATTAAAAGAGAATACTATCTAAAGCATCGAATCATTATAACGTTCTTGGAAAAAAACTTTTAAAGCTAAAGGTACATCATTATCACTAGAAGAGTCATAAAGCTTAGGACCACTAAGTTTCATTTCTATTGGTTTATGCTCTATTTCTAGGAGTTCAACCTCATCATCATCATCATCTTCAGTGATTTGAATCTCAAGTTCATCATTTTTATTATTTTCTTGACTTTCTTGTGAGTCATCTCCTGAATTTTCTTTAGAATCTGTTACAAGTTCTTCTTCATATTCTTTATCAGAATATTCTATTAGTTCCTCCTCTACTCGTTTCTTTTTATTCATCTGAAATGCTCACATTCTTCAATAAACATTTCTTCTCACTTTTGCTTCAGCACTAGTTGCACAGTTTCATATTTCAATCTTGCCGCTGATACCACTTGTAACACTCCACCTTTTGAGGTGTTACAAATAAGGTCTACTATGTCAAATCTAAGAATAAAATCTCCCAAGATGGAAATAGATACCAAGATGCAAAATCATAAAATTTTTAACTGTCCTTTTCTCTGCTAGTTTCGCCTTTTTCATGTTGATGAAGACTTTAATTTATCATTGTATCCCTGTGTTTTCACTGAAATCAAAACTATGTGAGCTGAAAGCTCAGTAAGTAAAAATATATTTTTACGAAATTCATTCTGCAATTACTTTGATTTTTCAAAAACAAACACAACATCTATATTGTCCTTTATGCACAACAAACTCTAATTAATAAAAACATCTTGATACATGTGTATACATATGTCAATTTTAAATCATGCATTCACACTGTAGGTATTGTCATCTACTTGTGCTGCGTGCAGCCGTGTTACACATTCGTGAGCAAATTTGTCTTCTTTAGTAGTCCCGAAGTCGCTACCTAGGTACTACCATACTACTTTACTCCTTGGCGGCAAACCCAATATGCAATTATGTATCACATTCATGTACTGTGATTAATGCACCACTTAAATTTACTACTTAACATGATTTTGAAATAAAATGCTCATATTTGAATAAACCAACTTCAAAGAAATTTTCAATTTAAATAAATAATCACATTTCATAGCAAATCACTATATTTAAATAATATTTTCAAAATCACGATTTGGTAAAAAATTTACTTACCTTAAGTAAACTTTAAAACTCCTCTTTTTCCATTTCTCGTTGTAACTTCAAGTCTCTTTCCCTAATTTTTGCCAATAATATGTTCATTATTTTACTCTAATTTTTCATAAATATTATTTAAAATTTCATTCATGACTTTCCCAAAATTTCTCATAATTTTAATCGGTCAAAAATTCTATTTTCTCCTATTTATTCTCATATTATTTCACTTTTAAACAAATTTATTTCATATATATATAAATAAATTTGGACTAATACTTCTTTAAATACTTACTTTAAATTTTTCATATTTTTTATAATTTATTTATTTATTTTTATAGCATCACACATTTTAAATAATTTCATTTTTTATAAAATTATAAGTTTAAACTCATTTAAGCTTGTAAATATTGACTTTAATTTTCTAGGTATTTTTCATAATTTTGTGTATTTTTTCTAATTTTTCTATATTTATTTTGAATTTTTTCAGTCGGCCGGCTGGTCGTCGGCGCCTGCAGTTGGCCGCCGGTGGGCTGTTCTGGTGGGCCAGCACAGGTGGGCTAGGTGTGCTTGGAAGTTGGGTCAGGTTGTTTATGTGGGCTAGGCTTTATTTCTGTGGGCTTGAGACTAATGGACTTGATTCTGGGCTCTCTGGTTCTCAAGGCTCGTCCAGATGGGCTTAGCCCACCGGTCCAGAAGCTTTTTAGTTATTTATTTATTTCAACAGTCTATATTCTCTGAATATAATAACTTATATCTCTTAATATCAATTTCTGTTTGATCTGAAGTTTTAGGAGTAAACTTATAAAATTATGTTTTATAATCTGGACGGTCTATTTCTCAAAATAACATCTCTATCATCAGATTTGACATACAGGGTTTAATAAAGGGTTAAAATTGAACATCACTTCAAATAGCTATGTAAATTAATTTTTTAAAAAATTAATTCATCATATATACAGTAAAATATCTCAAATAATGTTTATAACTGGTCAGATTATTATTTTTTCTTCTGTATTTTCCTGTAATTATTTTTTTGTGTTTTATCCTTAAAATACATATTCACCACTCTAAATCTTCATAAAAATTATTATATCTAGAAATCTATAAGTCTAATCATATTGAAATGTTGTAAGAAAGATAAACTTATGATTATCTTGTTATTGTATAGTCAAAATTCTCTGATTATGCCTAGAAGTATGTTTATTTCATCATATAGCATTTTCTATCCTTTATTTGATACTTCTCATTGAAATAAGTAAAATTTCAACATCCGACATTTCAATAATACTCAGATGACTAATTAGCCATGCTAGAAACATCGTGAATGGTTTAGATCTACCAAAATGAGTTACATATATTGTAAAATTGATGAGATTAACCGAAAAGTTGTTCTACTCAACTTACCTACACAAAAACATTTTCTTCTTCCTTCGTCTCTATTCTTGTCTCCTGCACGACCTCTCCTTCAATGGCTAAAACCCACCTCCTATCTTCCCCTTTTATACTAATCCATTCGTTAAAAGGCTGTAATTAAGGTCATTAATCTCCACCATTTTCTGCATGGCCATAAATCCTATCCGTTTCTTAAAAATGGATGGTTGTTATAATTCCCCTTTTAAGATTGACGATTGTGATCAACTAGCTGACGGACGAAATATTCAAATGTAGAAACTTCCGTTGGCAATGTATTTGCACATTCACCTGATAGAAGAAGAGCAAAACAAAAGGAGATGAGATCCAGTTAGGCCAACCAAAGTATTTAGGTGATGAGGTATATTTTTAACCATGGGTCTACGATGATTATATGATTGATATGATTTTTCTGTTGGAAATCATGTGATGCGGAAGCGTACCTGAATCCATGTGTGTGTAGATTCCACCTGTAGACCGAGCAGAGTACTAGGTCTTCTCCCTCAACACTTCTCCCTATAATACTAGCGGCAGATAGGAACCTCTAGTGATATGAACTGTGAGAGATGGACCTAGACTGCTCTATTTATAGAGCCCTTCCCATCATGACTCAACTAGAAGTGCAGTTGTACCTGGACTCGGATTGCGTACGCAATTCAGGTATGACTGGGCTATCTTTAAATCCAAGACTTATCATCTAATTAGGACACCTGATAGGAGTGTAATTCTAACATTCTCCCACTTGTCCTAATTAAAATAAAATTAAGAAAGAAAAGAAAATTATATTAAAATACAATCCTTGGATTTAACATTTGAAAAATTACCGGACGAGTGCACTCATTTAAAAAAAAACATGCCCTAGTCATTACATACGCAATCCAACTTTAATACTTAAGTTAAGAAAATTTGTTAACATGAATCATGGCGGTTATATGCTTATATAAACATACTTCCTTCCATGCATCACGATATTAACAAATTTACTTGACTAAGTTCTTAATGGCAGATTTACAATTATGTGATTTTAATGTCCCACATTAATATCAAATAGATAAAATCTTTTGTTTCCAAATCACATAAAATTGTCAACAAAATACCATAATGAAACAAAAGAAAATAATCATCCAACATGAGATCTCAAAGTGTATCGATTACATCAATAATTGTCCCACATAACAAGACCCATATTTCTTATATATCCAGAAAAGACCTTAGGCGCCAGAGCCTTAGTCATGGGATCAGCAATCATGTCAGTAGTACCAACAAAACTAATCGATATCAGATGATCATTAATCCTTTCTTGTACTGACATAAACTTAGCATCAATATGCTTGTTAGCGCCAGTAATTCTTCTGTAATTGGAGAAGCTAATCGCTGATGAATTGTCACAACTGATTCTTAGAGGCCTAGAGATAGAATCCATAATTTTAAGCTCTGAGATGAATTTCCTCAACCAAAGTGCATGTGAGGATGCTTCATGACAGCCAACAAATTCAGCTTCCATGGTAGAGTCGACTACACGATTTCGTCTCCCACTCTTCCATGAAACTGCTCCACCGGCTAATAGGAAAACATAACCTGACGTGGATCTTCTGCTGTCTGTACAACCAGCATAATCTGAATCTGTGTAACCGATCACTTCTAATTGATCGGTTTTTGCATATGTGAGCTTATAATCTTTAGTTCCTTGGAGATATAGCATTACTTTCTTTACTGCTTTCCAATGTTCCATTCCTGGATTGCTTTGATATCTTCCAAGTAATCCCATAGCATAACTGATGTCAGGACGTGTGCAAACCTGCGCATACATCATGCTCCCAAGAGCAGAAGCATATGGGATGGACCTCATTTTCTATTTCTCAATCTCATTCTGTGGACACTGATGTAGACCATATTTTTGACCTTTAAAGATTGGCACTTCACATGATGAGCAATTTGACATTTGAAACCTTTCTAAAATTTTATTGATATACGCCCTTTGTGATAACCCTAAAAGTCTTTTAGGCCTATTTCGATGGACCTCAATTCCTATGACACATGATGCCTCGCCCATATCTTTCATATCAAAATGTTCAGAAAGGAAACTTTTAGTGTTATGTAAAAGACCTAAATCATTAGTAGCAAGCAAAATATCGTCTACATATAGGATCAAAAATATAAACTTGCTCCCACTCAACTTTAGATATATACATTGGTCACCAATGTTTTCTGTAAATCCAAAGGAAGTGATAACTCTGTTGAACTTTAAATACCACTGTCGGGAAGCTTGTTTAAGTCCATATATAGATTTCTTTAATTTGCATACTAATGTGTCCTTTCCTTCCATTTCAAATCCTTCAGGCTGCACCATGTATACCTCCTCTTCTAAATCCCCATTCAGGAATGCCGTCTTTACATCCATTTGGTGTAACTCTAAGTCAAAGTAAGCCACTAATGCCATAATAATTCTGAATGAGTCTTTTCTGGAGACTGGTGAAAATGTCTCCTTATAATCAATGCCTTCTATTTGTGTGAATCCTTTGGCAACAAGTCTGGCTTTATATCTTTCTACATTACTCTTAGGGTCCCGTTTGGTTTTGAATATCCATTTACAACCAACAGGTTTGCTCCCTTTAGGCAACGTAACAAGATCCCAAACTTTGTTTTGAAACATGGATTCTAATTCATCTTTCATAGCATTGATCCATAATTCAGACTTTTCACTATTAATAGCTTCTTTGAAATTTAATGGATCATTTTCAATACAAGGATCGTCAATACATTCTTCCAAATATATAATGTAGTCATCTGAAATAGCAGGTCTCCTCATTCGATTAGACCTTCTTGGCTCATTAATATGTTCTACATTATCGTTTGGATAAATGTCATTTGGAATTGAAATCGATTCATTATTAGTCTCTTCCGTAGGCTGCATAGCAATTACTGGTTGTTGGTCTGTCATGTTATGATCAACAATCTCAGTTCTTGCATCTGTAAGTGATGAATTAGAGGAAGAATCTCTAATTTCCTCAAATTCCACATTTCGTGGAGTTATGCTCCCACTATTTTCGCCATTCTCAATGAATCGAGCTGTTCCGGTCTCAATGATCCTAGTATTATGGGACGGACTGTAAAATCTATACCCTTTAGACCATTCTGGATACCCAATAAAGAAACAACTAATAGTCCTTGGGTCCAATTTCTTTTCTTATGGGTTAAGTATCCTTACTTCTGCTTGACAACTCCAAATATGCATATGCCTCAAACTGGGTTTCCTGCCTGTCCATAACTCAAATGGAGTTTTAGGAACAGCTTTACTAGGAACTCGGTTGAGGATATACATAGCAGTTTTCAAGGCTTCACTCCACAAGAATAAGGGCAAAGATGAGTTGCTAATCATACTTCTCACCATATCCATGAGAGTACGATTTCTCATTTCAGCAACACCATTTTGTTGGGGAGTTCCAGGCATCGTATATTGAGGTTCAATACCATTTTCTTCTAGAAATTTAGCAAATGGACCAGGGATTCGACCTAATTGACCATGTTTACCATAATATTCACCACCCCTGTCAGATCTCACAACTTTTATTTTCCTATCCAATTTTTTTTCTACTAATTCTTTAAATATTTTAAAAGTATTCAAAGAATCAGACTTTTCATGTAATAGGAAAATAAAACCATAACGTGAGAAATCATCAATAAACGTGATGAAGTACTTTTCACCCTCCAATACATGATGAGAATGGACCACAAATATCGGTATGGATCAATTCTAAAAGTCCATTGCTTCTCATGGCACTCTTTTTCTGAGTTTTGGTTTGTTTTCCTTTAATACAATCGATACATATGCTAAAATCAGTAAAATCTAGAGTAGGTAATACCCCGTCTTTTACTAATCTTTGCATCCTTTCTTTCGATATGTGACCCAACCTTTTATGCCATAATATGGAGGAATTTTCATCAATCATACCACGTTTATTACCAGCACATACATTTAAGGTGGATGAACAATTAAATGAGCAATCTGCACTTATTTGATATAAGCCATTAAATAATGTTCCATTTCCAATTAAAATAGAATCTTTAAACAAAGAAAATTTGGAGTTTGCAAAACTGAAAGAATAACCCATTACATCAAGTTTTGGCAAAGAAATTAAATTTCTAGAAATGGACGGAACATAGAAAACTTCATGCGGTTCTAAAAAATGCCCGGTGTCAAGGCGAAGTCTGCAATTTCCTACTGCTTTAACTTTAGACTTGGTCAGATTGCCCATTAAAATAAACGACTCATGTGGTTTTGGGTTGCGGGTTGAATGGAATGCCTGCAAAGAGTTTGAAACATGGATAGCAGCACCAGAGTCAATACACCATAAGTTAGAGGATACGTTTATGAAATTGGTTTCAAGGCAAACATGTACATAATTGTTACCTTTCTTTTCGAATCAACTCTTCCGCTTGAGACAATCTTTCTTAAAATGTCATTTCTTTTTACAGAAATGACACTTCTCAGCGGTCTTTTTCAATCCATCCTCTAAGCCTTTCTTTAATGGGAATTTATTCTTCCCTTTTTCTTTCTTTGACTTGTACTGCTTAGTAGTCGATGTGAAATAGATAAGCATTAATCCATCTTGCTTTAATCTTTCTTCCTCTTGTACACACATGGATATTAATTCATTTAAAGTCCATTTATCCTTTTGTGTGTTATAGGAAATTTTGAATTGAGAAAACTGAGATGGAAGAGAGTTTAAGACAAATATGACTAGGAAAGAGTCAGAGATTTTCATCCCTAGTTCATTAAGTTTCCCAGCTATATTTGACGTTTCCATTATGTGCTTTCGCACTCCACAAATGCCATCATATTTCATTGAAGTCAATTTGTTAGTGAGCATTCCAGCCAATGCTTTATCTGACCCACTGAATTTTTCCTTAATTGAGTCTAGATAAGTTTTGACACTTTCATTTTCAGGGTCAGAAATAGAGCCCCTGATATTCCTTTCGATTGTGCTCTTAATAATCAGGGTCTAATAACCTGTTGGAACGCTCCCATTTATCAAATTGAATCTTTTGACTATCAGTACTTTCAGGCGTTATATCATTAGGTTTTGCAACACGAAGGGCTAAATCCAGGTCCAAACATCCTAATGTGATAAGTAATTGCTCATGCCAATCAGAATAATTTGATCCATTCAGTGTGGGGATATTAGACAGATGAGATTGAGGAACATGAGCCATAGCTATAATAAAAAATGATTAAGCTTACGTTACCATTATGATTCAGATATATTATGTAACAATTCCATTAATTAATCATAGCTAAAATTTTTAAAATTTAATCACACAAGCAATAATGCATGATTATATTGAATAATGCTATGATAAACAATAATATTCAATAATTAATTATGAATACACAAAGTCAAGAAATCCCCACCTTTGGGTAGAAAATTTCCCGCGTTTATGCAGTTCTATTAATTATTGATAAAATATTAAATTATAGCTACCTTCGGGTAGAACTATAATATAATATTCTTTAATGATGCAATTTCTATGATGAGAGAAAAATCATATTATTCTCTCTTTGTTTAATAAATTTGATTAACTAAACATCTTAGACCCTTTAGGGCAACAAAGATATAAAGATGAACAATATTTATTAAACATAAATTGCATAATTACAAGTTCTATTATGAAAAAATAAACAAAAATATTTTCTCCATTTAATGAATAATTTTGAAAATATATTTTAGACCCTTTGGGGCAACCAAAATATATAATCAAAATTATGAATATAAATTATAGAGTATAATATATATATATGAATAATTCAATAATAATGATTATTAAATTCATTATGTGCGATTTAAATTTCATATTATTTCTTTTGGTCGGCCAGGTAAGTGAGGTGGGGCGTGGGAGGCTCCCCCTGCATAGCAGGGACCTAATTAAATAACCACGTGATCCTCTTCAATACCTCTTGCCTAGACACCAACCTCCAGTCATGCCATGGAATGTAATTCTCACTATAAAATTTAATAATCATAATTTATATAATTATTCATATATATATACACACAATGTATGCTTGAAAAATTAACTGGAAAGCAAGAAATCATAAATAAATGGTTAATCAAGCAGTTATAATCACATGAATTAATGCTGAATCCATTGGAAAGCAATAAATCATAAACATATATTGCTAATTAGGCATTTATATACCAATCACATGAATAAATTGCACATATAATTCAAAAAATTTGCATAAATATTCAAAAGTCAGATTTATTGACCTATTTAGCTTAATCAGACCCTTCCATTAGATCCAGAATGTCCAAAAACATAGAAAACGACTTTTGGATCATCCAATTTGGATAAAAGGATCAAGAATTATGTTAATATATGTATGGACGGTTCATAATGGGCCATGTGTCATTTATTAGGCTGTTGGGTTTTGGATTTGGGCCTGGGTAATTAACAGGCTGCCCGCATGGGCCTGTAAGCTGGGCTTTAAAGTTGGCCCAAGCCCAGATGTAAAGGGGCCGAAAATGAGCTTACCTAAACGAAGCCAACTGATGGGCTTACAGAATATGGGCTGGGCCTAGTGGGCGGTCATGGAAAAGCCCAGACCCAGCTAAGAAGGTAAAGACTCAGTCTGTAATGCAAAAAAAAAAAATAACCAGGGGTGCATATGCAAATATCTGTCCGGGGTTTATGTGTAAATTACTTGTCCAAGGGGTTTTATTCAAAAGATTTTATCTTCTTCCCAAACAAGAGAAGCCCTAGCCGCCAGTTGTTGCCCTGCCCATTTTTCCACCGCCGCCGTCCACTCCAGCTGCCGGCCGCCGCCGCCGCCACCGCCACGGGATGCCGCCATACGCCGCCGCTGCCTGGAGCCGTTGCCATCTCCGGCAGCTCGATCTGTCGTGACAGCGGATCTCGTCGCTGCTGTTGCCGGCTGTAAAACCTTCGTCGCCTCGCCTTTGCCAGTGCTGCCGCACGGATCCGCTGCCGTTCGTCGTCTCCGGCAGCGTCGCCGCCTACTGTGGGCCGTCGTCCGCTGCTACGGGTTCGTCTTCTCCGGTAGTGCCTAACAGCAAACAGCAATAGCAACAGCAACAATCGGATCCCGACGTAGATCTCCGGATCCCGGCATCGTCGCTCGTCAAGGCGGCCATCACCGGCAGCGTGCTTCGTTGTTCTCTCCGGCAGCAGCAGCGTCCAGCGACACCGACTACTAAGAGGAAGCGCAGCGTCCAGCGTCGTTCTCTCATGGCCGCCAGTTCTACTTGCCAGCCCGGCCATGACAGCAGCTCAAGCCGGAAGCGCAGCAGTTCTCCGACAGCGATGAACCGTGACAGATGCGAAACCGGCAGCGGCAGGCGGGCATGGCAGGGCCGTTCATGGCAGTCGGCATCGGGCATGTTTTCGTGCCCCTTTTTATTTTATTTTATTTTATTTCTTTAATAGGTAATTGCATAATAAATCTGATCAACCGTAAATATAGATTCAACTGAATTCATGTGCGTGAAATAGCATTCATATATGCATTGGGAAAAACACATGAAACAGAAATTCACGGAACTGTTTATGCATTCAAGAATTCTAAATTAGATTTCATGTTCGTGAAAATATCATGCGGAAGCCATCCTTGTGATTATGGCATGACCAGATTCTCAAATAATCATGCCATATGCAGTTCGACAGAAGATCGTAAGACAGGATGCCGTAATCCATAATGCATTCATATATATCAGATTCATGCATCCTTTCTCTTCCGTCCGTGGCATATGTCCCGAATATAAATTTAGAAACATCTAATTGCGTACAACAAAAGCATGAGTCATCCGGATAGGAAATATTATAATAATACAATAATCAAGTAATTAATCCGTAACAACATAAATAATTTTCACGGATAAATTTTTCATACAAATTATGGGTGGAATCTATAATACCCAAAATCGAAACGTGGGCTCTGATACCACATGTTGGAAATCATGTGATGCGGAAGCGTACCTGAATCCATGTGTGTGTAGATTCCACCTGTAGACCGAGCAGAGTACAAGGTCTTCTCCCTCAACACTTCTCCCTATAATACTAGCGGCGGATGGGAACCTCTAGTGATATGAACTGTGAGAGAGGGACCTAGACTCCTCTATTTATAGAGCCCTTCCCATCATGACTCAACTAGAAGTGCAGTTGTACCTGGACTCGGATTGCGTACGCAATTCAGGTATGACTGGGCTATCTTTAAATCCAAGACTTATCATCTAATTAGGACACCTGATAGGAGTGTAATTCTAACATTTTCATCTAAGAAAAAGAAGAAGAAGAAAAGAAAAGAGAAAAGAGAAAATAAAAAAAGAAAGAGAAAAATTAGAATAAAAAGAAAATTGATGGCAAAAAGTAAAAAGAAAAATGATATATATATATATATATATGAAATCATGCATAAGCTTCCACAAAAGGACAAAAACAACACTTTTCAGCACACTAATGTATGAAAGATCAGTGAGCTCCCTTTGTCCATTAAAATGTATTAAGGAATATAGATATCCCGATATTGTCAAAAGTGGTGGGCCCTACATAAGATTTAAAAAAAAATGCTTAGATTAATTTGCATAATTTTGAAAGGGGGTATTTTGACGGGCATGATATGGACCCTGGGCCCACTGCAAGATCATGAAATTGCATCATATGATTACAAGGCCGAGTAAAAAAAAGAGAGAAAGAGGTGAAGCTGATGCTGAGGAAATACGTTGAGGAGTCTATTGATGCTAAAAAATTGAATGTGAGCCGTCAAGGGAGCCGTAGCGTGAGCGTGACTGCTCTAGAAGCGACAAAATTAATGCTTGTACAGGAGCAGCAAAATTTCGTGGAGCTCCAAGCTAGCTTATGCACACCATCATGGACTCTACTGGCTTTAGACATTTGCTCTGTCTTAATGGCATGGAAGGTGAAGGCAGCTCCGAATTCATTACCGGCCATCAAATCATGGACTTGTGGAACTGAATCTGCACTAGCCTAAGTGGAACTGAATCTGCACTAGCCTAAGAGCAAGGAAAGTGAGATTGAGTGACACAGCAAAGAAGAGAACGATGGAGCTGAGATTGATCCATGGCATCGACCACAGTGAGCCATGGTTCGGACACTAGGGCCACCAGTTTGGCAGGGGGAGCTATGGCGTTACCTAACAAACATTTCACAAAACCATCTAAGCCCTTTGAGCATCTCACTGTGGATGCTCAGCTCGATCCTTCCAAATATCTCTGCAATTCTTCTCCAATACCAAAGCATGTCAGGATACTCCTTGCAAATGCCAGGAAATCTCTTCCACTTCATTCTTGAGCTCCGTGGCCACGTCCCTCTCCATAGCCTCACCAACACGGAGGCAACTGATCCGCCACATCACGGAATCATGGCTACGGACATCAACAGCTGCAGGTGGTCTTCAAAGTGGGTAGAGATGGCTATTCGGGTGGTCGCAAAGCCTGGCGGAACTTGAGGAAAGTAGGAATAGATTCTGGGCCAACGCAACCGCGAAATTCTCCGCCAAACATAAAAGGCAAAACGTGGCTAGCGAAGTGCATGAAGACCAATTGGGGTTCCGCGGAGATGTGGTTCCGCGTGAATCCAATTCCGCGATAATACCTTTAGCCGCGGAACCCGTTCGGAGCCGGCAAAAATCTTATAAATAGCCCAGCTGAGATCAAAAAAAAAAAAAGAGAGAACTTCAGCACAACAACGAGAACCGGGAGAAGCTCTCTCACCCTGAAAGAAAAGAGAACGTAAGATTTTTTTCTTTTAGTTAAAAAAAGTTTCTTTCTTAAATATATATATATATATACATGTATATATATTATTTTCAAAAAAATACTTTTCCCAATGTGGATACTCCCCAACCAGCGGGTTGAATTGACACACTTGTTAAGTATATATATATATTTTTTTAATATATATGTTTTAGTATATAAATATATACATGTATATATATTATTTTCAAAAAAAATACTTTTCCAACATAGATACTCCTCGACTGGCGGGTTGAATTGACACGCGGATTAGGTATATTTTTTATTAAAAGTATATATATACATATATATTATTTTCAAAAAAATATATATACTTTTCCCAACGTGGATATTCCTCGACTGGTGGGTTGAGTTGACACACGGGTTAAGTATTTTTCTCCTTTAAAAATATATATATATATATGTATATTCTCTATATATAAAAATATATCTATACATATATATTATTTTAAAAAAAACTACTTTTCCCAACGTGGATACTCCCCAGCTGACGGGTTGAATTGACACACGGATAAAGTATTTTTCTCCTTCAAAAGAAATATATATATATTCTATATGTAAATATATATATATATATATACATATATACATATATATTATTTTCAAAAACTACTTTTACCAACATGGATACTCCCCGACTGGCGGGTTGAATTGACGCGTGGGTTAAGTATTTTTCTCTTTCAAAAAAAAATGTATGTATATTTTCTATATATAAAAATATATATACACAAATACATATATATTATTTTCAAAAAAAGCATTTTTCCTGCGCAGGGTGGGTCATATATAATATATATATATATAGCTAAGTATTTTTTTATGATAAAAATGTAATAATATATATATAAAAAGGCCCGGGGTCCCGAGATCTCACGGGCCGCCATATATGTGTATATATACATATGAGGGTTGTTCCGGTGCAGCATCACTGCATCGGAACAGCGGTGCAGTGGGACCAAAATGGGCCCCACATGATCATGAAATCATGATCTACTCTACCGATTGTATTTAGAATAATGTATTCTATTACCATACCAATTTTCATCCCAATCAGATACTTTAAAGTTGTTATTTACATGAAACTATTTTATTACGTTGGATTTATACCATTTTCAGATGGGGGCCATATACATATTTGATTGGGATGAAAATTAGTATGGTAATAGAATGCATTATTCTAAATACAATGAGTGGAGTAGATCATGATTTCATGATCATGTGGGGTCCATTTCAGCGATGCTACACAGGAATATATTCCTATACATATATATATAAAGGTAAGTATTTTTGATGATAAAAATATATATAATAATATATATATATAAAAAGGCCCGGGGTCCCAGGATCCCACCGGGCGCACCACACATATGTATATATATAACTAAGTATTTTTGGAATATATTCAGGTGCAGCATCGCTGAAATGGGCCCCACATGATCATGAAATCATAATCTACTCCGCCCATTGCGTTTAGAATAATGTATTCTATTACCATACCAATTTTCATCCCAATCAGATACTTTAAAGTTGTTATTTACATTAAACTATTTTATTACGTTGGATTTGTACCGTTTTCAGATGGAGCCCATATACATATCTGATTGGGATAAAAATTGGTATGATAATAGAATACATTATTCTAAATACAATGGGTGGAGTAGATCATGATTTCATGATCATGTGGGGCCCATTTTTGGGCAACTGCACCGCTGTTTCGGTGTAGTAACGCTGCACCGGAACAGCTCCCAGTATTTTTCATGATATACATATAAAAAAAAGATAATATATATATATGAAGGCCTGGGGTCCCAGGATCTCACTGAGCATGCCATATACATATGCATATATATATATAAATATAAAGCTAAGTATTTTTTTATGATAAAAATATATATAATAATATAAAGAAAAAGGCCCGGGGTCTCCGACTGGGCGCGCTAAAGATTCGATCATTTGTCGGTATATAAATAGAGAAGGCATGCTCGTAGATGTGTATCCTATGGTGGTTATAGTATGTATATTCACTTTATATAGATCTGAAATGGGTTCTACAACTATAGGATCTGAACCTGGAATTGGAAACCTCGACTCCGAGGTGTGTAAGTGCTTAGGCAACGAAAAAAGAAATTTGAAGAAGGCACAGCTAGTGAACCAATGACAAAGACTTTATCCCCATCTCTCTCTGATTCATATGTCGGGAGTTTTAATATGTGTCAAAATAAATATAATATATATATAAAGCGAAGTATTTTTTATGATAAAAAATTATATATATGTAAAAAAAAGCCCGGGGTCCCGGGATCTCATGGGCATCAAAAAAAATTTTTTGTTTTCTAAAATATATATATGAGTCCCGCGGGTCTTCAAAAATGAATATTTTAATTTTTATGCCTGCATCATGTATTTTCACAAATAATTTGACATTTTAATTATTTAATAATTTTATTTTTTAAATCTTATTCTTTATTTGAATCATTTTTCATAATTATTTTTATTTTATTTTATCCTTACAATATCATAGTGTTCATGCACTTTTTAATATATTTCATTTTTAGATACACATAATTTACTGTCGTAAATATGTTGGGTATGTTTCAAACTATATAAGATTTCTAAATTGAATCTCCATTTTTCAAATTAATTTTTCAATTTTTAAACAGTTTTTTTAATTTTTAACACAATTTTATCCATTATCAATATTAATACCATAATTGGATTACATTACTATCAATGACCATAAAAACATATGACATGCATGACAATTTTCCAATTGCAATAGTTATCATTTATCAAATCATGATTCAGGAATGCAAGCAAAACCTAGGCAGTTGGTAAAACATGTAATATCATCCTGCGGCACTTTTTTTACTGTTCCATTTGAAATGTTAATTACAATATTTAATTTTGTTTTATTATTTTATAAATTAAGTTTATAAATCGTTATAAAATTGGTATGACCGGCTAATACCATCAGATTAGATCCCAAACTAGCCGGAGCCAACCAGGCTCGCCATCTACAACGACCAGAAGGAGCAATTAATGACAACAGTTAGTACAAGGATCGGAGGCACCAAGTGGAAAAATAAATAATAATCAAGTTATTTTCAAATATACTTATTATTTTTTACCATAATTGTAAATGCTAACTATATTTTCAAAATACCAAATATACTCACTGCATTTGTATTTAACCTCAAAAATGCTCATTCCGTGTGGCGCCCCGATCCGAGGTGCCTAGAAGCCTTACTCCGGGATCGTTTTGATTGGTAAACGTGACTCAGGATTGTTGCCCTGATCACACGACAGGATTCTTTTTTTTTTCATCAATACATGGAAAATTCTCATCATTCATCCAATTTGAAATATATTTCACATAACACAGTTATGATAAAAAACTATTCCATAAACATTTTCATTGGAATAAAAATATTCCTTTCTATCTCAAAATTATCATTGTTGACTTTACATAAAGTTTACATAAAAATCATTTATATCAAAAACTACATAACACTTGGCATGATGCTTTCATCATCATTTCCTGTCTGTTGTTGAAAAAGCATGGGTGAGTAATGATACTCAGTAAGCAAGCTATACATAATTTTTCAATCATTTTCATGCATTTCATAAAATGCAAATGCAATGCATACATAGCATTCATGACATTCCTTTGGATGCGACGCTAGCTAGGCGCCCAATCCCATACATGCTCCCATTTCAGGGAGGTCGCCGCCGGCCTGGGCCTATTAAGCGACTTGGCAATAGCGAGGGGGACATCCGGTCCGCTTACTACCTCGACTAAGGCCTATTCCTCGTGCACATGCTCATTTTCATACACATGCTGGCATGATATTTGCAAATCATAAACAATTTCATAAAAATAATTTAATAAATAATTTCACAAAATGAACTTCAGTTCATGTAAAGCAGTTATAGGTATGGCCAACCTTAAATAAATTTCATAAAGCAACTTGCAAATAATTTCAAGCATTTTGGAAATAATTTACAAAACATATAACTTGCTTACCTTCTTATGAGGTGTCTTCGACCTTCTCTTTTCCTTTTCCTATTCAAGGAGAAATGATATTTTCATTTCTTCTATTCAAGCTGCTTCCCATGCACGCTCTATATTATTTGGGCATTATTTCTTTATGTGGATATTTTTATCCATAGGTTCTTCAAAAATTTCATCCTTATAATTAAATATTAATCTCAAATTTTCTTCAAAATCACGCTGTTTACTGTAGCAGATCACTGTAGAAAATTAATGTTCATCCTAGTTACAGTTCACAGAGACGTGGTTACTGTTCATGGGTTCCAAAAATTGATATTTTTTTCCAAAAATAAAAAATACCATGACATACCTTATGCCTAGTATATCATAGGACGTTCAATACATTTTGAATTTATCATCATTTACTTGGTGAAAAAAATTATTTTCTCCATATACTAAAAGTCAACATAAATTCACTTAAGCATAATCCTTAATTCCAAAAATCATGAAATTAATATATCATTATTATAACATCATATTTATCATAATAATACATCCTAAGTCATCATTTATCAATTTTGGAGAATTATTTTCACATATCATATACTATTTTCCCAAATACCCTATCTTTGCTCCAAATTTTTGATGTTTTAGAATAATTCCATTTAAAAATTATATCTATACTTATTTTCTCATGCTTGGGTATTATCTAAGCATGGTTTTACCATACTTAACATCCAAAATAAATTTGGGTAGAAATCACTTACCCGAAGTGGAGATACGCCTCTTTTTCTCACACTTTCTCTCTCCAACCTTCTATTCTTCAAGGCTAAAACGTATGGGGATGGAAAATGAAGTTTCTCAAGTGATTTTTGAGCTGGGATGGCTGTGAATTTCGTCCATGGCCTGCTCCTCTATTTATAGGGGTTCATTTTTCATGAATTTGCAATTTACCCCCTCTAGCTTAGGGTGTAAACTTGCAAATGTGTTTTTTTCTAATTCCCCAAAGGTGCTTAGATCCTTGTGCAGCCTCCCTACCTTTCTCCAGCAGCCCTATTTTTCAGGCCTATTTTTCCTATTTATTATTTTATTATTTAATTAATTTTAAGCTAATTAAATATAAACCCTTGATTTTTGATTTGGATGAATTTGGACCATTGATCAAAGTCAAATGGTAATAAATTCCCCTGCTCATGCCCCCTTCCCTTTCTTCTTTTCATTAAATTTTTCTTTTTTTATTTTTTTATTATTAAAAAAAGTCAAAAGTAGCATTTAATAAAAGTTAAGCTACTTTTTGAGTTTTTTCATTTGACGTTTTATCTTGACCTTTGATTTGTGATTTTTATCACATCTTAATCCATTCATTATGTTCATCATGAATTTTTAACCAACCATAAAAAAATTTCATCGAATTTTGACTTTCAGATTGCAACTTATGAATTTTTTTCTATTTTTCCACAAAAATCCAGATTTGAATTAAAATATCCAAAAGAATTGCTATTTTGTCTTGTAGTGATTAAATCTCCATTTTGTCTTTTTGTGATTAAGTTAATCCAAGTGATTAACTCTTAATCACGTGTCTTAGTCCCCAGTACTATTCACGTCGTATATCTATCAATATAATTCATAAATTTTCATTTATTCATAAAATAATTACAAAATTACAAATATCGAAATGACGCGTATACGGTCGAAATGACGCGCGTACGGTCGGGGTTTCACATTCTGTCAAAAACTATCAATTAATTTTTTTTAAAATACCTAAAATACATCTGTTGTAAAATAAGAAATGATGAAATGAATAAGAAGAAAATAAAATTAAGGTGCTTTAAATTTAGAATTTATGTACAATTAGTGTATTAGTGAGTTATTATATTCAATTTTACCATCATGTCCTAAATTTAAAGAACATATTAGTAATTTCACATATTTTCTAGCCGCATTAACTCATGGAATAGACATTTTTAGAATTAAAAGACAAAAGGTAGTGAGTATATTTGACAATAACCCTGAATAATGTTATGGCATCCCTCCTAAAAATTGCTACAAAACCAAGCTCTGGCCAGTTCGATCGTGGTGCATTCGCAAGCCAGAAATAGTAGAGCAGTATGCAGCTAAGCATCATGGGCATTAGAAGCCTGTGCAGCAGCCTCCTCAGCCGCCCTGAGATCCTTGTTGCTATTTCATGTTTTCTCTTCCTTCGCACCTTGACAAACCACAAGATGAAAAAGGAACCTCTAATCAATTGGCCCTCCTTGGCATGCTTCCCCAAAGTCTTCCTCAACATCTGAAGGCTGCATGATTGGACCACCCATATTTTCAGACTGAGTCGCTGCACTACCGTCTTTCGTGGCCCATGCTTCGCCGACATGGACATTTTGGGCACATGCGATCCAGCCAACATCCGCCCACATCATGTGCACCAACTTCTCCAACTATCCCAAAGGTCCGCAGTTGACCAGAATTTTAGATGTTTTCGGAGAAGGGATCATCACCACCGATTCCGACCTGCGGAAGCTTCAAAGGAAGATGGGCCCTTCCGTTATTCACTGCATGGACTTTCACCGCTTGGTGGTGAAGAGCGACCGTGAGAAGGTAGAGAAGGGGTTCCCGCCTGTTCTCCACCACATGCTTCAACACAGGGAAGCCTTCGATCTACAGGCCTGTTTCAAAGATTCACATTAGACATCACGTGCATCTTCGTCTTTGGCCACGAACCAGTCTCTCTTTCCTTGAGCCTTCCCGATGTCCCATTCTCCAAGGCAATGGACGATGCTATGGAAGCTGCTCTACTCGGCCATGCGGCCAGAGAGCTGGTGGATGCTGCTACGATGGCTGAACGTTGGACCTAAGAAGAAATTGGCGGAAGCTAAGAAAACCATCGACTGTTTCGTCCACCAGCAAATTTCAAAAACGAGAGAAGCATTGAGCTGATGCAAAAGCGAGACGAAAGAGACGAAGACAGAAGCATATATGACCGGCAGCATAATACCAACTTACATCAATTACTGATGTGCACCAAGTGCTTGTCGTTAAGAGCACTGTGATCACCAGTTTAATTAAAATTAACCGAAACACATTAAAGCTACCACTATACGGGTGATAGTGTAGAATAACGGTGAGTCGGGTCGAATCCACAGAGAAGCGATGTAGTTTTGAATTATTTTAAGAGAAAGAGAGGGTATAGAGAAGAGAGAGAAAGAAATTAAAGAAAAAGGAAAGAAATTAGAGAGAAAGGAGAAGAAATGAGAGAGATAAGAAAGAAGAGAGATAAAGAGACGTTAGAGAGACAAGAAAAGAGAAAATGGAAGAAATTAGAGAGAGAGAGAAAGGAGAAAGAAAGAGTCGTTAGAAAGAGAAGAAAAGAAAAAAAAAGAAATTAGAGAGAAAGAGAGAGAGAGAGAGAACAAGAAAGTAGATAAAAAAAAGAGAGAGAAAGAGATAGAAAAAGGAAAGGAAAAATTATTATTCTTTTTCTTCTTCCCCTCACCATATTTCAGGGTATCTACGGATTTTCTCTTTTTTTTTTTTACTAACAGCTATCAATTGCAATGATATTAAATGTTACTTGTTTGGATGAGAGAGAAAAATTATATTATTATGATGCCCACAAAGTTCATTGGCATGTAAGTACAATTAGTGCTAATAAAAATTTTAAAAACATCATGAAAATATTTTTACAAATACGACTAATTACAGTTTTCTTCTTCACTTACTACCAAGAATAGCAAGTATAATTTGATTTATCTTCCTCTATATATATATATTTTTTAATTAGTATTATTATTATTATTATTTTAATATCTTTGTATATATATTTTTAACAATTTTTTTTATGCATATATATTTTTTTATTTTTTATTTTTATTTATCAAGTTAAACAAATCAGACCCCCCAACTTAAATATTGTCATACAAAATATAATTTTATGAAAATAAGATAGCAGGGAAGGAGACAACCTGGGGTGTAATTTTGTAATTGAATAATGCAATTGTTGATTTATCAACAGTATTCTCCTGCAACAAAACATTTTTTTCCTGCAAAAAGAAACAAACATATATGGAAAATATTGAGTTGCCTCCCAATCAGCGCTAAGTTTAACGTCTTCAGCTAGACGTTGTGAAGTTTCGATCAATGTGGGTCAATCAGTCTAACCTTGTCAATAATCTTATTATCAGAGATGTCGTCAATATATGGTTTAAGTCGTTGACCATTTACTGTAAAAATATTTCCACTCTTCGGGTCACGAATTTTCACAGCACCATAAGGAAATACTTTATCGATAATGAAAGGTCCATCCCAACGAGATCTTAATTTTCCAGGAAATAGACGTAATTTTGAATTAAATAGTCATACTTTTTGATTGGGCTCAAAAGTTTTTCTAGATATATGTTTGTCATGAAATGTTTTCATTTTGCTTTTATAAATTTGAGAATTTTCATACGCTTCTTTGCGTAATTCTTCTAACTCATTTAATTGCAGCTTTCGATGTGAGCCTGCAGTTTTTAAATCCAAATTGTATTGCTTGATAGCCCAGTAAGCTTTATGTTCTAATTCCACTGGGAGATGACAAGCTTTTCCATACACTAACCTGAAAGGAGACATTCCAATAGGTATTTTAAACGCTATTCTATAGGCCCATAATGCATCATCTAATCTATCTAACCAATCTTTACAATCGGGCTTAACAGTCTTTTGCAATATATTTTTGATTTCCTTATTAGAAACTTCTACTTGACCACTGGTTTGAGGATGGTAAGCTGTGGCTATCTTATGGGTGATTCCATATTTCTTTAGCAGGGCTCTAAACTGGTAGTTGGTAAAGTGTGTTCCTACATCGCTAATGATAGCCCTAGGAAAACTAAATCGAGAAAAAATATTCTTTTGAATGAATTTAAAACTATCTTGTGATCATTAGTCCTAGTTGCGGCAGCCTCAATCCATTTAGATACATAGTCTACTACCACGAAGATGTACTCATATCCATAAGATGGTGGAAATGGTCCCATAAAATCTATTCCCCATACAACAAATATTTCAACGACAAGAATATGGTTAAAAGGCATCATATTTCTTTTTGTAATATTTCCTATTGCTTGACATTTAATGCAAGATTGGCTAAAACTGTAGGCATCTTTGAAAAGAGTCGACCAATAAAAACCTCATTGCAATACCTTAGCTGCCATTTTCTTTCCTGAAAAGTGTCCTCCACATTCGAGATTGTGGCAAAAATTCAAAATACTTTGTTGTTCATTTTCTGGAACACATCTGCGAATAATATTATCAGAACAAATTTTAAAAAGTTCTAGATCTTCCCAAATATAATATTTATCTTGAGCAAAGAATCTATCTCTTTCTTGCTTTGTCCAATCTTTTGGAATCTGCCCTACTGCTTTATAATTGACAATGTGTGCAAACCATGGAGGCGCTGTTTGAGTAACGATTAAAAGATACTCATCTGGAAAAGAGTCATTTATAGATGTGCTCTTTGGTGTAATAATTCGAGAAAGATGGTCAGCGACTACATTTTCAGAGCCTTTTTTATCTCGAATTTCAAGATCAAATTCCTGTAATAAGAGAATCCATCTAATAAGTCTTGGTTTTGCCTCTTTTTTCGATAATAGATATTTTAAGGCTGAATGATCTGAGTAGATAATAACTTTGGCTCCTAGTAGATAAGAACGAAATTTCTCAAGGGCAAATACAACTGCAAGCAGTTCTTTTTCTGTAGTGGTATAGTTGATTTGGGCATCAGTAAGCGTATGACTTGCATAATAAATTACAACAGGCTTCTTATTTACCCTTTGCCCTAAAATAGCCCCAACAGCAAAATCAAAAGCATCACATATAATTTCAAATGGGAGGGACCAATCAGGGGATTGAAGAATTGGAGCTTTAGTTAATGCTTCTTTTAATAGCTCAAATGCCTTCAAGCATGATTCATCTAGGTTGAACGGAGAATCTTTACATAATAAACTTGTTAACGGTCTAGAGATTTTAGAAAAATCTTGAATAAACCGGCGATAAAAACCCGCATGACCAAGGAATGATCTAACTTGTCTTACTAAGGTTGAAGGAGGTAGATTAGTAATTAGATCGATTTTAGTTTTATCTACTTCTATCCCTCGTTCTGAGACTATATGGCCAAGAACTATTCCTTCATTAACCATAAAATGACTCTTTTCCCAACTCAATACCAAATTCTTTTCTATACATCTTTTTAGCACTTTTTCTAAATTTTTCAAACAAACATCAAACGACTCCCCAAAAAGTGAAAAATCATACATAAAAATTTGAAGAAATTCTCCTACCATATCAGAGAAGATTGCCATCATACACCTTTGAAAGGTTGCTGGTGCATTACATAGCCCGAATGGCATTCTCCTAAATGCAAATGTGCCGTATGGGCAAGTAAAGGTGGTCTTTTCTTGATCTTCTGGATAAATGGCTACCTGATTGTATCCTGAATATCCATCTAGAAAACAAAAGTATTTTTGACCTGCTAATTTTTCTAGGATTTGATCAATAAATGGGAGTGAAAAATGATCTTTCTTAGTCATAGCATTTAATTTTCTATAATCAATGCAAACTCTCCATCCTGTGGTTAATCTAGTAGGTACTGCTTCACCTTTTTCATTGGTTATAACTGTGAGTCCAGATTTCTTTGGTACGACTTGGGTTGGGCTTACCCATTTACTATCAGAAATTGGATAAATGATTCCTGCATCAAGCCATTTGACAACTTCCTTTTTCACTACCTCTTTCATAATGGGGTTGAGACTTCTTTGCATTTCTCTACTTGGTTTAGCATTTTCTTCTAAGTATATGTGATGCATGCAAATAGATGGACTTATTCTTTTTAAATCAGCCATTGACCAACTTATAGCACTCTTATGCATTCTAAGAATATCAACTAGTTGTTTTTCTTGAGTTATAGTTAGATTTGAGGCTATCACTACTGGTAGTGTTTGATTAGGACCCAAAAATGCATATTTAAGAGAGGTAGGTAGAGATTTAAGCTTAAGTTGTGGTGGTGACTCAATAGATGGAGGGGATGGCTGAGATTGCAAAATTGGTAAAGGTTCAACAGTATTCCAATAGTTAAAGGCTGGAGGACAATTATTTAAAGCATTTACCTCATTTACGGAATCATGTTCAAAATTTAGATTGAAGCTTGATAAATCATTGATAATGTCAACTGTAAGACACCCTTCATCACAGTTTGGGTACTTAGAGGCTTTAAAAATATCAATCTTGAAATTTTCACCCCCAAATGTGATATCCATTATACTAGTTTCACAATTAATATTAGCTTTTGCTGTGGCCAAGAATGGGCACCCTAAAATGATTGGTGCATTGTTTAGCTCTAAATTTGAGGTCATGTCAAGAATAAGAAAATCCACTGGAAAATAACAATCATTAATTTTTATTATAACATCTTCAATAAGTCCCCGTGGGGTTTTTACTGATCTGTCTGCAAGTTGTAGAATGATTGAAGTAGGTTTTAATTCTCCCATGTTAAATTTTTCATAAATAGAAGTGGGTAAGAGATTAACACTAGCTCCAAGGTCTAAAAGTGTTTTATCAAATGTTATTCCGCCTATGTCACAAGAAATAAGTGGAGTACCAGGATCTTGTAATTTTTGTGGAAGTTTATCCAAAATTGCTGCACTCGCCTCTACTGGAAGCTTGATCTTTTGAGGAGCAGAATGAAGTTCTCTCTTTTGAGTGTAAAGGTCTTTTAAGAATTTTGCATAGGCTGGACCATGTTTGATAGCATCAATAAGAGGAATGCTAATATTAAATTTTTTGAACAATTTCATCATTTCCTCGTTTTGTGCAAGCTTTTGTTTACTAGCATATTTAGCTTTTAAGGTACTCGGGAAAGGGGCTACAGGTTGATATTTACTGGGGTCTTTATCTAATATTTCTTCTCTTTTATCTTCTCCCCCCAACTCGGTTTCCACTAATTCTTCATCATCTTCTAAAGTTTCTTTTTGTTTCATTTGACTAGAATTTTCATTAGTAATGCTAGATTTATATGGGTCTTCTAAGATTTTACCGCTTCTTAACGTAGAAATTGCTCTTGCATTTTCAAATTGTGGGTTTTTTTAATATACCTAGTTTATTTTGAAAACCTGGAGGATAATTTCTTGGATTGGGTATTGGTTGACTAGGTAGATGTCCTACCTCTCTTTTTCTGTTTGCTTCAGCTATCTGACCTATCTGGTTTTCTAAATTCGATATCGATTGACCCACATGACTTTCCAACTTAGATATAGATTGTTGGAAAAACTATTTTAGTTCTACAAATTTCTCGTTAACATCATTAGCTGGAGAAGGTGGTTGGTAGTTTGATGAATAATTGACTTGTGACTCAATTTGTGGTCCTTTTGAGTACGCATTAGTCTGAAAATTATGTTGCGGTTGTTGTTGATTTTGGTAGTAATTTTGTGTTGGTGGTTTGGGAAAGTGTGAAGTAGAGGGATTTGCAACTTGGTGTTGAGCTTGATTTTTCCAAGAAAAATTAGGATGATTTCTCCAACCTGGATTATAAGTGTTGGAGTATGGATCATTATTTGGTTTGAAAAATCCTTGAGCTGCCTGCACTTGCTCTTGGATGAAAGGTGGGAGTTGAGCTGCAGTGGAGCATTCACTTATAGGATGTGTTGGGCTTGAACACAAGGCACAAACTTCTTGAGGCGATTGAGAATTAGGATATGGACAAGGTGGAAGTTGATTACTCCACATTTGATTTACTTTTTGGGTTAGCTCATCCATTTTTTCTAATTTTTCTAATTTTTGTGCAATAAAATTTATTTCTATTCTTGAATTAGGTTCCATGTAATTTTTAACTTCATATACTCCTGCCTTTTTAGATGAGCTCATATTTCTTTCATATGATGATAATGAAGCATGATTTATGGAATTTTCACTAAGCATTTCAAATAAGTCATATGCTTCATCTTCACTTTTGCTCATAAATGCTCCTCCACATGATGCATCTACCATTTGTTTATAATGATCAGCTAATCCTTCATAAAAGGCTTGAACAATCTGCCATTTGGATAACCCGTGATGCAGACATTTTCTTAACAATTCTTTTAATCTTTCCCAGGATTCATGGATTTGCTCCCCAGATGTTTGGAAAAATTGGGTAATTGCTCTTCTCATGGTATTGGTTCGGCCTATAGGATAGAATTTTTTTAGAAACTCTTGTTGCATCATATTCCAAGTAGTGATAGGTCTAGTTAGAGTACCTAACCAATACTTAGCCTTATCTTTAAGTGAAAATGGAAAAAGCCTTAATTTGAGAGCGTCGTCAGAAAAACCTTGTAATTTTACTGTGGAGCAAATTTCTAAAAATTCATCCAAATGCCTATAAGGATCTTCATTAGTATTTCCATAAAAATATGAAAGCATTTGGATGGTTCCTAGTTTGATTTCATATTGATTGACTTGAGTTTGAGGTAGTTGAATGCAAGAAGAGGGATTATAATTGGTTGGAATGAAATATTCTTTCATTTGTTTAGGAGGATTAGGTTCAGGATTATTCATTTCTAACATTTGATTTTGATCCATTATATACTTTTGTGATTTTCTTAGTTGATGTAGAAATCTTTCAATTTCAAGGTTTGGTTCTATCAAATCAGGATTTAAAGATCTCCTACCATGCATATATCATTAAATTTTTTTTTTGCGCACTATGATGGGTTGGTAAATGGGCTTAAAAAGGGTAAAGTAGGCTTGAAAATATATAACCATGAACTAAATGACAAAATAAAATATGCATACACCAAGGAAAAATGTGTAAATGCAAAACCACTATAAAATGCGAGTTAACAGGTTAGCTGGTTAGATATGATGCGAGTTAATGGCAGAAATTAAACGTGCAAAATAGAAATGTAAAAAGGTGTAGAAAAGGGGTTCAAGATCAGAAATGGAAAAATATAAAAAGGTGTAGACATGGGGGTTAAAGAAGGGAGATGCAAACGTTAAGGCTTTTAGATGATGCGAATTTTTAGAATTTTTTTTAGATGATGCAAGTTAGTTAATCACACACACATGTATCTCAATTAGACGCAATTAACAGTTAGTACATGTGTACAAATATTGATAAAATTTAATACATCATTTTTTTTAACGTAAAGAAAACATATAACAAATAAACTGAGTGATGATTAATAGGAAAGCACTGATATTAAACAAACTGCATAGTAGTTAACATGAAATAAAGCAACACAAGATTAGATTTAATAAAGAAAAATTCAGATCATTAAGGGAAATAATTCAAAATTTCATGCCTCCCCGGCAACGGCGCCAAAAACTTGATGCGCACCAAGTGCTTGTCGTTAAGAGCACTGTGATCACCAGTTTAATTAAAATTAACCGAAACACATTAAAGCTACTACTATACGGGTGATAGTGTAGAATAACGGTGAGTCGGGTCGAATCCACAGAGAGGCGATGTAGTTTTGAATTATTTTAAGAGAAAGAGAGGTATAGAGAAGAGAGAGAAAGAAATTAAAGAAAAAGGAAAGAAATTAGAGAGAAAGGAGAAGAAATGAGAGAGATAAAGAGACGTTAGAGAGACAAGAAAAGAGAAAATGGAAGAAATGAGAGAGAGAGAAAGGAGAAAGAGTCGTTAGAAAGAGAAGAAAAGAAAAAAAAAGAAATTAGAGAGAAAGAGAGAGAGAGAGAGAGAGAGAGAGTAGATAAAAAAAAAAAGAGAGAAAGAGATATAAAAAGGAAAGGAAAAATTACAATTAATTAAATCTAAACTAGGACAGTAATTAAAAGACTACAGAAGTAAAATTTAATCTACGAAAATAGGAATGAAAATTGCATTAAATTTAATTTGAAAATTACAATGCATAAAATGTTAAATCTAAGCTAAATATTACAAAGCTGAAATTAACAACTACAAAGCATTAAAGAAAAACTATAATTAACAGAAAATTTATTTACCTCAATTCTTGCTCGAAAAAACCGCTCTTTTTGAGAAGCAATCCAAACCCTTGGAGTTTTTCCCACTTGGCAAAGGTCCCACCTAGATGGGCCCCACTTCAAGTGATGGGAGAGAGTTAGTTATGTTGGGATGAGTGGAGGGTCCCTTCTATAGATGTGGGAGGGGCCCTCCCTCCAACGTTGAATCCGATGTGGGATTCCACTTCTATTTTAACGTAGCTGCTCTTGCCTATTTCCTCTTGTTGCGTTAACTTGCCGACTGATTTCTCTCAATGCTCGGCTCTTCTGCGTTATAGTTACCGGCTGTCGAATGACCATCTTGGCAATCAGCGAATTGGGCATTAGAGAGGAGGATGTAGGGACGGAATCGGGATGTCAGAAGCTTATGGAAGGGCTTTGGCTCCTGTAAAGCAAAAGAAGCATGGACTGGGAAGTGCGGCAGTGGGATGCTGCGTCCATTACAGCTTCTGTTGGGAAGAAGAAAAGAATTCTCCATGGATATTTCGAGCAAGGAAGGAAGAGAGCCGAGAGAAGAACTCATCCTTATGTCTACCTGCAAACCAGAGCAGTTCTTGCGGACTGAAAGAAGAACGATGTTGAGAAACGAAATTCAAGAAACTCCCAGCTAAGAGACGAGATTCCAAGAAAACCCAACTGGGAAAATGTTGTTTGAAGATTGCCGAAGCGACGAAATGGGATTTCGAGAAAACCCAAAAGCAGAGAATGTGAGCGGAGGAGAATGGAAGGTGAGTAGAGAAATTTAAAGCGAGCACAGTTGATAAAACGCCATTTAAAGAAGAAGAAAATCGGTTGTTGAAACGAAACCATAGGTTTGCTGGGCCGACCAATCTTTATGATCGGAAATCGAAAAGGGGACGGGCGGCTGATAAGAGAAATGAGTTAAAAAAAAAAACAGCGGCAGGGTAGGAAGAAGGTCGCAATCAGATAAGGAAAACGAGCTCCAGTAATGGCTGCTATGCTTAGATGATTTACGGTTGAAGATTTTTATTTCTGGTTGGATTTTAATAGTTGCCCGGAGAGAATGAAAGCTGATTGGCCGGTGGTGGTGTGATTCTGGATTGAGGCGTAGGTGGAGGAACTGCCGACTGATTCAGAAGGGAATCACCGGCTGTGTGTGTGCGTTGGAATTTTTTTTTGTTGCCGTGATTTGCTTGCAGCAATTTCGCTCGGTGCTGCTACAGTTGGCGGTGCAAGCTGGAAATTCAAAGGGGACGATGCCTGCTTTAATGGGTATGCTTCTGGTCTGAAACAGAAAGCTGCCAGACAATAGGCGTCGGTTGCCTGCAGCTAGGCAGTGCTGCTGTTGGTGTTGAATGCTTGAAAAAGGCTTGCCGTCGATTTTCGGTGGAGAAAAGATGGGTTGAAGTACTCTTTTGTGGACGGGGTTGAGTGCTCGGAAAAATGGAAATAAGGCTACTTGTTTGCTGCTTGGATGATTTACGGCTGAAGAATTTTATGGCTGCCCTGTTCGGTTTTCGGTGATGGGTTTTTTTGAAATGGGGATGTTGTACGCGAGCTTTGCTGGTGTTTAGAGGAAATGGTTTTCTGTTGTCTTGAATCAGCCATGGTAGAGCACGGGATGAGCTGGATTGTAGGGGTGGTTGTTCGCAAATTGAAACCAGAATCGTGCTGCCTAAATGGTCGCCGTCTTCTTGGGAGATGATCGTAGTTAAAATGGCTGCTGGTTTTGCAATGGCAGTGCTGCCGCCGGAATTGGGAGATGGTTTTATCTGGCCGAGATTGGGATTGAAGCAGAAATTGCCACTTAGACGCTTGGAATTGCTTGCTCGGAATTTTCCATGGCTGGTTAGTCGTGCACTGCTTCAGATGGATTTGGAGAGGGAGAGGCAGCCATGAAAATCGATTTGGGGCAGGATGGTGGAGCACCGAACCAAGCTTGGTTCATGCTCAGTGGTCCACGGTTGCTCGGTGTACCTGCAAGATATTAAACACAAGTTCGAATATTAATTGCTAGCTAAATAATTTCGATAACATCATTTAATTTTTAGCTTCTTTTGTATTCATTCTAGCAATTATTTTATTTTAAAAAATTATTCTATTTTGTTCTCCGTATTTTAAAATATAATTATAGTTATATAAGTGTGATTTTCCCAATTAAATAATTTTATAGATTTGCCCAAATTGTATTGCCATATTTCAATGTTAAAATATTCTAACTTGTTGGTTCATAATTTTATATTTCCAAAAATATTGCTAAATGACCCGTTTTATAGCAAAATTAAAAATTTTATGAAAAATATAATCTTTATGAAATTTCACTTAAAACATGTATGTATTTAACATTTTAATATTTAATTGTGCAAATTTAATATGAAATTAAATGAAAATTTTAGGCTTATCAATTACTCTTTCGAAGCTGTTCAAACTGGGGTTTTAATAACTGGCAAATTCCTCAGAAACTCTACTGTGAATTTCTTGTTTGGGGGCAGAGACACCACGACTGCTGCTCTCACGTGGTTCTTCTGAATCATCTGCGAGAATCCAAGAGTTGAAATAAACATCTTAGAAGAGCTGAAAGCGATTGGCTGTTTGTCCAAAAAGCAGCAAGCATTGGACCCATCCGATCATGAGCAAATTAAAATTCCAACAGTTGTTGATGCGGAGGATCTTAGTGGTCTGGTTTACCTGCATGCAGCCTTGTGTGAGACCCTACGACTATTCCCGTCTATTCCTTCAAACACAAATTTGTCGTCCATGACGATGTTTTTCCAACCGGCCATATGGTTCGCTCCAACAACATGATCTTACTTTCCTTCTTTGCAATGGGAAGGATGGAGAATATATGGGGTGAAGATTGCTTGGAATTCAAGCATAAGAGATAGATTTCGGAGCGAGGGAAACTCAAGTATCACCCAGCCTTCAAGTTCACGGCGTTCAACGCCGGACCGCGACTTTGTTTAGGCAAAGACATCGCCTTCACTCAAATGAAGCTTGTCGCAACTGCTCTGCTTTACGACTTATATGTTGAAGTGGTAGCCAGCCACCCACTGAAGCCCACAAACTCCATAGGCCTTCGTGCAGAGTATGGACTGGTGGTCAGGATTCGAAAAAGGTATGCTGGCTAGTTGAAGACATGAGTAGATCATGATGAAATATGCGACAACGTCTCTATGTTATATATTGGAAAATATTTGAGAGCATTTGGATTGCACCGTACAATCAATATACTACAGGGCCACCCAATCATGAATAGCAAATTTATCACACGTTGTATTAAAAATTATTCACTTTATTAGTATACCAATTTTTATTTAAATTGGATATCTGTACGAGCTTAATCTGAAAATAATACAAATTAATATAATAAAATAGTTTGATATAAATGACAATTTTAAAATTATTTTTCAACATTTAAACCGTCTAATATATTCTTTTTTTATGGATAAATAATTGTATATATGTAGGGCCCATTTTACTCATCTACCATGAATAATTCTCTTATATATAATATATAATTTAAACCCTTTTAGGCGAGGCATTCTCTTCTCGTATGGCTACTATTTTTCCTCTTCATCAAATGGTAGTAACTGTAATACCCAACTAAGTTAATAATTGAAGTAATATTCTAAGAATGGATTTTAATGAACAAAATAATTGCAAAATTCAAAGGGGAATTTGCAAATACCCTCATTTAGTTTAATCATAATTTTAAATATACTTACATAGTTTCAAAAATTATAAATAGCTACACCTATTTTGACTATAATTGCAAATATTTTCACATTGTTATAACGTCGTCTCTGTATTGTTACAATTTGTTACATTTGTAAAGATCTATAGATTATATAGTATATTTGAATTTTAAAAATTAAATAAGTATCTTTAGTTTTTGCAAATATTTCCACATAGTTTGCATATCTTTGCAAATATATCCATGGTATGACAGTACAGTAATGATGTTATAACGATGTGGATAATTTAGGGGCGCACTATAACGCCCCGTTGGCTAACCTCCCCACATAGCTAACAGTTGTTATATTTTACTAAAAATCTGGCAGCATCTTCTCAGAATCATAAGGTTAAGGATTAGATGGAATCATCCTATACAAATATTCTTATATTATACTATCCATTTATTACATATATAAAAATATAGAAACTAAATAAAATAAATTTATCCAAATCTCATTCAATTCATCTTTAGAAATAACCACATAGCAATTCCATAAAAAATAAATTTCATAAGAAGTTCTCATCACATTATTCATTTATGTTGATGGAAAATTAGTAAATCAATAATTTCATCTCTCAGATAATAATGAAAACTTACATCAACTTACCAAACATCCGTTAGAAATTCTTTAACTATTGTTACTGCTCTGCATATTTAAAATAAAGTGTTCCCATTCTCCTCCCAATTACCATCATTATTAACCATGCATCAACTCTATCAAAATTGAATTTTTATAAAAGTAATCTTTACTCATCGATGCATCAAGTAAGATGTTCTTTGATCTCAATCTAGAAATCTATGAATATCAACATAAGAAATCATGAGTCTGGGCCAACTTAGCAAGTAGGATAGTGGCAAAACTCAAATATTAAACCAAATAAACATCATTTTCGTAAAAGAATTCAAATGTCAAATATCTTAAAAATTCATATGCTTATCCCTACTATGCTCACGCAAACACTTATATTCCAAATGATCATGCAATGCAAATGTTCATCTTCAATATCACTTCCATGTCACCAGCATAGTAAGTAGACTCATCATCATTAAACATCTCACACGGCTATACTACGTATAATATACCGTAACTCCTTTTATTTTTGACTCACCTGGAGAATCATCATATGTCATGTTCAATGTGCAACAATAAACTCATACATCATGTCTGTGCTCTCATGCTCATTTTAAACATATCCATCTAACTCAAATAATTTACTTGCCAAATTTTTTTTTTATGAATCCATCATTAACTCAAATAAATTTTTTCGTATTCTTCAATTCAATTAAATAATTAATCTAAGAAAATCATACATCTTAAGAAAGAACTTCACAAAACATCCATACCCGAACAATAAACATCCATCAACATCTAGAAGCATCTAAACAAAAGCGAAAAATTTCTACTTACTTTTTATGCAAATTTTCAAATCTCCCACTCCAAGCTGCATAAGATTCCTAGATCTTTTCACTTTAATCTACATCCACATAATAATAATATTCATAAATATTTCAAAAATAATCTTCTTTAATTTTATCCTCAAATATCATATTTTTCATCATTCTCAAATTCTAAACACCTATTTAGAGATACTTATTTATCATATCACCTCAAATTTTCTAAAATAACTATTGCCTTTCCCAATAAAATATAATTCTAAAATCACCCATCTTGGTTTTATACTCATATTTCATCTCTATGAAAAAATCCATTTCCTCTACCCTATAAGGGTTTAAAATTTCTAATAATAGCATCTCAATTTCATGCTAAATTTCTTTCATATTATCACGACATATTAAATAAATGCAACAAACAAGAAAAACAAAAAAAAATTGAAAAAAAATTGTTTACTTTAGTTTCCATCCATTTTTTCCCAAATCCTCCAACTTTTTACCCTACCCAAAAAAACAAATCTAGCAACCTTAAAATTTTCTCTTCCTTCTCTCCTCATCCTCTTTCTTTCCTTCCCTTCTCTCCTCTTCTCCTCTCTTCTCCTCTCTTCTCCTCTTCTCTTTCTTCGGTTTTTTATTTTTCCTGCCGTTTTTTTTCAATTAGCTGCTGCACCATCTGGCCGATTTGGGACAGTGAAGTGTTTTTTATATTTTCAGTTTAGTCCTTACTTTTAGTAAATTCCTAAAATAGTCCCTTAACACAAAAGATTTATAAATACATACATATTGGGGTTTGACGCACACTGGCTGAGTTTTACTCAGGCCTAGACCTGGTATCTATTTTAGAGCTGGGTTAAGAATTTTCCGGACCAGGATAAAAATATAGTTATATTTTCAAATTAATTCATAAAGTATAAATTTAAAATAAGTACATAGAGAATGTTTCTGCAATAAATTTAAGCATATAAATTTTAAAATAATTATATGGAGGACATTTCTACAATAAATTTGAAAATATAAAATTTAAAATAATTATATAGAGAACTTTTCTACAATAAATTTAAAAATATTATATAGAGAACATTTTATAATAAATTTAAAAACGTAAATTTTAAAATGATTATGGAGAGAATATTTATACAATAAACTTAAAATATAAAAATGAGAATAGTGATTTGGTGGCATATTTTGTGATGACGGTGGTTGTAGTTTATCATCTAGCCCGTGCAAATAGTCCATTGAAACATGTGACTCAATAATTAAAAAAGTAAAAATAAATCACAAGCATGCGTAAAATCGGGGCCTACTGAAGTTAAGCATGCAATTTCTAGAAATAGCAATCCATCATCAAACATGATCAAGTTATGCAATGGCTGCCAACGAGGCGTTGTCTCGTTGGTAACTTTGTGGGTTTCCGTAGTCAAGCGAAGTTTCGAATGATGGCATTAGTACTCCCTATTATTAAAGGGAGCGTCCACCGAATAGGAAAAATAAAAAATATTATTAGAATTTGAATATTTTTAAATTGTCAAAATAAAAATTGTAAAAATATCTTAGACCCTAATTGTAATATAAATTGAGGAAAAAACTTGTAAAAATATGTTAGGACTTGATTGTAATATAAATTGAGATGACGGTAGAATATATACTCATCAAAAAAAGTTATATAAAGGATAAGCAGATCCACGACATCTAATCAAGCGTGGCCCATCATTAACTGTCACGCACAGACCCAGAAAAGCAACCATTGGGTCTGACGCACAGAGCACACAAACCCAGAAAACGTCCATTGGGCCTGCGGGCTATGGCCTCATAGTGTGATATTGTCCGCTCTGGCCTGGCAGCTTAGCCGCACGGCTTTAAAACGCGTCACACCATATTGAACTTGAGACCCACTTATAAACTACCAGGAACTTTCTCCCCTTTTCGATGTGGGATTCGGTTCTGAGCTATTACAAGCCCACCAGCTTCCGCCTGGTTCGTCCCCGAACCACAACCCAACTCTGGGCTTCTGCCTGCAGCCCTAACTTTCATTGGTTCAACTCTCCGAACCACATCTACTGGAGGGGGAGCCGCTTTGATACCACTGTCACGCACAGACTCAGAAAAGCAACCATTGGGTCTGACGCACAGAGCACACAAACCCAGAAAACGTCCATTGGGCCTGCGGGCTATGGCCTCATAGTGTGATATTGTCCGCTCTGGCCTGGCAGCTTAGCCGCACGGCTTTAAAACGCGTCACACCATATTGAACTTGAGACCCACTTATAAACTACCAGGAACTTTCTCCCCTTTTCGATGTGGGATTCGGTTCTGAGCTATTACATTAACAAAATTAACAAGCATACATGTAGATCAAAGTAGATCTTGACCAACCATTCAACGAAAATCTAGCAATCCAATATTGCATGCAAATATTGATGCTCCATTGATACTCTAGGTATAATACGATATTGATGCTCCATTGATACTTTGAATAGAAAATATTCCTTTAAAAGCAAATAAAAATATATGTTCATTTTAATATTTTATTAAGAAAAGATGAATGTAAATAACATTGGTGGCGTCGAAAGAAAAATATATAAATCCATTTCAATCATTTTCTTAATTAAAAATGAAATAAAACCTCATTATAGTCTTGTATTTTTAAGTCTTTAGTATCCGCATTGCAAATATGTATATAAGAAAGTCCCACATGTGTATAATTTTTTAAAATATATAAATAATATATTTTTAGATTTCCTATAAATCATCGAATTTATGGATGACTATTCATGACCGTTGGGCATATGTACGTGCTCACTTTTGAAAATGAATATATAACCCATAAAAGTTTGGAATCTCAAATAAGTATATATTGATGTTATCATTCATGAAGATTTTACGGGACAATTTCTTAAAATAAAATGCCTTGTTGAATGAGAACTTAATTTTATATATTATTTTGGTTTTGAAAAAATGGTTTAGCTTGAAAATTGAATGATTCAGAACAAATGGGAAGCTATAAGATTATTAGAAATATTGCTTTTATATTACGTTCAACAAAATTTTTCATTAATTTTATTTTAGATATATTGATTTGGGGGCATGATTATATATACAATGAGATATTTTAAGCTAAAATACAAAATTTATTTATTTTATCTTATTTTTATTTTTATTTAGTTTTTCTTCACAAACATGTTTTCCTAATTGTATTTAATCTATATATCAAGTTTTGTTATTTTACAGTACCTTTATGTATTTATTTTTATTTAAAAAACCAATTTCGAGGGCATTTAAAATAGAACTAATTATAAAAATATACTTAGGAAAAATATTAGTAACTAATGTATTAAATATACTTAGAAAAATACATTTATGAAGAAAAATCAAAAATAGAACTAATTAAAAAAATTAATCTAATATTTTTGCCTAAAATACATCATAGTGTATATAATCATGCTCCATTTGCTTGTAGTTAATTAAAAAATCTAGGTTTTTAAAAATAATAGGGCCGTTGGGGAAACTATCATATAGAAGTGTTTTATGTTGTATGAATCTTTTGCCTCAGCAAATATTTGTGCTTACATTTGTGCCCATTGACCTACATGTCCCATCCAAATTGTAAATAGAGCCCAAGCTTAAGGCCTAAAGCAAAACAACAACCTTTGTAAGTAGAAAAAATAAGATAGGCAGAGCGGCTGGCGGAGGGGCAGCCCAAGACTGGTGCAGTCTCTACTCTCTACCCGGTATTAATGTACTCTGGGAGGTTTATATCAAAAAAAAAAAAAAAAAAAACAGAGAAAAAAATTACTCTTGATGGATTAAACTCGGCACTGATGTATAATAAGTATTTTTTAGAAAAACCAGAAAGTGCCAGATAGGACAGAGTCAGGAAAACCCCCCAGGTATGAACTGGAAAAACTGGAAAAACCCATCTGGTATGTACCTCTAGTAAATATATTTGCAATTATAGTTAAAGTATATGAAGTTATTTATGATTTCTGAAATTATGTGGGCATATTTATAACTATGGTCAAATTAAGTGGGCATATATGCAAATTATCCAATTTTAAAATATACTTATAAATATTTATTTTAATTCTTGTATACCCATGAATTTTTAAACTTTTTTTATGCATCTGCGCCACTAGTAAGAGCAGCAACAGCTATAAGAATGGTAGTGTTATAAGTATTTTTATCTGCTAGTGGCTTCTTCTAGTATATGGAAACCCCAGTTTGCACAAACGGGGAAGACGAAAATAAAAAAATTATATATTTTTATATCTATTATTAACACGGAAATGTTTCTATGAAACTTTATTTCTGTGTAATCCTTTGGACTTTCAACACTTAGATATTTGAATAAAAATTCACTACATCTATTGTATTTAACATCACTTATATTATCATGGAAACCCTTTCATTTATTTAATATTAAAGTATATGGGTCTCATTTACAAACATGTAAAATCAATGTAATAAAATGATTTAATACTAAATATTAATTTTTTAAGAAGTATTTTCAATACGTAAATCATTTAAAATATCATTAATATATAGATAAATGATTCTATAAATTATTATTACATTCTAATATATATGTGAATAGATCTAAGAATTTTTCCTAACCTATGTGCGTATTGGATTTGAATGAAACTTAGTTTTATAACTAAACAAATGATGTTAAATATAATTAATTAATTGAATTTTCTATAGAGCATCAAAATTTTAAAATTTAAGAGGATTACATGGAACCACTTATATGTAATCTAGTTATCTAAAAGCAGATGGGGTTATAATATAAAGGAGCAATTTGTTTTTTGGCCCAAAAATGTATTTGTTTTTAATTTTTATTTTTATTTTTCTTTTGATAAAATTATTATTTTTGGTATATTTAATTCATACTATAAGTATTATCATTTTCATTTTTACAAGTAAATATAGCTTGTAAGCATGAGGGTGCAAATAAAAGTTTTCCTCTTGTTGTGAGAGTAGTTTTAGATTTCTCAATATTATGAAGATTAAACATGTACTAATTTGTAATATGGAATGGCTCCAAAAAAACTACAAAGGTCAAAAAACTAAACATCTTAACTCATTTATTTAGTTATATGATTGATTTTTACAAGTACATATAACCATAGATATAAGATGTGTTTAGAAAATAATAAAATTTTTAGATGAAAATTTTTTGAAATAAAAGAATATAATATTAATTATTTATTTTCAAATCAAATTCAGTCATTATATTTAACATAATAAAATAATCTATAACAGAAAAATTAAGATAAAATTTTCTCGGAAATAATATTTTAATTATTAAAACTTATATAGATAATCGAAATTTAATTTTATAATGTTAAAATTTAAATAAAATGCAAAAAATAGTTTAGGTATTAAAAATAAATTATGTATAATACATTTTTTGAAGTGCAACATAATACAACTTGTGCACAATATGATTCTCCACACACATGACCTCACCTCAACGAAAGGAGATGCAGGGAAAGAGAATAATGGGATGGAACATTGGGTTTGGTAGGATGCATCGCGACGGATTGTGTTGACATGCATCCCATCAAAATTTATTCTAAAATTGGTATTGATTTTAAAAAAATAAAAAATCGAGTTCATTTCAAGCCTAAATACATAAAATCAAGCTCATTTCTTTTCTAGTTATGCCTAAGTGCATCCATGTGCTCTTAGGCTAAATACACATAAGTGCATTTAACTTATTTTTTTGAATTTTTTTACATAATTGTTAATCTACGTGTATTTAATATGTGTATCAATTCTTACCATTTTTAAAAAAATTTAAATTTTTTTAATTTTTAAAAATCAGCAGCATTTTTAATAATCTCAAGTGCATGCGGTGTACAAAATAAGACTCCTTTCTTTTCCATACAAAAGCAATAAACACCTTTGCTTTTTTTTTTTTGATAAATAACACCCTTGCTTTAAAGAACAAAGGAAACGCACTTGGATACAAATACTTATTTTTTAATTTTTTAAAATTTTTTTACACAACTGTTAATTAAGTGTGTAAAAAACAAATTTTTTAATAAGGCATGCATTAGGGATGCATTTTGTAAGGATAATGATATTAAACCTACTAAAGCTGCAACAGGTAGGCGTCGGAAGTCATAATCTATTCTATACTATTGCAGCCAGAAAATGGCTCGTTGCCAGCTGTTTCTGAAATTGGACCGTCTGTCCATTAAAAGATTGGCGGATGGACAAATGCACAAAGTATTTGAATTAAATTGATGGAATAATTTTGAGTGGGGATAAGTTTGACATATTTTCGAGGATTATTTGCAAATATAAATGTATTATTTGATTATAATTATAGATATTAATTTATTATTTTGAAAATGGTTAATTACCTCCTTGACGTTTGCAACCTTAGCAAATACTAAGTGAAGCTTGAGTCTTAGCCAATGCCTTTAACCTAAAATTTGCGGTTTCGATTGACTTTGGTATCGTTCAGCTTACTAACCGTAAACATTTCAACTATATATTACATCATCTTAAAATTTTATTAAAATAAATGGCTTAATGAGTTATCTTCATGATGAAAATAATAAGTGAAAAATTCACCAAACCAAGTTGTTAAACAAATTTCACCATCAGTGCATGGTACTTAATTTTAAGAGATAGAAATTGAGATATGAGTAGCTTAAATAATTTAATTTTATCATATTTGTAATTAAAAATATTAAACGAAGAGGATTAGTGATTAACGTCGTGGAATATCTAGAATTTTAAAGATATTTTTAATGATTTTCCGCATATCTTTACAGTATGTTCGTGCTTATAAATAATTCCAAAATAACTTGCTATTTTTAAAATTATGGGGATATGTTTATCACCACAATCAAACTATTTGGGTGAATTGCAAATCACCTAATTTTCAATGGTGTAAAATGTTCAATTTGAATAATTAATTGATAAGTAATATTTTATAATTAGGGTTCATATCTCATATGGGTGCCCTAAATCATGTGATTTATGGGCGAAATTTTTTCATTTTTAATAGATGTGATAGTTTTGCTTACATCTTATCTTTAGTGCAATGTAACGATTTTTTAAAATCTATTTAGTTTTAAATTTTAAAAAATCAATAAACATGGCTTAGATCTGGCCTTCACACTTTTTATTGTTGATTTTTAAAATTAAAAAAACTAAATGAATTTATGGTCAAATTCTATAAAAAAGCAATATCTAACAAATATTCTTTTTTAGACATCACTATAAATAGACCACTTTACCATGGAATGAAACCTCATGTTTATAGGCTGGCTCTATGTTGTTTCATACGGGAGAAACAACCATAGTAGTGTCTAGCTAACTTACCTTAAAAGAAGTTTAAGGTGACAAGCCGCGACCTACAGATCTGTTGGGAAGGTGGGCGGATTTTGCCAAGAACCTGTGGGTCGGTTATGCCGAAGGCGTGATCATTTGCTCGATGTGGACGGGTTTCATCATGTCGCTAACATCTACTTCGCATGTGCATTAGGAGATGCATGAAAAGGAAAATTAGATATGGCACCCCTCGTTTTAAAAAATATTATTTTAGTCAAGGTGCTTGATGTAGGTGAGTTAGGACTTGAGAGTGTATAGATAAGAGGTTGAGGGTAGAAGTATTTTTCTTATTATCATTTTTTAAACTTGTCTTCCATAAGTTGCTCTATCATCCAAAATGAATGACATGATAATATATATACATATATATATTATGTTAGATGTATGGATCAATGTTGTCAGAACCAAACCGGTGATTGAACCGGTAAAAAAACTGGTATGGTTCAACCGGTGATGTCGGCATGACATATTTATGATGTCATAAATATTAAATTATTTTTAAATTTTAAGTAAATATATTGATAAGTTAATCCAAATTTAACACCTGTAATATGATTTTGAGCCCTTTATAAGGTCATTTATACCTTAATTACAGAATTCGAAACTCAGATAATAGAATTTAATGAAATCTATCTTATCTAACAACATCTAACGGCATCTAACCGGATCTAACGACATCGAACAGCATCTAACTTTTGATATTAATAAATTAATACTAATTTAACACCTATAATATGATCCTCACTCCTTATAGGGTTATTTATACCTTAATTATAGAACTTAAAACCTAAATAATATGATTTAACGAAATCTACCTTAATCTAACACCGTCTAACAGCATTTAACGACATTTAAGGGGCACTCAAATTTTATGAAATAAATGAAATATTGAAAATAAATTTTCAGATTACACATAAATCGTCCTAGGTACTAAGAAATTTACCTAAAATATAATTATAATATTTTATTAATTATATTATAATTTTTATTTGCTACATTAATTATGTGAAGAATTTTGTGCTATACAATTAATTATGAGAGTGATATTAATTACAAGAGTTGCACACACAAAATTAGGGAGAAAAAATTTTGTATTAATAATTTAATGTATACCTAAAATAAATAAAATGGCTAAATAAATAAATAATAATAAAATATGAGTACGCTGATATGCTCACGATGTTTTGCTGCTGATCGTCGAGACGGCGACGGCAAGGCAGGCGCGAAGGTGGGGCGACGGCTAGGCGGCGCTGCAGGTAGCGAGGCGGGAGTGCGGGCGCGCAAGCGCGACGAGGAGGCAGCGGGAGCGAAGAGGAGGCGGCGGCATGACAGCGTGCGCGACAATGATGGAGGAGCCTGGTGAGGCGGCGAGACGAGATCGGGGAAGAAGCGGGCGAGCGAGCGAGACAAGGTTGGGTCGTCGGGGACGGCGTGCGCGAGAGATCAATGTTGGGGTCAGGGAAGAAGACGGCAGGGTTAGGGACCTTAGGGTTTCATTTCGTTTTTTTTTAAGTATTTAACTATTTAGATTATTTAAGCTCCGGCGGTCGGACCGGTCGAATCCGGTCCGACCGTCCAGTCTGGTCCGACCGGTGGTTCTCCGGTTCGAGCGGTTTTAGATAATTGAACCGAACCGTAGATGACCAAACCGAGAACTGGACCGGTTCATGGTCGGACCGGACCAGTTCATGGTCGGACCGGTCCGGTCCGATTCTGATAACATTGGTATGGATACCGTGAGCTTACCCGTTTTATTTAAAGTACTTTAATAAGATAAGATACGTATGTTGGTATATCCAAAAGTTTTAGATAATTAAAATAATTCAATAAATTCTGACTCTGTTTTTTCTGAAGGTAAATAAATAAATTCTGAACTTGGTTGCAGGGAGAGCTAGTAACCTGTGGTTATGGACGAGGTGCTCGAAGCTCATAAGAGGGCCCAGTCCACCCATGGGTCCTTTTTTTGTATCCGAGCCTGGCACGTAGAAAGCCCAAAAATTGTCTTCTCTTGAAAGAAACTGAGAAAAATGGGAGAGAACCAGAACCCGCGGGCTAGGTGCATGATCCACAAACAATGGTGTATTGCAAGAAGCTCTGACTTTTCTAAGATAGCAACTAATTTATGACAATCGAAGAACGGAAGGAGATGATAATAAATATCTTTTAGTACAAATATAAGGAGATGGAAATTAAGTTATATAAAAGGTAGGTCCCTAAAAAAAGTCCAGATGGGTCCAATCCATCGAGATCATTGAAATTCATTCAGCAGATGGAGAAAAATGAAATCAAAGATCTCGGGGGTTTGCTAGGCCTGGCACCGATAGGCAATGAAATTGAGATTTGTTATTCTTAACGTAAAATTTACGTATATTCGTGAATTTTATTCCTAATTCTAGTTATATTCACAAACTTTTAAAAATATTTTTTATGCTTACGAATTTTCATCCTAGTTCTATATATGCTTATGCCACAAGGAATACCTTAAATTGGCTGTTAACCTTCTCATAAAATAAATAAATTGTCTAAATATTAATATAATTTAAAGTTATTTTGCTCAAATATTCAAAAATATATATTCTTTTATAGTCATAAAATTAGTAAATTTATTTTTAGTTATAAAATTATAATTAGGAATTGGCATATTTGTTATTTCACAGTTTCACAAGTGGTTAATTGATCACTAACGACATGCATATATGTTGAATCTTAGTTGCATATGCAGATGCAATCTGAATATGCAGTCCTCCCACAGTTTCCCACAGTTGGCGTAATTTTAAACTATTATATGAATGTCCGGTATCCATAGACTAATTACAAAATCTTGCACAATTGGTCCCATTGCAAACCAAAAAAAAAAAAGAAAAGAAAAAAAAGCAGGAACATTTCACTCCAAAGTTGGGCCCATCATCAGGTGTGTTATTTAAATAAAGAAGAGTTATCCTGTTAGTCAAGGCTAAGCAAATGCTCGAATTAGCCCACTTCAAAAAATTCATTTATAATAATTTTTTTACTTTTTCATACACTTGTTTATCTAAGCGTATTTAATGTATGGACTAAGTTTTACTATTTTTGGCTATATGTTTATATTTTTTTGAGATTTTTAAACATCTATGTGTACATATGTATTTAAAAATTTCTTATTTTAAAAATCTAAAAAAGGTTTTTTTTTGAGATTTTTAAACATCTATGTGTGTATATATATATATATATATTTAAAATATACTTATTTTAAAAATCTTAAAAATATATACGTATATCAAAAAATGATAAAACTTGGTTTATATGTTAAATACACTTAAATAAATAAGTATATGGAGATAAAAGCAAAAAAAGTTGTTGTAAATGAGTTTTTTTGAGGTGAGCTAAGCGGGATACTTGCATAGCTCGACTAAACGGGATCATTTCTTTTAAATAGGTACTAGATAAACAAAAAAAAAAATTTTGGGATATGAAATACAGCAGCGTCTTGGAAAAATAGTTATAAAGAGATGCTAAATTATTTTTTGTTTTCTTTTCTTCTCATTTTTGACTGATGTGAGTTGTAACTATCTCAATAATCTAAGTTAATGTGCTTTTCTTGTTATTATTCTATTGTTTTAATCATTATTTTCATTTGTTACATCTAAAAAGTTTAGATGTTTTACTTTAAGCTCTCAATGATTCTATATAATCTCTTGATTTTTAGGATGTCGATGATTAATTTAAAATTAAATCTGTTTATTATATTTCACATTACTTCTTAGTTAGGAGACTAATTGTCATCCTAATTAAATATGTGCATGGGCTACATTTGTTCAAAAATGCATATATTATTCATGTATAAATTAAAACAATTCTTAGGTTAATTTAGATATGTATTAAAATATAATAATACTTTATAAAATTATTTATTCATATAATGCTATTATTTTAGATTGTTTAGATATTCAAAATATTATTTTAAAATTGATACTTAGTAGTAAATTATTTTATTATGTTAACTTTGTACATTTGTTGATGAGGGCCATACATAGTGATACGAGATAAATGAAACAAAGTCAATAATAATACAAATGATGATATTAAATATAATAAATTGAGTAAATTTTAATTAATTATTAAGATATTAACTGTTTGTTGACACCTAAAACTTTTGAAACTATAAGTTTTCAATATAAAAATTTTCACTCTCCATAATTATTCTATTTTTAAATATTTCATCACTCTTTTATACACAATAACCCTGCTTTTCAATTGCTTGTACACAACTACTTATACATTTATCCTATCTATTTTAGCTTTATTCTTTTTACTCCCCATCATGATCTCTATTACATTACATTATTTTTTCACATTTCAAAAAATTATCGTTAAAAGTTTTATCAATTTTCGAACACATCCTAAAACTAAAAGAAAATATATAGAAAATGAGTTTCATAGAAGTATTCTTATGCGATCTTATTTGGTTTATTTTAGTTATTGGTATGATTATTTTATTTCCCCATTTTTACTTCATTTGCCCAACTTCCCTATTTTTACCTCATGTGTCCATTACTCGTGTACGCATTATAGATAAATTAACTTTAGAAAATGATTTATTGCACTTAGATGCACTTAACTCTAGTGCACTAAGTGCAATACACAATTTATTTTTAAAAATATTTTCATATATTTATATGGGCCCAAGCATCAATGTCTCATGCATAGAATTTTTGCACATTCTTCATTATTTATAATATTTATTTTGAATTTCAAATTAAAAAACAAGCCATTTCATTTTTTAGAATATTAAATTCAAATAAAATATTTAGAACATGAAAAATATAAAACTATATTATATATATATATATATATATGGGAAATGATCCAGTGCATGCGACTGCACCGTGCAGTCCATGCACTGTGGGCCCCACTTGATCATTTCCCATAAATCCACCCCACCCATTGTATTTAGAATTGTTCACTTTATTACCATACCAATTTTCATCCAAATCCAACATGTATGTAGTCTCCATCTTAAAATGGTGCAAAATCAACGTAATAAAATAGTTTAATGTAAATATCAAGTTTAAAGTAGTTTTTTCAACATCTAAACCGTCTAAAGTATGATTTATATATGGATAAATGAGTGTATAAAGTTTCATTACAATCTAATATGTGTGGGGTCCATTTTACAGCGGACTGCACCATAATTACGGTGCAGTCCGACTGCACAGGATCGGTTCCCTATATATATATATATATATATATATATATATATATATAGGGAAATGATCCAGTGCATGCGACTGCACCGTGCAGTCCATGCACTGTGGGCCCCACCTGATCATTTCCCATAAATTCACCCCACTCATTGTATTTAGAATTGTTAACTTTATTACCATACCAATTTTCATCCAAATCCAACATGTGTGTAGTCTCCATCTTAAAATGGTGCAAAATCAACGTAATAAAATAGTTTAATGTAAATATCAAGTTTAAAGTGGTTTTTTCAACATCTAAACCGTCTAAAGTATGATTTATATATGGATAAATGAGTGTATAAAGTTTCATTACAATTTAATATATGTGGGGTCCATTTTACAGCGGACTGTACCGTAATTACGGTGCAGTCTGACTGCACACGGTGAGTCATGTGTCCATTACTCGTGTACGCATTATAGATAAATTAACTTTAGAAAATGATTTATTGCACTTAGATGCACTTAACTCTAGTGCACTAAGTGCAATACACAATTTATTTTTAAAAATATTTTCATATATTTATATGGGCCCAAGTATCAATGTCTCATGCATGTAATTTTTGCACATTCTTCATATTTATAATATTTATTTTGAATTTCAAATTAAAAAACAAGCCATTTCATTTTTTAGAATATTAAATTCAAATGAAATATTTAGAACATAAAAAATATAAAACTATATATATATATATGAGTGTATATATATATATATATATATATATATATATATATATATATATATATATATACTCATGCTTGGGCTCACATATGAATTTCAAAAAAAATTAAAATTAAAAAAAGATCATGCTGGTCCAGAGGCTTCAAGTGTCTCGGGCAGTGGGCTTCCTTTATACCTACATTGCTAAAGGCTTTTGGTTATATCATTATTATTACAGTAGAGTGGCATGCAGTCGTACGTTATCATCGAGCAAAGGATGCTAAAGTCTTTAAAAATTAGAGCACATGAGACTAGTGTTATTGATTGGATCTGTACTCTCTCCCTAGCCATCATTAGGCAATCTCATTGCGACAAAATTAAGTTTCATTATCAGCAAAGGAAAAAGCATGTTTGTCAACCAAAGATATACTTTTTTTTTTGATGAAAAAAATATACTTTTAAGTACGTGATATTGTTATAATGAGTAATTAATGGCAACAAATATTCATATTTATAGATTCAACAGTGGTGGATTTTCCATTAATCATCATTATCGTAAAAATAAATAGCGTTACTCGAAACTTTTTTGGTAAATAATTTTTTGCGTCTTATTTAAAAACCATTTTACCCATTCATACACAGGACTGGACAAATGAAAAAGCAAGGTGCACCCATATTCATTTATATGATGAAAATCTATCTATCTATATAAATATATATATATATATAAGTAGGATATGCTAACAGGTTTATTGACATGGATTTTATGCACTTTTTCACATTAATTAGGGGTGTGTTTGGAAAGTAATAAAATTTTCAATGTAAATTTTTTTAAATTGATAGAAATAATGTGATATGATAAGGGTAATGATGAAGAGTAAAGAAAATAAATTTAAAATCGATAGGTTGGTTGTATAAAAATAATTAAAAAGTAGGATAATTATATAAGAATATATTAAAAAATGAGTAGTTGTAGAAAGTAAAAAACCTTTATATTAAAAATTTTTATAGTTTCCTAAAAATCTCCGAAATGCATATAAAATATAACAAAGATAATTTTAAGTTTCAAAAAATATTTGTTAAACTACTTTGGTGTCTTGAAAATTTTCATAAAAATTAATATTAAAAATTGGTCTTTTTTACTTTTATAAAACTAAATTTTAAGAAAAATTTAAAAATTTTGAATCTTAAGTTTTCTTTTACATTTTCGAGAAATAAACTATAATATAAAAATTTTATATTATTTAAAATTTATAGTTATAGGAAAATTGTCTTGTATCTTTCGTTATATATGCAAGGAATTTTCAAAACCTCAAATATACAAAGTTATTTATTCGGCCTAAGGTGTACATTTGGTTACCGGTGCATATATCTCGCAAGTTCTAACGCAAGCCAGGCCATGGTCTGCTCTTCAAAGTTAAAACGCAAAATAAACCAAAAGATCGCATGAAAGAAAGGCTGCGTGAGAGTAAACCGGCCGAATTTCATACTCCATTTGATTGTAATGAGAAAAACCGTAGGAAAGGTTGTAACGGATCGACGCCGATGGCAGCCAACGAGGTTCGTCTTAGGCAGGGAAAACTTCTGGGAATGCATAGTCACAAATTTACAGGATTTTTATACAGACTTCCTTCATCCGCATTTATATAATTCCCGTTACTCCTTACAGTGCTTGCCTCTTCCACGCAACTGTCTCTCCTAACCAACTCTACCCCATGTGATTAATGAGAAAAACCGTAGGAAAGGTTGTAACGGATCGACGCCGATGGCAGCCAGCGAAGTTCGTCTTAGGCAGGGAAAGCTTCCGGGAAGGCATAGTCACAATATCCTTACAGTGCTTGCCTCTTCCACGCAGCTGTCTCTCCTAACCAACTCTACCCGCCATTACATCACCTTTGGATGGCACGTGCTCTTCTCCCTCCTCTCCCGCCATTATAAATTTCTCCCTGCTCTCTCTCTGCTCTCTCAACTCTCGCTCCCAGCTCTCCCAGCCCTCGCACCCTGTTCTCCCTGCTCTCTCTGCACTCCCAACTGAAATGGGAAGCGCCCCAAGCGATTCCCTCTCTGATGCGCTTCGATCCCTCAGTCCCGTCTGGAAAAAGAGACTGCTCATAACAGCAGTTACTTGTATATTTGTAGTAGTATTTTTGTCAATATTTTTATTTTTGCACAAAAAATGGCGCCATGCACGCCGGTTGGCAAAAGTATATCCTATAGATGATCCTGCTCCACCTCTTCCGGATCATGGTTTGTAAGGAAGAGGGAACAGACTAAGTAGTAGTTTGTATGTTTTCTATGATGACAGTAGTGCATTAAGTAGTAGTTTGTATGCAGGAGCAGTTTGAATAATCAATCCGTTTGAAATTTGAACGTTCAGTATCCCGTATGAACGTCCCACAATTGGCCACACTGCAAACCCCTGTATGAATGTTTGGTATCCGTAGACAAACTCTCAGAATCTTGCACAATTGGTCCCACTGCAACAAAAAATAAAAAGGAAAAAAACGCTAACAGGAACATTACACTCCAAAGTTGGGCGCATCAACGGGCGTGCTCTTTCCATTTAAATTGGTGCTAGACAGACAATAGAACTGCTTCCTTGAAGACAACTCAGTTTTGGGTTTTCTAAAAAGCACTTATTACGCACTAGTACCGGATTTAACTCAGCTGGAAGAACATTAGTATCAAGTTGAGGATACAATACTACCAGCCAGAATACTCGCCCACTCAAAATACCCTCTGTCCCTCATGAAGCCAAGCAAACTTACACTTCAACACTCTTTGACAGTGGCCTGGTGATGGCTCCGTTAATCACTGTTTAAATTTTAGCATACCACTCTCATTTATTACTTTCAAGACGCCTGTTGCATTCATTATTTTTTCCTTTAATGGCCGTGAGAAGTAAAATTTCAATGATGCTGAGATAATGTGTTTTAAAATATAATTAAATTTCATGACCAAAAATCTAAATTGAATTTATTACTTTCAAGACGCCTGTTGCATTCATTATTTTTTCCTTTAATGGCCGTGAGAAGTAAAATTTCAATGATGTTGAGATAATGTGTTTTAAAATATAATTAAATTTCATGACCAAAAATCTAAATTGAATTTTTTTCTAAGGAAAAGATGTCTCATTGAAAAACTATTCCATCCAATTCTTAGGACTTGGATGGAATGGCAAAAAGAGTGCATCTATCTTTTTTCAAATATAGAGAATTCATACAAAGATGTTGTCTAATACTTCAGGAGAATTATTTACCCATCCCATAAATTATAGTTACTTTGGCAATTGACTGAATAATCAGCAAGGAGATCGGCAAACAGGCAACAGGGTAAAAATCCAGCATTGTAGTTATCAGCGATAGCATCTAGATCTCCTTAAGAATAAGCTCCACATTTGAGTGATCATTTTTTAGTAGGGATATTAAGGCTAAGTAGTCACTTTCCACTTCTCTTATAGATAATCCCAAATTCGACGCCTACTTCATGCCTTCCAACAATGTCATCGCCTCCATCCTTAACAGTGTCCATGCGCCCATCCCGTCTCCAGCACCTTGCTGCAACAAATCCACTATTGTCATCCCCAACCAAGGCCCCCAATCCCATCACCTCTTCACTCAGTTTTCAAAGTGCATCCACGTTCAATTTCAGATTTCCATGAAATAGCTTCTTCCATTTCACGAATTTTGGGATGAGCTCCGCTTTGGAGCTATAGGGCAGATTCACCGATTTGTTTTAGTCCAAATAGTTAAAGCTCCATTCTCTCACGTCTTCAAAATTTGTTCATAAGCCCTCCATAGTCAGGTTGTTGCAAGAGACCAAATTCTCCAGCACACCAGTGTAGAAGTTCCTAATTCATTAGGGTTCTTCATTTGGGTTAGCCCATAAAAAATTCCCAAGATAGTATCCTCCTCATTGTTCTGTTGATCTTCTGCTTTAAGTGCAGGATTGCAATTTCTGTCTTGGCACATTAGTCGAAAATTGACTGTATTAGAAGTAATATTAATTGAGAAAGCTGTACATCCCAATTTAATGTATGTATGAAAAGTATTTTAAACAATTTCGATAAGGCTTATGATTTAGTGCAATCCATGTGTCCATCCACCTCTTTGTTTTAATTTGAAAATTTTAATATCTTGAACATTTGAAAATTCATCCATGTGTTTTTTGCTAATGATGCCAAATACTATAGATATTATTTACATTAGATATTTATTTCTTAATTTTAATGGTTGTATATCAACTTTCAAAACATATTGAATTTTTGATACGTATAAGCTTCCAATTAAAATGATTTTTGAAATTGTAACAATTATCTATTAATAAAGACAATAAATAGTTTAGATTTTAAAAATAAAATTTTCAAACAGTTTAGATTTTAAAGATAAACTTTTAAAACATAAGTCGCTTGTTGTTGCGTTTGATATTCGAGAAAAAATGGTGAAAAAATTCTAATAAATTAATGAAAATGCTTCCTTATGGACAAAAAGAAAGATTAAATTAGGTGATTCCATAATCCAATTTGGTCAACTTTTGATTTTTTAATACTATTTTTCAAAACTTTGCTTGGATTGGTCTTGATTCAAATCGCAATTCATGGCATACGGTTCGGTGTTGGTTTCGACACAGACTGAAATATACGAGACTAGCATTGGTACTGGGTTTTTGCTCGGTGAAACTCAACTAGTGTGCACCCCAAGCAAAGTGTCCTTAGAAAATCTTCTACCGAAGATCCTTCTTCATCGACTATCGAAAAGCATAACTCTTATCAGGATGGCTATCCTGGTTCCACTGGGAGCTTATCCTCCTCTATGGGATAGTCCATATCCTAGAGGAGCCTATATGGGAATAGACTCTAATATAAACAAATGAAAGAGAGTTAATAATAATATAAATGATGATGCTAAATATAATACGTAAATTGAATTTTTATCAATTATCAAAATATTAAAAATGAAAGATGTTATTAGAGCGATTCCCATCTTATTTTATTTAGTTTATTTTAGTTAGTATAGTTATTTTATTTCCTTATTTTTACTTCAATTGTCCAGCTTCCATATTTTCACTTCCTCTATCCAGTACTCCAGTATGCATTGTAGACAAATTAATCCAGCTTACAATTCACAACATGAAGACGGGAACCAGATGATTACTTGAAGCTTTTGAGTCTCATTTTGCTGGTTCGGGAACTTCTAAACTCTCAGGCAGTGGTCTTCTTTTGAGCCTATGCATCTTAGGGCTTTTGATTATATGATTACAATAGAGTGGCATGTAGCGGGGGTGTAAATCAGGTCCGGTTGAATCCGGTTAAGTTAAACACTACCTTAACCCACCTTATAAATTCTCAACTCAATCCTACTTTCAACCCTATTTTTCACACCTTAACCCTACAAAAATCGGTTCAGCTCCGGTTTGAAATTGAGTTAATAAATATATATGATATTTAAAAATATTTTGCTTAATTAAATTAGTTTAAAATATAAATTTATATGAAAGAATAAAATTAATCCTTTTTATATGAATACTTTCTAATTTATGACTTATACAATGATATAATTTCAAAATAATCTTATTTCAAATCAATAATGTCTACTCAATTTCTACGCATTATGTGCTAATGTAAGACTATTTATTAATAATTTATTATATTATACATTAATATATGAAATCGGGTTGGGTTAACAAGCATCCAATCCAAACCAACCCATTTTTCAAAATCGGATCGGTTCAAATCGGGTTTTATAATTTATTTTTTAAATGCCTAACTCAACTCTATTACAAATCGAGTTAGGTTTGCCAACTTTGATTGAAACCAATCCTAGTTACACCGCTACAGGTAGCCGTACGTTCTCATCAAGCAATGGATCACCAAAGTCTGTAAAATCTATAGCACACGAGACTAGCATTATTGATTGGATTTCTAGGTTCTCCCCAGCTATCATTAGGCAATCTCACTGCCATATAATTAAGTTTCACTATCGGTTAAGGAAAAAGCATGTGCAGCAACCAAAAATATATTTTTGTATTGATATTGTTATAATGATTAATTAATGGCAACAAACTTTCGTCTTTAGATTCAGCAAGGGTGAATTTTTCATTAATCATTAATGTGGTAATAAATAGTGTCTCCTGAAACTTTTTTAATAAATAGTTTTTTGTATCTTATTAAAACCCATTCATAGGCAGGGCGGGAAAATTGAAAAAAAAAGAGCTCTCATATGTCGTTCATATGACGAAAATCAACATACAGTAGTAGGATATGCTAAGAGATTTGTTGATATGTCGTTCAATTATGATTTGGGCATTTTTGTAAACTAAAAGGCTATTTTGTCATTTTTAAAGTTGGTATTATTATGTAATTCTGGAAAGCTCAAGCCGTTGATATCTTATTTTAGGTGGAGAGGTAGTAATGGTTAACTTCATCAGTGGGGCCCACCATGAAGGTTTCTTGCAACATCCTCTACTTTTGAATTGCCAACTGTCGATCTCGATCAATTTGCATTTCGTTGTTTTCTTCTTAAAACTAGGTTGAATAGCGTCTGCTTAGAGAGCATCGACCCTTCGTTTTCGGTCAATTATAAGCCTTATATTTCCTTTCCTCTGTTACGGGGACCCAACCCATGGCAAGGCCTTCCTATGAGGAAAAAAAAAAACCAGAGGCATTGTAGTAATTTGACAGTGTGAGTATATTTGTTTGAAATTTAAATATATTTGGTATTTTGATAAAAATTGTATTAAATGTGCATAAAATCTCAATCTCTTCCATTCATATGGTAGATCAATCACTAAAATATATGTGGACATATTTTTCATTATTTGACATTTTGTAAAAATATTTATGTAGAAAATATTATTTTTTACTATGATTTTATTATATTTGCTAAAGTTAGAAAATATATTTTATATAAAAAATTATGTTATATTATTTAAAGTTCATATAAATAACATACTCTTAAAGATAGCAATTTCAATATTTATTTCTGAATTTTTTAATTTTAATAATAGTTTTTATTTTTCGAATATAACAGAATCTAAATAGATCTAACAACATCTAACCCAATCTAACTGCATCTAACCAGATCTAACTTTTGATATTAATAAGTTAATCATAATCTAACACTTGTAATATGATCCTAGGCCCCTTATAAGGTCATTTATACCTTAATTAAATAAATTAAAATTCATATAATCAGATTTAATGAAATCATCTGAATCTGACAGTATCTAACAACATCTAATCGGATCTAACTTTTGATATTAATAAGTTAATCATAATTTAATACTTGTAATATGATCCTAAGCCCCTTATAAGGTCATTTATACCTTAACTAGGGAAATTAAAACTCGGATAATAGTATTTATTAAAATCTACCTAATTTAACAACATCTAATATCATCTAACTGAATCTAACAACATCTATCCGGATTTAACTGCATCTAACCGAATTTAACTTTTGATATTTAATAAAGTAATCCTAATTTAACACTTGTAATATGATCTTCAGCCCCTTATATGGTCATTTATACCTTAATTATGGAAATCAAAACTCAGGTAATACGATCTAATGAAATCCACCAGAATCTAATGACATCTAATTGAATCTAACAACATCTAACTAGATCTAACATCATCTAACTAGATCTAACAACATTTAACTAAATTTAATCGGATCTAACTTTTGATATTAATAAGCTAATTATAATTCAACACCAGTAATATAATCCTAAGCCTCTTATAATGTCATTTATATTTTAATTATGAAAATTAAAACTCAGATAGTAGATTTAATATGGCCGAATTCGTAATTTTCAAATGGGCCACAAATAGATAATTAATCAAGTTAGTATGAATTAAATAATTATAAAATAATTTAAATTAGAATAGTTTAAATAATTATGCAAGTAATTATTTATAATTACTTGCATAATTTCCATGCTTTTAGAATATGTATACAACTCTATGATATATGAACCATGCATATCCGTTGATTTCCATTAAAATAAATGGGGTAGGCTCCCATTTAATTTTGATTCATGCATTAACGATAAAAGAAAACAGAGAAACAGAAGATATGATCATTCCTACGTGGATTGCAAAGCATGGCTATTAAAGGATACGAGATACTTGATACTATTTAAAACATTTTCTTTTATTGAGATTTTCTAATAATAGGGTGACGATTCATGAGAATAGGAGTGGCAACGATTCATGGAAAATGGAATTGGGATAGAATACGTGTATATATAAAAAGGAGGAAGCTTTAGATTCCATCCTATTCTCTCCAGGTAGCTTAAACGCCGGGGTCAGTTGATTGTCTAATCAAAAGAGGAAGTTGGGCTTAGAATGACTTCTCGTCTAGGTAGGCTTGCTGGATTCAAATTTTTTTTTTTTATTATTTCAAAAATTCTCCGATCTAATCTAATAACAAAGATCGATATTCAAAATTCAGGAAACTACGAAAGTGGAAAATTATTTTCTTTTCATTAACATATGATTGATAAGTACTTTTATTTAAAGGATTGCTGGATAATTTAAACTATTAAGATATTTAGTTATCCGTTAATTTGAAGCTTGACTAAAATTACACGTTAATAATAATAATAGGAAGCATAGTTAACATGAGAAAAAAAATAGTTGTTGTTCTATTTGAGTACGTAATAGCTTTATGGAGTTATGCGTATTATTTTCACTTTTGACGTTTTACTGATTATAATTGATAATAGAGTTTAAAGGAATGATTTCAATTGAATATCCAGCATTCACACGTGGATTTCAAATATTCAATGCCCATATGTCCATCATGTGTAAAATTTTAATATAAATACTATTTAAAATTAATGGAAATTGACGTTTACCTATAAGGATATATGGAGTAAATATCTATAATATGACTTTATTAATACATAGAACTAAGGAGTGAGTAAGCATAGTTATTTAATTAATTTAATGAGTATAGAAATTATAATTTATCAGCAGGAATTATAATCTATCTACGAGCTTTTGGAATAAATTGAGTTTTGTTATTTAATATTAGTTTTGGCTAAACCAATTATTTTATAATAAATTTTAATTATATAAAATTATGATCAGGTATATCACTTAATGATAATTGGAAAAGTATGGTTGGCAATTAGAGATTTGTGTTGACAAGAGTTATATGCTTTGAACCAGATTTTCCATGAAAAAGGGTAAACGAATAGTAACTTGAAGATAAAAGAGGTAAGTAGGACTTGTTTTGAACTAATTAAATTATTATATATTTCTCGGGCATGTATGTTTTGGATGTCGATGATTTGTATCTTTCTTTAAATGATTAGATTTGATTGAGATTGATTTATTGTGATGTCGAATTTGAACTTGATTTATAAATGGTATATGTTAGCATTATATTTTGGACATATGCATGTGTGCGTGGCGTGTTAGCATTTCCATGAGCCATGGCTGAAGATGCCGATTGAGAAGTGTTGTTTGTGATCATCGATGACGATAGGTGACATACCGCCGATTGGGGACCGGGGTATGATTTGCCATTGATGGCTGTGGGCCATGATAAACCATTGGGCCATTGTGATGTGGTATTTGGAACGACAAATGTGATAATTATTATTTTATTTTCTTTGGTATTTATTGTGGGACCAGTATGTAGAGACTGGTGCTCAGGCACGAGTGTCTGAGTTGAGCCATGGGTGTAAGTTTGTGGCGGGGCCATGGGAGTGTGGAGATCATGGCAGGATATCACATCCACTTCCTTGTCATTTGACTTGGTATGGTGTTTTCCGCATTTGATTTTCTCGTGCTTAGCACTGATGTAAGACGGGGCAAGATATCGAACCTCCCCATTGGATTTGACTTATGTAATCAGAAGATCATGTGTATGTATTGGAATGATTGATCATGAGCATGCAAATGGTATTGATTCGAACGAGATTTATGATTTATTTGAAAATGTGCATATTGTTTGAAACTCCTTTTGTTTAATTTATGTTTTGGTTCTACTTACTGAGTTTGCCCGGACTCACCCTATTTTATCCGAATTTAGATGACAGGTACGTGGGTGGAGACCAACACAGGGTTGTTACACCAGATCGAACTAGGACATGATGAATCTGAATTTTAATTATTTATTTTGAGTTTTAAGAGTGATGTAGGGACAACCTAATTATCTATATATATTTTATGAATTTGAGCACTTGGATGCAACTCAATATATATGTGATGAGATAATTAATTTATATTAGTCAGTGAAACATTTGATATTATACCATAATTTATCTTAAATGTGTTCTCCCCATTATCACCGATCCTGTCTTATTAGTAGCGACTGTTGACTTAGACATCGGGGCGCTACAAGATTTTAATAGAATTCGCCTAAATTTAATAGCATCTAACTGGATCAAACTGGATCTAACTGTATGTAACTGAATCTAACTAGATTTAACTTTTGATATTAAAACTTAATCCTAATTTAACAACTATAACATGATCCTAAGCATATTATGAGGTCATTTATACCTTAATTAGAAAAATTAAAACTTAAATAATAGGATTTAATGAAATTCATATAAATCTAATGACATCTAATAACATCTATCAATTTTTAACTGTATCTAACTGGATCTAATAGCATCTAACGAATTTAACAGCATATACCCAGATCTAACTACATTTAACCAGATCTAACTTTTAATATTAAGAAGTTAATCCTAATTTAACATATGTAATATGATTCTAAGCCTCTTATAAAATTATTTATACCTTACTTACAGAAATTAAAACTCAAATAATAAAATTTAATAAAATTCACCTACGTCTAATAACATCTAACAACATCCGACCACATCTAACAGCTTATAACTGGATTTAACTGCATCTAACCGGATCTGACTTTTGATATTAATAAGCAATCTTAACCGTAAAAAAAAAAAGCAATCTTAATTAACCCTTGTAATATGATCATACGCTTCTTATAAGGTCATTTATATTTTAATTACGAAAATTAAAGCTCAGATAATAGGATTTAATGAAATTCATATAAATCTAATGACATCTAACAACATCTAACTGCATTTAACCACATCTAACTGGATCTAACAGCATCTGACCGGATCTAACTTTTGGTATTAATAAATTAATTCTAATTTAATACCAGTAATATGATCCTAAGTCTCTTATAAGGTTATTTATACTTAATTACAGAAATTAAAACTCAGATAATAGGATTTAATTAAATCGACCTAAATCTAATGACATTTAACAATATCTAACTGCATCTAACAGCATCCAACCGGATTTAACTTCATCTAACCAGATCTAACCAGATCTAAATTTTGATATTAATAAGTTAATCCTAATTTAACATGTGTAATATGATCCTAAGCCTTTTATAAGTTCATTTGTACCTTAATTATGGAAATTAAAACTCAGATAATAAGATTTAAGGAATTCTACCTAAATCTACCGACATCTAACAACATCTAACCGCTTCTAACTATCTAACTACATCTGACGACATCTAATTTTAATATTTTCTAAAATATTTTAAATAAATTTATGTATTTTGCAAAAGATATATACTTAATAATTCGTTATAGAACTATACAAACCTTGAATCTGTATTAAATAATTTAAAAACTAAATAAATATATGATGCTAAAATTTTAAAAAATGAATTAATTTAAACTAAAAGAAATAAAATTTTAAATAAATATATAAAAATGTAATAATTATTATATATCACTTTTTAAAAATAAAATCGTATAAATTATATGTTTTAATTAGATATAATTATAATTTAGATTTAATAATATAAATGTATATGACTCTCTGGGACTGATTTAATAATTAATTATTTTTAGATGTTTAATTAACAAAATAATAGTTTAAACTAACTAAATACATATGACTTTTTAGAAATGGTTTAATTATATGTTCAAAATTTTAATTTAAATTGCCCCGAAACTTAGATTGGTAGAAAATACTAAATTTAAATGATTATTTAATTATGTCCCAAATAATAATTAAGTATAATAAAGTTTTTATTACATGTCTCAAAACCGTAATTTATTTTTAAATACTTTAAGCATAGTCATTAATATCTAGTATTCTTACAGTTCACATGAAAAATTTAAAACATATCAAGTTCATGCATAGGATGAACTTGCACATTTTTAAGCTCGTGAACCAGCCGCCTCAAGGGAAAATGAAACAAGCTTGTGAACTAGTCCTTTCCAAGTTGACAAAAATGACATTCTCGCATAATTAATAGAACACCATTACCTTTTCAAGTAAATTACTGAATTTCATAAATATAATTACAATATTACAAATATTTTATCAATTACAAAGTGAGGAACACATTTTACATCTCAACCGTAAATTTTACATGCCATGAGTTACAAACAACAGAATGTTACTTAACATGGGCATTTCTGTCATGATACAACTGTTTCCCTAATATAAAATACAGAATCTAGCCTATTCCATTGAAAGCTTATTTAGGTTCTTCTGCACATCTCCATCCCACTTGAGGCTTGATGGACCTACCATTTTTCTCTCTTTTGTGATGCTTGAGCTACAAGTTAAAGATTCGTGTGCCTAAAATTGAAAACAGAGAGCATGATAAAAATGATGGTATAATGGACTCAAAAGCAGTTTCATATTTATATCTAGCAGTCATCAAGAGTAAACTAAGAACTCATTTGAGGAATAATAATGAGCAAAATTGAAAAATAGAATATTTCAACAAACATTATTCTTGCAAAGATCAAGAAACATGTTTATGAATATAAGAAATTTTTATTGGACAAAAATATGGACATTGAATGCAAGCTTACAAATTTTTGTTGTAGATCTTCATATTGATAAACCATTATTTTAAAACATATTGGAAGCCACTGAATATTAATAAAAATTACTCAAAAGAAGTGCACTTGTCCTTCAGGCTTTGTCTTTGTCTCCTTAAAAATACACTAAAATAGGAAAACTATGCCCTATTCAGTGAATTGAGTGATCCCCATTCAAAGGAGCTAGAAACTAGAGAATGTTAGGGGAAAAAGATACAAACACAACAAAAGGAGTGAATTGAATGATCCTTATTCAAAGCAAGCAGGATAGTAAACCTTCTTTCTTTATGTTCATTTTGTGAAAGCCTTCATCTTGATTTCCTTATAGGTATTGCTGCTAGAGCATTTTGACATGTTACCAACTAGGAAAATACATATTAATACAAATCTTAATTCCTTGGCCCTTATATGTTATCTAATAAACTACTACTAATTTTAGTTTTTTTATAACTAAAATTAACCAAATATAAGTATCAAATTTGATTAAAAGAACCTCAATAATCACATCACACGTTGGATTGTTCATTGAGAAGAGTATGTTGTATTAACCTCAAACCCAATCCAAATATCCTAGAGTGATAGCATCACAGTTAGCAAATAAACTTCGCCAATAATACATGGTATTCTTCACATTCCTATGAAGTTGATAAGTCTAAAAATTTTCATTTAATTTCATATTAAATTCACACCGTTAAATATTAAAATGTTAATTAAATGCATGTTTTAAGTAGAATTTCATGAAAATCATATTTTTAATAGAATCTTTGATTTTTGATATAAAACGGGTCATTTTGCAATATTCTTGAAAATATAAAATTATGACTCAATCCCCTAGAAAATTTTAATGTTGAAATTGTATTAGCTTATTAATATAATTTGGGCAAATTTATAAATCATTTAAGTGGAAAAATCATAAATATATAACTATAATTATATTTTAAAATATGGGGAACAAAGTAAGTTATTATATAAAACTATGATAGTGTATATTGAAATTATTTCTAAAAAAATATCATTTAAATTTGTAATATGCTGCATGAATACAGGAGACCGTGCACCGCCGGAGCACCATATTCTGGTGCTCCATTTTCCCCAAAACGCGGCAGCAGGCATCCCGTCTTTTCCAAGCTGGCCAAGTGACTCGCCCAAATCACCTTCCTTCTCTAAACGGCAAAATCTTCCTAAAATGACAGCACTTCATCACCGATTTCACAACCTGCGTCGTCCGACCAAAAAGATTCTGGCTACCAGGATGTAGCCATCTAATCCTCCTGAAAACCCAAATCTGCCATGCCCAAACTGTGGAAACAGCCTCCATTCCTCCGGCTTTCTTCCCGTCAGCAGCAAGCTCCTGCAGATCAACAGCCACCGCCTCTTCTCTGCTTCACCACCGGCTGCAGCCAACCTGGATTTAAGCAACGTCCATTTTCCAGCTGCCCCTCTCATTTTCTTCTCCCGCAATCACTTCCCGCAACTAAAGCATGGATAGCAGCGGATTTTCAGCCAGCAAATTTCGCTGCCGCATTTTCTCCTCTTACCGAATAGCATCCCATCTGCCCAACTTCAGCCGCACCAAGTTCCAGTCCTCTGCCTCGCTTTAAACCAAAGACGCTGCCCGTGCCCTTTTAATTTCAGCAATTACAGGCAACCACAAAAATCTCTAGCCTCTCCAATTGAGTAAACCAGCAGCAAATCGACAACTTCATTTTCCAAGAACCGCAGAACCCGATTTCTATTCAGCTTCGTCTGCAATTCAGCACGTCAAACCATCTTCTCTCCACCGAAAATCCACAGCAAACCAGCACCCATTTTTCAGGTAGCAGCTAATTGCAACAGCCCAAACGAAAAATCGGCGTCATCTTCTCCAACCAATCACCAGCCTGGTTTCAGGCAGACAGCTCGGACGCTCAATCAGCCCCTTCAACTAAAACCCATCCGACCTTCATCCAAGCCGGCATCTTCGATTTTCGGCCAAACCAAATCAAAGCGCAGCACTGCCATCGCAAAACCAGCAGCCATTGAAGCCATTTTAACCAACCGTCAACTCCCAAGCTTGATTTCGTCAGTAGCCGCGGCAAGCTCAGCTGCATCTTTTCCAAGCTAGGCAAATCATTCCCGAACAGCAGCTATCTCCAGTAAAAGCCTGCCATAGAATTCGCTGCACTCACTGCAGCCGAATCATCCCGCAGCACCAAAAAGCCCCATCCAGCTGCAACAATCCAGATGATTTCCTAGCTCCAAGCAACCAGCGTTTGCTCGATTTTCTGCAGCTGGAAAACTCTCCATCATCGAACTGAGCAGTAAAATTGCATTGCCTAACGCCCACTGCTACTACGTTTAATTCTCTTGCAATGCCTTGGTCAAAATTCAGGCAGCCGTACAAAATCATCTAGCAGCCAAGAAAAGCAGAATGGACAGAGAAGAAGGCAAGACAACGGCGAAAATAGCTAAGGCAGGCGATCAGGTGGGAATCCCACATCGGATTCCACGTTGAACGAAGGGTCCCTCCCATATCTATAAAAGGAGTCCTTCCACTCATCCCAAGGGAGCCCAACAACCAAGCAATCCTCTCCCTTGGGTAGGACCCTTCTTGTGGGACCCCTAGCAAGGAGGTTGGGCCAAGCAATAAAATTTTCATTAGGTGTAGATTTGCTCTTCATATTTGGGTGATGTAAATTTTATTTTGTTGTTTTATTAATTGTAGTGCTTCTTAGTTGGTAATCTTTAATTTGTAGTTTTAATTTTTAGATTAGATTTACTGCTTTATTTTATGTTTTGTAATTTTTTTTTAATGTAATTCTCTTTCCTGTTTTAAAAGTTGAATTTCATAGCTTTTATTGCTTTCTTAGAATAGTTTTAATTAAGTTGTTAGTTATTATAATTTCTTTTAGCTTCTTGTCTCCCTTTCTTCTATCTCCAACTCTTCTAATCTTTTCTCTCTTCTTTCTCTCTCTTTCTAATTTCTTTCCCTCTCTCTCTCTCTCTAATTTCTTCTATTTTCTCTTTTCTTCTCTCTCTCTCTAACGTCTCTCTCTCTTCTCTCTTTCTCTCTCTAATTTCTTCTATTTTCTCTTTTCTTCTCTCTCTCTAACGTCTCTCTCTCTCCTCTCTCTTAGTTCTCTAACTTCTTTCTCCCTCTTCTCTATACCTTCTCTTTCTCTTAAAAATGATTCAAAACTACATCGCCTCTCTGTGGATTCGACCCGACTCACCGTTATTCTACACTATCACCTGCATAGTGGTAGCTTTATTGTGTTTCGGTTAATTTTAATTAAACTGGTGATCATAGTGCTCTTAACGACAAGCACCTGGTGCGCATCAGAAGCAAATGATGTACCTAATAGTTTTTAAGCAATGATAAATGCAATCTAATAAAATTTGTCAGCAGCTAAACAGATTCAAGATTGTAGCATAACACAATATACAAAGAAGATCCACTATTTCCATTCTAGGATATGGAACCTTAAGAAGTAAATCAAGTGAAACACAGTTCAATAGTGGAAATATAATAAATAACAAGCAATGAATAAAATGATAATACCTACTCATATGTAAATAATAAATAACAGACATTACTGCAAGGGCATTTTGACATTGTCCCCACGTTTTCTTACACAACAACAACTGAAAAAATCAAAATAGACATAAATAAATAAGAACAACTTATAATCCAAACTTCAAGAGATATATATTCTGTAATAATCATATTGTTCTTCTTCTGCAGCAATCATATATGTATATATATTTGTAATAATCTTTACATGATTGGCCATGCAAATACCTATGAATGTTACCCACAGTGAGCTACTCAACTTCATGAAATAAAGCCTAATGTTCAAGGTACCAAGACAATGATAACTAAGAGAAGAAAAGGTAAATTGAAGAAATAAATTATGAATCTAATGAAGTAATACTAGTCTAATGTGGACCTGCTCTAACGTGGTACAACAGTCTTCACAACATCAAAACAAGAGTTGTTAGTAGTGTCTGCCTATGTGTTACCAATATGGAAGGCAAACATATCAAGGAGACAAAATATATTAGATATAATGACTGCACTTGTAAACTTAGAAACATTTGGAGGCTGATTAACTAAAAATGCATGTAACTTGTACAAGAAAATGCAATGGTATCATAATTTCACAATCAAACAACCACCCAACCCGTTTGGCATCAAATCATTTCACGATCAAACCACCAACACAACTTATTGAATGTCCAAACAAACTCACACTCCACACAACCTGATGATTTATTCAAAATATTTCAACCAAAAAAAAATTTAATATCTCTAGCAACCTATATAAAATATCCAAATAGAAATTGATATCCAAACAACCTGTTTAAAATATCTAAAGCAAACAATTAATATCCAAACAACCTGTTTATAATGAAAGCAATGCGAGCGCACACTCATACTCTCTCTCTCTCTCATTCTTTTACATTCAATTTTATTACTTCTATTTTAACTGAATATTGAATATGTGTCTAAATTTGGTTTGAATGAAACTTATTTTGTGATTAAACATAAAATCTAAAATTCAACATGTAAGGTGACTTACATGTAATCATCGACGTGAGTTTTCTAGACAAATAAATCATTATAAATTCAATGAGCAATAAGGCTATCATATAATAATCAAACATTACTAAACATAAACTAACCGGCATACATCGGTTGGCTAGGGACGCTTTTCCCACGCGAGTGGACTCTCGCATATTTGATTTAGAATAATTAGATGGAAAAAGAAAATATGATTGTATGAATAGAATAATAAAAAATGACAAAACATAATAAAAAGGTACAAAAGAAAAAAATGCATGTGATCGAAGCACAGAAAAAATTAAAATAAAAAAGAAAGAAAACGTCAAAAATACTTAATTTGAACGGAAGAAAAAGCAGAAAAACCTAAATAAAAACAATTGACAAACAAAAAATAAAAATTTAAAAGGAAAAACTCAAAATTTTTTAAAAAAGAAATGAGTAAAATACAGATGAGCGAACAAAAAAAATCGTTTGGTCAAATGAAAGAGAGAATGTCTCTCTATTGCCGTCCTATGTATCGTTAATAAACCATATCATGTTGCATTACGTCACCATCTCCTCGTTCCTTGTTGTAGTGGCACGTTTAATGCAAAACAGATTGTGTAGATTGAAGTAGCCACCATGAACAACCTACCGTGGCTGGTCATTGGAGATTTTACCGAGGTGTTAAGTGATAGAGAATATTTGAGCAGGTATAGAAGACCAAAATTCAGACCTGTGGCCTTCCGTGAAGCTGTAAATGATTGTTGCCTTCGTGATCTTGGCTATGTTGTTGCTCCTTTCACGTAGAAAAACAATAGAAGATGACAAGACAAGAGTGAAGTTGAGGTTCGGTAGGGCACTTGCATCGTTAGATTGGATGAGAAGATATCCGTTAGCAAGGATGTTACATCTCTTGATGGCAGCATCGGATCATAACCCAGCTTTGCCAGAGTTGAATGGGGATGGAAAGATAAGAAAATCAAAATTCAAATTCAAATATGAAACCCATTGGGGGAGAGATAAGGAAGCACTTAAGATAGTCAAGGATAGTTGGCTTAAGGATAGAAGGGAAGAATGGATTACCCAAGAAGTTAGAAGAAAAAGATAACAAAGTGCAGCGAAGAATTAAAAAAATGGGTGGGAGAAAAGAAAGAAGGCACAGAGGAGAATTTGAGGAAACAACATGATCTACCGACAAGGATGAAAAATATGGTTCCTTCAGATACGAGGGATAGACAAATAAAGGAATGTGAAGCAATCATAAACCATCTATTAAAGGACAAGGAATTATATTGGAAGCAAAGATCTAAAGTAAACTGGCTAAGCTACGGTGATCATGATGCAAATTACTTTCACAAGAAAGCTTCAGAAAGAAGAAGAAGAAGAAGAAGAAGAAATCATATCATTTGGTTTAGAATATGAACAAGGTAACATTATAAGGGATCGAAAGAGCAAAAAGAGAATGACTTTTCAGTTCTTCAGGAATCTGTTTGCAGAAGAACCAATTGTGGAATATAATAATGTGATTGATCAGATTCAGTTATGTGTCTCTCAGGCAGAAAACAAAAATCTGATAACAGGAAGTTGTTAAGCCCACGTTTTAGCGAGTTATGGGTTAAACACTGTATCTCCAGTTCTTAAGTGGAGAGAATGTTCTCCTTTTTGTATAGTAGATGATTGTATAATGATTTTTTTTTGTGGGAATGAATTCCCCTAGAGACATTTCTTTATCCCAAGATGACCAAGATTTTGTGGAATCTTTAGATTAAGAGGGCCCAGGATTTTCTTTTCTTGTCAAAAAAATAAAGTTAAGAGTTGGACACATCCTAACTCTTAGCATAGATGCCTTAAAATCTAATAGTTTTAGAATTAGTCGTGCAAAAATTAAATATGTAAAATGTAATTAAAATAATAATGAGAACTTGAATGAGGAACTAATTAAGATTTCAAATCAAGTAGTAAAAATAACTAATCACTTTCGGTATTTAAGTTCTTTAGTTCAAGAGAACGGGAAAATTGATAAAAATATAATACATAAAATTCAAGAAGGAGGTAAGAAATGAAGAAGTGAATTAGAATTTTTAGTGATCGTTGATTTCTAATAAAATTAAGAGGCAAATTTAACAAAAACTGCAATTAGACTTGCTATGCGTTATGGGACAAAATGTTAGACAGCTAAAGAACATCATATACATAGAATGAACATAAAGAAAATGAGAATGTTAAGGTGGATGACTGGATAAAATAAGAAAAAATAAAATTAGAAATTAAATAATACAAGAAAATCTAAATGTGAGACAAATAGGTGATAAAATGAGAAAAAACGGATTAAAATGGTTTGATCATCTTAAAATGATATCCAAAATACTACTTATTAGGAGAATAAAGTCTATCCAAGTAAAATGTTACGCATTTTCTAATAGCCGGCCAAACCGCGGAGACCAAGTAAAATGGCTCTTTGGTTCAAGAGAACAGGAAAGTTAAGAAAAATTTAAAAATATTATAAATTACTGAAAATTTAGTCTCATGTCTTAAACATAGTGCAATATGGTCATGGAAAATGACTTAGGATGATAATGAAAAAGAAGAGGAAAAAAATTAAGTTCGTAATTTTTAAAAGAATTTTTATAACCAACTTGCATCATCAAGTCCAACACAAGAAAAAGGAACTTACATAATCAAGAAAAGGAGGGCAAAGCCACTGTAGAGACAGAGCACGCACTGGAATTCAACACCCGGAGACTGCTGTGCCAACTGCCAACAGGGCTAGCTGCTACGCTCTAATCATGGGCCAAACTGATCAACGTCCCTACTAAAAATGGTTATAAAAATCAAGCTCTGGCCAGTTCGTTGTGCATTCACTAGCCAATAATAGCAGAGCAACATGCAGCAAATCATCATGGGCATTAGGATCGTGTGCAGTAGCAGCATCAGTAGCCTCCTCAACCACCCTGAGACCTTCTCTTAGCGAAAATCTTGGTTCAAAGCAACCTCCCCCTCTCCTAAGAGTCGAGATCTCGCCAGTGTGAAACTAAAGGAGGGTTCCTACCAACCTATTCATTGTCGATAGGCGAAAGGAGAAACTCGATTGAATTATTCTGTCATCTGAGTTCGATCCCTTGCTAAGTGGTTATAGGTTTAACTACCTGCAGGCAGGCAAGGAAATTTATTGTTCTTACCGACCCATTAATATGTTAATTTAGTTGTATTTAATTTATAAATTAAGTTTTTCCATTTTTGAATATATATTTATTTTTAAGTTTTAAAAATTGGGGTATTTAAGTTATTTTAAATTATTTAACATGACTTAAATACTCCTATTTTTAAAAATCCAAAATAAATATATACATATATCAAAAAATGAATACTCATGTTCATAAAAATCTAAAATAAATACATACATATATCCAAAAAATAGTACTTTAACATGACTTCAATACCTTTATTTTTAAAAATCTAAAATAAATATATATGTATATCAAAAAATGATAAAACTTGATTAAATATAGCTAGATTAACATGTTTATAATTTTTTTTAAAAAAAATATGTTTTTGGATCAGTTGGTCTGAAAAGATCACAACTCTTATTACGCATGACTGATTTTTACATGTACATATAACGGCAGATATAGTAAGTAAGAAATCCCTTAGAAACAACTACCATCAGCAAGACGGAATTCGTCTGAGGATGCACGCGTGCCGATGCTGGTAAGCGCTGTGCATTGAGCCATTGACCAAACGCCGTGCGTTCTGCCATTTTTTGAGTATAAAAGTGAAATTTAAAAACAAAGAATGGGCTATCCCATAAGAAAAAACAGGTATATGCGTCCAGGAGTATACAGCGTTGCACGCTCCCAGGCGCACAGGACAGCGCTCCCCTTATGGCTGCCTTCCGCTGTTAACCATAGCACTTCGCCCAAACAGGCAGCGGGTGTACTGAAATAGCCATGCTACTGCCGCCTTGTTTGTGTATGGCAAGGAAAAATAGTATTTAAATATAATTTAAAATGACTTAAATACTTCTGTTTTTAAAAATCTAAAGTAAATATATAATATTCAAAAATGGTAAAATCTGTATTTAGTAGAAAGATACAGCTAGATTAATGTATTTGTAAATTTGTTTTTAAAAAAGAAAAAAAATATCATTCGGGCCGTTCTGATATTGCTGGTGAGTGACAGTCAAGTGAATCATGCAAGTAGGGAGGGGACATCTACAGGCTGCAACATACGAACTGGACAGTTAAACATAAAATGAGCATATTCACAGGGGCTGTACCAATTTACTTCCCTACTAAATTCTAATTTGGGGCAATCTTAATGATTTTTTGAAATCTAATCTATTTGTTAGTTTAGAATTGTTCTTTTTGAGATAAAAATTATTACAATTCGATGACTTACAGAAGTGTCAAAATTAAAAATGAATTGAGAGTGTCTTTAAATCAATTAAAATGATTTGTATAATAAAAGTATCTACGAGGTCTCAATTCAATATCTAAATTATTTAAAATATTTATCCTACTTAGATTAATAATTTTATACGATTTTACACTTAGATTAATAATTTTATATGATTTTATAACATTATAAAAACTTTAATATGTGGATCTATGCGATTTTTTAAATTTGTACATTTTTAGAAGATAAAGCCTTCATATAACTCAAACTGATATAATTTTTACCTCCAATTAAAACATATAGTGCAAAATACAATTCTAGTAGTGTAAACATGGCAAAATGAAACCAACATCATCAAATGAACCAGATGGCCTCAAAGGTACGTAATATGGCCACACAAGTTGAACTCACCTATGGTACATACTGTGTAATATTTTTTAATTTTAACAAGGCCATTTACATATATCGATTATTATTATTATTTACTATATTGTAAAATAATATTGCAATAAATTGGATTAATTCTGAATATGACTACAAATTCATAAAAATTTGAAAGATAATTACAAATTGAGGGTGTATTTGGTAATAAATAAAACTTTTTATAAAAAGTTTTGGAGAGTAAAAGTTGTCAAATGATAGGGATAATGATGAGTAGTAAAAAGGATAAAGTTAAAATAGATATGTTAGTTATATGGATAGTTGTGTAGAAATGATTGAAAAGTAAGGTAGTTTTATAGGAAAGTATGAAAAATGATTAAAAAATATGATAGTTAGAGCGAGTGAAAATTTTTATATTGAAAATTTTTAACTTAATATTTTCTATCAATTGCTAAACACACCCTGAAAGGATTTAAAGCCAGACAAGTATTCAGTGTTGAATCTTTATTTTTCTCTGAAGTATTTAAATGTTGAATCTTAATTGCATATGCAGATGCAGTTTGAATTTGCAATCCTCCCACAATTGGCACAATTGCAAACTATTATATGAATGTCCGGCATCCATAGACTAATTACGAAATCTTGCACAATTGGTCCCATTGCCGAAAAAAGAAGAAAAAAAAAGCAGGGTGCATAATTAGGTATGCTATTTAAATAAGGAGTTATCCTGTTAGTCCGGGCTAAGCAAATGCTCAGCATGGCCTCCTTCGATTTTACAATAATTTTTTTATTTTTTTTCATACACTTATTTATCTAAGTGTAGTTAATGTATAAATTAAGTTTTACTATTTTTGGCTTTACGTTTATATTTTTTTGAGATTTTTAAACATCTATGTCTACATATGTATTTAAAATATCTTTATTTTAAAAATCTTAAAAAATGTTTATATTTTTTTGAGATTTTTAAACATCTAAGCGTATATATGTATTTAAAATATTCTTATTTTAAAATCTAAAAAATATATACATATATAAAAAAATGATACAATTTGACTTATATATTAAATACACTTAGACAAATAAGTTTAAAGAGGCAAAAGCAAAAAAAGTTGTTGTAAATGAGTTTTTTGAGGTGAGCTAAGCGGAATTTTTGCTTAGCTTGAACTAACGGGATCATTTCTCTTAAATAGGTACTAGACAAACAATAGAGTTTTTTTTGGGATACGAACTACAACAACTTCTTTGAAAAATAGTTACAAAGAGATGCCAAATTATATTTTCTTTTCTTTTCTTCTCATTTTTGACTGATGTGAGTTGTATCTATCTCAATAATCTTAGTTAATGTGCTTTTCTTGTTATTATTCTATTGTTTTAATTATTATTTTCATTCGTTACATCTAAAAAGTTTAGATGTTTTATTTTGAGCTCTCAACAATTCCATATAATCTCTTGATTTTTAAAATGTTGATGATTAATTTAAAATTAAATCCGTTTATTATATTTGTCATTACTTTGTAGTTAGGAGACTAAGTGTCATACTAACTAAACATGTGCATGGGCCATAATTGCTCAGAAATACATATATTATTCATGTATAAATTAAAACAATTCTTAGGTTAATTTAGATATGTATTAGAATATAATAATACTTTATAAAATTATTTAGTCATATAACACTGATATTTTAGATTGTTTAGATATTCAAAATATTATTTTAAAATTGATATTTTGTATTAAATTATTTTATTATGTTAACTTTGTACATTTGTTGATGAGGGTCATACATGGTGCTATGAGATAAATGAAAGAAAGTAAATAATAATAGAAATGATAATGCTAAATATAATAAAATTGAGTGAATTTTAATTAATTATTAAGATATTTAGGGGCGCACTATAACGCCCCGTTGGCTAACCTCCCCACATAGCTAACAGTTGTTATATTTTACTAAAAATCTGGCAGCATCTTCTCAGAATCATAAGGTTAAGGATTAGATGGAATCATCCTATTCAAATATTCTTATATTATACTATCCATTTATTACATATATAAAAATATAGAAACTAAATAAAATAAATTTATCCAAATCTCATTCAATTCATCTTTAGAAATAACCACATAGCAATTCCATAAAAAATAAATTTCATAAGAAGTTCTCATCACATTATTCATTTATGTTGATGGAAAATTAGTAAATCAATAATTTCATCTCTCAGATAATAATGAAAACTTACATCAACTTACCAAACATCCGTTAGAAATTCTTTAACTATTGTTACTGCTCTGCATATTTAAAATAAAGTGTTCCCATTCTCCTCCCAATTACCGTCATTATTAACCATGCATCAACTCTATCAAAATTGAATTTTTATAAAAGTAATCTTTACTCATCGATGCATCAAGTAAGATGTTCTTTGATCTCAATCTAGAAATCTATGAATATCAACATAAGAAATCATGAGTCTGGGCCAACTTAGCAAGTAGGATAGTGGCAAAACTCAAATATTAAACCAAATAAACATCATTTTCGTAAAATAATTCAAATGTCAAATATCTTAAAAATTCATATGCTTATCCCTACTATGCTCACGCAAACACTTATATTCCAAATGATCATGCAATGCAAATGTTCATCTTCAATATCACTTCCATGTCACCAGCATATTAAGTAGACTCATCATCATTAAACATCTCACACGGCTATACTACGTATAATATACCGTAACTCCTTTTATTTTTGACTCACCTGGAGAATCATCATATGTCATGTTCAACGTGCAACAATAAACTCATACATCATGTCTGTGCTCTCATGCTCATTTTAAACATATCCATCTAACTCAAATAATTTACTTGCCAAAATTTTTTTTTATGAATCCATCATTAACTCAAATAAATTTTTTCGTATTCTTCAATTCAATTAAATAATTAATCTACGAAAATCATACATCTTAAGAAAGAACTTCACAAAACATCCATACCCGAACAATAAACATCCATCAACATCTAGAAGCATCTAAACAAAAGCGAAAAATTTCTACTTACTTTTTATGCAAATTTTCAAATCTCCCACTCCAAGCTGCATAAGATTCCTAGAGCTTTTCACTTTAATCTACATCCACATAATAATAATATTCATAAATATTTCAAAAATAATCTTCTTTAATTTTATCCTCAAATATCATATTATTCATCATTCTCAAATTCTAAACACCTATTTAGAGATACTTATTTATCATATCACCTCAAATTTTCTAAAATAACTATTGCCTTTCCCAATAAAATATAATTCTAAAATCACCCATCTTGGTTTTATACTCATATTTCATCTCTATGAAAAAATCCATTTCCTCTACCCTATAAGGGTTTAAAATTTCTAATAATAGCATCTCAATTTCATGCTAAATTTCTTTCATATTATCACGACATATTAAATAAATGCAACAAACAAGAAAAACAAAAAAAGATTGAAAAAAAATTGTTTACTTTAGTTTCCATCCATTTTTTCCCAAATCCTCCAACTTTTAACCCTACCCAAAAAAACAAATCTAGCAACCTTAAAATTTTCTCTTCCTTCTCTCCTCATCCTCTTTCTTTCCTTCCCTTCTCTCCTCTTCTCCTTCTTCTCCTCTCTTCTCCTCTTCTCTTTCTTCGGTTTTTTTTTTTTCCTGCCGTTTTTTTCAATTAGCTGCTGCACCATCTGGCCGATTTGGGACAGTGAAGTGTTTTTTATATTTTCAGTTTAGTCCTTACTTTTAGTAAATTCCTAAAATAGTCCCTTAACACAAAAGATTTATAAATACATACATATTGGGGTTTGACGCACACTGGCTGGGTTTTACTCAGGCCTAGACCTGGTATCTATTTTAGAGCTGGGTTAAGAATTTTCCGGACCAGGATAAAAATATAGTTATATTTTCAAATTAATTCATAAAGTAGAAATTTAAAATAAGTACATAGAGAATGTTTCTGCAATAAATTTAAGCATATAAATTTTAAAATAATTATATGGAGGACATTTCTACAATAAATTTGAAAATATAAAATTTAAAATAATTATATAGAGAACTTTTCTACAATAAATTTAAAAATATTATATAGAGAACATTTTATAATAAATTTAAAAACGTAAATTTTAAAATGATTATGGAGAGAATATTTATACAATAAACTTAAAATATAAAAATGAGAATAGTGATTTGGTGGCATATTTTGTGATGACGGTGGTTGTAGTTTATCATCTAGCCCGTGCAAATAGTCCATTGAAACATGTGACTCAATAATTAAAAAAGTAAAAATAAATCACAAGCATGCGTAAAATCGGGGCCTACTGAAGTTAAGCATGCAATTTCTAGAAATAGCAATCCATCATCAAACATGATCAAGTTATGCAATGGCTGCCAACGAGGCGTTGTCTCGTTGGTAACTTTGTGGGTTTCCGTAGTCAAGCGAAGTTTCGAATGATGGCATTAGTACTCCCTATTATTAAAGGGAGCGTCCACCGAATAGGAAAAATAAAAAATATTATTAGAATTTGAATATTTTTAAATTGTCAAAATAAAAATTGTAAAAATATCTTAGACCCTAATTGTAATATAAATTGAGGAAAAAACTTGTAAAAATATGTTAGGACTTGATTGTAATATAAATTGAGATGACGGTAGAATATATACTCATCAAAAAAAGTTATATAAAGGATAAGCAGATCCACGACATCTAATCAAGCGTGGCCCATCATTAACTGTCACGCACAGACCCAGAAAAGCAACCATTGGGTCTGACGCACAGAGCACACAAACCCAGAAAACGTCCATTGGGCCTGCGGGCTATGGCCTCATAGTGTGATATTGTCCGCTCTGGCCTGGCAGCTTAGCCGCACGGCTTTAAAACGCGTCACACCATATTGAACTTGAGACCCACTTATAAACTACCAGGAACTTTCTCCCCTTTTCGATGTGGGATTCGGTTCTGAGCTATTACAAGCCCACCAGCTTCCGCCTGGTTCGTCCCCGAACCACAACCCAACTCTGGGCTTCTGCCTGCAGCCCTAACTTTCATTGGTTCAACTCTCCGAACCACATCTACTGGAGGGGGAGCCGCTTTGATACCACTGTCACGCACAGACTCAGAAAAGCAACCATTGGGTCTGACGCACAGAGCACACAAACCCAGAAAACGTCCATTGGGCCTGCGGGCTATGGCCTCATAGTGTGATATTGTCCGCTCTGGCCTGGCAGCTTAGCCGCACGGCTTTAAAACGCGTCACACCATATTGAACTTGAGACCCACTTATAAACTACCAGGAACTTTCTCCCCTTTTCGATGTGGGATTCGGTTCTGAGCTATTACATTAACAAAATTAACAAGCATACATGTAGATCAAAGTAGATCTTGACCAACCATTCAACGAAAATCTAGCAATCCAATATTGCATGCAAATATTGATGCTCCATTGATACTCTAGGTATAATACGATATTGATGCTCCATTGATACTTTGAATAGAAAATATTCCTTTAAAAGCAAATAAAAATATATGTTCATTTTAATATTTTATTAAGAAAAGATGAATGTAAATAACATTGGTGGCGTCGAAAGAAAAATATATAAATCCATTTCAATCATTTTCTTAATTAAAAATGAAATAAAACCTCATTATAGTCTTGTATTTTTAAGTCTTTAGTATCCGCATTGCAAATATGTATATAAGAAAGTCCCACATGTGTATAATTTTTTAAAATATATAAATAATATATTTTTAGATTTCCTATAAATCATCGAATTTATGGATGACTATTCATGACCGTTGGGCATATGTACGTGCTCACTTTTGAAAATGAATATATAACCCATAAAAGTTTGGAATCTCAAATAAGTATATATTGATGTTATCATTCATGAAGATTTTACGGGACAATTTCTTAAAATAAAATGCCTTGTTGAATGAGAACTTAATTTTATATATTATTTTGGTTTTGAAAAAATGGTTTAGCTTGAAAATTGAATGATTCAGAACAAATGGGAAGCTATAAGATTATTAGAAATATTGCTTTTATATTACGTTCAACAAAATTTTTCATTAATTTTATTTTAGATATATTGATTTGGGGGCATGATTATATATACAATGAGATATTTTAAGCTAAAATACAAAATTTATTTATTTTATCTTATTTTTATTTTTATTTAGTTTTTCTTCACAAACATGTTTTCCTAATTGTATTTAATCTATATATCAAGTTTTGTTATTTTACAGTACCTTTATGTATTTATTTTTATTTAAAAAACCAATTTCGAGGGCATTTAAAATAGAACTAATTATAAAAATATACTTAGGAAAAATATTAGTAACTAATGTATTAAATATACTTAGAAAAATACATTTATGAAGAAAAATCAAAAATAGAACTAATTAAAAAAATTAATCTAATATTTTTGCCTAAAATACATCATAGTGTATATAATCATGCTCCATTTGCTTGTAGTTAATTAAAAAATCTAGGTTTTTAAAAATAATAGGGCCGTTGGGGAAACTATCATATAGAAGTGTTTTATGTTGTATGAATCTTTTGCCTCAGCAAATATTTGTGCTTACATTTGTGCCCATTGACCTACATGTCCCATCCAAATTGTAAATAGAGCCCAAGCTTAAGGCCTAAAGCAAAACAACAACCTTTGTAAGTAGAAAAAATAAGATAGGCAGAGCGGCTGGCGGAGGGGCAGCCCAAGACTGGTGCAGTCTCTACTCTCTACCCGGTATTAATGTACTCTGGGAGGTTTATATCAAAAAAAAAAAAAAAAAAAAACAGAGAAAAAAATTACTCTTGATGGATTAAACTCGGCACTGATGTATAATAAGTATTTTTTAGAAAAACCAGAAAGTGCCAGATAGGACAGAGTCAGGAAAACCCCCCAGGTATGAACTGGAAAAACTGGAAAAACCCATCTGGTATGTACCTCTAGTAAATATATTTGCAATTATAGTTAAAGTATATGAAGTTATTTATGATTTCTGAAATTATGTGGGCATATTTATAACTATGGTCAAATTAAGTGGGCATATATGCAAATTATCCAATTTTAAAATATACTTATAAATATTTATTTTAATTCTTGTATACCCATGAATTTTTAAACTTTTTTTATGCATCTGCGCCACTAGTAAGAGCAGCAACAGCTATAAGAATGGTAGTGTTATAAGTATTTTTATCTGCTAGTGGCTTCTTCTAGTATATGGAAACCCCAGTTTGCACAAACGGGGAAGACGAAAATAAAAAAATTATATATTTTTATATCTATTATTAACACGGAAATGTTTCTATGAAACTTTATTTCTGTGTAATCCTTTGGACTTTCAACACTTAGATATTTGAATAAAAATTCACTACATCTATTGTATTTAACATCACTTATATTATCATGGAAACCCTTTCATTTATTTAATATTAAAGTATATGGGTCTCATTTACAAACATGTAAAATCAATGTAATAAAATGATTTAATACTAAATATTAATTTTTTAAGAAGTATTTTCAATACGTAAATCATTTAAAATATCATTAATATATAGATAAATGATTCTATAAATTATTATTACATTCTAATATATATGTGAATAGATCTAAGAATTTTTCCTAACCTATGTGCGTATTGGATTTGAATGAAACTTAGTTTTATAACTAAACAAATGATGTTAAATATAATTAATTAATTGAATTTTCTATAGAGCATCAAAATTTTAAAATTTAAGAGGATTACATGGAACCACTTATATGTAATCTAGTTATCTAAAAGCAGATGGGGTTATAATATAAAGGAGCAATTTGTTTTTTGGCCCAAAAATGTATTTGTTTTTAATTTTTATTTTTATTTTTCTTTTGATAAAATTATTATTTTTGGTATATTTAATTCATACTATAAGTATTATCATTTTCATTTTTACAAGTAAATATAGCTTGTAAGCATGAGGGTGCAAATAAAAGTTTTCCTCTTGTTGTGAGAGTAGTTTTAGATTTCTCAATATTATGAAGATTAAACATGTACTAATTTGTAATATGGAATGGCTCCAAAAAAACTACAAAGGTCAAAAAACTAAACATCTTAACTCATTTATTTAGTTATATGATTGATTTTTACAAGTACATATAACCATAGATATAAGATGTGTTTAGAAAATAATAAAATTTTTAGATGAAAATTTTTTGAAATAAAAGAATATAATATTAATTATTTATTTTCAAATCAAATTCAGTCATTATATTTAACATAATAAAATAATCTATAACAGAAAAATTAAGATAAAATTTTCTCGGAAATAATATTTTAATTATTAAAACTTATATAGATAATCGAAATTTAATTTTATAATGTTAAAATTTAAATAAAATGCAAAAAATAGTTTAGGTATTAAAAATAAATTATGTATAATACATTTTTTGAAGTGCAACATAATACAACTTGTGCACAATATGATTCTCCACACACATGACCTCACCTCAACGAAAGGAGATGCAGGGAAAGAGAATAATGGGATGGAACATTGGGTTTGGTAGGATGCATCGCGACGGATTGTGTTGACATGCATCCCATCAAAATTTATTCTAAAATTGGTATTGATTTTAAAAAAATAAAAAATCGAGTTCATTTCAAGCCTAAATACATAAAATCAAGCTCATTTCTTTTCTAGTTATGCCTAAGTGCATCCATGTGCTCTTAGGCTAAATACACATAAGTGCATTTAACTTATTTTTTTGAATTTTTTTACATAATTGTTAATCTACGTGTATTTAATATGTGTATCAATTCTTACCATTTTTAAAAAAATTTAAATTTTTTTAATTTTTAAAAATCAGCAGCATTTTTAATAATCTCAAGTGCATGCGGTGTACAAAATAAGACTCCTTTCTTTTCCATACAAAAGCAATAAACACCTTTGCTTTTTTTTTTTTGATAAATAACACCCTTGCTTTAAAGAACAAAGGAAACGCACTTGGATACAAATACTTATTTTTTAATTTTTTAAAATTTTTTTACACAACTGTTAATTAAGTGTACTTAACATATATATCATTTTTACCATTTTTGGATATTTTTATATTTTTTGAATTTTTTAAAATTGGCCCCTTTTTGTAATTTTAAAATTACTAAAAATGTCATTGATTTTAAAAAAATCCAAAAATTTTAATTTTTTTAAAAATGGTAAAAATTGATGCACATGTTAAATATATTTAAATTAATAGTTATGTAAAAAAATTCAAAAAAATAAAAAAGGGTTAATTGCACTGATCGATTCCAAAAACATATTAATGTCTTAAACTTTTATCTATTCCCCTTTTAAGATTGACGGTTGTGATCAACTGGCTGATGGACGAAGTATTCAAATGTGGAAACTTTTGGCGGCACTGCATTTCCATATTCAACTGATAGACGAAGAGCATAACAAGAGGAAATTAAAAATGCATTGCCGCAGGTAGGGTATCCGATACTCCTTCATGGAAGCGCGCCAGGCGGATCTCCCGCACAAAATGTCTCTCTTTTTAGTTATTTACGGGCGCCTATACGAAATCATCGATCATGTGGGCTCGACTCTCGTGCATGAATCTTCCTTACAGCCGTCGTAAAAAATTGCACTGTCAGCTAGACCAGTATTGTCAGAACCGGACCGGACCGGCCGGTCCGACCGGTTCAACCGGGAACCGGACCTGTGTCCGGTTCGTTTATATGCGGTTCGGTTTAATTACATTAAACCGTAAGAACCGGCGAACCGGCGGTCGAATCGCACATCACGGTTCGACCGTATACAACCGGTTCAGCAGTTCCGCGGCAATCCCGTCATCTTCCGCAGTCCGCACCATCCAACCATCGTAGACTTCTGCCGTCGATGACAGGGGCAAAACTCCGGACGTGAGCGCAAAGGCTGACGGGCAACCGCCGATCGGAGCCGTGCTGCCAAGGCGCCGAGAAAAGCAGAATCGGCGATTGCCGACCTTAATCTGATCCGAGCGGCGGCGAGAGAAGCTGCTGCAGCTCTCATCGTCGATCAGTCAAATGATCTTCCGAATCAAAAAGATCCACAAGTTCTCTACTTTTGCTATATCAAACAAAGGCAAATGGGTCCTAAAATGAATGGATCCTCATCCGCTTGAATTTGGGTTTCGAATTTTATCGCAGATGGCCGGCAGTTGGATTTGGGGCGATGGAGTACCTGAAATGGTGCTCTGGTGGTGCACGGTCGTTCGGTGTTCTTGCCGTGCATTTAAATCCGAATTTAAATATTAATTATTTGATAAATAATTTCAATAATATCATATATCATCTTAGTTTAATTCACTTTATTCTTTTATTTAATTTGTCTAAATACAATAATATCCTTTGTTCCCCGTATTTTAAAAGATAATTGGTCATATATGTATGATTTTTCCAATTAAATAATTTTATAAATTTGCCCAAATTATATTAATAAGCTAATAAACATTTCAACATTAAAATTTTCTAGCCTATTAATTCATAATTTTATATTTTCAAAAAAAAATTGCAAAATGACCCGTTTTATAGCAAAATTAAAGATTTTATGAAAAATATAATTTTTACTATATTTCACATAAAATCTATATTTAATTAACATTTTTATACTCAAAAAGTGTGAATTTAATATGAAATTATAATATTATATGAAGATTTTTAGAATTATCAGAAAACACAAATAATATATATGTATGTGTGATTGCTACGGCCTACCCCCATCCCTACTGCAGCCTGCTCCTGTCACTCCTACATGTTTTATACTTATATTGTTGTTTTTAAAATCTAACATATATATTTAGGATTTATGAAAATATAATTTTATCAATGTATTTATTGAAAATTTAAAAATAATTTAATATTTATGACGTCATAAATATATCATGCTGACGTCACCGGTTCGAACCGGTTTGTTTAACCGGTCGAACCGGTTCGAACCAGACCAGTTCCTTTACCGGTTCAATCACCGGTTCGGTTCTGACAACATTGAGCTAGACGCGAGAAGAAAACAAAGGGCACCTTCTTTTTTTTTTTCTCCCGCTGAGAGGTAACAAAGGTCACATTTGTTAACGTTGAAGGGTGGGAAACGAGAACGGAGTTCCCACATCTTATTGGGATTTCCTTAAAAAAATCATTTTTTAAAATTTTTCGAAAAGGTTTTTTTTGCAAATATGTCTATAGCATTTGATTAATATTGCATTTGTGTCCCTAAGTTTATCAATATTGCAAATATGCTCACAAAATTTGTATGAAATTAAAAGTCTGTCCATTTTGTTATGACATAGTTAAATTTTTTTTTATAAAATGACGATAATATCCTTTAAGCCAAGTGATACACTTACCATTTTTGCAATTTTTATAAGCATATTTGCAAAAAAACCTAAAATAATTAGGTATGTAAAAATATAAAAAATAATGAAAAAGCAAATATAGCTACACTATTTGAAAATTTGCAAGTGTATCACTTAGCTTAAAGGGAATTATCGTTATTTTACATAAAATTCTAACGGGTTTCTAACGAAAGGGACACGCTTGCAAATTTATGCAAAATTTATAGGCATATTTACAATATAAACAAACTTAAGGAAGTGAATGCAATATTGGTCATTGTAGTTATATGTGCAAAAATTCCTTTTAAAAATCTAAGCACATATAGTATTTAAAACATGATTTTGACTGTTCGTAATGAAAATTTAAAACATCATATGCTAGTGTGAACTTAAAGAAGTAAATTATATATAATATAATTTTTTTAGTACCACAACTGTGAAAAATAACTTATGCTTTATAGGATACTCCGCTTTAAAGAACTTAAACAATGTCTTAAACTTTCTTGTTTTAGTTACTCTCTTTTGAGATAATTCCTTTTATACCCATAACAATTGTACATAATTTTTAATATATTCACAACATTTCATAAATTTCTTTTATACCCATAACATTTCACCATAAATTCCTTCATACCCGCGTTGTTAAAACTACCGTTATCTATCTCATTGAAAAGACGATTTTGCCTTTTTAAATTTTTTTCTAATTAAAATAGATCGACCTTAATATGACTTTCAAGTTATTTAATATCTTGTATAAATGATTTACTACCATCAATTGAGTATGTTAAGGTTAAATTATCTCAAGTAAAAAATTTTAAATTGGCAAAATCGTCTTTTCAATGGGATAAATAATGATAGTTTTAACTGTATGTGTATGAGAGTAATTTAGGGTAAAATATTACGGGTATAAAAGAATTATAGGTATATTAAAACTATGTGCAATTGTTATGGGCACAGGAGAGAATCATCCTTCTCCTTTTAAGATTGATGGTTGCGATCACTTGGCTGATCGACGGAGTGTTCAAAGTTGAAATTAATGAAGCGCGTTCGCTCAATTGCAGCCAGAACTCCCGCTGTCTTCTTTTTTACTTATGCTCACCAATTCGAATATTCCTCGGACTGTTCCAAGGCTGCTTTGGTGAGACGAATACAGGGAAGATGGAGCTGTGAAGGTTCTCGTGGCGTAATAAAAATCATGAACTGTTGTATTCGAACCGTTGTCGCACTGTTTTAATCCACTTCCGAAGAAAGGGACACCGAGCACAAGCGTTGGCATTGCTGACACGTGACCGTCCAATCAATTTGGTAATACTGTACAAATTAGGGGTGTAAATCGGGTCGGGTTGACTCGGGTTGGGACAAATACAACCCTAACCCACCTTGTAAAATTCCAACCCAACCCTACTTTCAACCCTACTTTTCACATCTTAACCCAACCCTATTTCAACCCACCTCAAATCGGTTCGGTTCGGGTTAGAAATCGGGCTAATAGATTACACATATTATCAATGCTAGTTAAGTTTTTGTTCACCCAAATTTCTAAAATAACAAAAACAATGATAATTGTAAAAACAATAAGTACTAATAAAAGTTCTACGTACCTTAAAAGTGGAATTAAAAAAATTAAAATAGTTAGTGTCATGTGATATTTATGAGTAATGACTATGAGTAAAACCCATTGAGACATGATCAAATGGGTTAATTTAATATATATGGCAACCAACGTAATGCATAAAAAACCCAAATCCAACCGTTGCCACTAGTCTATCGTACAAGCCTATTGCTACTGCCTTTTATGGTTGCCCACATAACTTGATTCAGAGGCGGACACTTACTCAAGAAGCATAAAATCCACAAAGTACACTTATTTGAACAAACATGAAATCCATAAAAAAGAAGTCATTGTCCAACCCATAAAATGTTGTGACCCACTAAATTAATTAATTCATATAGTTATTCTCAATGAGTAATTGGAAAACAAAATTCCTAATTCTTTTTTTAAAATTTTTGTGTAATCAAATAACAAAGGTTAACAATATTTATATTTGTTTTCCAATTTCCACCTAATTAGATTAATAATAATAATAATAATAATAATAATAATAATAATAATAATAATAATAGATAAATTGGGTTACTTGTTTGTATTTTAATTCATGTCTCAAAATCCCGATGCTAGACACTATAAAATCTGAAAGCAACATTGACTACCTTCCTAATAAGTAGCAACAGTCCCGCTGCATGTTCATCTGCATCCCATTCAGAAATTATATATGGGGTAATCCCGACCATCCATCTTGTTGTTCTTGGATTAACCAGGTTTATTTTCTTACAACACGAAAAACAGAATTGATAATTTATACGTAATGTATAGGATGATACCAAGCAAGGAAGGAATGCATTGATTTTTTCCACGTGCCATTTCTCGTCCTTTAGTAAAAAGTATTATTTATTTTATCTCTATTATTCTATTTTCCATCATTAGTTAACGTTGTATCCCATTTTCCCACCGTTGTATATTTACTCTCTTCTGTTCACCCCTCCACTTGTACCTCCCTCAGCCACAAACGTTAACAACTTAACATTGCCCATTGAAGTCTATCAGCAATGCGCAGTAACGGACTGTAACCCCTTGACAGAGCAATCATCAAAATGCAGTTTCAGATTCAGTATAATATGTTATGCCAAATCCAAAAAGGACTGAGAGAAAGGAAATTCAACCACGGAAAAATATCAAAATCCCAGATGCACCAAAACGATTTGTCGCAGCGGGTTTAAATGAGATTAAAACCAAGAAGCGTACCTGGAAATTGCTGAGAGAAGAAATCCAGGCGTCAACTCCTCTCCTCAGCAGCACGCCAGCACGATTTGCAGGTCGCAGGCTCGCAGCCAGGCAGCCGAGCGTACCCGGAAATTGCTGAGAAGAGAAATCCAGGCGTCAACTCTGTCCTCAGCAGCACGCCAGGATTTGCAGGTCGCACCGTCGCAGGCTCGCAGCCGGGCAGCCGAGCACGATTTCTTCAGCGGCAGATTTGCAGCCGATGACCGACGTTGACTTCGCAGTCGGCAGAGGCGGGTGGGCGCGATTTGCAGGGGACGCCGCGACAGAGGGGCAGAGGGCTGGCAAATGGAAATTTCGGTGTAGGGACTAGGGTTTACTCTTTTACATTTAAATCAATTATAAGGGGGGCAGGTCGGGTCGGGTTGACCGACCCCTAACCCAAGTCAACCCGATTTTGAAAATCGGGTCGGGTTGAACCCGATTTTCAAAAACCGAAATTGCAAAATCTCAACCCAACCATGTTAAAAATCGGGCCGGGTTGATGCGGTCTCGGGTTTAACCCGACCCAATTTACACCCCTAGTACAAATTAGTCGCTCTTCGACGGCATAAACAGTCCAAATCCCCGTTGAATCCCACAAATGATTAAAAATTTAGAATAAGAAAGTGATGAACGTGCAATCTTATCATCACATATTTCACTTGTCACATGCTTGTAAAATATTTTCCCATGATTTTACGTAGACTTTTATGAATTCTTTTAGGGTCGGTTGGATTGAAAATAAAATTTTTGGACAAAAACTTTTCTAAGCAGAAGTTATTAAGTTGGCAGAAAAATAATGTGACATGATAAAAATAATATGATGAAAACTTTTCAAAGTAGAGTGCGTTTTAAAAATGATAAAACTTTTGATAAAAAAAATATTTGGATAAAAAATTTTGAATTAAGAGAAAATGATGTGATATGATAAAATTAATGATAATGAGCAAAAAACAATAAGGGTGTGTTTGGCAATGAATAAAAATTGTCGAGTTAAAACTTTTCAATCTTCACAACTACCCTATTTTTTAATCATTTTTTCACATTTTTTGTGCAACTACCTTACTTTTCAATTATTTCTACATAATTACCCACACAACTAATTTATCTATCTCAACTTTATTCTATTTATGCCTCATCATTACCTATATCATATCACATTATTTGACAACTTCTACTCTCTACAACTTTTGATGAAAAATTGTATCCATTCTCATACATATCCTAAAGTTAAAATAGACAGGTTAATTATATAGGTAATTATATAGAAATAATTAAAAAGTAGGATTGTTATAAAGTGGAAAGTTGAAAAATTTTATGCTTTGCTAAACATGCCCTTCATCTCTTTACACATATTCTTTTATAAATAATATGACATTTTAATTATTTAATAATTTTAGAAATTTCAAATTTATCTTTATATTTCAATATTTTTCTCATACTTATACTTTTTGTTCTATTTTTATTTATATCATACTATACCATTCACTTTTTTTAAAAAAATATTTTCTTTTTAAAATCCCATCCAATACCACCGTAAACACGTTGATAAATACTATCAAAGTAGGGATGTTAATGGTCATGGTTAACTCGCTCGTCCAACCCGTTTATAAATGGATTTGGGTTAAAATTTTTGAATAATCGGATTATTATCCATCAACCCGTTTAGCTATTTAATTAAATAAGCAGATTAATGTTTAGATTTTATAAGTTGTTTAATAACCAATTTAACCCATATAACTTGTTCAACCCATTTAACCTTTTCAGTTTATTTAACTCATTAAAGTTATATATATACACATACATATGAGAACCTTTCCCATGTAGTAAAACTGCACCATAATTAACGGTACATTTGTCCAAAAATGGGCCCTAAATATACTTAAATATATTGACATTTTATACAATCATTTATCCATGTATAAATTTTATAGCAAATGATTTACATGTTGAAAAAATAACTTTAAATCTATTATTTACATCAAACTATTTTATTATATTGAATTTGCATCATTTTCAGATTGGGTCCATACACATATCCAATTGGGGTGAAAATTAGTATAGTAATAGAATACAAAATTCTAAATACAATGAATGAAGTAGATTATAATTTTATGATCATATTGGGCCTGTTTTAAGATAATTGCACCGTAATTATGGCGCAGTGAAGCTGCACTTGAATATTTCTATCCATCTTTACATATATCGGAATTTATTCATGTGCATTCAGACTGCACGTGAATTACCCTGTAGACGCCTCATCTGCCCATTCATTTCAGTGGGTAAAATCTACGCCGCTTGTTCCATTATGCGTGAATGTGTAGAGGGAGAATGCATTTTCCCGCTCATTCCTCCCATTTTGAAAACGGAGACGCCATTACTGCTGCTGTTGCTGCCGCCGCTCCTCCAAAATCTCCTTTTCCATCGATTTCTCCTTCTTCGTCGAGATTTCGAAGTTCCCCGTCGATTCCGAAGTTTTGCGATGACGGAAACTGTTGGTTTCGAAGTTCTGTTATCGATTCCAAAGTTCTACTTCGATGGAAGACACAACATTTATTTTCATGCAGATTGTCTTCTCCGAAAATCCGCATGTGGATTATGAATTCGCATGCGGATTTTCGGAGAAGACAACCCCTTCCGTCGACGCAGAACTTCAGAATCGATCACAGAACCGACGGAGAACTTCGAAATCTCGACAGAGATCTTCAAAATCTCGACGGAGAAGGAGATTTGGGAGCAGCAGCAGTAGCAGCAGCAGCGTCGTCGTCTCCGTTTTCAAAATGGGATGGATGAGCGGGAAACTGTATTCTCCGAATTTTTGGGCGCGTGTACGTGCAATCTCATTCGGCTCGCCGACTCCCTCTACCGCACAATGGAACAAGCGGCGCAGATTTCACCCACTGAAATGAACGGGCGGATGGGGCGTCTGCAGGGTAATTCGCGTGCAATCCGAGTGCACATGAATAAATCCCATATATATATATGTGTAGACCCTTCGATTATTTTTCTTCTCTAAGTCTTTCTTTCATCACATAATTTTCATTTTTCAACTGCTTACAAAATTTTATTTTTCTATTACTATCCTATTTTTATTTTTCTTGTGCTTAAAATACTTACTTGTCTTTCACTATGAGATATGCTTTACGGTTGTCTAGTATACAATTCATTAAAAACCCGCCAATTTATTTATTAAATAGGTTATAAATAAATTAGGGTTGAAAATTTTAAATAAATTAATAAATAAATTAAGATTAAAAAATTTTAAATAAATTAATATTAATATTAATATTAAATTTAAATCCGTACAATTCGATCCGTTAGGCTGCGTGTAAAAAGGATGTCATTGGCTCTTCTCATCCGGATAAGATTGCATTGAAGCTAAGTACTGTTTAATTCTGACGTTATGTACTGCGTGATAAGCCTGCATTGCAGTACCGTGGCTGCCAGCTGCCTGGTTCCTAGGCGTGCCTGACTCACGTTCCTTCTTCAAGCCAGAGAAGACTGCCCGGAAGTCAGCTGGGCAGATAACTGATGAAATCCCGGGCATGTTACAATACTCAGTGGGCGTTTGGTAAGTGTGGGTCCGGGGTTATTTATATTTTTTAATTACTTTTCTTTTTAACTACAATATTTATTTTAACTTTACTTATATTATTTTATATCAATATATCATTCTCAGACGATATTATTTCTTACTCGCGCCTCATCCTACAATCCTATCAATATTAGTCATTTTTTAGAGGGACGGTTGTCCTCCCCATTTTCCTATCGATCATTTTTTTTATTTAATAACTATATTTTTTCAATTTCACCGGTACATTGTAATTATTTTTCTTTACAACTATAACTCTAACAACAGTATTTATTTTAACTTTACTTATTTATTTTATATCAATCACATAAATCTCAAAATATTTTATTTTCTATTCTCCACCTTGTTCCATAATCCCAAAAAATACAAATTACCAAATGTCCCCTCAATGATATATTGTTTTTCCAAGTTGATACAAATTACAAGACAGAAAAAGAAGAAAAAGCATCAACTATGCACATTTTATTTACATTCGCTTGTATACGTGACACAAAATACTATTACTGAAAAATCCACTTGTGGCATAAGAGGTACAAGCTTTTAGTCCAAGGTTGTGTTTGGCTGGAATTAAAATCTTTCAACAAAAATTTTTTCATTTAAAATTTTTTATTCCCCTCAACTATCTTATTTTTAATTATATTTTACATCTTTCTATACAACTGTATATTTTATTTTTTAATTATTTGTAGACAACTATATGTACAATTGACATATCTATTTTAATTTTATTATCTTTACTCTTTATTGTTACTCTATCATGTCACATATATTTTTTTTATTTAAAATTTTTACACTAAAAATTTTTCTTGAAAAGTTTTATCGCTTCTAATACACACTGTTAGTATGATTTTTCTTTTTTCCTTTACAAATATTTGATTTTTCTTTTTTTTTCACAAATTAGTATGTTGTGCATGTTATTTGTAGATAACACGGTTCTAATAGATAAAATTAGAAAAAGACTAAATTTGAAATTGAATAGGTGAATAGATGCTTTAAAATTTAATAGTTTTAGAATTAGTCACACAAAAATTGAATATATGAAATATAATTAAAATAATAATGAGAACTTGAATGAGGAACCAATTAAGATTTCAAATCAAGTAGTAAAAATAACTAATCACTTTCGGTATTTAAGTTCTCTAGTTCAAGAGAACAGAAAAATTGAGAAAAATATAATACATAAAATTCAAGTAGGATGGAAGAAAAGGAGAAGTGCATTAGAAATTTTTGTGATTGTTGATTTATAATAAAATTAAGAGGAAAATTTAGCAAGACTGCAATTAGACTTGATATGCTTTATGGGACAAAATGATAGACAGCTAAAGAACATCATATGCACAGAATGAACATAGAGAAAATGAGAATGTTACGGTGAATGACTGGATAAAATAAGAAAATATAAAAATATAAATTAAATAACACGAGAAAATCTAAATGTGAGACAAATAGGTAATAAAATAAGAAAAAACAGATTAAAATGGTTTGATCATATTAAAAGGATACCTAAAATAGCACTTGTTAGGAGAATAAGGTCTATCTAAGTAAAAACGGTAGGAGAATGAGTGAAAGACTCAAAAAAATGGATAAAAATAGTTAAATAAAATTTGGAAATATTATAAATTACTAAAAATTTAGTCTAACACCTCAAAAATAGTGCAATATGGTCATCGAATAAAATCTATCCAAGTAAAATTTTAAGCATTTTCTAATGCCCGACCAAACTGTGGAGACCAAGTAAAATGTTTCTTTAGTCCAAGAGAACAGAAAAATTAAGAAAAATTTAAAAATATTATAAATTACTGAAAATTTAGTCTTATGTCTCAAAAATAGCGCAATATGGTCATGAAAAATGACTTAGGATGATAAGGAAGAAGGAGAGGAAAAAATTAAGTCCGTGATTTTTTAAAAGAATTTCTATAACCAACTTGCATCATCAAGTCCAACACATAAAAAAAAGGAACTTACATAATCAAGAAAAGGAGGCCAAAGCCTCTGTAGAAACATTACACGCACTAGAATTCAACACCCGGAGATAGCTGGGCCAGCAGCTACGCATTTTTGTAATCGTAGGCCAAACTGATCTACGTCCCTACCAAAAATGGTTATAAAAATAAAGCTCTGGCCAGTTCGTGGTGCATTCACTAGCCAATAATAGCAGAGCAGCATGAAGCAAATCATCATGGGCATTAAGAGGCTGTGCAGCAGCAGCATCAGTAGCCTCCTCAGCCACCCTGAGATCCTTGTAGCTATTGCATGTTTCCTCTTCCTTCGCACCTTTACAAGCCACTCGATATAAAAGGCCCCTTTAATCAATTGGCCCCTCCTTGGCATGCTTCCCCAAGTCTTCATCAACATCCACCGGCTGCATGATTGGACCACCCATATTCTCCGACTGAGTGGCTGCACCATCGTCTTCCGTGGCCCGTGCTTCACCGACATGGACATTTTGGGCACATGCGATCCAGCCAACGTCTACCACATCATGTGCACCAACTTCTCCAACTATCCCAAAGGCCCGCAGTTGGCTAGAATTTTAGATGTTTTCGGAGATGGGATCATCACCACCGATTCCAACTTGTGGAAGCTTCAAAGTAAAATGGGCCATTCCGTTATGCACGGCGTGGACTTGTGTCGCTTGGTGGCGAAGAGCGGCTGTGAGAAAGTGGAGAAGGGGCTTCTGCCTGTCCTCCACCACATGCTTCAACGTAGGGAAGCCTTCGATCTGCAGGCCCTGTTTCAAAGATTCACATTCGACGTTTTGTCTTCGGCCATGATCCTGCCTCTCTTTCTTTGAGCCTGTTAGAATTATACTCCTATAAGGTGCAAATTAAAGAAATCTATATATGGACTTAAACAAGCTTCCCGACAGTGGTATTTAAAGTTCAACAAAGTTATCACTTCCTTTGGATTTACAGAAAACATTGGTGACCAATGTATATATCTGAAGTTGAGTGGGAGCAAGTTTATATTTCTAATTCTATATGTAGATGATATTTTGCTTGCTACTAATTATTTAAGTCTTTTACATAACACTAAAAGTTTTCTTTCTGAACATTTTGATATGAAAGATATGGGTGAGGCATCATGTGTTATAGGAATTGAGGTCCATCGAAATAGGCCTAAAAGACTTTTAGGGTTATCACAGAGGGCATATATCAATAAAATTTTAGAAAGATTCCAAATGTCCAATTGCTCATCATGTGAAGTGTCAATCTTTAAAGGTCAAAAATATGGTCTGCATCAGTGTCCACAGAATGAGATTGAGAAACAGGAAATGAAGTCCATCCCATATGCTTCTGCTTTTGGGAGCATGATGTATGTGCAAGTTTGCACACGACCTGACATCAGTTATGCAATGGGATTACTTGGAAGATATCAAAGCAATTCAGGAATGGAACATTGGAAAGCAGTAAAGAAAGTAATGAGATATCTCCAAGGGGCTAAAGATTATGAGCTCACGTATGCAAAAACTAATCAATTAGAAGTGATCGGTTACACAGATTCAGATTATGCTGATTGTCAGACAGCAGAAGATCCACATCAGACTATGTTTTCTTATTAGCCGGTGGAGCAGTTTCATGGAAGAGTGGGAGATAAAATCGTGTAGTTGACTCTACCATGGAAGCTGAATTTGTTGGCTGTAATGAAGCATCCTCACATGCACTTTGGCTGAGGAAATTTATCTCAGAGCTTAAAATTATGGATTCTATCTCTAGGCCTCTGAGAATCAGTTGTGACAATTCATCAGCGATTAGCTTCTCCAATTATAGAAGGATTACTGGCGCTAACAAGCATATTGATGCTAAGTTTATGTCAGTACAAGAAAGGATTAATGATCATCTGATATCGATTAGTTTTGTTGGTACTGCTGACATGATTGCTGATCCCATGACTAAGGCCCTGGCGCCTAAGGTCTTCTCTGGACATGTAAGAAATATGGGTCTTGTTAAGTGGGACAGTTATTGATGTAATTGATACATTTTGAGATCTCATGTTGGATGATTATTTTCTTTTGTTTCATTATGGTATTTTGTTGACAATTTTATGTGATTTGGAAACAAAAGATTTTATCTATGTGGGACATTAAAATCACATAATTGTAAATCTGCCATTAAGAACTTAGTTAAGTAAGTTTGTTAATATCGTGATGCATAGAAGGAATTATGTTATATATTGCATATAACCGCCATGATCCATATTGACAAATTTTTCTTAACTTAAGTATTAAAGTTGGTTTGCGTATGTAATGACTGGGCATATTTTTCAAATGAGTGCACTCGTCCGGTAATTTTTTTTTTCAAATGTTAAATCCAAGGATTGTATTTTAAGTATAATTTTCTTTTTCTTTCTTAAATTTTATTTTAATTAGGCCAAGTGGGAGATTGTTAGAATTATACTCCTATAAGGTGTCCTAATTAAATAATAAGTCTTGAATTTAAAGAAAGCCCAGCGTATCTGAGATGCGTACGCAATCCAAGTCCTGGTAGAACTACACTTCTACTAAGAGTCATGATGGGAAGGGCTCTATATAAAGAGGAGTCTAGGTCCCTCTCTCACACGTTTACATCACAAGTGGTTCCTATCTACCGCTAGTATTATAGGGAGAAGTGTTGAGGGAGAAGACCTCGTACTCTACTCGGTCTACAGGTGGAATCTACACACACATGGATTCATGTACGCTTCCGCATCACATGATTTCCAATAGAGCCTTCCCGATGTTTCATTCTCCAAAGCCATGGACGATGCTATGTAAGCTATTCTACTCTGCCACGCCATGCCGGAAAGCTAGTGGATGCTGCTATGGTGGCTGAACGTCGGACCTGAGAAGAAATTGACGGAAGCTAAGAAAACCATCGACTGTTTCATCCACCGGCAGATATCGAGAACGAGAGAGGCATTGAGCCGATGCAAAAGCGAGATGAAAGAGACGACGACAGACGCATACATGACCGGCAACATAATAGCAACATACATTAGCTACCCGTCCGATGCTGATGAAACTGGGATTTCAAAGACTAATAAATTCCTCAGAGACTCTGCTGTGAATTTCTTGCTTGGGGGCAAAGACACCACGAGTGCTGCTCTCACGTGGTTCTTCTGGCTCGTCTGCGAGAACCCAAGAGTCGAAATAAACATATTAGAAGAGCTGAAAGCGATTGGCTCTTTTTCCAAAAAGCAACAAGCTTTGGACCCATCCGATCATGAGCAAATTAAAATCCAGCAGTTTTTGATGAGGAGGATCTCAGTGGTTTGGTTTACCTACATGCAGCCTTGTGTGAGACCCTACGACTATTCCCGTCTGTTCCGTTCGAACACAAATTCCTCGTCCATGACGATGTTCTTCCAACCGGCCATACAGTTCGCTCCAACACCAAGATCTTACTCTCTCTCTCTCTCTCTCTCTCTCTTTGCTTGGAATTCAAGCCTGAGAGATGGATTTCAGAGCAAGGGAAACTCAAGTATCATCCAGCCTTCAAGTTCACGGCATTCAACGCCGGACTGCGACTTTGTTTAGGCAAAGACATTGCCTTCACTCAAATGAAGCTTGTGGCGACTGCTCTGCTCGACAACTTCCATGTTGAAGTGGTAGCCAACCACCCAGTGAAGTCCACAAACTCCATAATCCTTCATGCAAAGTTTTGCATGAACTAATGGTCAAGATTCGAAAAAGGTTTGCTAGCTAGTCAACGGCACGAGCGGATCATGTTGTGATGTGCAATAACATCGCTATATATGTATGGTTGGGTTGTCGTGCTGCTTTAACATCTTAGCCGAAATGTTTTCTTGCTCTTTTTTTTCGTTTTAATGAATGCCTCGCCTAGGGGTTTAAATTAGAAATGTACACTTCTTTACTGACTCAAGCTAAACATTTATTTTTTTGCTAGTTTGAGCAGGTAAAGAAGTGTACATTTATTTTTGCTAGCTTGAGTCACTAAAAAGGTGCACATTTCTTTTTCCACTAGCTTGAGTTGGTAAAGTAGTCTACATTTCTAATTTAAACCTTTGTAAGCGAGGCTTTCTCTTCTCCTATATATAGTTACTGTTTTTCTCTTGATGAGACCGTAGTAATTGTAATACCCAACTTAATTAATAGTAGAAGTTAAATTCTAAGGATGGATTTTAAAGAATAAAGTAAATTTCAATGGGTGATTTGTAAATACATTCATTTAGTTTGTTATAATTGCAAATATATCCACATAGTTTCATAAATTATAAATAATTTCGATATGGTTTGACTATAATCACAAATTTACTCACATCGTTATGATACTATTGTTACATTGTTACGGCATAGGTATATTTGTAAAGATATACAAACTACATGGGTATACAGATAATTACAAAAATCAAATTGACATATTTAGCTTTTACAAATATATATGTAATTTGCATATTTTTGCAAATATATCCGCGCAGTAATATCACAATAACAACGTCATAATGGCATAAGTATATTTCCAATTATAGTTAAATTATGTGGGGTTATTTGTGATTTCTGAAACTACGTGGATATATTTACAATTATGGCCAAATTGTTTTGATAGAATTATGGTCAAATTAAGTAGGAAAATTTGTAAATTACCTAATTTTAAAATATACCCTCAATTTTTTTTTTTAATTCCTCGTATATTTATGGATGTTTAAAATTTTCTTATATATCTGGGCGATTAGCAACAACTGCAACAACATTGTAATAGTAGTGAAATAACTATTTTACTTGCTAGTGGTTTCTTTTGTAACATGAAAACCTTAGTTGGCACAGAGCCGGAAATGCGTATATGTAAAATTTATATATTTTTACATGTGTTATGATATTAAAAGAGCAACCATGTTTTTGGCACAAATATGTATTTGTTTTTAATTTTTAATTTTCTTTTTATAAAATTATTATTTTAGATTTATCTACTTCATATCATAAGTTTTATCTTATTTTTACCAGTACATATAACTATAGATATCGCAAGTAATCCCGTACAAAACATCCCAAAAAAAAGAACGAAAGTCTAAAAAAAGAACATCTCAACTCATTTATTTATGGCTAAATGACCTTTTCTGATTTCAGGCTAGTCCAAAAATATATTTTTTTGTTTTTAAATTTTTTTATAAAAATATTAATTTAGTTATATTTAATCTATAAATTAAGTTTTACCATTTTTGGATATATATTTGTTTTTAATTTTTAGAAATAGGGGTATTTGAGTCATTTTAAATTATCTAACATGACTCAAATACTCCTGTTTTTAAAAATATGAAATAAATATATACATATATAAAAAAATAAATGCTCCTATTTGTAAAAATCTAAAATAAATATATACATATATCCAAAAATAGTAATTTAACATGACTTCAATACCCTTATTTTTAAAAATCCAAAATAAATATATACGTATATAAAAAAAATGATAAAACTTGATTTATAGATTAAATACAACTAGATTAACATGTTTATAATTTTTTTAAAAAATAAAAGAAAACGTGTTTTTGGAAAGGTTCGTCTGAAAAGATCACAACTCTTATTACGCATATGACTGATTTTTACAGGTACATGTAACTGCAGATATGGTAAGTAAGAAGAGGAGTGATCCTATTAGCCCGGACTAAGTAAATACCTCACTTAGCCCACCTCAAAAATCCTATTTAAAACAATTTTTTTAAATCTTTTTCTTGGTGCACTTGTTTGTCTAAGTGTATTTAATATATAAATCAAGTTTTACCATTTTTGGATATGTGTATATATATTTTTAAAAATAAGGGTATTTTAAATATATATATACACATAGATGTTTAAAAATCTTAAAAAAATAGATAAATATATTCAAAAATGGTAAAACTTGGTGTATATGTTAAATATACTTAGACAACAAAGTGCACGAAGAAAAAAATAAAAAAGATTATTATAAATAAATTTTTTAAGATAAACTAAATGGAGTATTTACTTTGCCCCAGCAGGATCACTCCTCATGTAAGAAATCCCTTAGAAGCAACCACCATCAGCGAGATGGAAGTCGTCGGGGAGAGCGAAGTGGCTGAAGAGGACGCACGTGCGCCAATGCCCGTGCATTGAGCCATTGACCAAGCGCCGTGCGTCCTGCCATTTTCCAGGTGCAAAAGTGAAAGCTCAAAACCAAAAACCAGCGGGTGTACTGAGTCTGGAAGAGCGATGCTGCTGCCTTGTTTATGTAAGCCAAGGTAAAAAAAAAAAGTATTTAAATATAATTTAAAATGACTTAAATACCTCTGATTTTATAACATCATAAAACTTTAGTATGTGGATCTACGCGATTTTTTAAATTTATACATTTTTAGAAGATAAAGCCTTCATATAACTCAAATTAATATAATTTTCACCTCTAATTAAAACGTATAGCGCAAAATACAATTCTAGCAGTGTAAACATCGCAAAATGCAACCAACATCATCAAATGAACCAGATGGCCTCAAAGGTACGTAATATGGCCACACAAGTTGAACTCGTTTATGGTACATACTATGTAATATTTTTTATTTTAACAATGCCATTTACATATACTGATTATTTTTATTATTTACTATATTGTAAAATAATATTACAATAAATAGGATTAATTCTGAATATGACTACAAATTCGTAGAAATTTGAAAGATAATTACAAATTGAAAGGATTTAAAGCCAAACAAATATTAAATGTTGAATCTTTTTTTTTTCTCTGGAGTATTTAAATGTTGAATCTTAGTTGCAAATGCAGATGCAGTTTGAATATGCAGTCCTACCACAGTTGGCGTAATTGCAAACTATTATATGAATGTCCAGTATCCATAGACTAATTACAAAATCTTGCACAATTGGTCTTATTGCAAACAAAAAAAAAGAAGAAAAGAAAAAAGAGCAGGAACATTTCACTCCAAAGTTGGGTGCAACATCAGGTGTGTTATTTAAATAAGGAAGAGTTATCCTGCTAGTCCATGCTAAGCAAATGCTCGGCTTAGCCCACTTCGAAAAATTTATTTACAATAATTGTTTTACTTTTTTCATACACTTGTTTATCTAAGTGTATTTAATATATAAATTAAATTTTACTATTTTTAGCTATATGTTTATATTTTTTGAGATTTTTAAACATCTATGTGTACATATGTATTTAAAAAATCCTTATTTTAAAAATCTAAAAAAACATTTATATTTTTTGAGATTTTTAAACAGCTATTTGTGTATATATATTTAAAATATCCTTATTTTAAAAATCTTAAAAATATATACGTATATAAAAAAATGATAAACTTGGTTTATAGGTTAAATACACTTAAATAAATAAGTATACAGAAATAAAAGCAAAAAAGGTTGTTATAAATAAGTTTTTTGAGGTGAGCTAAGTGGAATATTTGCTTAGCTCGAACAAACGAGATGATTTCTTTTAAATAGGTACTAGATAAACAATAGAATTTTTTTTGGGTATATGAAATAGAGTAGCTTCTTTGAAAAATAGTTAGAAAGAGATGCTAAATTATTTTTTCTTTTCTTTTCTTCTCATTTTTGACTAATGTGAGTTGTAACTATCTCAATAATCTTAGTTAATGTGCTTTTCTTGTTATTATTCTGTTGTTTTAATTGTTATTTTCATTTGTTACATCTAAAAAGTTTAGATGTTTTACTTTGAGCTCTCAACGATTCCATATAATCTCTTGATTTTTATGTTGTCAAAGATTAATTTAAAATTAAATCCATTTATTATATTTGACATTACTTTTTAGTTAGGAGACTAAGTGTCATCCTAATTAAATATGTGCATGGGCTACATTTGCTCAAAAATACATATATTATTCATGTATAAATTAAAACAATTCTTAGTTTAATTTAGATATGTATTAGAATATAATAATACTTTATAAAATTATTTATTCATATAATGCTATTATTTTAGATTGTTTAGATATTCAAAATATTATTTTAAAATTGATACTTAGTATTAAATTATTTTATTATGTTAACTTTGTACATTTGTTGATGAGGGCCATACATAGTGATACGAGATAAATGAAACAAAGTCAATAATAATACAAATGATGATGTTAAATATAATAAATTGAGTAAATTTTAATTAATTATTAAGATATTAAGGGTCTGTTTGTTGACACCTAAAACTTTTGAAACTATAAGTTTTCAATATAAAAATTTTCACTCTCCATAATTATTCTATTTTTAAATATTTCTTCACTCTTTTATACACAATAACCCTACTTTTCAATTGCTTATATACAACTACTTATACATTTATCTCATCTATTTTAGCCTTATTCTTTCTACTCTTCATCATGATCTCTATCACATTATATTATTTTTTCACATTTCAAAAACTTATCAGTAAAAGTTTATCAACTTTCAAATATATCCTAAAAATAAAAGAAAATATATAGAAAATTAGTTTCATAGAAACGTTCTTATGTGATCTTATTTGGTTTATTTTAGTTATTGGTATGGTTATTTTATTTCCTCATTTTTACTTCATTTTCCCAACATCCATATTTTTACCTCTTGTGTCCATTACTGGTGTACACATTATAGATAAATTAACTTTAGAAAATGATTTAGTGCACTCATATGCACTTAACTTTAGTGCACTAAGTGCAATCCACAATTTTTTTTAAAAAACATTTTCATATATTTATATGGGCCCAAGCGTGAATATCTCATGTATATAAATTTTGCACATTCATCATTATTTATAACATTTATTTTGAATTTTAAATTAAAAAACAAGGCATTTCATTTTTTAGAATTTTAAATTCAAATGAAATATTTAGAACATGAAAAATATAAAACTATATATATGAGGTACTCATGCTTAGGCTCACATATGAATTTCAAAAAAAAATTAAAAAATTAAAAAAGAATTATGAACTCAGGTGCACTTAAGCTAAGTATACCTAGTGTACCAAATTTGAGTCCATTAATCCCACTTACAATCCACAAATAAAAAAGAGAACAAGATTATTACTTACTCATCCTTATAGATTCAATAGTGGAAATCCACCAATCATCATTGTAGTAAAAATAAATAGCGTTACTAGAAACCTTTTTGGTAAATATTCTTTTGCTTCTTATTTAAAAACCTGTTCATAGATAGGACTAGTCAAATGAAAATGCAAGGTGCACCCATATTCATTCATATGATGAAAATCCATATATATATATATATATAAAAGTAGGATATGCTAGCGTCTATTGACATGGATTTTATAAATTTTTTCTGTGTTTGGAAAGTAATAAAATTTTTAATGTAAAAGTTTTTGAATTGGTAAAAATAATATGATATGATAAGAGTAATGATGAAGAGTAAATAGAATAAAGTTAAAATCCATAGTTTAGTTATATAAAAATAATTAAGAAGTAGGATAACTATATAAGAATATGTGAGAAAATGAGTAATTATAGAAAGTAAAAAACCTTTTGTATTAAAAAGTTATATAGTTTTCGAAAATCTTCGGAATGCATATAAAGTTAGTAAATGAGAAAAGAGAAAAATGTATATATATACATAATTACATATAAGTCACCAAATGGATGCTTGGCCAAGCGAGGCGCATCTTGTTGTCCATCTCATGTTTTTGAGATTTCATAATTATTTGAATTTATTTCGTATTTTTAATTTATCAATACTCATTTTGTTGACTTCAAAATCTAGGTAGAACTGACACATGTATAAAAAAAAAAAAAAAATTATCAACATTGCTGCACACGTATCTTTTACTTTTCAAGAGATTTCTTAAATTAAATATATTAATCTGTGCTTTTTATTTTCAAATTTTCATTATAAATAATATTTCCAAATATAGCCATAACTTAATAATATATTTATATAATGGCATACATTCTACACATTTTATCCCTAATTCCCAATATGAAATCACCAATATTACTATTTTACTAATTTTTTTTAATAATATCTACTAGAATAACTTCTTCTTTACTTTTACCATGGATAATCTGGTAATTTCAAACACTTTTAACTTCAACTATGGCGAAGATATTTGAAATTAGAAATAAATATGTAATTATCTAAGCCATTTTATAAATGTGTTATCATACCCGTAAATATAGGTATAAGTCATTGTCATATTTGGAAATAAATATGTAATTATCTAAGCCATTTTATAAATGTGTTATCATACCCGTAAATATAGGTATAAGTCATTGTCATATTTGGAATTAACCCTAAATAATATTAAAAAGTAATTTTCTAATATGCAATAGAAGATATAATAAATATATAGTAATGCATGAAAAATCGTGAAATAATTTAATGCCAAGTCTTCGTTTTAAATTTTCGTATTATTTTGCTAATTAATTTTTCGTATTTTTATGTGTGGCAAATTTCCAACTAACAGAAAAATATAAGAAAGATAATTTTAAGTTTCAAAGAATATTTGTTAAACTACTTTGGTGTCTTGAAAATTTTCATAAAAATTAATATTTAAAATCGGTCTTTTTACTTTTATAAAACTAAATTTAAGAAATTTAAAAATTTTGAATATTAAGTTTTCTTTTACATTTTCGAGAAATAAAATATAATATGAAATTTTATATTATTTAAAAATATTTAAAATTTATAGTTATAGGAAAATTATCTTGTATCTTTCGTTATATATGCAAGGAATTTTCAAAACCTCAAATATACAAAGTTATTTATTCGGCCTAAGGTGCACATTTGGTTACCGGTGCATATATCTCGTAAGTTCGAACGCAAGCCAGGCCATGGTCTGGTCCTCAAAGTTAAAACGCAAAACAAACCAAAAGATCGCATGAAAGAAAGGCTGCGTGAGAGTAAACCGGCCGAATTTCATACCCCATTTGATTGTAATGAGAAAAACCGTAGGAAAGGTTGTAACGGATCGACGCCGATGGCAGCCAACGAGGTTCGTCTTAGGCAGGGAAAACTTCCGGGAATGCATAGTCACAAATTTACAGGATTTTTATACAGACTTCCTTCATCCGCAATTATATAATTCCCGTTACTCCTTACAGTGCTTGCCTCTTCCACGCAACTGTCTCTCCTAACCAACTCTACCCCATGTGATTAATGAGAAAAACCATAGGAAAGGTTGTAACGGATCGACGCCGATGGCAGCCAGCGAAGTTCGTCTTAGGCAGGGAAAGCTTCCGGGAAGGCATAGTCACAATATCCTTACAGTGCTTGCCTCTTCCACGCAGCTGTCTCTCCTAACCAACTCTACCCGCCATTACATCACCTTTGGATGGCACGTGCTCTTCTCCGTCCTCTCCCGCCAGTATAAATTTCTCCCTGCGCTCTCTCTGCTCTCTCAACTCTCGCTCCCAGCTCTCCCAGCCCTCGCACCCTGTTCTCCCTGCTCTCTCTGCACTCCCAACTGAAATGGGAAGCGCCCCAAGCGACTCCCTCTCTGATGCGCTTCGATCCCTCAGTCCCGTCTGGAAAAAGAGACTGCTCATAACAGCAGTTACTTGTATATTTGTAGTAGTATTTTTGTCAATATTTTTATTTTTGCACAAAAAATGGCGCCATGCACGCCGGTTGGCAAAAGTATATCCTATAGATGATCCTGCTCCACCTCTTCCTGATCATGGTTTGTAAGGAAGAGGGAACAGACTAAGTAGTAGTTTGTATGTTTTCTATGATGACAGTAGTGCATTAAGTAGTAGTTTGTATGCAGGAGCAGTTTGAATAATCAATCCGTTTGAAATTTGAACGTTCGGTATCCCGTATGAACGTCCCACGATTGGCCACATTGCAAACCCCTATATGAATGTTTGGTATCCGTAGACAAACTCTCAGAATCTTGCACAATTGGTCCCACTGCAACAAAAAATAAAAAGGAAAAAAACGCTAACAGGAACATTACACTCCAAAGTTGGGCGCATCAACGGGCGTGCTCTTTCCATTTAAATTGGTGCTAGACAGACAATAGAACTGCTTCCTTGAAGACAACTCAGTTTTGGGTTTTCTAAAAAGCACTTATGATGCACTAGTACCGGATTTAACTCAGCTGGAAGAACATTAGTATCAAGTTGAGGATACAATACTACCAGCCAGAAAACTCGCCCACTCAAAATACCCTCTGTCCCTCATGAAGCCAAGCAAACTTACACTTCAACACTGGTGATGGCTCCGTTGATCACTGTTTAAATTTTAGCATACCACTCTCATTTATTACTTTCAAGACGCCTGTTGCATTCATTATTTTTTCCTTTAATGGCCGTGAGAAGTAAAATTTCAATGATGCTGAGATAATGTGTTTTAAAATATAATTAAATTTCATGACCAAAAATCTAAATTGAATTTTTTTCTAAGGAAAAGATGTCTCATTGAAAAACTATTCCATCCACTTCTTAGGACTTGGATGGAATGGCAAAAAAGAGTGCACCTATCTTTTTTCAAATATAGAGAATTCATACAAAGATGTTGTCTAATACTTCAGGAGGATTATTAACTCATCCCATAAATTATAGTTACTTTGGCAATTGACTGAATAATCAGCAAGGAGATCGACAAACAGGCAACATGGTAAAAAACCAGCATTGTAGTTATCAGCGATAGCATCTAGATCTCCTTAAGAATAAGCTCCACATTTGAGTGATCATTTTTCAGTAGGGATATTAAGGCTAAGTAGTCACTTTCCACTTCTCTTATAGATAATCCCAAATTTGATGCCTACTTCATGCCTTCCAACAATGCCATCGCCTCCATCCTTAACAGTGTTCGTGTGCCTATCCCGTCTCCAGCACACTGCTACCCCTAATCCACTACTGTCATCCCCAACCAAGGCCCCCAATCCCATCACCTCTTCACTCAGTTTTCAAAGTGCATCCACGTTCAATTTTAGATTTCCATGAAATGGCTTCTTCCATCTCACGAATTTTGGGATGAGCTCAGCTTTGGAGCTATAGGGCAGATTCACCGATTTGTTTTAGTCCAAATAGAAAGCTCCATTCTCTCACATCTTCAAAATTTGGTCATAAGCCCTCCATAGTCAGGTTATTGCAAGAGACAAAATTCTCCAGCACACCGTTGTCGAAGTTCCTAATTCATTAGGGTTCTTCATATGGGTTAGCCCATAAAAAATTCCAAAGATAGTATCCTCCTCATTGTTCTGTTGATCTTCTGCTTCAGATGCAGGATTGCAATTTTTGTCTTGGCACGTTAGTTGAAAATTGACCGTATTAGAAGTAATATTAATTGAGAAAGCCATACGTCCCAGTTTAATGTATGTACGAAAAGTATTTTAAACAATTTTGCTAAGCGTTATGATTTAGTGCAATCCATGTGTCCATCCGCCTCTTTGTTTTATTTTAAAATTTTTAATATCTTGAACATTTGGAAATTCATCCGTGTGTATTTTGCTAATGATGCCAAATGCTATAGATATTATTTATACTAGATATTAGTTCTTAATTTTAATGGTTGTATATCAACTTTCAAAACATATTGAATTTTTGATACGTACAAGCTTCCAATTAAAGTGATTTTTGAAATTGTAACAATTATCTATTAATAAAGATAATAAATAGTTTAGATTTTAAAAATAAAATTTTCAAACAGTTTAGATTTTAAAGATAAACTTTTAAAACATAAGTCGCTTGTTGTTGCGTTTGATATTCGAGAAAAAATGGTGAAAAAATTCTAATAAATTAATGAAAATGCTTCCTTATGGACAAAAAGAAAGATTAAATTAGGTGATTCCATAATCCAATTTGGTCAACTTTTGATTTTTTAATACTATTTTTCAAAACTTTGCTTGGATTAGTCTTGATTCAAACCGCAATTCATGGCATACGGTTCGGTGTTGGTTTCGACACAGACTGAAATATACGAGACTAGCATTGATACTGGGTTTTTGCTCGGTGAAACTCAACTAGTGTGCACCCCAAGCAAAGTGTCTTCAGAAAATCTTCTACCCTCTATGGGATAGTCCATATCCTAGAGGAGCCTATATGGGAATAGACTCTAATATAAACAAATGAAAGAGAGTTAATAATAATATAAATAATGATGCTAAATATAATACGTAAAGTAAATTTTTATCAATTATCAAATTATTAAAAATGAAAGATATTATTAGAGCGATTCCCATCTTATTTTATTTAGTTTATTTTAGTTAGTATAGTTATTTTATTTCCTTATTTTTACTTCATTTGTCCAGTTTCCATATTTTCACCTCCTCTATCCAGTACTCCAGTATGCATTTTAGACAAATTAATCCCGCTTATAATTCACAACATGAAGACGAGAACGAGATGATTACTTGAAGCTTTTGAGTCTTATTTTGCTGGTTTGGGAACTTCAAAACTCTCAGGCAGTGGACTTCTTTTGGGCCTACCCGTCTTAGGGCTTTTGATTATATGATTACAATAGAGTGGCATGTAGCGGAGGTGTAAATTGGGTTCGGTTGAATTAGGTTAAACTAAACACTACCTTAACCCACCTTATAAATTCTAAACTTAATCTGACTTTCAACTCTATTTTTCATACCTTAACCCTACCTTATTTTGACCCTACAAAAATCAGTTCGGTTCGGGTTAGAAATTGAGTTAATAAATATATATGATATTTAAAAATATTTTGCTTAATTAAATTAGTTTAAAATATAAATTTATATGAAAGAATAAAATTAATCCTTTTTATCATTTCAAAATAATCTTATTTCAAATCAATAATGTCTACTTAATTTATATGTATTATGTGGTAATGTAAGAATGTTTATTAATAATTGATTATATTATACATTAATATATGAAATCGGGTTGGGTTAACAAGCATCCAACCCAAACCAACCCATTTTTTAAAATCGGATCGGTTCAAATCAGGTTATATAATTTATTTTTTTAAAATGCCTGACTCAACTCTATTATAAATCGAGTTAGGTTTACCAACTTTGGTTGAAACCAATCCTAGTTACACCGCTACAGGTAGCCGTACGTTCTCATCAAGCAACGGATCACCAAAGTCTGTAAAATCTATAGCACACGAGACTTGCATTATTGATTGGATTTCTAGTTTCTCCCCAGCTATCGTTAGGCAATCTCACTACCATACAATTAAGTTTCACTATTAGTTAAGGAAAAAGCATGTGTAGCAACCGAAAATATATTTTTGTATTGATATTGTTATAATGATTAAAAATATGTTTTTGTATTGACATTGTTATAATGATTAATTAATGGCAACAAACTTTCGTCTTTAGATTCAACAATGGTGAATTTTCCATTAATCATTAATGTGGTAATAAATAGTGTCACCTGAAACTTTTTTAATAAATAGTTTTTTGTATCCTATTAAAACCCATTCATAGGCAAGACTGGTAAATTTTAAAAAAAGAGCTCCCATATGTCATTCATATGACGAAAATCAACATATAGAAGTAGGATAAGCTAACAGGTTTGTTGACGTGAATTTTTGTAGATACACCATTATTTTATTTTATTTTATTATTCTCACGTTAATAATTTACCAATTATGGGGTGCATTTTGGGCATTTCTGTAAACTAAAAGGCTATTTTTTCATTTCTAAAGCTGGTATTATTATGTAATTCTGGAAAAGTCAAGCCATTGATATCTTATTTTAGGCGGAGAGGTAGGATTGATTAATTTCATCAGTGGGGTGCACCATGAAGGTTTCTTGCAACGTCTTCTGCTTTTGAATTGCCAACTGTCGATTTCGATCAGTTTGCATTTTTCTGTTTTTTTCTTGAAACTAAGTTAAATAGCGTCTGCTTAGAGAGCATCGACCCTTCGTTTTCGGTCAAGTATAAGCTTTATATTTCCTTTCCTCTGTTCTAGGGACCCGACCCATGGTAAGGCCTTCCTATGAGAAAAAAAAAACCAGAAGCGTTATAGTAATTTGACAGTGTGAGTATATTTGTTTGAAATGTAAATATATTTTACATTTTGATAAATTTTATATTAAATGTACATAAAATCTCAATCTCTTCCATTCATTTGGAAGATCAATCACTAAAATATATGCGGACATTTTTTCATTATTGGACATTTCGTAAATATATTTATGTAGAAAATATTATTTTTTACTATGATTTTATTATATTTGGTAAAGTTAGAAAATATATTTTATATAAAAAATTATGTTATATTATTTAAAGTTCATATAAATAACATACTCTCAAAGCTAACAATTTCAATATTTATTTCTGAATTTTTAAAAATTTAATAATATTTTTTATTTTTCAAATATAATAAAATCTAACTAGATCTAACAACATCTAACCCGATCTAACTGCATCTAATCAGATCTAGCTTTTGATGTTAATAATTTAATCTTAGTCTAACACTTGTAATATAATCTTAGGCCCCTTATAAAGTCATTTATACCTTAATTATATAAATTAAAATTCAGATAATAAGATTTAATGAAATCATCTGAATCTAACCGTATCTAACAACATCTAATCGGATCTAACTTTTGATATTAATAAGTTAATCATAATTTAATAGTTGTAATATATGATCCTAAGCCCTTATAAGGTCATTTATACCTTAACTAGGAAAATTAAAACTCAGATAACAGGATTTATTAAAATCTACCTAAATTTAATAACATCTAATATCATCTAACTGGATCTAACAACATCTATCTGGATTTAACTGCATCTAACCGAATTTAACTTTCGATATTTAATAAGGTAATCCTAATTTAACACTTGTAATATGATCCTCAGCCCCTTATATGGTCATCTATACCTTAATTATGGAAATCAAAACTTAGGTAATATAATTTAATGAAATTCACGTAAATCTAATGACGTCTAATCGGATCTAATAACATCTAACTAGATCTAACATCATCTAATCGGATCTAACGATATTTAACTAAATTTAATCAGATCTAACTTTTAATATTAATAAGTCAATCATAATTTAACACTGGTATATGATCCTAAGCCCCTTATAATATCATTTATAATTTAATAATGAAAATTAAAACTCAGATAATAGAATTCATTAAAATCCACCTAAATTTAATGACATCTAACTGGATCTAACTGGATCTAAGAGCATCTAACTGGATCTAACAGCATGCAACTGAATCTAACTAGATTTAACTTTTGATATTAAAACTTAATCCTAATTTAAAAACTGTAATATGATCCTAAGCCTATTATGAGACAATTTATACCTTAATTAGAAAAATTAAAACTCAGATAATAGGATTTAATGAAATTCACATAAATCTAATGACATATAATAACATCTAATAACATTTAACTGCATCTAACTGCATCTAACAACATTTAATAGATTTAACACCATCTAACTAGATCTAACTGCATCTAACCAGTTTTAACTTTTGATATTAAGAAGTTAATCTTAATTTAACACATGTAATATGATTCTAAACCTCTTATAAGATTATTTATACCTTAATTACAGAAATTAAAACTCAGATAATAGGATTTAATGAAATTCACCTATATCTAACAACATCTAACAGCATCCGACAACATCTAATAGCTTTTAGCCGAATTTAACTGCATCTAACCGGATGTAACTTTTGATATTAATTAGCAATCTTAATTAACACTTGTAATATGATTCTAAGCTTCTTATAAGGTCATTTATATCTTACTTACGAAAATTAAAACTCAGATAATATGATTTAATGAAATTCACATAAATCTAATGACATCTAACAGTATCTAACTGCATTTAACCACATCTAACTAGATCTAACAACATCTGACCAGATCTACTTTTGGTATTAATAAATTAATCCTAATTTAATACCAGTAATATGATCCTAAGTCCCTTATAAGGTCATTTATACCTTAATTATAGAAATTAAAATTCAAATAATAGGATTTAATGAAATCGATCTGAATCTAATAACATTTAACAACATCTAACTGGATCTAACAATATCCAATCGGATCTAACTTCATCTAACCAGATCTAACTGGATCTAAATTTTGATATTAACAAGTTAATCCGAATTTAACATATGTAATATGATTCTAAGCCTCTTATAAGTTCATTTGTACCTTAATTATGGAAATTAAAACTCGAATAATAGGATTTAATGAAATCCACATCAATCTAACGACATCTAACAACATCTAATCGCTTCTAACTATCTAATTGCATCAGACGACATCTAATTTTAATATTTTCTAAAATATTTTAAATAAATTTATGTATTTTACAAAAGATATATACTTAATAATTCGTTATAGAACTATACAAACCTTGAATCTGTATTAAATAATTTAAAAAGTAAATAAATATATGATGCTAAAATTTTAAAAAATTAAGTAATTTAAAATAAAATAAATAAAAATTTAAATAAATATATAAAAATGTAATAATTATTATATATATGACTTTTTAAAAATAAAATTGTATAAATTATATTTATTTAAATTAGATATAATTATAATTTAGATTTAATAATATAAATGTATATGACTTTTTGGGATTGATTTAATAATTAAGTATTTTTAGATGTTTAATTGACAAAATAATAGTTTAAACTAACTACATACATATGACCTTTTAGAAATGGTTTAATTATATGTTCAAAATTTTAATTTAAATTGCCCCGAAACTTAGATTGGTAGAAAATACTAAATTTAAATGTTTATTTAATTATGTCCCAAATTCAATAATTAAGTATAATAAAGTTTTTATTGCATGTCTCAAAACTGTAATTCATTTTTAAATGCTTTAAGCATTGTCATTAATATCTAGTATTCTTACAGTTCACATGAAAAATTTAAAACATATCAAGTTCATGCATAGGATGAACTTGCACATTTTTAAGCTCGTGAACCAGTTGCCTAAAGGCAAAATGAAACAAGCTTGAGAACTAGTCCTTTCCAAGTTGACAAAAATGACATTCTCGCATAATTAATAGAACACCATGACCTTTTCAAGTAAATTATTGAATTTCATAAATATAATTACAATATTACAAATATTTTATCAATTACAAAGCGAGGAACACATTTTACAGCTCAACCGTAAATTTTACATGCCATGAGTTACAAACAACAGAATTTTACTTGATATGGGCATTCCTGTCATGATAGAACTGTTTCCCTAATATAAAATACAAAATCTAGGCTATTCCATTGAAAGCTTATTTAGGTTCTCCTGCGCATCTCCATCCCACTTGAGGCTTGATGGACCTACCCTTTTTCTCTCTTGTGTGATGCTTGAGTTACAAGTTAACGATTCATGTACCTAAAATTGAAAACGGAGAGCATGATAAAAATGATGGTATAATGGCCGCAAAAGCAGTTTTGTATTTATATCTAGCAGTCATCAAGAGTAACTAAGAACTCATTGGAGGAATAATAATGAGAAAAATTGAAAAAATGAATATTTCAACAAGCATTATTCTCGCAAAGATCAAGAAACATATTTATAAATATAATAAATTTTGATTGGACAAAAATATGGACACTGAATGCAAGCTTGTAAATTTTTGTTGTAGATCTTCATATTGATAAACCATTATTTTAAAACACACCGGAAACCATTGAATATTAACAAATATTACTCAAAAGAAGTGCACTTGTCCTTCAGGCTTTGTCTTTGTCTCCTTAAAATACACTAAAATAGGAAAACTTCGCCTTATTCAGTGAATTGAGTGATCCCTATTCAAAGGATCTAGAAATTAGAGAATGTTAGGGGAAAAAGATACAAACACAACAAAAGGAGTAAATTGAATGATCATTATTCAAAGCAAGCAGGATAATAACCTTCTTTCTTTATGTTCATTTTGTGAAAGCCTTCATCTTGATTTCATTATAGATATTGCTGCTAGAGCATTTTGACATGTTGCCAACTAGCAAAATATGCAATCTAAAATTCAATGTGTAAGGTGACTTACATGTAATCATTGGCGTGAGTTTTCTAGATAAATAAATCATTATAAATTCAACGAGCAAAAAGGCTATCATATAATAATCAAACATTACTAAACATAAACTAACCAGCATACATCGGTTGGCTAGGGATGTTTTTCCTACGTGAGTGGATTCTCGCATATTTGATTTGGAATAATTAGATGGAAAAAGAAAATATGATTGTGTGAATAGAATAATAAAAAAATGACTAAACATAATAAAAAGTGTACAAAAGAAAAAATTGCATGCGATCGAAGCAAAGAAAAAATTGCTATGTCGTTGCTCCTTTCACCTAGAAAAACAATAGAAGAGGACAAAACAAGAGTGAAGTTGAGGTTTGATAGGGCACTTGCGTCGTTAGATTGGATGAAAAGATATCTATTGGCAAGGATGTTACATCTGTTGATGGCAACATCGGATCATAGCCCAGCTTTGCCGGAGTTGAATGGGGATGGAAAGATAAGAAAATTCAAATTCAAATTCAAATATGAAACCCATTGGGGGAGAGATAAGGAAGCATGCAAGATAGTCAAGGATAGTTGGCTTAAGGATAGAAGGGAAGAATGGATTACCCAGGAAGTTAGAAGAAGGAAGATAACAAAATGCAGCAAAGAATTAAAAAAATGGGCTAGAGAAAAGAAAGTAGGCATAGAGGAGAATTTGAGGAAACAACATGATATCCTGACAGGGCTGAAAAATATGGTTCCTTCGGACACAAGGGATAGATAAATAAAAGAATGTGAAGCAATAATAAACCATTTATTGGAGGACAAGGAATTATATTGGAAGCAAAGGTCTAAAGTAAACTGGCTAAGCTACGGTGATCAAGAAACAAATTACATTCATAAGAAAGCTTAAGAAAGAAGAAGAAGAAGAAGAAGAAGAATAAGAAATCATATCCTTTGGTTTAGAAGATGAACAAGGTAACATTATAAGGGATCAAAAGAGCAAAGAGAGAATGACTTTTCAGTTCTTCGGGAATCTATTTGCAGAAGAACCAATTGTGGAATGTAATAGGGTGACCGATCAGATTCAGTCATGTGTCTCTGAGGCAGAAAACAAAAATCTGATAGCGAGGAGTTGTTCAGCCCACGTTTTAGCGGGTTATGGGTCAAACACTGAATCTCCAGTTCTTGAGTAGAGAGAATGTTCTCCTTTTTGTATAGTAGATGATTGTATAAGGATTTTTTTTATGGGAATGAATTCCCCTGGAGACATTTATTTATCCCAAGATGACCAAAATTTTGTGGAATCTTGAGATTAAGAGGGCCCCGGATTTTCTTTTCTTGTCAAAAAGAAAATAAAGTTAAGAGTTGGACACATCCTAACTCATCCCAAATTCCATGTAAAGACTCATGTGGTAGTCTATAACTCAATTATTGTTTCTCCCTGGTTCGCATTCACCCTTCCAAGGCTGCAGCAATTCACATTCGAACTCGTGAGTGGGCTTTTGTCAATATTTTAATTCATATCTTTCACCGAAAAAAGCTCTGGTTGCAAGTTTAAAGAGACATGATTGCAGCCATATAAAAGCATATAAGGGTTAGAATCAAAGCTAGTGTGAGGATTTTGGTGGAAGGTATTAGAAATACCAAGGATTGTCATGTGTTTAGAACTGAAAACTATTATGCTCATATATATATATCAAAAAAAAAAAAAAAACTATTGTGCTCATATTATAGCTAAATGAGTGCTATCATGGGAGAGGGGATAGTGAAATCTGGCAGGTGACATGCAGGCATGCATTAGGGATGCATTTTGTAAGGATAATGATATTAAACCTACTAAAGCTGCAACAGATAGGCGTCGGAAGTCATAATCTATTCTATACTATTGCAGCCTGAAAATGGCTCGTTGCCAGCTGTTTCTGAAATTGGACCGTCTGTCCATTAAAAGATTGGCGGATGGACAAATGCACAAAGTATTTGAATTAAATTGATGGAATAATTTTGAGTGGGGATAAGTTTGACATATTTTCGAGGATTATTTGCAAATATAAATGTATTATTTGATTATAATTATAGATATTAATTTATTATTTTGAAAATGGTTAATTACCTCCTTGACGTTTGCAACCTTAGCAAATACTAAGTGAAGCTTGAGTCTTAGCCAATGCCTTTAACCTAAAATTTGCGGTTTCGATTGACTTTGGTATCGTTCAGCTTACTAACCGTAAACATTTCAACTATATATTACATCATCTTAAAATTTTATTAAAATAAATGGCTTAATGAGTTATCTTCATGATGAAAATAATAAGTGAAAAATTCACCAAACCAAGTTGTTAAACAAATTTCACCATCAATGCATGGTACTTAATTTTAAGAGATAGAAATTGAGATATGAGTAGCTTGAATAATTTAATTTTATCATATTTGTAATTAAAAATATTAAACGAAGAGGATTAGTGATTAACGTCGTGGAATATCTAGAATTTTAAAGATATTTTTAATGATTTTCCGCATATCTTTACAGTATGTACGTGCTTATAAATAATTCCAAAATAACTTGCTATTTTTTAAAATTATGGGGATATGTTTATCACCACAATCAAACTATTTGGGTGAATTGCAAATCACCTAATTTTCAATGGTGTAAAATGTTCAATTTGAATAATTAATTGATAAGTAATATTTTATAATTAGGGTTCATATCTCATATGGGTGCCCTAAATCATGTGATTTATGGGCGAAATTTTTTCATTTTTAATAGATGTGATAGTTTTGCTTACATCTTATCTTTAGTGCAATGTAACGATTTTTTAAAATCTATTTAGTTTTAAATTTTAAAAAATCAATAAACATGGCTTAGATCTGGCCTTCACACTTTTTATTGTTGATTTTTAAAATTAAAAAAACTAAATGAATTTATGGTCAAATTCTATAAAAAAGCAATATCTAACAAATATTCTTTTTTAGACATCACTATAAATAGACCACTTTACCATGGAATGAAACCTCATGTTTATAGGCTGGCTCTATGTTGTTTCATACGGGAGAAACAACCATAGTAGTGTCTAGCTAACTTACCTTAAAAGAAGTTTAAGGTGACAAGCCGCGACCTACAGATCTGTTGGGAAGGTGGGCGGATTTTGCCAAGAACCTGTGGGTCGGTTATGCCGAAGGCGTGATCATTTGCTCGATGTGGACGGGTTTCATCATGTCGCTAACATCTACTTCGCATGTGCATTAGGAGATGCATGAAAAGGAAAATTAGATATGGCACCCCTCGTTTTAAAAAATATTATTTTAGTCAAGGTGCTTGATGTAGGTGAGTTAGGACTTGAGAGTGTATAGATAAGAGGTTGAGGGTAGAAGTATTTTTCTTATTATCATTTTTTAAACTTGTCTTCCATAAGTTGCTCTATCATCCAAAATGAATGACATGATAATATATATACATATATATATTATGTTAGATGTATGGATCAATGTTGTCAGAACCAAACCGGTGATTGAACCGGTAAAAAAACTGGTCTGGTTCGAACCGGTGATGTCGGCATGACATATTTATGATGTCATAAATATTAAATTATTTTTAAATTTTAAGTAAATATATTGATAAGTTCATCCAAATTTAACACCTGTAATATGATTTTGAGCCCTTTATAAGGTCATTTATACCTTAATTACAGAATTCGAAACTCAGATAATAGAATTTAAAGAAATCTATCTTATCTAACAGCATCTAACGGCATCTAACCGGATCTAACGACATCGAACAACATCTAACTTTTGATATTAATAAATTAATACTAATTTAACACCTATAATATGATCCTCACTCCTTATAAGGTCATTTATACCTTAATTATAGAACTTAAAACCCAAATAATATGATTTAACGAAATCTACCTTAATCTAACACCGTCTAACAGCATCTAACGACATTTAAGGGGCACTCAAATTTTATGAAATAAATGAAATATTGAAAATAAATTTTCAGATTACACATAAATCGTCCTAGGTACTAAGAAATTTACCTAAAATATAATTATAATATTTTATTAATTATATTATAATTTTTATTTGCTACATTAATTATGTGAAGAATTTTGTGCTATACAATTAATTATGAGAGTGATATTAATTACAAGAGTTGCACACACAAAATTAGGGAGAAAAAATTTTGTATTAATAATTTAATGTATACCTAAAATAAATAAAATGGATAAATAAATAAATAATAATAAAATATGAGTACGCTGATATGCTCACGATGTTTTGCTGCTGATCGTCGAGACGACGACGGCAAGGCAGGCGCGAAGGTGGGGCGACGGCTAGGCGGCGCTGCAGGTAGCGAGGCGGGAGTGCGTGCGCGCAAGCGCGAGAGGAGGCAGCGGGAGCGAAGAGGAGACGACGGCATGACAGCGTGCGCGACAATGATGGAGGAGCCTGGTGAGGCGGCGAGACGAGATCGGGGAAGAAGCGGGCGAGCGAGCGAGACAAGGTTGGGTCGTCAGGGACGGCGTGCGCGAGAGATCAATGTTGGGGTCAGGGAAGAAGACGGCAGGGTTAGGGACCTTAGGGTTTCATTTCGTTTTTTTTTTAAAGTATTTAACTATTTAGATTATTTAAGCTCCGGCGGTCGGACCGGTCGAATCCGGTCCGATCGTCCAGTCTGGTCCGACCGGTGGTTCTCCGGTTTGAGCGGTTTTAGATAATTGAACCGAACCGTAGATGACCAAACCGAGAACTGGACCGGTTGATGGTCGGACCGGTCCGGTCCGATTCTGATAACATTGGTATGGATACCGTGTGCTTACCCGTTTTATTTAAAGTACTTTAATAAGATAAGATACGTATGTTGGTATATCCAAAAGTTTTAGATAATTAAAATAAATCAATAAATTCTGACTCTTTTTTTTCTGAAGGTAAATAAATAAATTCTGAACTTGGTTGCAGGGAGAGCTAGTAACCTGTGGTTATGGACGAGGTGCTCGAAGCTCATAAGAGGGCCCAGTCCACCCATGGGTCCTTTTTTTGTATCCGAGCCTGGCACGTAGAAAGCCCAAAATTTGTCTTCTCTTGAAAGAAACTGAGAAAAATGGGAGAGAACCAGAACCCGCGGGCTAGGTGCATGATCCACAAACAATGGTGTATTGCAAGAAGCTCTGACTTTTCTAAGATAGCAACTAATTTATGACAATCGAAGGACGGAAGGAGATGATAATAAATATCTTTTAGGACAAATATAAGGAGATGGAAATTAAGTTATATAAAAGGTAGGTCCCTAAAAAAAGTCCAGATGGGTCCAATCCATCGAGATCATTGAAATTCATTCAGCAGATGGAGAAAAATGAAATCAAAGATCTCGGGGGTTTGCTAGGCCTGGCACCGATAGGCAATGAAATTGAGATTTGTTATTCTTAACGTAAAATTTACGTATATTCGTGAATTTTATTCCTAATTCTAGTTATATTCACAAACTTTTAAAAATATTTTTTATGCTTACGAATTTTCATCCTAGTTCTATCTATGCTTATGCCACAAGGAATACCTTAAATTGGCTGTTAACCTTCTCATAAAATAAATAAATTGTCTAAATATTAATATAATTTAAAGTTATTTTGCTCAAATATTCAAAAATATATATTCTTTTATAGTCATAAAATTAGTAAATTTATTTTTAGTTATAAAATTATAATTAGGAATTGGCATATTTGTTATTTCACAGTTTCACAAGTGGTTAATTGATCACTAACGACATGCATATATGTTGAATTACGACGAAAATTCACAGCTGTAAGTAACATTTTTGAAAATTTGTAGGATTTAGTGAAATTAAAAGTAAAAGTCATAGGTTTCTCTGAAGTATTTAAATGTTGAATCTTAGTTGCATATGCAGATGCGATTGAATATGCAGTCCTCCCACAGTTGGCGTAATTGTAAACTATTATATGAATGTCCAGTATCCATAGACTAATTACAAAATCTTGCACAATTGGTCCCATTGCAAACCAAAAAAAGAAAAAGAAAAAAAAGCAGAAACATTTCACTCCAAAGTTGGGCGCATCATCAGGTGTGTTATTTAAATAAAGAAGAGTTATCCTGTTAGTCCGGGCTAAGCAAATGCTCGAATTAGCTCACTTCAAAAAATTCATTTATAATAATTTTTTTACTTTTTCACACACTTATTTATCTAAGCGTATTTAATGTATGAACTACGTTTTACTATTTTTGGCTATACGTTTATTTTTTTTTGAGATTTTTAAACATCTATGTGTACATATGTATTTAAAAATTTCTTATTTTAAAAATCTAAAAAAGGTTTTTTTTTTAGATTTTTAAACATCTACGTGTGTATGTATATATATATATTTAAAATATCCTTATTTTAAAAATCTTAAAAATATATACGTATATCAAAAAATGATAAAACTTGGTTTATATGTTAAATACACTTAAATAAATAAGTATACGGAGATAAAAGCAAAAAAAGTTGTTGTAAATGAGTTTTTTGAGGTAAGCTAAACGGGATATTTGCATAGCTCGAACAAACGGGATCATTTCTTTTAAATAGGTACTAGATAAACAATAATTTTTTTTTTGGGATATGAAATAGAGCAGCTTCTTTGAAAAATAGTTATAAAGAGATGCTAAATTATTTTTTCTTTTCTTTTCTTCTCATTTTTGACTGATGTGAGTTGTAACTATCTCAATAATCTAAGTTAATGTGCTTTTCTTGTTATTATTCTATTGTTTTAATTATTATTTTCATTTGTTACAGCTAAAAAGTTTAGATGTTTTACTTTGAGCTCTCAATGATTCCATATAATCTCTTGATTTTTAGAATGTCGATGATTAATTTAAAATTAAATCCGTTTATTATATTTGACATTACTTCTTAGTTAGGAGACTAAGTGTCATCCTAATTAAATATGTGCATGGGCTACATTTGTTCAAAAATGCATATATTATTCATGTATAAATTAAAACAATTCTTAGGTTAATTTAGATATGTATTAAAATATAATAATACTCTATAAAATTATTTATTCATATAATTCTATTATTTTAGATTGTTTAGATATTCAAAATATTATTTTAAAATTGATATTTAGTACTAAATTATTTTATTATGTTAACTTTGTACATTTGTTGTTGAGGGCCATACATAGTGATACGAGATAAATGAAATAAAGTCAATAATAATACAAATGATTATGCTAAATATAATAATTTGAGTAAATTTTAATTAATTGTTAAGATATTAAGGGTGACACCTAAAACTTTTGAAACTATAAGTTTTCAATATAAAAATTTTCACTATCCATAATTATTCTATTTTTAAATATTTCATCACTCTTTTATACACAATAACCCTACTTTTCAATTGCTTGTACACGACTACTTATACATTTATCCTATCTATTTTAGCTTTATTCTTTTTACTCCTCATCATGATCTCTATTACATTATATTATTTTTTCACATTTCAAAAACTTATCATTAAAAGTTTTATTAATTTTGGAACACATCCTAAAAATAAAAGAAAATATATAGAAAATGAGTTTCATAGAAGTATTCTTATGCGATCTTATTTGGTTTATTTTAGTTATTGGTATGGTTATTTTATTTCCTCATTTTTACTTCATTTGCCCAACTTCCATATTTTTACCTCCTGTGTCCATTACTGGTGTACGCATTATAAATAAATTAACTTTAGAAAATGATTTAGTGCACTCAGATGCACTTAAGTGCACTAAACTTTAGTGCTCTAAGTGCCGTACATAATTTTTTTTTAAAATATTTTCATATATTTATGGGCCTATTCATGAATGTCTCATGTATATAAATTTTGCACATTCTTCATTATTTACAATATTTATTTTGAATTTTAAATTAAAAAACAAGGCATTTCATTTTTTTAGAATTTTAAATTCAAATGAAATATTTAGAACATGAAAAATATAAAACTATATATATGAGGTACTCAGGCTTAGGCTCACCTATGAATTTCAAAAAAAAATTTAAAAATTAAAAAAGGATTATGAACTCAGGTGCACTTAAGTTAAGTATACCTAATGTACCAAATTTGAGTCAATTAATCCCACTTACAATTCACAAATACAAAAGTGAACAAGATTATTACTTACTCATCCTTATAGAGTCAACAGTGGTGGATTTTCCATTAATCATCATTGTTCGTAAAAATAAATAGCGTTACTTGAAACTTTTTTGGTAAATAATTTTTTGCTTCTTATTTAAAAACCATTTTACCCATCCATAAAAAGGACTGGTCAAATGAAAAGCCAAGGTGCACCCATATTCATTCATATGATGAAATCCATATCTATAAGCAGGATATGCTAGCAGGTCTATTGACAAGGATTTTATACATTTTTTCACGCTAATTAGGAGTGTGTTTGGAAATTAATAAAATTTTTAATGTAAAATGTTTTTGAATTGATAAAAGTAATGTGATATGATAAGAATAATGATGAAGAGTAAAGAGAATAAAGTTAAAATTTATAGTTTAGTTGTATAAAAATAATTAAAAAGTAGGACAATTATATAAGAATATATGAAAAAATTAGTAGTTGTAGAAAGTAAAAAACCTTTTGTATTAAAAAGTTATATAGTTTCCGAAAAATCTCCAAAATGCATATAAAGTTAGTAAATCAGAAAAGACAAAAATTTATATCTATACATAATTACTTATAAGCCACCAAATGGATGCTTGGCCAAGCGAGGCGCATCTTGTTGCCCATCCCATGTTTTTGAGATTTCATAATTATTTGAATTTATTTGGTATTTTTAATGTGTCAATACTCATTTTGTTGACTTCAAAATCTAGGTAGAACCGACACATTTATTAAAAAAAAATTTATCAACATTGCCGCACACGTATCTTTTACTTTTCAAGAGATTACTTAAATTAAATATATTAATCCATGCTTTTTATTTTTCAAATTTTCATTATAAATAATATTTCCAAATATAGCCATAACTTAATAATATATTTATAAAATGGCATACATTCTACACATTTTATCCCTAATTTCCAATATGAAATCACCAATATTATTATTTTACTAAATTGTTTTTAATAATATCTACTAGAATAACTTCTTCTTTACTTTTACCATGGATATTCTGGTAATTGCAAACACTTTTAACTTTAACCATGGTGAAGATATTTGAAATTAAAAATAAATATGTAATTATCTATGCCATTTTATAAATGTGTTGTCGTACCCGTAAATATAGGTATAACTTATTGTCATATTTGGAATTAACCCTAAATAATATTAAAATGTAATTTTCTAATATGTAATAGAAGATATAATAAATACATAGTAATGCATGAAAAATCATGAAATAACTTAATGCCAAGTCTTCGTTTTAAATTTTCGTATTATTTTTGCTAATTAATTTTTTGTATTTTTATGTGCGGAAAATTTCCAACTAATAGAAAAATATAAGAAAGATAATTTAAGTTTCAAAGAATATTTGTTAAACTACGTTGGTGCCTTGAAAATTTTCATAAAAATTAATATTAAAAATTGGTCTTTTTACTTTTGTAAAACTAAATTTTAAAAAAAATTTAAAAATTTTGAATATTAAGTTTTATTTTACATTTTTGAGAAATAAAATATAATATAAAATATAATATTATTTTATATAAAATAATATAATAATTTTGGTCACCGGTGCATATGTACAGGATTTCTTTGCACAAGCGGAGCACCAAAAGATGGTACTCCATCTCGTAAGTTCCAACGCAAGCCAGGCCATGGTCTGGTCTTCAAAGTTAAAACGCAAAACAAACCAAAAGATCGCATGAAAGAAAGGCTGCGTGAGAGTAAACCGGCCGAATTTCATACCCCATTTGATTGTAATGAGAAAAACCGTAGGAAAGGTTGTAACGGATCGACGCCGATGGCAGCCAACGAGGTTCGTCTTAGGCAGGGAAAACTTCCGGGAATGCATAGTCACAAATTTACAGGATTTTTATACAGACTTCCTTCATCCGCAATTATATAATTCCCGTTACTCCTTACAGTGCTTGTCTCTTCCACGCAACTGTCTCTCCTAACCAACTCTACCCCATGTGATTAATGAGAAAAACCATAGGAAAGGTTGTAACGGATCGACGCCGATGGCAGCCAGCGAAGTTCGTCTTAGGCAGGGAAAGCTTCCGGGAAGGCATAGTCACAATATCCTTACAGTGCTTGCCTCTTCCACGCAGCTGTCTCTCCTAACCAACTCTACCCGCCATTACATCACCTTTGGATGGCACGTGCTCTTCTCCCTCCTCTCCCGCCATTATAAATTTCTCCCTGCTCTCTCTCTGCTCTCTCAACTCTCGCTCCCAGCTCTCCCAGCCCTCGCACCCTGTTCTCCCTGCTCTCTCTGCACTCCCAACTGAAATGGGAAGCGCCCCAAGCGACTCCCTCTCTGATGCGCTTCGATCCCTCAGTCCCGTCTGGAAAAAGAGACTGCTCATAACAGCAGTTACTTGTATATTTGTAGTAGTATTTTTGTCAATATTTTTATTTTTGCACAAAAAATGGCGCCATGCACGCCGGTTGGCAAAAGTATATCCTATAGATGATCCTGCTCCACCTCTTCCTGATCATGGTTTGTAAGGAAGAGGGAACAGACTAAGTAGTAGTTTGTATGTTTTCTATGATGACAGTAGTGCATTAAGTAGTAGTTTGTATGCAGGAGCAGTTTGAATAATCAATCCGTTTGAAATTTGAACGTTCAGTATCCCCTATGAACGTCCCACGATTGGCCACATTGCAAACCCCTATATGAATGTTTGGTATCCGTAGACAAACTCTCAGAATCTTGCACAATTGGTCCCACTGCAACAAAAAATAAAAAGGAAAAAAACGCTAACAGGAACATTACACTCCAAAGTTGGGCGCATCAACGGGCGTGCTCTTTCCATTTAAATTGGTGCTAGACAGACAATAGAACTGCTTCCTTGAAGACAACTCAGTTTTGGGTTTTCTAAAAAGCACTTATGATGCACTAGTACCGGATTTAACTCAGCTGGAAGAACATTAGTATCAAGTTGAGGATACAATACTACCAGCCAGAAAACTCGCCCACTCAAAATACCCTCTGTCCCTCATGAAGCCAAGCAAACTTACACTTCAACACTCTTTGACAGTGGCCTGGTGATGGCTCTGTTAATCACTGTTTAAATTTTAGCATACCACTCTCATTTATTACTTTCAAGACGCCTGTTGCATTCATTATTTTTTCCTTTAATGGCCGTGAGAAGTAAAATTTCAATGATGCTGAGATAATGTGTTTTAAAATATAATTAAATTTCATGACCAAAAATCTAAATTGAATTTTTTTCTAAGGAAAAGATGTCTCATTGAAAAACTATTCCATCCAATTCTTAGGACTTGGATGGAATGGCAAAAAGAGTGCATCTATCTTTTTTCAAATATAGAGAATTCATACAAAGATGTTGTCTAATACTTCAGGAGAATTATTTACCCATCCCATAAATTATAGTTACTTTGGCAATTGACTGAATAATCAGCAAGGAGATCGGCAAACAGGCAACATGGTAAAAAACCAGCATTGTAGTTATCAGCGATAGCATCTAGATCTCCTTAAGAATAAGCTCCACATTTGAGTGATCATTTTTCAGTAGGGATATTAAGGCTAAGTAGTCACTTTCCACTTCTCTTATAGATAATCCCAAATTTGATGCCTACTTCATGCCTTCCAACAATGCCATCGCCTCCATCCTTAACAGTGTTCGTGTGCCCATCCCCTCTCCAGCACACTGCTGCCACTAATCCACGACTGTCATCCCCAACCAAGGCCCCCAATCCCATCACCTCTTCACTCAGTTTTCAAAGTGCATCCACGTTCAATTTCAGATTTCCATGAAATGGCTTCTTCCATCTCACGAATTTTGGGATGAGCTCAGCTTTGGAGCTATAGGGCAGATTCACCGATTTGTTTTAGTCCAAATAGAAAGCTCCATTCTCTCACATCTTCAAAATTTGGTCATAAGCCCTCCATAGTCAGGTTATTGCAAGAGACAAAATTCTCAAGCACACCGGTGTCGAAGTTCCTAATTCATTAGGGTTCTTCATTTGGGTTAGCCCATAAAAAATTCCCAAGATAGTATCCTCCTCATTGTTCTGTTGATCTTCTGCTTCAGATGCAGGATTGCAATTTTTGTCTTGGCACGTTAGTTGAAAATTGACCGTATTAGAAGTAATATTAATTGAGAAAGCCATACGTCCCAGTTTAATGTATGTACGAAAAGTATTTTAAACAATTTTGCTAAGCGTTATGATTTAGTGCAATCCATGTGTCCATCCGCCTCTTTGTTTTAATTTAAAATTTTTAATATCTTGAACATTTGGAAATTCATCCGTGTGTATTTTGCTAATGATGCAAAATGCTATAGATATTATTTATATTAGATATTAGTTCTTAATTTTAATGGTTGTATATCAACTTTCAAAACATATTGAATTTTTGATACGTATAAGCTTCCAATTAAAGTGATTTTTGAAATTGTAACAATTATCTATTAATAAAGACAATAAATAGTTTAGATTTTAAAAATAAAATTTTCAAACAGTTTAGATTTTAAAGATAAACTTTTAAAACATAAGTCGCTTGTTGTTGCGTTTGATATTCGAGAAAAAATGGTAAAAAAATTCTAATAAATTTATGAAAATGCTTCCTTATGGACAAAAAGAAAGATTAAATTAGGTGATTCCATAATCCAATTTGGTCAACTTTTGATTTTTTAATACTATTTTTCAAAACTTTGCTTGGATTAGTCTTGATTCAAACCGCAATTCATGGCTTACGGTTCGGTGTTGGTTTCGACACAGACTGAAATATACGAGACTAGCATTGATACTGGGTTTTTGCTCGGTGAAACTCAACTAGTGTGCACCCCAAGCAAAGTGTCGTTAGAAAATCTTCTACCGAAGATCCTTCTTCATCGACTATCGAAAAGTATAACTCTTATCAGGATGGCTATCCTGGTTCCACTGGGAGCTTATCCTCCTCTATGGGATAGTCCATATCCTAGAGGAGCCTATATGGGAATAGACTCTAATATAAACAAATGAAAGAGAGTTAATAATAATATAAATAATGATGCTAAATATAATACGTAAAGTAAATTTTTATCAATTATCAAATTATTAAAAATGAAAGATGTTATTAGAGTGATTCCCATCTTATTTTATTTAGTTTATTTTAGTTAGTATAGTTATTTTATTTCCTTATTTTTACTTCATTTGTCCAGTTTCCATATTTTCACCTCCTCTATCCAGTACTCCAGTATGCATTTTAGACAAATTAATCCCGCTTATAATTCACAACATGAAGACGAGAACGAGATGATTACTTGAAGCTTTTGAGTCTTATTTTGCTGGTTTGGGAACTTCAAAACTCTCAGGCAGTGGACTTCTTTTGGGCCTACCCGTCTTAGGGCTTTTGATTATATGATTACAATAGACTGGCATGTAGCGGAGGTGTAAATTGGGTTGGGTTGAATTAGGTTAAACTAAACACTACCTTAACCCACCTTATAAATTCTAAACTTAATCTGACTTTCAACCCTATTTTTCATACCTTAACCCTACCTTATTTTGACCCTACAAAAATCAGTTCGGTTCGGGTTAGAAATTGAGTTAATAAATATATATGATATTTAAAAATATTTTGCTTAATTAAATTAGTTTAAAATATAAATTTATATGAAAGAATAAAATTAATCCTTTTTATCATTTCAAAATAATCTTATTTCAAATCAATAATGTCTACTTAATTTCTATGTATTATGTGCTAATGTAAGAATGTTTATTAATAATTGATTATATTATACATTAATATATGAAATCGAGTTGGGTTAACAAGCATCCAATCCAAACCAACCCATTTTTTAAAATCGGATCGGTTCAAATCAGGTTATATAATTTATTTTTTTAAAATGCCTGACTCAACTCTATTATAAATAGAGTTAGGTTTACCAACTTTGGTTGAAACCAATCCTAGTTACACCGCTACAGGTAGCCGTACGTTCTCATCAAGCAACGGATCACCAAAGTCTGTAAAATCTATAGCACACGAGACTTGCATTATTGATTGGATTTCTAGTTTCTCCCCAGCTATCGTTAGGCAATCTCACTGCCATACAATTAAGTTTCACTATTAGTTAAGGAAAAAGCATGTGTGGCAACCAAAAATATATTTTTGTATTGATATTGTTATAATGATTAAAAATATAATTTTGTATTGACATTGTTATAATGATTAATTAATGGCAACAAACTTTCGTCTTTAGATTCAACAATGGTGAATTTTCCATTAATCATTAATGTGGTAATAAATAGTGTCACCTGAAACTTTTTTAATAAATAGTTTTTTGTATCCTATTAAAACCCATTCATAGGCAAGACTGGTAAATTTAAAAAAAAGAGCTCCCATATGTCATTCATATGACGAAAATCAACATATAGAAGTAGGATAAGCTAACAGGTTTGTTGACGTGGATTTTTGTAGATACACCATTATTTTCTTTTATTTTATTATTGTCACGTTAATAATTTACCAATTATGGGGTGCATTTTGGGCATTTCTGTAAACTAAAAGGCTATTTTGTCATTTCTAAAGCTGGTATTATTATGTAATTCTGGAAAAGTCAAGCCATTGATATCTTATTTTAGGCGGAGAGGTAGGATTGATTAATTTCATCAGTGGGATGCACCATGAAGGTTTCTTGCAACATCTTCTGCTTTTGAATTGCCATCTGTCGATTTCGATCAGTTTGCATTTTTTTATTTTTTTCTTGAAACTAAGTTGAATAGCGTCTGCTTAGAGAGCATCTACCCTTCGTTTTCGGTCAAGTATAAGCTTTATATTTCCTTTCCTCTGTTCTAGGGACCCGACCCATGGTAAGGCCATCCTATGAGAAAAAAAAAGAACCAGAAGCATTGTAGTAATTTGACAGTGTGAGTATATTTGTTTGAAATGTAAATATATTTGGCATTTTGACAAAATTTATATTAAATGTACATAAAATCTCAATCTCTTCCATTCATTTGGTAGATCAATCACTAAAATATATGCGGACATTTTTTCATTATTGGACATTTCGTAAAAATATTTATGTAGAGAATATTATTTTTTACTATGATTTTATTATATTTGGTAAGTTAGAAAATATATTTTATATAAAAAATTATGTTATATTATTTAAAGTTCATATAAATAACATACTCTCAAAGCTAACAATTTCAATATTTATTTCTGAATTTTTAAAAATTTAATAATATTTTTTATTTTTCGAATATAATAAAATCTAACTAGAACATCTAACCCGATCTAACTGCATCTAATCAGATCTAGCTTTTGATGTTAATAATTTAATCTTAGTCTAACACTTGTAATATAATCTTAGGCCCCTTATAAAGTCATTTATACCTTAATTATATAAATTAAAATTCAGATAATAAGATTTAATGAAATCGTCTGAATCTAACCTTATCTAACAACATCTAATCGGATCTAACTTTTGATATTAATAAGTTAATCATAATTTAATAGTTGTAATATATGATCCTAAGCCCTTATAAGGTCATTTATACCTTAACTAGGAAAATTAAAACTCAGATAACAGGATTTATTAAAATCTACCTAAATTTAATAACATCTAATATCATCTAACTGGATCTAACAACATCTATCAGGATTTAACTGCATCTAACCGAATTTAACTTTCGATATTTAATAAGGTAATCCTAATTTAACACTTGTAATATGATCCTCAGCCCCTTATATGGTCATCTATACCTTAATTATGGAAATCAAAACTTAGGTAATATAATTTAATGAAATTCACGTAAATCTAATGACGTCTAATCGGATCTAATAACATCTAACTAGATCTAACATCATCTAATCGGATCTAACGATATTTAACTAAATTTAATCAGATCTAACTTTTAATATTAATAAGTCAATCACAATTTAACACTGGTATATGATCTTAAGCCCCTTATAATATCATTTATATTTTAATTATGAAAATTAAAACTTAGATAATAGAATTCATTAAAATCCACCTAAATTTAATGGCATCTAACCGGATCTAACTGGATCTAACAGCATCTAACTGGATCTAACAGCATCTAACTGAATCTAACTTGATTTAACTTTTTGATATTAAAACTTAATCCTAATTTAAAAACTGTAATATGATCCTAAGCCTATTATGAGACAATTTATACCTTAATTAGAAAAATTAAAACTCAGATAATAGGATTTAATGAAATTCACATAAATCTAATGACATATAATAACATCTAATAACATTTAACTGCATCTAACTGCATCTAACAATATTTAATAGATTTAACAGCATCTAACCAGATCTAACTGCATCTAACCAGTTCTAACTTTTGATATTAAGAAGTTAATCTTAATTTAACACATGTAATATGATTCTAAACCTCTTATAAGATTATTTATACCTTAATTACAGAAATTAAAACTTAGATAATAGGATTTAATGAAATTCACTTATATCTAACAACATCCGACAACATCTAATAGCTTTTAGCCGAATTTAACTGCATCTAACTGGATGTAACTTTTGATATTAATTAGCAATCTTAATTAACACTTGTAATGTGATTCTAAGATTCTTATAAGGTCATTTATATCTTACTTATGAAAATTAAAACTCAAATAATATGATTTAATGAAATTCACATAAATCTAATGACATCTAACAGTATCGAACTACATTTAACCACATCTAACTGGATCTAACAACATCTGACCAGATCTACTTTTGGTATTAATAAATTAATCCTAATTTAATATCAGTAATATGATCCTAAGTCCCTTATAAGGTCGTTTATACCTTAATTATAGAAATTAAAATTCAAATCATAGGATTTAATGAAATCGATCTGAATCTAATAACATTTAACAACATCTAACTGCATCTAACAATATCGAATCGGATCTAACTTCATCTAACCAGATCCAACCGGATCTAAATTTTGATATTAATAAGTTAATCCGAATTTAACATATGTAATATGATTCTAAGCCTCTTATAAGTTCACTTGTACCTTAATTATGGAAATTAAAACTCGGATAATAGGTTTTAATGAAATCCACATAAATCTAACGACATCTAACAACATCTAATCGCTTCTAACTATCTAATTGCATCAGACGACATCTAATTTTAATATTTTCTAAAATATTTCAAATAAATTTATGTATTTTACAAAAGATATATACTTAATAATTCGTTATAGAACTATACAAACCTTGAATCTGTATTAAATAATTTAAAAACTAAATAAATATATGATGCTAACATTTTAAAAAATTAAGTAATTTAAACTAAAATAAATAAAAATTTAAATAAATATATAAAAATGTAATAATTATTATATATATGACTTTTTAAAAATAAAATTGTATAAATTATATTTATTTAAATTAGATATAATTATAATTTAGATTTAATAATATAAATGTATATGACTTTTTGGGACTGATTTAATAATTAAGTATTTTTAGATGTTTAATTAACAAAATAATAGTTTAAACTAACTACATACATATGACCTTTTAGAAATGGTTTAATTATATGTTCAAAATTTTAATTTAAATTGCCCCGAAACTTAGATTGGTAGAAAATACTAAATTTAAATGATTATTTAATTATGTCCCAAATTCAATAATTAAGTATAATAAAGTTTTTATTGCATGTCACAAAACTGTAATTTATTTTTAAATGCTTTAAGCATAGTCATTATTATCTAGTATTCTTACAGTTCACATGAAAAATTTAAAACATATCAAGTTCATGCATAGGATGAACTTGCACATTTTTAAGCTCGTGAACCAGCTGCCTCAAGGCAAAATGAAACAAGCTTGAGAACTAGTCCTTTCCAAGTTGACAAAAATGACATTCTCGCATAATTAATAGAACACCATGACCTTTTCAAGTAAATTATTGAATTTCATAAATATAATTACAATATTACAAATATTTTATCAATTACAAAGCGAGGACACATTTTACAGCTCAACCGTAAATTTTACATGCCATGAGTTACAAACAACAGAATTTTACTTGATATGGGCATTCCTGTCATGATAGAACTGTTTCCCTAATATAAAATACAAAATCTAGGCTATTCCATTGAAAGCTTATTTAGGTTCTCCTGCGCATCTTCATCCCACTTGAGGCTTGATGGACCTACCCTTTTTCTCTCTTGTGTGATGCTTGAGTTACAAGTTAACGATTCATGTGCCTAAAATTGAAAACAGAGAGCATGATAAAAATGATGGTATAATGGCCGCAAAAGCAGTTTTGTATTTATATCTAGCAGTCATCAAGAGTAACTAAGAACTCATTGGAGGAATAATAATGAGAAAAATTGAAAAATTGAATATTTCAACAAGCATTATTCTCGCAAAGATCAAGAAACATATTTATAAATATAATAAATTTTGATTGGACAAAAATATGGACATTGAATGCAAGCTTGTAAATTTTTGTTGTAGATCTTCATATTGATAAACCGTTATTTTAAAACACACTGGAAACCATTGAATATTAACAAATATTACTCAAAAGAAGTGCACTTGTCCTTCAGGCTTTGTCTTTGTCTCCTTAAAATACACTAAAAGAGGAAAACTTCGCCCTCGTGAATTGAGTGATCCCTATTCAAATGAGCTAGAAATTAGAGAATGTTAGGGGAAAAAGATACAAACACAACAAAAGGAGTAAATTGAATGATCATTATTCAAAGCAAGCAAGATAGTAAACCTTCTTTCTTTATGTTCATTTTGTGAAAGCCTTCATCTTGATTTCATTAAAGATATTGCTGCTAGAGCATTTTGACATGTTGCCAACTAGAAAAATATATAATCTAAAATTCAATGTGTAAGGTGACTTACATGTAATCATTGGCTTGAGTTTTCTAGATAAATAAATCATTATAAATTCAACGAGCAAAAAGGCTATCATATAATAATCAAACATTACTAAACATAAACTAACCAGCATACATCGGTTGGCTAGGGATGTTTTTCCTACATGAGTGGATTCTCGCATATTTGATTTGGAATAATTAGATGGAAAAAGAAAATATGATTGTGTGAATAGAATAATAAAAAAATGACAAAACATAATAAAAAGGGTACAAAAGAAAAAATTGCATGCGATCGAAGCAAAGAAAAAATTGCTATGTCGTTGCTCCTTTCACCTAGAAAAACAATAGAAGAGGACAAAACAAGAGTGAAGTTGAGGTTTGATAGGGCACTTGCGTCGTTAGATTGGATGAAAAGATATCTATTGGCGAGGATGTTACATCTGTTGATGGCAACATCGGATCATAGCCCAGCTTTCCCGGAGTTGAATGGGGATGGAAAGATAAGAAAATTCAAATTCAAATTCAAATATGAAACCCATTGGGGGAGAGATAAGGAAGCGGGCAAGATAGTCAAGGATAGTTGGCTTAAGGATAGAAGGGAAGAATGGATTACCCAGGAAGTTAGAAGAAGGAAGATAACAAAGTGGACAGGGCTGAAAAATATGGTTCCTTCGGACACAAGGGATAGATAAATAAAAGAATGTGAAGCAATAATAAACCATTTATTGGAGGACAAGGAATTATATTGGAAGCAAAGATCTAAAGTAAACTGGCTAAGCTACGGTGATCAAGAAACAAATTACATTCATAAGAAAGCTTAAGAAAGAAGAAGAAGAAGAATAATAATAATAACAAGAAATCATATCGTTTGGTTTAGAAGATGAACAAGGTAACATTATAAGGGATAAAAAGAGCAAAGAGAGAATGACTTTTCAGTTCTTTGGGAATCTATTTGCAGAAGAACCAATTGTGGAATGTAATAGGGTGACCAATCAGATTCAGTCATGTGTCTCTGAGGCAGAAAACAAAAATCTGATAGCGAGGAGTTGTTCAGCCCACGTTTTAGCGGGTTATGGGTCAAACGCTGAATCTCCAGTTCTTGAGTGGAGAGAATGTTCTCCTTTTTGTATAGTAGATGATTGTATAAGGATTTTTTTTATGGGAATGAATTCCCCTGGAGACATTTATTTATCCCAAGATGACCAAAATTTTGTGGAATCTTGAGATTAAGAGGGCCCCGGATTTTCTTTTCTTGTCAAAAAGAAAATAAAGTTAAGAGTTGGACACATCCTAACTCATCCCAAATTCCATGTAAAGACTCATGTGGTAGTCTATAACTCAATTATTGTTTCTCCCTGGTTAGCATTCACCCTTCCAAGGCTGCAGCAATTCACATTCGAACTCGTGAGTAGGCTTTTGTCAATATTTTAATTCATATCTTTCACCGAAAAAAGCTCTGGTTGCAAGTTTAAAGAGACATGATTGCAGCCATATAAAAGCATATAAGGGTTAGAATCAAAGCTAGTGTGAGGATTTTGGTGCAAGGTATTAGAAATACCAAGGATTGTCATGTGTTTAGAACTGAAAACTATTATGCTCATATATATATCAAAAAAAAAAAAAACTATTGTGCTCATATTATAGCCAAATGAGTGCTATCATGGGAGAGGGGATAGTGAAATCTGGCAGGTGACATGCAGGCATGCATTAGGGATGCATTTTGTAAGGATAATGATATTAAACCTACTAAAGCTGCAACAGATAGGCGTCGGAAGTCATAATCTATTCTATACTATTGCAGCCTGAAAATGGCTCGTTGCCAGCTGTTTCTGAAATTGGACCGTCTGTCCATTAAATTGGCGGATGGACAAATGCACAAAGTATTTGAATTAAATTGATGGAATAATTTTGAGTGGGGATAAGTTTGACATATTTTCGAGGATTATTTGCAAATATAAATGTATTATTTGATTATAATTATAGATATTAATTTATTATTTTGAAAATGGTTAATTACCTCCTTGACGTTTGCAACCTTAGCAAATACTAAGTGAAGCTTGAGTCTTAGCCAATGCCTTTAACCTAAAATTTGCGGTTTCGATTGACTTTGGTATCGTTCAGCTTACTAACCGTAAACATTTCAACTATATATCAATGTTGTTAAAACCGGACCGGACCGGCCGGTCGAACCGGTCCGACCAGGAACTGGGCATGCATCTGGTTCGATCTCATACGGTTCGGTCTGATAGTATTAAACCGCATGAACCGTTGAACCGCTGGTTCAACTGGAAAACGCGGTTGAACCGGTTAGACCGGTTCGCGAATAAAAGGAAACACGCTCATAAGGATACATTGGATCCAGCCGTGACGAGCAGCGGCGGCGGCAGCACCGGCAATGGGACTTTCAGATTTGCGGCCGCCATTAAAACCCATCATGCTGCCGCTGCGATATGCCGCTGGACGCCTGGAAGGGGGTGCCGGAAGAATGCTGCTGGCGCCGACGTGGCGGCGGGAAAACCCATCAGGAGAGAACGCCGGCAAGAGAGGACGCCGGCAAAGGGCTTTGATGATGCTGCTGTCGGGGCAGCGGCTGGTTGTCAAGGCGTTGACGAGGCAGTGGTTAGCCATCGGGACTAGGTGCGGCACCGGCGATCTGGTTTCCAGCGGCGGCAACACCAAACCCATCTACTTTCAGGCGCCAGGTTTCCACCCGAGTCCCAAATCAGCAGCAAAGCACTTTCCTTTCCCCATTTTTACGATCGTCTTCTTCGTCTGGTCCATATGCTCGGTGCGTGCGACTGCTGTCTTCCTCGTCGCCGGAGACCAGCAGTGCATTCAACCCAGATCTGGTTCAATCTCATCTTCCTCAAGGCATCAGCAGTGCGTGCAGTCTTCCTCTGTTCCGCATCTTGTCTTCTGCTATCAAGATTTTGTCACCGGACTTCAAGGTTTCTCACTATCCTAAATTTGGACGGCTCTAATCTACTAAAATCTACTTGTTGGAACCGGATCCGGGATTGCTACTGAAGGTGGGTTAGCCGTCCATGGGGAAAACGGGAAAAGGAAGGTGATGGAGCACCAAGTTTGGTGCTCCACTAGCATACTTTTGTTTGTGCACATGCGTTTCCCAAAAAATAAAATACGGCCATTAAATCTCTTAAAAACTTACAAAATCTCACCAAATCTCAAAAGTATGTTTTTGGAGCAATTTTCATATGAAATCTATTATAAATACAATTTTAAATATTTTAAAATATGAAAGTATTAGATAAAATGAAAATTATCAATAGGCTAAGAGCTCACATAATTAGTTAATATTTTTAATTATAACTTTATATATTTATTTAGTTTCAAAATTATTTAAAGGTTTCAATAGTTTTGAAATATAATTAATATTTAGATTTAGGAGTTATATATAAATATAATTTTACCAATATGTTAATTCAAAATAATTAAATATTTATAACATTATAAATATGTCATGCTGACGTCACCGGTTCAAACCGGTTTGCTTAACCGGTTTGAACCAGACCAGTTCCTTTATCGGTTCGATCACCGGTTCAGTTCTGATAACATTGCTATATATTACATCATCTTAAAATTTTATTAAAATAAATGGCTTAATGAGTTATCTTCATGATGAAAATAATAAGTGAAAAATTCACCAAACCAAGTTGTTAAACAAATTTCACCATCAATGCATGGTACTTAATTTTAAGAGATAGAAATTGAGATATGAGTAGCTTGAATAATTTAATTTTATCATATTTGTAATTAAAAATATTAAACGAAGAGGATTAGTGATTAACGTCATGGAATATCTAGAATTTTAAAGATATTTTTAATGATTTTCTGCATATCTTTACAGTATGTACGTGCTTATAAATAATTCCAAAATAACTTGCTATTTTTTAAAATTATGGGGATATGTTTATCACCACAATCAAACTATTTGGGTGAATTGCAAATCACCTAATTTTCAATGGTGTAAAATGTTCAATTTGAATAATTAATTGATAAGTAATATTTTATAATTAGGGTTCATATCTCATATGGGTGCCCTAAATCATGTGATTTATGGGCGAAATTTTTTCATTTTTAATAGATGTGATAGTTTTGCTTACATCTTATCTTTAGTGCAATGTAACGATTTTTTAAAATCTATTTAGTTTTAAATTTTAAAAAATCAATAAACATGGCTTAGATCTGGCCTTCACACTTTTTATTGTTGATTTTTAAAATTAAAAAAACTAAATGAATTTATGGTCAAATTCTATAAAAAAGCAATATCTAACAAATATTCTTTTTTAGACATCACTATAAATAGACCACTTTACCATGGAATGAAACCTCATGTTTATAGGCTGGCTCTATGTTGTTTCATACGGGAGAAACAACCATAGTAGTGTCTAGCTAACTTACCTTAAAAGAAGTTTAAGGTGACAAGCCGCGACCTACAGATCTGTTGGGAAGGTGGGCGGATTTTGCCAAGAACCTGTGGGTCGGTTATGCCGAAGGCGTGATCATTTGCTCGATGTGGACGGGTTTCATCATGTCGCTAACATCTACTTCGCATGTGCATTAGGAGATGCATGAAAAGGAAAATTAGATATGGCACCCCTCGTTTTAAAAAATATTATTTTAGTCAAGGTGCTTGATGTAGGTGAGTTAGGACTTGAGAGTGTATAGATAAGAGGTTGAGGGTAGAAGTATTTTTCTTATTATCATTTTTTAAACTTGTCTTCCATAAGTTGCTCTATCATCCAAAATGAATGACATGATAATATATATACATATATATATATATATATTATGTTAGATGTATGGATCAATGTTGTCAGAACCAAACCGGTGATTGAACCGGTAAAAAAACTGGTCTGGTTCGAACCGGTGATGTCGGCATGACATATTTATGATGTCATAAATATTAAATTATTTTTAAATTTTAAGTAAATATATTGATAAGTTCATCCAAATTTAACACCTATAATATGATTTTGAGCCCTTTATAAGGTCATTTATACCTTAATTACAGAATTCGAAACTCAGATAATAGAATTTAAAGAAATCTATCTTATCTAACAGCATCTAACGGCATCTAACTGTTGGGTCCCGAATAGATGGCAAAACCCAAGAGGGGAGGGGTGAATTGGGTTCTTAAAAATTTCTTTTGGTAACTTAAAAACTTAACCCCTTGTAGAATTACTCCCCTTTAATGAAGAAACTGAATGGAAAGCAAAGTAATAAAGAGAGCAGAAATAAAAGCAAGTAGACAAGGATTTTATAGTGGTTCGGGCAACCTCCCTACTCCACTCTTCCAAGCTCACACACCTTGTGACTTGGGTTCCACTATTGTATTCTCTCAATACAATTAGAGCCTCTTGCTCTCTTCTAGATTCAAAGCTCTAGGGGGCATCAACAACTAGAGCCACTTGCTCTCTTCTAGATTCTAGCTCTAGGGGGCATCAACAACTAGCACAAGTAGGTGATGAGTCACACTCCAATCACATACTACTTTGCTATCACTTGATCTTAGCTACCCAAGCTAAATTAAGTTCAATACAAACAAATAATCAATGAAAGTAAACTACACTTTACAGGTGTGTAGAAACGATTTAGCGCAGAGAAGAACTTGTAGATGATGGCTTTGAAGTTTCTGAATGTAGCTCTTGCAACTTGAAGCACAATTCTTCCTCTCTTGATTGGCTTGATCACTTTAATGCTCTTGTAGATAGGAGTTATGCTCACTTAATATTTTTCAGCTACTTCCCTCGTCCACCTTGAATGCTATTTATAATTTTGGAGGGAATCCGAACGTTAGAAGGTAGGTGGCGCGCATTTAATGCGCCAACGTTCGAATTAATTCCGACCGTTGCGACCCAAGTCGCATGTGGAGTCGACTTCGGATGCGACTTCGCCCAAGTCGCAGATGGAGTCGACTTCGGGTGCGACTTCGCGAACTTCGGTCTTCAATTTCAACACTGGAAGGTTTTGTCCACTTGAAGTCGATCATGAAGTCGACTTGGCTTTGCGACTTCACCCAAGTCGCAGGTGGAGTCGACTTGGGGTGCGACTTCACCTTCTGCTCGCGACTTCAAGTTCTGATTCTTTGCGGAATGTATTTCTTTAATTATTTTCATTTTGGAACAGCTCCTCTTACTTGTAGTCTTTTTGAAGAGCTTGACCCTTGCATGATTGATTCAACCTCCTTGCTTCGCTTTGGACTCATGACTTGATTTCATCTTGAATATGCATTCCAGCTTATCTTCTGAAAAATCGCCTCTGCCCGATCGAAGTCGATGTCGGAGTCGACTTCGGCTGCGACTTCACCTCAAGTCGCACGTGGAGTCGACTTGGGGTGCGACTTCGGCATTCTGCTGTTTCGAATTCAAATCTGGAAGGTTTCGCCCGACTGAAGTCGATGGTGAGGTCGACTTCGTTTGCGACTTGGCTACCCAAGTCGCAGGTGGAGTCGACTTGGCCTGCGACTTCACCTTCCCTTCTTCCGTTTTCAGCTGTGGACAGTTTTGCATGTTTTTAAGTCGATCTTGGAGTCGACTTGGGGAACGACTTGGCCTTCCAACTTGATTTTCTTCAAATGTATATTCCTTAAGACATTTCACAAACTTGTTAGTGGCCAAGACTTTCTCAAATTGATTTGTTAATCATCAAAACATAGATTTAGCTAGTTTTCCTCATGTTTCCAACAATCTCCCCCTTTTTGATGATTGACAAAACCGATTTGAGTGGATACCTTTCATTTAAATAAATAAGCTCATATTTATAATGCAAACATTCAAAGTATTCATTTAAGCATATACATATCCTACTCTTCTCTCCTTAAATCTCTCTCCCCTTTAATCATAAAGACTTATACTCAAATAACTTATACTCAAATCCTCTTCTTCTCCCCATTCTTAAATCTCTCTCCCCCTTTTTGTCAATATATCAAAAAGATTAGAGGGTAAAGAAACAAGTGGGTTTGCTCCCCCTAAATGGGTGCTCCCCCTCAATTTATGCTTTAAGTTAGTTCAAGCATTCCCATGTCATTTCTAAGCTTATAAAATGCTTCTTTTGCTAGGGGCTTAGTGAATATATCTGCAACTTGATCCTCAGTTCTTACATATACCAAACATATGTCATGATTTTCTACATGTTCTCTAATGAAATGATGTCTAAGGTCTATATGTTTGGTCCTAGAATGCAAGACTGGATTCTTGGTTAGACATATGGCACTGGTATTATCACATTTGATAGGTATATCTTTGAAATCCATGCCATAGTCCCTAAGTTGCTGTTTCATCCAAAGTAATTGGGCACAACAGCTCCCGGCGGCAATATATTCGGCTTCCGCCGTAGATAGAGCAACACTAGTTTGTTTTCTTGAAAACCATGAAACCAACATGCTTCCAAGAAACTGACATGTTCCACTAGTGCTTTTTCTATCTACTTTGTAACCAGCAAAATCCGCATCCGAGTAGCCGATTAGATCAAAATTAGAGCCCTTTGGATACCATAGTCCTAAATTGGTAGTGTCTACTAGATATCTAAAAATTCTTTTCACAGCTACCAAGTGTGATTCTTTTGGGCATGATTGAAATCTAGAGCACATACACACACTAAACAAAATATCTGGCCTAGAAGCAGTTAAATACAATAAGGAACCTATCATGCTTCTATACAATTTTATATCAACTAATTTTCCCTTTTCATCTTTGTCCATTTTGATTGTGGAGCTCATGGGCGTGTTTGCTCCTTTGCTGTTCTCCATGCCAAACTTCTTGAGCATCTCCTTGATGTATTTGGACTGGTTTATGAAGATTCCTTCATTTAGTTGCTTGATTTGCAGTCCAAGGAAGAAGTTTAGCTCTCCCATCATGCTCATCTCAAACTCTTTCTGCATAAGCTCAGAAAATTCTTGGCAAAGAGTTTCATTAGTAGCACCAAAAATAATATCATCTACATAAATCTGAATGATCAATATATCCTTTCCATTGTACTTGATAAACAAAGTGGTGTCTACATTTCCTTTTTGAAAATCATGATCAATCAGAAATTTGCTTAGTCTATCATACCAAGCTCTTGGAGCTTGTTTTAATCCATATAATGCTTTGGTTAGCTTGTATACAAATTTAGATTGATCTTTTTCCTCAAATCCAGGTGGTTGTTCTACATACACCTCTTCATTTATATAACCATTCAGAAATGCACTTTTGACATCCATTTGAAACAATTTAAAGTTCATGTGAGATGCAAAAGCTAGTAAGATGCGAATTGCCTCTAATCTAGCAACCGGGGCATAGGATTCTTCAAAATCTATTCCTTCTTCTTGTGAGTACCCCTTTGCCACAAGTCTAGCTTTGTTTCTCACTACTAGTCCACTTTCATCTAATTTGTTCCTAAAGACCCACTTGGTGCCAATAACAATACAGTCATTTGGTCTAGGAACAAGGTGCCAAACTTGATTTCTTTCAAATTGATTTAGCTCTTCTTGCATTGCTATAATCCAGTTTTCATCATCAAGAGCTTGTTCAATATTAGAAGGTTCAATCTTGGATACAAAAGCATATTGTCCACACACATTTTGCTTTGACCTTCTAGTTTTTACACCTTCATACACATTTCCTATAACTTGCTCAATTGGATGTGCATGATTGAATTTTAAATCAGTTGGAGGTTTATAGGAATTGTTACTTTCACTTACCCTTTCCTCCATGGAATCTTCTTGCTTTTCCACATGCAGCCTTTCAAGGCCATTTGCTATGTCATCTGCATCACTTGAATCATCCTTTCTTTTAAAGCATGGGTTAGTTTCATCAAAAATAACATGTATGGATTCTTCTACAACTTGGTTTCGTTTATTGAAAACTCTATATGCTTTGCTATTTGATGAATAACCAAGGAATATTGCTTCATCACTTTTAGCATCAAGTTTTCCCAAGTTGGTTTTTCCATTGTTCAGAACATAACATGTGCATCCAAAAGCATGAAAATAAGATATCTTTGGTTTCCTTCCCTTCCATAGCTCATATGGGGTCTTTTTCAAGATAGCTCTAATGGTAACTCGATTTAAAACATGACAAGTTGTGCTCACAGCTTCACCCCAAAACTTCTTAGATAATTTGCTCTCATTTAGCATAGTTCTAGCCATCTCTTGTATAGTTCTGTTTTTCCTTTCAACTACTCCATTTTGTTGTGGAGTTCTTGGTGCAGAAAATGTGTGATGAATTCCTTTTTCATTACATAATTCTATGAATCGTTTGTTTTCAAATTCACCACCATGGTCACTTCTTATAGACATAATAGTACTTTGTTTTTCATTTTCCACCAAGTTTACAAAAGTTGAAAACATAGAGAAAGCTTCATCTTTGCTAGCTAAGAGAATTATCCATGTGAATCTTGAAAAGTCATCTACAATAACAAATACATATTTCTTTCCACCAATGGTTAAAATGTCGGATGGTCCATATAGATCCATGTGTAGCAATTCAAGTGGCCTTGTGGTGGAAATCTCCTTTTTGGTAGAAAAAGATATCTTTGGTTGTTTAGATAATTGACATGCCTTGCAAATTTTGTCTTTGTCATATTTCAACTTTGGCAAGCCTTCTACCAAACTCTTTTTCCATAGGGTCTTTATGTTTGACATATTCACATGTCCAAGTCTTTTATGCCAAACCCATGGATCATTTTCAATGGCCATTAGACATTGACCATCTAGTTCATCAAGTGAAACCAAATATACATTTCCATGTCTTCTTCCACTAAACATGATATGCTCACCATCAAATACATTGCATACAGATGATTCAAACACAACCTTATATCCTTTATCACATAATTGGCTAATGCTCATTAAGTTATGCTTGAGTCCTTCAACAAACAAAACATCCTCCATGCATGCATTTGAGCTACTGTAAATATTTCCTTTACCTTTGATTTTACCTTTCTCATTATTACCAAAGGCAACCGTTCCGTCGTTGCAAGGCTTAAGTTTGTGAAACAAATTTCTTTCTCCAGTCATGTGCCTTGAACAACCGCTATCCATGAACCATACATTATTTGCCTTTGCCTTTAAACAAATCTGAAAAATAAACAAGTAATTCTCATCTTTTTGGTACCCATTTTATGGGTCCATTTGGGTTAGTAAAATGATTCAATCTTCGTTGCTTTACCTTAGAAAGCCCAAATATCGTGTTCCTTAGAACCCAAACTAATCTTGCACCATGGTCATATAATTTCTTGAAGTTACATTTATAGGCTTTATGACCCATCTTGTTGCAAAAGTTACAAGCCATTGGTAATCTAGGAGTAGGCCTCCAAGTATATTTTGGTTCAAGTGTTGGCCTTTTAGTCCACACAACATTTTTCCTTTATGGCTTGAATGTAGGTGCAGTATTTGTTTGATATTTTCCATGTATTGGCACATTTGATTTACCACTTTCTTTTTGCTCAAATGTATTGTATCCAAGACCTCTTCTATCTGTTTGTGAGGTCATATTCAAGAACATCTTCACATTTTCACCGGGATTAGAGAACTTTGCTAATGATTCATTTAAGGATTCGTTCTCCTTTTTCAGTTTCTCTACTTCTTTCAACAATGATTCATTTTCTTCTTTCAGTTTTGTTGATTTTTCAGCTAGTTTTCCATTTTCAATAATAATAAAGTTGCATTGTTGTTTCTTTGAGGACAACTTGTTTCCTAGCTTTTTGATTTCCTCATATAATGAATCATAGGCAGTTTGTAGTTCTTCTAATTCAGCACATTTGATGCAATTTTGAAAAGAAGAATAACTTGATTGAGAATAGCAAGGTTTGGAAGTTACCTCATCATTGCTTGTACATTTGGTTGAGGTGGATTGTTCTTCCAAAACTTCAGTCGTGTTTAAGCATAGCAAGTCCTCTTCTTGCTCGATTCGTGCCATGCAACATATTCTTGCACAGTTGGCTGCATCATTTTCGTCGGTTGAAGAGCTGCATGTTGATGAAGTCTCCTCGTTGACGAACATGCCTCTTCCTCTTGGCCTTTGGTATTTTCTGCTTTCATGACTCTCCTTTGGCCTTTCTTCCGGTGTAGGACATTGAGCTTGCATATGTCCTACGCCCCCGCATCTGTAGCATTTTGTAACCTCCTTCTTCTTCTCTCTTTGTGGTCTTTCTTTGAAGTCTTTGAGGTTCTTTTCTTTTCTCACAAATTTTCGGAATTTGCGAGTGAGAAGTGCTATGTCTTCATTGTCGTTGTGAGATGAGGAGGAAGATTCTTCTGAGTTGCGTGCCGCTTTTAATGCAATGATTTTCTTGCCTTTATGATTCTCTTCGTTTCTTCTCTTAATTAGCTCATGTGACATTAATGAGCTAATTAGATCTTCTAGCTTTAGGGTGTTGAGGTCTTTGGCTTCTTCAATAGCTGTAATCTTTGGAGTCCATGAATCCGGTAGAGCTCTTAATATCTTCATAACCTGCTCGGATTCAGAAATAGCTTTTCCAAGACCTTTGAGAGCATTAGTAATCTTAGAAAATCTTGCAAACATTTCAGAAATATTTTCAGTGTCTAGCATTCTAAAACTTTCCAACTCTCCTATCAAAATATTTCTCCTAGTCCCTTGGACTTGGGAGGTTCCTTCATAAATGGATGTTAGAGTATCCCATATCTCTTTTGCAGTCAAACAAGAAGATACTCTATCATACTCCGAAGCCGTAAGAGCACAAAATAAAGAATTCATTGCCTTGGCATTGCTCTTGACGGTTCTAACTTCCTCTTCGGTCCACTTGGAAGCTCTTTCATCTATAGGCAAGATTACACCGTCTTGGATTGCAATCCAAGAGTCCATATTGGTAGCCATAATGAGTTGCTTCATACGAAGCTTCCAATAACCAAAGTTGTTCCCATCAAACAATGGTGGCCTTGTAAAAGATTGGCCCTCGGCAAAAGCGGGAACGGAAGTAGATTGGGATGCCATGATAATAGATCTCTTTGATTCAATTCAAAGACCTGCTCTGATACCACTTGTTGGGTCCCGAATAGATGGCAAAACCCAAGAGGGGAGGGGTGAATTGGGTTCTTAAAAATTTCTTTTGGTAACTTAAAAACTTAACCCCTTGTAGAATTACTCCCCTTTAATGAAGAAACTGAATGGAAAGCAAAGTAATAAAGAGAGCAGAAATAAAAGCAAGTAGACAAGGATTTTATAGTGGTTCGGGCAACCTCCCTACTCCACTCTTCCAAGCTCACACACCTTGTGACTTGGGTTCCACTATTGTATTCTCTCAATACAATTAGAGCCTCTTGCTCTCTTCTAGATTCAAAGCTCTAGGGGGCATCAACAACTAGAGCCACTTGCTCTCTTCTAGATTCTAGCTCTAGGGGGCATCAACAACTAGCACAAGTAGGTGATGAGTCACACTCCAATCACATACTACTTTGCTATCACTTGATCTTAGCTACCCAAGCTAAATTAAGTTCAATACAAACAAATAATCAATGAAAGTAAACTACACTTTACAGGTGTGTAGAAACGATTTAGCGCAGAGAAGAACTTGTAGATGATGGCTTTGAAGTTTCTGAATGTAGCTCTTGCAACTTGAAGCACAATTCTTCCTCTCTTGATTGGCTTGATCACTTTAATGCTCTTGTAGATAGGAGTTATGCTCACTTAATGTTTTTCAGCTACTTCCCTCGTCCACCTTGAATGCTATTTATAATTTTGGAGGGAATCCGAACGTTAGAAGGTAGGTGGCGCGCATTTAATGCGCCAACGTTCGAATTAATTCCGACCGTTGCGACCCAAGTCGCATGTGGAGTCGACTTCGGATGCGACTTCGCCCAAGTCGCAGATGGAGTCGACTTCGGGTGCGACTTCGCGAACTTCGGTCTTCAATTTCAACACTGGAAGGTTTTGCCCACTTGAAGTCGATCATGAAGTCGACTTGGCTTTGCGACTTCACCCAAGTCGCAGGTGGAGTCGACTTGGGGTGCGACTTCACCTTCTGCTCGCGACTTCAAGTTCTGATTCTTTGCGGAATGTATTTCTTTAATTATTTTCATTTTGGAACAGCTCCTCTTACTTGTAGTCTTTTTGAAGAGCTTGACCCTTGCATGATTGATTCAACCTCCTTGCTTCGCTTTGGACTCATGACTTGATTTCATCTTGAATATGCATTCCAGCTTATCTTCTGAAAAATCGCCTCTGCCCGATCGAAGTCGATGTCGGAGTCGACTTCGGCTGCGACTTCACCTCAAGTCGCACGTGGAGTCGACTTGGGGTGCGACTTCGGCATTCTGCTGTTTCGAATTCAAATCTGGAAGGTTTCGCCCGACTGAAGTCGATGGTGAGGTCGACTTCGTTTGCGACTTGGCTACCCAAGTCGCAGGTGGAGTCGACTTGGCCTGCGACTTCACCTTCCCTTCTTCCGTTTTCAGCTGTGGACAGTTTTGCATGTTTTTAAGTCGATCTTGGAGTCGACTTGGGGAACGACTTGGCCTTCCAACTTGATTTTCTTCAAATGTATATTCCTTAAGACATTTCACAAACTTGTTAGTGGCCAAGACTTTCTCAAATTGATTTGTTAATCATCAAAACATAGATTTAGCTAGTTTTCCTCATGTTTCCAACACTAACCGGATCTAACGACATCGAACAGCATCCAACTTTTGATATTAATAAATTAATAATAATTTAACACCCATAATATGATCATCACTCCTTATAAGGTCATTTATACCTTAATTATAGAACTTAAAACCCAGATAATATGATTTAACGAAATCTACCTTAATCTAACACCGTCTAACAACATCTAACGACATTTAAGGGGCACTCAAATTTTATGAAATAAATGAAATATTGAAAATAAATTTTCAGATTACACATAAATCGTCCTAGGTACTAAGAAATTTACCTAAAATATAATTATAATATTTTATTAATTATATTATAATTTTTATTTGCTGCATTAATTATGTGAAGAATTTTGTGCTATACAATTAATTATGAGAGTGATATTAATTACAAGAGTTGCACACACAAAATTAGGGAGAAAAAATTTTGTATTAATAATTTAATGTATACCTAAAATAAATAAAATGGCTAAATAAATAAATAATAATAAAATATGAGTACGCTGATATGCTCACGATGTTTTGCTGCTGATCGTCGAGACGGCGACGGCAAGGCAGGCGCGAAGGTGGGGCGACGGCTAGGCGGCGCTGCAGGTAGCGAGGCGGGAGTGCGTGCGCGCAAGCGCGACGAGGAGGCAGCGGGAGCGAAGAGGAGGCGGCGGCATGACAGCGTGCGCGACAATGATGGAGGAGCCTGGTGAGGCGGCAAGACGAGATCGGGGAAGAAGCGGGCGAGCGAGCGAGACAAGGTTGGGTCGTCAGGGACGGCGTGCGCGAGAGATCAATGTTGGGGTCAGGGAAGAAGACGGCAGGGTTAGGGACCTTAGGGTTTCATTTCGTTTTTTTTTTAAAGTATTTAACTATTTAGATTATTTAAGCTCCGGCGGTCGGACCGGTCGAATCCGGTCTGATCGTCCAGTCTGGTCCGACCGGTGGTTCTCCGGTTCGAGCGGTTTTAGATAATTGAACCGAACCGTAGATGACCAAACCGAGAACTGGACCGGTTCATGGTCGGACCGGTCCGGTCCGATTCTGATAACATTGGTATGGATACCGTGTGCTTACCCGTTTTATTTAAAGTACTTTAATAAGATAAGATACGTATGTTGGTATATCCAAAAGTTTTAGATAATTAAAATAAATCAATAAATTCTGACTCTTTTTTTTCTGAAGGTAAATAAATAAATTCTGAACTTGGTTGCAGGGAGAGCTAGTAACCTGTGGTTATGGACGAGGTGCTCGAAGCTCATAAGAGGGCCCAGTCCACCCATGGGTCCTTTTTTTGTATCCGAGCCTGGCACGTAGAAAGCCCAAAATTTGTCTTCTCTTGAAAGAAACTGAGAAAAATGGGAGAGAACCAGAACCCGCGGGCTAGGTGCATGATCCACAAACAATGGTGTATTGCAAGAAGCTCTGACTTTTCTAAGATAGCAACTAATTTATGACAATCGAAGGACGGAAGGAGATGATAATAAATATCTTTTAGGACAAATATAAGGAGATGGAAATTAAGTTATATAAAAGGTAGGTCCCTAAAAAAAGTCCAGATGGGTCCAATCCATCGAGATCATTGAAATTCATTCAGCAGATGGAGAAAAATGAAATCAAAGATCTCGGGGGTTTGCTAGGCCTGGCACCGATAGGCAATGAAATTGAGATTTGTTATTCTTAACGTAAAATTTACGTATATTCGTGAATTTTATTCCTAATTCTAGTTATATTCACAAACTTTTAAAAATATTTTTTATGCTTACGAATTTTCATCCTAGTTCTATATATGCTTATGCCACAAGGAATACATTAAATTGGCTGTTAACCTTCTCATAAAATAAATAAATTGTCTAAATATTAATATAATTTAAAGTTATTTTGCTCAAATATTCAAAAATATATATTCTTTTATAGTCATAAAATTAGTAAATTTATTTTTAGTTATAAAATTATAATTAGGAATTGGCATATTTGTTATTTCACAGTTTCACAAGTGGTTAATTGATCACTAACGACATGCATATATGTTGAATTACGACGAAAATTCACAGCTGTAAGTAACATTTTTGAAAATTTGTAGGATTTAGTGAAATTAAAAGTAAAAGTCATAGGTTTCTCTGAAGTATTTAAATGTTGAATCTTAGTTGCATATGCAGATGCGATTGAATATGCAGTCCTCCCACAGTTGGCGTAATTGTAAACTATTATATGAATGTCCAGTATCCATAGACTAATTACAAAATCTTGCACAATTGGTCCCATTGCAAACCAAAAAAAAGAAAAGAAAAAAAAGCAGAAACATTTCACTCCAAAGTTGGGCGCATCATCAGGTGTGTTATTTAAATAAAGAAGAGTTATCCTGTTAGTCCGGGCTAAGCAAATGCTCGAATTAGCTCACTTCAAAAAATTCATTTATAATAATTTTTTTACTTTTTCACACACTTATTTATCTAAGCGTATTTAATGTATGAACTACGTTTTACTATTTTTGGCTATACGTTTATTTTTTTTTGAGATTTTTAAACATCTATGTGTACATATGTATTTAAAAATTTCTTATTTTAAAAATCTAAAAAAGGTTTTTTTTTTAGATTTTTAAACATCTACGTGTGTATGTATATATATATATATTTAAAATATCCTTATTTTAAAAATCTTAAAAATATATACGTATATCAAAAAATGATAAAACTTGGTTTATATGTTAAATACACTTAAATAAATAAGTATACGGAGATAAAAGCAAAAAAAGTTGTTGTAAATGAGTTTTTTGAGGTAAGCTAAACGGGATATTTGCATAGCTCGAACAAACGGGATCAGTTCTTTTAAATAGGTACTAGATAAACAATAATTTTTTTTTTGGGATATGAAATAGAGCAGCTTCTTTGAAAAATAGTTATAAAGAGATGCTAAATTATTTTTTCTTTTCTTTTCTTCTCATTTTTGACTGATGTGAGTCGTAACTATCTCAATAATCTAAGTTAATGTGCTTTTCTTGTTATTATTCTATTGTTTTAATTATTATTTTCATTTGTTACAGCTAAAAAGTTTAGATGTTTTACTTTGAGCTCTCAATGATTCCATATAATCTCTTGATTTTTAGAATGTCGATGATTAATTTAAAATTAAATCCGTTTATTATATTTGACATTACTTCTTAGTTAGGAGACTAAGTGTCATCCTAATTAAATATGTGCATGGGCTACATTTGTTCAAAAATGCATATATTATTCATGTATAAATTAAAACAATTCTTAGGTTAATTTAGATATGTATTAAAATATAATAATACTCTATAAAATTATTTATTCATATAATTCTATTATTTTAGATTGTTTAGATATTCAAAATATTATTTTAAAATTGATATTTAGTACTAAATTATTTTATTATGTTAACTTTGTACATTTGTTGTTGAGGGCCATACATAGTGATACGAGATAAATGAAATAAAGTCAATAATAATACAAATGATTATGCTAAATATAATAATTTGAGTAAATTTTAATTAATTGTTAAGATATTAAGGGTGACACCTAAAACTTTTGAAACTATAAGTTTTCAATATAAAAATTTTCACTATCCATAATTATTCTATTTTTAAATATTTCATCACTCTTTTATACACAATAACCCTACTTTTCAATTGCTTGTACACGACTACTTATACATTTATCCTATCTATTTTAGCTTTATTCTTTTTACTCCTCATCATGATCTCTATTACATTATATTATTTTTTCACATTTCAAAAACTTATCATTAAAAGTTTTATTAATTTTGGAACACATCCTAAAAATAAAAGAAAATATATAGAAAATGAGTTTCATAGAAGTATTCTTATGCCATCTTATTTGGTTTATTTTAGTTATTGGTATGGTTATTTTATTTCCTCATTTTTACTTCATTTGCCCAACTTCCATATTTTTACCTCCTGTGTCCATTACTGGTGTACGCATTATAAATAAATTAACTTTAGAAAATGATTTAGTGCACTCAGATGCACTTAAGTGCACTAAACTTTAGTGCTCTAAGTGCCGTACATAATTTTTTTTTTAAATATTTTCATATATTTATGGGCCTATTCATGAATGTCTCATGTATATAAATTTTGCACATTCTTCATTATTTACAATATTTATTTTGAATTTTAAATTAAAAAACAAGGCATTTCATTTTTTTAGAATTTTAAATTCAAATGAAATATTTAGAACATGAAAAATATAAAACTATATATATGAGGTACTCAGGCTTAGGCTCACATATGAATTTCAAAAAAAAATTTAAAAATTAAAAAAGGATTATGAACTCAGGTGCACTTAAGTTAAGTATACCTAATGTACCAAATTTGAGTCAATTAATCCCACTTACAATTCACAAATACAAAAGTGAACAAGATTATTACTTACTCATCCTTATAGAGTCAACAGTGGTGGATTTTCCATTAATCATCATTGTTCGTAAAAATAAATAGCGTTACTTGAAACTTTTTTGGTAAATAATTTTTTGCTTCTTATTTAAAAACCATTTTACCCATCCATAAAAAGGACTGGTCAAATGAAAAGCCAAGGTGCACCCATATTCATTCATATGATGAAATCCATATCTATAAGCAGGATATGCTAGCAGGTCTATTGACAAGGATTTTATACATTTTTTCACGCTAATTAGGAGTGTGTTTGGAAATTAATAAAATTTTTAATGTAAAATGTTTTTGAATTGATAAAAGTAATGTGATATGATAAGAATAATGATGAAGAGTAAAGAGAATAAAGTTAAAATTTATAGTTTAGTTGTATAAAAATAATTAAAAAGTAGGACAATTATATAAGAATATATGAAAAAATTAGTAGTTGTAGAAAGTAAAAAACCTTTTGTATTAAAAAGTTATATAGTTTCCGAAAAATCTCCAAAATGCATATAAAGTTAGTAAATCAGAAAAGACAAAAATTTATATCTATACATAATTACTTATAAGCCACCAAATGGATGCTTGGCCAAGCGAGGCGCATCTTGTTGCCCATCCCATGTTTTTGAGATTTCATAATTATTTGAATTTATTTGGTATTTTTAATGTGTCAATACTCATTTTGTTGACTTCAAAATCTAGGTAGAACCGACACATTTATTAAAAAAAAATTTATCAACATTGCCGCACACGTATCTTTTACTTTTCAAGAGATTACTTAAATTAAATATATTAATCCATGCTTTTTATTTTTCAAATTTTCATTATAAATAATATTTCCAAATATAGCCATAACTTAATAATATATTTATAAAATGGCATACATTCTACACATTTTATCCCTAATTTCCAATATGAAATCACCAATATTATTATTTTACTAAATTGTTTTTAATAATATCTACTAGAATAACTTCTTCTTTACTTTTACCATGGATATTCTGGTAATTGCAAACACTTTTAACTTTAACCATGGTGAAGATATTTGAAATTAAAAATAAATATGTAATTATCTATGCCATTTTATAAATGTGTTGTCGTACCCGTAAATATAGGTATAACTTATTGTCATATTTGGAATTAACCCTAAATAATATTAAAATGTAATTTTCTAATATGTAATAGAAGATATAATAAATACATAGTAATGCATGAAAAATCATGAAATAACTTAATGCCAAGTCTTCGTTTTAAATTTTCGTATTATTTTTGCTAATTAATTTTTTGTATTTTTATGTGCGGAAAATTTCCAACTAATAGAAAAATATAAGAAAGATAATTTAAGTTTCAAAGAATATTTGTTAAACTACGTTGGTGCCTTGAAAATTTTCATAAAAATTAATATTAAAAATTGGTCTTTTTACTTTTGTAAAACTAAATTTTAAAAAAAATTTAAAAATTTTGAATATTAAGTTTTATTTTACATTTTTGAGAAATAAAATATAATATAAAATTTTATATTATTTTATATAAAATAATATAATAATTTTGGTCACCGGTGCATATGTACAGGATTTCTTTGCACAAGCGGAGCACCAAAAGATGGTACTCCATCTCGTAAGTTCCAACGCAAGCCAGGCCATGGTCTGGTCTTCAAAGTTAAAACGCAAAACAAACCAAAAGATCGCATGAAAGAAAGGCTGCGTGAGAGTAAACCGGCCGAATTTCATACCCCATTTGATTGTAATGAGAAAAACCGTAGGAAAGGTTGTAACGGATCGACGCCGATGGCAGCCAACGAGGTTCGTCTTAGGCAGGGAAAACTTCCGGGAATGCATAGTCACAAATTTACAGGATTTTTATACAGACTTCCTTCATCCGCAATTATATAATTCCCGTTACTCCTTACAGTGCTTGCCTCTTCCACGCAACTGTCTCTCCTAACCAACTCTACCCCATGTGATTAATGAGAAAAACCATAGGAAAGGTTGTAACGGATCGACGCCGATGGCAGCCAGCGAAGTTCGTCTTAGGCAGGGAAAGCTTCCGGGAAGGCATAGTGACAATATCCTTACAGTGCTTGCCTCTTCCACGCAGCTGTCTCTCCTAACCAACTCTACCCGCCATTACATCACCTTTGGATGGCACGTGCTCTTCTCCCTCCTCTCCCGCCATTATAAATTTCTCCCTGCTCTCTCTCTGCTCTCTCAACTCTCGCTCCCAGCTCTCCCAGCCCTCGCACCCTGTTCTCCCTGCTCTCTCTGCACTCCCAACTGAAATGGGAAGCGCCCCAAGCGACTCCCTCTCTGATGCGCTTCGATCCCTCAGTCCCGTCTGGAAAAAGAGACTGCTCATAACAGCAGTTACTTGTATATTTGTAGTAGTATTTTTGTCAATATTTTTATTTTTGCACAAAAAATGGCGCCATGCACGCCGGTTGGCAAAAGTATATCCTATAGATGATCCTGCTCCACCTCTTCCTGATCATGGTTTGTAAGGAAGAGGGAACAGACTAAGTAGTAGTTTGTATGTTTTCTATGATGACAGTAGTGCATTAAGTAGTAGTTTGTATGCAGGAGCAGTTTGAATAATCAATCCGTTTGAAATTTGAACGTTCAGTATCCCGTATGAACGTCCCACGATTGGCCACATTGCAAACCCCTATATGAATGTTTGGTATCCGTAGACAAACTCTCAGAATCTTGCACAATTGGTCCCACTGCAACAAAAAATAAAAAGGAAAAAAACGCTAACAGGAACATTACACTCCAAAGTTGGGCGCATCAACGGGCGTGCTCTTTCCATTTAAATTGGTGCTAGACAGACAATAGAACTGCTTCCTTGAAGACAACTCAGTTTTGGGTTTTCTAAAAAGCACTTATGATGCACTAGTACCGGATTTAACTCAGCTGGAAGAACATTAGTATCAAGTTGAGGATACAATACTACCAGCCAGAAAACTCGCCCACTCAAAATACCCTCTGTCCCTCATGAAGCCAAGCAAACTTACACTTCAACACTCTTTGACAGTGGCCTGGTGATGGCTCTGTTAATCACTGTTTAAATTTTAGCATACCACTCTCATTTATTACTTTCAAGACGCCTGTTGCATTCATTATTTTTTCCTTTAATGGCCGTGAGAAGTAAAATTTCAATGATGCTGAGATAATGTGTTTTAAAATATAATTAAATTTCATGACCAAAAATCTAAATTGAATTTTTTTCTAAGGAAAAGATGTCTCATTGAAAAACTATTCCATCCAATTCTTAGGACTTGGATGGAATGGCAAAAAGAGTGCATCTATCTTTTTTCAAATATAGAGAATTCATACAAAGATGTTGTCTAATACTTCAGGAGAATTATTTACCCATCCCATAAATTATAGTTACTTTGGCAATTGACTGAATAATCAGCAAGGAGATCGGCAAACAGGCAACATGGTAAAAAACCAGCATTGTAGTTATCAGCGATAGCATCTAGATCTCCTTAAGAATAAGCTCCACATTTGAGTGATCATTTTTCAGTAGGGATATTAAGGCTAAGTAGTCACTTTCCACTTCTCTTATAGATAATCCCAAATTTGATGCCTACTTCATGCCTTCCAACAATGCCATCGCCTCCATCCTTAACAGTGTTCGTGTGCCCATCCCCTCTCCAGCACACTGCTGCCACTAATCCACGACTGTCATCCCCAACCAAGGCCCCCAATCCCATCACCTCTTCACTCAGTTTTCAAAGTGCATCCACGTTCAATTTCAGATTTCCATGAAATGGCTTCTTCCATCTCACGAATTTTGGGATGAGCTCAGCTTTGGAGCTATAGGGCAGATTCACCGATTTGTTTTAGTCCAAATAGAAAGCTCCATTCTCTCACATCTTCAAAATTTGGTCATAAGCCCTCCATAGTCAGGTTATTGCAAGAGACAAAATTCTCCAGCACACCGGTGTCGAAGTTCCTAATTCATTAGGGTTCTTCATTTGGGTTAGCCCATAAAAAATTCCCAAGATAGTATCCTCCTCATTGTTCTGTTGATCTTCTGCTTCAGATGCAGGATTGCAATTTTTGTCTTGGCACGTTAGTTGAAAATTGACCGTATTAGAAGTAATATTAATTGAGAAAGCCATACGTCCCAGTTTAATGTAGGGGTGGGAATCGGGGCGAGTCGGGGCGGGTCAGGGTGTGCCCAACCCTGACCCTCCTTTTCAAAAATCTTGTTTGACCCTTATTTTATACCGGGTCGGGACAAGGTCGGTTTGACCCTTACTTTTTTTCTACAAGGTCTCGGGACAAAATTCGGGTCGGTATCGGGTCAACGGGTCGGGTAAAAAATTGCGGGTCAAGTAAGAAATTTTTAAAAATTTATAAAACTATCAAGTATAAAGACAAATTTATATTAAATTTAATTACTATATGCTTGAATCTATTATTAATCAATCAAAGTAAATATAAATAATTAAATAAAACATGAATATTAGCATTAAACGTGGTTTTTCTTTTTAATGTAAAATATCAGAAAACGGGTCAGCAGGTTGACCCGCCCCGACCCGCCTTGACCCGCCCCGCCACCCTGTGAAAATTCGCATTTTGCCCCGCCCCGACCCGTATTTCTTTGAAAACCCGAAAATCCCGACCCGCCGGGTACACACCCCTGACCCGCCCCGGTATTAAAACAGGGTCGGGCGGGGCGGGTCACGGGTCGACCCGCCCCGATTCCCACCCCTAGTTTAATGTATGTACGAAAAGTATTTTAAACAATTTTGCTAAGCGTTATGATTTAGTGCAATCCATGTGTCCATCCGCCTCTTTGTTTTAATTTAAAATTTTTAATATCTTGAACATTTGGAAATTCATCCGTGTGTATTTTGCTAATGATGCAAAATGCTATAGATATTATTTATATTAGATATTAGTTCTTAATTTTAATGGTTGTATATCAACTTTCAAAACATATTGAATTTTTGATACGTATAAGCTTCCAATTAAAGTGATTTTTGAAATTGTAACAATTATCTATTAATAAAGACAATAAATAGTTTAGATTTTAAAAATAAAATTTTCAAACAGTTTAGATTTTAAAGATAAACTTTTAAAACATAAGTCGCTTGTTGTTGCGTTTGATATTCGAGAAAAAATGGTAAAAAAATTCTAATAAATTTATGAAAATGCTTCCTTATGGACAAAAAGAAAGATTAAATTAGGTGATTCCATAATCCAATTTGGTCAACTTTTGATTTTTTAATACTATTTTTCAAAACTTTGCTTGGATTAGTCTTGATTCAAACCGCAATTCATGGCTTACGGTTCGGTGTTGGTTTCGACACAGACTGAAATATACGAGACTAGCATTGATACTGGGTTTTTGCTCGGTGAAACTCAACTAGTGTGCACCCCAAGCAAAGTGTCGTTAGAAAATCTTCTACCGAAGATCCTTCTTCATCGACTATCGAAAAGTATAACTCTTATCAGGATGGCTATCCTGGTTCCACTGGGAGCTTATCCTCCTCTATGGGATAGTCCATATCCTAGAGGAGCCTATATGGGAATAGACTCTAATATAAACAAATGAAAGAGAGTTAATAATAATATAAATAATGATGCTAAATATAATACGTAAAGTAAATTTTTATCAATTATCAAATTATTAAAAATGAAAGATGTTATTAGAGTGATTCCCATCTTATTTTATTTAGTTTATTTTAGTTAGTATAGTTATTTTATTTCCTTATTTTTACTTCATTTGTCCAGTTTCCATATTTTCACCTCCTCTATCCAGTACTCCAGTATGCATTTTAGACAAATTAATCCCGCTTATAATTCACAACATGAAGACGAGAACGAGATGATTACTTGAAGCTTTTGAGTCTTATTTTGCTGGTTTGGGAACTTCAAAACTCTCAAGCAGTGGACTTCTTTTGGGCCTACCCCTCTTAGGGCTTTTGATTATATGATTACAATAGACTGGCATGTAGCGGAGGTGTAAATTGGGTTGGGTTGAATTAGGTTAAACTAAACACTACCTTAACCCACCTTATAAATTCTAAACTTAATCTGACTTTCAACCCTATTTTTCATACCTTAACCCTACCTTATTTTGACCCTACAAAAATCAGTTCGGTTCGGGTTAGAAATTGAGTTAATAAATATATATGATATTTAAAAATATTTTTCTTAATTAAATTAGTTTAAAATATAAATTTATATGAAAGAATAAAATTAATCCTTTTTATCATTTCAAAATAATCTTATTTCAAATCAATAATGTCTACTTAATTTCTATGTATTATGTGCTAATGTAAGAATGTTTATTAATAATTGATTATATTATACATTAATATATGAAATCGAGTTGGGTTAACAAGCATCCAATCCAAACCAACCCATTTTTTAAAATCGGATCGGTTCAAATCAGGTTATATAATTTATTTTTTTAAAATGCCTGACTCAACTCTATTATAAATCGAGTTAGGTTTACCAACTTTGGTTGAAACCAATCCTAGTTACACCGCTACAGGTAGCCGTACGTTCTCATCAAGCAACGGATCACCAAAGTCTGTAAAATCTATAGCACACGAGACTTGCATTATTGATTGGATTTCTAGTTTCTCCCCAGCTATCGTTAGGCAATCTCACTGCCATACAATTAAGTTTCACTATTAGTTAAGGAAAAAGCATGTGTGGCAACCAAAAATATATTTTTGTATTGATATTGTTATAATGATTAAAAATATAATTTTGTATTGACATTGTTATAATGATTAATTAATGGCAACAAACTTTCGTCTTTAGATTCAACAATGGTGAATTTTCCATTAATCATTAATGTGGTAATAAATAGTGTCACCTGAAACTTTTTTAATAAATAGTTTTTTGTATCCTATTAAAACCCATTCATAGGCAAGACTGGTAAATTTAAAAAAAAGAGCTCCCATATGTCATTCATATGACGAAAATCAACATATAGAAGTAGGATAAGCTAACAGGTTTGTTGACGTGGATTTTTGTAGATACACCATTATTTTCTTTTATTTTATTATTCTCACGTTAATAATTTACCAATTATGGGGTGCATTTTGGGCATTTCTGTAAACTAAAAGGCTATTTTGTCATTTCTAAAGCTGGTATTATTATGTAATTCTGGAAAAGTCAAGCCATTGATATCTTATTTTAGGCGGAGAGGTAGGATTGATTAATTTCATCAGTGGGATGCACCATGAAGGTTTCTTGCAACATCTTCTGCTTTTGAATTGCCATCTGTCGATTTCGATCAGTTTGCATTTTTTTATTTTTTTCTTGAAACTAAGTTGAATAGCGTCTGCTTAGAGAGCATCTACCCTTCGTTTTCGGTCAAGTATAAGCTTTATATTTCCTTTCCTCTGTTCTAGGGACCCGACCCATGGTAAGGCCTTCCTATGAGAAAAAAAAAGAACCAGAAGCATTGTAGTAATTTGACAGTGTGAGTATATTTGTTTGAAATGTAAATATATTTGGCATTTTGACAAAATTTATATTAAATGTACATAAAATCTCAATCTCTTCCATTCATTTGGTAGATCAATCACTAAAATATATGCGGACATTTTTTCATTATTGGACATTTCGTAAAAATATTTATGTAGAGAATATTATTTTTTACTATGATTTTATTATATTTGGTAAGTTAGAAAATATATTTTATATAAAAAATTATGTTATATTATTTAAAGTTCATATAAATAACATACTCTCAAAGCTAACAATTTCAATATTTATTTCTGAATTTTTAAAAATTTAATAATATTTTTTATTTTTCGAATATAATAAAATCTAACTAGAACATCTAACCCGATCTAACTGCATCTAATCAGATCTAGCTTTTGATGTTAATAATTTAATCTTAGTCTAACACTTGTAATATAATCTTAGGCCCCTTATAAAGTCATTTATACCTTAATTATATAAATTAAAATTCAGATAATAAGATTTAATGAAATCGTCTGAATCTAACCATATCTAACAACATCTAATCGGATCTAACTTTTGATATTAATAAGTTAATCATAATTTAATAGTTGCAATATATGATCCTAAGCCCTTATAAGGTCATTTATACCTTAACTAGGAAAATTAAAACTCAGATAACAGGATTTATTAAAATCTACCTAAATTTAATAACATCTAATATCATCTAACTGGATCTAACAACATCTATCAGGATTTAACTGCATCTAACCGAATTTAACTTTCGATATTTAATAAGGTAATCCTAATTTAACAGTTGTAATATGATCCTCAGCCCCTTATATGGTCATCTATACCTTAATTATGGAAATCAAAACTTAGGTAATATAATTTAATGAAATTCACGTAAATCTAATGACGTCTAATCGGATCTCATAACATCTAACTAGATCTAACATCATCTAATCGGATCTAACGATATTTAACTAAATTTAATCAGATCTAACTTTTAATATTAATAAGTCAATCACAATTTAACACTGGTATATGATCTTAAGCCCCTTATAATATCATTTATATTTTAATTATGAAAATTAAAACTTAGATAATAGAATTCATTAAAATCCACCTAAATTTAATGGCATCTAACCGGATCTAACTGGATCTAACAGCATGTAACTGAATCTAACTAGATTTAACTTTTTGATATTAAAACTTAATCCTAATTTAAAAACTGTAATATGATCCTAAGCCTATTATGAGACAATTTATACCTTAATTAGAAAAATTAAAACTAAGATAATAGGATTTAATGAAATTCACATAAATCTAATGACATATAATAACATCTAATAACATTTAACTGCATCTAACTGCATCTAACAATATTTAATAGATTTAACAGCATCTAACCAGATCTAACTGCATCTAACCAGTTCTAACTTTTGATATTAAGAAGTTAATCTTAATTTAACACATGTAATATGATTCTAAACCTCTTATAAGATTATTTATACCTTAATTACAGAAATTAAAACTTAGATAATAGGATTTAATGAAATTCACTTATATCTAACAACATCCGACAACATCTAATAGCTTTTAGCCGAATTTAACTGCATCTAACTGGATGTAACTTTTGATATTAATTAGCAATCTTAATTAACACTTGTAATGTGATTCTAAGATTCTTATAAGGTCATTTATATCTTACTTATGAAAATTAAAACTCAAATAATATGATTTAATGAAATTCACATAAATCTAATGACATCTAACAGTATCGAACTACATTTAACCACATCTAACTGGATCTAACAACATCTGACCAGATCTACTTTTGGTATTAATAAATTAATCCTAATTTAATATCAGTAATATGATCCTAAGTCCCTTATAAGGTCGTTTATACCTTAATTATAGAAATTAAAATTCAAATCATAGGATTTAATGAAATCGATCTGAATCTAATAACATTTAACAACATCTAACTGCATCTAACAATATCAAATCGGATCTAACTTCATCTAACCAGATCCAACCGGATCTAAATTTTGATATTAATAAGTTAATCCGAATTTAACATATGTAATATGATTTTAAGCCTCTTATAAGTTCACTTGTACCTTAATTATGGAAATTAAAACTCGGATAATAGGATTTAATGAAATCCACATAAATCTAACGACATCTAACAACATCTAATCGCTTCTAACTATCTAATTGCATCAGACGACATCTAATTTTAATATTTTCTAAAATATTTCAAATAAATTTATGTATTTTACAAAAGATATATACTTAATAATTCGTTATAGAACTATACAAACCTTGAATCTGTATTAAATAATTTAAAAACTAAATAAATATATGATGCTAACATTTTAAAAAATTAAGTAATTTAAACTAAAATAAATAAAAATTTAAATAAATATATAAAAATGTAATAATTATTATATATATGACTTTTTAAAAATAAAATTGTATAAATTATATTTATTTAAATTAGATATAATTATAATTTAGATTTAATAATATAAATGTATATGACTTTTTGGGACTGATTTAATAATTAAGTATTTTTAGATGTTTAATTAACAAAATAATAGTTTAAACTAACTACATACATATGACCTTTTAGAAATGGTTTAATTATATGTTCAAAATTTTAATTTAAATTGCCCCGAAACTTAGATTGGTAGAAAATACTAAATTTAAATGATTATTTAATTATGTCCCAAATTAAATAATTAAGTATAATAAAGTTTTTATTGCATGTCACAAAACTGTAATTTATTTTTAAATGCTTTAAGCATAGTCATTATTATCTAGTATTCTTACAGTTCACATGAAAAATTTAAAACATATCAAGTTCATGCATAGGATGAACTTGCACATTTTTAAGCTCGTGAACCAGCTGCCTCAAGGCAAAATGAAACAAGCTTGAGAACTAGTCCTTTCCAAGTTGACAAAAATGACATTCTCGCATAATTAATAGAACACCATGACCTTTTCAAGTAAATTATTGAATTTCATAAATATAATTACAATATTACAAATATTTTATCAATTACAAAGCGAGGACACATTTTACAGCTCAACCGTAAATTTTACATGCCATGAGTTACAAACAACAGAATTTTACTTGACATGGGCATTCCTGTCATGATAGAACTGTTTCCCTAATATAAAATACAAAATCTAGGCTATTCCATTGAAAGCTTATTTAGGTTCTCCTGCGCATCTTCATCCCACTTGAGGCTTGATGGACCTACCCTTTTTCTCTCTTGTGTGATGCTTGAGTTACAAGTTAACGATTCATGTGCCTAAAATTGAAAACAGAGAGCATGATAAAAATGATGGTATAATGGCCGCAAAAGCAGTTTTGTATTTATATCTAGCAGTCATCAAGAGTAACTAAGAACTCATTGGAGGAATAATAATGAGAAAAATTGAAAAATAGAATATTTCAACAAGCATTATTCTCGCAAAGATCAAGAAACATATTTATAAATATAATAAATTTTGATTGGACAAAAATATGGACATTGAATGCAAGCTTGTAAATTTTTGTTGTAGATCTTCATATTGATAAACCGTTATTTTAAAACACACTGGAAACCATTGAATATTAACAAATATTACTCAAAAGAAGTGCACTTGTCCTTCAGGCTTTGTCTTTGTCTCCTTAAAATACACTAAAAGAGGAAAACTTCGCCCTCGTGAATTGAGTGATCCCTATTCAAATGAGCTAGAAATTAGAGAATGTTAGGGGAAAAAGATACAAACACAACAAAAGGAGTAAATTGAATGATCATTATTCAAAGCAAGCAAGATAGTAAACCTTCTTTCTTTATGTTCATTTTGTGAAAGCCTTCATCTTGATTTCATTAAAGATATTGCTGCTAGAGCATTTTGACATGTTGCCAACTAGAAAAATATATAATCTAAAATTCAATGTGTAAGGTGACTTACATGTAATCATTGGCTTGAGTTTTCTAGATAAATAAATCATTATAAATTCAACGAGCAAAAAGGCTATCATATAATAATCAAACATTACTAAACATAAACTAACCAGCATACATCGGTTGGCTAGGGATGTTTTTCCTACATGAGTGGATTCTCGCATATTTGATTTGGAATAATTAGATGGAAAAAGAAAATATGATTGTGTGAATAGAATAATAAAAAAATGACAAAACATAATAAAAAGGGTACAAAAGAAAAAATTGCATGCGATCGAAGCAAAGAAAAAATTGCTATGTCGTTGCTCCTTTCACCTAGAAAAACAATAGAAGAGGACAAAACAAGAGTGAAGTTGAGGTTTGATAGGGCACTTGCGTCGTTAGATTGGATGAAAAGATATCTATTGGCGAGGATGTTACATCTGTTGATGGCAACATCGGATCATAGCCCAGCTTTCCCGGAGTTGAATGGGGATGGAAAGATAAGAAAATTCAAATTCAAATTCAAATATGAAACCCATTGGGGGAGAGATAAGGAAGCGGGCAAGATAGTCAAGGATAGTTGGCTTAAGGATAGAAGGGAAGAATGGATTACCCAGGAAGTTAGAAGAAGGAAGATAACAAAGTGGACAGGGCTGAAAAATATGGTTCCTTCGGACACAAGGGATAGATAAATAAAAGAATGTGAAGCAATAATAAACCATTTATTGGAGGACAAGGAATTATATTGGAAGCAAAGATCTAAAGTAAACTGGCTAAGCTACGGTGATCAAGAAACAAATTACATTCATAAGAAAGCTTAAGAAAGAAGAAGAAGAAGAAGAATAATAATAACAAGAAATCATATCGTTTGGTTTAGAAGATGAACAAGGTAACATTATAAGGGATAAAAAGAGCAAAGAGAGAATGACTTTTCAGTTCTTTGGGAATCTATTTGCAGAAGAACCAATTGTGGAATGTAATAGGGTGACCAATCAGATTCAGTCATGTGTCTCTGAGGCAGAAAACAAAAATCTGATAGCGAGGAGTTGTTCAGCCCACGTTTTAGCGGGTTATGGGTCAAACACTGAATCTCCAGTTCTTGAGTGGAGAGAATGTACTCCTTTTTGTATAGTAGATGATTGTATAAGGATTTTTTTTATGGGAATGAATTCCCCTGGAGACATTTATTTATCCCAAGATGACCAAAATTTTGTGGAATCTTGAGATTAAGAGGGCCCCGGATTTTCTTTTCTTGTCAAAAAGAAAATAAAGTTAAGAGTTGGTCACATCCTAACTCATCCCAAATTCCATGTAAAGACTCATGTGGTAGTCTATAACTCAATTATTGTTTCTCCCTGGTTAGCATTCACCCTTCCAAGGCTGCAGCAATTCACATTCGAACTCGTGAGTAGGCTTTTGTCAATATTTTAATTCATATCTTTCACCGAAAAAAGCTCTGGTTGCAAGTTTAAAGAGACATGATTGCAGCCATATAAAAGCATATAAGGGTTAGAATCAAAGCTAGTGTGAGGATTTTGGTGGAAGGTATTAGAAATACCAAGGATTGTCATGTGTTTAGAACTGAAAACTATTATGCTCATATATATATCAAAAAAAAAAAAAAAACTATTGTGCTCATATTATAGCCAAATGAGTGCTATCATGGGAGAGGGGATAGTGAAATCTGGCAGGTGACATGCAGGCATGCATTAGGGATGCATTTTGTAAGGATAATGATATTAAACCTACTAAAGCTGCAACAGATAGGCGTCGGAAGTCATAATCTATTCTATACTATTGCAGCCTGAAAATGGCTCGTTGCCAGCTGTTTCTGAAATTGGACCGTCTGTCCATTAAATTGGCGGATGGACAAATGCACAAAGTATTTGAATTAAATTGATGGAATAATTTTGAGTGGGGATAAGTTTGACATATTTTCGAGGATTATTTGCAAATATAAATGTATTATTTGATTATAATTATAGATATTAATTTATTATTTTGAAAATGGTTAATTACCTCCTTGACGTTTGCAACCTTAGCAAATACTAAGTGAAGCTTGAGTCTTAGCCAATGCCTTTAACCTAAAATTTGCGGTTTCGATTGACTTTGGTATCGTTCAGCTTACTAACCGTAAACATTTCAACTATATATTACATCATCTTAAAATTTTATTAAAATAAATGGCTTAATGAGTTATCTTCCTGATGAAAATAATAAGTGAAAAATTCACCAAACCAAGTTGTTAAACAAATTTCACCATCAATGCATGGTACTTAATTTTAAGAGATAGAAATTGAGATATGAGTAGCTTGAATAATTTAATTTTATCATATTTGTAATTAAAAATATTAAACGAAGAGGATTAGTGATTAACGTCATGGAATATCTAGAATTTTAAAGATATTTTTTAATGATTTTCCGCATATCTTTACAGTATGTACGTGCTTATAAATAATTCCAAAATAACTTGCTATTTTTTAAAATTATGGGGATATGTTTATCACCACAATCAAACTATTTGGGTGAATTGCAAATCACCTAATTTTCAATGGTGTAAAATGTTCAATTTGAATAATTAATTGATAAGTAATATTTTATAATTAGGGTTCATATCTCATATGGGTGCCCTAAATCATGTGATTTATGGGCGAAATTTTTTCATTTTTAATAGATGTGATAGTTTTGCTTACATCTTATCTTTAGTGCAATGTAACGATTTTTTAAAATCTATTTAGTTTTAAATTTTAAAAAATCAATAAACATGGCTTAGATCTGGCCTTCACACTTTTTATTGTTGATTTTTAAATTAAAAAAACTAAATGAATTTATGGTCAAATTCTATAAAAAAGCAATATCTAACAAATATTCTTTTTTAGACATCACTATAAATAGACCACTTTACCATGGAATGAAACCTCATGTTTATAGGCTGGCTCTATGTTGTTTCATACGGGAGAAACAACCATAGTAGTGTCTAGCTAACTTACCTTAAAAGAAGTTTAAGGTGACAAGCCGCGACCTACAGATCTGTTGGGAAGGTGGGCGGATTTTGCCAAGAACCTGTGGGTCGGTTATGCCGAAGGCGTGATCATTTGCTCGATGTGGACGGGTTTCATCATGTCGCTAACATCTACTTCGCATGTGCATTAGGAGATGCATGAAAAGGAAAATTAGATATGGCACCCCCTCGTTTTAAAAAATATTATTTTAGTCAAGGTGCTTGATGTAGGTGAGTTAGGACTTGAGAGTGTATAGATAAGAGGTTGAGGGTAGAAGTATTTTTCTTATTATCATTTTTAAACTTGTCTTCCATAAGTTGCTCTATCATCCAAAATGAATGACATGATAATATATATACATATATATATATATTATGTTAGATGTATGGATCAATGTTGTCAGAACCAAACCGGTGATTGAACCGGTAAAAAAACTGGTCTGGTTCGAACCGGTGATGTCGGCATGACATATTTATGATGTCATAAATATTAAATTATTTTTAAATTTTAAGTAAATATATTGATAAGTTCATCCAAATTTAACACCTATAATATGATTTTGAGCCCTTTATAAGGTCATTTATACCTTAATTACAGAATTCGAAACTCAGATAATAGAATTTAAAGAAATCTATCTTATCTAACAGCATCTAACGGCATCTAACCGGATCTAACGACATCGAACAGCATCCAACTTTTGATATTAATAAATTAATAATAATTTAACACCTATAATATGATCCTCACTCCTTATAAGGTCATTTATACCTTAATTATAGAACTTAAAACCCAGATAATATGATTTAACGAAATCTACCTTAATCTAACACCGTCTAACAGCATCTAACGACATTTAAGGGGCACTCAAATTTTATGAAATAAATGAAATATTGAAAATAAATTTTCAGATTACACATAAATCGTCCTAGGTACTAAGAAATTTACCTAAAATATAATTATAATATTTTATTAATTATATTATAATTTTTATTTGCTGCATTAATTATGTGAAGAATTTTGTGCTATACAATTAATTATGAGAGTGATATTAATTACAAGAGTTGCACACACAAAATTAGGGAGAAAAAATTTTGTATTAATAATTTAATGTATACCTAAAATAAATAAAATGGCTAAATAAATAAATAATAATAAAATATGAGTACGCTGATATGCTCACGATGTTTTGCTGCTGATCGTCGAGACGACGACAGCAAGGCAGGCGCGAAGGTGGGGCGACGGCTAGGCGGCGCTGCAGGTAGCGAGGCGGGAGTGCGTGCGCGCAAGCGCGAGAGGAGGCAGCGGGAGCGAAGAGGAGACGGCGGCATGACAGCGTGCGCGACAATGATGGAGGAGCCTGGTGAGGCGGCGAGACGAGATCGGGGAAGAAGCGGGCGAGCGAGCGAGACAAGGTTGGGTCGTCAGGGACGGCGTGCGCGAGAGATCAATGTTGGGGTCAGGGAAGAAGACGGCAGGGTTAGGGACCTTAGGGTTTCATTTCGTTTTTTTTTTAAAGTATTTAACTATTTAGATTATTTAAGCTCCGGCGGTCGGACCGGTCGAATCCGGTCCGATCGTCCAGTCTGGTCCGACCGGTGGTTCTCCGGTTCGAGCGGTTTTAGATAATTGAACCGAACCGTAGATGACCAAACCGAGAACTGGACCGGTTGATGGTCGGACCGGTCCGGTCCGATTCTGATAACATTGGTATGGATACCGTGTGCTTACCCGTTTTATTTAAAGTACTTTAATAAGATAAGATACGTATGTTGGTATATCCAAAAGTTTTAGATAATTAAAATAAATCAATAAATTCTGACTCTTTTTTTTCTGAAGGTAAATAAATAAATTCTGAACTTGGTTGCAGGGAGAGCTAGTAACCTGTGGTTATGGACGAGGTGCTCGAAGCTCATAAGAGGGCCCAGTCCACCCATGGGTCCTTTTTTTGTATCCGAGCCTGGCACGTAGAAAGCCCAAAATTTGTCTTCTCTTGAAAGAAACTGAGAAAAATGGGAGAGAACCAGAACCCGCGGGCTAGGTGCATGATCCACAAACAATGGTGTATTGCAAGAAGCTCTGACTTTTCTAAGATAGCAACTAATTTATGACAATCGAAGGACGGAAGGAGATGATAATAAATATCTTTTAGGACAAATATAAGGAGATGGAAATTAAGTTATATAAAAGGTAGGTCCCTAAAAAAAGTCCAGATGGGTCCAATCCATCGAGATCATTGAAATTCATTCAGCAGATGGAGAAAAATGAAATCAAAGATCTCGGGGGTTTGCTAGGCCTGGCACCGATAGGCAATGAAATTGAGATTTGTTATTCTTAACGTAAAATTTACGTATATTCGTGAATTTTATTCCTAATTCTAGTTATATTCACAAACTTTTAAAAATATTTTTTATGCTTACGAATTTTCATCCTAGTTCTATATATGCTTATGCCACAAGGAATACATTAAATTGGCTGTTAACCTTCTCATAAAATAAATAAATTGTCTAAATATTAATATAATTTAAAGTTATTTTGCTCAAATATTCAAAAATATATATTCTTTTATAGTCATAAAATTAGTAAATTTATTTTTAGTTATAAAATTATAATTAGGAATTGGCATATTTGTTATTTCACAGTTTCACAAGTGGTTAATTGATCACTAACGACATGCATATATGTTGAATTACGACGAAAATTCACAGCTGTAAGTAACATTTTTGAAAATTTGTAGGATTTAGTGAAATTAAAAGTAAAAGTCATAGGTTTCTCTGAAGTATTTAAATGTTGAATCTTAGTTGCATATGCAGATGCGATTGAATATGCAGTCCTCCCACAGTTGGCGTAATTGTAAACTATTATATGAATGTCCAGTATCCATAGACTAATTACAAAATCTTGCACAATTGGTCCCATTGCAAACCAAAAAAAAGAAAAGAAAAAAAAGCAGAAACATTTCACTCCAAAGTTGGGCGCATCATCAGGTGTGTTATTTAAATAAAGAAGAGTTATCCTGTTAGTCCGGGCTAAGCAAATGCTCGAATTAGCTCACTTCAAAAAATTCATTTATAATAATTTTTTTACTTTTTCACACACTTATTTATCTAAGCGTATTTAATGTATGAACTACGTTTTACTATTTTTGGCTATACGTTTATTTTTTTTTGAGAATTTTTAAACATCTATGTGTACATATGTATTTAAAAATTTCTTATTTTAAAAATCTAAAAAAGGTTTTTTTTTTAGATTTTTAAACATCTACGTGTGTATGTATATATATATATATATAAAATATCCTTATTTTAAAAATCTTAAAAATATATACGTATATCAAAAAATGATAAAACTTGGTTTATATGTTAAATACACTTAAATAAATAAGTATACGGAGATAAAAGCAAAAAAAGTTGTTGTAAATGAGTTTTTTGAGGTAAGCTAAACGGGATATTTGCATAGCTCGAACAAACGGGATCATTTCTTTTAAATAGGTACTAGATAAACAATAATTTTTTTTTTGGGATATGAAATAGAGCAGCTTCTTTGAAAAATAGTTATAAAGAGATGCTAAATTATTTTTTCTTTTCTTTTCTTCTCATTTTTGACTGATGTGAGTTGTAACTATCTCAATAATCTAAGTTAATGTGCTTTTCTTGTTATTATTCTATTGTTTTAATTATTATTTTCATTTGTTACAGCTAAAAAGTTTAGATGTTTTACTTTGAGCTCTCAATGATTCCATATAATCTCTTGATTTTTAGAATGTCGATGATTAATTTAAAATTAAATCCGTTTATTATATTTGACATTACTTCTTAGTTAGGAGACTAAGTGTCATCCTAATTAAATATGTGCATGGGCTACATTTGTTCAAAAATGCATATATTATTCATGTATAAATTAAAACAATTCTTAGGTTAATTTAGATATGTATTAAAATATAATAATACTCTATAAAATTATTTATTCATATAATTCTATTATTTTAGATTGTTTAGATATTCAAAATATTATTTTAAAATTGATATTTAGTACTAAATTATTTTATTATGTTAACTTTGTACATTTGTTGTTGAGGGCCATACATAGTGATACGAGATAAATGAAATAAAGTCAATAATAATACAAATGATTATGCTAAATATAATAATTTGAGTAAATTTTAATTAATTGTTAAGATATTAAGGGTGACACCTAAAACTTTTGAAACTATAAGTTTTCAATATAAAAATTTTCACTATCCATAATTATTCTATTTTTAAATATTTCATCACTCTTTTATACACAATAACCCTACTTTTCAATTGCTTGTACACGACTACTTATACATTTATCCTATCTATTTTAGCTTTATTCTTTTTACTCCTCATCATGATCTCTATTACATTATATTATTTTTTCACATTTCAAAAACTTATCATTAAAAGTTTTATTAATTTTGGAACACATCCTAAAAATAAAAGAAAATATATAGAAAATGAGTTTCATAGAAGTATTCTTATGCCATCTTATTTGGTTTATTTTAGTTATTGGTATGGTTATTTTATTTCCTCATTTTTACTTCATTTGCCCAACTTCCATATTTTTACCTCCTGTGTCCATTACTGGTGTACGCATTATAAATAAATTAACTTTAGAAAATGATTTAGTGCACTCAGATGCACTTAAGTGCACTAAACTTTAGTGCTCTAAGTGCCGTACATAATTTTTTTTTAAAATATTTTCATATATTTATGGGCCTATTCATGAATGTCTCATGTATATAAATTTTGCACATTCTTCATTATTTACAATATTTATTTTGAATTTTAAATTAAAAAACAAGGCATTTCATTTTTTTAGAATTTTAAATTCAAATGAAATATTTAGAACATGAAAAATATAAAACTATATATATGAGGTACTCAGGCTTAGGCTCACATATGAATTTCAAAAAAAAATTTAAAAATTAAAAAAGGATTATGAACTCAGGTGCACTTAAGTTAAGTATACTTAATGTACCAAATTTGAGTCAATTAATCCCACTTACAATTCACAAATACAAAAGTGAACAAGATTATTACTTACTCATCCTTATAGAGTCAACAGTGGTGGATTTTCCATTAATCATCATTGTTCGTAAAAATAAATAGCGTTACTTGAAACTTTTTTGGTAAATAATTTTTTGCTTCTTATTTAAAAACCATTTTACCCATCCATAAAAAGGACTGGTCAAATGAAAAGCCAAGGTGCACCCATATTCATTCATATGATGAAATCCATATCTATAAGCAGGATATGCTAGCAGGTCTATTGACAAGGATTTTATACATTTTTTCACGCTAATTAGGAGTGTGTTTGGAAATTAATAAAATTTTTAATGTAAAATGTTTTTGAATTGATAAAAGTAATGTGATATGATAAGAATAATGATGAAGAGTAAAGAGAATAAAGTTAAAATTTATAGTTTAGTTGTATAAAAATAATTAAAAAGTAGGACAATTATATAAGAATATATGAAAAAATTAGTAGTTGTAGAAAGTAAAAAACCTTTTGTATTAAAAAGTTATATAGTTTCCGAAAAATCTCCAAAATGCATATAAAGTTAGTAAATCAGAAAAGACAAAAATTTATATCTATACATAATTACTTATAAGCCACCAAATGGATGCTTGGCCAAGCGAGGCGCATCTTGTTGCCCATCCCATGTTTTTGAGATTTCATAATTATTTGAATTTATTTGGTATTTTTAATGTGTCAATACTCATTTTGTTGACTTCAAAATCTAGGTAGAACCGACACATTTATTAAAAAAAAATTTATCAACATTGCCGCACACGTATCTTTTACTTTTCAAGAGATTACTTAAATTAAATATATTAATCCATGCTTTTTATTTTTCAAATTTTCATTATAAATAATATTTCCAAATATAGCCATAACTTAATAATATATTTATAAAATGGCATACATTCTACATATTTTATCCCTAATTTCCAATATGAAATCACCAATATTATTATTTTACTAAATTGTTTTTAATAATATCTACTAGAATAACTTCTTCTTTACTTTTACCATGGATATTCTGGTAATTGCAAACACTTTTAACTTTAACCATGGTGAAGATATTTGAAATTAAAAATAAATATGTAATTATCTATGCCATTTTATAAATGTGTTGTCGTACCCGTAAATATAGGTATAACTTATTGTCATATTTGGAATTAACCCTAAATAATATTAAAATGTAATTTTCTAATATGTAATAGAAGATATAATAAATACATAGTAATGCATGAAAAATCATGAAATAACTTAATGCCAAGTCTTCGTTTTAAATTTTCGTATTATTTTTGCTAATTAATTTTTTGTATTTTTATGTGCGGAAAATTTCCAACTAATAGAAAAATATAAGAAAGATAATTTAAGTTTCAAAGAATATTTGTTAAACTACGTTGGTGCCTTGAAAATTTTCATAAAAATTAATATTAAAAATTGGTCTTTTTACTTTTGTAAAACTAAATTTTAAAAAAAATTTAAAAATTTTGAATATTAAGTTTTATTTTACATTTTTGAGAAATAAAATATAATATAAAATTTTATATTATTTTATATAAAATAATATAATAATTTTGGTCACCGGTGCATATGTACAGGATTTCTTTGCACAAGCGGAGCACCAAAAGATGGTACTCCAACTCGTAAGTTCCAACGCAAGCCAGGCCATGGTCTGGTCTTCAAAGTTAAAACGCAAAACAAACCAAAAGATCGCATGAAAGAAAGGCTGCGTGAGAGTAAACCGGCCGAATTTCATACCCCATTTGATTGTAATGAGAAAAACCGTAGGAAAGGTTGTAACGGATCGACGCCGATGGCAGCCAACGAGGTTCGTCTTAGGCAGGGAAAACTTCCGGAAATGCATAGTCACAAATTTACAGGATTTTTATACAGACTTCCTTCATCCGCAATTATATAATTCCCGTTACTCCTTACAGTGCTTGCCTCTTCCACGCAACTGTCTCTCCTAACCAACTCTACCCCATGTGATTAATGAGAAAAACCATAGGAAAGGTTGTAACGGATCGACGCCGATGGCAGCCAGCGAAGTTCGTCTTAGGCAGGGAAAGCTTCCGGGAAGGCATAGTGACAATATCCTTACAGTGCTTGCCTCTTCCACGCAGCTGTCTCTCCTAACCAACTCTACCCGCCATTACATCACCTTTGGATGGCACGTGCTCTTCTCCCTCCTCTCCCGCCATTATAAATTTCTCCCTGCTCTCTCTCTGCTCTCTCAACTCTCGCTCCCAGCTCTCCCAGCCCTCGCACCCTGTTCTCCCTGCTCTCTCTGCACTCCCAACTGAAATGGGAAGCGCCCCAAGCGACTCCCTCTCTGATGCGCTTCGATCCCTCAGTCCCGTCTGGAAAAAGAGACTGCTCATAACAGCAGTTACTTGTATATTTGTAGTAGTATTTTTGTCAATATTTTTATTTTTGCACAAAAAATGGCGCCATGCACGCCGGTTGGCAAAAGTATATCCTATAGATGATCCTGCTCCACCTCTTCCTGATCATGGTTTGTAAGGAAGAGGGAACAGACTAAGTAGTAGTTTGTATGTTTTCTATGATGACAGTAGTGCATTAAGTAGTAGTTTGTATGCAGGAGCAGTTTGAATAATCAATCCGTTTGAAATTTGAACGTTCAGTATCCCGTATGAACGTCCCACGATTGGCCACATTGCAAACCCCTATATGAATGTTTGGTATCCGTAGACAAACTCTCAGAATCTTGCACAATTGGTCCCACTGCAACAAAAAATAAAAAGGAAAAAAACGCTAACAGGAACATTACACTCCAAAGTTGGGCGCATCAACGGGCGTGCTCTTTCCATTTAAATTGGTGCTAGACAGACAATAGAACTGCTTCCTTGAAGACAACTCAGTTTTGGGTTTTCTAAAAAGCACTTATGATGCACTAGTACCGGATTTAACTCAGCTGGAAGAACATTAGTATCAAGTTGAGGATACAATACTACCAGCCAGAAAACTCGCCCACTCAAAATACCCTCTGTCCCTCATGAAGCCAAGCAAACTTACACTTCAACACTCTTTGACAGTGGCCTGGTGATGGCTCTGTTAATCACTGTTTAAATTTTAGCATAGCACTCTCATTTATTACTTTCAAGACGCCTGTTGCATTCATTATTTTTTCCTTTAATGGCCGTGAGAAGTAAAATTTCAATGATGCTGAGATAATGTGTTTTAAAATATAATTAAATTTCATGACCAAAAATCTAAATTGAATTTTTTTCTAAGGAAAAGATGTCTCATTGAAAAACTATTCCATCCAATTCTTAGGACTTGGATGGAATGGCAAAAAGAGTGCATCTATCTTTTTTCAAATATAGAGAATTCATACAAAGATGTTGTCTAATACTTCAGGAGAATTATTTACCCATCCCATAAATTATAGTTACTTTGGCAATTGACTGAATAATCAGCAAGGAGATCGGCAAACAGGCAACATGGTAAAAAACCAGCATTGTAGTTATCAGCGATAGCATCTAGATCTCCTTAAGAATAAGCTCCACATTTGAGTGATCATTTTTCAGTAGGGATATTAAGGCTAAGTAGTCACTTTCCACTTCTCTTATAGATAATCCCAAATTTGATGCCTACTTCATGCCTTCCAACAATGCCATCGCCTCCATCCTTAACAGTGTTCGTGTGCCCATCCCCTCTCCAGCACACTGCTGCCACTAATCCACGACTGTCATCCCCAACCAAGGCCCCCAATCCCATCACCTCTTCACTCAGTTTTCAAAGTGCATCCACGTTCAATTTCAGATTTCCATGAAATGGCTTCTTCCATCTCACGAATTTTGGGATGAGCTCAGCTTTGGAGCTATAGGGCAGATTCACCGATTTGTTTTAGTCCAAATAGAAAGCTCCATTCTCTCACATCTTCAAAATTTGGTCATAAGCCCTCCATAGTCAGGTTATTGCAAGAGACAAAATTCTCCAGCACACCGGTGTCGAAGTTCCTAATTCATTAGGGTTCTTCATTTGGGTTAGCCCATAAAAAATTCCCAAGATAGTATCCTCCTCATTGTTCTGTTGATCTTCTGCTTCAGATGCAGGATTGCAATTTTTGTCTTGGCACGTTAGTTGAAAATTGACCGTATTAGAAGTAATATTAATTGAGAAAGCCATACGTCCCAGTTTAATGTAGGGGTGGGAATCGGGGCGAGTCGGGGCGGGTCAGGGTGTGCCCAACCCTGACCCTCCTTTTCAAAAATCTTATTTGACCCTTATTTTATACCGGGTCGGGACAAGGTCGGTTTGACCCTTACTTTTTTTCTACAAGGTCTCGGGACAAAATTCGGGTCGGTATCGGGTCAACGGGTCGGGTAAAAAATTGCGGGTCAAGTAAGAAATTTTTAAAAATTTATAAAACTATCAAGTATAAAGACAAATTTATATTAAATTTAATTACTATATGCTTGAATCTATTATTAATCAATCAAAGTAAATATAAATAATTAAATAAAACATGAATATTAGCATTAAACGTGGTTTTTCTTTTTAATGTAAAATATCAGAAAACGGGTCAGCAGGTTGACCCGCCCCGACCCGCCTTGACCCGCCCCGCCACCCTGTGAAAATTCGCATTTTGCCCCGCCCCGACCCGTATTTCTTTGAAAACCCGAAAATCCCGACCCGCCGGGTACACACCCCTGACCCGCCCCGGTATTAAAACAGGGTCGGGCGGGGCGGGTCACGGGTCGACCCGCCCCGATTCCCACCCCTAGTTTAATGTATGTACGAAAAGTATTTTAAACAATTTTGCTAAGCGTTATGATTTAGTGCAATCCATGTGTCCATCCGCCTCTTTGTTTTAATTTAAAATTTTTAATATCTTGAACATTTGGAAATTCATCCGTGTGTATTTTGCTAATGATGCAAAATGCTATAGATATTATTTATATTAGATATTAGTTCTTAATTTTAATGGTTGTATATCAACTTTCAAAACATATTGAATTTTTGATACGTATAAGCTTCCAATTAAAGTGATTTTTGAAATTGTAACAATTATCTATTAATAAAGACAATAAATAGTTTAGATTTTAAAAATAAAATTTTCAAACAGTTTAGATTTTAAAGATAAACTTTTAAAACATAAGTCGCTTGTTGTTGCGTTTGATATTCGAGAAAAAATGGTAAAAAAATTCTAATAAATTTATGAAAATGCTTCCTTATGGACAAAAAGAAAGATTAAATTAGGTGATTCCATAATCCAATTTGGTCAACTTTTGATTTTTTAATACTATTTTTCAAAACTTTGCTTGGATTAGTCTTGATTCAAACCGCAATTCATGGCTTACGGTTCGGTGTTGGTTTCGACACAGACTGAAATATACGAGACTAGCATTGATACTGGGTTTTTGCTCGGTGAAACTCAACTAGTGTGCACCCCAAGCAAAGTGTCGTTAGAAAATCTTCTACCGAAGATCCTTCTTCATCGACTATCGAAAAGTATAACTCTTATCAGGATGGCTATCCTGGTTCCACTGGGAGCTTATCCTCCTCTATGGGATAGTCCATATCCTAGAGGAGCCTATATGGGAATAGACTCTAATATAAACAAATGAAAGAGAGTTAATAATAATATAAATAATGATGCTAAATATAATACGTAAAGTAAATTTTTATCAATTATCAAATTATTAAAAATGAAAGATGTTATTAGAGTGATTCCCATCTTATTTTATTTAGTTTATTTTAGTTAGTATAGTTATTTTATTTCCTTATTTTTACTTCATTTGTCCAGTTTCCATATTTTCACCTCCTCTATCCAGTACTCCAGTATGCATTTTAGACAAATTAATCCCGCTTATAATTCACAACATGAAGACGAGAACGAGATGATTACTTGAAGCTTTTGAGTCTTATTTTGCTGGTTTGGGAACTTCAAAACTCTCAAGCAGTGGACTTCTTTTGGGCCTACCCCTCTTAGGGCTTTTGATTATATGATTACAATAGACTGGCATGTAGCGGAGGTGTAAATTGGGTTGGGTTGAATTAGGTTAAACTAAACACTACCTTAACCCACCTTATAAATTCTAAACTTAATCTGACTTTCAACCCTATTTTTCATACCTTAACCCTACCTTATTTTGACCCTACAAAAATCAGTTCGGTTCGGGTTAGAAATTGAGTTAATAAATATATATGATATTTAAAAATATTTTGCTTAATTAAATTAGTTTAAAATATAAATTTATATGAAAGAATAAAATTAATCCTTTTTATCATTTCAAAATAATCTTATTTCAAATCAATAATGTCTACTTAATTTCTATGTATTATGTGCTAATGTAAGAATGTTTATTAATAATTGATTATATTATACATTAATATATGAAATCGAGTTGGGTTAACAAGCATCCAATCCAAACCAACCCATTTTTTAAAATCGGATCGGTTCAAATCAGGTTATATAATTTATTTTTTTAAAATGCCTGACTCAACTCTATTATAAATCGAGTTAGGTTTACCAACTTTGGTTGAAACCAATCCTAGTTACACCGCTACAGGTAGCCGTACGTTCTCATCAAGCAACGGATCACCAAAGTCTGTAAAATCTATAGCACACGAGACTTGCATTATTGATTGGATTTCTAGTTTCTCCCCAGCTATCGTTAGGCAATCTCACTGCCATACAATTAAGTTTCACTATTAGTTAAGGAAAAAGCATGTGTGGCAACCAAAAATAAATTTTTGTATTGATATTGTTATAATGATTAAAAATATAATTTTGTATTGACATTGTTATAATGATTAATTAATGGCAACAAACTTTCGTCTTTAGATTCAACAATGGTGAATTTTCCATTAATCATTAATGTGGTAATAAATAGTGTCACCTGAAACTTTTTTAATAAATAGTTTTTTGTATCCTATTAAAACCCATTCATAGGCAAGACTGGTAAATTTAAAAAAAAGAGCTCCCATATGTCATTCATATGATGAAAATCAACATATAGAAGTAGGATAAGCTAACAGGTTTGTTGACGTGGATTTTTGTAGATACACCATTATTTTCTTTTATTTTATTATTCTCACGTTAATAATTTACCAATTATGGGGTGCATTTTGGGCATTTCTGTAAACTAAAAGGCTATTTTGTCATTTCTAAAGCTGGTATTATTATGTAATTCTGGAAAAGTCAAGCCATTGATATCTTATTTTAGGCGGAGAGGTAGGATTGATTAATTTCATCAGTGGGATGCACCATGAAGGTTTCTTGCAACATCTTCTGCTTTTGAATTGCCAACTGTCGATTTCGATTAGTTTGCATTTTTTTGTTTTTTTCTTGAAACTAAGTTAAATAGCGTCTGCTTAGAGAGCATCGACCCTTCGTTTTCGGTCAAGTATAAGCTTTATATTTCCTTTCCTCTGTTCTAGGGACCCGACCCATGGTAAGGCCTTCCTATGAGAAAAAAAAGAACCAGAAGCATTGTAGTAATTTGACAGTGTGAGTATATTTGTTTGAAATGTAAATATATTTGGCATTTTGATAAAATTTGTATTAAATGTACATAAAATCTCAATCTCTTCCATTCATTTGGTAGATCAATCACTAAAATATATGCGGACATTTTTTCATTATTGGACATTTCGTAAAAATATTTATGTAGAAAATATTATTTTTTACTATGATTTTATTATATTTGGTAAAGTTAGAAAATATATTTTATATAAAAAATTATGTTATATTATTTAAAGTTCATATAAATAACATACTCTCAAAGCTAACAATTTCAATATTTATTTCTGAATTTTTAAAAATTTAATAATATTTTTTATTTTTCGAATATAATAAAATCTAACTAGATCTAACAACATCTAACCCGATCTAACTGCATCTAATCAGATCTAGCTTTTGATGTTAATAATTTAATCTTAGTCTAACACTTGTAATATAATCTTAGGCCCCTTATAAAGTCATTTATACCTTAATTATATAAATTAAAATTCAGATAATAAGATTTAATGAAATCATCTGAATCTAACCGTATCTAACAACATCTAATCGGATCTAACTTTTGATATTAATAAGTTAATCATAATTTAATAGTTGTAATATATGATCCTAAGCCCTTATAAGGTCATTTATACTTTAACTAAGAAAATTAAAACTCAGATAACAGGATTTATTAAAATCTACCTAAATTTAATAACATCTAATATCATCTAACTGGATCTAACAACATCTATCCGGATTTAACTGCATCTAACCGAATTTAACTTTCGATATTTAATAAGGTAATCCTAATTTAACACTTGTAATATGATCCTCAGCCCCTTATATGGTCATCTATACCTTAATTATGGAAATCAAAACTTAGGTAATATAATTTAATGAAATTCACGTAAATCTAATGACGTCTAATCGGATCTCATAACATCTAACTAGATCTAACATCATCTAATCGGATCTAACGATATTTAACTAAATTTAATCAGATCTAACTTTTAATATTAATAAGTCAATCACAATTTAACACTGGTATATGATCTTAAGCCCCTTGTAATATCATTTATATTTTAATTATGAAAATTAAAACTCAGATAATAGAATTCATTAAAATCCACCTAAATTTAATGGCATCTAACTGGATCTAACTGGATCTAATAGCATCTAACTGGATCTAACAGCATGTAACTGAATCTAACTAGATTTAACTTTTGATATTAAAACTTAATCCTAATTTAAAAACTGTAATATGATCCTAAGCCTATTATGAGACAATTTATACCTTAATTAGAAAAATTAAAACTCAGATAATAGGATTTAATGAAATTCACATAAATCTAATGATATATAATAACATCTAATAACATTTAACTGCATCTAACTGCATCTAACAACATTTAATAGATTTAACAGCATCTAACCAGATCTAACTGCATCTAACCAGTTCTAACTTTTGATATTAAGAAGTTAATCTTAATTTAACACATGTAATATGATTCTAAACCTCTTATAAGATTATTTATACCTTAATTACAGAAATTAAAACTCAGATAATAGGATTTAATGAAATTCACCTATATCTAACAACATCTAACAGCATCCGACAACATCTAATAGCTTTTAGCCGAATTTAACTGCATCTAACCGGATGTAACTTTTGATATTAATTAGCAATCTTAATTAACACTTGTAATATGATTCTAAGCTTCTTATAAGGTCATTTATATCTTACTTACGAAAATTAAAACTCAGATAATATGATTTAATGAAATTCACATAAATCTAATGACATCTAACAGTATCTAACTGCATTTAACCACATCTAACTGGATCTAACAACATCTGACCAGATCTACTTTTGGTATTAATAAATTAATCCTAATTTAATACCAGTAATATGATCCTAAGTCCCTTATAAGATCATTTATACCTTAATTATAGAAATTAAAATTCAAATAATAGGATTTAATGAAATTGATCTGAATCTAATAACATTTAACAACATCTAACTGCATCTAACAATATCCAATCGGATCTAACTTCATCTAACCGGATCTAACCGGATCTAAATTTTGATATTAAAAAGTTAATCCGAATTTAACTTATGTAATATGATTCTAAGCTTCTTATAAGTTCATTTGTACCTTAATTACGGAAATTAAAACTCGAATAATAGGATTTAATGAAATCCACATAAATCTAACGACATCTAACAACATCTAATCGCTTCTAACTATCTAATTGCATCAGACGACATCTAATTTTAATATTTTCTAAAATATTTTAAATAAATTTATGTATTTTACAAAAGATATATACTTAATAATTCGTTATAGAACTATATAAACCTTGAATCTGTATTAAATAATTTAAAAACTAAATAAATATATGATGCTAAAATTTTAAAAAATTAAGTAATTTAAACTAAAATAAATAAAAATTTATATAAATATATAAAAATGTAATAATTATTATATATATGACTTTTTAAAAATAAAATTGTATAAATTATATTTATTTAAATTAGATATAATTATAATTTAGATTTAATAATATAAATGTATATGACTTTTTGGGATTGATTTAATAATTAAGTATTTTTAGATGTTTAATTAACAAAATAATAGTTTAAACTAACTACATACATATGACCTTTTAGAAATGGTTTAATTATATGTTCAAAATTTTAATTTAAATTGCTCCGAAACTTAGATTGGTAGAAAATACTAAATTTAAATGATTATTTAATTATGTCCCAAATTCAATAATTAAGTATAACAAAGTTTTTATTGCATGTCTCAAAACTGTAATTCATTTTTAAATGCTTTTAGCATAGTCATTAATATCTAGTATTCTTACAGTTCACATGAAAAATTTAAAACAAATCAAGTTCATGCATAGGATGAACTTGCACATTTTTAAGCTCGTGAACCAGCTGCCTCAAGGAAAAATGAAACAAGCTTGAGAACTAGTCCTTTCCAAGTTGACAAAAATGACATTCTCGCATAATTAATAGAACACCATGACCTTTTCAAGTAAATTATTGAATTTCATAAATATAATTACAATATTACAAATATTTTATCAATTACAAAGCGAGGAACACATTTTACAGCTCAACCGTAAATTTTACATGCCATGAGTTACAAACAACAGAATTTTACTTGACATGGGCATTCCTGTCATGATAGAACTGTTTCCGTAATATAAAATACAAAATCTAGTCTATTCCATTGAAAGCTTATTTAGGTTCTCCTGCCCATCTCCATCCCACTTGAGGCTTGATGGACCTACCCTTTTTCTCTCTTGTGTGATGCTTGAGTTACAAGTTAACGATTCATGTGCCTAAAATTGAAAACGGAGAGCATGATAAAAATGATGGTATAATGGCCGCAAAAGCAGTTTTGTATTTATATCTAGCAGTCATCAAGAGTAACTAAGAACTCATTGGAGGAATAATAATGAGCAAAATTGAAAAATAGAATATTTCAACAAGCATTATTCTCGCAAAGATCAAGAAACATATTTATAAATATAATAAATTTTGATTGGACAAAAATATGGACATTGAATGCAAGCTTGTAAATTTTTGTTGTAGATCTTCATATTGATAAACCATTATTTTAAAACACACCGGAAACCATTGAATATTAACAAATATTACTCAAAAGAAGTGCACTTGTCCTTCAGGCTTTGTCTTTGTCTCCTTAAAATACACTAAAATAGGAAAACTTCGCCCTATTCAGTGTATTGAGTGATCCCTATTCAAAGGAGCTAGAAATTAGAGAATGTTAGGGGAAAAAGATACAAACACAACAAAAGGAGTAAATTGAATGATCATTATTCAAAGCAAGCAGGATAGTAACATTCTTTCTTTATGTTCATTTTGTGAAAGCCTTCATCTTGATTTCATTATAGATATTGCTGCTAGAGCATTTTGACATGTTGCCAACTAGCAAAATATACAATCTAAAATTCAATGTGTAAGGTGACTTACATGTAATCATTGGCATGATTTTTCTAGATAAATAAATCATTATAAATTCAACGAGCAAAAAGGCTATCATATAATAATCAAACATTACTAAACATAAACTAACCAGCATACATCGGTTGGCTAGGGATGTTTTTCCTACGTGAGTGGATTCTCGCATATTTGATTTGGAATAATTAGATGGAAAAAGAAAATATGATTGTGTGAATAGAATAATAAAAAAATGACTAAACATAATAAAAAGTGTACAAAAGAAAAAATTGCATGCGATCGAAGCAAAGAAAAAATTGCTATGTCGTTGCTCCTTTCACCTAGAAAAACAATAGAAGAGGACAAAACAAGAGTGAAGTTGAGGTTTGATAGGGCACTTGCGTCGTTAGATTGGATGAAAAGATATCTATTGGCAAGGATGTTACATCTATTGATGGCAACATCGGATCATAGCCCAGCTTTGCCGGAGTTGAATGGGGATGGAAAGATAAGAAAATTCAAATTCAAATTCAAATATGAAACCCATTGGGGGAGAGATAAGGAAGCGGGCAAGATAGTCAAGATAGTTGGCTTAAGGATAGAAGGGAAGAATGGATTACCCAGGAAGTTAGAAGAAGGAAGATAACAAAGTGCAGCAAAGAATTAAAAAAATGGGCTAGAGAAAAGAAAGTAGGCATAGAGGAGAATTTGAGGAAACAACATGATATCCTGACAGGGCTGAAAAATATGGTTCCTTAGGACACAAGGGATAGATAAATAAAAGAATGTGAAGCAATAATAAACCATTTATTGGAGGACAAGGAATTATATTGGAAGCAAAGATCTAAAGTAAACTGCTAAGCTACGGTGATCAAGAAACAAATTACATTCATAAGAAAGCTTAAGAAAGAAGAAGAAGAATAATAATAATAATAATAATAATAATAATAAGAAATCATATCCTTTGGTTTAGAAGATGAACAAGGTAACATTATAAGGGATCAAAAGAGCAAAGAGAGAATGACTTTTCAGTTCTTCGGGAATCTATTTGCAGAAGAACCAATTGTGGAATGTAATAGGGTGACCGATCAGATTCAGTCATGTGTCTCTGAGGCAGAAAACAAAAATCTGATAGCGAGGAGTTGTTCAGCCCACGTTTTAGCGGGTTATGGGTCAAACACTAAATCTCCAGTTCTTGAGTGGAGAGAATGTTCTCCTTTTTGTATAGTAGATGATTGTATAAGGATTTTTTTTATGGGAATGAATTCCCCTGGAGACATTTATTTATCCCAAGATGACCAAAATTTTGTGGAATCTTGAGATTAAGAGGGCCCCGGATTTTCTTTTCTTGTCAAAAGGAAAATAAAGTTAAGAGTTGGACACATCCTAACTCATCCCAAATTCCATGTAAAGACTCATGTGGTAGTCTATAACTCAATTATTGTTTCTCCCTGTTTAGCATTCACCCTTCCAAGGCTGCAGCAATTCACATTCGAACTCGTGAGTGGGCTTTTGTCAATATTTTAATTCATATCTTTCACCGAAAAAAGCTCTGGTTGCAAGTTTAAAGAGACATGATTGCAGCCATATAAAAGCATATAAGGGTTAGAATCAAAGCTAGTGTGAGGATTTTGGTGGAAGGTATTAGAAATACCAAGGATTGTCATGTGTTTAGAACTGAAAACTATTATGCTCATATATATATCAAAAAAAAACTATTGTGCTCATATTATAGCCAAATGAGTGCTATCATGGGAGAGGGGATAGTGAAATCTAGCAGGTGACATGCAGGCATGCATTAGGGATGCATTTTTTCTTTTTTGATAAAAGAATTACTCTATCCCGACTCCCTATCCCTTTGAAAAGGGTTCGGAGGAGAGTAATCCATGCAATTCATTGCCAAAAAATTGTCTGTACAAAGTTTCCCTAAGACTACTTGAGGGGGGTTTCCCCACCAAAATAGATGATTTACATCAGAAAAAGAAACCACCTCGGCTAACGAGTGGGCAACCTCGTTTCCCTGCCTAAGAACATGGTGAATAGAAAGGTGGTCATTAGCAGCGAGGATAGATCTGATTTCAGAGATAACATGACCCACTGGAGAGGATATCGTGCCTTCACTGGATAGGTACTTGCAAAGTAGGAGAGAGTCGGATTCAATCAGGACTTGGCTCAACCTTAGTTGAAGTGCCCACTTGGTACCCAATAAAAACGCGTGAGCTTCCATGAGGTTCCATCATACCCGTCCATCTCCACCCCGTAGCAGCAAGAAAGCAGCCACTAGAATCCCTGATAATGGCCGCGAGACCAGTAACACCCCTGTCTTCCAAGGCACGCGCATCAACGTTCATCTTAAAAGCCCCCTTGGGCGGTTTAGTCCATCTGGCCACCAATGGAAGATCCAGAACACATGCCTTACCAAGGAGCTTGGCCCTCCGAAATTGTTCGTAATACTCACGGCACCATGCCAGTATCATATCAAAAGCCGGTTGGGCCCCCTCTTCTCTAAACTTGTTTCTAAGAAACCAGACCCGCCAACAGAAAAGAATAAAGAAAGCCAGATCATGCAATTGGTTCCTGTGGGACAATGTACTCAACGTTTCAATAACTGAGGGCTCAGGAGAGCACATCCTAGCTGCAATACGGCCAAACCTCGCAATATTAGGGCATCCCAAAAACAGGTGGTCGGAATTTTCTACCTCCCTCTTGCAAAACACGCAAGCAGTATCTACCTGAACACCCCTCCTAGATAAGTTTTGCAAAGTGGGGAGAGCATTTTTTACCAGCCGCCAACCAAAAAACATCACCTTGCTGGGGAGATTTGTCCTCCAGATGGCCCGAAAACATGACGAAAGGCTTAGGTTATCCATACTTGGAGTAAGCAGCCTGTGGGCGGACTTAACCGAGAATTGACCGTTTGGTTCGTGGGCCCAGAAGATGCAGTCCTCTTCATCACCCCGTGGAAGGGGAATCAGGCTAATTAGGGATGCATTTTGTAAGGATAATGATATTAAACCTACTAAAGCTGCAACAGATAGGCGTCGGAAGTCATAATCTATTCTATACTATTGCAGCCTGAAAATGGCTCGTTGCCAGCTGTTTCTGAAATTGGACCGTCTGTCCATTAAAAGATTGGCGGATGGACAAATGCACAAAGTATTTGAATTAAATTGATGGAATAATTTTGAGTGGGGATAAGTTTGACATATTTTCGAGGATTATTTGCAAATATAAATGTATTATTTGATTATAATTATAGATATTAATTTATTATTTTGAAAATGGTTAATTACCTCCTTGACGTTTGCAACCTTAGCAAATACTAAGTGAAGCTTGAGTCTTAGCCAATGCCTTTAACCTAAAATTTGCGGTTTCGATTGACTTTGGTATCGTTCAGCTTACTAACCGTAAACATTTCAACTATATATTACATCATCTTAAAATTTTATTAAAATAAATGGCTTAATGAGTTATCTTCATGATGAAAATAATAAGTGAAAAATTCACCAAACCAAGTTGTTAAACAAATTTCACCATCAATGCATGGTACTTAATTTTAAGAGATAGAAATTGAGATATGAGTAGCTTGAATAATTTAATTTTATCATATTTGTAATTAAAAATATTAAACGAAGAGGATTAGTGATTAACGTCATGGAATATCTAGAATTTTAAAGATATTTTTAATGATTTTCCGCATATCTTTACAGTATGTACGTGCTTATAAATAATTCCAAAATAACTTGCTATTTTTTAAAATTATGGGGATATGTTTATCACCACAATCAAACTATTTGGGTGAATTGCAAATCACCTAATTTTCAATGGTGTAAAATGTTCAATTTGAATAATTAATTGATAAGTAATATTTTATAATTAGGGTTCATATCTCATATGGGTGCCCTAAATCATGTGATTTATGGGCGAAATTTTTTCATTTTTAATAGATGTGATAGTTTTGCTTACATCTTATCTTTAGTGCAATGTAACGATTTTTTAAAATCTATTTAGTTTTAAATTTTAAAAAATCAATAAACATGGCTTAGATCTGGCCTTCACACTTTTTATTGTTGATTTTTAAAATTAAAAAAACTAAATGAATTTATGGTCAAATTCTATAAAAAAGCAATATCTAACAAATATTCTTTTTTAGACATCACTATAAATAGACCACTTTACCATGGAATGAAACCTCATGTTTATAGGCTGGCTCTATGTTGTTTCATACGGGAGAAAACAACCATAGTAGTGTCTAGCTAACTTACCTTAAAAGAAGTTTAAGGTGACAAGCCGCGACCTACAGATCTGTTGGGAAGGTGGGCGGATTTTGCCAAGAACCTGTGGGTCGGTTATGCCGAAGGCGTGATCATTTGCCCGATGTGGACGGGTTTCATCATGTCGCTAACATCTACTTCGCATGTGCATTAGGAGATGCATGAAAAGGAAAATTAGATATGGCACCCCTCGTTTTAAAAAATATTATTTTAGTCAAGGTGCTTGATGTAGGTGAGTTAGGACTTGAGAGTGTATAGATAAGAGGTTGAGGGTAGAAGTATTTTTCTTATTATCATTTTTTAAACTTTTTTTGATGAAAACGGTCACCCCCTATCCCCTCTCCCCACCACTATGATGGGAGGATGGGATAAGAGAGCCCGAGCAATTCATTGCCAAAAAATTATCTGTACACAGTTTTTCCAAAAGAACAGGAGGAGGGTTGTCCCACCATTCCTGAGAAACCAAAAAAGACATAGATACATAATCTGCAAGAAAATGAGCCACGACATTTCCATGTCTCAACACATGATGAGTAGTAAAGAGCGGGAAGGATGCAAGAAGAAATTTGATTTCCGCAATGATAGCCCCGGCCGGTGATAAAATCTGGTCCTCCTCCAAAATGTATCTGACTAAAAGAAGGGAATCCGTTTCGAACTGAATATTCGTAAATCTTTGTTGAATAGCCCATTTGAGACCCAAAATGAAGGTCGTCGCCTCCCTGCACAGGGGTTCCATGATACCCCTCCGCTTCCAGCCCTTAGCGGCAATGAAGCAACCATTGGAGTCGCGAATGATTGCGGCAAAACCCAAATCGTGATTGTCGTCATGTTGCCTTGCATCAACATTCATCTTGAGGACACCCCGAGGTGGTTTGGTCCATCTAGCCACCAAAGGCCTATCAATCCATCCATCAAGAATAAGCAATTTTGCCTTCGAAAATTGTTCAATATAGTCCCTGCACCATTCCACAATATTGCCAAAGCTCGGTTGTACCCCCTCTTTCCAAAGTTTGTTTCGCATATACCACACCCGCCAACAAATTAGAATGAAGAAGCCCAAATCCCCATGTTGATTTGTCGAGACCAAACGATGAAAAATATCCTGAATCGAGTCCCCATGGACCGCGGATGGGACCACCCCCAGAAAGATATGCCTCGTGTGTTGACAGCCAGTGAATACATGAGCAGCATCCTCCAGCACCGTTCTGCAAAAAATGCATATAGGATCCACCTCGATGCTCCTACGCAGTAAGTTTTGCTTTGTTGGTAAGGCATCCCGGAAGAGTCTCCACCCAAAAACCATAATTTTGCTCGGCAACTTCAACTTCCAAATAGCTTTATAAACTGTCGTGTTCACCGGATTGTCCATTGCCGCCCTCATGACTCGATATGCAGATTTCACAGAATAATTACCATTTGGCTCGTGAATCCAAAATAAGCTATCGTCCGTGTCCAAATAGGGTAATGGAACTTGGTTGATGCGTTGCCAGCCCTGCTCCCCAGCAGCTGCCATGACTCTCTCCATATTCCATGAGTTCGTCGAATCATCAATAAAGTAGTTGACAGGCACGTCGTCCGAGATTGCTAAAGGAAGGGGTCCCGCTTTTGTCAACCGGCCATCAAGCCAAGGGTCCTTGAAGAACCGTACCCTTCTGCCATTTCCAATCCGCCACCTGCAACCATTCTGTATCATCTCCCTTGCATTCAATATGCTCTTCCATGTAAAGGAGTCCGAAGGCTTAGCTTTGGAGTTCCAAATGTCACCATGCGGAAAATAATTTGCTCTAAGAAACCTGTGGCATAGTGAGTTTGTTTGCGAAATAAGGCGCCAGACTTGTTTGCCTAAAAGAGCGAGGTTAAAAGCATGTAACTTCGGAAGCAGAAAGATGCTCATCGTATAGGTCGGAATGGCTTGGGCAACCGCTTTGATGAGAACCTCTTTCCCCCCCCAAGAGAGCATTCTACCCTTCCAACCTTGGATCTTATTCCATATGCGCTGCTTAAGACCACAGAACATGCATTTTTTGGCCCGCCCAAGCCATGCGGGGAGCCCCAGATATTGGTCAAAGTCCTGACCCGAAGATCCAATCAGATGGGTAAGATCGCTTTTCAGGTCACCACTGACATTTGAACTGAAAAACATCGCCGTTTTATCCACATTCACCACTTGACCCGAAGCCTCAGAGTATTGTTGGAGAATAGCCAAGAGATTCAGAAGATCCCGCCTCACCGCACGAGTGAAAATTATAGCATCGTCTGCAAATAGAAGATGAGTGATAGCAGGGCCCCTTGGATTTAACTTGATGCCGCTAATTCTACCCTCATTTGCCGCTTTGGAGATAAGAGCAGATAGACCCTCCGCACATAAAAGGAACAGGTAAGGGGAGAGTGGGTCGCCCTGCCTTAATCCCCTCTGTGGTTTGAGGTATCTGGTTTTGAAGCCATTGACGTTTACCCTATACTGCACAGTAGAAACACAACACATAATCCATCTGGTCCACACCGGTCCAAACTGCATAGCTTCCATAACTCTCTGCAGAAACCCCCATTCAACTCTGTCGTATGCCTTAGACATGTCGAGTTTGATAGCCATCTCTTGCTTCCTTCCGTTCCTTCGCCTCCTCAAAGAGTGGATAATTTCATATGCGACTAACATATTATCAGAGATTAGCCGACCAGGAACAAACGCACTTTGATTTTCAGAAATGAGATCGTGGAGGCATAGCTTAATTCTATTAGCCAAAACCTTCACCAGAATCTTGTAGGCCACATTACATAAACTTATCGGGCGAAAATGGATCAAAGATTGCACACCCGGCCTTTTCGGGATCAACACAATGGTAGTGGTGTTTAGCTGTTCAATTTGCTTGAGCTGGCAATCGGAATCAGAATGTTCCATAAAGAACTTACACCACAGGAAAACATCACGGCCCACCGTATGCCAATGCTTTTGAAAGAAACCAGCAGACATCCCGTCTGGCCCCGGAGCCTTCGTGGGGCTCATAGCCCTAACTGCCTTTGTTGCTCTATCATTTTTTAAACTTGTCTTCCATAAGTTGCTCTATCATCCAAAATGAATGACATGATAATATATATACATATATATATTATGTTAGATGTATGGATCAATGTTGTCAGAACCAAACCGGTGATTGAACCTGTAAAAAAAACTGGTCTGGTTCGAACCGGTGATGTCGGCATGACATATTTATGATGTCATAAATATTAAATTATTTTTAAATTTTAAGTAAATATATTGATAAGTTCATCCAAATTTAACACCTGTAATATGATTTTGAGCCCTTTATAAGGTCATTTATACCTTAATTACAGAATTCGAAACTCAGATAATAGAATTTAATGAAATCTATCTTATCTAACAGCATCTAACGGCATCTAACCGGATCTAACGACATCGAACAGCATCTAACTTTTGATATTAATAAATTAATACTAATTTAACACCTATAATATGATCCTCACTCCTTATAAGGTCATTTATACCTTAATTATAGAACTTAAAACCCAAATAATATGATTTAACGAAATCTACCTTAATCTAACACCGTCTAACAGTATCTAACGACATTTAAGGGGCACTCAAATTTTATGAAATAAATGAAATATTGAAAATAAATTTTCAGATTACACATAAATCGTCCTAGGTACTAAGAAATTTACCTAAAATATAATTATAATATTTTATTAATTATATTATAATTTTTATTTGCTACATTAATTATGTGAAGAATTTAGTGCTATACAATTAATTATGAGAGTGATATTAATTACAAGAGTTGCACACACAAAATTAGGGAGAAAAAATTTTGTATTAATAATTTAATGTATACCTAAAATAAATAAAATAGCTAAATAAATAAATAATAATAAAATATAGTACGCTGATATGCTCACGATGTTTTGCTGCTGATCGTCGAGACGGCGACGGCAAGGCAGGCGCGAAGGTGGGGCGACGGCTAGGCGGCGCTACAGGTAGCGAGGCGGGAGTGCGGGCGCGCAAGCGCGACGAGGAGGCAGCGGGAGCGAAGAGGAGGCGGCGACATGACAGCGTGCGCGACAATGATGGAGGAGCCTGGTGAGGTGGCGAGACGAGATCGGGGAAGAAGCAGGCGAGCGAGCGAGACAAGGTTGGGTCGTCGGGGACGGCGTGCGCGAGAGATCAATGTTGGGGTCAGGGAAGAAGACGGCAGGGTTAGGGACCTTAGGGTTTCATTTCGTTTTTTTTTTAAGTATTTAACTATTTAGATTATTTAAGCTCCGGCGGTCGGACCGGTCGAATCCAGTCCGATCGTCCAGTCTGGTCCGACCGGTGGTTCTCCGGTTCGAGCGGTTTTAGATAATTGAACCGAACCGTAGATGACCAAACCGAGAACTGGACCGGTTCATGGTCGGACGGGTCCGGTCCGATTCTGATAACATTGGTATGGATACCGTGTGCTTACCCGTTTTATTTAAAGTACTTTAATAAGATAAGATACGTATGTTGGTATATCCAAAAGTTTTAGATAATTAAAATAATTCAATAAATTCTGACTCTTTTTTTTCTGAAGGTAAATAAATAAATTCTGAACTTGGTTGCAGGGAGAGCTAGTAACCTGTGGTTATGGACGAGGTGCTCGAAGCTCATAAGAGGGCCCAGTCCACCCATGGGTCCTTTTTTTGTATCCGAGCCTGGCACGTAGAAAGCCCAAAAATTGTCTTCTCTTGAAAGAAACTGAGAAAAATGGGAGAGAACCAGAACCCGCGGGCTAGGTGCATGATCCACAAACAATGGTGTATTGCAAGAAGCTCTGACTTTTCTAAGATAGCAACTAATTTATGACAATCGAAGGACGGAAGGAGATGATAATAAATATCTTTTAGTACAAATATAAGGAGATGGAAATTAAGTTATATAAAAGGTAGGTCCCTAAAAAAAGTCCAGATGGGTCCAATCCATCGAGATCATTGAAATTCATTCAGCAGATGGAGAAAAATGAAATCAAAGATCTCGGGGGTTTGCTAGGCCTGGCACCGATAGGCAATGAAATTGAGATTTGTTATTCTTAACGTAAAATTTACGTATATTCGTGAATTTTATTCCTAATTCTAGTTATATTCACAAACTTTTAAAAATATTTTTTATGCTTACGAATTTTCATCCTAGTTCTATATATGCTTATGCCACAAGGAATACCTTAAATTGGCTGTTAACCTTCTCATAAAATAAATAAATTGTCTAAATATTAATATAATTTAAAGTTATTTTGATCAAATATTCAAAAATATATATTCTTTTATAGTCATAAAATTAGTAAATTTATTTTTAGTTATAAAATTATAATTAGGAATTGACATATTTGTTATTTCACAGTTTCACAAGTGGTTAATTGATCACTAACGACATGCATATATGTTGAATTACGACGAAAATTCACAGCTATAAGTAACATTTTTGAAAATTTATAGGATTTAGTGAAATTAAAAGTAAAAGTCATAGGTTTCTCTGAAGTATTTTAATGTTGAATCTTAGTTGCATATGCAGATGCAATTGAATATGCAGTCCTCCCACAGTTGGCGTAATTGTAAACTATTATATGAATGTCCGGTATCCATAGACTAATTACAAAATCTTGCACAATTGGTTGTTGAGGGCTATAAGTAACACTTTGTACATTTGTTGTTGAGGGCCATACATAGTGATACGAGATAAATGAAATAAAGTCAATAATAATACAAATGATTATGCCAAATATAATAATTTGAGTAAATTTTAATTAATTGTTAAGATATTAAGGGTGTATTTGTTGACACCTAAAACTTTTGAAACTATAAGTTTTCAATATAAAAATTTTCACTATCCATAATTTTTTTTTGATGAAACACTATCCATAATTATTCTATTTTTAAATATTTCATCACTCTTTTATACACAATAATCCTACTTTTCAATTGCTTGTACACAACTAATTATACATTTATCCTATCTATTTTAGTTTATTCTTTTTACTCCTCATCATGATCTCTATTACATTATATTATTTTTTCACATTTCAAATTTTACATTTCAAAAACTTATCATTAAAAGTTTTATTAATTTTCGAACACATCCTAAAAATAAAAGAAAATATATGCGATCTTATTTGGTTTATTTTAGTTATTGGTATGGTTATTTTATTTCCTCATTTTTACTTCATTTGCCCAACTTCCATATTTTTACCTCCTGTGTCCATTACTGGTGTACGCGTTATAAATAAATTAACTTTAGAAAATGATTTAGTGCACTCAGATGCACTTAAGTGCACTAAACTTTAGTGCACTAAGTGCCGTACCCAATTTATTTTTAAAAATATTTTCATATATTTATATGGGCCTAATCATGAATGTCTCATGTGTATAAATTTTGCACATTCTTCATTATTTACAATATTTATTTTGAATTTTAAATTAAAAAACAAGGCATTTCATTTTTTTAGAATTTTAAATTCAAATGAAATATTTAGAACATGAAAAATATAAAACTATATATATGAGGTACTCAGGCTTAGGCTCACATATGAATTTCAAAAAAAAATTAAAAAATTAAAAAAGGATTATGAACTCAGGTGCACTTAAGTTAAGTATACCTAATGTACCAAATTTGAGTCAATTAATCCCACTTACAATTCACAAATACAAAAGTGAACAAGATTATTACTTACTCATCCTTATAGAGTCAACAGTGGTGGATTTTCCATTAATCATCATTGTTCGTAAAAATAAATAGCGTTACTTGAAACTTTTATGGTAAATAATTTTTTGCTTCTTATTTAAAAACCATTTTACCCATTCATAAAAAGGACTGGTCAAATGAAAAGCCAAGGTGCACCCATATTCATTCATATGATGAAATCCATATCTATAAGCAGGATATGCTAGTAGGTCTATTGACAAGGATTTTATACATTTTTTCACGCTATAGGAGTGTGTTTGGAAATTAATAAAATTTTCAATGTCAAATGTTTTTGAATTGATAAAAGTAATGTGATATGATAAGAGTAATGATGAAGAGTAAAGAGAATAAAGTTAAAATTCATAGTTTAGTTGTATAAAAATAATTAAAAAGTAGGACAATTATATAAGAATATATGAAAAAATTAGTAGTTGTAGAAAGTAAAAAAACCTTTTATATTGAAAAGTTATATAGTTTCCGAAAAATCTCCAAAATGCATATAAAGTTAGTAAATCAGAAAAGGCAAAAATTTATATCTATACATAATTACTTATAAGCCACCAAATGGATGCTTGGCCAAGTGAGGCGCATCTTGTTGCCCATCCCATGTTTTTGAGATTTCATAATTATTTGAATTTATTTGGTATTTTTAATGTGTCAATACTCATTTTGTTGACTTCAAAATCTAGGTAGAACCAACACATTTATTAAAAAAAAAAATTATCAACATTGCTGCACACGTATCTTTTACTTTTCAAGAGATTACTTAAATTAAATATATTAATCCATGCTTTTTATTTTTCAAATTTTCATTATAAATAATATTTCCAAATATAGCCATAACTTAATAATATATTTATAAAATGGCATACATTCTACACATTTTATCCCTAATTTCCAATATGAAATCACCAATATTATTATTTTACTAAATTTTTTTAATAATATCTACTAGAATAACTTCTTCTTTACTTTTACCATGGATATTCTGGTAATTTCAAACACTTTTAACTTTAACCATGGTGAAGATATTTGAAATTAAAAATAAATATGTAATTATCTATGCCATTTTATAAATGTGTTGTCGTACCCGTAAATATAGGTATAAGTTATTGTCATATTTGGAATTAACCCTAAATAATATTAAAAGGTAATTTTCTAATATGTAATAGAAGATATAATAAATACATAGTAATGCATGAAAAATCATGAAATAACTAAATGCCAAGTCTTCGTTTTAAATTTTCGTATTATTTTTGCTAATTAATTTTTTGTATTTTTATGTGCGGCAAATTTCCAACTAATAGAAAAATATAAGAAAGATAATTTAAGTTTCAAAGAATATTTGTTAAACTACGTTGGTGCCTTGAAAATTTTCATAAAAATTAATATTAAAAATTGGTCTTTTTACTTTTGTAAAACTAAATTTTAAGAAAAATTTAAAAATTTTGAATATTAAGTTTTATTTTACATTTTTGAGAAATAAAATATAATATAAAATTTTATATTATTTTATATAAAATAAAATAATAATTTTGGTAACTGGTGCATATGTACAGGATTTCTTTGCACAAGCGGAGCACCAAAAGATGGTACTCCATCTCGTAAGTTCCAACGCAAGCCAGGCCATGGTCAGGTCTTCAAAGTTAAAACGCAAAACAAACCAAAAGATCGCATGAAAGAAAGGCTGCATGAGAGTAAACCGGCCGAATTTCATACCCCATTTGATTGTAATGAGAAAAACCGTAGGAAAGGTTGTAACGGATCGACGCCGATGGCAGCCAACGAGGTTCGTCTTAGGCAGGGAAAACTTCCGGAAATGCATAGTCACAAATTTACAGGATTTTTATACAGACTTCCTTCATCCGCATTTATATAATACTCCTTACAGTGCTTGCCTCTTCCACGCAACTGTCTCTCCTAACCAACTCTACCCCATGTGATTAATGAGAAAAACCATAGGAAAGGTTGTAACGGATCGACGCCGATGGCAGCCAGCGAAGTTCGTCTTAGGCAGGGAAAGCTTCCGGGAAGGCATAGTGACAATATCCTTACAGTGCTTGCCTCTTCCACGCAGCTGTCTCTCCTAACCAACTCTACCCGCCATTACATCACCTTTGGATGGCACGTGCTCTTCTCCCTCCTCTCCCGCCATTATAAATTTCTCCCTGCTCTCTCTCTGCTCTCTCAACTCTCGCTCCCAGCTCTCCCAGCCCTCGCACCCTGTTCTCCCTGCTCTCTCTGCACTCCCAACTGAAATGGGAAGCGCCCCAAGCGACTCCCTCTCTGATGCGCTTCGATCCCTCAGTCCCGTCTGGAAAAAGAGACTGCTCATAACAGCAGTTACTTGTATATTTGTAGTAGTATTTTTGTCAATATTTTTATTTTTGCACAAAAAATGGCGCCATGCACGCCGGTTGGCAAAAGTATATCCTATAGATGATCCTGCTCCACCTCTTCCTGATCATGGTTTGTAAGGAAGAGGGAACAGACTAAGTAGTAGTTTGTATGTTTTCTATGATGACAGTAGTGCATTAAGTAGTAGTTTGTATGCAGGAGCAGTTTGAATAATCAATCCGTTTGAAATTTGAACGTTCAGTATCCCCTATGAACGTCCCACGATTGGCCACATTGCAAACCCCTCTATGAATGTTTGGTATCCGTAGACAAACTCTCAGAATCTTGCACAATTGGTCCCACTGCAACAAAAAATAAAAAGGAAAAAAACGCTAACAGGAACATTACACTCCAAAGTTGGGCGCATCAACGGGCGTGCTCTTTCCATTTAAATTGGTGCTAGACAGACAATAGAACTGCTTCCTTGAAGACAACTCAGTTTTGGGTTTTCTAAAAAGCACTTATGATGCACTAGTACTGGATTTAACTCAGCTGGAAGAACATTAGTATCAAGTTGAGGATACAATACTACCAGCCAGAAAACTCGCCCACTCAAAATACCCTCTGTCCCTCATGAAGCCAAGCAAACTTACACTTCAACACTCTTTGACAGTGGCCTGGTGATGGCTCTGTTAATCACTGTTTAAATTTTAGCATACCACTCTCATTTATTACTTTCAAGACGCCTGTTGCATTCATTATTTTTTCCTTTAATGGCCGTGAGAAGTAAAATTTTAATGATGCTGAGATAATGTGTTTTAAAATATAATTAAATTTCATGACCAAAAATCTAAATTGAATTTTTTTCTAAGGAAAAGATGTCTCATTGAAAAACTATTCCATCCAATTCTTAGGACTTGGATGGAATGGCAAAAAGAGTGCATCTATCTTTTTTCAAATATAGAGAATTCATACAAAGATGTTGTCTAATACTTCAGGAGAATTATTTACCCATCCCATAAATTATAGTTACTTTGGCAATTGACTGAATAATCAGCAAGGAGATCGGCAAACAGGCAACATGGTAAAAAACCAGCATTGTAGTTATCAGCGATAGCATCTAGATCTCCTTAAGAATAAGCTCCAAATTTGAGTGATCATTTTTCAGTAGGGATATCAAGGCTAAGTAGTCACTTTCCACTTCTCTTATAGATAATCCCAAATTTGATGCCTACTTCATGCCTTCCAACAATGCCATCGCCTCCATCCTTAACAGTGTTCGTGTGCCCATCCCCTCTCCAGCACACTGCTGCCACTAATCCACGACTGTCATCCCCAACCAAGGCCCCCAATCCCATCACCTCTTCACTCAGTTTTCAAAGTGCATCCACGTTCAATTTCAGATTTCCATGAAATGGCTTCCTCCATCTCATGAATTTTGGGATGAGCTCCGCTTTGGAGCTATAGAGCAGTTTCACCGATTTGTTTTAGTCCAAATAGTTAAAGCTCCATTCTCTCACGTCTTCAAAATTTGGTCATAAGCCCTCCATTTTCAGGTTGTTGCAAGAGACTAAATTCTCCAGCACGCCAGTGTGGAAGTCCATAATTCATTAGAGTTCTTCGTTTTGGTTAGCCCTTAAAAATTCGCAAGATTGTATCCTCCTCATTGTTCTGTTTATCTTCTGCTTCAGATGCAGGATTGCAATTTCTATCTTGGCACATTAGTTGAAAATTGACCATATTAGAAGTAATATTAATTGAGAAAGTCGTACATCCCAGTTTTATGTATGTACGAAAAGTATTTTAAACAATTTCGACAAGGGTTATTGTTTAGTGCAATCCATGCGTCCATCCACCTCTTTGTTTTAAATTGAAAATTTTAATATCTTGAACATTTGAAAATTCATCGGTGTGTATTTTGCTAATGGTGCCAAATACTACAGATATTATTTACATTAGATATTTATTTCTTAATTTTAATGGTTGTATATCAAGTCTCAAAACATATTGAATTTTTGATACATACAATCTTTCAATTAAAGTGATTTTTGAAATTGCAATAATTATCTATTAATAAAGATACTAAATAGTTTAGATTTTAAAGATCAAATTTTAAAACAGTTTAGATTTTAAAGATAAACTTTTAAAACATAAGTCGCTTGTTGTTGCGTTTGATATTCGAGAAAAAATGGTGAAAAAAATCTAATAAATTAATTAAAATGCTTCCTTATTGACAAAAAGAAAGATTAAATTAGGTGATTCCATAATTCAAGTTGGTCAATTTTTGATTTTTTAATACTATTTTCAAAACCTTGCTTGGATTGGTCTTGATTCAAACCGGAATTCGTGGCATACGGTTCCGTGTTGGGTTCGACATAGACTAAAATATATGAGACTAGCATTGATACTGGGTCTGTACTGGGTGAAACTCAACTAGTGTGCACCCCAAGCAAAGTGTCCTCAGAAAATCTTCTACCGAAGATCCTTCTTTATCGACTATCGAAAAGTATAACTCTTATTATAATGGCTATCCTGGTTCCACTGGGAGCTTATCCTCCCCGATGGGATAGCCCATATCCTAGAGGAGCCTATATGAGAATAAACTCTAATATAAATAAATGAAAGGGAGTTAATAATAATATAAATGATGATACTAAATATAATACGTAAATTAAATTTTTATCAATTATCAAAATATTAAAAATGAAAGATGTTATTAGAACCATTCCCATCTTATTTTATTTAGTTTATTTTAGTTAGTATAGCTATTTTATTTCCTTATTTTTGCTTCAGTTGTCCAGCTTCCATATTTTCACTTCCTCTATCCAGTACTCCAGTATGCATTGTAGACAAATTAATCCAACTTACAACTCACAACATGAAGACGGGAACGAGATGATTACTTGAAGCATTTGAGTCTCATTTTGCTGGTTCGGGAACTTCAAAACTCTCAGGCAGTGGACTTCTTTTGAGCCTACGTATCTTAGGGCTTTTGATTATATGATTACAATAGAGTGGCATGTAGCGGGGGTGTAGATCGGGTCAGGTTGACTCGGGTTAAGCTAAACACTACCTTAACTCACCTTATAAATTCTCAACCCAATCTTACTTTCAACTCTATTTTTCGCACCTTAACCCAACTCTATTTTAACCCTACAAAAATTGGTTTGGTTCCGGTTAGAAATTGAGTTAATAAATATATATGATATTTAAAAATATTTTGCTTAATTAAATTAGTTTAAAATATAAATTTATATGAAAGAATACAATTAATCCTTTTTATATGAATACTTTCTAATTTATGACTTATACAATGATATAATTTCAAAATAATCTTATTTCAAATCAGTAATATCTACTTAATTTCTACGCATTATGTGCTAATGTAAGACTATTTATTAATAATTAATTATATTATACATTAATATATTAAATCGGGTTGGGTTAACAAGCATCCAATCCAAACCAACCCATTTTTTAAAATCAGATGGGTTCAAATCGGGTTATATAATTTATTTTTTTAAACGCCTAACTCAACTTTATTATAAATCGAGTTAGGTTTGCCAACTTTGGTTGAAACCAATTCTAGTTACACCGCTGTAGGTAGCCGTACGTTTTCATCCCGCAATGGATCACCAAAGTTTTTAAAATCTATAGCACACGAGACTAGCATTATTGATTGGATCTCTAGTCTCTCCTCAGCTATCATTAGGCAATCTCACTGCCATATAATTAAGTTTCACTATCTGTTAAGGAAAAAGCATGTGTAGCAACCAAAAATATATTTTTGTATTGATATTGTTATAATGATTAATTAATGGCAACAAACTTTCGTCTTAGATTCAGCAAGCAAGGGTGAATTTTCCATTAATCATTAATGTGGTAATAAATAGTGTCACTTGAAATTTTTTTAATAAATAGTTTTTTGTATCTTATTAAAACCCATTCATAGGCAGGGCTGGTAAATTGAAAAAAAAAAGAGCTCTCATATGTCGTTCATATGACGCAAATCAACATATAGAAGTAGGATATGCTAAGAGATTTGTTGACGTGAATTTTTGTAGATACACTATTGTGTCGATTTTTATTTTATTTTATTATTCTCATGTTAATAATTTACCAATTATGGTTTGGGCATTTCTGTAAACTAAAAGGCTATTTTGCCATTTCTAAAGTTGGTATTATTATGTAATTCTGGAAAGCTCAAGCCATTGATATCTTATTTTAAGTGGAGAGGTAGGCATGGTTAATTTCATCAGTGGGGTCCACCATGAAGGTTTCTTGCAACATCCTCTGCATTTGAATCGCCAACTGTCGATCTTCCTTCATTTTCGGTCAAGTATAAGCCTTATATTTTCTTTCCTCTATTATGGGGACCCAACCCATGGTAAGGCCTTCCTATGAGAAAAAAAATAACCAGAGGTATTGTAGTAATTTGATAGTGTGAGTATATTTGTTAGAAATTTAAATATATTTGGTATTTTGATAAAATTTGTATTAAATGTATATAAAATCTCAATCTCTTCCATTCATTTGGTAGATCAATCACTAAAATATATGCTGACATGTTTTTCATTGTTTGACATTTTGTAAAAATATTTATGTAGAAAATATTATTTTTTACTATGATTTTATTATATTTGGTAAAGTTAGAAAATATATTTTGTATAAAAAATTATGTTATATTATTTAAAGTTCATATAAATAACATACTCTCAAAGATAACAATTTCAATATTTATTTGTGAATTTTTTAAAAGTTAATAATATTTTTTATTTTTCGAATATAATAGAATCTAACTAGATCTAACAGTATCTAACCTAATCTAATTGCATCTAACCAGATCTAACTTTTGATATTAATAAGTTAATAAGTTAATCATAATCTAACGCTTGTGATATGAACCTGGGCCCCTTATAAGGTTATTTATACCTTAATTATATAAATTAAAATTCAGATAATAAAATTTAATGAAATCATCTGAATTTAACCGTATCTAACAACATCTAATCGGATCTAACTCTTGATATTAATAAGTTAATCATAATTTAATACTTATAATATGATCCTAAGCCCCTTATAAGGTCATTTATATCTTAACTAGGGAAATTAAACCCGGATAATAGGATTTATTAAAATCTACCTAAATTTAACAACATCTAATATCATCTAACTAGATCTAATAACAACTATCTAGATTTAACTGCATTTAACCAAATTTAACTTTTAATATTTAATAAAGTATCTTAATTTAACACTTATTATATGATCATCAACCCCTTATATGGTCATTTATACCTTAATACGGAAATCAAAACTCAGGTAATAAGATCTAATGAAATCTACCAAAATCTAATGACATTTAATTGGATCTAATAACATCTAACTATATCTAACATCATCTAACCGGATCTAACGACATTTAACTAAATTTAATCGGATCTAACTTTTGATATTAATAAGCTAATTATAATTTAACACCGATAATATGATCCTAAGCCTCTTATAGTGTCATTTATATTTTAATTATGAAAACTAAAACTCAGATAGTAGATTTTAATAGAATCCACCTAAATTTAATAGCATCTAACCGGATCTAACTAATCTAACAACATCTAACTAGATCTAACTGCATGTAAATGAATCTAACTAGATTTAACTTTTGATATTAAAACTTAATCCTAATTTAACAACTGTAATATGATCCTAAGCATATTATGAGATTATTTATACCTTAATTAGAAAAATTAAAACTCAAATAATAGGATTTAATAAAATTTATATAAATCTAACGACATCTAATAACATCTAACAATATTTAACTGCATCTAACTGGATCTAACAGCACCTAACTGATTTAATAGCATCTAACCAGATGTAACTACATCTAACCATATCTAACTTTTGATATTAAGTAATCCTAACTTAACATAATTAATATGATTCTAAGCCTCTTATAAGATTATTTATATATTAATTACAGAAATTAAAACTCAGATAATAGGATTTAATGAAATTCACTTACATCTAACCACATCTAACAACATCTGACTACATCTAACAGCTTATAACTGGATTTAAGTGCACCTAACCGGATCTGACTTTTGATATTAATAAGAAATCTTAATTAATACTTGTAATATGATCATAAGCTTCTTATAAGGTCATTTATATCTTAATTATGAAAATTAAAACTCAGATAATAGGATTTAATGAAATTCATATAAATCTAACGACATCTAACAACATCTAACTATATTTAGCCACATTTAACTGGATCTACCAGCATCTCACTGGATCTAACTTTTGGTATTAATATATTGATCCTAATTTAATACCAGTAATATGATCCTAAGTCCCTTATAAGGTTATTTATACTTAATTACAAAAATTAAAACTCGGATAATAAGATTTAATGAAATCGACCTGAATCTAATGACATTTAACAATATCTAACTGCATCTAACAACATCCAACCGGATTTAACTTCATCTAACCAGATCTAACCTGATCTAAATTTTGATATTAATAAGTTAATCCTAATTTAACATGTGTAATATGATTCTAAGCCTTTTATAAGTTCATTTGTACATTAATTATGGAAATTAAAACTCAGATAATAGAATATAATGAAATCCACCTAAATCTACCGACATCCAAAAACATCTAACCACTTCTAACTATCTAACTACATATGATGACATTTAATTTTAATATTTTCTAAAATATTTTAAATAAATTTATGTATTTTGCAAAAGATATATACTTAATAATTCATTATAGAACTATACAAACCTTGAATCTGTATTAAATAATTTAAAAACTAAATAAATATATGATGCTAAAATTTTAAAAAATTAATTAATTTAAACTAAAAGAAATAAAATTTTAAATAAATATATAAAATTGTAATAATTATTATATATGAATTTTTAAAAATAAAATTGTATAAATTATATTTATTTAATTAGATATAATTATAATTTAGATTTAATAATATAAATGTATATGACTTTTTGGGATTGATTTAAAAATTAAGTATTTTTAGATACTAAATTAACAAAATAATAGTTTAAACTAAATAAATATATATGACTTTTTAGAAATGGTTTAATTATACATTAAAAATTTCAATTTAAATTGCCCCAAAACTTAGATTGGTGGAAAATAATAAATTTAAATGATTATTTAATTATGACCCAAATTCAATAATTAAGTATAAGATAGTTTTTATTACATGTCTCCAAACCGTAATTTATTTTTAAATACTTCAAGCATAGTAATTAATATCTAGTATTCTTACACTTCACGTGAAAAATTTAAAACATATCAAGTTCTTGCATAGGATGAACTTGCACATTTTTAAGCTCGTGAACTAGTCGCCTCAAGAAAAAATGAAACAAGCTTGTGAACTAGTCCCTTCCAAGTTGACAAAGATGACATTCTCGCATAATTAATAGAACACCATGACCTTTTCAAGTAAATTATTGAATTTCATAAATATAATTACAATGTTACAAATATTATATCAATTACAATGTGAGGAACACATTTTATAGCTCAACCGTAAATTTTACATGCCATGAGTTACAAACAACAGAATTTTACTTAACATGGGCATTTCTGTCATGATACAACTGTTTCCCTAATATAAAATACAAAATCTAGCCTATTCCATTGAAAGCTTATTTAGGTTCTCCTGCACATCTCCATCCCACTTGAGGCTTGATGGACCTACCCTTTTTCTCTCTTTTGTGATGCTTGAGCTACAAGTTAAAAATTCGTGTTCCTAAAATTGAAAACGGAGAGCATGATAAAAATGATGGTATAATGGCCTCAAAAGCAGTTTTGTATTTATATCTAGCAGTCATCAAGAGTAAACTAAGAACTCATTTGAGGAATAATAATGAGCAAAATTGAAAAATAGAATACTTCAACAAACATTATTCTCGCAAAGATCAAGAAACATATTTATGAATATAATAAATTTTGATTGGACGAAAATATGGACATTGAATGCAAGCTTATAAATTTTTGTTATAGATCTTCATATTGATAAACCATTATTTTAAAACATATGGGAAGCCACTGAATATTAATAAAAAGTACTCAAAAGAAGTGCACTTGTCCTTCAGGCTTTGTCTTTGTCTCCTTAAAATACACTAAAATAGGAAAACTATGCCTTATTTAGTGGATTGAGTGATCCCCATTCAAAGGAGCTAGAAACTAGAGAATGTTAGGGGAAAAAGATACAAACATAACAAAAGGAGTGAATTGAATGATCCTTATTCAAAGCAAGCAGGATAGTAAACCTTCTTTCTTTTATGTTCATTTTGTAAAAGCCTTCATCTTGATTTCATTATAGGTATTGCTGCTAGAGCATTTTGACATGTTGCCAACTAGCAAAATACATATTAATACAAATCTTAATTCCTTGGCCCTTATATGTTAACAAAGTGCAGCGAAGAATTAAAAAAATGGGTTGGAGAAAAGAAAGAAGGCATAGAGGAGAATTTGAGGAAACAACATGATATACTGACAAGGCTGAAAAATATAGTTCCTTCATACACAAGGGATAGACAAATAAAGGAATGTGAAGCAATCATAAACCATTTATTAGAGGACAAGGAATTCTATTGGAAGCAAAGATCTAAAGTAAACTGGCTAAGCTACGGTGATCATGATGCAAATTACTTTCACAAGAAAGCTTCAGAAAGAAGAAGAAGAAGAAGAAATCATATCGTTTGGTTTAGAATATGAACAATGTAACATTATAAGGGATCAAAAGAGCAAAGAGAGAATGACTTTTCAGTTCTTCAGGAATCTGTTTGCAGAAGAACCAATTGTGGAATATAATAATGTGATTGATCAGATTCAGTTATGTGTCTCTCAGGCAGAAAACAAAAATCTGATAACGAGAAGCTGTTAAGCCCACGTTTTAGCGAGTTATGGGTTAAACACTGTATCTCCAATTCTTAAGTGGAGAGAATATTCTCCTTTTTGTATAGTAGATGATTGTATAATGATTTTTTTTTGTTTGAATGAATTCCCCTAGAGACATTTCTTTATCCCAAGATGACCAAGATTTTGTGGAATCTTTAGATTAAAAGGGCCCCGGATTTTCTTTTCTTGTCAAAAAAATAAAGTTAAGAGTTGGACACATCCTAACTCTTAGCATCGATGCCTTAAAATCTAATAGTTTTAGAATTAGTTGCGCAAAAATTGAATATATAAAATGTAATTAAAATAATAATGAGAACTTGAATGAGGAACTAATTAAGATTTCAAATCAAGTAGTAAAAATAACTTATCACTTTCGGTATTTAAGTTCTTTAGTTCAAGAGAACGGGAAAATTGAGAAAAATGTAATACATAAAATTCAAGAAGGATGTAAGAAATGGAGAAGTGAATGAGAAATTTTTGTGATCGTTGATTTCTAATAAAATTAAGCGGCAAATTTAACAAGACTGCAATTAGACTTGCTATGCGTTATGGGACAAAATGTTAGACAGCTAAAGTACATCATATACATAGAATGAACATAAAGAAAATGAGAATGTTAAGGTGGATGACTGGATACAATAAGAAAAAATAAAATTAGAAATTAAATAATACAAGAAAATCTAAATGTGAGACAAATAGGTGATAAAATGAGAAAAAATGGATTAAAATGGTTTGATCATCTTAAAATGATATCTAAAATAGTACTTATTAGGAGAATAAAGTCTGTCCAAGTAAAATATTACGCATTTTCTAATAGCCGGCCAAACTGCGGAGACCAAGTAAAATGGTTCTTTCGTCCAAGAGAACAGGAAAATTAAGAAAAATTGGAAAATATTATAAATTATTGAAAATTTAGTCTCACGTCTCAAAAATAGTGCAATATGGTCATGAAAAATGACTTAGGATGATAATGAAAAAGAAGAGAAAAAAAATTAAGTTCGTGATTTTTTAAAAGAATTTCTATAACCAACTTGCATCATCAAGTCCAACACAAAAAAAAGAACTTACATAATCAAGAAAAGGAGGCCAAAGCCTCTGTAGAGACATAGCATGCACTGGAATTCAACACCCGGAGACTGCTGTGCCAACTGCCAACCAGGCTAGCAGCTATGCTCTAATCGTGGGCCAAACTGATCAACGTCCCTACTAAAAATGGTTATAAAATTCAAGCTCTGGCCAGTTCGTGGTGCATTCACTAGCCAATAATAGCAGAGCAACATGCAACAAATCATCATGGGCATTAGGAGCATGTGCAATAGCAGCATCAGTAGCCTCCTCAACCACCCTGAGACCTTCTCTTAGCGAAAATCTTAGTTCAAAGCAACCTCCCCCACTCCTAAGAGTCGAGATCTCCCCAGTGTGAAACTAAAGAGGGTTCCTACCAACCTATTCATTGTCGACAGGCGAAAGGAGAAACTCAATTGAATTATTCTGTCATCTGAGTTCTATCCCTTGCTAAGTGGTTATAGGTTTAACTACCAGCAGGCAGGCAAGAAAATTTATTGTTCCCACCGACCCATTAATATGTTAATTTAGTTGTATTTAATTTATAAATTAAGTTTCACCATTTTTGAATATATATTTATTTTTAAGTTTTAGAAATTGGGGTATTTAAGTTATTTTAAATTATTTAACATGACTTAAATACTCCTATTTTTAAAAATCCAAAATAAATATATACATATATCAAAAAATGAATACTCCTATTCGTAAAAATCTAAAATAAATATATACATATATCCAAAAAATAGTACTTTAACATGACTTCAATACCTTTATTTTTAAAAATCTAAAATAAATATATATGTATATCAAAAAATGATAAAACTTGAATTATAGATTAAATATAGCTAGATTAACATGTTTTATAATTTCTTTTTTAAAAAAATATGTTTTTGGATCAGTTGGTCTGAAAAGATCACAACTCATATTACGCATGACTGATTTTTACATATACATATAACCGCAGATATAGTAAGTAAGAAATCCCTCAGAAACAACTACCATCAGCAAGACGGAATTCGTCTGAGGAGGGTGCACGTGTGCCGATGCTGGCAAGCGCTGTGCATTGAGCGATGCTACTGCCGCCTTGTTTGTGTAAGGGAAGGGGAAAAAAGTATTTAAATATAATTTAAAATGACTTAAATACTTCAGTTTTTAAAAATCTAAAGTAAATATATAATATTCAAAAATGGTAAAATTTGTATTTAGTAGAAAGATACAGCTAGATTAATGTATTTGGAAATTTTTTTTTTAAAATAAAGAAAAAAAATATCATTTGGGCCGTTCTGATATTGCTGGTGAGTGACAGTCAAGTGAATCATGCAAGTAGGGAGGGGACATCTACAGGCTGCAACATACGAACTGGACAGTTAAACATAACATGAACATATTCACAGGGGCTGTACCAATTTACTTCCCTACTAAATTCTAATTTGGGGCAATCTTAATGATTTTTTGAAATCTAATCTATTTGTTATTTTAGAATTGTTCTTTTTGAGATAAAAATGATTACAATCGATGACTTACAGAAGTGTCAAAATTAAAAATGAATTGAGAGTTTCTTTAAATCAATTAAAATGATTTGTATAATAAAAGTATCTATGAGGTCTCACTTCAATATCTAAATTATTTAAAATATTTATCCTACATAGATTAATAATTTTATACGATTTTACAATTAGATTAATAATTTTATATGATTTTATAACATTATAAAAACTTTAATATGTGGATCTATGCGATTTTTTAAATTTGTACGTTTTTAGAAGAAAAAGCCTTCATATAACTCAAATTGATATAATTTTTACCTCCAATTAAAACATATAGTGCAAAATACAATCCTAGTAGTGTAAACATCGCAAAATGCAACCAACATCATCAAATGAACCAGATGGCCTCAAAGGTACGTAATATGGCCACACAAGTTGAACTCGCCTATGGTACATACTGTGTAATGTTTTTTATTTTAACAAGGCCATTTACATATATCGATTATTATTATTATTTACTATATTGTAAAATAATATTGCAATAAATAGGATTAATTCTGAATATGACTATAAATTCATAAAAATTTAAAAGATAATTACAAATTGAGGGTGTGTTTGGTAATAAATAAAAAATTTTATAAATAGTTTTGGAGAGTAAAAGTTGTCAAATGATGTGATATGATAAGGATAATAATGAGTAGTAAAGAGGATAAAGTTAAAATAGATATGTTAGTTATGTGGATAGTTGTGTAGAAATGATTGAAAAGTAAGGTAGTTTTGTAAAAAAGTATGAAAAATGATTAAAAAATATGATAGTTGGAGAGAGTGAAAATTTTTATATTGAAAAGTTTTAACTTAATATTTTCTATCAATTGCTAAACACACCCTGAAAGGATTTAAAGCCAGACAAGTATTAAGTGTTGAATCTTTATTTTTCTCTGAAGTATTTAAATGTTGAATCTTAATTGCATATGCAGATGCAGTTTGAATTTGCAATCCTCCCACAATTTGCGTAATTGCAAACTATTATATGAATGTCCGGTATCCATAGACTAATTACGAAATCTTGCACAATTGGTCCCATCGCCAAAAGAAGAAGAAAAAAAAAAAAGTAGGGCACATCATTAGGTGTGCTATTTAAATAAGAAGGAGTTATCCTGTTAGCCCGGGCTAAGCATATGCTCAGCATGGCCTCCTTCGATTTTACAATAATTTTTTAATTTTTTTTCGTACACTTGTTTATCTAAGTGTAGTTAATGTATAAATTAAGTTTTACTATTTTTGGCTATACGTTTCTATTCTTTTGAGATTTTTAAACATCTATGTCTACATATGTATTTAAAATATCTTTATTTTAAAAATCTTAAAAAATGTTTATATTTTTTTGAGATTTTTAAACATCTAAGTGTATATATGTATTTAAAATATTCTTATTTTAAAATCTAAAAAATATATACATATATAAAAAAAAGATACAACTTGACTTATATATTAAATACACTTAGATAAATAAGTATATGGAGGAAAAAACAAAAAAAGTTGTTGTAAATGAGTTTTTTGAGGTGAGCTAAGCGAGATATTTGCTTAGCTTGAACTAACGGGATCATTTCTCTTAAAAGGTACTAGACAAACAATAGAATTTTTTTTGAGATATGAACTATAAAAACTTCTTTGAAAAATAGTTACAAAGAGATGCCAAATTATATTTTCTTTTCTTTTCTTTTCATTTTTGACTGATGTGAGTTGTAACTATCTCAATAATCTTAGTTAATGTGCTTTTCTTGTTATTATTCTATCGATTTAATTATTATTTTCATTTGTTACATCTAAAAAGTTTAGATGTTTTATTTTGAGCTCTCAACAATTCCATATAATCTCTTGATTTTTAAGATGTTGATGATTAATTTAAAATTAAATCCGTTTATTATATTTGTCATTACTTTTTAGTTAGGAGACTAAGTGTCATACTAACTAAACATGTGCATAGGCCATACTTGCTCAAAAATACATATATTATTCATGTATAAATTAAAACAATTCTTAGGTTAATTTAGATATGTATTAGAATATAATAATACTTTATAAAATTATTTATTCATATAACACTGATATTTTAGATTGTTTAGATATTCAAAATATTATTTTAAAATTGATATTTTGTATTAAATTATTTTATTATGTTAACTTTGTACATTTGTTGATGAGGGTCATACATGGTGATATGAGATAAATGAAAGAAAGTCAATAATAATACAAATGATAATGATAAATATAATAAAATTGAATGAATTTTAATTAATTATTAAGAAATTAAGGGTGTGTCTGTTGACACCTAAAACTTTTGAAACTATAAGTTTTCAATATAAAAATTTTCACTCTCCATAATTATTCTATTTTTAAATATTTTCTTTAATCTTTTATACACGATAACCCCACTTTTCAATTGCTTGTACACAACTTGTTATACATTTATCCTATCTATTTTAGCCTTATTCTTTTACTCCTCATCACGATGCCTATTACATTACATTATTTTTTCACATTTCAAAAACTTATCATTAAAAGTTTTATCAATTTTCAAACACATCCTAAAAATAAAAGAAAACATATAGAAAATGAGTTTCATAGAAGCATTCTTATGTGATCTTATTTGGTTTATTTTAGTTATTGGTATGGTTATTTTATTTCCTCATTTTTACTTCATTTGCCCAACTTCCCTATTTTTACCTCCTGTGTCCATTACTCGTGTATGCATTATAGATAAATTAACTTTAGAAAATGATTTATTGCACTTAGATGCACTTAACTCTAGTGCACTAAGTGCAATACACAATTTATTTTTAAAATTATTTTCATATATTTATATGGGCCCAAGCATCAATTTCTCATGCATATAATTTTTGCACATTCTTCATTATTTATAATATTTATTTTGAATTTCAAATTAAAAAACAAGGCATTTCATTTTTTAGAATTTTAAATTCAAATGAAATATTTAGAACACGAAAAATATAAAACTATATATATATATATGAGGTACTCATGCTTGGGCTCACATATGAATTTCAAAAAAAATAAAAAAAAATTAAAAAAGGATTATGCACTCAGGTGCACTTAAGCTAACTATACCTAGTGTACCAAATTTGAGTCCATTAATCTCACTTACAATTTACGAATAAAAAAGTGAACTACATGATCACTTACAGTTTCGGGCCTCATTATTGCTGGTCCAGAGGCTTCAAGTGTCTCGAGCAGTGGGCTTCCTTTAGGCCTACATTGCTAAGGCCTTTTGGTTATATCATTATTACAGTAGAGTGGCATGCAGTCGTACATTGTCATTGAGCAAAGGATCGCTAAAGTCTTTAAAAATTAGAGCACAAGAGACTAGTGTTATTGGTTGGATCTCTACTCTCTCCCTAGCCATCATTAGGATTGCACTAAAACATGTTTGTCAACCAAAGATATACTTTTTTTTTATGAAAAAATAATGCTTTTAAGTACGTGATATTGTTATAATGAGTAATTAATGGCAACAAATATTCATACTTATAGATTCAACGGTGGTGGATTTTCCATTAATCATTATTATCGTAAAAATAAATAGCGTTACTCGAAACTTTTTTGGTAAATAATTTTTTGCATCTTATTTGAAAACCATTTTACCCATTCATACACAGGACTGGACAAATGAAAAAGCAAGGTGCACCCATATTCATTCATATGATGAAAATCTACCTATATATATATATATAGAGAGAGAGAGAGAGAGCTTCACCCATTGTATTTAGAATAATGTATTCTACTACCATACTAATTTTCATCCCAATCAGATTTGTATATGGGCCCCATCTGAAAATGGTACAAATCCAACGTAATAAAATAGTTTGATGTAAATAACAACTTTAAAGTATCTGATTGGGATGAAAATTAGTATGATAATAGAATACATTATTCTAAATACAATGGGTGGAGTAGATCATGATTTTATGATCATGTGGGCCCCATTTTGGGCCCACTGCACCGCTGTTCCGGTGCAGTGATGCTGCACCGGAACAGCATCCAGATATATATATATATATATATATATATATATATATATATATATATAAGTAGGATATGCTAATAGGTTTATTGACATGGATTTTGTGCACTTTTTCACATTAATTAGGGGTGTGTTTGGAAAGTAAAAAAAATTTCAATGTAAATTTTTTTAGATTGATAGAAATAATATGATATGATAAGGGTAATGATGAAGAGTAAAGAGAATAAATTTAAAATCGATAGGTTGGTTGTATAAAAATAATTAAAAAGTAGGATAATTATATAAGAATATATTAAAAAATGAGTAGTTGTAGAAAGTAAAAAACCTTTATATTAAAAAGTTTTATAGTTTCCTAAAAATCTCCGAAATGCATATAAAATATAACAAAGATAATTTTAAGTTTCAAAGAATATTTGTTAAACTACTTTGGTGTCTTGAAAATTTTCATAAAAATTAATATTAAAAATTGGTCTTTTTTACTTTTATAAAACTAAATTTTAAGAAAAATTTAAAAATTTTGAATCTTAAGTTTTCTTTTACATTTTCGAGAAATAAACTATAATATAAAAAATATATATTATTTAAAATTTATAGTTATAGGAAAATTATCTTGTATCTTTCGTTATATATGCAAGTAATTTTCAAAACCTCAAATATACAAAGTTATTTATTCGGCCTAAGGTGCACATTTGGTTACCGGTGCATATATCTCGTAAGTTCGAACGCAAGCCAGGCCATGGTCTGGTCCTCAAAGTTAAAACGCAAAACAAACCAAAAGATCGCATGAAAGAAAGGCTGCGTGAGAGTAAACCGGCCGAATTTCATACCCCATTTGATTGTAATGAGAAAAACCGTAGGAAAGGTTGTAACGGATCGACGCCGATGGCAGCCAACGAGGTTCGTCTTAGGCAGGGAAAACTTCCGGGAATGCATAGTCACAAATTTACAGGATTTTTATACAGACTTCCTTCATCCGCAATTATATAATTCCCGTTACTCCTTACAGTGCTTGCCTCTTCCACGCAACTGTCTCTCCTAACCAACTCTACCCCATGTGATTAATGAGAAAAACCATAGGAAAGGTTGTAACGGATCGACGCCGATGGCAGCCAGCGAAGTTCGTCTTAGGCAGGGAAAGCTTCCGGGAAGGCATAGTCACAAATCACAATATCCTTACAGTGCTTGCCTCTTCCACGCAGCTGTCTCTCCTAACCAACTCTACCCGCCATTACATCACCTTTGGATGGCACGTGCTCTTCTCCCTCCTCTCCCGCCATTATAAATTTCTCCCTGCTCTCTCTCTGCTCTCTCAACTCTCGCTCCCAGCTCTCCCAGCCCTCGCACCCTGTTCTCCCTGCTCTCTCTGCACTCCCAACTGAAATGGGAAGCGCCCCAAGCGACTCCCTCTCTGATGCGCTTCGATCCCTCAGTCCCGTCTGGAAAAAGAGACTGCTCATAACAGCAGTTACTTGTATATTTGTAGTAGTATTTTTGTCAATATTTTTATTTTTGCACAAAAAATGGCGCCATGCACGCCGGTTGGCAAAAGTATATCCTATAGATGATCCTGCTCCACCTCTTCCTGATCATGGTTTGTAAGGAAGAGGGAACAGACTAAGTACTAGTTTGTATGTTTTCTATGATGACAGTAGTGCATTAAGTAGTAGTTTGTATGCAGGAGCAGTTTGAATAATCAATCCGTTTGAAATTTGAACGTTCAGTATCCCGTATGAACGTCCCACGATTGGCCACATTGCAAACCCCTATATGAATGTTTGGTATCCGTAGACAAACTCTCAGAATCTTGCACAATTGGTCCCACTGCAACAAAAAATAAAAAGGAAAAAAACGCTAACAGGAACATTACACTCCAAAGTTGGGCGCATCAACGGGCGTGCTCTTTCCATTTAAATTGGTGCTAGACAGACAATAGAACTGCTTCCTTGAAGACAACTCAGTTTTGGGTTTTCTAAAAAGCACTTATGATGCACTAGTACCGGATTTAACTCAGCTGGAAGAACATTAGTATCAAGTTGAGGATACAATACTACCAGCCAGAAAACTCGCCCACTCAAAATACCCTCTGTCCCTCATGAAGCCAAGCAAACTTACACTTCAACACTCTTTGACAGTGGCCTGGTGATGGCTCTGTTAATCACTGTTTAAATTTTAGCATACCACTCTCATTTATTACTTTCAAGACGCCTGTTGCATTCATTATTTTTTCCTTTAATGGCCGTGAGAAGTAAAATTTCAATGATGCTGAGATAATGTGTTTTAAAATATAATTAAATTTCATGACCAAAAATCTAAATTGAATTTATTACTTTCAAGACGCCTGTTGCATACATTATTTTTTCCTTTAATGGCCGTGAGAAGTAAAATTTCAATGATGTTGAGATAATGTGTTTTAAAATATAATTAAATTTCATGACCAAAAATCTAAATTGAATTTTTTTCTAAGGAAAAGATGTCTCATTGAAAAACTATTCCATCCAATTCTTAGGACTTGGATGGAATGGCAAAAAGAGTGCATCTATCTTTTTTCAAATATAGAGAATTCATACAAAGATGTTGTCTAATACTTCAGGAGGATTATTTACCCATCCCATAAATTATAGTTACTTTGGCAATTGACTGAATAATTAGCAAGGAGATCGGCAAACAGGCAACATGGTAAAAAACTAGCATTGTAGTTATCAGTGATAGCATCTAGATCTCCTTAAGAATAAGCTCCACATTTGAGCATATTGACTGATCATTTTTCAGTAGGGATATTAAGGCTAAGTAGTCACTTTCCACTTCTCTTATAGATAATCCCAAATTTGATGCCTACTTCATGCCATCCAGCAATGCCATTGCCTCCATCCTTAACAGTGTCCATGCACCCATCCCGTCTCCAGCACGCTGCTGCCACAAATCCACTACTGTCATCCCCAGCCAAGGCCCCTGTAACACCCTATCATTTTGAGGTGTTACGAATAAGGTCTACTATGTTCAAGCTGAAAATAAAATCTCCTAAGATGAAAATAGACACCAAGATGCAAAATCATTTATGACTTTTTCATAAATATTATTTAAAATTTCATTTATGACTTTTTCAAAATTTCTCATAATTTTAATCGGTCCAAAATTCTATTTTCTCCTATTTATCCACTTTTAAACAAATTTATAATAATAAAATTTGGACTCATACTTCTTTAATTGCTTACTTTAAATTTTCATTTTTTAGTAATTTTTTATAATTTATTTAATTATTTTTATAGCATCACACCTTTTAAATAATTATAAGTTTAAACTCATTTAAGCTCCTAAATATTGACTTTAATTTTCTATATTTTTTTCTAATTTTTTTGTATTTATTTTGAAAAAAAAATTCGCCGGCACCGGCAGCTGGCCGTTGGTGGCTATTTCCGGTGGGCCAAGCCTGTATTGTACCGACTAGGTGGACTGGGTTCTTTGTTTGGATGCCGGACCAGGTTGCTTATGTGGGCTAGGCTTGGTTTCTGAAACTTGGGCTTAGTTTCTGTGGGCTTGGGACTAGTGGACTTGCTTCTGGGCTTTTTGGTTCACTGGGCTCGTCCAGTGGGCTTAGCCCACCAATCCAGAAGTTTTTTTTTTCAACGGTCTGTATTCTCTGAATACAATAGCTTATATCTCTTAATATAAATTTCTGTTTGATATGAAATTTTAGGGGTAAACTTATAAAATTATGTTTTATAATCTGGACGGTCCATTTCTTAAAATAACATCTCTATCATCAGATTTCACATAAAGGGTTTAATAAAGGGTTAAAATTAAACATCACTTCAAGTAGCTATGTAACAAAATTAATTTATCATATATACTGTAAAATATCTCAAATAATTTTTGTAACGGGTCAAATTATTAATTTTTCTTCTGTATTTTTCTTTAATTATTTTTTTGTTTTTTTTCCTTAAAATACATATTTACCACTCTAAATTTCCATAAAAATTACTATATCTTGAAATCTATAAGTCTGATCATGTTGAAATTTTATAGGCAAGCAAAATATATGATTATCTTGTTATTGTACTTTCAAAATTTTCTGATTATGCCTAGAAGTACGTTTATTTCATCATATAGCATTTTCTATCCTTTATTTGATATTACTCATTGAAATAAGTAAAATTTCAACATCCAACATTTCAATAATACTCAGATGACTAATTAGCCATGCTAGAAACATCGTGAATAGTTTAGATCTACCAAAATGAGTTGCGTATATTGAAAATTGATGAGATTAACCGAAAAGTAGTGCTACTCAACTTATCACAAAAACTCATTCTTCTTCGTTCGTCTCTGCTGTCTCCTGCGCAACTCTTTCCGTCGAATGGCTGAAACCCACTACGTCTCCCTCTTATATACTAATCCATTCACTAAATGACTGAGATTAAGGCCATTAATCTCCACCGTTTTCTGCATGACCATAAATCTCATCCATTTCTTAAAAACAGATGAAAACGGACGGCTGTTACAGCCCCAAATCCCATCACCTCTTCACTCAGTTTTCAAAGTGCATCCACGTTCAATTTCAGATTTCCATGAAATGGCTTCCTCCATCTCATGAATTTTGGGATGAGCTCCGCTTTGGAGCTATAGAGCAGTTTCACCGATTTGTTTTAGTCCAAATAGTTAAAGCTCCATTCTCTCACGTCTTCAAAATTTGGTCATAAGCCCTCCATATTCAGGTTGTTGCAAGAGACTAAATTCTCCAGCACACCAGTGTGGAAGTCCATAATTCATTAGAGTTCTTCGTTTTGGTTAGCCCTTAAAAATTCGCAAGATTGTATCCTCCTCATTGTTCTGTTTATCTTCTGCTTCAGATGCAGGATTGCAATTTCTATCTTGGCACATTAGTTGAAAATTGACCATATTAGAAGTAATATTAATTGAGAAAGTCGTACATCCCAGTTTTATGTATGTACGAAAAGTATTTTAAACAATTTCGACAAGGGTTATTGTTTAGTGCAATCCATGCGTCCATCCACCTCTTTGTTTTAAATTGAAAATTTTAATATCTTGAACATTTGAAAATTCATCGGTGTGTATTTTGCTAATGGTGCCAAATACTACAGATATTATTTACATTAGATATTTATTTCTTAATTTTAATGGTTGTATATCAAGTCTCAAAACATATTGAATTTTTGATACATACAATCTTTCAATTAAAGTGATTTTTGAAATTGCAATAATTATCTATTAATAAAGATACTAAATAGTTTAGATTTTAAAGATCAAATTTTAAAACAGTTTAGATTTTAAAGATAAACTTTTAAAACATAAGTCGCTTGTTGTTGCGTTTGATATTCGAGAAAAAATGGTGAAAAAAATCTAATAAATTAATTAAAATGCTTCCTTATTGACAAAAAGAAAGATTAAATTAGGTGATTCCATAATTCAAGTTGGTCAATTTTTGATTTTTTAATACTATTTTCAAAACCTTGCTTGGATTGGTCTTGATTCAAACCGGAATTCGTGGCATACGGTTCCGTGTTGGGTTCGACATAGACTAAAATATATGAGACTAGCATTGATACTGGGTCTGTACTGGGTGAAACTCAACTAGTGTGCACCCCAAGCAAAGTGTCCTCAGAAAATCTTCTACCGAAGATCCTTCTTTATCGACTATCGAAAAGGAGTCCCAACCCATAGGAAGCACTTCCCTTGGGTAAAAAAAAGGAAGCTGGGCATTTTGGTAATTTTACAGCGAGAGTATAATAACTTAAAAACGTGAGTATGTTTGGTTTTTTGATAAAATTTGTATTATATATATACAAAATCTCAATCTATTCCATTCATTTCTAGATGAAATATTAAAATGTATGTGGACATAATTTCTCATCATTTGAAAATTTCAAAAAAAAATTTTGTACAAAAAATTATTTTTTAAAAAGATTTCATTATAATTAGTAAAGTTAGAAAATATAAATTTTATTAGAAGTTATTTCATATTATTTAAAGTTAATGTAATCATGGTACTCTAAAAAATAACAAGTTCTTTTATTTTTCTCGAATTTTTGAAAATTTATTAATATTTTATTATTTTCTGAATAAAATCGAATCTAACGGCATCTAACGGCATCTAACAGCATCTAACGGCATCTAACAGCATCTAACAGCATCTAACAGCATCTAATTTTTAAAATTAATAAGTTAATCCTAATTTAACACCTGTAATATAATCCTAGGTCCCTTATAATGTCATTTAGACCATAAATTCAGAATTTGAAACTCATATTATATGATTTAATAAAATCATCATAATCTAACAGCGTCTAACAGCGTCTAACAGCATCTAACAGCATCTAACAGCGTCTAACAGCATCTAACAGCATCTAACAGCATCTAATTTTTGAAATTAATAAGTTAATCATAATTTAACACCTGTAATATGATCCTAGGCCCCTTATAAGGTCATTTAGACCTTAATTTCTGAATTTGAAACCCAGTTAATATGATTTAAAGAAATCCAACTTAATCTAACAGCGTCTAACGGCATCTAACGGCATCTAACAGCATCTAACAGCATCTAACGGAATCTAACATCATCTAACGGAATCTAACATCATCTAACAGCATCTAACGGAATCTAACAGCATCTAACAGCATCTAATTTTTGAAATTAATAAGTTAATCCTAATTTAACACTTGTAATATGATCCTAGGCCCCTTATAAGGTCATTTAGATCTTAATTACGAAATTTGAAACCCAGTTAATATGATTTAAAGAAATCCAACTTAATCTAACGGCATCTAACGGCATCTAACAGCATCTAACAGCATCTAACGGAATCTAACAGCATCTAACAGCATCTAACAGCATCTAATTTTTGAAATTAATAAGTTAATCCTAATTTAACACCTGTAATATGATTCTAGGCCCCTTATAAGGTCATTTAAACCTTAATCACGGAATTTTAAACCCATATAATATGATTTAAAGAAATCCAACTTAATCTAATAGCGTCTAACGGCATCTAATGGCATCTAACAGCATCTAACGGCATCTAACGGCATCTAACGGCGTCTAACAGCATCTAATTTTTGAAATTAATAAGTTAATCCTAATTTAACACCTGTAATATGATCCTAGGCCCCTTATAAGGTCATTTAGCCCTTAATTTCTGAATTTGAAACCCAGTTAATATGATTTAAAGAAATCCAACTTAATCTAACAGCGTCTAACGGTATCTAATGGCATCTAACAGCATCTAACAGAATCTAACGGCATCTAATGGCATCTAACAGCATCTAACAGCATCTAACGGTATCTAACAGCATCTAACAGCATCTAATTTTTGAAATTAATAAGTTAATCCTAATTTAACACCTGTAATATGATCCTAGGCCCCTTATAAGGTCATTTAGACCTTAATTTCTGAATTTGAAACCCAGTTAATATGATTTAAAGAAATCCAACTTAATCTAACAGCGTCTAACGGCATCTAACGGCATCTAACAGCATCTAACAGCATCTAACGGAATCTAACAGCATCTAACCGCATCTAACATGATCTAACAGCATCTAACAACATCTAATTTTTGAAATTAATAAGTTAATCGTAATTTAACACCTCTAATATAATCTTAAGGCCCTTATAAGATCATATATGTCTTCAAAACCAAATTTGGAACCCAAATAAATATATTAAATTATAATTAAAAATATTAACTCCACTTGATTTAATAAAATAAAAATTTATATAAAGAAATAAAATAGTAAAAAATATTATATATATTTTGGATGCCCGCGGGACACATGATTATTTTTGCAAAAAAAAATATTCATTTGTTAAGGCTCGTAGGACATTTATATATTTTTAAAAAACAATACATTTATTTTTGGAGGCCCGTGGGACACATTTAAATTTTTATAAAACATTATATTCAATTTTGGACGCCCGCGGGACACGTATATATTTTTATAAATATAAAATATTCATTTTTTGAGGCCCGTTGGACATTTATAAATTTTATAAAAACAATACATTAATTTTTTGAAGCCCGCAAGACACATTTAAATTTTTATAAAACATTATATTCATTTTTGGACGCCCACGGGACACGTATACAATTTTTATAAAAACAAAATATTTATTTTTTGAGACCCGTGGGACATTTATATATTTTTAAAAAATAATATATTTATTTTTGGACGCCCGCGGGACGCGTAGATATTTTTATAAAATATTATATTCATTTTTGGACGCCCACGGGACACGTATACATTTTTATAAAAATAAGATATTCATTTTTTGAGATCCGTGGGACATTTATATATTTTATAAAAATAATACATTCATTTTTGGACGCCCGCGGTACACATTTAAATTTTTATCGAACATTATATTCAGTTTTGGACGCCCACGGGATACGTATACATTTTTATAAAAACAAAATATTCATTTTTTGAGACCCATGGGACATTTATATATTTTATAAAAACAATACATTCGTTTTTGGACGCCCACGGTACACATTTAAATTTTTATCGAACATTATATTCATTTTTGGACGCCCACGGGATACGTATACATTTTTATAAAAACAAAATATTCATTTTTTGAGACCCCTGGGACATTTATATATTTTATAATAACAATACATTCATTTTTGGACGCCCGCGGTACACATTTAAATTTTTATCGAACATTATATTCATTTTTGGACGCCCACGGGATACGTATACATTTTTATAAAAACAAAATATTCATTTTTTGAGACCCATGGGACATTTATATATTTTATAAAAACAATACATTCATTTTTGGACGCCCGCGGTACACATTTAAATTTTTATCAAACATTATATTCATTTTTGGACGCCCACGGGATACGTATACATTTTTATAAAAACAAAATATTCATTTTTTGAGACCCGTGGGACATTTATAAATTTTATAAAAACAATACATTCATTTTTTGAAGCCCGCGGGACACATTTAAATTTTTATAAAATATATATTCATTTTTGGACGCCCACGGGACACGTATATATTTTTATAAAAAAAAAATATTCATTTTTTGAGGCCCGTTGGACATTTATAAATTTTATAAAAATAATACATTCATTTTTTGAAGCCCGCGGGACACATTTTAATTTTTATAAAATATATATTCATTTTTGGACGCCCACGGGACACGTATATATTTTTATAAAAATAAAATATTCATTTTTTGAGACCAGTGGGACATTTATAAATTTTATAAAAACAAACATTCATTTTTTGAAGCCCGCAGGACACATTTAAATTTTTATAAAATATATATTCATTTTTGGACGCCCACGGGACACGTATATATTTTTATAAAAATAAAATATTAATTTTTTGAGGCCCGTGGGACATTTATATATTTTATAAAAATAATATATTCATTTTTGGACGCCCGCGGGACACATAGATTTTTTTATAAAATATTATATTCATTTTGTGACGCCCACGGGACACGTATATGTTTTTATAAAAACAAAATATTCATTTTTTGAGGCCCATGGGACATTTATATATTTTTAAAAAATAATATATTCATTTTCGGACGCCCGCGGGACACGTAGATATTTTTATAAAACATTATATTCATTTTTGGACGCCCACGGGACACGTATATATTTTTATAAAAACAAAATACTCATTTTTTGAGGCCCGTGGGACATTTATATATTTTTATTAAATAAATCTGTGATTTTTTTAGGCTCGTGGGACATTCATATATTATAAAAAAAAACTAAAATATTCATTTTTGAAGGCCCGCGGGACACATATGTATTTTTATAAAACAAAACATTCGTTTTTTCTTGGCCCCCGGGACACATATGTATTTTAGAAATACAAAATATGCATTTTTTGGACACCCGCGGGCCATTTATATATTTTAGAAAAAAACATTTATTTTTCCAGGCCCGTGGGACCCGTGGGACACGTATATATTTCATATAAATAGTAATAATTATTTTGATATTTTACGTCAATGTAAATATTTATATTTCATTATTTTACGTCAATGAAATTACTTCTATTTTTAAACAGTTTTTATAGTTAATTTTTATTTTTCTAAACTGTTTTCATTAACGTTCTTGAATTAACTTATTTTTAAGTTTTCAGCTTTTTCTTTTTAACCTTTTTTTGGTTTTGCCATTATTATAAATTTTTTTAATTGTTGAACCTTTTGTTCTTCTCGATTGAGATCTAAATTTTAGTTTTAGCTTTTTCTTTTTATTTCTTTTAAACATCCCTTTTTTTTCTCCCGGAGGTTATTTTCTGTTTTTTTTAGTTGCTTTTCAATGCTTCTTCTTCTTTTTTGATTTTAGCGTTTTTCCTTATGAACTTTTTTTTTAAAACGGTTTTTATTTTTAATGTTTTCAGCTTTTCTGTTTTAATATTTTTTCAAAAAAATATCTTTAATTTTGTTTTACCGTTTTTGATTTTGTTACTTTACTGTTTCTTTTTAATTTTTTTTGTTGACCGTTATTTTAGTTTTGTTCTTTGCTATTAACATTTTTTTATTTAAACTTTATTTTACTATTATTTTTTATTAAACCGAAGTTAAGTTTCATTTTAATCAGGTTCAACTTGATAAGAAGCCAAGTCTCTAATAAAAAAGTTAAATTTTTTTCAAGATTTATAAATGCCAAATATTCTGCTAAATCAAGTCTTTTTCATTATTTCATGTCAATATTCACCATTCTATCTTCGAGATCGTCCATGAAAGCAAGAATATAAGTAGAATTTTAGAATTAAATAAATATATAAAGCTATAATTAAATATAATAATTAATTTTTGGAGGCTCGTCGGACATGTATATATTTTAGACAAATAAAATATTCATTTTTGGACACCCGCGAGACACATGTATATTTTAGAAAAATAAAACGTTCGTTTTTGGAGGCCCGCAGGACACATATATATTTTTACAAAAACAAAATATTCATTTTTGAAAGTCCGCGAAAAAGGTATATATTTTAGAAAAACAAAACATTCATTTTATGAGGCCCGCGGGACACACATATATTTTTAGAAAATAAAATATTCAGTTTTGGAGGCTCGCGGGACATATTTATATTTTTAGAAAACAAAATATTCATTTTTGGAGACCCGCGGGACACATATATTTTTAGAAAATAAAATATTCATTTTTGGAGACCCGCGGGACACATAAATATATTTTAGAAAATAAAATATTTATTTTTGTACGCCTGCAGGACACATATATATTTTAGAAAAATAAAATATTCATTTTTTGGATGCCCACGTGACACATATATATTTTAGAAAAAGAAAATATTCATTTTTTGGACGCTTGCAGGACAAATATATAATTTAAAAAAAACAAAACATTCATTTTTGGAGGCCAGCAGGACACACACACACATATATATATTTAGAAAACAAAATATTCATGATCTAAAACTAAATATTATATAAAACAGTAAAAATATTATATATATGATGTTGTAAAACTAAAATTGTTGTAAATTATATAAAAATGTAATTTAAATTTAATATATAAATATATGTTACTTTTTGGGATTGGTTAAATGATTAATTTAGCATATAATTATATTTAATATAAATTTTATAACAAAATTTATTAAAATTATAAAATAATATTATTACAGGTTATATTAAAATTTTAAAGTATTAATATAATAATTTTGATTTATTGTTACTGTAATTAATTAATTTAAAATAAAAGTGTAAATTTATTTACTTCAAGTGAGCGAGAAGGAGAAAAAGGTTGCCCGTGGCTCATGTTCGGTGAAAAAATGTTCTGCACGTGCATGATTAGATGATGGACCGTCGAAGTACTGTTAAATCGTGCTCTATCACTTCCGTCCGGGCAACCATGGCTGCTTGTGAAACCCATCAACCAGCGGATGGTTTTCCTAGCCCGAAATGTGCAAACTAGCTGGCGGAAACCGATCTTCTCTAGCATTCATCTTGGCAGTAGCCATTTTTCTTCCAAATCGGTGAAATCAAGTCGTCATTTACAACCTCTTATTTTTCAGATCCAACCACGAGAGCCATGGATTCAAAGAATCCAAGCCGTCAATCTAATTTACAAACTGAAAATCGCACCAGATCTGATAGCATCAAGATAAAAAAAAAAAAATCATATCTTCCTTAAAGATGGTGGCAAGTTCAGCACCGCCTCTTGCAAATCAACAAACATTTGCAGATTATGAAGCAAAGATGTGGGAAATGCAAATTGTGCAGCAAGCAAATTTTCCCTATGGCCAGACGGTCACCAAATCCGGCTTCAATTTAGTATTCAATAATGGCTATCTTCCACCATGATGCTGCCATAAAACACACCTGCAATGATGATTTCCACCCCAATTTTCATCGCGATTTTCGCCTCATACCTGCAATGCTCATTTGCTGGAGAGGGACGAAGAAAGATGACGTGGGAGGGGAGGTGCGAGTAAGATGCCGGAATTTCACGCCTCTCTGCCAATTTTTCAAGCTTCCGAAAATACCCAAAGAAATCGTAGCCATTCAGCTTAAACGAACGGTAGATAGGCAGGTTCCTCTGAGAAAAACACGGAAAGCGCTTCCCATGGGTTGGCCCTCATCGAAAAGTATAACTCTTATTATAATGGCTATCCTGGTTCCACTGGGAGCTTATCCTCCCCGATGGGATAGCCCATATCCTAGAGGAGCCTATATGAGAATAAACTCTAATATAAATAAATGAAAGGGAGTTAATAATAATATAAATGATGATACTAAATATAATACGTAAATTAAATTTTTATCAATTATCAAAATATTAAAAATGAAAGATGTTATTAGAACCATTCCCATCTTATTTTATTTAGTTTATTTTAGTTAGTATAGCTATTTTATTTCCTTATTTTTGCTTCAGTTGTCCAGCTTTCATATTTTCACTTCCTCTATCCAGTACTCCAGTATGCATTGTAGACAAATTAATCCAACTTACAACTCACAACATGAAGACGGGAACGAGATGATTACTTGAAGCATTTGAGTCTCATTTTGCTGGTTCGGGAACTTCAAAACTCTCAGGCAGTGGACTTCTTTTGAGCCTACGTATCTTAGGGCTTTTGATTATATGATTACAATAGAGTGGCATGTAGCGGGGGTGTAGATCGGGTCAGGTTGACACGGGTTAAGCTAAACACTACCTTAACTCACCTTATAAATTCTCAACCCAATCTTACTTTCAACTCTATTTTTCGCACCTTAACCCAACCCTATTTTAACCCTACAAAAATTGGTTTGGTTCCGGTTAGAAATTGAGTTAATAAATATATATGATATTTAAAAATATTTTGCTTAATTAAATTAGTTTAAAATATAAATTTATATGAAAGAATACAATTAATCCTTTTTATATGAATACTTTCTAATTTATGACTTATACAATGATATAATTTCAAAATAATCTTATTTCAAATCAGTAATATCTACTTAATTTCTACGCATTATGTGCTAATGTAAGACTATTTATTAATAATTAATTATATTATACATTAATATATTAAATCGGGTTGGGTTAACAAGCATCCAATCCAAACCAACCCATTTTTTAAAATCAGATGGGTTCAAATCGGGTTATATAATTTATTTTTTTAAATGCCTAACTCAACTTTATTATAAATCGAGTTAGGTTTGCCAACTTTGGTTGAAACCAATTCTAGTTACACCGCTGCAGGTAGCCGTACGTTTTCATCCCGCAATGGATCACCAAAGTTTTTAAAATCTATAGCACACGAGACTAGCATTATTGATTGGATCTCTAGTCTCTCCTCAGCTATCATTAGGCAATCTCACTGCCATATAATTAAGTTTCACTATCTGTTAAGGAAAAAGCATGTGTAGCAACCAAAAATATATTTTTGTATTGATATTGTTATAATGATTAATTAATGGCAACAAACTTTCGTCTTAGATTCAGCAAGCAAGGGTGAATTTTCCATTAATCATTAATGTGGTAATAAATAGTGTCACTTGAAATTTTTTTAATAAATAGTTTTTTGTATCTTATTAAAACCCATTCATAGGCAGGGCTGGTAAATTGAAAAAAAAAAGAGCTCTCATATGTCGTTCATATGACGCAAATCAACATATAGAAGTAGGATATGCTAAGAGATTTGTTGACGTGAATTTTTGTAGATACACTATTGTGTCGATTTTTATTTTATTTTATTATTCTCATGTTAATAATTTACCAATTATGGTTTGGGCATTTCTGTAAACTAAAAGGCTATTTTGCCATTTCTAAAGTTGGTATTATTATGTAATTCTGGAAAGCTCAAGCCATTGATATCTTATTTTAAGTGGAGAGGTAGGAATGGTTAATTTCATCAGTGGGGTCCACCATGAAGGTTTCTTGCAACATCCTCTGCATTTGAATCGCCAACTGTCGATCTTCCTTCATTTTCGGTCAAGTATAAGCCTTATATTTCCTTTCCTCTATTATGGGGACCCAACCCATGGTAAGGCCTTCCTATGAGAAAAAAAATAACCAGAGGTATTGTAGTAATTTGATAGTGTGAGTATATTTGTTAGAAATTTAAATATATTTGGTATTTTGATAAAATTTGTATTAAATGTATATAAAATCTCAATCTCTTCCATTCATTTGGTAGATCAATCACTAAAATATATGCTGACATGTTTTTCATTGTTTGACATTTTGTAAAAATATTTATGTAGAAAATATTATTTTTTACTATGATTTTATTATATTTGGTAAAGTTAGAAAATATATTTTGTATAAAAAATTATGTTATATTATTTAAAGTTCATATAAATAACATACTCTCAAAGATAACAATTTCAATATTTATTTGTGAATTTTTTAAAAGTTAATAATATTTTTTATTTTTCGAATATAATAGAATCTAACTAGATCTAACAGTATCTAACCTAATCTAATTGCATCTAACCAGATCTAACTTTTGATATTAATAACTTAATAAGTTAATCATAATCTAACGCTTGTGATATGAACCTGGGCCCCTTATAAGGTTATTTATACCTTAATTATATAAATTAAAATTCAGATAATAAAATTTAATGAAATCATCTGAATTTAACCGTATCTAACAACATCTAATCGGATCTAACTCTTGATATTAATAAGTTAATCATAATTTAATACTTATAATATGATCCTAAGCCCCTTATAAGGTCATTTATATCTTAACTAGGGAAATTAAACCCGGATAATAGGATTTATTAAAATCTACCTAAATTTAACAACATCTAATATCATCTAACTAGATCTAATAACAACTATCTAGATTTAACTGAATTTAACCAAATTTAACTTTTAATATTTAATAAAGTATCTTAATTTAACACTTATTATATGATCATCAACCCCTTATATGGTCATTTATACCTTAATACGGAAATCAAAACTCAGGTAATAAGATCTAATGAAATCTACCAAAATCTAATGACATTTAATTGGATCTAATAACATCTAACTATATCTAACATCATCTAACCGGATCTAACGACATTTAACTAAATTTAATCGGATCTAACTTTTGATATTAATAAGCTAATTATAATTTAACACCGATAATATGATCCTAAGCCTCTTATAGTGTCATTTATATTTTAATTATGAAAACTAAAACTCAGATAGTAGATTTTAATAGAATCCACCTAAATTTAATAGCATCTAACCGGATCTAACTAATCTAACAACATCTAACTAGATCTAACTGCATGTAAATGAATCTAACTAGATTTAACTTTTGATATTAAAACTTAATCCTAATTTAACAACTGTAATATGATCCTAAGCATATTATGAGATTATTTATACCTTAATTAGAAAAATTAAAACTCAAATAATAGGATTTAATAAAATTTATATAAATCTAACGACATCTAATAACATCTAACAATATTTAACTGCATCTAACTGGATCTAACAGCACCTAACTGATTTAATAGCATCTAACCAGATGTAACTACATCTAACCATATCTAACTTTTGATATTAAGTAATCCTAACTTAACATAATTAATATGATTCTAAGCCTCTTATAAGATTATTTATATATTAATTACAGAAATTAAAACTCAGATAATAGGATTTAATGAAATTCACTTACATCTAACCACATCTAACAACATCTGACTACATCTAACAGCTTATAACTGGATTTAAGTGCACCTAACCGGATCTGACTTTTGATATTAATAAGAAATCTTAATTAATACTTGTAATATGATCATAAGCTTCTTATAAGGTCATTTATATCTTAATTATGAAAATTAAAACTCAGATAATAGGATTTAATGAAATTCATATAAATCTAACGACATCTAACAACATCTAACTATATTTAGCCACATTTAACTGGATCTACCAGCATCTCACTGGATCTAACTTTTGGTATTAATATATTGATCCTAATTTAATACCAGTAATATGATCCTAAGTCCCTTATAAGGTTATTTATACTTAATTACAAAAATTAAAACTCGGATAATAAGATTTAATGAAATCGACCTGAATCTAATGACATTTAACAATATCTAACTGCATCTAACAACATCCAACCGGATTTAACTTCATCTAACCAGATCTAACCTGATCTAAATTTTGATATTAATAAGTTAATCCTAATTTAACATGTGTAATATGATTCTAAGCCTTTTATAAGTTCATTTGTACATTAATTATGGAAATTAAAACTCAGATAATAGAATATAATGAAATCCACCTAAATCTACCGACATCCAAAAACATCTAACCACTTCTAACTATCTAACTACATATGATGACATTTAATTTTAATATTTTCTAAAATATTTTAAATAAATTTATGTATTTTGCAAAAGATATATACTTAATAATTCATTATAGAACTATACAAACCTTGAATCTGTATTAAATAATTTAAAAACTAAATAAATATATGATGCTAAAATTTTAAAAAATTAATTAATTTAAACTAAAAGAAATAAAATTTTAAATAAATATATAAAATTGTAATAATTATTATATATGAATTTTTAAAAATAAAATTGTATAAATTATATTTATTTAATTAGATATAATTATAATTTAGATTTAATAATATAAATGTATATGACTTTTTGGGATTGATTTAAAAATTAAGTATTTTTAGATACTAAATTAACAAAATAATAGTTTAAACTAAATAAATATATATGACTTTTTAGAAATGGTTTAATTATACATTAAAAATTTCAATTTAAATTGCCCCAAAACTTAGATTGGTGGAAAATAATAAATTTAAATGATTATTTAATTATGACCCAAATTCAATAATTAAGTATAAGATAGTTTTTATTACATGTCTCCAAACCGTAATTTATTTTTAAATACTTCAAGCATAGTAATTAATATCTAGTATTCTTACACTTCACGTGAAAAATTTAAAACATATCAAGTTCTTGCATAGGATGAACTTGCACATTTTTAAGCTCGTGAACTAGTCGCCTCAAGAAAAAATGAAACAAGCTTGTGAACTAGTCCCTTCCAAGTTGACAAAGATGACATTCTCGCATAATTAATAGAACACCATGACCTTTTCAAGTAAATTATTGAATTTCATAAATATAATTACAATGTTACAAATATTATATCAATTACAATGTGAGGAACACATTTTATAGCTCAACCGTAAATTTTACATGCCATGAGTTACAAACAACAGAATTTTACTTAACATGGGCATTTCTGTCATGATACAACTGTTTCCCTAATATAAAATACAAAATCTAGCCTATTCCATTGAAAGCTTATTTAGGTTCTCCTGCACATCTCCATCCCACTTGAGGCTTGATGGACCTACCCTTTTTCTCTCTTTTGTGATGCTTGAGCTACAAGTTAAAAATTCGTGTTCCTAAAATTGAAAACGGAGAGCATGATAAAAATGATGGTATAATGGCCTCAAAAGCAGTTTTGTATTTATATCTAGCAGTCATCAAGAGTAAACTAAGAACTCATTTGAGGAATAATAATGAGCAAAATTGAAAAATAGAATACTTCAACAAACATTATTCTCGCAAAGATCAAGAAACATATTTATGAATATAATAAATTTTGATTGGACGAAAATATGGACATTGAATGCAAGCTTATAAATTTTTGTTATAGATCTTCATATTGATAAACCATTATTTTAAAACATATGGGAAGCCACTGAATATTAATAAAAAGTACTCAAAAGAAGTGCACTTGTCCTTCAGGCTTTGTCTTTGTCTCCTTAAAATACACTAAAATAGGAAAACTATGCCTTATTTAGTGGATTGAGTGATCCCCATTCAAAGGAGCTAGAAACTAGAGAATGTTAGGGGAAAAAGATACAAACGTAACAAAAGGAGTGAATTGAATGATCCTTATTCAAAGCAAGCAGGATAGTAAACCTTCTTTCTTTTATGTTCATTTTGTAAAAGCCTTCATCTTGATTTCATTATAGGTATTGCTGCTAGAGCATTTTGACATGTTGCCAACTAGCAAAATACATATTAATACAAATCTTAATTCCTTGGCCCTTATATGTTAACAAAGTGCAGCGAAGAATTAAAAAAATGGGTTGGAGAAAAGAAAGAAGGCATAGAGGAGAATTTGAGGAAACAACATGATATACTGACAAGGCTGAAAAATATAGTTCCTTCATACACAAGGGATAGACAAATAAAGGAATGTGAAGCAATCATAAACCATTTATTAGAGGACAAGGAATTCTATTGGAAGCAAAGATCTAAAGTAAACTGGCTAAGCTACGGTGATCATGATGCAAATTACTTTCACAAGAAAGCTTCAGAAAGAAGAAGAAGAAGAAGAAATCATATCGTTTGGTTTAGAATATGAACAATGTAACATTATAAGGGATCAAAAGAGCAAAGAGAGAATGACTTTTCAGTTCTTCAGGAATCTGTTTGCAGAAGAACCAATTGTGGAATATAATAATGTGATTGATCAGATTCAGTTATGTGTCTCTCAGGCAGAAAACAAAAATCTGATAACGAGAAGCTGTTAAGCCCACGTTTTAGCGAGTTATGGGTTAAACACTGTATCTCCAATTCTTAAGTGGAGAGAATATTCTCCTTTTTGTATAGTAGATGATTGTATAATGATTTTTTTTTGTTTGAATGAATTCCCCTAGAGACATTTCTTTATCCCAAGATGACCAAGATTTTGTGGAATCTTTAGATTAAAAGGGCCCCGGATTTTCTTTTCTTGTCAAAAAAATAAAGTTAAGAGTTGGACACATCCTAACTCTTAGCATCGATGCCTTAAAATCTAATAGTTTTAGAATTAGTTGCGCAAAAATTGAATATATAAAATGTAATTAAAATAATAATGAGAACTTGAATGAGGAACTAATTAAGATTTCAAATCAAGTAGTAAAAATAACTTATCACTTTCGGTATTTAAGTTCTTTAGTTCAAGAGAACGGGAAAATTGAGAAAAATGTAATACATAAAATTCAAGAAGGATGTAAGAAATGGAGAAGTGAATGAGAAATTTTTGTGATCGTTGATTTCTAATAAAATTAAGCGGCAAATTTAACAAGACTGCAATTAGACTTGCTATGCGTTATGGGACAAAATGTTAGACAGCTAAAGTACATCATATACATAGAATGAACATAAAGAAAATGAGAATGTTAAGGTGGATGACTGGATACAATAAGAAAAAATAAAATTAGAAATTAAATAATACAAGAAAATCTAAATGTGAGACAAATAGGTGATAAAATGAGAAAAAATGGATTAAAATGGTTTGATCATCTTAAAATGATATCTAAAATAGTACTTATTAGGAGAATAAAGTCTGTCCAAGTAAAATATTACGCATTTTCTAATAGCCGGCCAAACTGCGGAGACCAAGTAAAATGGTTCTTTCGTCCAAGAGAACAGGAAAATTAAGAAAAATTGGAAAATATTATAAATTATTGAAAATTTAGTCTCACGTCTCAAAAATAGTGCAATATGGTCATGAAAAATGACTTAGGATGATAATGAAAAAGAAGAGAAAAAAAATTAAGTTCGTGATTTTTTAAAAGAATTTCTATAACCAACTTGCATCATCAAGTCCAACACAAAAAAAAGAACTTACATAATCAAGAAAAGGAGGCCAAAGCCTCTGTAGAGACATAGCATGCACTGGAATTCAACACCCGGAGACTGCTGTGCCAACTGCCAACCGGGCTAGCAGCTATGCTCTAATCGTGGGCCAAACTGATCAACGTCCCTACTAAAAATGGTTATAAAATTCAAGCTCTGGCCAGTTCGTGGTGCATTCACTAGCCAATAATAGCAGAGCAACATGCAACAAATCATCATGGGCATTAGGAGCATGTGCAATAGCAGCATCAGTAGCCTCCTCAACCACCCTGAGACCTTCTCTTAGCGAAAATCTTAGTTCAAAGCAACCTCCCCCACTCCTAAGAGTCGAGATCTCCCCAGTGTGAAACTAAAGAGGGTTCCTACCAACCTATTCATTGTCGACAGGCGAAAGGAGAAACTCAATTGAATTATTCTGTCATCTGAGTTCTATCCCTTGCTAAGTGGTTATAGGTTTAACTACCTGCAGGCAGGCAAGAAAATTTATTGTTCCCACCGACCCATTAATATGTTAATTTAGTTGTATTTAATTTATAAATTAAGTTTCACCATTTTTGAATATATATTTATTTTTAAGTTTTAGAAATTGGGGTATTTAAGTTATTTTAAATTATTTAACATGACTTAAATACTCCTATTTTTAAAAATCCAAAATAAATATATACATATATCAAAAAATGAATACTCCTATTCGTAAAAATCTAAAATAAATATATACATATATCCAAAAAATAGTACTTTAACATGACTTCAATACCTTTATTTTTAAAAATCTAAAATAAATATATATGTATATCAAAAAATGATAAAACTTGAATTATAGATTAAATATAGCTAGATTAACATGTTTTATAATTTCTTTTTTAAAAAAATATGTTTTTGGATCAGTTGGTCTGAAAAGATCACAACTCTTATTACGCATGACTGATTTTTACATATACATATAACCGCAGATATAGTAAGTAAGAAATCCCTCAGAAACAACTACCATCAGCAAGACGGAATTCGTCTGAGGAGGGTGCACGTGTGCCGATGCTGGCAAGCGCTGTGCATTGAGCGATGCTACTGCCGCCTTGTTTGTGTAAGGGAAGGGGAAAAAAGTATTTAAATATAATTTAAAATGACTTAAATACTTCAGTTTTTAAAAATCTAAAGTAAATATATAATATTCAAAAATGGTAAAATTTGTATTTAGTAGAAAGATACAGCTAGATTAATGTATTTGGAAATTTTTTTTTTAAAATAAAGAAAAAAAATATCATTTGGGCCGTTCTGATATTGCTGGTGAGTGACAGTCAAGTGAATCATGCAAGTAGGGAGGGGACATCTACAGGCTGCAACATACGAACTGGACAGTTAAACATAACATGAACATATTCACAGGGGCTGTACCAATTTACTTCCCTACTAAATTCTAATTTGGGGCAATCTTAATGATTTTTTGAAATCTAATCTATTTGTTATTTTAGAATTGTTCTTTTTGAGATAAAAATGATTACAATCGATGACTTACAGAAGTGTCAAAATTAAAAATGAATTGAGAGTTTCTTTAAATCAATTAAAATGATTTGTATAATAAAAGTATCTATGAGGTCTCACTTCAATATCTAAATTATTTAAAATATTTATCCTACATAGATTAATAATTTTATACGATTTTACAATTAGATTAATAATTTTATATGATTTTATAACATTATAAAAACTTTAATATGTGGATCTATGCGATTTTTTAAATTTGTACGTTTTTAGAAGAAAAAGCCTTCATATAACTCAAATTGATATAATTTTTACCTCCAATTAAAACATATAGTGCAAAATACAATCCTAGTAGTGTAAACATCGCAAAATGCAACCAACATCATCAAATGAACCAGATGGCCTCAAAGGTACGTAATATGGCCACACAAGTTGAACTCGCCTATGGTACATACTGTGTAATGTTTTTTATTTTAACAAGGCCATTTACATATATCGATTATTATTATTATTTACTATATTGTAAAATAATATTGCAATAAATAGGATTAATTCTGAATATGACTATAAATTCATAAAAATTTGAAAGATAATTACAAATTGAGGGTGTGTTTGGTAATAAATAAAAATTTTTATAAATAGTTTTGGAGAGTAAAAGTTGTCAAATGATGTGATATGATAGGGATAATAATGAGTAGTAAAGAGGATAAAGTTAAAATAGATATGTTAGTTATGTGGATAGTTGTGTAGAAATGATTGAAAAGTAAGGTAGTTTTGTAAAAAAGTATGAAAAATGATTAAAAAATATGATAGTTGGAGAGAGTGAAAATTTTTATATTGAAAAGTTTTAACTTAATATTTTCTATCAATTGCTAAACACACCCTGAAAGGATTTAAAGCCAGACAAGTATTAAGTGTTGAATCTTTATTTTTCTCTGAAGTATTTAAATGTTGAATCTTAATTGCATATGCAGATGCAGTTTGAATTTGCAATCCTCCCACAATTTGCGTAATTGCAAACTATTATATGAATGTCCGGTATCCATAGACTAATTACGAAATCTTGCACAATTGGTCCCATCGCCAAAAGAAGAAGAAAAAAAAAAAAGTAGGGCACATCATTAGGTGTGCTATTTAAATAAGAAGGAGTTATCCTGTTAGCCCGGGCTAAGCATATGCTCAGCATGGCCTCCTTCGATTTTACAATAATTTTTTAATTTTTTTTCGTACACTTGTTTATCTAAGTGTAGTTAATGTATAAATTAAGTTTTACTATTTTTGGCTATACGTTTCTATTCTTTTGAGATTTTTAAACATCTATGTCTACATATGTATTTAAAATATCTTTATTTTAAAAATCTTAAAAAATGTTTATATTTTTTTGAGATTTTTAAACATCTAAGTGTATATATGTATTTAAAATATTCTTATTTTAAAATCTAAAAAATATATACATATATAAAAAAAAAGATACAACTTGACTTATATATTAAATACACTTAGATAAATAAGTATATGGAGGAAAAAGCAAAAAAAGTTGTTGTAAATGAGTTTTTTGAGGTGAGCTAAGCGAGATATTTGCTTAGCTTGAACTAACGGGATCATTTCTCTTAAAAGGTACTAGACAAACAATAGAATTTTTTTTGAGATATGAACTATAAAAACTTCTTTGAAAAATAGTTACAAAGAGATGCCAAATTATATTTTCTTTTCTTTTCTTTTCATTTTTGACTGATGTGAGTTGTAACTATCTCAATAATCTTAGTTAATGTGCTTTTCTTGTTATTATTCTATCGATTTAATTATTATTTTCATTTGTTACATCTAAAAAGTTTAGATGTTTTATTTTGAGCTCTCAACAATTCCATATAATCTCTTGATTTTTAAGATGTTGATGATTAATTTAAAATTAAATCCGTTTATTATATTTGTCATTACTTTTTAGTTAGGAGACTAAGTGTCATACTAACTAAACATGTGCATAGGCCATACTTGCTCAAAAATACATATATTATTCATGTATAAATTAAAACAATTCTTAGGTTAATTTAGATATGTATTAGAATATAATAATACTTTATAAAATTATTTATTCATATAACACTGATATTTTAGATTGTTTAGATATTCAAAATATTATTTTAAAATTGATATTTTGTATTAAATTATTTTATTATGTTAACTTTGTACATTTGTTGATGAGGGTCATACATGGTGATATGAGATAAATGAAAGAAAGTCAATAATAATACAAATGATAATGATAAATATAATAAAATTGAATGAATTTTAATTAATTATTAAGAAATTAAGGGTGTGTCTGTTGACACCTAAAACTTTTGAAACTATAAGTTTTCAATATAAAAATTTTCACTCTCCATAATTATTTTATTTTTAAATATTTCTTTAATCTTTTATACACGATAACCCCACTTTTCAATTGCTTGTACACAACTTGTTATACATTTATCCTATCTATTTTAGCCTTATTCTTTTACTCCTCATCACGATGCCTATTACATTACATTATTTTTTCACATTTCAAAAACTTATCATTAAAAGTTTTATCAATTTTCAAACATATCCTAAAAATAAAAGAAAACATATAGAAAATGAGTTTCATAGAAGCATTCTTATGTGATCTTATTTGGTTTATTTTAGTTATTGGTATGGTTATTTTATTTCCTCATTTTTACTTCATTTGCCCAACTTCCCTATTTTTACCTCCTGTGTCCATTACTCGTGTATGCATTATAGATAAATTAACTTTAGAAAATGATTTATTGCACTTAGATGCACTTAACTCTAGTGCACTAAGTGCAATACACAATTTATTTTTAAAATTATTTTCATATATTTATATGGGCCCAAGCATCAATTTCTCATGCATATAATTTTTGCACATTCTTCATTATTTATAATATTTATTTTGAATTTCAAATTAAAAAACAAGGCATTTCATTTTTTAGAATTTTAAATTCAAATGAAATATTTAGAACATGAAAAATATAAAACTATATATATATATATATGAGGTACTCATGCTTGGGCTCACATATGAATTTCAAAAAAAATAAAAAAAAATTAAAAAAGGATTATGCACTCAGGTGCACTTAAGCTAACTATACCTAGTGTACCAAATTTGAGTCCATTAATCTCACTTACAATTTACGAATAAAAAAGTGAACTACATGATCACTTACAGTTTCGGGCCTCATTATTGCTGGTCCAGAGGCTTCAAGTGTCTCGAGCAGTGGGCTTCCTTTAGGCCTACATTGCTAAGGCCTTTTGGTTATATCATTATTACAGTAGAGTGGCATGCAGTCGTACATTGTCATTGAGCAAAGGATCGCTAAAGTCTTTAAAAATTAGAGCACAAGAGACTAGTGTTATTGGTTGGATCTCTACTCTCTCCCTAGCCATCATTAGGATTGCACTAAAACATGTTTGTCAACCAAAGATATACTTTTTTTTTATGAAAAAATAATGCTTTTAAGTACGTGATATTGTTATAATGAGTAATTAATGGCAACAAATATTCATACTTATAGATTCAACGGTGGTGGATTTTCCATTAATCATTATTATCGTAAAAATAAATAGCGTTACTCGAAACTTTTTTGGTAAATAATTTTTTGCATCTTATTTGAAAACCATTTTACCCATTCATACACAGGACTGGACAAATGAAAAAGCAATGTGCACCCATATTCATTCATATGATGAAAATCTACCTATATATATATATATAGAGAGAGAGAGAGAGAGTTCCACCCATTGTATTTAGAATAATGTATTCTACTACCATACCAATTTTCATCCCAATCAGATTTGTATATGGGCCCCATCTGAAAATGGTACAAATCCAACGTAATAAAATAGTTTGATGTAAATAACAACTTTAAAGTATCTGATTGGGATGAAAATTAGTATGATAATAGAATATATTATTCTAAATACAATGGGTGGAGTAGATCATGATTTCATGATCATGTGGGCCCCATTTTGGGCCCACTGCACCGCTGTTCCGGTGCAGTGATGCTGCACCGGAACAGCATCCAGATATATATATATATATATATATATATATATATATATAAGTAGGATATGCTAATAGGTTTATTGACATGGATTTTGTGCACTTTTTCACATTAATTAGGGGTGTGTTTGGAAAGTAAAAAAAATTTCAATGTAAATTTTTTTAGATTGATAGAAATAATATGATATGATAAGGGTAATGATGAAGAGTAAAGAGAATAAATTTAAAATCGATAGGTTGGTTGTATAAAAATAATTAAAAAGTAGGATAATTATATAAGAATATATTAAAAAATGAGTAGTTGTAGAAAGTAAAAAACCTTTATATTAAAAAGTTTTATAGTTTCCTAAAAATCTCCGAAATGCATATAAAATATAACAAAGATAATTTTAAGTTTCAAAGAATATTTGTTAAACTACTTTGGTGTCTTGAAAATTTTCATAAAAATTAATATTAAAAATTGGTCTTTTTTACTTTTATAAAACTAAATTTTAAGAAAAATTTAAAAATTTTGAATCTTAAGTTTTCTTTTACATTTTCGAGAAATAAACTATAATATAAAAAATATATATTATTTAAAATTTATAGTTATAGGAAAATTATCTTGTATCTTTCGTTATATATGCAAGTAATTTTCAAAACCTCAAATATACAAAGTTATTTATTCGGCCTAAGGTGCACATTTGGTTACCGGTGCATATATCTCGTAAGTTCGAACGCAAGCCAGGCCATGGTCTGGTCCTCAAAGTTAAAACGCAAAACAAACCAAAAGATCGCATGAAAGAAAGGCTGCGTGAGAGTAAACCGGCCGAATTTCATACCCCATTTGATTGTAATGAGAAAAACCGTAGGAAAGGTTGTAACGGATCGACGCCGATGGCAGCCAACGAGGTTCGTCTTAGGCAGGGAAAACTTCCGGGAATGCATAGTCACAAATTTACAGGATTTTTATACAGACTTCCTTCATCCGCAATTATATAATTCCCGTTACTCCTTACAGTGCTTGCCTCTTCCACGCAACTGTCTCTCCTAACCAACTCTACCCCATGTGATTAATGAGAAAAACCATAGGAAAGGTTGTAACGGATCGACGCCGATGGCAGCCAGCGAAGTTCGTCTTAGGCAGGGAAAGCTTCCGGGAAGGCATAGTCACAAATCACAATATCCTTACAGTGCTTGCCTCTTCCACGCAGCTGTCTCTCCTAACCAACTCTACCCGCCATTACATCACCTTTGGATGGCACGTGCTCTTCTCCCTCCTCTCCCGCCATTATAAATTTCTCCCTGCTCTCTCTCTGCTCTCTCAACTCTCGCTCCCAGCTCTCCCAGCCCTCGCACCCTGTTCTCCCTGCTCTCTCTGCACTCCCAACTGAAATGGGAAGCGCCCCAAGCGACTCCCTCTCTGATGCGCTTCGATCCCTCAGTCCCGTCTGGAAAAAGAGACTGCTCATAACAGCAGTTACTTGTATATTTGTAGTAGTATTTTTGTCAATATTTTTATTTTTGCACAAAAAATGGCGCCATGCACGCCGGTTGGCAAAAGTATATCCTATAGATGATCCTGCTCCACCTCTTCCTGATCATGGTTTGTAAGGAAGAGGGAACAGACTAAGTAGTAGTTTGTATGTTTTCTATGATGACAGTAGTGCATTAAGTAGTAGTTTGTATGCAGGAGCAGTTTGAATAATCAATCCGTTTGAAATTTGAACGTTCAGTATCCCGTATGAACGTCCCACGATTGGCCACATTGCAAACCCCTATATGAATGTTTGGTATCCGTAGACAAACTCTCAGAATCTTGCACAATTGGTCCCACTGCAACAAAAAATAAAAAGGAAAAAAACGCTAACAGGAACATTACACTCCAAAGTTGGGCGCATCAACGGGCGTGCTCTTTCCATTTAAATTGGTGCTAGACAGACAATAGAACTGCTTCCTTGAAGACAACTCAGTTTTGGGTTTTCTAAAAAGCACTTATGATGCACTAGTACCGGATTTAACTCAGCTGGAAGAACATTAGTATCAAGTTGAGGATACAATACTACCAGCCAGAAAACTCGCCCACTCAAAATACCCTCTGTCCCTCATGAAGCCAAGCAAACTTACACTTCAACACTCTTTGACAGTGGCCTGGTGATGGCTCTGTTAATCACTGTTTAAATTTTAGCATACCACTCTCATTTATTACTTTCAAGACGCCTGTTGCATTCATTATTTTTTCCTTTAATGGCCGTGAGAAGTAAAATTTCAATGATGCTGAGATAATGTGTTTTAAAATATAATTAAATTTCATGACCAAAAATCTAAATTGAATTTATTACTTTCAAGACGCCTGTTGCATACATTATTTTTTCCTTTAATGGCCGTGAGAAGTAAAATTTCAATGATGTTGAGATAATGTGTTTTAAAATATAATTAAATTTCATGACCAAAAATCTAAATTGAATTTTTTTCTAAGGAAAAGATGTCTCATTGAAAAACTATTCCATCCAATTCTTAGGACTTGGATGGAATGGCAAAAAGAGTGCATCTATCTTTTTTCAAATATAGAGAATTCATACAAAGATGTTGTCTAATACTTCAGGAGGATTATTTACCCATCCCATAAATTATAGTTACTTTGGCAATTGACTGAATAATTAGCAAGGAGATCGGCAAACAGGCAACATGGTAAAAAACTAGCATTGTAGTTATCAGTGATAGCATCTAGATCTCCTTAAGAATAAGCTCCACATTTGAGCATATTGACTGATCATTTTTCAGTAGGGATATTAAGGCTAAGTAGTCACTTTCCACTTCTCTTATAGATAATCCCAAATTTGATGCCTACTTCATGCCATCCAGCAATGCCATTGCCTCCATCCTTAACAGTGTCCATGCACCCATCCCGTCTCCAGCACGCTGCTGCCACAAATCCACTACTGTCATCCCCAGCCAAGGCCCCTGTAACACCCTATCATTTTGAGGTGTTACGAATAAGGTCTACTATGTTCAAGCTGAAAATAAAATCTCCTAAGATGAAAATAGACACCAAGATGCAAAATCATTTATGACTTTTTCATAAATATTATTTAAAATTTCATTTATGACTTTTTCAAAATTTCTCATAATTTTAATCGGTCCAAAATTCTATTTTCTCCTATTTATCCACTTTTAAACAAATTTATAATAATAAAATTTGGACTCATACTTCTTTAATTGCTTACTTTAAATTTTCATTTTTTAGTAATTTTTTATAATTTATTTAATTATTTTTATAGCATCACACCTTTTAAATAATTATAAGTTTAAACTCATTTAAGCTCCTAAATATTGACTTTAATTTTCTATATTTTTTTCTAATTTTTTTGTATTTATTTTGAAAAAAAATTTCGCCGGCACCGGCAGCTGGCCGTTGGTGGCTATTTCCGGTGGGCCAAGCCTGTATTGTACCGACTAGGTGGACTGGGTTCTTTGTTTGGATGCCGGACCAGGTTGCTTATGTGGGCTAGGCTTGGTTTCTGAAACTTGGGCTTAGTTTCTGTGGGCTTGGGACTAGTGGACTTGCTTCTGGGCTTTTTGGTTCACTGGGCTCGTCCAGTGGGCTTAGCCCACCAATCCAGAAGTTTTTTTTTTCAACGGTCTGTATTCTCTGAATACAATAGCTTATATCTCTTAATATAAATTTCTGTTTGATATGAAATTTTAGGGGTAAACTTATAAAATTATGTTTTATAATCTGGACGGTCCATTTCTTAAAATAACATCTCTATCATCAGATTTCACATAAAGGGTTTAATAAAGGGTTAAAATTAAACATCACTTCAAGTAGCTATGTAACAAAATTAATTTATCATATATACTGTAAAATATCTCAAATAATTTTTGTAACGGGTCAAATTATTAATTTTTCTTCTGTATTTTTCTTTAATTATTTTTTTGTTTTTTTTCCTTAAAATACATATTTACCACTCTAAATTTCCATAAAAATTACTATATCTTGAAATCTATAAGTCTGATCATGTTGAAATTTTATAGGCAAGCAAAATATATGATTATCTTGTTATTGTACTTTCAAAATTTTCTGATTATGCCTAGAAGTACGTTTATTTCATCATATAGCATTTTCTATCCTTTATTTGATATTACTCATTGAAATAAGTAAAATTTCAACATCCAACATTTCAATAATACTCAGATGACTAATTAGCCATGCTAGAAACATCGTGAATAGTTTAGATCTACCAAAATGAGTTGCGTATATTGAAAATTGATGAGATTAACCGAAAAGTAGTGCTACTCAACTTATCACAAAAACTCATTCTTCTTCGTTCGTCTCTGCTGTCTCCTGCGCAACTCTTTCCGTCGAATGGCTGAAACCCACTACGTCTCCCTCTTATATACTAATCCATTCACTAAATGACTGAGATTAAGGCCATTAATCTCCACCGTTTTCTGCATGACCATAAATCTCATCCATTTCTTAAAAACAGATGAAAACGGACGGCTGTTACAGCCCCAAATCCCATCACCTCTTCACTCAGTTTTCAAAGTGCATCCACGTTCAATTTCAGATTTCCATGAAATGGCTTCCTCCATCTCATGAATTTTGGGATGAGCTCCGCTTTGGAGCTATAGAGCAGTTTCACCGATTTGTTTTAGTCCAAATAGTTAAAGCTCCATTCTCTCACGTCTTCAAAATTTGGTCATAAGCCCTCCATATTCAGGTTGTTGCAAGAGACTAAATTCTCCAGCACACCAGTGTGGAAGTCCATAATTCATTAGAGTTCTTCGTTTTGGTTAGCCCTTAAAAATTCGCAAGATTGTATCCTCCTCATTGTTCTGTTTATCTTCTGCTTCAGATGCAGGATTGCAATTTCTATCTTGGCACATTAGTTGAAAATTGACCATATTAGAAGTAATATTAATTGAGAAAGTCGTACATCCCAGTTTTATGTATGTACGAAAAGTATTTTAAACAATTTCGACAAGGGTTATTGTTTAGTGCAATCCATGCGTCCATCCACCTCTTTGTTTTAAATTGAAAATTTTAATATCTTGAACATTTGAAAATTCATCGGTGTGTATTTTGCTAATGGTGCCAAATACTACAGATATTATTTACATTAGATATTTATTTCTTAATTTTAATGGTTGTATATCAAGTCTCAAAACATATTGAATTTTTGATACATACAATCTTTCAATTAAAGTGATTTTTGAAATTGCAATAATTATCTATTAATAAAGATACTAAATAGTTTAGATTTTAAAGATCAAATTTTAAAACAGTTTAGATTTTAAAGATAAACTTTTAAAACATAAGTCGCTTGTTGTTGCGTTTGATATTCGAGAAAAAATGGTGAAAAAAATCTAATAAATTAATTAAAATGCTTCCTTATTGACAAAAAGAAAGATTAAATTAGGTGATTCCATAATTCAAGTTGGTCAATTTTTGATTTTTTAATACTATTTTCAAAACCTTGCTTGGATTGGTCTTGATTCAAACCGGAATTCGTGGCATACGGTTCCGTGTTGGGTTCGACATAGACTAAAATATATGAGACTAGCATTGATACTGGGTCTGTACTGGGTGAAACTCAACTAGTGTGCACCCCAAGCAAAGTGTCCTCAGAAAATCTTCTACCGAAGATCCTTCTTTATCGACTATCGAAAAGGAGTCCCAACCCATAGGAAGCACTTCCCTTGGGTAAAAAAAAGGAAGCTGGGCATTTTGGTAATTTTACAGCGAGAGTATAATAACTTAAAAACGTGAGTATGTTTGGTTTTTTGATAAAATTTGTATTATATATATACAAAATCTCAATCTATTCCATTCATTTCTAGATGAAATATTAAAATGTATGTGGACATAATTTCTCATCATTTGAAAATTTCAAAAAAAAATTTTGTACAAAAAATTATTTTTTAAAAAGATTTCATTATAATTAGTAAAGTTAGAAAATATAAATTTTATTAGAAGTTATTTCATATTATTTAAAGTTAATGTAATCATGGTACTCTAAAAAATAACAAGTTCTTTTATTTTTCTCGAATTTTTGAAAATTTATTAATATTTTATTATTTTCTGAATAAAATCGAATCTAACGGCATCTAACGGCATCTAACAGCATCTAACGGCATCTAACAGCATCTAACAGCATCTAACAGCATCTAACAGCATCTAACAGCATCTAATTTTTAAAATTAATAAGTTAATCCTAATTTAACACCTGTAATATAATCCTAGGTCCCTTATAATGTCATTTAGACTATAAATTCAGAATTTGAAACTCATATTATATGATTTAATAAAATCATCATAATCTAACAGCGTCTAACAGCGTCTAACAGCATCTAACAGCATCTAACAGCGTCTAACAGCATCTAACAGCATCTAACAACATCTAATTTTTGAAATTAATAAGTTAATCATAATTTAACACCTGTAATATGATCCTAGGCCCCTTATAAGGTCATTTAGACCTTAATTTCTGAATTTGAAACCCAGTTAATATGATTTAAAGAAATCCAACTTAATCTAACAGCGTCTAACGGCATCTAACGGCATCTAACAGCATCTAACAGCATCTAACGGAATCTAACATCATCTAACGGAATCTAACATCATCTAACAGCATCTAACGGAATCTAACAGCATCTAACAGCATCTAATTTTTGAAATTAATAAGTTAATCCTAATTTAACACCTGTAATATGATCCTAGGCCCCTTATAAGGTCATTTAGATCTTAATTACGAAATTTGAAACCCAGGTAATATGATTTAAAGAAATCCAACTTAATCTAACGGCATCTAACGGCATCTAACAGCATCTAACAGCATCTAACGGAATCTAACAGCATCTAACAGCATCTAACAGCATCTAATTTTTGAAATTAATAAGTTAATCCTAATTTAACACCTGTAATATGATTCTAGGCCCCTTATAAGGTCATTTAAACCTTAATCACGGAATTTTAAACCCATATAATATGATTTAAAGAAATCCAACTTAATCTAACAGCGTCTAACGGCATCTAATGGCATCTAACGGCATCTAACGGCATCTAACGGCATCTAACGGCGTCTAACAGCATCTAATTTTTGAAATTAATAAGTTAATCCTAATTTAACACCTGTAATATGATCCTAGGCCCCTTATAAGGTCATTTAGCCCTTAATTTCTGAATTTGAAACCCAGTTAATATGATTTAAAGAAATCCAACTTAATCTAATAGCGTCTAACGGTATCTAATGGCATCTAACAGCATCTAACAGAATCTAACGGCATCTAATGGCATCTAACAGCATCTAACAGCATCTAACGGTATCTAACAGCATCTAACAGCATCTAATTTTTGAAATTAATAAGTTAATCCTAATTTAACACCTGTAATATGATCCTAGGCCCCTTATAAGGTCATTTAGACCTTAATTTCTGAATTTGAAACCCAGTTAATATGATTTAAAGAAATCCAACTTAATCTAACAACGTCTAACGGCATCTAACGGCATCTAACAGCATCTAACAGCATCTAACGGAATCTAACAGCATCTAACCGCATCTAACATGATCTAACAGCATCTAACAACATCTAGTTTTTGAAATTAATAAGTTAATCGTAATTTAACACCTCTAATATAATCTTAAGGCCCTTATAAGATCATATATGTCTTCAAAACCAAATTTGGAACCCAAATAAATATATTAAATTATAATTAAAAATATTAACTCCACTTGATTTAATAAAATAAAAATTTATATAAAGAAATAAAATAGTAAAAAATATTATATATATTTTGGATGCCCGCGGGACACATGATTATTTTTGCAAAAAAAAATATTCATTTGTTAAGGCTCGTAGGACATTTATATATTTTTAAAAAACAATACATTTATTTTTGGAGGCCCGTGGGACACATTTAAATTTTTATAAAACATTATATTCAATTTCGGACGCCCGCGGGACACGTATATATTTTTATAAATATAAAATATTCATTTTTTGAGGCCCGTTGGACATTTATAAATTTTATAAAAACAATACATTCATTTTTTGAAGCCCGCAAGACACATTTAAATTTTTATAAAACATTATATTCATTTTTGGACGCCCACGGGACACGTATACAATTTTTATAAAAACAAAATATTTATTTTGTGAGACCCGTGGGACATTTATATATTTTTAAAAAATAATATATTTATTTTTGGACGCCCGCGGGACGCGTAGATATTTTTATAAAATATTATATTCATTTTTGGACGCCCACGGGACACGTATACATTTTTATAAAAATAAGATATTCATTTTTTGAGATCCGTGGGACATTTATATATTTTATAAAAATAATACATTCATTTTTGGACGCCCGCGGTACACATTTAAATTTTTATCGAACATTATATTCATTTTTGGACGCCCACGGGATACGTATACATTTTTATAAAAACAAAATATTCATTTTTTGAGACCCATGGGACATTTATATATTTTATAAAAATAATACATTCGTTTTTGGACGCCCACGGTACACATTTAAATTTTTATCGAACATTATATTCATTTTTGGACGCCCACGGGATACGTATACATTTTTATAAAAACAAAATATTCATTTTTTGAGACCCATGGGACATTTATATATTTTATAAAAACAATACATTCATTTTTGGACGCCCGCGGTACACATTTAAATTTTTATCGAACATTATATTCATTTTTGGACGCCCACGGGATACGTATACATTTTTATAAAAACAAAATATTCATTTTTTGAGACCCATGGGACATTTATATATTTTATAAAAACAATACATTCATTTTTGGACGCCCGCGGTACACATTTAAATTTTTATCGAACATTATATTCATTTTTGGACGCCCACGGGATACGTATACATTTTTATAAAAACAAAATATTCATTTTTTGAGACCCGTGGGACATTTATAAATTTTATAAAAACAATAAATTCATTTTTTGAAGCCCGCGGGACACATTTAAATTTTTATAAAATATATATTCATTTTTGGACGCCCACGGGACACGTATATATTTTTATAAAAAAAAATATTCATTTTTTGAGGCCCGTTGGACATTTATAAATTTTATAAAAATAATACATTCATTTTTTGAAGCCCGCGGGACACATTTTAATTTTTATAAAATATATATTCATTTTTGGACGCCCACGGGACACGTATATATTTTTATAAAAATAAAATATTCATTTTTTGAGACCAGTGGGACATTTATAAATTTTATAAAAACAAACATTTATTTTTTGAAGCCCGCGGGACACATTTAAATTTTTATAAAATATATATTCATTTTTGGACGCCCACGGGACACGTATATATTTTTATAAAAATAAAATATTCATTTTTTGAGGCCCGTGGGACATTTATATATTTTATAAAAATAATATATTCATTTTTGGACGCCCGCGGGACACATAGATTTGTTTATAAAACATTATATTCATTTTGTGACGCCCACGGGACACGTATATGTTTTTATAAAAACAAAATATTCATTTTTTGAGGCCCATGGGACATTTATATATTTTTAAAAAATAATATATTCATTTTTGGACGCCCGCGGGACACGTAGATATTTTTATAAAACATTATATTCATTTTTGGACGCCCACGGGACACGTATATATTTTTATAAAAACAAAATACTCATTTTTTGAGGCCCGTGGGACATTTATATATTTTTATTAAATAAATCTGTGATTTTTTTAGGCTCGTGGGACATTCATATATTATAAAAAAAAACCAAAATATTCATTTTTGAAGGCCCGCGGGACACATATGTATTTTTATAAAACAAAACATTCGTTTTTTCTTGGCCCCCGGGACACATATGTATTTTAGAAATACAAAATATGCATTTTTTGGACACCCGCGGGCCATTTATATATTTTAGAAAAAAACATTTATTTTTCCAGGCCCGTGGGACCTGTGGGACACGTATATATTTCATATAAATAGTAATAATTATTTTGATATTTTACGTCAATGTAAATATTTATATTTCATTATTTTACGTCAATGAAATTACTTCTATTTTTAAACAGTTTTTATAGTTAATTTTTATTTTTCTAAACTGTTTTCATTAACGTTCTTGAATTAACTTATTTTTAAGTTTTCAGCTTTTTCTTTTTAACCTTTTTTTGGTTTTGCCATTATTATAAATTTTTTTAATTGTTGAACCTTTTGTTCTTCTCGATTGAGATCTAAATTTTAGTTTTAGCTTTTTCTTTTTATTTCTTTTAAACATCCCTTTTTTTTCTCCCGGAGGTTATTTTCTGTTTTTTTTAGTTGCTTTTCAATGCTTCTTCTTCTTTTTTGATTTTAGCGTTTTTCCTTATGAACTTTTTTTTTAAAACGGTTTTTATTTTTAATGTTTTCAGCTTTTCTGTTTTAATATTTTTTCAAAAAAATATCTTTAATTTTGTTTTACCGTTTTTGATTTTGTTACTTTACTGTTTCTTTTTAATTTTTTTTGTTGACCGTTATTTTAGTTTTGTTCTTTGCTATTAACATTTTTTTATTTAAACTTTATTTTACTATTATTTTTTATTAAACCGAAGTTAAGTTTCATTTTAATCAGGTTCAACTTGATAAGAAGCCAAGTCTCTAATAAAAAAGTTAAATTTTTTTCAAGATTTATAAATGCCAAATATTCTGCTAAATCAAGTCTTTTTCATTATTTCATGTCAATATTCACCATTCTATCTTCGAGATCGTCCATGAAAGCAAGAATATAAGTAGAATTTTAGAATTAAATAAATATATAAAGCTATAATTAAATATAATAATTAATTTTTGGAGGCTCGTCGGACATGTATATATTTTAGAAAAATAAAATATTCATTTTTGGACACCCGCGAGACACATGTATATTTTAGAAAAACAAAACGTTCATTTTTGGAGGCCCGCAGGACATATATATTTTTACAAAAACAAAATATTCATTTTTGAAAGTCCGCGAAAAAGGTATATATTTTAGAAAAACAAAACATTCATTTTATGAGGCCCGCGGGACACACATATATTTTTAGAAAATAAAATATTCAGTTTTGGAGGCTCGCGGGACATATTTATATTTTTAGAAAACAAAATATTCATTTTTGGAGACCCGCGGGACACATATATTTTTAGAAAATAAAATATTCATTTTTGGAGACCCGCGGGACACATAAATATATTTTAGAAAATAAAATATTTATTTTTGTACGCCTGCAGGACACATATATATTTTAGAAAAATAAAATATTCATTTTTTGAATGCCCACGTGACACATATATATTTTAGAAAAAGAAAATATTTATTTTTTGGACGCTTGCAGGACAAATATATAATTTAAAAAAAACAAAACATTCATTTTTGGAGGCCAGCAGGACACACACACACATATATATATTTAGAAAACAAAATATTCATGATCTAAAACTAAATATTATATAAAACAGTAAAAATATTATATATATGATGTTGTAAAACTAAAATTGTTGTAAATTATATAAAAATGTAATTTAAATTTAATATATAAATATATGTTACTTTTTGGGATTGGTTAAATGATTAATTTAGCATATAATTATATTTAATATAAATTTTATAACAAAATTTATTAAAATTATAAAATAATATTATTACAGGTTATATTAAAATTTTAAAGTATTAATATAATAATTTTGATTTATTGTTACTGTAATTAATTAATTTAAAATAAAAGTGTAAATTTATTTACTTCAAGTGAGCGAGAAGGAGAAAAAGGTTGCCCGTGGCTCATGTTCGGTGAAAAAATGTTCTGCACGTGCATGATTAGATGATGGACCGTCGAAGTACTGTTAAATCGTGCTCTATCACTTCCGTCCGGGCAACCATGGCTGCTTGTGAAACCCATCAACCAGCGGATGGTTTTCCTAGCCCGAAATGTGCAAACTAGCTGGCGGAAACCGATCTTCTCTAGCATTCATCTTGGCAGTAGCCATTTTTCTTCCAAATCGGTGAAATCAAGTCGTCATTTACAACCTCTTATTTTTCAGATCCAACCACGAGAGCCATGGATTCAAAGAATCCAAGCCGTCAATCTAATTTACAAACTGAAAATCGCACCAGATCTGATAGCATCAAGATAAAAAAAAAAAAATCATATCTTCCTTAAAGATGGTGGCAAGTTCAGCACATCAACAAACATTTGCAGATTATGAAGCAAAGATGTGGGAAATGCAAATTGTGCAGCAAGCAAATTTTCCCTATGGCCAGACGGTCACCAAATCCGGCTTCAATTTAGTATTCAATAATGGCTATCTTCCACCATGATGCTGCCATAAAACACACCTGCAATGATGATTTCCACCCCAATTTTCATCGCGATTTTTGCCTCATACCTGCAATGCTCATTTGCTGGAGAGGGACGAAGAAAGATGACGTGGGAGGGGAGGTGCGAGTAAGATGCCGGAATTTCACGCCTCTCTGCCAATTTTTCAAGCTTCCGAAAATACCCAAAGAAATCGTAGCCATTCAGCTTAAACGAACGGTAGATAGGCAGGTTCCTCTGAGAAAAACACGGAAAGCGCTTCCCATGGGTTGGCCCTCATCGAAAAGTATAACTCTTATTATAATGGCTATCCTGGTTCCACTGGGAGCTTATCCTCCCCGATGGGATAGCCCATATCCTAGAGGAGCCTATATGAGAATAAACTCTAATATAAATAAATGAAAGGGAGTTAATAATAATATAAATGATGATACTAAATATAATACGTAAATTAAATTTTTATCAATTATCAAAATATTAAAAATGAAAGATGTTATTAGAACCATTCCCATCTTATTTTATTTAGTTTATTTTAGTTAGTATAGCTATTTTATTTCCTTATTTTTGCTTCAGTTGTCCAGCTTCCATATTTTCACTTCCTCTATCCAGTACTCCAGTATGCATTGTAGACAAATTAATCCAACTTACAACTCACAACATGAAGACGGGAACGAGATGATTACTTGAAGCATTTGAGTCTCATTTTGCTGGTTCGGGAACTTCAAAACTCTCAGGCAGTGGACTTCTTTTGAGCCTACGTATCTTAGGGCTTTTGATTATATGATTACAATAGAGTGGCATGTAGCGGGGGTGTAGATCGGGTCAGGTTGACTCGGGTTAAGCTAAACACTACCTTAACTCACCTTATAAATTCTCAACCCAATCTTACTTTCAACTCTATTTTTCGCACCTTAACCCAACCCTATTTTAACCCTACAAAAATTGGTTTGGTTCCGGTTAGAAATTGAGTTAATAAATATATATGATATTTAAAAATATTTTGCTTAATTAAATTAGTTTAAAATATAAATTTATATGAAAGAATACAATTAATCCTTTTTATATGAATACTTTCTAATTTATGACTTATACAATGATATAATTTCAAAATAATCTTATTTCAAATCAGTAATATCTACTTAATTTCTACGCATTATGTGCTAATGTAAGACTATTTATTAATAATTAATTATATTATACATTAATATATTAAATCGGGTTGGGTTAACAAGCATCCAATCCAAACCAACCCATTTTTTAAAATCAGATGGGTTCAAATCGGGTTATATAATTTATTTTTTTAAATGCCTAACTCAACTTTATTATAAATCGAGTTAGGTTTGCCAACTTTGGTTGAAACCAATTCTAGTTACACCGCTGCAGGTAGCCGTACGTTTTCATCCCGCAATGGATCACCAAAGTTTTTAAAATCTATAGCACACGAGACTAGCATTATTGATTGGATCTCTAGTCTCTCCTCAGCTATCATTAGGCAATCTCACTGCCATATAATTAAGTTTCACTATCTGTTAAGGAAAAAGCATGTGTAGCAACCAAAAATATATTTTTGTATTGATATTGTTATAATGATTAATTAATGGCAACAAACTTTCGTCTTAGATTCAGCAAGCAAGGGTGAATTTTCCATTAATCATTAATGTGGTAATAAATAGTGTCACTTGAAATTTTTTTAATAAATAGTTTTTTGTATCTTATTAAAACCCATTCATAGGCAGGGCTGGTAAATTGAAAAAAAAAAGAGCTCTCATATGTCGTTCATATGACGCAAATCAACATATAGAAGTAGGATATGCTAAGAGATTTGTTGACGTGAATTTTTGTAGATACACTATTGTGTCGATTTTTATTTTATTTTATTATTCTCATGTTAATAATTTACCAATTATGGTTTGGGCATTTCTGTAAACTAAAAGGCTATTTTGCCATTTCTAAAGTTGGTATTATTATGTAATTCTGGAAAGCTCAAGCCATTGATATCTTATTTTAAGTGGAGAGGTAGGAATGGTTAATTTCATCAGTGGGGTCCACCATGAAGGTTTCTTGCAACATCCTCTGCATTTGAATCGCCAACTGTCGATCTTCCTTCATTTTCGGTCAAGTATAAGCCTTATATTTCCTTTCCTCTATTATGGGGACCCAACCCATGGTAAGGCCTTCCTATGAGAAAAAAAATAACCAGAGGTATTGTAGTAATTTGATAGTGTGAGTATATTTGTTAGAAATTTAAATATATTTAGTATTTTGATAAAATTTGTATTAAATGTATATAAAATCTCAATCTCTTCCATTCATTTGGTAGATCAATCACTAAAATATATGCTGACATGTTTTTCATTGTTTGACATTTTGTAAAAATATTTATGTAGAAAATATTATTTTTTACTATGATTTTATTATATTTGGTAAAGTTAGAAAATATATTTTGTATAAAAAATTATGTTATATTATTTAAAGTTCATATAAATAACATACTCTCAAAGATAACAATTTCAATATTTATTTGTGAATTTTTTAAAAGTTAATAATATTTTTTATTTTTCGAATATAATAGAATCTAACTAGATCTAACAGTATCTAACCTAATCTAATTGCATCTAACCAGATCTAACTTTTGATATTAATAAGTTAATAAGTTAATCATAATCTAACGCTTGTGATATGAACCTGGGCCCCTTATAAGGTTATTTATACCTTAATTATATAAATTAAAATTCAGATAATAAAATTTAATGAAATCATCTGAATTTAACCGTATATAACAACATCTAATCGGATCTAACTCTTGATATTAATAAGTTAATCATAATTTAATACTTATAATATGATCCTAAGCCCCTTATAAGGTCATTTATATCTTAACTAGGGAAATTAAACCCGGATAATAGGATTTATTAAAATCTACCTAAATTTAACAACATCTAATATCATCTAACTAGATCTAATAACAACTATCTAGATTTAACTGCATTTAACCAAATTTAACTTTTAATATTTAATAAAGTATCTTAATTTAACACTTATTATATGATCATCAACCCCTTATATGGTCATTTATACCTTAATACGGAAATCAAAACTCAGGTAATAAGATCTAATGAAATCTACCAAAATCTAATGACATTTAATTGGATCTAATAACATCTAACTATATCTAACATCATCTAACCGGATCTAACGACATTTAACTAAATTTAATCGGATCTAACTTTTGATATTAATAAGCTAATTATAATTTAACACCGATAATATGATCCTAAGCCTCTTATAGTGTCATTTATATTTTAATTATGAAAACTAAAACTCAGATAGTAGATTTTAATAGAATCCACCTAAATTTAATAGCATCTAACCGGATCTAACTAATCTAACAACATCTAACTAGATCTAACTGCATGTAAATGAATCTAACTAGAGTTAACTTTTGATATTAAAACTTAATCCTAATTTAACAACTGTAATATGATCCTAAGCATATTATGAGATTATTTATACCTTAATTAGAAAAATTAAAACTCAAATAATAGGATTTAATAAAATTTATATAAATCTAACGACATCTAATAACATCTAACAATATTTAACTGCATCTAACTGGATCTAACAGCACCTAACTGATTTAATAGCATCTAACCAGATGTAACTACATCTATCCATATCTAACTTTTGATATTAAGTAATCCTAACTTAACATAATTAATATGATTCTAAGCCTCTTATAAGATTATTTATATATTAATTACAGAAATTAAAACTCAGATAATAGGATTTAATGAAATTCACTTACATCTAACCACATCTAACAACATCTGACTACATCTAACAGCTTATAACTGGATTTAAGTGCACCTAACCGGATCTGACTTTTGATATTAATAAGAAATCTTAATTAATACTTGTAATATGATCATAAGCTTCTTATAAGGTCATTTATATCTTAATTATGAAAATTAAAACTCAGATAATAGGATTTAATGAAATTCATATAAATCTAACGACATCTAACAACATCTAACTATATTTAGCCACATTTAACTGGATCTACCAGCATCTCATGGATCTAACTTTTGGTATTAATATATTGATCCTAATTTAATACCAGTAATATGATCCTAAGTCCCTTATAAGGTTATTTATACTTAATTACAAAAATTAAAACTCGGATAATAAGATTTAATGAAATCGACCTGAATCTAATGACATTTAACAATATCTAACTGCATCTAACAACATCCAACCGGATTTAACTTCATCTAACCAGATCTAACCTGATCTAAATTTTGATATTAATAAGTTAATCCTAATTTAACATGTGTAATATGATTCTAAGCCTTTTATAAGTTCATTTGTACATTAATTATGGAAATTAAAACTCAGATAATAGAATATAATGAAATCCACCTAAATCTACCGACATCCAAAAACATCTAACCACTTCTAACTATCTAACTACATATGATGACATTTAATTTTAATATTTTCTAAAATATTTTAAATAAATTTATGTATTTTGCAAAAGATATATACTTAATAATTCATTATAGAACTATACAAACCTTGAATCTGTATTAAATAATTTAAAAACTAAATAAATATATGATGCTAAAATTTTAAAAAATTAATTAATTTAAACTAAAAGAAATAAAATTTTAAATAAATATATAAAATTGTAATAATTATTATATATGAATTTTTAAAAATAAAATTGTATAAATTATATTTATTTAATTAGATATAATTATAATTTAGATTTAATAATATAAATGTATATGACTTTTTGGGATTGATTTAAAAATTAAGTATTTTTAGATACTAAATTAACAAAATAATAGTTTAAACTAAATAAATATATATGACTTTTTAGAAATGGTTTAATTATACATTAAAAATTTCAATTTAAATTGCCCCAAAACTTAGATTGGTGGAAAATAATAAATTTAAATGATTATTTAATTATGACCCAAATTCAATAATTAAGTATAAGATAGTTTTTATTACATGTCTCCAAACCGTAATTTATTTTTAAATACTTCAAGCATAGTAATTAATATCTAGTATTCTTACACTTCACGTGAAAAATTTAAAACATATCAAGTTCTTGCATAGGATGAACTTGCACATTTTTAAGCTCGTGAACTAGTCGCCTCAAGAAAAAATGAAACAAGCTTGTGAACTAGTCCCTTCCAAGTTGACAAAGATGACATTCTCGCATAATTAATAGAACACCATGACCTTTTCAAGTAAATTATTGAATTTCATAAATATAATTACAATGTTACAAATATTATATCAATTACAATGTGAGGAACACATTTTATAGCTCAACCGTAAATTTTACATGCCATGAGTTACAAACAACAGAATTTTACTTAACATGGGCATTTCTGTCATGATACAACTGTTTCCCTAATATAAAATACAAAATCTAGCCTATTCCATTGAAAGCTTATTTAGGTTCTCCTGCACATCTCCATCCCACTTGAGGCTTGATGGACCTACCCTTTTTCTCTCTTTTGTGATGCTTGAGCTACAAGTTAAAAATTCGTGTTCCTAAAATTGAAAACGGAGAGCATGATAAAAATGATGGTATAATGGCCTCAAAAGCAGTTTTGTATTTATATCTAGCAGTCATCAAGAGTAAACTAAGAACTCATTTGAGGAATAATAATGAGCAAAATTGAAAAATAGAATACTTCAACAAACATTATTCTCGCAAAGATCAAGAAACATATTTATGAATATAATAAATTTTGATTGGACGAAAATATGGACATTGAATGCAAGCTTATAAATTTTTGTTATAGATCTTCATATTGATAAACCATTATTTTAAAACATATGGGAAGCCACTGAATATTAATAAAAAGTACTCAAAAGAAGTGCACTTGTCCTTCAGGCTTTGTCTTTGTCTCCTTAAAATACACTAAAATAGGAAAACTATGCCTTATTTAGTGGATTGAGTGATCCCCATTCAAAGGAGCTAGAAACTAGAGAATGTTAGGGGAAAAAGATACAAACGTAACAAAAGGAGTGAATTGAATGATCCTTATTCAAAGCAAGCAGGATAGTAAACCTTCTTTCTTTTATGTTCATTTTGTAAAAGCCTTCATCTTGATTTCATTATAGGTATTGCTGCTAGAGCATTTTGACATGTTGCCAACTAGCAAAATACATATTAATACAAATCTTAATTCCTTGGCCCTTATATGTTAACAAAGTGCAGCGAAGAATTAAAAAAATGGGTTGGAGAAAAGAAAGAAGGCATAGAGGAGAATTTGAGGAAACAACATGATATACTGACAAGGCTGAAAAATATAGTTCCTTCATACACAAGGGATAGACAAATAAAGGAATGTGAAGCAATCATAAACCATTTATTAGAGGACAAGGAATTCTATTGGAAGCAAAGATCTAAAGTAAACTGGCTAAGCTACGGTGATCATGATGCAAATTACTTTCACAAGAAAGCTTCAGAAAGAAGAAGAAGAAGAAGAAATCATATCGTTTGGTTTAGAATATGAACAATGTAACATTATAAGGGATCAAAAGAGCAAAGAGAGAATGACTTTTCAGTTCTTCAGGAATCTGTTTGCAGAAGAACCAATTGTGGAATATAATAATGTGATTGATCAGATTCAGTTATGTGTCTCTCAGGCAGAAAACAAAAATCTGATAACGAGAAGCTGTTAAGCCCACGTTTTAGCGAGTTATGGGTTAAACACTGTATCTCCAATTCTTAAGTGGAGAGAATATTCTCCTTTTTGTATAGTAGATGATTGTATAATGATTTTTTTTTGTTTGAATGAATTCCCCTAGAGACATTTCTTTATCCCAAGATGACCAAGATTTTGTGGAATCTTTAGATTAAAAGGGCCCCGGATTTTCTTTTCTTGTCAAAAAAATAAAGTTAAGAGTTGGACACATCCTAACTCTTAGCATCGATGCCTTAAAATCTAATAGTTTTAGAATTAGTTGCGCAAAAATTGAATATATAAAATGTAATTAAAATAATAATGAGAACTTGAATGAGGAACTAATTAAGATTTCAAATCAAGTAGTAAAAATAACTTATCACTTTCGGTATTTAAGTTCTTTAGTTCAAGAGAACGGGAAAATTGAGAAAAATGTAATACATAAAATTCAAGAAGGATGTAAGAAATGGAGAAGTGAATGAGAAATTTTTGTGATCGTTGATTTCTAATAAAATTAAGCGGCAAATTTAACAAGACTGCAATTAGACTTGCTATGCGTTATGGGACAAAATGTTAGACAGCTAAAGTACATCATATACATAGAATGAACATAAAGAAAATGAGAATGTTAAGGTGGATGACTGGATACAATAAGAAAAAATAAAATTAGAAATTAAATAATACAAGAAAATCTAAATGTGAGACAAATAGGTGATAAAATGAGAAAAAATGGATTAAAATGGTTTGATCATCTTAAAATGATATCTAAAATAGTACTTATTAGGAGAATAAAGTCTGTCCAAGTAAAATATTACGCATTTTCTAATAGCCGGCCAAACTGCGGAGACCAAGTAAAATGGTTCTTTCGTCCAAGAGAACAGGAAAATTAAGAAAAATTGGAAAATATTATAAATTATTGAAAATTTAGTCTCACGTCTCAAAAATAGTGCAATATGGTCATGAAAAATGACTTAGGATGATAATGAAAAAGAAGAGAAAAAAAATTAAGTTCGTGATTTTT